>BTSY01000005.1:41896819-43177106 GCA_036245785.1 Pristionchus fissidentatus
AAACAATGTACAAATTACAGACAAAAGTTAGTTATTTAAACACTCCGAGACCATACGTAATCAAATATAAATGTCTGCACTGCTCCTTCAAGAAGTATTGAAACCTCAAAGACGCGTGCATCACCACACAACCAAAATTGTTCCTCCGAATGCGGCCCAATATCAAATGGTGATGAAATTCAATAAGGTTAAGGTTAAGTATTAGGTTAAGGATAGCTGCTAAGGTTCACGCATCCCCACCTCCTGCTCCTCCAGCGCGTCAGCCTCCGCAGCCACCTGCCGTTCCAGCTCAGCGTCGATCGATAGATTCTTCGCCTGATTTGAGGATACGGTAAATAATATCGATTTTTATCCTAATGTAGTACTGCATCAGCTTCTTTTGTTTTCTTTTAAAACCGCGCCGTCAATCGATATCCCTCTACAGTACTCGCTCAATCTCGATATTGATCTCATTTTCTGTCACTTTTGAACACTAATAGAAATATCCTTTCCGTTTCCATCGAAAATCCCCTACCGTACCTGCCGAATACAGCCCACTGTAAATAATACCTCCTCAATCGATATTCCCCTCCTACCGTACCTGCTCAATCTCGATATTCAGGCTGCGCTCCTCGAAGGCGAGTGACTCCTCCTCCTCCGTCATCTCGCGCCATTCCCTGAATCAGGGCGATTAATTACTGATTGACCTACCGTTCTCTTCATACTATAACATTTTAATAGTCTCCATACCCTAATGCAAATCGATCATCACCCCAAGCTCCATATACAATTTGTGTGATGGTTGAAACTAGGAAGCGGCTGGACACAAAAACGACGGGAATTTATCCCTGCTAAAGATATGCCAAAGTCTAGCGCCATTCCCTGAATCAGGGTGCTGAACAATTATCGATTGACAACCGAAAACTTCACAGTATAATATTTTAATAATAGCGCTGTGCCAACACGGATCGCTGATCACCCGAAACTGCATCATTTGTGTGATGGTCGAAACAAGGAATCCGCTGGCCACAAATGTGCCAGTCATTGATCCTTATCCAAACTAAGTCAGTCTCCCATACTTATGCTACCGTAACCCATATCTACATTAAACTACTGTACATATGCTACCGTAGCTCCATACTTTCATTAAACTACCGTACCCCACCCCCTACCGTACCTTATCCCGTCGTATTCATCGGTGATTTCAACTCTGACAATATCACTTCTCCAATCTCTCCCATCGACAAAACCCTTGACTCTTTTGTTTCATCATCTGGCCTTTCTCATCTCATTCGTTCTCCCACTCGCAACAATCGCTGCATTGACTGGCTTCTAACTAGTGATATATCCTGTATTAGTGACCCCATCGTCATCCCCGCTTTCCCCTCTTCCGATCATTCAGGAATATCGTTCTCTATTGATTATCACTGTCTTCCTACCCCTCAATCTCTAGTCCGTGACTATGCTCGTGCAAATTATGAAGATCTCACCACTTACCTTCATTCCTTTGACTGGTATGATTTGTTCTGTAGCTCTCCTAATTCAAATGACATGTACAATGTTTTCACGTCAGTCGTACACAATGGTATTGATCAATTTGTACCCTATCACTGCCCGAAACCCAAAATCGCCTCGTATCCTTCCCATATCCAGAATCTCATCAACCACAGAAATATTCTTTTTGCTAAAATCAATATTCCTTCTGTCCGTAGTCAGTACGAGCAGTGTAGTAGAGATCTCTTGTCTAAAATCAAAAAATGGAATCAGTTTTGTGAAAAGAAGAAAATTAAAAGAACAAAAGATCTCTACAGGCACATTCGTTCACTGACTAAGACAAAGTCAATTGTCCCCAAGGAGCTCATTTCATCGTCCGGTTGCGCTGTCACTGGCATATCAAACATTACCAATCTTTTAGCAACCCAATTTGCCTCATATTTCACACTTGATGATGGCTGTATCCCCACTATTCCTTCCCTCCCACTCCCTCCTTTTCTCTCGAACGTCTCCTTTCTCCCTACAGATGTTTTCAAAGCTCTAAAACACCTATCTCCTTCTTGTTCCACTGGTTACGAGAACATTCCCCAAATAATTTTCCGAAACTGTGCATCTGCTATTGCCCTGCCCCTTTGTGATATATTCAATATCAGCATGGTCACAGGAGTAGTTCCTTCTCTCTGGAAATTCTCTCTCATTACACCTCTGCTTAAACCAGATAAGGCATCCAATTCTCCCGATTCATACCGACCCATTTCTATCCTCTCTCCTGCTTCTAAAACTATGGAACGGCTTGTGAAAGCTAAACTTGCTCCCTATCTATTCCGATTCAAGATTATTCCTGACTATCAACATGGTTTCCGCCCCGGCGCTTCCGTTCTCACCAATATTATTGATTGTGAATTTGATTGGACTAAGGCGCATTCACTCAAAGAAAATACCGATGTAATTTATCTCGACTTCTCCCGTGCATTTGATACCGTACCATTCCCTAAATTGATCTCAAAATGCTCTCATTACGGTATTCATGGTCATCTTCTCAACTGGATTACTTCATTTATAACTGATAGGCAATTCGCAGTCCGCCTGGGCGGCTGTGTCTCCAACCCATTTCCCGTCCTCTCCGGTGTTCCTCAAGGCTCTGTGCTTGGTCCCATACTATTCACTTTGTACATTGCTGACATTTCTCACATACTCTCCCCTTTCCCAGATGTCCGTATCCAATCTTATGCCGATGACATTAAAGTGTACATCTCTTACTCCCCCAATTCGTTCGCCTCCCGTACATCCCAACTCCAAGCTGCTCTCAATGCTATTCATGAATGAACCGTAGCAAACCAACTCTCCCTGTCTGAATCTAAATGCACTCATCTTCATATTGGTAGATCTCCCATTCCCTCATATCACATCAACAATGTAGCTCTGTCTCAAAAATCAGAAAATGCTCCTCAACGTGATCTAGGCCTCCAAGTTGTCCCCTCATTGCTTAGAACTGCCTCTATCGATACCCGCATTAGTAAGGCCCAAACTGCATTATTCATCATGCTACGTGCTGTCTCTATCAATTGTGCTGATATTCTTTTAAAATGCTTTCAAACATATGTTCTACCTCACCTTGAATTTGCTAGTCCGTTCTGGAATCCCTATGTAAAGAAGCACTGTGAGAGGCTTGAGAAGGTCCAACAACAATTCACTCGAATCCTATTCTATCGATGTTTTCCTTCTCCGTCTTATCCAATTGGTCTTCCTTCCTATCCTCAACGTCTGTCTCACCTTGGTCTTCAAGCGCTTTTTGAGAGGAGAGTCATCTTTGACTTAGTTTTCGCCCGTAGAATAATGAATGGCGAGACCATCTTAGATCGTAACAAATTTTTCATTTTCAAACCCCTTCGTGATAGAACGAACACATTTGGTGTGCACATAGAATGTACTAGGTCAACGCCTCGATTTCATTGCTTTCCCCGTAGAGTTGCTATGCTACTGAATACTCTTCCCCCTTACATACACAGGTCACCTAGTATGAATGTTTACAAGAGTCGTTTACGTGAATTAGATTATAGTAATTACGATATTAGCAAATATACCTTTCGTTAGTTTGCATTGCATTACTTCCCCCTCCCAACATCATCCCCCTCCTATTAGAGATCACTGAGTCTGCTCCCGGAGATGAGTCAACCTGGTCGTCCGAGTCCCCTTCCTCGGATCCCTCCTCTCTCAGACCACACAGAGAACAACGACCAGACGATGACAGATGGGACCACGACTTTTGAACTACACACTGATTTGCCCCTATTGCAACCTCCCCCCCCCTTCCCAAGCGATACTTCCCATAGAGAGTCTTTATTTACTGTACATCGTTCGTGTAATCACACATTATTCCGTTGCGCCTTCGGGCGTCGATAAAATATATAAATATATACCTGTCCGTCTCCAGATTGAGCAACTCCGGGTTGGAGAGGGGGAAGGAGAGACGCGAGTCGCCATCGTCCAGTGATGACGATCGCTCCCCACCTCCAGTCACTCCGTGGTGGACTTTGGGCGAAGCGGAGACGGAAGAGAGACACTGATGATAATAATAATAATAATAATAAAATAATAATAATACTTAAAGTTTCTTTCTCAGAGCGGCAAGGCTATACTCAAAATCCGGAAAATTGAGCAGTTTTCCTGAGTGACCTTCTTACTTTTGTTGTTGTTGTCCAATAATGATTCGTGCCTTTCTTTTAATTTATGTTATTGTACCGCGTTTCCTCGTGACTCGCATAAATATTATTATTAAAGATGGTCGGCGCATGAGGAAGAATTTCGGTTCATTTTCATTTATGCATTTTATAGAATAGATCTACTTAGAATGTGTCGAACGAACAAACTATGCAATATCAACCAAAAAAAGTTCTGCAAAGCATATAAGCAGCTGTTGAAACAGTAATGCCCCTGCGCAACTATCAACACGATCCCACCCCATGATGGACGGTGGGAGGGGCGGAGACGGTCGAGAGACACTGAGAGCGGAGGAGAATGAATATTATTGCATCATTGCTAGGCAATTGGAAATTCATATTCCTATATTTATTTTATACGATAGACCTCTTTAGAATGTAATGAACGAGACACTCGTGATCCAGAGAGTAATCAAACGAAACCCCCGGAAATCATGAAAACAGACGTTGAAACAGTTATTTACCTGCGCAACTAGGACCTGTGGGAATGCAGGAACGGAGGGGAATGAGAACCAATTGTATCATTACAATTACAATTAGACCTTATTCGAAAATATTTTATGTAAGCATCAAGTGAAGAAACGAATGAAGTAAGCTCTCCCGAAACTATGTTAGCAACCGCTGAAACAGTGATGTCCTTGCGCAACTTTAACACTCAATTCGCTGTTTTTTTTATCTAGCTTTTCAAACCTAAAATGCATACTCGTTCACTTGCGACAGCGCATTTATCAACAAACCGCCTGTACCGATATTCGCAATGCCAACACAGTCATTCAATCAATCGGTATCTCACCCCTTCTAGCTAGCTTTTCAAACCTAAAATGCATACTCGTTCACTTGCGACAGCGCATTTATCAACAAACCGCCTGTACCGATATTCGCAATGCCAACACAGTCATTCAATCAATCGGTATCTCACCCCATTCTCTCCCTCCTTGATGGTCTCATTGCTGTCGCTGGGCTCCGCCGATGGCTTCGGGTCCACGGGAATGATCTCACCCTGACAGAGCACCTCTTTAAGATGGGAATCAACAGATAATCTAGGCATTCATGAAAGGACTATTTCTACTAGTCTGGTAGCCATAGTCGCTCCCTGACAGTGTGCATCTTTGAAAGATATATTTTATCGTTGAACTACGCAATGAATTCGCCGAATGTCGAACGTTTCAAGAAGATGTTGTCTAACAGAGTTCTCGTATTCAAATCTCTTTTTTTTTACAATGGAAGGATTCGCAAAAATCGCCTTCATCATTTTGCAAACACCATCTCGTCGATCAGGGTAAGAGAGTGCACGAAATGAGGAGAGTGATTTCTTGCGAAGCCATCTCTACTGTTTACCCACCTTCTCGTCCTCCAGTGTCTCCCTAATCGGCAGCAGGTTCCGACTCGTCTCAGAGGAGGCGTCCGACGGTGATTTCTACAAATGCACATTGTACATCCAATTAAATATAAACTACAGTATTTTTATTTTTGTTGTTGTGTAAATTGCATCGAGAGCGGTTGTATTGAAATAGGAAATACCTCTCAGAATGTGTATCACATGCGCAACTCGAAAGCGCCTAGCGGTGAAATTTTTAAAAAAATATCGATTTTTTGCTGAAATACCTCGAACCATCACTGCTACAATATTATCCAAACTGTAAAAAAAGAACTGAAACTCTTCACCGCCTAGTAAGAGCAAGCACATTTGCAAAAGCCTTTTAAAAGCAATAAATGATAAATACAAAAAAATAAATTCTTTTAAATTATTCACCTTCTTGCCTCCTCCCTCTGCTCCCCCTCCTCCTCCTCTCACATCCACTCCCTGAGGCACTTTTGGTCGCGGGCCGGAAGTGGCCGCGTTGAAATCGGCGTTCCGCTGACTGGCATGGCGGGCCTGCAAAAGTCAACTATTTAAATCAAAAGACCAATGGTCCAATTTTTCTCCTTGTATACTATACTTCTAATTGTACCCTTTCTGACATACAGCAGAAAAGAAGGAAAAAAACTAAGAAGTTGTAAAAAAGTATCCAGAACAAATTATGGAATCAAATCAGGCTGGTTCATAAACGGAAGTTTCTCCCTATACCGTATACCTTCATCTTCTCCATGAGTGTCGACTGGCTGCGCTGCCACAGCAGCTGCCGCGAGTACGCCATTTTCGCCATTGAGGCCTGCAGATGCATTTTTTTTTTAAAAACTAGGTGATCAAAAGTTTCCTGGAGCGCATATCCAACCACTAATTTGCTCCTTCACAATTCGACCCAATTTTCCAAGGATTAAGAGAGGCTATCTGACTCAGTCGAATTGTTCTTGGCACAGCACGAAAAGTGCGTTGATGAGATAAACATGCCAAGTTGTAGTGTGGCCGAGGCTGAGTTGAGGCATGCTAAGGAAAAAGTGTGAAAACGCTTCTACCGGAGTGATTTTCCAGTATTATCCGGCAGGTTCGGGGATGTGTCCGACGAAAGCCCCAGTAACCTACTATTGCGTAGTTACCCTACAATGGACACTGTGGCTTCCAGCGCCGTTTTGATAGCATTGGGACTTTTTACCTTGTCACTGTAAGTACACCATAATTCCAAGAACTCGTGCATTTTCAGCCTACTGAACATGCTTGATGGAACTCGTATGAACAACCCTTCACATAGTTGAACGATCAGTGTTGTAGCATTGAATATCACAAATAAAATCTTCTCACTTGCACAGGCAAACAACAGAAAAATAATTTAATTTAAAAAATATTTTTTTGAAATCAATTTTTCAATTTTCAGGCTTAGATCAAAGATTAGCGAAAACTTCATGGAGTCGAAAAAGTCTTAGAATATTATTTGGAATCGATTGGTACCACTCATTAGGCCATTCGGTGAAGTTTTCGAAAAACCGGAAATTCATGACGTCATGCCCTGAGGCGTAGAAGCGTTTTCACACTTTTTCCTTAGCATGCCTCAACTCAGCCTCGGCCACACTACAACGTGAAATGCTTCTCTCATCAACGCACTTTTCGTGCTGTGCCAAGTCTCTGAACAAATATGTCGATCGAGTCAGATAGTCTCTCTTAAAACACTGAATCACCTCTAAATTGCCGAATGGTTTCTATTTGCGGACATTGTTTGTCCTTGCTGATTGTCCCACTATATGCGGCTTCTTATTGGACATTTTTTTCACTTCTGTAAGCAATGTCTCTGCAAAATGTACCGGCACCACTGCAGGCGCCGTAAAATTCGTTCTTAGAGATGATATCAGTTCCACGATGATTATTCATACGCCGCTCGCTTCTTCCCTACTCACTACCGTACTCCTGCAGCTACAGTATCCCGTACTTACCTTCGTCTGCGGCAGGTCCATGGCGCTCTTCGGACAGAGGTAGTTGGAGGAAGCGGACGAAGAGGGAGGAGCGGCGCCTGAAACGATTATTTGCATTGCCTTTTCCATCGAAAGCGGCGAGATTTTTTTACAATTGTAACATTTAAAAATAATATTTCTCAAAACATCGTCACGGCGCAATGTATCAGTTATTTTAGCAAGCGAGGCTGTAAGACAGTATGAATAAGGTGCATCGGTACAAGTCATACGGAAGCCGAACCGTGAAATCACCGGGTGGAATAGTGATTTACAAGATTATCTCAATAATCGCAGGAAATTGGGTATTCTCCAAGGAAACTTTATAAACTTCATAAATCTCTTAGCATGCCATCATAACTATGCAATAGGGATCCCACTCACCTCTTCCACTGGGCGGGTATCTCCTGGTGCTGGAGGCGAGTCGTTCGTAGACGTTTGATGGGCGCGTAGAATCCTGCCAATTTTAGCAAATAAAATTACCCGGTGATAGTATGTTGCGTAGGCGAGTGAAATGTTCTAATGTAAGTGAACAACAATATTCTGAATCGATTCGAATAAAAAATAAATGAACAGGCAGCGCAGTTCACGCTACGCATCTCGCTCAAAACAATTAGATTTTGGCAACAATTTTGACAGCTGAATTATTGACCAACTACAAAAATCAGGTTTCATGACGATCACATATACGCATTAAACAACATTAATCAATAATTCGTTCCTACCGTATGCTCCAGAGTGTCCAGATCGTCGCGGGAGTCGGAGGTGAGGGAGGAGAGGCTCTTCTTCCGCCGGCCCCTCAGCACCACCTGCCACTCGTCCTTGTTCGGCGACTCATCAATATCGCCCGCTTCTGAAAATTGGAATTTTATATTAAATTCATGACAAAAATCAGACAATTAAGCAGATAATTTTATTGCGGAAACTTTTTCGCTCTTCAACAATCTGATTATACTGAATCGAGATCTATCCCCACCAAGAGCATTAACCGGTGGCAAAACAATAGCCTCATATAACGATGCTCAATTCTAATCAGTCAATAGCCACCGTACCCTGCTTCTTCTCCTCGGGACTCGACTGGACGGGGGTGGATGCGGCTGCAGCTACTACAACGGTACCATTGATAATCTTCTTCCGGTCCGAAGCCGCCTTGACAACTTCGGAGAACATGAGGGGAGTGCTGAGAAGAGAGAGAGCATGAGTCGACAAGATAGGCAGGAAAATGTCGAAAATAAGGGTAGGGATTTCTAAAATTGACCATGAAAATGCTAAAATGTGGATTGGGTTTTCAATTTTCCTCCAAAATTTCGGTAGAATTTTACAAAAAAAATTGCATTTAAAATGTACGTGGTTATTATTTAGCTGTCAACCTATGGAAGAGAGGGAGACATTGGGGGGGGGATAGACGGATTGGTAGGGAGCTGTCAAATGGCGAAATCGGAGAGTGCGCGCAATTTCGCAACGCTCCCTTTTATCAACCACGAGCACGCACATCGCTCGGGTAATTTGCCCAATGGAGAAGTAGACTATTCCTCTAACAGACTCTACCATATAACTGCAAAAATCTATCGATAACTGCTCACATCTGATTGATAATCGCGGTGGGATCCTTCATGACGACGGGACTAGGGGAGGACATCGACTTGCGAATCTCCCAGGCGACCGCTTGCGGCCTGCAATTTCAGAGCTCCATTAAGGGAGATTACGGTAGGAATATAGGCAATTGATTAAGGTTTACGGTAATAGGACGACTTTAAAAAATATTGTATTATAACAATGAGGCGTGATATCCAATATGCAGCTATAATATTTCACATATGCCTATGATAGCTTGGTGTAGGACTAAATTGCCGTAACAAAAACTGATGTATTATATATTGATTCAAAATTTGACATTTGATTATCGATGTTTCGGTGTAAAAATTCACAGAAAATATAGCATATTTTGATAATCAGCTGCAATGATGAGACAACTATGGTAATAGCAAATCACGGTTATACCACATCCGTATTGCACAAAATAAGCCGGACAATAACGTTTGGTGTGACAAATTATCACTGACAGTTGCGAAATGCACCAATCCACCATTCATTTCCATTGGTCGGAATTTCCGGTGCCTGACCAAGTTATATACTTCCAAAATCTGAATTCAAGACTCGGCACGAATTTAGAAATGCGCGGGAGATCAATATAATTAGAGTTTTAAAAAAGTCCGGACCTCGTCATTTCACACACTCATTTCACCGGTATGTTGACGAGATTCAGATTAGTTTTAAAAATTCGAGATATCACACTTTCTGTCAACTACGCTAATAGCAAGCTAAAGATATAACACATCAGCGTTGCACAAAATCACCGGGATTTTTGGTTATTTTTCGTTGGCCATTTCAAAGTGTGCACCCGCTTCTCCTCATCCCACGACAGCGTGAATTGAATGGTAAAATATGTTAATATTCAGACAAACGAAGTTCAATCAACTACGGCAATAACAAACTACGTCTATAATACACCCGCGTTGCATAAAATCACCATGACTGTACCATTTCTGTTTGCCAATTTCGAAAATTAACCAAAATGCACCCATGGGTCAAATGGGTCTTCGCCTGCGAAGATAGGCACTTCTGCACTTTGCATATAAGCCAGATTAACGTAGCGAGAGAGTGCAGGACAGACACACGAAGACCTCTGTCGACATCCCCCGCCCTATGCTAATTGCGAACTTGCGAATAACCCATTTGACCTATGAATGCACCCACTTCTCCTTCTCCTCCTCCCACGACAACTCGACGTGTATGGAGGCGATGAGCGACTCGAAGTCACGCGACGAATTCAGCAGGTACATCAGCGCCTCCTGAACGGATTTGATGATTACGAAATTATTTAAAATAAAATATTAACATTTTAAATTTATATTATTATGTTATATCAGTCTTTGTCGCGACATAATCTCATAACCACAGAACCCGTCGCGTTAAGGCTTCCCACAGGACACATAATCCCGGTAATGAAGAATTTATCAGTGTGAGAAAGCCTGCGAGTTTAATTACAAAATATACTGATCAGTGATGAATATTTAAAAGCGTGAGACACATTTATCAGTGCTGTCTATTTCCAAAATTAAAAATGATCTATTCGTCTTAACCGTCTTCTCTCTTTCTCTCTGTTCCTTATCAGTCGTAAAGCCGATGGCATGCTCAAGATGCCAAACAAAGACAACCTACTAAACCCGAAGTACCAGTATGAACACATAAAAATTCCCATATCTCACCTTGCATCCGTTCTGATTCTGCTCCTCTCTGCACATTTCATACAGTCCGTCCACTGCCAGTTTCAATTTCTCGATAAGGAACGTCCATTGCTTGGCGCGCTTCCGACGATTCGGCCGCTTGTTCCGTCGACCCTGAAATACATTTAAAAAATGCTTAATGTATAAAATAATTTATTTTAATATGCTTGGAATCATTACTGGCTTTAAAGAGTCACAAGTTGATCAGATGAAAACCGCGACGATCGAAGAACTAATGATTTCTAACACAATCACCGGCATTACTTTCTCTCTCCAAGTAATTTCATTAAGTATCTCCATACTTGACTTTAAAAAAATATCGATTTCTGCACAGAGGGTGCAAAGCTTCAGCTGTGATAGGTATACAATTCCCGATAAGAGTTCGCCGCAAACTCTATGACGGGGCGATGTTCTGTTTGACCACTACAGAGGGACGGTGTAGCCGCTGGTCTCTAATTGACCTCTAGTCTTCTTGCGAAAGTAGATATTCGTCGACGGTAGACTATCACTAGGGCAACGCAGTTACCAGTAATAAAGGATATCGCAATTCCCGACACACGCATAACGGAAGTCAAACGAATTCTATTTCACTATACTGAACTTACTTTATTAGAAGCCATGCAAAAGCACCCAGGCGAGTAAGGAATGAGATTGATTCAAGGAAAGAAAGAAAATCGCCCAGGCTAGAAACCTTATCAACAACGTTATCAGCGTCATCGTTGCCCCGTAAACAGTCATCGTGTTGCTTTGTGCGCAGGCAACATATGTGCATTTCTCGTGTTGATTAAAACAATAAAGGAGCCCAAAAACGAAGGAAAATCGATATCCGTCACAGCTCATTGCGAAATGCATGCATCTGCATTTATGAGCCCCTCGTGAATCAGGCCTAAAACTAACCTTTTCAGACAACGGAGCGCTTCCCTCGCGGCCCGAACCTTCCGGCATCTTCTACGGTGTGATTTAAAAACTGAAAAGGCATGTAAAGCACGAATAAAATCGATAAATACACAAGAAAACAAGAAATGCGGGAAAACGAGGTGCGGCTCTATCGAAAAGTGAACGGTGAAACTACGGTAGTTCGTTGTGTCAGAAATATTGTGCTGGGGCGCACATGTTATTTTCTTCTATCACGACATTTCAAGGCCCGATTTGATAATTTCCTGCGTGTTACACCACTGAAAAAAATAGGACAGCGCGGGAAGAATATATTTTTGAATTTAATACTGTTTTAAATTCGCGGTTAGCAATTCTTAGCACTACAGGTATGCTGGGCTGCTACACAGTTGTTTGAAATTCGCGGGATTCCCTGAGATAAATCACGGTATTCAAGCGGTATTGAGTGATTTTGATTAATGGGCGTGGTCTTGGTTTTACGTGGAGCTGAAATGCCGTGCTATATAGCAAATAGCGCTATTCATTCCTCTCAATTTCATTCCAAGAATCACATATTAAACTTTGTTTTTTAAAACACAAATTTACAATATTACAATATTTTTATCGGAAAATATTACAGTATGGGTATATCGATGACGTCATGAAGACGTGAATTAGCACCATTGAATTCGGATCATTCGTCGTGGGTAGCTGGGAACACCAATCGAGATTATCGATTCGGACTTGTCATGGTTGCAATCTTGCAAGGGAGGGATAGCACACAAGGTCAAAACACAGCAGCACCTTCGAGGGTTACGGTAAGTGACCTAGAAAGAACAAGTGCCAGGGTTATGGTGCAGTATGAACAGAGATAAGGTAAGCGACAAGAAAATGAACAAGAAAATCGAGTGGAGACGTTGACAGACATATCACAATCGTCGATCGAAACGGGTTAGCACGCTCTCTTTCGTGACCTACAGTATACCCTACAGTATCCTTGCGCATCAATCGATAAAATGCGATAGCATTTGCGTGAAAAGAGTTTCGGGCAAGTGGGTCAAGCGCGGTGAGCTTATGGTAGGGAGGGGGGAGCACCGTGGTGGTTCTACATTGTTTCAGTTGTTGATAATCACAGGTTACGGTAGGTGAAGAAAAGAAGGTGGGATAGATCACAGCTAGTCTTGTCAAGTGTTTGTATGTACTACTGACTACGGTATGCGGATGTGAGTGTGTGGCACACTAGGAAATCACAGAATCTCTCTCGTCTACTATATGGTGTACGGTAGAATTTCACAGTCACTCCTCGATACACACAGGGCTACCGTAACAGAGAGGGCCTAGCTCGTTTCATCATTGAAAACGTCTTATGAAGGGAAGGGGAAACAGAAAATCAAATCCGCGCGAGTACGGTAGATCAATCACAAACTGAATACTTATGAACAGGGCTGCGGGCTATTACGGTGGTTGTCACATTTAGATTGGGGAGTAATCACAAACAGAAATCAATCGATTATCAAACATTACAGCATCACTCGGGGTACGGAAAGTGGCATATAGAAGTAGATACGAGCGGCTATATCATTTGAGAAAATAAGGGGACGGTGCTCTAGGGATGCAGGTTCGGAGTTCGTATCGTGGCATTACTAGCGAGAGAACGGAGATAAGGGCAAGAGTGTCAGAGAAACAGATACTACCACAGAACGCAGAACACCGAACCAGCATCCCTAGAGTGCTCTCTGATCTAGTCTAAATGTAAGTGCAGAGCGGAACTACTTCACAAAAAAAGCTTCACATGATCGATCGGACATTTGACACAGCTTCCATGGTACAGCCAATGTACAGTATGAGGGGGTCGAGGGGAGGGGCATTTTCCGTTCCGCTCATTCCACAGTGATTCCGGCCCGCTTACGACGGGGCGTCGGCGCGGGCGCAGAGCTGCCTCCGGTCTGGGCCTGAATGCAGCTAATTCAATTCTTTATCACATCAGGCGATAACGCTATCTGGTGAGGATGTAATTTCAGGGGTCAGGATCAGTCTTCTCAGTATAGTTCAGTTCAGTTCTCAGAGAGAGTATAAAAGCTAGAGGAGGTTGCGGCTAATTATTACCTCCAATATTTTTACTTTTTTTAAATACCAAAAGGCGGTGGGTATGCATTCAAAATTGAACATGATTCCGAAACTCAGGCGTCTGCCATGATAGTATGCGAAAAAAGAAAACTTCCTCTAGCTTTTTATACTTTATTTTACTATTTCTCTAATCTCTATATTATATTTTATACTCTCTCTCAAATCTGAACCATTTCTGGATGTTTGATTGAGTCGCGAAATAATCCTCGAGTTTACCGGTGGATCTGGGCCACAACCCTGCTTTATCTCTCCCCAAAATAATAACCACTCGATCATTCTTTCTTTTTTTTATCGACAACACTCACCTTTTTGGCTCTCGCAACCGCGGGTGCTGCAGCTGTCGCAGTTGCTGCATTCTTCTTCCTTGCAGCAAAGGTCGGCACTGTGGGCGCTGGGGCAGGAGGAGGTACGGTAGTGGTGGGTACGGTAGACACGGGCTTCTTCACAGGCGACGCTCCGAACTTGGGCTTGTACGTAGCGGAGGCGGCAGGGGTGCTACCGTAACCTGCAGCAGCGGCGGTACCGTATCCTCCGGTCGCGGCGGGAGACGCCTTCGCGATCGGGTTATTGATCGTACGGTGCAGCGAGGCTTCCGCAGCAGGTGCAGCGGGTTGTTCCTGATAAGAATATATTGGCTATTTTAAACTCAAGACACAAAGACGAACTGCAATTCCAAAAATCCGCTACTTTAATGTCCGTGGTGTTTCACTACATCACCAGGTTGCGATTATCAGAAACATAACTCATCCTACCACTGCCATGGTCAAATCTCTCCGTTTCAACAGTTGCCGGTGGATGCACATAGGCCAGTTTTCTACTATCATTACCGTAACCCCCTTCTCTCACCTTTCTACCGTACTCCTTTTCCTCCTCCTCCTCTTCTCCCTCTCCTTCCTGCTCCTCTTTGAAGGCAGTGGCGGGCGCCAGGCTGTGGCGAGAGGACGCGTATTTCTGAAGGATAATTAATCAATATACATATATATTTTTAAATGATAAAAGCGCCCCTCAATTTCACGCATATATCAAATTTCAATCGGAGTTCACGGATCTTCAGCAATGAGCGCATTCTTTCTGCCTGCTCACTTCAATAAATTCACAAACATAACAAGCAAACGCTGCAAAAAAGACATCTGTTCAACGATTCTATTATTTTTGCAGCCCTCCCTCCCTTTCCCATTTCTATTCCTGTATTTCTACAGCGTCGAAGAAAGACCCGCGTCAATCCCTCTTCTCCTCCTCATTCAATTCCACTAATCAGATTCACCGCGCCGCAGCCCCTCCCCACAACGATTGGCCCATTTTCATCCATGTTACGTCATCACTAGGAAATAGTTGGGGACAACTTACAATCTTCCGCGCCTTCCTCACAACCGGCAGGGGCGCCGCGGAGGCGTAGGCGAGGCGCGCGCCTGCCGCCGCTGGAGATACTGCAATTGCGTCATCATTAGGCAATCGTCGAGAGTTGCACGGTACGATTGGTGGGCATGCGGCACTCGCAACACGAACACAGTTGCTCACAATAATGAATGATTCATAAAGTGTGTTGCATTAAATTATACAAGGAGAGTTTATTGCCGTTTCTCCCGATGATTGCGGTTATATACATGCAGAAACCGGCAATCACCAGTTCCGCCAAAATAATAACCTAGAGCAAAAATAACACCAAAACTCATCCGATGTCTCTCTATTAGAATCGATAAAAGGCGGGGAGGGGGGCTATTCTGAATGAAAGACTGAAGGGGGAAGAGGAGGAGGAGGAAAAGCGAGAAAAACCGAGCAGAAAGTCGTCCGCGAATGAATAAGAGTCGTCTCAACGACTTGGAGAGGAAAGAGGGAAGAGAAGTTCGGATGGAAAGAGGAAAAGAAGAGGAAAGACGGCATTCATCGAAGGGATTCGGGGGGTGAGAGGAGGAGGAGGTAGAGAGAGAGAGAGAGAGAGAGAGAGAGAGAGAGAAGAAGGGGGCCGCAGGCCCCCCTTACACCACTCTTCCCTCTCTCTCTCTCTTCCTCCTTCTCCCTCCACCTCTCTTCAATGAAACGGGGGAAGGATGGCGAAAACAACAACTAGTAACGTGCTCCTCTAGTGAGTTGTGAGTTGTCTGAGCAGAAGACTGAGAAGAGAGAATACATCCATCACAAATCACCCCCACTGATCTCCCTTCTTTTTCTTGTCGTATCTCCTACTCCGACCCCTTTCAGTGATAAATCTCCCGCCCTACAATACAACCAACCATATCAAGGAACAGTTGTTCTCTCTACCATCCCAGACCCTCGTGTCCTACCAACCAGTTAAAGAAGCACAAAAACAGCTGCCATATCGGATATCCGCTCATTCACTCTCCTCTCTCTCGGGGCGCTATCTCCCAAAACTACCCTAGCGTGTACGATAATTGCTTACACGCCGGGGGCAGATACACAAAACACGACGAGTAAAGAATTGAAGAGGAAAAAGTTGAAAAAAGACTGGAAAAGGAGTGGTGTTGAATGGAATGCGAAATGTGAGACCACGACATTGTCATTTATAACACTCTCTCAGCGGCACTAGGTCGGACGAGAACCTACTGGATGAGAACCAAATTTTAAAAAAAACATCTTGAAATAAGTGTTTGATTGAAATAAAGCTTTTGAGATAGCTTTTTAAAAAAAATTGGTTCTCATCCGACCTAGTGCCCTCTCAGCCACCGACCGGTGAAGAGAGTGCGTGAACTGAAAAGGCCTTGGTCTCGCATTTCTAACTATAATGTTGAAAATAGCATGGTCACAGCTAGCAAGTCGTGAAAAACACATTGAACAAGCCTTCACAATGGGTGTTGGTTTGCCCCGTTCTGGGAAGCCGCACATGATGTCAGGGTTTTTGGTCGGCAAAAAAAAAGTGAACGAGGGTATAGATAAACTAATGGAGCCCATGGAACACTAAACAATACCACTAGCAGAATAGGTGTTGGGTGTCTGGCAGGGTTGGGCGAAAAATTTTGTCGGAAAATTTTTCGGAGCTTTCTGAAACATTGATGCCAGAAGTTACACACAGTTGTTAATAATTATATTGTAGCTGAATGAATTTACTACCAGAATGATCAATTGGAATAATCATATTTATATTGCCTTGAGAATTGCAAACTATTTCCCAAAGATTTTCCGAAAATTTTCCGAGTCGGAAAATGAAACGGAAAATTTTCGGGAAATCGTTTGCAATTCTCAAGGCAATATAAATATGACTATTCCAATTGATCATTCTGGTAGTACATTCATTCAGCTACAATATAATTATTAACAACTGTGTGTAACTTCTGGCATGAATATTTCCGAGAGCTCCGAAAAATTTTCCGACAAAATTTTTCGCCCAACCCTGGTGTCTGGCCACTTCCCGGTGCTACTCCGGCATAACACACAAAAACGATTGAGCGGGGGTGGGAAGGAGGAGGAACGCATAGCCTGTTAGCATTACAGAAAGGGCTTTGGGGTGAGAGAGTGTGGTGAAATGGAGAGACACTCTCAGTTTCGCACACTATCTCGCTCTGACCCCTTTCTGTAGCTTGGAAAGGAGGGAAGGAGGAGAGTCTGGGGGGGCAGAGTCTTCTACGCAATTTCATCGATTCAAGAGCGAGCGCATACACAGACAGAAGTCTCTGATGCTAGAAGGGAAAGAAGAAGGAGGAGAAGGAGGAGGAGAGGGAGGGAGAAAAGAACGAATTCGGGCTTACTAGTCGAGAGAGAGAGAGAGCGAGAGAGAGACCATTCATTGGCCGGGAAAGGGCCCGTGGGGAGGCAAAAGTTTCTAAATGCCTAATGAGCACGCTTCCCAGAAGGCCCTCGCCATTTCCATAAAGACACTGAATACAGTCACTTGGTGATAAGATATTGGACTAATCTACCGTACCCATTCGGATAATCCTTCTGCCATAAATCATTATTGTCCATTACAACTGCGCGCGAGCTGATGGAGGGATCGATCAGAGGAATCGGGTCGAGGATCTACACCACATTCTCTAATTTCACTAAGAACTAGATTTTTTTTTTTAAAAAAATCACTGCTACCGTACCTACCCTGTTTTATGTTTGAATAGTATGTAATACGGTAGGGGATTCCGCTTTCTAAAAAAGTGTTGATGCGTGCGCGACCCGGTGAAGCCCTGTTACATCGTGCCTACTCTCATAGATACGGGCAATCCATGATACTACGAACATGATCAATTTCACCGAGAAATCAAATTGAGCAATTCACACCGCCATTGCTTTCTAGCTCGGATTATCCCACAGTAAGAATCAATAAGCACACAACTACCGTACTTCTCGCAACTACCGTACCTCTCACTTCCTCTCCCAGCATTCTCGCTCTCCTCCGATTGATCGTTGCCATGAAGACGGAGATCGTCTGCGAGGCCGCCTCGGCTGCCTGAATTGTTGCATCGTCATTAGGCAATCAATATATTTTCCCGATGAATAGGGCGGCACAATGTGCGCTATCGGTACCTCAAATTATGTTCAAGCAAGATATGTCGAAACACCCTAGGCATTCGATCCCATATGCCATTCAGATGCTGCATAGAGAATTCCATGTTTCAAGGTGCTTTTATAGCTAAATATTCATGCTTTATCTAGTATGATACAGGGTTGTGCGTAAAATATTTTTCGTAAAATTTTCGTAAAACGTAAATTTTACAAAAAAAATTTCGTAAAAATCGTAAAATTCGTAAAATTTTCGTAAAATTTTGAAAATTGTTCTAAATCAAATAATTTACAGAAAATTGCTCCACAACGTCTTGATTTTGCTTTTTGAACAAAGTTTTAACTAGATCGAACGCTGGGATTTGAAATTCGTTTATTTGAAATGATACGCAATACCTAATCACATATTCGCAGCCCGTGTTGTTGCGGGAAAAAATAGTAATTAGGAAAAAACAACAAAAAACCTGCACTTTTTCACTGAGATTTAAAAAAAAATTAATTTTTTTTTGAGAAAATACCAAGTGAAGTGCGCTATTCGCCAATAAAGTAACTTTTTTTCTCAGGAAACTTTTACGAATTTTACGAAAATATTTCGTAAAATTTTACGACGTAAAATTTTTACGAAAAAAGTCGTAAAATCGTAAAATTCGTAAAATCGTAAAACGTACAATGCACAGCCCTGGTATGATATCGATATCCCCCGCATTCGAAAAATAAAATAAAAATCCTCCAGATTACACATTGCGCACAATTTACATGATTTCATCACCCCTATGCAATCTCCGTACCAGCCTGAAGGGCGCCGCCTCGGGCTCGCCGCTGATGATGGAAACGCTAATTTTCACCCATAGTGATTTTTGGATACCACAGGAAATCAATAGCGCATGTCATTCAGATACTGCGTCGTAGGGACATCTATGTTTCACTAAGCTTTTATAACTTAATCTTCGTGCTCGAGCTAGTGAGACAGCGACATCAATTTCGAGACATTAAAAATATCGTAATTCTCCACACAAAAAAACACATAGCCATGCGCAGTATTGTATCCACTATTTCATTATCCCTATGTAATCCCCTTACCAGTCGGAAGGGCGCCGTCTCGGGCTCGCCGCTGATGACGCAATAGTGAGGGTAGATCATCGTCTTCTTCATGCCATTGAAGAGCACGTCGTAGTACGCCTCCGGCTCCGCGTCCGGCAGATGGTAGCCGTACTGTAATCGATCAATAACTGACAGATGTAGTACGGTAGGTGCAACTTGAAATTGAAGTGGATCGATAATTATAAACCAAAATATTTAACACGATTCATACTGCGCCAGGCTTGAGGCATTCAGGAGTTATCGTAAGCGACGTGCGCAAGAAGATTAGAAAACACACCTGCACAATACCTGCCACTTCCCCGTTTCATATAGCCTAGACAGTCGGATCACACGGACTGATGATGATAATGTGTTTGGAATGTCAACCATAATGATACTATTTGTATAGCAAAAAGTCATTAATAATTATCATGCAGGAAGGCATTCTTTAAAAAAATTGAGAGGGGGGATTAGAACACAAAATAGACCAAACCTTCACACCGGTGCTTTTCCGGTGCACAAGCCATACATATTCCTTTACGTTTTTTTTCGCTTGCAATACCAGGCACTTCAAATAACGAACAACTCACAGCATTTCCCCAGTAGTGTCTGACGTGCGCCCACGACTTGAAGGGGCAGTCGGCAGGCAGACTCTTGTGCACGCCCACGATCTTGCCCTTGCCCAGTCTGCAATCGATGGGGGTAGTGATTACATAATCACCTAGATAAAACCAGAAATGAACTTCATTTTTTTCCAGAATTTTGCGAAAATGAATCATTGCTAAAATCTTTCGCATCAGCCTGCAATATGCACAATTTGTAAAGATCATTTCAACTGTGCAGTGGCTAGGTAATATAAAGTTCCACTTAGCTTATACATTCATAATTTCTGGAAGAAGTATGGTCTCGCATAAATAATCATAATCAACCATGTTATTTAATAACTACGATAGCTTCAAAAAAGAGCCCGTATCTCGTCGTTTCGCACATTTCGGAGGACGAGAGAGTGTGCGAAATGAAGAGATCCAGACTTGCATTTATAATAACTAACTTTGGCAAACAGCAGGCCCACTTGGGATCGAAACGAAGAGCGGCCGCGTCGCTGATGAACCTTTATATTTGATCTTTATTCTCCATCGCAGGAAATGCATGCGATTCGGGCTTGGCTTATCGTTAAGGTATATTCAAAGGCTCAGGATCAAGTACTACAGACACACGCGGGGATTACAATACATCAGACAATCTCCGAACAAATAATTTGGTACAGTCTGTATATTCGAGGTATTGTTTTGTAGTGAACACCTACACGTGATCATTCCGTCAAAATTAATACTGCTGCAGTCGGAAACACGAGTCACCCAAGTACACGAAATTCACTGACAAGACTACAATTATCCATTCAACTTATCGCCACCTCGTTTTTCACCAATAGTTTCACCAATAATTAAATAGTTTAAAAAACAGATATAATTCCGAATGGAATTATAAGGAAATGCTTGCCCATCTCAGTTTCGGCATTCAGATATGATATATAATCTGGTCTAATTAGGAATACTCACCATGGCTCGACGATGTACACTCGGACGAGGGAGGGCGACAGCGACAGCAGCACCTCGCCCTCTGCTGTGTAGCTCACTGCCACTTCTGCAACGATTGTTGGTAATGCGTCATGTGCAATCTACTAGTCTGCCAAACACAAGCTCGCCAAAAGATCAACGTAAGTGAGCGCACTTCGTTCTTTTCATTTTCGAAATTTCGAGTTAAAATTTCCACTAATATGATCTACCAGACCAACTTATGCAGATAAAATTGACAACGCGGCAGTAAATGATATATTTTTGGAAAGCGCGGAAATCAGCGCTGGACGTGAAATAAAGTTGTATCATACCAATCAAAGAATATTCAAGAAACGACTGACAAATCACCCCATCGTCAGATATCTCAAGTGAAATTCGGAGAGTACATATTTATTATTTTTAACAGCTCGAATCCCTCACCAATCTTGGCGAGTCGATCGTTGGGCGAGTTTCTTGATCGATAGAGGAAGGCGGACTGCATGAGGGCGTCGCCCACCCGACACCAATCCGGCTCCAGCCAGATACAGAGGGTGTATCTGAGAGCACGGTATTTAGTGCTCGGCGAGTGTAAAAAAAAAATTTTCCAAAATTTTATGGAAATGTGTTTAGAGGGATCCCTTGTCCCCGAAATGCTATTCCACTTTCACAAAACACTTATCCGGGCTCAAATACTCCATGTTTAAAGTAATCTTACAGTGGTCCCGCGGGACCGGCAGTGGACCCGCGGGTCCCGGGACCAAACGGGACCGCACTCTCGCTTTTTGAGTCGGTCCCGGGACCAATCCGGTCCCGGGACCGCGGAATTCGGACCCGGATTAGGCCACCCTAGTCAATACATTCACATAGAAATTGTCAAAATCCGAAAAAATCAAACAATAAATACTTACTTGACGCACTGCTCGATCAGCTCGCCGTCCGGCACGTCAATCGACTTGATCTGAAAAAGTAGTGCGGTGAACTATAGTTTGCTCTTTTCTTAAAAAAAATGCAAATTTTTAAAAAAAAGTGCAAACAGCAGGAAAAAAACCTTCAGCTGCAGGATCTTGCACACTTCTTGGAAGGCCGCCACCGAGGGAGAGGAAACGGGCTCGACGAACTGGCAGAATCACATAATTAATTATTCACTCCCGTATTAAATTAATGGTAATCTCATCGAAAGGCCATGAACATGCATCAAGTGTTGTTCGGATAAAATAAATATCAAGCACCCATTTGTTCCTCGAGGCGCTAGGCAGCAAAATCGCTATACGTACATCAGTTTTGTCCTAAATTTACCCTCTAGTACACTTGTCATTATCCAGTTTATTTTAAATAAACTATTTAAAATGTTTTGTACCTGCTTGTCGATGATGATGACGATGGTGGCGACGTCTCGCGGCATGGGATGCCCAATGACGCCGCCGATGGCTTGATGGCCAATCAGCGATCTGCAAGAGCCAATTAACATCGGAAGACAACGCGAAGTTGTACTTTTCGCATAGCAGCACCAAATTTCAACTAAAAACTCGGAGCCGCGAGGTGGACTTACTGGAGGAGTTAGCGAAGGAGTATCCGAATGATAACCTGGGAACACATTCGCAAACTCATTCGGTAACTCCCCCAGGCAATATCAATCGAAAAAGGAAAAATAGCACACGACAGGATTCGAACCACCGGCCTATGATCTGTGAGCCTAAGCTCTTATCCAATAGGCCACGAAGACATTGATACTCAGCTAAATAAAGCAGTATATAAACCCTGGAGTCGGGGAGTTACCGGAGGAGTTTGAGAATGAGTTTCCGGGGAACTCCCCCGAAACTCATTCGCAAACTCATTCGGTAACTCCGCCGCCGTTTTCGGAGAACACTTAGAATCAGCCTAAACTAAGTAGTATTACTACGACATGAGCGCATTCACAATATTCGTATCACAACTTGCTGAACTGTCCTTGGGGGACGATGTATAGTTGATTTAAGCGTTAATAAACTCAGAAATAGCGTAAATGCAGACTGAAATAGCTGGGAAAAGTGCCGAACCTCACAGTGGCGCACTGTTCGGCGTGCGCGGAACTGCGATCAGTCGGTTTGTCGATGGTGAGATGGACGGAACGAGCAATAGCAGTACTCAGCTTGCCGAGACGAAGCATCTGAACCGAGAAAATGAAGAAGAGATCAACGAAAACATCAAAAATAGAGCGAAGACAAGATAAAAAATGCGAGAAGGAAATATCAATAACTTGGCAATAAGTACACGCAGTTCGTACTTATAAATTTACGCCGGAACAGTTAATTGCTACCGTAGCACTGTAGTAATCTTTTTATTGACTATGATTTTGAGAGAAATAATCACGACATTTCAGCTCCACGTAAAACCAAGACCACGCCCTTCAATCAAAATCACTCAATACCGCTTGAATCCCGCGAAATTTAAACAACTGTGTAGCAGCCCTGCATGCCTGTAGTGCTAAGAATTGCTAGCCGCGAATTTAAAACCGTATTAAATTTTTAAAAAAATATTCTTCCTGCCCTGTCCTATTTTTTCAGTGGTGTAACACGCAGAAAATTACCAAATCGGGCCTTGAAATGCCGTACAATTTATATTTATTCATTATAAATATAATTCAGTCATAATCATAGTAGTTCTTGATAGATATAAAACCCATCGATTATTTTCCCCTTCAATTAAGTTGAAATGGGCGAAGAGCCTAGCTTTGCCGAGATTTGTTGGAAGGACGAAAAAAGATATAGGACGAAAAAAATGATGCGATGTTAATTTTAATCGTCTAGGAGTCAATTGGGCAAGATCGTGGAGAAAGAGCCCCGACTTATCGAAGTTTGTTTCAACAGGCCCTCGACCTTAAGCTTGAAAATTTTGATTTTTAATAAAGTATCGTTCTTGCCCTCTGAAACATTTAAACACAATTATTATTAATCAAACAATTTTATCACGTTTGCTTTAAAAGGTTCAATACAATCGATGAGACAAGTTTACTTGACATCGGAACAACAAAGAATAATGTACTGTAACGGTGAAACGGAGGAGGAATGTCAGAGACCGACCTATGGCTTCTCTAATCCGGAGATCAAAGATCAATCTTGACCATTATGTTTCTATTAAACAAAGAGTGGGGGCAGGACCATAAATTATGAGAGAGAGGTAAAATAGGAGGAAGTAAACACATTTTGATAACGGACTGATTCAGCGAGCAGAACACAACGATCCATGAGTTTCGCATGAAATAAGGAAAAATAAGAGAGCGAGCGACCAATGACCAAGTAGGTACGGTAATCAGTGATCAAACTGAAAGTACAGTAATCGTTGGCGACGTCGATCAATTAATAGGGAAGGAAGGGAGAAAAGGGGGGCGGGGCTACCGTAATCCTCTATCTCCTCGACGGAGACGCTCTTCTCTTTCGATCGACACTTCTCGATCGGGACTTGCTGTGTCTTCGCTTCTCCGACTTCTTCTTTCTCTCTGCAGCTCGCTTCTCAGCCTCTTCCTGTAGAGGAAAATCGATATTTATCACATTTTTCCGATTTAGAAAATCAATTTCCAATAAACGTCTCTCGCCCGCTACCGTACCTCACTCAAAGGCAGATAGTAAATGGCGGGGAGGGTCTTGGTCATCTTGAAGTAGTCCGCTGCCATCTTCTTCGGTGCAGACGGCTCTTCGTGAGTCTGCAACAACAACAAATATGTAAGATTCTTTCAAACACTAATTTGCCAGGCTGTGATTCCTATCATTCCAATAATGACGCTACCGTAGCACTATAGTCGGTAAGCACATAACACATATCCCTGCACCACACAACCTCTACCGTACCTCCTTCCTCTCCCTCTTCGCCTCCTTTCCATCTCTGCTCGGCCGAGGCGGAGAGCTCTCCGTCACGCGTCGCTTGCGCTCAGTCTGCAATCAATCAATAGCCACTTAATACCATTGCCCCTGCTACAGTATGCCTCCCTCGTCCAATTACCGTAGTCGGTTCCCTCTTCATATCATCAGCTCAGGCAAATGCCAATCTCGGAGCTACCATAGTCTCTAGTCGAAACACACAACACCGTAGACAGTATCACGTAGCCACTCATTACCATTCCCCCCCCCCCTGATACAGTATGCCCCATTTCCATTTACCGTAGTCGGTTCCCTCTTCATATCATCTGCTCTTCTCTTCGCTCGCTCCTCTCTCTCCTTCTCCCTCTCAGCATCTCTCTGTCGGTTTCGCTCCAGAGTCACCTGAAAAAAATCGGAGGTTACATAAATCCGAAAATTCCAAGCTTGCATTATTATCACCCCATAAAAATGGATAAATCTCGCTAACCAATTGATTCCACGTTACAAAAGTTCGATAATCGTATACTAGCACACATCTCCCAATTCTCCGTCTATTCTTTGTTACTACAGTAACCACCATAACTACAGTACCTTGAGACTGTTCTTCGCATCCGATCCGACGATTCTCTTCTCGTCCGTCGACGTCTTCCGATCGCCATCGCGAGCAGCGGGCGTTGACGGGACCTGCAAGATTTTTAAGATAAAAATATATTTTGCAAATACCGTTTACCAACAAAACAATAGATATATTCATTGCAATAACTCACACTCTCTCCCACGTGCATGTAATATTTCAAAAAAATAAATAAACTCTATTTGGCACAACTGCGTTTCCACGACTCGCCAAATGATCGTCTCTTTGAGAGACCGTCAATTATTTGCATACCAACTCTTGCCATGACTACAACGCGTAAACTCTATCCTCTTGGTCATCCATTTTCGCCCGGCCCAGATCTCTCATTTTCACGCAGTCCGCGTAAACTGGTCAGATGTCTATCGGAATTTCGACTAAACTTGTCAGATAGTAGGTGATTCTTACTAAACTCGACATTCTGCGTATTTCTAGATGAGCCTCGATTCTCTAAACGGCATCCTTCAAAAAAGTTTCGACCCAGATTCCGGGTTGTGCAAAATCTAATCTATTGGCACAATCGCGTTTCAAGTGCTCGTCAAATGCTCAAATAGTTGCCAGTTCATCAATTCTGTTATCCTCTGTTCTCCACAACCTTGTCGTCTTTGTGCTCCCTCTCCCTCTCCTTTTCCCTCCTCGCCTCTCTCGCCTCCCGCTCCTTCTCTCTGATCGAGTCGAGTCGTGAGGTTCTCGATGCAGCAGGGGTTGCTGCAGATGCTGCTGCACCTGCTGCAGGCTCGCGGTCGGGCAGTGGCTTCCCGGCGAGAGATGCCTCCAGCTATAAACATTAGAAGGTGCTTCACTAGTTTAGACTACACATATCTCAACTGTTGCAAAATAGCAATGTTTTAATAATTGGTCTTGTAATGGCTAGACAAGTGAAGGAAATAGTTTCACAAGCTAAAAACATACACGCGAAACTCAAAATCGACGAGCATCGCGTTTTCCCCCAAATTCCTTCTTCTCTAATATTCTATCGTCATCCACTTTATTCAAATCAATACCACCGTATCTCCTCTCACTCACATCCTCCTGGGTACTGTAGTTGACGGCGAGTGTCTTCGGGTTGGCTGCAGGCCAGTGCTGCCCGTGCAGTGCGGCACACACGGACGTCGCCTGGTCGACAGACTCCATCTGCAAGAATACTACCGTAATTCACTGGATACAGACTCCAGTAATCTCATAATAGAGAAATCAATAAATATTTTAAAGCACACTTCTCCCTTACGTTATAGTAACAGATCCTTACAGTTGCAATAATAAAACGACAAAGGAATATTCAATGAGCATTCTACTTTCTCTGAAATGCAACTCGGTGATTTAGAGGCACATCACATTTACAAAGCAGACCTACATCCCTATAAAACGATCAACTTCGGCTTTACGAATGTTAGCTCTACATATACCATACTGTTCAATCCATCAAGCACAGTCAATTCCCATGTTTCCCAAACGATGTCCCCCACCGTACCTCGAATATGGCATGACTCTTGAGATTGTCTATCCAGAATCGGTCCGCCTTGATCGAGCCGTGCTTGCCAATCTCAATCTTCAGCTGCGGCAGAGTGAACGGACGAACGAGGCATCTTAAAGAATCGGTAAAATTATTATTTAAAAAAAGACTGGTTACTTTTTAAAAAAAATACTCATTTTCAGTGTCGTCGAGTTTCCGTGCTGTTGAAAGTTTGAGTTCAAATGGAAACCATTGCAGTTCTATGGAAACATGGATGTAAGCAGTATGCAACTGCAGGTCATCGGGTCATGCTAGGTTGCCATAGAGAAGAAGACAAATAACAGAAAAACCCGTGGCAAAGACTGTAGCGAATCAATTATTGATTTCCGCATCCCCGCACTCACCTAATGTGCACGAAGGGCGAGGCCGGGTGTCGGCTGGTCATTGCGACCGCTGCAGCAGCCTCGGCCGAGGGGGCGGGGCGAGTCGTGTCCACGTCCATCGTCTGCAAGCAGCCATTATTAGTTATTTTTGGGGGCGATAGTGATGCACGTCCGGAAAATTTCCGGAAAGCTCTTATTAAAACATTTTGGTTATTATCATTATTCCATCCACACGTTTTATCGTTAAGATCCATTTTTACATTACAAAGCACTTAAGACATCTAATTGTGGTGAACCTGGCGAAGAAGAGTTTCATTCACCCATTACACCTTCTCAATTTCACCGAAAAGCTAATGAAGAACAGGATGAGTAGGTCTGACCATTTTACGAATATCGAACCGGAAACACTAATGATTAGACCTCGAAGACCAAACCAGGTGAACCACCATTTCACCCATTTTATTTCCTCGTGTTTATCACCGAAATAATGATTCCTTTAGGGCATACGTATTGTCTACACACCTCATCAGCGCCCTCCTCCTCCTTCTTCTCGTCCTTCTTCTCCTCACTCTTCATCTCCTCTCCCGCCTCCTCCTCATCTCCATAGTCCAGCTCGAGCCCATCTTCGTCAGTGGACCCGGCAGCAAGCTAAAGTGACAATGAATTAAGACAATCAAATGAGCAGATAATGGACAGAGTGCTCGATCCAGAGCCGAAGAATACACGATAACGTCAAGATAACCCCATATCGCCCAATAACCCGTAGTAGAATAAATATTCAAAATATAATTAAGCTGGGGTGATAGGCGATAGTTGAATACGATTAGCGAGTTCAAATGATAACTACAGTATGTATAGTGATTGCCCACAATCACTAGCAAGCTTATAATACGATTGTTCGGTAGGCCACAATCACGATCACTCACCCGCTTGTCCGCATCTGCAGTCACCGAGTCCTGCGAGCTCTCCTCCTCCTCACTTGCCTTCCTGAAACAGATAAAATCTTCCCTCTTCCCACTCTTCCCTCCTCTTCCTTCCCACTCTTCCCTCCTCACTCGTTCTCCTCTTACTAGATTTGTCCGTAATTCACATCACTTCCGTATCTCTCTGCCTTTCTTCCCTCCCAATTCCCACACCACCCTTGCCTCCAGAACCATATCAATTTGGAATTCCCTCCCTTCCCCCTCGGTTGATTTATCCCGAGATTCCTTCCGAAAATTCATCCGCTCCCAGCCCAACTCCTTTTTCCCTGAATCAATTGTTAAGAATTGGCTCTAACCCTTCTTCCCCATACCCTTGCTGCCATGCACAAAACCGATTCGACTACGTCGACGGACATCCGTTTCTTGCCCCCATTCACAGTTATTTTTCTTGTATGCGATACTCTGACGGAATAAATAATGAATGAATGAATGAATGAAAATCGATTTCTACCGTAATCACTCTTTTAGAATTATCACAATATCTAAAGCATTTAATTACACGCCGACATGTGGCAGTCCTTCCCTTTACCGGACCAAGCAACATATCTGGGAGTGAATGTGCAAGGTGACCGCTAGATTCACACAGTGGGATGATCAACGAGGGTCCACCCCGGGTTACTTGGTCCAGAAAAGAGAAGAGTGCCCCGCCCCGACATGATACAGTAACCCATGTTGCTACACTCACTCTTTTGCAGCAGCAGCTGCTGCAGCGGTCGCAGCAGCCTTGTCCTTCTCCTCCTGCTCCTCCTTCTTCTTTCTCGCTGCATCAGCATCTGCCTTCTTCTTCTCTTCCTGAACAATCGATTGCCATTCGGTGACTTTGAGATACGATAAGTGTACAAGCAGTGAATACAATATGCAAAGTCGATATATCAGAATTAGAGAAATGATCGAGTATTTATAAACTTTTCTTGATAAAATATCATGCAAACAGTAACATAACCCACATCTTCCTTTCTTTTCTTCTCTTTCTCCTCCTCTTCTTTCTTCTTCTTTTCTTTCTCCTCCTCCTCCTCCTTCCTCTTCTTCTCAATCTCCATCTTCTCCTTCTCTTCCTTCTTCTTCATCTCCTCCTCTTCTCTCTTCTTCTTCTCAGCCTCCTCCTTCTCCTTCTTCGATGCTGCCGCTGCTTCTTCTTCCTTCTTCCTCTTCTCTGCCTCCATTTCTTCCTTCTTCTTCCTCTCACTCTCCTCTTTCGCCTTTCTCTCCTCTTCTTCCTTCTTCTTCTGCTGTTCCTCGGCAGCCTTCTTTTCAGCCTGACAATGGATACATTTTATAAATACCAGTGTTTGGAAATGTTCAGAAATTGTTTCTTTGAAAATATTAGGGATGTAAGTTCCATATTACGGCCTTTTGGGCGAGAGATCTGTATTACGGCAGATAAGGTGAAGAGAGACAGGGGAAAAAGAGACCGCGAGAGGATATACCCAACAAAAAATCGAAATGGGTATTGGATCTATCTTCTGGCGGTCTCTTTTTCCTTGTTTCTCTTCGCCGTAATAAATACTAAACTTTTTTTAAAAATTACCTCTGCTTTCTTCTTCTCTTCCGCTTCCTTTGCCAGTTTCGCGGCCTCCTCCTCTTTCTTCTTCTTAGCCTCTTCCTGGAATTAAAAAAAAAACTTTTTTTAAATCACACGTACTAACTTTCAGATCCGTCTTTCCCTCACATTATGCCAATCAACATTTTACTAAAGGTGAAAAAGGGAGAGGGGCTAGGCCTTCCAGACGCAAAGCGGTCTCGACCACACCTACCTGTGCTTACTACCAGTAACTCCCAGAATCAAAGCAGCACTAAATCCATACCGTATTTGACTGTACCCACCTCTTCCTTCTGTTTCTTCTCCTCCTCCTCCTTCTTCCTCTTCTCCTCCTCCTCTGTCTTCCTCTTTCTCTCAGCCTCCTCCTCTGCCGCCTTTTTCTTCTCCGCCTCACCATCATCCTTCTTCACCTGAATCTACAGCTGTTTACTTATTGTGGTTTAGATTAGAAAGATTGTTTCAAACATTGGGTCATTGCTTTAGATCAGACTTGTTTATTGATTTAGATCAGGAAGCTTATTTTAAAAAAATGGATTTAATAAATAATGATTAAAATAAAGTGAACACAATGAAACCCTAATCCCACCTCCTCATCGGTTCCCTCGTCGCTCTTCTTGGACGGCGACTTGGTAGGGGAGGACTCGCTCTCCCGGCGGATCTTGGCTGCAGAGTCGATATTAATACTACTCACCGAAGACCCCGCAATAATTGATACTGCCAAAAATAAAAATGCTCCAAGGAACGTGTTCAATAGTCAGTCCGCTTTTATTGCCAAAAATATTAACCTTCCAGAACCAAAGTTAGATACTTTTAACAAAAATGAGGGGGCTTTTAAAAATAATGAGCGAAGATAGATTAGGGCTACAGTCTGCTAGGGACTTGCTTTCAAATTGTCTATAAAACACACAAGTTAGGATGGGGGGAAAGTGGATAAAGATAGACCAACCAGCAGTGGTCTGCTGTTCCTGCAGTGCAGCCTGCTGCTTGGCCCTGTATGCTGCCACGAAATCGTCGGCGACAGCGGCCGGCTCGTCCGCCTCCTCCTTCGGTGCAGACTCCGCTTCAGTGTCGTTCTCGGACAACAGAAACTGTAAGAAAGACTCATTTGAAATAAATAGAATTATCGATTTCTAGATTTTAAAAAAGAAATTATAAACTATGATTGTTCGAGATTGTTGTATAGTTCACGGTGTGTGTTCAATGAAATTAAAAAGCGCACCTCTCTGAGTCTTTCGGCGAGTACTGCTTTCGTGCCTGCATACTGCAAGCCGCGGCTCTTGAGCTCGTCCTTCAGTTCGACAACTTTGAGTGAAGACAGCGGACGGCCGCCCACCATAGGATCGTCGTCACTCATAATCTAGGAGCGAAATATAAGGCTAATTTAAATGATAAAGACAATAAATAAAAGTGAAGCCAAGCCAAACTTTAATCTAAACTTTAAGCCGTTAAACTTAAACAGGAAGGTTCTATACAATGGAAAAGCGATGAATGACTGTGGCGGAGCGATTAAGATACAAAAATACAACAGAATAAACGCTATAATCGCGAAGAATCAATAAATACGAAAATTTTGAAAGCGCGTTCACAGCCGCCGACTTATCGCAAAATGCACCAACGCGACGAAAATGCACGCGGCTACCGTACGGTGTCATATAAACACATTGCATACTGATTTTATTTACAATACCGTAATCGATGCAAGGATAGTTATGATTTCTCTATGTTTTCGTTTAGTTTTGATACTGTGTTTCGAAAAAAATGCCAATATACTAATTTTGAAAAGTCTCAATAAAATATTACGAACTATTTCTTGTTGTAACTGTTCTTTGCTATTTCTTCTTTCATACTGTATACGTGTTTTCCACATGTCTACATGCCGAGACATAATACACTACTCTAGTTAGAATCAGTATCGCATAATTACTCGCCACATTTCCCGTTCCAGTGATTTCCCGCTTGCCATATTCGAGTAAATATAACTACCGAGAGCCGCGACAGTAAACAGTCAGTTTCGTGTGTAGACAGACAAAATTGTCTTCATTTTTGTAGTGATTCGGGATAATGTGTCGGCTTAAAAAATCTCGTTATTACGCCTATGGTTACGGTGCAACATCTTTTATGTATGATTGATTGTAAGAAAAGAGTGCAGCTTAAATATATCCCACCCCCTCGTGCTGCACAGTGATCTGCAGAAAAATTCAGGATTGAGATAGTATGCTAAAACGAGAGTCTGTTTGGCATACATTCTTGCCCAATGTTCCCTTTCTGGAGTTTTGGAATCATAAGATAAATATTTTTGCAAAATTGCGTGCTTTGTACATTTGAATTCTAATTGCATCGGCCGTTGATAAATTGCCTTGGCCGTTTTACCGTATCCATTACTACAGGGTTTCACACCTCCTGAAATGAGAAGAGAGTTTGTATAAGCGAGATAGTCTCACTTCCGCACCCTCTCTTTCTACCTCCAAGAACTCATATTCGAAAATTCCCTTCAGTGGATAAATTTAGCGCTTACCAATTTCCCGTCTCCCTTTCGCGAGATTTTCATAGTGAACCTGAAACACACCCGATATACTTCTTTGCTGTAGTCTTGTTTGTCTCAAATTCCTGCGCATTTCATCTGCAACCAAGTCTAATCTCCACTATGTTAAGATGGAGTGTATGAATTAGGAGAGGCAATCTCAGTTTCACCTATTCTGTCACTATTTTCGCAGCATTGTGCTTCGCAGATAGTACAGGTGGAAAGTTAAGTAAACGCATTTGCAATTCCATAATTCGGCATCTTGACTCCCGCTGAACCAAGAGTTTAGAAATGCATTTCCGCGTTTTAAAATTGTTAAATTATTCAGTAAACAATCAAGATCATCACTAGGATCCGAGGTACCACAAATTCAAATTCAAATTTGAACAACTTTTAACTGAAATATTCGCAGTGTCTCAAGAGTTTTCAAAAAGTGCACAAAATGTTTCGATCTGTCTGATTCCATTGGAATCAAGTATTGCATCTGCAGGCGCGCGCAGGGCAAAATACTCCCGGGGCGTCGATCACATCACGGCTTAATTTTCCCCTGCGTGACGCGTTTCTCACTCTCAGTTTCTCACCTGTTCCTCTCGACCGATAAGACACACACGCCGAATCATGATATTCCGCTCGCTCCAAAACATCCCACTCACAATCTATCCCCAATCTCTCCCCTCTATCACATAATTTTTGGTTTCTCTGAAAGAGTGAGTGAGATCATTGAGTCAGAAACCGAGCGCGAAGAATGGGCAACAATCGCGGATTTGGTGGGCGTAGCACGCTGTTGCGTAACAACGAGTAAACAGCTCAGAAGAACATTATGCATGAGATTAGTTTTTCTCTTCTTCTCTTTCGTTCATTATTTATTGTCTTGAATGATTTTTTTTTCTTCGAAAAATCAACAAAGCGCATGCTAAAAAATATGTGTGAAGGAGCCGCTGTAGATCGCACATCTAATTCCTAAAAACATTATTCCAAAATCCTCCAGAAAGGGGTCAGGATCGAGAGGGAGTGTGTGAAAGAGAGCGAGCACGCACCTCTGAACCTATCTGGAAACTAGACAAGGATATGTGACGGTGTGCCAAAAACGTTTCTTGTCTACCAGCAAAACTGCGTTAGTCAAAATGTGTTTTGTACGAAATGCACCCTCCCAGACACCTCACATAACTTCCGTTGTAAATCACCCGCCATACAATACCTTCCCCTCTCCCTAAACAGTTTTCCGCCCGATTCCAATTTCGCCATCACCGTACAATTTGGTATTTCTAGGCATGATTCGCTCACTTTCGAACGCGCGCATGTGTCAAGGAATTTGCCCCAATATCGCGCCCTGGCTCGTTAAAAGAATGTCATCGTTCCCTCCCGTCCCCGATTCCCCTCCTCATTTCGCCTACCTCAATTTCCTGCGCAAGAAGCACTACATGCAATCCCCATTTGGCAAGCCCCCTTTGGCCACATTATGTAGTCTATAGCGAGGCGAATCCACTAAAAAGGACCCCTCTCTCTCTGAACCTGATCGTGTTCTGCAAGCCCTCACAGAGAAATAAGTCTACAACTGTAGACTTCTCGGCTACCGAGCGACGACTTTATAAGTCTACTTGCTTCGAATTTTTAATAATTTAATGTTGCCGCGGTAGCCAAAGTTCTGGAATTGTAGACTTATTTCCCTCGGTGCCTTCCCAATCCCGTCTCCTTTAGCTGACTAGCATGTTCCGTTCATCTGAAGCCTGTCTCTCTACGTTACCATTATGCCCGTCAACTAGTCTGCGAGAGTGTAATACGAACTATCTAATTATAGGTTTTAACCGTAAGATTTAACCGAAAGAGCAATACGAACGATGTAATTATATGATTCAGCCACAGACCCAGTAACGTCTGAATAAGTCCACCATCCACAGTTCAGTAAACCAGAACAAAACAAGTAGAAGCCAAACAGCCACACTTTTGCCTTTGGTGTCTGAATTGTCACACGCAGAAAAATATACTACGTTTGTAGTTTTGTAGTAGCACAAAAATATCCAACAAACACAATCTTCCTATGACTGTGTAAGTGATCTTCAGGGATTTTGCGTGTGTAAAATATCGATTTACTTTTCATCAAGACGCAGCTTGCTATCTCAAATACCACCCCTTAATCTCATCCTTTGTCTTCAAGCCACTCTTTCCTCACCCAATCTGTCCTCATTTCGGACTCATATGCAATGTATGGCCAGTATCACTCATGCGTAGCCCTCCCCCTCTCCCCACTCCTTTCTTTTCTTTATATGGCCCGTATGTATGCCCGCAAAAAGTACAATGCATTTATAAACAACGCGCTTTCGCTTTCCACCGCTGCAAATGCATAGCCAGGGCGAAGAATAGCTTCCGGCTACAGTAGGCCCATCGAAATCTGTCACTCTATTGTACATCGAAAACGAGCGAAAATATTTTTTATCGTAAACTGTTCACAATGGGCAGCAAAAGAAATGTTCTCAATGGTTCATAGTTCGTTACTGGACGATTTTACGGTATATCTACCGTACTCCTTCTAAATTCCTTTACCATACCGTACTCATACCGTAGTCTAGTACGTTCTCATCCTTTGCTTTCTTAGATCGGTGCGTACCGTCGAGGCCGGCCCGTTCTCTTATCAGCGCCTCGTCGTCCATGACATTATAGTGAATCGGCTGACACGTCTCTCTTAACTATGCCTTTGCCCGCTCTCCCCATACCGCACACTATTTCGTCACTGAGATAAGACGAAATAGTGTGCGGAATGGAGAGAGCGCAGACCGTCACTCAATCGAAGCCTCCTTATCATCTCCGCCTCGCTTGTAGGCTCGCACGCAATACACTCCGCAACACTTCTTCCCAATTCCGGCCGCAAGTCAATGGCCTGCTCACCGCTACCGTACCTCAATCTCTTCCCCTTCAACAACAATGACATACAGTAAGTCGAACTAAATTTATCGCAAACTACCTTGCCCGAAGTTATGCCCAGCTGCCTTGATCTATATTTGTATTCATAATCCCACACCATTACCGTACGCTGCTATTTTGTTGCGGAGTGTACAGGTGCAGATTTGCCATGTACAAACAAGCTAGCAAAGGGTCTCAAAGCTCACTCGAACCCTGTCTAGAAACGAATATCTCTCGTCAATTGCATCTGTCGCACTACCACTCTCTCTCTCACATCCTTCTTCGTTTCTTTTTCTATCTCGCTATCTCTCGAACTTATAATCCCTAGCCTAGCCTAGCCTAGTCAAGTCTGTGTTTCAGTCGTGCCGGAGTTTAGCACACTCTTGAGAAATCCCCACGCTCTCCTTCTATCGCACGCTATTTCGTCTGACCGATTCGTCCAAATTTTCATTCCCCCCCGAAAGCGATACTGCCCAAAATCTTAGTTAGATGTTCAGAAGATCATCATGGTTTTAGATATAAAATGGAGGGAAGCTATATTAAGTCTCTGCCAAAGATCGTCTGAAACGGGACTCTTGCTAGAATTGTTGGAACCGTTTCTCAATTTCATTTTTAAAATGGATCGATCGTCAATCTTATGCGGGTGGAACCTATAGTAATTTCCTAAATGTCTAGCAATATGCAGCATTTATATTGCGATATTTCTCAGACATCGACTATATCCAGCTCTCACTTTGGTCAGTGAACCGCAAAGTGCCTACATTCTATGATACTAATAGCCACTGTATTAATCGCCACATATTGTTGGCGGTTTACCGAATAATAGTTTCAGTGATCACTTGTGGGTAGCTATAGTCCCTGTCTGTCTGGCGCTCCCCTAACTACTCCCTCTTTTTCCGTGGCTAGCCGAGATTACCTTCGCATGCACTCACAAATGGGCTCGCTTTTCCGTCTAACTGCCGCTTTCGCTATAGAGAATCAGACACCGACTATAGATGTTCAGCATGCTAATCAGTAGGAATGAGGGCTTCGCAGAGACTGGAGCGCTGTTCGCAGTATAAGGTGGTATATGCTAGAATATACTTTATCCCGCCATCATATATTGTATCTACTCTGGTGTCTACCTACAATGGGGAACATATCGGCGACGCTCAATAAACAAATTGACAGGCTTGACGTTCTACAGAGCGTTGCGCAAAACAGATCGAGAAACATTCACTAAAGTTTATGCATCATTTTAGACACTCTCAGTGGTGCACTTTACAATAGTCATATGCTTTTCCACGGAAACACCTATCAATTTAATTACTTTTGCACAATTATTTCACTGCAGTCTCCGTTTTCTCATAACATTTTCCCCAGATCTGATCTTAAAATATTTTAGTGATCAGTCTGTGGTTAGATTCAGTTCGGTTGTGTAAGGATGCAGCTTTGGTTCCCTGTCTACACAGTAAAACTCCATTACCACAACTTTATTGGAAACTGTATCGAAAAATGGGAAATGTTCTCATTGGCAGACACGAGAACACTAGCTGGCACATGATAGCGCCATCTCTCAACGCTATATCACCATGATATCCCTCCTTCCACTATCACTAATCAGCTCTCCCTTCCTCCCTCCCTCTATCACTTGTCTCATCCCACCCACACGAGCCCCCTGGGGAGGTCGTCGGCCAAAACTCAAAACGCACAACGCGCGTTAATTACTAGCTAATTATTAGCGGCTGCCGGCCGACCCAGACACCCCTTACTACTACTACTACATTATCCGCCTCCCTCCCTCTCTCCTTCTGTCTAGCGGCGGTGGTGGCCAAGTGTCTCTCTCTGTGTGTGTTATGCTCTATGTGTCCTTTACTATACGAGTCTAGCACCAAAGAGAGAGAGAGAGAGGGAGAGAGAGACCACGTGTTGTCTAATGTCTCCGCCCGGTTCTCGATCTCCTCCTCCCTCCTCTCGCCTTTTCTTGCCTCCGCCCGCCCTCCACCTCCCAGACAGGCGAGGAGGAGGGAGGAGGGGGGAGGAGCCGTGCCACTTTCACTAACTCCACTCTCGATATCCCAGCGAAGGGGCGGAGTCCGGTCACATAGTGCAAAAGACCTTCCTCGCAGCGCCTCAACTATGCTGATTTTGTGCTGCTTGATCCGCCCGATCCTACCGTAATCCCATCGAGGGCCGCTGATTGGTGTGTCCGGCAAGTAGTGTGCTTTGATCTACCGCACACCAAAATGACGCGGGCGCGTAGATTTGGCCTCAAGCAGCACACCGTGTGTGCGCGCGTGCTGAGCGTTTGTGTCTTCCTTTCTTTCCTCACTCTCTCTCTATTACACAATTCATAGTTAAGCGATCGTCCTTGATGTGTCTTTCCCCCTCTCTGCTCTCGTTGCTAGACCCATCCTCCTCCTCCCCTCTCCTCTCCTCCCCCTTCTCCTCCCCTGCCCTCCCTCTCGCCTCCCCTTCCCCAAACCCCTCCCCCTGCTGAAAGTGCACAATTTCTCCTATGTGAAAGCGCGCTGGCTCTCCTGTCTCTCGTCCTTTCACTAGTTTCTGTGCTTTAGCGTGCGAGCCAGCGTGCGTCTCGCCAAATCAATATACTGATCACCAGCCTGACCCGTCATCTGACCCATCTTACCTACCGTACTCCTCCTTGCAGCAGTGGCTACTCGGCCGGCCCTACGGCGCCGATGACCCTTTACACCGTGGAGCAGCTCGAGTTGATCCGGCGGTTGAAAGCCACCGGCATTTCTATACAAGCGGTTGTTGAGGTAAGCAGAGACCGCCCAGATCATTCACACACTCAGAGAAATATATGTCATATATGGCTCCTGAACTGCGTTTGTATGTCATATATAACATACTGTATGCTATATATGACATACAAACGCAGTTCAGGAGCCATATATGACATACATTTTTCTCTGTGCATTTCCGCAACAAGAAGCTAGACAGCTATTACCACCATTGTCAATTATCTGATATTAATTGCAGGCTTTCAATGAGTTCCACAGCGTCGCCAACGAGCTCGACTCGATCAACTTCATCAGTCCACCACCTGCTGCAGCACCTACAGCAGCAGCGATCGAAGCCACGCCTCCTCCTCCACCGCCGCAGCCCGCCACCCCGGTGTCTGTAGTTGTCGCACCAGAGCCCGTTCGAGTACCAGTCAGTTCGGTGCCCGGCCCGAGTCTTATGCTAGCCGGACCGAGCTGCCCCATCGAAACTACCCTCGCCTCTCTCATGCCCACGACTCTACCTTCGCCCGTCAACTCCATGTTCCTAGCGCTTCAGGTAAGCTATATTCGTCATAGATCCACGATAATCCGATCGCTTTGTAGTCCCAAGTGCCACCACTACCGATCTCCACGGCTCAGAGCATGCTGCACAGCAACCTCGCTGCAGCAGTTGCAGCTGCACAGGCTGCAGCCGCTGCACAACAGCAAGCGCAGCTACAGCATCTGCAGCAGCCTCCCTTATTGCAAATCACGCCACCGCCCACGGCTGCAGCAGCTGCAGCAACTACACCATCGACGAGCAGTAGCAGCGAGGTAAATCATCTGTTCCTCGTCGTATGCATGCTGTCTGTAGGCGGCAAACGAAGTAGCGGCGCGAAACTCGTGCTATAAAGTGCGCATAATCCTGACGATCGCAACATTATCTACCAGCCGCCCTATAATCGTTTTGTTTCATGCGCCCAATCCGATTATTCGACGCGGCCCATTCAGACATAACGAAATTCCATCAATTGCCTACTCATGATGTAATCTCTCATTCAACCCTTTCTTCTTCTCACAACTTTCGATTGTTCCTCTTTCACTTGTGACTCATCTCTATCGCATAGCTATCGTTACGCTTTTTCTTTGTTTCATGCTCAATGCACACATTGGTGAAACCAAATGTGTGTCTATCGACATTTGGTTTCACCTTGTGGTCTATCGTTCTTACCATCGAACCGAACAGTTAATAGGTGCATATAGGAAGACTATTCTAGTCGTTGCTTGGCTAACTTTTATCGCAAACAGTGATGAAACAATGATGTGGTCCCTTTCCGCGAGCTAGATCTTCTTGGCTTCTCGCCAATGCTAACTGATGAATCATCATGGCATACTTAAAGTCTGTTTGGCTAACAATGGCTGTAACTATTGTGTAGTACTATCTGTCTTGGCACACTGAAATAAGCTATTTTTGGTGCCAGGCCAACATCTGAATCATCATTTCGCATAGATATAGGAATGCTCTCGCCGTCCTCCTCCTCCTCGTCTTCTTCTTCTATCCTCGCTTATTCTTCGCCAGACAGCCTAACTGCTATGCAAACAGACGATTCTCTCTCCCCCTCAGCCTTATAGTCATCGTAGAGGAAGAAAACCCCGAGAGTAGACGGAGAAAAGAGGAAGAACCACACGGGTGTCAGGTTAAGCGCCCTTCATTAGAAATGCTGTTTTTGAAAATATAAGATATTAACTTATGAATGTATGTTCCATGAGATATGGCTTTTGTGAAACAGAAATACACCGGGCTGACGAATTTTGGATTTCGCCCAAATGACACTGCTAGCTTATGATGTCTAGCCAACCTTCGTCAAATTAACTTCAATCGCCTAGAAGTAATTCTCATAAACTTGCAAAAAAACATTTAATGGCGCCTAGTGTCGATAAGATCTTTTCTTTATTGCAACACATTCGGCTAGGAGAAAAAAGCGCCGAGAAGAGAGAGTGACTAAAAAGAGCAAAACTGAAAATATTCGGTCAAAATATGGTCCCTTTGGCGCAAATTGAGGTGTGAAAAAGCGCCGGCCTAATGGGCTCATGTGGGGTGAGAATGCACAGTATATGCTACTGAGTTGGCGGAACTCGCGCGTAAAAAGCGTAAAACGTTGCCGGTCACAGTCTAACTCTGATTCGATCGACTCTCAACTATTACCGCACCCTGTCCACCAATCAGAGAGCGAGCATAGCAAATTCTTGCAGTTTGCACGTGGCGTTAAGGGCGCAGTCCACTGTCGCACGATCACCATCGTCTGAGAGCGGTTTTAACAATAACACCTATCGTTGCAGCCGCGACCACGCTCGCAACGGACGCCGATGCGCGAGATCACGACACTGGACAATCCGCAAGGTATGAGTACTCGAGGGCGTGCTGATATGTGATTACTGTATTTGCAGAACTGGAGGATTTCATGTCGAACGGCGAAGAGTCGTGCATTGCCGATATGAAGTCGTTCATCACGCACTTCTCGCTGCGCCAGACTACCGTGGCAATGATGACAGGTAATCGATAACTGACGTATTATCGCACCGAACCTGTTAGCATTCCTGACGGGTGCGTCTTCGTTCAAGAGATTTTTATCATCACTTTTTTTTGGGCTCTCCCACGCAATTTTCCGTACCTGATCTCTTCGCACCTTTCCTGTTCCGACAGTTCATAGTGGCGACCAAACTCCGCACCTTTCATAAACGATACAATACCCGACCGTAACCCTGATCTTGTCGGACCCGAAGCCCGTTTTGAGTGCGGGTTCATAGGCGCGCGCTAGTCCACATGGCAACAGCATGCCTTCTCCTCTGCCCCTTCTGTGCTTTGATCCCTTATACCGAGGGGACTCCCCCTCTCCCTCCCTTCCCAGCTGCCCTTAGTTACACATAATAGGCTCTATTTCTCTACCTGCCTGCAGCACCCTCACAACTACCGAGGGAGGAGAAGACCATAGAGATCTATCGCGCGTCTCTATTCATGAAGGCGTATACGATTTAATAAGAACGAGTCCTTCTGACACGCCCTAATCCCCCCTGCTTCAGGCGTCTCGCAACCGTACATCTCCAAGCTCCTCAACGGCAACCATCGCGAGCTGAGTTTGAGATGCCGGAAGAACATCTACTGCTGGTATCTCAACTGTCGAAGGCATCCGGAGAAGCTCAGTGAGTGGATGGGGACCAATCAGAAACGGGGAGAGCTAAAAATGGGCGGGACTTGTTTAATCATCGTTCATTGAAGGTTCTTTCCTGGCCGATCCCGCCTCTCGTCTGGAGACCAACGGCGAAGGCGAGCTAGTGCCGCAGAAGCGCGAACGGTACGCATTTTGCTGTTCCGAGACCTCTCTGATATCCGATTTCGTACAGTTAGCAACGATTTGCGTTCAGGTACGTTTTTCGGCCAGTTCTGCTGCGGCTATTGGAACAGTACTTCACCGAGACGCCGTTCCCTGACACGCAGCGTCGTATCGAAATCGCCACCGCATGTAACTCCGCCCTGCAGCAGGACAAGAAAGGTTTGGATTAACCGTTCACCTTATCACGCCTTGTTCCGCTCCGGGCTTACTGTGATTAGTGACGCTTTGCAGGTGTAGGCCTGATGCCGAAAGAGGTGGTCTCGCCGCAGGTCGTCTCAAACTGGTTCGCTAACAAGCGCAAGGAGTTGCGGCGCAAGAACGACCCGCGCTACCAGGTACCGTAGCCTACATCACGTAACCATCTGCCATCACCACCGAACTACAGTAAATAAATTTTCCGTTCAGGAGGGTACTATGAGCCTACACTCTGCGATCATCGAGGCTCTGGAGCGCGGCGGGGGCGCGGGCTCGGTACCAGATCGATCGGATGCCGACTCGACCTCGCCTAATGACGATGACACTATGGACGGCGTAGACCAGCAGTCGCCGCTATCCATCGCCCGCCCAGCTCTGCCTCCGCCTGACTACCGTATCTTCGAGGCACTGGGTCTCGCCGCGCCCTCCGCCCTCTTCCAGACTGTAAAGTCCGAACCGCTCGAGATCAAAGATCAATTTTAGATATATCCATATTCATCTACCCCTCATAATACTCGCTAGGCATAATGTTGATTTTGCATGCGCTCTTGCTCTTTATCAAGACGCTGAGCCGGGTTTCTACGTGAGACATCTCTTAAAAATGCAAACCAAGCACCACCGGTGTACAGTTCTCGTCCCGATTGATTGCGTTACTTACTTCTCATGCTTTTTCTTTCGCTCTCCCCCTCTGTCATTCACTGATTCTATAATAGCAGCGTGTGTTCTTTCTTGGCTAGGAATGAGTAATATAGGAGTCGATTGTTTCCTGTCCCTTTTTTTTCCTTCCTCTCAAGTGTCCCTATGTATTTTCACGGGTGCCCCTGTCACAAATCCTCAAGAATCTTCTACAGTTTTCTGCTTCGCTAGGCCTTTTCCAGTATACTTCGCATAGTGTTTCGATGTCGCTAGCTACAATTTCCGATTATCTGGTATCCAGAACTTTTTGTGTCAAAGTTTCCTGTGATCAACCGCTCTGTGACCCTTCCTTGAGTTTTCAGACGGGCTCAATTTTTGATTCCTTGTTCTCCCTTATCAAGGAAGTTCACGAAATTTAGGGATTTGGGCTCGTTTTAAAGCTCTAATTAACACTCGAGTCATTGTTCGCCTCTTTCTCAATCCGACCCCGTCCTGTGCCCTGCTCTCATACTGTCACGGTTTGCAAAACACGCGCAATAATGTTCTTCCTTTCCCGCTCTACTGTGCGATAAAGTTATGATTTTGCTATTATGACCTTTCAGTTTTTCCTGGCATGATAAAAAAGACAATTAGCGAACATGAAGGTAACACTTGAACAGTTACCGTGTAATAGTTGTATTCACTTAAACAGGTACTCAAGCCAGGGGATGGCAAGGTGATTAGTCAACTATTGTTTACTGGCCTTGGCCATTAAAATGGTATTTCGGCTATAAGAAATGATGACGTCACTTCCTTGACGCCGGCACCAAACATGCGCATACATGCTAAGCCACAGCTGAAATTGGTCATTCAAAGCGGAGAGCTCCAAATGATCTCCTGATTTCTGCTCCTCTCTTCTCCGCTTTCCTTTCTCTCCGATTTCTCTCTAAACTATAGCAATGGGGCATCGGCGGCCTCTCGCATATCGAAACTCGCGCCAATATTTGCGCACTCGCTCCCCTGTCTACACGAAAAGTCTTCTTTTCAGCACGTCTACACACATCCCAACAGTTTACCTTCTCATTCCAGAAAAAATTCGAAATTTGCGAAATTCAGTAATGCTAATTTTCTGAGAAAGCAGAGCTTGATGAGCAGCATGCACACCCATCGAAAAGAACGACGAAAAAGTGAGAGAAGAACGGTATATGATACGGGTGAGATAGTGTGCAGACAGAGGAGAGCGATTAGAGATGCAAAAAAATGGGACGAGAGAGCGTGCGGTTCGAGGAGAGCGCACGCGCCCCCACTCGCTCCGCATTTTTTCCGCAGTTCGCTGCTTAGAGAACGAGTTGCCGCATATTCCGGGCGAGAGATAAGGCATATCTCAGAGAGTGTGAAAACGGTCAGAAGGTGCGAGATAAAAGGCGAAAGTGAGAGGGCGCCATAAAATCTCGCATCTTGCAAAAAAGGCGAGATTTCACGCGCGCGGAACGCTCTTATTCCCTCCTCTTTTTAGTGCCCCGCTTTTCCGCTTTGATTGATAGGATCGCCTGACTTTCACACTCTGATTTTCGTATTGAGAGGGGCTTTTCTTGATTGACTAGTGATGATTAAAGCTCCGAAAGCTTGCTTAAATTGTACTGCATTTGTATGTGGATGGATCTCTCAATCGCATACGATTAGCGCAGCTTTCTTTGTGTGCGCTAAAATAGAGAAAGTGGTAGGACAAATCTCAAAGATCACATACGTCAGCTGACTTTGCGTGTCACTTCGCTTTTGCAAAACATCGCGATCGGAGTGATGATAAACCGCCCTACTATAGAGGTGAAATGCAAAAGACGGGGATAAATAGCCTAATTAGGCGAGAAGAATCGAAAAGGCGTTGAGCTCAGCTCGTGCTGCACAACAGTGGAAGAAAAACTGTGCGCGCCGGGGATCTACAGGTGGTTGGGGTGGGAGGGGTGCATATTTGAAACCTCCAGAAAGGGGTCGGGAAAAGGCAGTGTTTGTGATGACGTATTTGCGTTCTGGATAAGAGGTGAGGTAGCACTTCGAAATATGTCGTTTTGAGCATGAAAAAACAAGGGTCGGTATTGTAGTTGTTTATTTCGTTCATAGTGACACTACAAAAAGCTTCACCAGACGTCATACCGACAAAATATGAGTGTCGGTGCTGAACATCCGTGTTTCATAGGGTTCATATTTGGTCAGCTGGAAATCGAAATATTGATCTCGAAGACATTTGGAAGGCTAGATAAACCTATAGGAACGAATAGAACATAAAGCCCCACTTTCTGGAATCAGCCTAAAAATACAACTAATCTTTTCAACAGTAATTAATCAACGTCTGATTATCTTCGCCTCATTTGCCGTGTTCTCTCACATTCAATCAAATCGTCTTAAATCGATTGCCGCACCTGAAGTATTACCCAGTTATGACGTCTTCACATTACTAAACTCACTGGCAAAATCGCGCAAGTTCAGCGAGATTATTAACGATAACGTGATACTTTCGGATCAAAATCTGCCGAAAAGTGAACAAATTTCACGGCGGATGTTTGAACTGGGACCAAAACCCAGACCACAAGACCAATTTGTGCAAAGTGCGAAAAGCTCACTAACTCTAATCCTAATCCCTGATGCTGAGAAACTAATACCAAATTATTCTATGAGACCACCTTATTACTAGCGGGCTTATATCATAATCTGTCTGATGTTTTAACAGCTAAAAATGCCTGGAAGAGAGGGAAATAGTGAGTAGAGCAATCATTGTGAAAGGGGGAATCCAGTAAATCCAGGAGGATGAGGGAGAGAAAATCTGCGTCAATCGCCAAATCCCTATAGCAACTCGTCACCGTTTAGCAGTGCTCTCTCACTTTCGCACACTCTCTCGTCGACGTTGTCGTCGTCTACTCTGCAAGGAGAGAAGGAGAGAGGGAACGAACACACATCCTACGTTTTTAGTAGTCGCGAATACCCCCAGAGGGCTCCGCTCTCCTCGATTCGCACGCTCTCTCGTTGTTTTTCGAGGGCAGTTTTCGGCTCAAGAAGTAAATGTCGGTGTGCCTGTGGGTCGACGGCCTATTTTCATCCTCCGTCTTTGTTTCGTCATCACTAGGCAATAAGCAAGGATTTGAAGTATTTGAGCAGCTCTGCTCCCTGCCCTCAGGCGATACTGTTACGTGAGTTTTTCACTTCATGCCCTTGCCAGTATTTTTTTTCTCGAAACACAGGTGTAAAAGGAAATGAGTAAGAGTAAGATTACAAAAACAATTGTCCTCGATAACTGAACAAATGAGAGCAGTAAAATGAATGCTAGAACAGCTGCAGAATTTATTTCAACATAACTTGCCGTATAGCAAATATTCGCCGCTCTTTGGGGATTGCTATTATTGCTTGGAAATGCGCATCGAACACTGCATGAAACAATTAAAAAACGAAACACTCTTCCTCTTGATCACGTGTGCATTTTTTACAATATCAGGGAAGGCATATTTGCTATATTTATCTGCAGTTTGATCTATAATGATCTGTCCCATTTTCTTTGCAAGAGTTCATTGAGCGGTCAGTGTCCTGGTCACTTTCTCTCCTCCTTCTCCTCCTGTCATGCGTTCTCTGCAACGGACGTGACCGGCTGTATCAAAAGCGCCTCTTTTCAAGCTGCTCCTCGATCGCACCTAAAAAAACGTGTTTTGACTTATCGCAAAGCGCTGATTTATGAAGCCAGGTTCGCGCTATCCTCAAAACCCATACTATTTCCCTCGCCCCGGTTCCCGCTTGCTATAAACATCTCGGCCCCTTTGCGGGAGCCGCTCCCATATCCCCGCACTCATTAATTTAGAGTGATGAACGCTAAGAAAATGCAGCGAACTGGGGTGGAACCGAACCTGATCAGGAGCTTGAGGGCCTCAGAGCACAGACTCCAAACCAAAACATTCCTTCGCTTGCTCTGGACGGCGCTGTTGATGTTCAGGGTGCACAAACAACTGCGACAAAGTAAAATAAAAACTATCAAGATGAACGCCGGAAATTTTCCTGAACGCGAAACGTGTACCAATCACATTGCAGGTTGCAGCAGTGGCTCGATGTCTGCGGCGACGCCGGCATTCCTCATACGATCGGTCTCGCTGTCTTTGCTGCAGCGGTCGGGCGGCTGCAGGAGAATCGTGTTGCTGCAGCGTCGGACGACCCAAATCCTGCAGCCGAGTCGTGGCTGCACGTCAGCTATCCCATCGACACACTACGCTTCACCGCCCTTCTCATGACTGTTGACGGGTGAGTTGTGCTTCACCCATGACTGAAAGCGGTAGCGAGAGCAGGGTTTGCAATGAGAGTCAGCATGCCGTTTTCAGAACGACCAAAAAATCACAGACCCGTGAGCAGCAAATTGCGGAGTGGTTCAAGGAACATGCAGGTATACGTTTTTGTTAGATGTTGCCGAAGGTTCACTTAAAATAAGGAGACGAATTTTGCTTTTTCCTTCGTCTATTTGATCACTTGAAAGTGGTGCGATCGCTTCTCCTAAACGGTTCATCGCTTTTTCATAACTTCGAGCGGGGTTTGGCTTTAAAAAAGGATCTATCGCCGCACGGTGCAGCAAAACTACATCATCTGGTTCTGCTATCAAATAAGTAGGCGAATGTCTCCTTTGCCTTTGTCCATTTTTGGTCTCTTGGAAGTGGGGCGATCGTTCCTCTTCCGGGCTCACTTTTTTCATTATTTCGAGCGGCGTTTGGCTTTTTGCATGTCTCTCACTGCAAATAGCAGCGAAACAGGGCGATGTGCACAAAAATGATACATCCTTGCGCAAAAGAATGTGGCGAAAGGTTAGCAATACGGTGGCTTACGGCGGGGCGGTCATCGGTAAATAGATGCATGTATCACGGTACGCGGGCCGGGAAATCTACCGTCCAATAGAACACACATGTACAACGAAAATGGAATATCCATGTTCGAGATGGCGGTGCATGTTGCTTTCTAAGAACCAGCATACTTCGCCTCACCGGCTCGTTGTGGGGACCTCTATTAGTTTTACACTGGCATTTTTTTTCTAGAAAACAGGCGTGAGTGGATTCCGAAATTTGACGCTAAGGGAGGGAAACAGTCATACCTATTGTAGTTTTAACCGTATTTAACTTGTAGTACACTTGACATAGCAATCGATATTGTAACCAAATTCAATTATATACAAGGAGTAGGATCCAACGATGCAGTGTTATTTTACAATCATCGTTCAATTGTCACTATAAATTCCTGTTTTAATTTTTCTTCTCCCATTGGGGAAATGACCCATCCACTTCCCTCGTTGTACATCCTAGCTACTTTCTAGTTGATTTGTGTCTTCTAAACTTAATCCTTCCGCCAAAAGTAGCTAAACCCAACGAGCGCCGGGTGGCCACTCAGAGCACATGATTCCAAACCTACAGACCAGGGTTAGAGCGAGATAGTGTACAAAAGTGAGAGAGTCCCTCTCGTTTTCACACGCACTCTCACTCACTCAAAGAAATGTCTGTCAGATATGGCTCCTAAACTGCGCTTGTATGTTATATATAACATACTGTCTGTTATACATGACATACAAACGCACTTCAGGAGCCATATATGACAGACATTTTTCTCTGATCTCCAAAGGCCTTTCTGTGTGGTTGACCGGCCTGTGGAATGATGTGAGAGGTAGCACTATTGAGGAAAACAAAATTCAGCTATATTCTTTACAGCGGTTCCTACATCATTCGGATCCATTATTAAATAAGAAAAAGGATTTTTTGCCGTTGCCCATTTGATCTCTTGAAATGGGGCGATCTTTCTTCTTCCGGGCTCATCACTTTTTCATAGTTTCCAGCGGCGTTTCACGGGGGCTCAAAAATTCAGATCCTCTACAAGAGAAATGAACAGATAATGGTCACGAGCGCAATGCGTAAAATTTCCATTGCTTACTACGGTATTGCGAAGAAAATTATGGACTACATCAAGCATTATACCGTAGTCAGCTTATTCGCGGACCGCTTTTTTATCCGGTTTTGAGCCCCCGCGCGTTTGGCTTTTTAAGAATTTGCATTTTGCAGCGAAACCGGGTGAGCACGCTTCTGCACAAAAATAATAGATCCTTGCCGAAAGGAATGTGGCGATAGGCGTGGTTCCAAGCGGCGGCAGGTCTCATCCATCATAATAACGCGTTCCGGTAGCGATAGAGCACGACAAAGCAAGAGACACGCCGCGAAAGAGAGAAAGCACACACACCTGTAGGGATGCAAGTTCGGTTTTCGTAGTACGACTTTCTCAGCGAGAGATCGGTAATACGGCTGATAAGGGAGAGAGAATTAGGGAAAAAAAGGGACGCCGTATTACCGAAACCGACGCCGAACGGGCAACCCTACACACCTGTAGTCCATTTCAAGAGCAAATCAACTTTTTAATAGGTGATTTGTGTCTTCTAGCTGTAGTAGATATATTAGTTATTCATTCCGCCAAAAGTAGCTATACCCCCACGAGCACTGAGTGGTAACTTTTAAACAAAATTGTAATACGTGTTCCGTGGTACACGGCAGGGAAATCTATTTTCCAATAGAACAAGCATGCCCAACAAAAATGGAATAAGCATCCTCCAGATGACGGTGTAGTTCGTTGTCTAAGAATCAGAATACGTGACAACTATCGGCTCGCTGAACCGGCGGCACGTTTGGGTATCGCTTTCGCCACCCTACTCTAGAACCCCGAAAAACCGGACTTGAAGTCTCCCCGAGCCGGCTACTAGTCGTCCACAAAACATCACTAGTCCGACTAGTAGACTGGGGTCTATAGGTAGTCAACACTCAAAGCTGCATTGGATCGTCGTTACCCTGGCTTTCACGTTCCCCGCGGATTCAGTTTCCCCCCAAAGTGTTTTATATAGAGCTCGTCAGCTCGAAAGCAGAAACGTACTTACTTGTTTATGCAAGACATTGATGATGATGCTGTTTTGGTTAGAAAGATATAAAAATGACCCGATGAGAAAAATTAATATGAGATTTTATGGAAGAAAAAATCAGTTTTAGAATGTTGCTCTTTTCTTGAGCTTCGACTTGATTGCAAAATGATATGCCAGACGCATGATCCAGTTTAATTTCACAGCTAGCGCAAAAGTGTCGCTATTGCCCTCATTTTTTCTTCGTCTATTAGGCAAATATGGAGCTGATCGTAAAGGGATAAAAGAGCAATCCACTTCCCCCCCTCTTTGTCCTTCAAAAGCACGGCGAGCCGTCAGCTGATCTAGCTGATCTCACTGGTCTCTCTCTCTCTCTCTCTCTCTCTCTCTCGCTCTCTCTGTTATAAACCCTCCCGTTGTCTCGGCGAAAGTGCACGAGACAGGCGTTGACCCAGAATGGAAACCTATCCAAACGCGTCTCAAAACCTTCGAGAGAGCGGGCAAAGTGAGAGATTATCCGCTGAACCAACCCCCCCTCTCTCTCTCTCTCCCCCTCTCTCTCTCTCTCTCTCTCTCTCTCTCTCTCATCTCTCTCGTCGCGCTTCTGCCCGTGAGGCTCGCCGCGCTCTAGATGTATATCTCGCCCCTCACTACCTCTCTCTCTCCCTATCTCTTGCTCATTTGCACTTTTGGCCTAGAATGGAAGTGAGAGTAGAGGTCGAAATAGTGAGGGTGGGGGAGGGAGAAGCACACCCCAACAAAACAACCATTGATCGACCTCGAAGAGAGAGAGATTTGGACAAGATCTTGTGCAGAAATGTCTAATTGATGTGCGAATTTAGGGGTCTAGACTAGGTTATAAGGCTGAAACTAATTCCTAAATTGAGATTAGTGGGCATAGCAACCCAGGTCGCTAGGGAATTCCAGACGCATTCCATTGGAGTGAGAAAACGGACGTCTAGACTCGAGTGTGACCGGAATAGATGCTTCAAAACTCTCATGTGGAGGTTGTCAATGTGTAGCTGTAGTTTCTAGATTCGAAAGACAAAAGTTTACAGCTACCATCATCACATTTCTCTATCCGAATGCTACATTACGGCACGATACAGTAGCCCGACTGGACTGCCTGATTCAGGGCGCGGTCAACGGCCGCAGGCCCCGCCCACTATCGGCCATCGCACGGCTACTGTGGCCGGAGGAGGTATCGATTCTTACACCGTCTGAACATCATAATCATACATATACAGCATTTGTGCAAACAGTGAATATGAAAAACACGATGATACTCATCATACACATGCACAGAGAGATTATTCACTAGACATGGTCGCCTGCCCAGGCAGTAAATCATTTTTAAATTGAGAGAATGAGATATCACATTCCAAAATATAAGAGAGTTGAAGGAAACGAGGGGTAAAGAAAGATGAAGAAGTCGCTCTCAGGGTAGACAGATACACATTCGTTACAGGAGATTCCGGCCGCGGAACTGATTCATCTGCTGCAGGAGTGTCTCATCGCTGACCCGTATGGTCTCGATGACCTCGGATCCGGAAATTGCTGCGACCGGAAGTTAGCAATCACACAAAACGACGATGATATGTGCCACTTGCAGGAATGAGATTATGAAACCTCAAATTCGGTCGGGAACTGAACGAAGAATGACTCTGGAAAGTGGTGTGAGACGCAAGGTTAGCAAATATTACTCTATTTTCCGTAAACAGAGAAAACATTTCTTCGCCCTGACAAGACATATAAAAATGTATATGTACTATCTATTACAACATACAATACGCGTTCGTGTATGGTGGGGCGGCGAGAAGAAATGTGTTTCTGTGTGCGGGATTATGGAAAATGTAAATGCAGGTAACGGTGCGAGGACTTCATGGCACGGAGGTGCTCAGCAGGAAGGTCTACCGGTCAGTGGCTTACATTTCTTATTAGCTACCGAAATAAGGAGTTCGCAAAGTGTAAGACATTTTACATTTTTACATTTGAACAACTTTATCAGCTGGTTTTGGGTGTTAAAGCTGGGTTGCCATGAGAGATCTCCATTGCTTGCGATCGTTTCTTGCGAGTTGCATGAATTGTGGTCCAGCAGCGTTGACGAAATCATCTCTCCATCTCTTTGCCGGTCGGCCTCGCTTCCTCTTCCCTCTTGGGGTCCAATCGAGCATCTTCCGATTCCACCGATAATGGCTTTGATTCGAGATTCTTTCTACCCATATCTATTTCCGTCTTTCCGCCTCTCTAACTACATCCTTCAATTTAGTGATGTCACGGATCCGCTCATTTGTGACGTGATCAAATACGGTAATTCCAATCATTTTGCGTTCTAGTTTGCGCTGAGCGACGGAAAGAATTTGTTTTTCTCGTTTACAGAGGTACCAAGTCTCGGAACCATACAAGAGTGCGGGTAGAACTACACCGTCGAAAAGGCGCTTTTTGAGTGACATGGGGGACCCACGTTTCCGAAAGAATTCGGAGTATTTGTAAAATGCCCAATTCGCGCTTCTAACCCGCCTGTGAACTTCTCCCACAAACCTATTGGGACCGAGAGTGACTTCTTGCCCCAGATATACCACCTTGTCTACCGTTTGCACTACCTCACCTCCCACTACGACCGGCCTGCCCATTGGATTTGTCGTTAAAGCGACAGTTTTTGAGCCGTAAGAGTAATCATTATTACAGTGTAAGACAGTGTAAGAGTAATCATTATTACAGCAATGCGCACATTCGCCTGAGTAACGTTGCGGACGCACGGTCGGCGGTGTTCCTGCCGCACAGGTGCTATCGTACGTACTGAAAATATCGGAACGTTTACCGCAATGTGATCAAAATGTTCAGAATTTGCATCTTTGCGAGTACACATTATCATGACTTGTGTTTATGCTAATTCGATTAATCCGCATCGATTTGCCGGAATCTACCCGGTGATGCCCGGTGAAATGTGTAACAGAAAGCGACAAATTCGATTGCAAAAAAGGGACAGTACCGGCAATTACTGGCATTTCCCGGATGTATACGGTAATGATGACAATTCGCTAACTTGGTCGGTTATCGCATCGAATTTTCTCCTTTCTTTTAAACATTTCACCGGGCATGTCCGGGTAGTTTCCGGCAAATCGAGGTGGACAAAAAATATAAACCTACTCACGAGTCGCAAATAATTTTCTTCGCAAAGTTACAAAAATTGAACATTTTGATCACATTGCGGTAAACGTTCCGATATTTTCAGTACGTACGATACATTCATTTCATTCTTTTATTCACGCGTTATTTATATCCGTACGAAAATAGTGCAAAAGCAGAGAATAGTAAATGAAAATTAACTGTGAAAGTAGGTAACTAGAAACATCTGTGTCGGGTTGAGATTGATCCTTTTCAGAGCATTATTTTTTCGCAAAAAATCCACACTGACATTCCACTTGGGGAAACAATGGGATCCCAACGGGTTTCCCCAATGGGATGCCAGACATATCATTGGGGGCGAAAAAATTGAAGTCGAAAATGCATGCGCACACCTAATATTGATGAAGGAAGTAGAGACGCGCTTGTGTCGCCATAGAAAAAAGTGGTTGGACTAGATAGCAATTCTTCGACAGTCGATGCTTTTTGCTTGTTCCGTTGGTTGCTCACCTCCTTTGCTTTTCGATGCGTGAGTTCGAGCACGATTATTTGCTATCTTCACACAGCGAGTTTACACAGAGAGCGAGTGAGAAAAAGCAGACGAGTGTACACTAAAGTCTAGTCAGATAAGTGTAACAACCATCATAGTCTAACTAGATAATCAAACTGATACAGTTGTTCGCGTTAGCAATTGTATTGTTTTGGCAAAGAAATTACTTTTGGCAGAAAAACATTGGACTCCAAAAAGCAATCATAAAGCTGAACTCATTGAACGGTGAAGCGTGAGAACATGTGAGCAAGCAGACTTTTGAAAAACACTGATCACACATCAGGTAAGAGATTTCGAAGTGTTCCGTTGCGCGTTTTCTGCTTCAGTTTGCAGGTGTTTGTCTAGACACCTGCAAACTGAAGCAGACGCACGCGAAAATCACACATGTGAATAAAAAAGTGAAGAAAAGATAGTGACGAATTTTCGGGGATAGATAAATTCTCGGAATCCAATATTCTCGGAAAGTTATAGAATGCGAAGAGTGACACATCGCAAACAACTCTGTCACTATTTGATCCGCACCAACATTCGAAATAAAAATTTGCTAGCAAGCAAATAAAACTATAAATGCGGCATTTTGATAGTGAACTGTTTTTATGTCCCGTTGTAGATACATTACAGAGGGGTTTGCGATTCGGGGAAATAGATACAACAGCATCAATTTTTGCCTTAGCTATATTGTCATAACAGAGTGTTTGATAGTATGAGGTATACATCCCCAAGTCTTGTTAAATCTTTCGATCACTGTCGTATTCATGTTAAATACAGCAATTCCTCCGTGTACATCTCCAACTCCTCCGGTCTCTTCATCATCGGCCCCGTATCCGGGCTCGTAAGACTACATAATGTGCATGGTGAGTAGATTTTCAAAGGTACAGCCCGTATAAAAGAGAAATTACACTCCCCACTCATTATTCTCAACGCTCTCCTTCTTCAGAAAAGCGGTCTATGTCCCTCTTTAAAGTCTAATGGTCAGACAAAGTTCATCGCGCGCATTTGATAAATTTTATTGCAATCGCACTAGTTTCCCACGTCTGTAACGTGAATTGAGTACATGTGGGTACATGTATAAAATATTGGTCGCTGAACATTGCACTTTACTCACACTGAAATGCGCAACTACAATCGCCATTTGGATACAACTATAGTCGAGTACAAAATTGCACATTGTGCTCGACTGGGCATGTTTGTATCGATATTTTATTTCTAGTTCGACAGTCGGATGATGTAAAAAAATAGTAATATGGCGAGAATGGCGGGCTCATTGTTGGTGCCTATCGCAGACAGGTATACGGTATATCATGTATACCGTATACCATGTATTATCATGAACACAGCATGTAGGGCATGTTTCCTTTCGCAATCAGAGTTTCTACCAATTTATCGCCAAGGATGGATGGAAGGCTTGTCTAGTCTCGGCGGGGATCTAACTCGTGACTTTTCGAATGACTAGCTATGATATACGACGACGGTTTAAGTTTAGTACTCTGAAGGAATGAACGAAGAATGAATCGATGAATATTTCTTCCCCTGAATCCTTGTAATACCTTCAGATGCGCGAGTCTCCGTCGCCTGTAGTCGTCTGTTCATCTCCTCTTGTCGCAATCTCACTGTCCATCTTCTCTCGCCCCTTCCACCGACGATCGAGGCGTCGGAAGCAGTTAATCTACTTCCTTTTAATCTCCACTATGATGTCAGTCCTCAACACCGTTGAAACTCCGTTTCTTGAGAGACTAAGTAAGAAAGTACATGTGAAATCCACATGAAAAGTCGTTTATAGTATTGGGTTCTTACAATTAGTGTGTTCTTGACGTCGGCTCAAAAATCACTTATGACCACACCGAAACTCTTTCACGCGTTGTCTGAAACTCAAAAATCACATCAGCGTCGTTATTATGGTGCGCCAGCAGAAACCATCAGCTATGGATGTAATTTGGCTGCTCCTATAAGTATAGTTTGTATTTATCATATTTAGAGAATTATCGATTTATTTTCTTTATTTTTTATAGAATCAAAGATAAATTAGTTTTGGTAGGATCACTAGCGCTTGAAGGCGAATCACTTCCCAGACTCAATTCAATTAGATCACGTCTTGCTGAAACATACTTGAATTCCATATGCATCGTGAGAGCAGAAAAGTGGAATTGCAATAGACGTTACTTTTAGAGACACAACCCAATTAGATCACTGCACACTTGAACTTCATCCGCATCGTTACAAGTCGTCTGACCTAAAAATAGTTGAATGGCGGCAATTAGCGCGATCTCCGACCTACTCTATCAGTTTCGTCTATCTCCTATTTTCCACCTGCTCCCAGACTAATTCGGGCCCTTCTAGCAGTAACTAGTTAGTGCGAGTCGTGCTTGAGTAGGGGGGAAGCAAAACACGGCTTGAGTGCACCCTCCCGATTCAGCGTGATCTCTTGCGTTATCTGGGAGAGAGAGAGAGAGAGGGGCGAAGTGTGATCATTACACGACACACACGAGATCACGAATTCAGCCGCTTGCGCGCCGCGACAAGCACAAAATACGGAAGTGAATTGGATATAAAGGGAAAATGTCACGTGGAATTACGAATTTGACGATAATTTTTCGGGGATTTTACGCAATAAAATCGCTATTAATTTCAGTGGCACATAATGATCTTTTTTCATTCTACGGCTCCAGAACTAGACTGTATCCCTCACGTACCTCATGCACGTCAAAATGCACTCAGAAAAATGATAGTAGTTTTTAACTATCATGATAGTCATGGTGGTCACATGATAGTTAAATATTACTAGCAATGTGCTCACCATAACTATCATGGTAGTTTAAAACTACTATCATTTTTCTGAGTGTGAGAGCTTGGGAATTTAGTTGCCTCATACGGATTTTTTCTTTATATAATATTCTTTAAGGGACTCTCGGAGGAACTGGCGTCTGCGGGCATTTCATGGAGCACGAATAAAATGCTCGACCCGATTGTGGTAAGTTCATAATTCCCAGTAAAACCTCCTCAAAGGGATCAGTGGGATTCTCTTTATCACACTCACAACATTCGAAACAGAGTCGGCGAGAGCGAGTTCGAGAAAGAGATGGTGAGAGAGCGCACCAAACGAGAGGGTCAGATAACTAGAGATGCTCTTGGCATGGAGCCAACTGGATGCTGTGACACAGTCTAGCACTTACCCGATGTGAATTTGATCGTGGATACGTCAAACGAAGCTGAATCAATCAACAATCCGGAATCGTTTAGCGAAGATATCTTTATCGGCAAACGCAGCTAAATAAATAGAATTGGGATAAGGAAAAATTCCCTTCGCGTATACGACATTTGAAAGCTGTGCTTTAGGGAGTGTTCAAAATACAATGTTTGAATATTTGAACTTTATGAACCTTTGTGCAGCTTTAGACATTTCAAATGAATATCGTTCGTAAAAACAAATCTCTTCTAGTTTCTGAGTAAATTGCAAGCATTCCGAGCGTAGTTAATGATTTGATTTAAAATGTGCAAGTATAGCATACGTTAGAATTGGAGGGAGAATATTGTAATTATGAATTCCATTGGACGCTAATTAAAAAAAAACAATTTGAGATGGATCAAAGCACTGTTCGTTTCGGGAGCCCAATCGAGTTAGGGGAGGGGGTCAAAATACGATATTTCAATATTAAAACTTTATCGACCTTTAGTGCAGGAAAATAAACTACAAATTTGTTAACAAATATATATTTTTTGACTATATAAAATAACAATGATAATAGTAAATTGAGATTGATTCGGGCGTTGTTCGTCTCGGGAGTCCAATCGAGTTCGTTGTCCAACCAGTACCATTCTCTGCCAGTGATCAACAAGAGAAAGAGGTGATTTAAAATATATTTTTTCGAATTGCTTTCCAAGTATCGAGCGTAGATTACACTTACGGTCTTTACGAAATTTCTGAAACATAACTTAATTCATAAATGCAACAACTAAAGTTAAATTCAGAATCTGCTGGACAGTCTGGAAGCGGAGTTTCGATGCTGTTGGCTAGCAAGAGTGAGAAGAGCGCGAATCGCTATGAGTGGATGAGATTTTGCCTCGAATATAGTATTGTGTTATATTACATTCGGTGATCATAACATATTTGTTCATGAAAAAATGATTGCTTGTTAATTTCTTCGTGATCTTTTAAAGCCTCGAGACAATAAAATTGATGCCCAGTAATATTTGTGTTTGAGTTCCCCTGCTTTGTTCAACATCAAAGAGTATAAATACAATATCGACTTTATCATATCGTTATCACTCTGTTTTCTTCGAGTATTCTTGTTGAGAAGAAGGCAGACGATCAGCTGTTCCAGTCAACGTTCACTTCCTGCAATGATCTTTGATCTCAGTGCTTTCCCGCATTGATCTTTGGTCTCTGATTTTTTTCCAAACTGATATTTGATCTCTGATATAATCCTTTTTGATCATTGATCCGATATATTAATCTTTGATCTGTGATCTTTCCCCACATTAATCTTTGAACTCTCTGAAAAGATCCCTCCAACTCACATCGATCGTCTCATCATCCTTCCTCGCTCGAAACACTTGGCCGCCTGCGATTCTCGCGTTCCAATCTCGCACCTTAAATAAACTCGACTTCAATTTGATGATTCAATCGCAGTACAAAACCATTTCGTAATTATTCGTAGGGAGTTTCTTTCACTGCACTGACAATATGGCCTATAGTAGGAATTAAAAGAGAATAAGTTCAATTTGGGATATGCATCATTCATCCCAATCTCAATCTCACCTCCTGTTCCTTTCTCCTGTCCATAAATTTCTTCTTGCCGGGCTTGGGACTCCTCGCGGGTGGCGTCTCCTTCCGGTCCCTCTGCAGAAAATACAGTTTGCGATAGCTTTCAAGAGGCTGGAATCAGTGTGGATTCAGAGTAGCCATGAGTTGCAGTACGCTCTGCAGCGGGTTATTGTAATCGTAGATGAATTACTGTTACCGGAGATTGGGTACTGTAATCATAAGATAGGTTACTGTAACTCTGTCCACCTTCGGTTTCTCGCTCTCCACTTGCGTCTCCGCACTGGCCAGCGTGCCCTTGTCCCCGCTGCCGATCTGCCGACGCTTCAGCTTCCTCTTCAACGAATCCTGCAACCAATCGATAATACTACCGTATTCCTATTTCTTCCTACCGTATCCCATCCAAAAGCAATCGATCATGCTCTAAAACTAGTCCATACCTCCTACCGTAGACCACTCGCATCAACGACAATACAGTATTCCAAAATCTCTTATCTTACCGTAGGCATAACATTGTACCTCTCCTACCGTACCCCCAATCATCATTGCCTTTCATACAGTATCCCCAATCAATCAATACTTCATAATTCCTACCGTACCCTTTCTTACTCACCACTTCATCTGCGCGCTCTCTGCTGAGCATGGTCTCGGTGGTGCCGAACTTCTCCCCGCTGTCCTTCTTCTTCTGTGACTCGTCGAGCAACTGCTGCAGCTTCTGCACTGGCTGCACTTCCTGCAAACCATATTTGCAGCAACTAAATCTGCAGCATCTGCAGCTGCAGCAGCCCACCTTGCTGCCCTTGCGGCTCTCATCAGCTCCGCCCTCCTTCTCCTCCTTCTTCTCCTCCTTCTCTTCCGTCTCCTTCTTGCCTTTCTCTTTCTTCTTATCCTTTGGATCACTCTTCTCCTCCTGATTTCCTGATCCTCCCGCCTGGAAGTATACCGTACCTTTTCAATCGATGGGAAACGGTATCGAAGGTATACGGTATCCATGCTATACGGTACCCATGGTATATTGTCTCCATAGTATACGGTATCCGTGGTATACGGTATACCTTATCCTCCTCCTTCAACTCGATCTTCTTGCTCTCACTCTTCCGACTTTCCGATAGCTTCTCTTTTGTATCTTTCGTGGTATCCTTTGAGGTATCCTTTTCGTCTGGCGATTTCGACTTCCGCACCTAAATTTATTTTTATACAACAAATATGGTAGAAAAAAACCGCCATAACGATCGTCAACTAGCGATTCCATTTCGGCAATTGTTTTACGGTATCTTGAGTGAGAGATCGGTGATACGACTGATAAGGCGCAAAAAGAGAGTGCCAGAGGGTAACACCGAAACGGTGAACTCGATATGAACGGGGCATTTTTTGCGAACCTTGGGCGACCCCTTCCTCTTCTCCTTCTCCTCTTCCTTCTTCTTCTTCCTTGCCGACTCTCTTTCTTCCTCCCGCTTCTTCAGTTCTCTGAAAAAAATCGCTGATGCAAAGACCAAAGATCAAAATTCTAGAACACTTTCAAAGCCAATCGATATCTCAAAAGCACGTACGATTTCCTCTTCGCTCTTCTCTCCAACGCTTTCCTCTCCTCTTCTATCTTCTCCTGAAATTTAGAAATACAATTCAATCGATATTACCGTTCCCCATTAGTTCTCGGAGACATTATAACGAAATAGTAAAAGAAAGACGGGAAGCGACAAACAGGTGGATTTTATGTCTCACGTCCACTATAACCTACTCTGATATCGTTGTTGATGTTCGGCCTCTCGCACGAAGTGATGTGTCGAGAGTGTGGCGGTGCGTCCAGGCCAGTGCCCAGTTGATCGGCCGACTCCTGCATATTGCATAGTGATGATGCAATGATTGAATAACAATGACGAAATCAGTCAGCAAGTCAGTGATTTCTGAGATTTTATCCTCATTGAGAACGGTAGCTGAGGGCACGATTGCATAGTGATTATGCAATCGCAAAAATGCTCACCGGGTTCGACAGTCGCGATTTCGCCGGGCCGCAACACGCGAAGAGCATGTAGATCGCTGCAAACGGCTTGATCTTTGAGCTTTCGATTGACGAAGTAACCCATTCGATACAATTACAATTGGAACTAGGGAAGTCGAAGTCGACTACCCATTCGATACAGAATTTTCAAATCAACAGTGACAAATGTACCAACTACGATATCCAACAATAAAGTTCTTGATCTTTTCGGACCTACAGTATCCTTGAGACTACCGTACCTGCAGTAACAGCGGCTGCAACATGCAGCAGGGGCAGCAGTAGAGTGGTAATCATGGGCTCTTCATGGAAGGAAAGATCAAAGATCAATTAGCAGAAATTGATTGAGGGGCCAGGAGGGGATTGGAGTCGACCGCACGCAAGGGGCGATTGATAATGAAATGAATATGGGGAAAGAAAGTCAAGAAGGAAGTGGGCATAATGCACGTAATAATTGTTCCTGGAGAGGTACTTTGCACGGATCCATTCATTAGAGCATAATCAAAATTTCTGTGAAAAATATTTTGAATAAATCAAGTCTAGCCTCTCATAATAATTTCAGGTGCACATGACGATGGGAAATCAATCGAAACATGCAAATATTTATCTCACAAACTCATAAATACTCTTTGATTATACAACTATGCACACCGCGGATAACTTATCAACTTACCAAACAATAACGAGCCATTTCTGACAAGAAACTTCTCTCTAGTGTTTTTGGAGGAATTGTGGGAGGTTTGATTGAAGACTAACTTTGATGAGGGGGAAGTAATCGATACAATACAAGAGGGCACTATCGAGGTAAAACAAGTATTGTGAATGGAACACAAAAAACGCATACTGTATCCAACATCTCGAGATAATCTGTCAACATGAAAACGATAACTTACAAAAATAAATATGTGTAAAAAGGAAGGGGTTTGTGTCAGGATATCTCGTATAGAGGGCGCGATGGACAACAGACTGTTTCAGATTATCGATTTCAATTGGCGATCAGGGGGAATACGGTAACGGGGCCGAGGTACGGTAGCTCATCGGGGAGGGACATCGATCGATCAGACAGGAATGACGGCGGTCTCGGGGGCGAAGCGTTGCCACGCTTTCAGCAACTGAAAAGGCACATTTGTAATTAATTTAATTTTAAAAAAAAAATATTTTTAATTAAATAATTTAAAAAAATATATATTCACCTCCTCCTGACTCTTCATGAGCGTCTCGAGGAATCGAATGATAATCTCCTTCAGATCACGCTTGCGAGTAGCCTCGAACCTGCAAACACACACTTTTTTCCATTTTTCACTTCACTTGATGAAATCAAAGTGATCACAAAAAAGACTGATGATTCTCGATGGAAAACATCAAGTAATGCCCCTAATCATAAGAAACATAACATGACAAACAAAATTGCATGTTGACACAATTTTTGGCAGATTACCTAGGGATGACGCAACAACCTATAAAGTATGGTCAATCCACTCACTTTCCGTACTCCTTCTTGATCTCGTCGCTGATGCGGCCAAACTGCATCTCGAGTTGATCAGCCTTCTGCAATTGGGCATTATTACAAGAATACTATGTAAGGCCACGGAGTCGACTGAGTGTGAGGAATCAGCTTTCACATGCCATCACTTGTATAGCACGACGAAGAAACACCGATGCGCTTTGTGGAAAACGAACTGGCTTTTGAATATTTTCAAACTTTCTTCGAATAAAGCGAAATACACAATTTCTCCAGCTAGCACATCAATAGTCACATTAAAACTACCGTATTCTTCTTTCTTCTATCATCTACCGCATTTCTCTCGATTATCAGCACGCTGGTTACTGTATTGTACCCCATCTACCATACCGTCACAGCCTCGTCAGTCTCCGCTCGCAGTGCGACCGCCTTGTCCGTCTTTCCCGCCAGTTCCAGTCTGAAACAAGCAATCGATAAATGGTTAGTAAAATCGATCGAATCAATCAGTAGTGAGAATTGCATTTTTCACTTTATCCACTCCTTTTTACCAAGTCCATTCCGGTTTCAAGTCCCCTAATTAAGTCGAGTCTCCAAAACCTTAAAAAACTTGAGCATACTCCTAATTGGAAAAGATCGTAGATCACAATCAAGTAAGCAACTATCTCAGATTGTTTGCAGTGAGCGAATTCAAATACTGTTCTCCCAACTAACGAAATATCAGTGCGAACTTTAATCTGCTCTCGAAAATTTCCCACTCACCAACTTCATGTTTCACCGATGTGATAATATCACACAGCGAGTACACCGCCGATAATTCATTCTCCAGTAAGCTTAAATCATTATTCTACTTATCTCTCACCATATCTCCCTCCCTATTATAGATCTCGCTACCCCTACTCCCCACCCTACCGTACCTCGTCTTCTGCTCCCTCTTCTTCGTGATGTTCTGCTGCGCCGTCTGCCAGTTCTGCCACACGCGGTGGCGCTCGCCGAACGCCGCCTGCAGGCGATATATTTAGAATCGATAGGATTCAGTACCTAACCTGTACGATAGGTCAATAGTATAATCTGTTGTCTCGAGAGAAAAAAGGATTAAATGGTAAGTAATACAGTAGCCGGTGTGCTGATAATCGATCGATACCATAGATGGGCAGCTAAAATCCAACTTTTGTGCAGTCGGTCGTCCGATCACGATTTTTCCCTGCAGGCGGTCGTCATATGACCCCCAAAGTACTTTTTTGAGGTGTTTACCAGTGAAAAAAGTAATTTTTTTCCCGGATTTTGCTTGCAGGCGGTAGTCGTACCCCCTGCAGGCGGTAGTCAAGGTACCCTGTGCCCACCTATGATCGATACCCACCTTGAGCGAGTTGAAGAGCGACACGTACTCTCCCACCGCCTCAGCAAGCTCCTGCAATTGTTAGAACAATGCAATCAATAATATTTGCACTTTCGGTGAAAACCTAACCAAAGTGCCCATCATCAGCAGATTCAATTCAATTCTGATTTAATACGTTTTGCCGCCAGAGGGTAACGATCTTCGTATGGGGTGCGTCGTTATGTAGACGCCCATTTCACCGCTATTACCTAGTGATGACGCAACTTACCGCGGTGTCGCAGTCGCTCTGTCGCTCCCACACGGCGCCCACCGTCTCCTCACACTCGGTGAGATGGGAGAGGCAGCGCGCGAGCGCCGTGCTCTCCTCACACGATGCCAGCAGGGAAAGCGACTGGAAGACAAAGAGGGTTATTGATTGATTTTTTATGTATATATATACTGTAATCGCACGGGATATTGGCATGATAAGAATTTGTTTTCAGCACTGGAACTGGAATATATTGACATTTCTCTGTTGTCGCTTCCTTATGCCATATCATTGAAGCAATAACGTGGTTGCTCCAATCTAAACGTCTGACATGTGTCGTTCAGCAGATCAAGATGAGGATTTGAAAAAAAATTAAATAATTAATTACACACCTTTGAGAACGTCTCTCCGATCGCCGCCAGATCTCTCCTCGTGCTCACCAGCGTCTCCGAGATGGTGTGCATACGCTTCATCGCCTCCTGAAACATTTATTTAAAATATCTTTATTTATTTCACTCCACCCTCTCACTGTCAAGTTTCAGCGCATGCATGTTAGACATCGCAGCCAGAATATTGTGAAAGCTTGGTAACATAAATAGCGTTTCTAATTAACAAGCAACTAAAATGTCCTCCACAAATTTATCACCCCTTCCCTATACCGTACTTCTCCCACTCTACCGTACTCCTTTCCCACTCTACCGTACACCACTCACACTCTGCCGTATCTCCATCCTACTCTACCGTACCCTTCCCACTCTACCGTACCTCCTGTTCGTCAGTCTGACTCTGCATCTGCTCGAACCACCGATCGCCCTCCTCCATGTGCACCGCCATCTTCGTGAAGGCCTGCAATAAATATTATTCATAAATAAATATATTCAAAATATACTATTATTTACTAACCAATCGGATTGCATTTTTTAACACGCTAAAAGAATGGCATTTCAAAGCCTCCAGTTCCACAGATTCACCGGGTGTCTAACTATATTATCCCAAACTAGAGTTCCCTCCATCGCGTGTCAATTATTTTTCTCCATAATTACAATTTGAAATTTCAATGAGAAAAAATTAACTGGCGTGAGGTACTTTCTTCCATACCTCTCCGACGCTCTTGAACATCCTCTTCATGCCTGCGGACGAGAGCGTGCTCGTGTTGGTCGCCTTCGGCAGCTCCACCTCAAATAACCATTCGATATTTTTAATAATTATTATTATTCAGCAATATATAAAAATTGTGTGCATGAAGCACGAATTAGCATCGGTTTAGTTAGCCGGCCAAGTGTCCAACATTTTAACGTCACTTCCTTAATTAATCAGTTCATTGAGACCGAGGCGATATCACGGTATTTCATAAATAAAATATTATTATAAATCGTGAAATAATTGCCAACTCCTCACTTCCATCGTGAGAAAGTCTCTGACGTCGCAGTCGGCGCGGAGGGCAGAGTGCAGCACCACACGGCACATGTATCTGGGAAGTGTGATACTGTATTGATGGACACGACCGAATATTGATGGACACTCCCGATCTTCCAACTAGACCACCCTCAGTAGCAGCGAATCAGCTGGTTCTAGTTCAAATATTGATAACCATGGTTTAATATACTGTAAGGATACAGAGAATCTAAGCGCGCTTTCAAGCAGTCAGATGATACCTTGATGCAAATCGCCTGGAACCAAGCCCAGATCATCTTTCATCATCTTTCACTAACCTTCCTCCTCGCTTTTCACAAAAAAACCCTCCAGTGGAGTTTCGGCGCAACCTCTCAATTTATTCAAGGGCATCGCATAAATAAGCAGTCCTTTATTTGTCTATATTCTAACTGTCACCCCTCCCTCTCCTCTCCTTCCTCTCACCTCTCGAGCAGTCTCCTCCTCATCGCGGCCACATCCTTGGTGGAGCCGGCGTCCGCCGCCTTCGTCTTCGTCAGAGCAGCCTGCAACGATATGTAGTTTTATTAATATTATTTATTTAATTTTTATACATTTCATTCACCAGTGTTTAGAGGGTATTGCCAACTGAATCCGAAAGACTTGCAATCGTTTAGCGATCGCTTGTGTAGACTCATCAAAATAGTTTCATTAAACCCGCCAGTTGCATGCTCCGCAAGCTATTCATGTAGCATATGGAAATAAAGGTTTAATTCTTGCCAAACTGTTGTTTTCCAGTAAATCAAAAGCCATTACACACGCGCTATCACATCCACGTAATTAGACAATTTCCGATTTTTATTAATTACTTAATTTTAAAAAAAATGCCCTTACAATGCTCTTCTCGGGTTGTTTACGATCTAAAAAACAAAAGTATTGTGCGAAAATTTTCAGTTCCGACCTAAAAATTCCGTGTCGCCAAAAGGTGTGCAGCTGCGGCGAAGTTGTTGTGCACAAGCTCCGCCCACTGCACCTATGCCAAATTACGGTAGAGGTCGATACTAGCCCTCTACCGTAGTTTGTCGACTGGGGTAACTAAACCGCTACGCTTCGAAACTCGGGTTAGGTCATGGCCCGGCGCGCTTTACTCGAGACGGGTTGGCGCCCTACGAGTTGTTGACTTCAACGTCGCCCGCTCCCTCTCCCGGCGGGGCAACCCGGCTCGCGTAGCGCGCGCTCTCTGACCACATGATATAAGCCGAGGAACCACGGCGGGAAATACATAGTCCGAAGCTAATCTTGGTCTAATTCTCTAATAACCAGAGGATCGCCAGAAGTGGGCGGAGACTGCTGAGTTCTTGAATGGCACAATATCAACTATCAGCTACTGAATACCTTTTCCAGTTGCATTAATTAATTTAAAATGTTTTGATAGATCAATTTAAAAATACCCTCTTACTATGCTCTTCTCGGGTGGATCTAATTAAATCTATTTAGTTGGATCTATTTAAATACCCTTGCAACACGCACTATCGCGCCCATGTAATTAGCCACTTTTATATTTTTATTAACTAATTAATCAACAATACTTACAATGCTCTTCTCGGGTGGATGGGGGAGGACGACGCCCCTGCCGGCCATCTTCTCCGCCAGTTTCTCGTGCAGACCGAGGAAGTCGGAGAAGCGACGCCACACCTCGTAGCGGTCACGAGAGTACCCACTCACGCCGTGCACCTGCAACACAAACGGTAAATATAAAGGTAAAAGGTGAAGTTAAACCGCATACACGGGCTAGGGTGTAGCCAGCAACAACACCCTCCCGCTTTTTGCCGAAAACCCTCCCGTTTTCGGTTCAAGCCGTTACGATTTTGGATCAAACCCTACCGTTTTTTTGCTCAAAATAATCTCGTTTTGTAACTACCCTCCCGCTTTCGGCCTTCAGGCAACCACCGTTGCTCATCTATGTTAAATCGCAATCAAGAGGGTTTTACGCCGACAACAACCGGCGCTAATTGCTAAAGAGGATGATAATTGCAAAGGAGCTACTCACTAAAATTTTTAAAATTCAATCATGCGCTCTTCTTCATACAATAACGCGCATATTAGAGAATACTCCTCCGGGGAAGACTAGCAGAAGAATAAGCCGCCTTGACGAATTTGAATATAACACTATTGTTGCGCCCACATCATTGATGTTTCACGTACACCATTAATCACCTTGCGGATGAACAACATCAATTTGTCTATAGCTTTGCATGTTCGCAAAATTATATACTCCGCGTACCTCAGTGTTTCACACACAACATAAATAATGTTACGAATAGAACATTCATTATTTTCGACTCCACTACCAATACCACACTCCATACCTCAGTGACGACCAGATAGACGATGTAGGCGTTCATGCCCTCTCCTCTCTTCTCGAAGCTGCCGATGCGGACAGTGATGGAGCCGGTGAGAGGAGCCTCCTCCTCAGCAGTCATCGACGGAATCTGGAGAACGACGAATCAATAATGTAAACTGGCTAATCTTGCTTTAAAACAACATAGGTTTGCCCGTAGAAGCGGTTATCTTGCCAAGTTTTAACTAACTAGTAAATGACTTCAAACGTTGAAAATGTTCAAGAGCAAGATAGAAAAATGAGACGACGGTTTCTGCGTGTTTCGTGGGAGCCTACACGCACTGTCCAGAGGACAACACTGTGCCCATCAAACAAGTCTATTTTTAAATAACAAAAAAACGAAATATGTTTTGCTGAAGTAGGAACTGCGTAGGCAGCAGCCCATTGGACGCCTATAGATAAGCGCAGCCCAAGAGATTCGTGCTACACCGGAGTGATTTCTAATTAGCTAGATGTTGCCTGTGATGTAGAATAGAACAAGGTTATAATAAGAAAACATTCCGCGCTGACGGGAAGAAACAGAAATATGATTCGCTCGCTTTGGGTTTCACAGGGCCATGATAACTAGTATCGAAAGCTCTGGTCGATCATGCCCGCATAGAGAATTGAACCACGTTTGGACACTACTATCCAATACGTCGCGGGGTGTCACGAAATCGGAACACATTTTGTCAATTGTGTGTACCGCGGTGCTCAGGAGCATGCATCGCTGTGTATCACCCAACAACATTAAACATCTGAATTTTGCAACTCGGTGAGGACGGTCTCGGCAGTTGTACAAAACTATTTTTTTTTTAAAAAACTGACCTCCGCAGGTCTGCTGTCGCTCAAAACGAGTCTGCTGGTCGTGACACCGTTCGAGCCCGCGTTGCGCATCGCCTCCTGCTCGTCCTCGTCCTTCAATAGTTTATTTATTACATTCCTTTTTATTAATTGTATTATTGCATATAAATGTAACAACGTTCAGCAGCAGTTCTTAAACAAGTTTTTGGATTTCCCCAATGAAAAAGGAACGAAAATGTGCCATGGGGACTCCGAATCACCAGGATTTCTGTGGAGGAGGGTAAAACTCACAGCGAGAGCAGCTTCGAGAGAAGCGCGCTGCGGCGACTTGACGTCATCATCGTCCTCGAGCAGATTCCTGCAGGGAACAGCACTCAAGAATGTTCATTGCAAGGCAGAAAAGATTAGTATACAGACCGGGATTAATCTTTTCTGTCTTAAAATTATCGTGCCTACTCGGCAATAAATAGAGTACACTCAGAAACAAGTTGGCTCAAGTTTGTATGTTTCAAGAGTCACGCGTACCCAGGAAGGCGTTATCATTCAATCAATCAATGTCAAATCTAAACAGAAATCAGCCGAAACCGTGTGGCGTAAACAATGGAATGAATCATCGTACATTCCACTATTCCAGTGTGCGTTTAGAAAATCAGAGAAGACAGGTAGGCCATAATGAGAGAGAAAAGTGGACAGATTGAGGTTGGAATTGTCTCTAGCGCACGCTCTGTCGTTCTTGAAGCCATTTTTGAATTTAAGAACGACGTGCCGAAAATGCTTACCGGGCAGAGTTGTCCCTGCTGTCATCGTCGTTGAGATTGACCTCGTGCTCGAGTACGGCCGATCCGTCGCCGATCATGATCTTCTAGAAGAAATACAAGTGTTACAATTCAAACATCGTAATTTTCAAAAGAAAAAATCGTCCGTAAACTCGAGCTAAAACGTTGCGAAAACAAGTGGCAAAAAGGGGAAATGCAAACCATGAGGTTGCGCGGCGGTTCCTCTCCGTTTGCGCGAACGAAACGAAACGGGTAATTAGCGAAATGAGCGAGAAATGACGTGAAAACGAGAGCGAAACGACGAAATGCGGTGGACTAGAGACAACACGCGCGCGCGGCTACCGCGCGCGGAAGGTTCGCTGGGTCACGAATATGACTAAGCCCTAATTTGCGAAATAATTTCTCACTTCTTTATGCCAATCTCCTATTATCGTAAAGGGGGTCTATTTATCCAGTCAAAATCGCTTTTTCCCATTCACTTCCTCGTCTCCATCTCATTGCTTGCGGTCGTCTGGTCGATGGCGATAGACGAGGTACCGTAGTTCTAGATCTTTTGGGTACTGTACCCCTCTACGCTGTTAGAAACACATATCTCCCATTTTCTTTAAAAATGGGCCTTGATAGAGCGACATAGTATCCCCGAAACCATTCCTTTAGACCCCCAAATTGGAAAGCATGAGTGGTAAAGACCAAAGATCAAAGATCAATTCAGCTGCCGCCGGAATTCGTGACATCTCGCAAGATTGTCATCGGAGTCGCCGAGGGAATCACAAATAAGATATCAACTACTAAGGTACCGGTTCTCATGACTACAGTATCCCGCCAGTACTGTATGCAATCAAAATCACATTCTGTAGATACTATATTCCTAGATACAGTATCTAGAACCTACCGTATCCGACCTCTCAACTTCGAAACATCCGTATATCGCAATTATCGTACCAACTCATTACAGTACTCGCCGATCTCGTTCCTTCCACTCTTCCTATTCGACCAATTTCGACAATTCGCAAACTTCTTCTTTCTCGTCATGGCTGTTATTCAAGTATGTATCGGCTATAATCGAAATTTGATCTTTTATCTTTGATCTCTGTTCAGATGAACCCCGATACTTCGCCGTACGGCCCGCAATCATGTTCAGTGCCTCTCACTATCATCATCTTGGTAGCCGGATTGAAGGAAGTATTTGAAGACTACGTGAGTGTTCCACACCTGTCCCCTCATCATCCGATGTAGTCTAGTGGTTGTGATTTGCGGCTCTCACCCGCAAGGCCCGGGTTCGATTTCAAGCATCGGAACAACGTTTTGCATTTCAGAAACGTCGGAAGTCGGACATTGAAGTGAACAATCAGAAGATTCTCGCCTACGAACAAGTGAATGGATGGGTGGAGACGACCTGGAGCAAGGTAGTTTTGATTACAGTATCTAGTGTCCCTGAACCATGACCTACAGTATCGATCGATTATTTGCCCTTCCAGCTGCAAGCGGGCATGATTGTCTACGTCACGAAGGGCCAGTCATTCCCAGCTGATCTCGTGCTTCTATCGTCATCTGAACCTGCAGGTTCGCGCCAAATTTGATTTTGAATCTACACTGCGGAAAATTCAAAATTGACAGGAATCGCCTACATCGAGACTGCCAATCTGGACGGCGAGACGAATCTGAAAATCCGAAAGGGTCTGCCGCAGACGGCCTCTCATGTGACGGAGGATAAACTGACGGTGGGAAGTGCGCGGCAGCGCGCCACGACGCTGCACAGTTTTCCACAAAAATTGATTAATTTCTCTGCAGGCGGAGCTGCGACAGGTGGCTTCCTTCTGCGAGCAACCGAACAAGCGACTGTACAGTTTCCAGGGCTTCATGCAGATATCGGTGAGATTGGAGAGGCGGGCCAGCAAAGGGGCGGAGCTTGACAAAATCGTCTGTTTCAGGGTGCGAACACGACCTCCAGTGTGGGCGCGCCGCTCGGTCAGTACCGTTCGATTTATCTTTTCTAACATGACATCCGAATCAAGTAGTCGATAATTGCAGATAAGAGTCAATTCCTGCAGCGGGGCGCGAGATTGCGGAACACTGACTGGGTGTTCGCTCTCGTGGTATACGCTGGCAAGGAGACAAAGTTCTTCCTCAATTCGGTCCAAACGAAGCGAAAGAAGTGGGCGGAGTCAATTTTCGAAATTTGAAAAAAAAAATGTAATTCAGTGCTCGAATCCACCAACTCGCCAATTACCTGATGATGTGCCAATTCGGCATGCTTGTGATGTCTACTATATTTTTCACGTTTATGTAGGTGGCTTGGGATATAGATACATGAGCCGGTTTTGGCTTGGAAATATCAATCGATTGGAGGTCACGCACCGTTGATCTGCGCTCGTTTATAAACTTTGTCAACGGAAAAGAGACTAAACAAGGTGGGTTTTCATTTAATTGTAGTGTAGATACCGTAACCGTTCAGATCACCTCTCGGTAACGATCGTCTCCTTTCTCGTCACCTTCTCTTCGCTAGTGCCGATCTCACTTTTTGTGACCATCAACACCATCCAGTTGTTCCAGGCGTCCTTCATTCGATCTGTGAGTTCAATTACTATCATCCGATGTAGTCTAGTGGTTATGATTTGCGGCTCTCACCCGCAAGGCCCGGGTTCGATTCCCGGCATCGGAACAAATTTTGCAGGATCTTGAGATGTACGACGAGCACGCAGACATTGCTGCAGACGTGCGATCGTCGATGCTTACTGGAGAACTCGGAGAGGTGATATCTATTTCTCATAATTCAATATTCCCCAATTACTAGGTCAAATATGTGATGGCTGACAAAACGGGAACTCTTACCAGAAACAAGATGGTATTCAAGAATTGTTCTGTGGGCGGAATCAAATACGGTAGCAAGAAGTACGGTGATATGTTAGTTTGAATGTCAACGATTCTATTCATCAGGCAAGAGTCATTCAATCCACGCATGGTGCTGAGCGATCTGAAGAGCAATCGAAGAGTGAGTTGATTGCCGTTTCATTTAAGCAGCTGTCCATCATCCGATGTAGTCTAGTGGTTATGATTTGCGGCTCTCACCCGCAAGGCCCGGGTTCGATTCCCGGCATCGGAACAACTTTTGCTTTTGCAGGGCAACTCCGATGATTTGCAACAGTTTCTGACCGGTTGCGCCGTGTGTCACACAGTGGTACCAGAGAAGAAGGACGATACGGTAGTGATGCACGCCAGCTCTCCAGGTTACGGTACTGCGGGTGCAATCGATAATCCGGTTACTGTAGATGAATATGCGCTGGTCAACTTCGCCTACAATGCAGGTTTCAAATTTCACACGCGCACACCATCCACAATCACATTCACCGAGGTTGATCTTTGATCTTTTCTCTGTATCTGATCTTTGATGTCTACAGACTGTTGGAGATGCCATCACCGAGCGCATCTTCGAAGTGCTGCAAGTACTCGAGTTCGACTCCGTCTGTAAAAGGATGGGTACGGTAGCTAGGATACTGTATTCGCACGACTGTGGATTGCAGGAGTGGTGGTTCGAAGAGAGGACAGCTCGCTGCGAGTGTACGTGAAGGGAGCGGTGAGTGGTCGCAAGGCTTACCGTAATCAGAGAGTCGCTCCAGGACTCGGCCGTCGTTGCCGCTTTGTCGAAGGAGCAGAAACAGGATGTGAAGAGAATGCTCACTCATCTGGAAGATTTCGCCAAGAGAGGTAGTTTGGTTATGTGCTCTACCCCATGCTATCATCTGATGTAGTCTAGTGGTTATGATTTGCGGCTCTCACCCGCAAAGCCCGGATTCGATTCCCGGAATCAGAACAACGTTTTGCAGGTCTCCGCACCCTCTGCTTCGCCTACCGTGATATCGACCAGGCGTTCTACACTGACTGGATGAGGCGGTATCAAGCAGTGGTGTGTTTGCTGACCATTTCAAATTTTGTGGATACTTTATCTATCCAGCAGTACTGTAACTTCTGGGAGTACTGTAATTCCAGCTGGACCAACCAAACACTCCCAGTCGTGAAGTGCTGATGCATCAAGTGGAAGACGACCTCGTGAAGGTATACTGTATCCCGCATTACAGTAACCCCAGGAGTATCTTGCAGGACCTGAGACTGGTCGGAGCTTCGGCGATTGAAGATAGACTGCAGGAGGTACGGTAGTCTTTCTATCGTTTGATCAGAAATTGAAATTTACAGAAAGTTCCCGAGACGATTACGAAGATTCTGTCGGCAGGGATGCATTTGTGGATGCTGACTGGCGACAAACTGGAGACTGCGATCAATATTGGTGAGAAGAGAAATCAAAGGTCACCAAAGATCGAAGCTTATAGGATTCTCCTGCAACCTTATCTCGAACAAAGTTACTATGCTCGTGCTCAAGTCGCCAGTGACTGAGGTAAATAAATGACCTTGGATGACATCCCACATCATCCGATGTAGTCTAGTGGTTATGATTTGCGGCTCTCACCCGCAAGGCCCGGGTTCGATTCCCGGCATCGGAACAACGTTTTGCCAATTTTCAGGAGGTGGCGGAGCAGATGCGCAACTGGCTGACGCAGATTGGGGAGAGGCGGCTGCAAAAGGGTCTCAGGACAGCGCTGATTGTGGAGAACACGGTTGGTGATTTATCTTGCATCATTCTTACACAATTCTTCAGTCTCTTGATCTGATTCTGGCGGACGATGGTCTGACGACGGATTTCCTCCGGTTAGCGCTCGCCTCGCACGCAGTCATCTGCTGCAGGTGCACGCCCCTACAGAAGGTACGGTATACCTACAGTAACATCCGCTACTGTACTACTGCTACAGTATCTCACAGGTCAAAGTTCAGGCGTCGGTGACGAAATTGGTGTGCAAGTACTCGTCGGGCTGCGTGCTGGCAGTAGGCGACGGTGGCAACGACATCGCCATGATTCAGGTATACGGTAGGATTACGGTAAGCTACGGTATTTCAGATGGAGTACTGTAGTCAACCTGTAGAGTGAGCCAGGTAGCAGATGGATTAATGTGTTCCTAGACTACAGTATCCCAGCCCCCGATTACGGTAACTGTCGCTGCAGGAGGCGCACGTCGGGGTGGGCATTCACGGCCAGGAGGGCAACCAGGCGGCGATGAGCGCCGACTTCTCCATCGCCCAGGTATCTTCCCGTTCCGCTTGTAACTTGCCGATTCCGGACCGCCAGACTTACGGTGGTTAGCGTCGATATGGTTTTGCAGTTCAAGAACCTCGACCGGCTGCTGTTCGTGCACGGCTCGCTGTCGCTGTTCCGCACGAATCGGACACTGCTGTACACCATCTACAAGAACACCTTCGAGATGGCCGTCGTGGTCAGTATTCTTCCATCTTTTAGCTTCATCGGGTTGTAGTTTGATCTTTGAACTTTGGACATAGTCTGAAGTTTAATCTTTGATCTTTGGTAATCTCCGATCTCTCTGCAGGCGCTCTTCTCCGCCTACACTGGGTTCACGATGCAGGTCAGTCTGCGCTCTCTCATTTTCGCGTGCTCTCTTGCACCTTCTGCCTTACGAGAGAGTGTGTGGAATGAGGAGAGACAATTTTTTCAGGTTTACACCGACCCTGTCCACATCATCGCCTACGCGCTGTGGTACACATGGTCAGTTGATCTTTGATCTTTGGACTCTACACTTTGTTCTTTGAACTTGATCTCTGGTGCACTACTTTGTGTTAATTGATTGCTGTCTGACATTTATCTAATCACTAATAATTTCTGGCGTTGATCTTTGGTCTTTTGATCTTTGATCTCTTCAGTTTCCCCGCCCTCATGATTGGAATGTTCGATCGACCAGTATCGCTTGAAGAGATTTCCACCTCCTCCGCACTCTACAGCACAATGCAGAACACATTCTCAATCAAGGTGGGTCCTGAGCTGATTCCAGGTTACGGTAACGCTAAATTATCGATTCAGGAGTACATAAAATTTCTGAGCGCCGGCTTTCTGCACTCGTTCGTCGTTTTCTTCAGCAATTTGGTTCGTTTTTAAGTAATTTGTAAATTGGAAAATTTTTGAGCTGCCGTTTGCAGCAACTGTACGGCCCTTACGGCACGCCTCATCCCAACGGCAGGGAGATGTATCTCGGCGGGTTCGGATTCAGCGTGCTCTACGTAAGTGACCAGCGATAAAGAGGCATTCTCCATCATCCGATGTAGTCTAGTGGTTATGATTTGCGGCTCTCACCCGCAAGGCCCGGGTTCGATTCCCGGCATCGGAACAACGTTTTGCTATTTGCCAGTGTCTCGTCGCTGTGGCAAATGTGAAGGCGCTCTACGAGAGTAGGTCGCTGAATATTGTGAGTTTCTCACTATTGATGTTTGATCTCTGCTCTTCTCCTTCACAGCCAATCTACGCATCCCTCGCTTTCTCTGTGATCACTCCTATTCTGGTGATGGTGGAGCAGTCTGTAGCCTATCCAAAAGTACCATGGGCTCCCTGCACTTCGGTAGGTCATTACATCATTCCCAGAAAGAGATTAGAGGCGACAGAGTGTGTGAAAGTCAGAGAGCACCATTCTAGCCTCTTTACCCGTTCTGTGTTCCGACCAGTTTTCCTATTAAAACAATATTTAATATTTAGAAAGAAAACACAAAGGGGATATTAAAGAAAGAGAAATCTAACTGTGCTCCTTGGCATCCTAGAAGTTGGCTCGATTTGGCACCGTGCCAAATATCGTAACCCTTCTCTTCCAGGCGGGAATCCTCGCTGTTGTCTTCACGCCCCGCTTCTTCCTCTTCATCGTCTACATTCTCGGCACGGTCGTCATGCTGGAGGTCATGTTCAAGGGGTACGGTTGGATTATCGATTGATTACTACAGATTACGGTACTGCTCACAATTATCGATTTGCAGCGTCTACCGTCTGATCATCAAGAGGGTCTACGTCTCGGACGAGTACAATGTAGGCTGAGCTACCGTACCTTCGCCTTACCATATTCGCCTTACCATTATCTCGCAGGCCGCCACTCATATCCGACTGCTGCAGCCGCTGGTGCGAGTCAAGGATCTCATCCGAAACAAGGTACGGTAGTCCGACGTAATAGATCTACCGTAACCCACAATTCGTCTCAGGAGCAACCCCGCACCGGCTATGCGTTCTCGCAAGATGACGGCTCGGTACTTTCACAGGTACGATAGCTGCCTAAAATCGATCTACCGTAACCTACCGTATCCCAGTCGGAAATTGTGCGCGCCTACGATTCTACCGTACCCAAGAAAGCGGGCTGCGAGATATCGGCTGCGGAGGAGAACGAGAAGCTCAGCGTCAAGAGCAATCACACGGTACGGTATCGATCGGTTACGGTAGACAATAGAATCTGGTGTCGGATACCATACGTAGAAGTAGGGCTACGGTAGGAGTACGGTACTTTGAGGATTACGGTATAGGACTACTGTATATTTGCAGCTCGAAGTCTACAACGACAAAACGATCGATAGTGAGGGATCACCAAGAGTGAAGAGCTCGAGAAGCACGGAACAAACCAAGAGCTTGGTGGGTGTGATCTTTGATCTGTCTGATTTGTAGTTTGATCTACAGGCTCTGAATACTGTAGTCTCAAAAAAGATCGGAGTGTAGTTCTAATTCGAGCATTTTGTAGTTTGATCTTTGATCTTTGCAGGGAGCCATGATGCGTAACTCCGCCCTGCCAGTCATCTCGGAAGTGGACGAAAACCAGCATGCCACCAGCAAGGAACCCATCCAAAAGTGGTGAGAAGCTGATCTTTGATCTCTGAGGGGCGCATAGTTTGGTCTTTGATCCCCACTTATCTTGGGTGGTTGGTTCCATTCATCTCAAACGCTTACAACTATGCACATCGAGAGTACTGTAGTCGTTTCATTTATCGATTAGTCCTGATTACAGATAGATTCGCACCGACGACTCTCTCACTCATAACGAAGCGTAACCTCTAAACCTGCTTGATAAACAAAGTTCATTCAATTATCGAATTTTGAACTTATATCGATCTACGTTCGGTCTCTATCATTGTAAGTAGACCGGCGAAACCTCAAGATGACGGGTGTGAGATTCTTTGAAAGTAGGGATGACACGGGGGCTCAAAGGCGGATAAACAGCGGTCCGAGAATAAGCTGCACTTACTACGGTATAATGCTTGATGTAGTCCACAATTTTCATCGCAATACCGTAGTAAGCAATGTACATTTCACGCATTGCGCTCGTGAACATTCTCTGTTCATTTCTCTTGTAGAGGATCTGAATTTTTGAGCCCCCGTGGATGACAAACATTCTGTTCATGAACTTCTGCTGGTTAGCGTCTGCGTGCTCTCTCATGTGGTGTTAGTTTTCGGAAAAAGGAAATGCAAAAAGGCCAAGATTTGAATTCCCGCAATTTCCTATCTCCCTTCTCCGTGGAGCAATCGACTCAAAACTTCGTTTATAGGTTATATTCGAAGTTTTGAGTCGATTGCTCCACGGAGAACTGAGATAAGGAATTGCGGGAATTCAAATCTTGGCCATTTTCCATTTTCATTTTCCGAAAACTAATGCTGCGCAAATTTCATGGGGTGCAAGGTGCACATCCGTTTTATGCACCCTTTCATAACTTTTTTCCTAGTAAAGCTACAACTTCCAAACTTGATACACTGATTGCAAGCCACGGTTGGAACATTTTCCTTTTTGATTGGAGAGATTTCGTTCATTTTGAGCTGAGTTACACGAGTTTTCCGCCCTCAGAGGGTGCACATGCACCCCTGAAATATGCACAGCATAATTATACCACATCACTTCAGCAGTCAGCATCTGATATTGAGAAATTACCAATTAATTAACAAAAATATAAACAATTATATGATATTATTATCGATCAACATTTCATTGAATTCCCCTAATAGTATGCGGTACTTTTAGAATCCATATCATGAAAATCATTCAATCAATCTCAAGTGAAATTCGGAAAGTCTACCTCCTTCCCATACCCTCCATTTATTTTCTGTCAAATTTCAAATCATGTTGTGCCTCGGGCGTGGATAAATTATTATTATTATTATTATTTTTATATTATTATTATATCAACAACCTCATCAACAGGATCGAGCCGGGTGAAGAAATCGGACTTCTTACGATTCTGAAATTTTCAATCTTCCTGTCAGTCTCTTGTTTCACCGATGACACTTCAGCCGTTGCTTTGCAGCATGAGGATTAAGCAACCAATCATAATACGATGTTATTCTCGAGAATTATTTCCACTCTGATGTTCTCTCCCTTTGTCTCATTTCGTCATCACTATGCAATCACTCACATTTCCCGCTCTGACAACAGGAAGAATATCGTATGCGATCCATGGATGAGAGAGGAGACGAGAGGACGAATCATTCAAATGGGAGAGAGTGTGAAAAGGAGAGAGACTCATTTCCCCAAAATCTCTCGTTTGACCCCTTCCTGGAGATTTGGGGCAAAGTGTTCTCGAGAGTTCATAAGGTCAATCTCATTCAATCAATACAGTGTGAGACTAGACAGAGACGTGGTAGATCACTGCTCTCCCTCTCCCCTCTTCCCTCCTCTATCCATCGATTCCCTCTTCCCCCGCTACTCTGCCAGGCCTGACCTCACTCTATTTGCCTCGCACCATTTCGAACCGCCGAAACTCTACAAACAGTTCCCCTCATTATTGAGCATTGATTTCATCATATCTTAGGCAACGGATTTCATTTTCATTCACCAATTCCCCATCCAAACTTTCCGTTTCCGCCACACCCAGAAAGTCTCTCATTGTCTGCACCTCTCGTTTCGCGCGCTCTCTCGCCATCTCTCACTTCTTCTCACCTTTGATTTTTTCTTCGATTTCGCTGTTCTTGTCCATCTGAAAACGTTATTTCCAATTACCACTCGATTTCTCGTTAATTTCTTGCCGCGGTGTCCCTACCGTATCCGCATGAGAAAAGTCGCCCACTCTCAATATTCAGATGGCTCACTCCTTCCGGCGGCAGTCGTTCGGCGGGTACGCCTCCAACCACAACAACGGACATCGAAACGGCGGCTACAGTACCTCCCGACACCACCAGTCTCACCACCGCGGTGCGGCTGCTGAGGACGACGATTACCACCAGCCGCAGCACCACTACGGCGGCGGCTCGCGCCAGCGAGGCGGCCACTACGCGTACCAGTCGGATGGCGCCGGCATGGCGCCGCGCCACCACCACCACAACAACCACCACCACGAGGGATACGGTAACGTCGGACGACACTCGAACCGCGTCTTCGGCGATGAGCATGACGCGCGTCGCGTGCAGCCGCTGCAGCATCAGCAGCAATCACAACAGAACGTCGATGACACCCCGGCGACGCCAGGCACTCCACCCTCGATCATGCACGTCGGCATGAAGATCCCCATCACGGATTTCTTCCCCGGACAGAGTCTGAGTGAGTTGTCTGTAGGGCGCAATTGAAGTGTGTTGACGCGCGGATGGTGTCTATTGCAGAGGGCGTCGTGATGTACACACCCGACACAGAGCTGCCGGCCGACGAGAACGAGCCCATCGAGGCGGGAAGATTGCCCAAGAAGACGCGCACCAGATCTGAGGTGTGTTGGCGTTGATCGACTGTGCTGGCGCGGTTGGGGTGTCTGCAGGAATTAACCTTTTTTGCAGTCCGTGACCTCCACCGCCTCTAATCGTCGTGACTCGGTCGACTCGCCCGCACAGGAGGAGCAGAGCGAGGGCGATGATGCGGGCAGGAACAAGAGGTGGGATGGGTTACGGTAGTCTATGGGTACGGTAGTCTTAGGTTACGGTAGACTATTGGATACAGTGAAATTTGAACAGCAACACTGTCTTGAATCGATGGATGTGTGGTGGCCACTATCTCCGGAATCAATCGATAGTTGGAGCTCTATGCACTTGGCTACCGTATCCTTCAATCGCTCGACTATCCGTTGTCTCCGTCGCTTGGTCGAAAACCAAGTGTAGTGTAGTGCGTGATGTCTTTGTGTCCATGATTAATCGATACTTGAATACCGCATCCTGACCATCGTACCCCGCATTTATCGATTGGTTCTTCTCAGTTGCAGGAAGGAGGAGGCGTTCAAGACGGCGCTGTGCGACGCGTACAGGAAGAACAGCGAGTGCTCGTACGGAAAGCACTGCAGATTTGCCCACGGAGAGCACGAACTGAGACTGCCACCTCAGGTACGGTAGGAGTACGGTAGATAGAGTAGGGCTGCGAAGGTTACGGTAGGAATGATGTGGTAGGAGAGATACGGTAGGAGTTCTGTAGGTATAGGATACGGTAGAAGGTATACGGTGGGAGTACTGTAGATACTGTAAAACTTTTGTGGATGCGGTGAGATTACTGTAGATACGGTTGGAGTACTGTAGATACGGTAGTGTTCGCAGATGTGGGGACACTGCTGTAGAATGGACACGGTAGATAAGGGAATATCGATTTGCAGCCTCGTGGGAAGGCGCATCCCAAGTACAAGACGCAGCTGTGCGACAAGTTTTCTGTGGTCGGATACTGCCCCTACGGTCCGAGATGCCAGTTCATCCACATGATGAAGAAGGTACGGTAAGGGTACGGTTGTTGGGTTACGGTAGGAGGGATACTGTAGTCAATTACCGTATTCTCAGGGACTGCCACTGGTTGAGTATGAGAAGAAGGTGAGGACGGGCAAGATCTCGCCTACCCGAGAGTGTGTCGAATTTGTGGACGAGGACGACCTGGAGAGCAGCTACACGAGGTACGGTAGGATGCGGTAGAGATATTGATTAGACAGGGTTACTGTAACTTCTAGGATACGGTAATGGATACTGTAGAGACATTTATTCCATTGGGCTACTTTACCTTCTGGATATTGATTCGATTACAGAAACAACAGTCGCCCGTTCACCATCTACCAGGTGGATCCTCGTCGCGCGACCAAGCCGCCTGGCTCGAAAGACAATAGAAGGTGTGTAGACGCTTGCAACGCATCTTGACACCGGAAATGAGCCAGGCAATTGCAGACGCAGCTACCACGACGAGTACGCGCGCGGGCCCTCTGCTCGCTACGACCGTGGCTACGAACCCGTCGAGAGAAGTGCGTCAGATGTTGACGCGTTTCATTATCTTAAGATTTTCTATTACAGACTACCGCCATCGATCGTCCGAGGCGCTCAACGCTGACGCACCTCGTGTGTCGTACGAGAAGGTGCGGTGGCTACCGTAATCGTTCCGAGCTACAGTACCCCTTGCAGATTCCGACGACTCCGAAGCGCGCGCCGTTGCGTGCGCCCAAGGAGCTCTCCATGATTCACGAAGACACTGAGGAGCACGAGAGGTACGGTATGAATACGGTGACCGGGTTACGGTTGCCAGGGTACGGTAGCTGCATGTTGTTGATTGCAGTCCTCCCAACTCGTCTGCCACTTCCTCTCGTCAGCCCGCGTGGGTGACACATTTGATGGCTGCTGGCGCAGCGCTAGCGCCACTGGCCGCCGCGCCCTCCCCGCGCTCCGTGAGAACGCCCCGAGCCGCACCCGCCATGGAGCAGATCGAGGAGAATGATGAGGTACGGTAGTTTTACATGGTCTTGCGGCGGTGTATATGGGTTACTGTATGATGGAATATCGATTTGCAGAGTGACTACAGCGAGGACTATCGTCAGCGCAAGTCTGGCTCGGATCGTGGAGACTACTACCGAAGATCCAGCAGAGCCTAGTCCCGATGGCCATTTCCCGGTCCCAAGTTCCAGTTACCAGTTTGAACATCTCTCCCCCCCTCCCTTTCCCCCGCTAGGAGTACCATCTAAATAACTTATTAGACCGATTGATAACAAGTAGCTAACACAATTGATAGATCTCACACCATTGAAATACATATAGTTTGTGTAAATACTAACAAATTAGGACCACTCTGCCTTACCATCTGACTTCCTCCCCAGTCTTGAAGTCATTATATCGGTTGTATCATGTTTCGTCTCACATTTCCGCTCAATTCTGTAACATTCACTCTGTAGATATTGCATGTAAATAGATAAATTGAGTAGAAAACGACATGAACCTTCAAGAGGATGATTACGGTACAAGTAAGAAATGTGACCAAGCGAGACCGTAATTATAGCACGCGCCGCTTGAGATCTCATCGCGTTGCGGTTGTTTGCCTCACAACTCGTTTCCCTTCTGGCTGTTCAACATGGTTTCGTCGGAGTTTCTTCCAACTTCTACTCTTTTCGGTCGTGTTCCGACCTCACCCACATCGTCTGGGATCGTTTATCCCAGTACCAAGTGTAGTCCGCGGACTTCAACCCGCCTAAACTTGCCAGTTTCCTCTCTCCCTCCCGGCTCGGGATTTGCCCCCTCAGTTGTCCCGTATTTACCCCGCTTGCCTCTCCGATCTTTCCACCAGTTGATCCCATGGAAATGAAGAGAATCGTCCGCTGCGTTTGTGTAATGAGAACTCTAATTACGTCTGAAATTTTCGTTTCTGTATAGTCGGCGAGTGCCTGATTCTCGAAAGAGCCTTTTTAGTGACGAAGCCGGAAATCGACGTGTTCTTGCTCAAGATAGTAGAGTTTCGCTGACCGGGACGAAAGGCTTTCGGCTTGGTGGTTTCAGCTGCTTTGTTTCAGGTATTGCCATGGAAGCCGCCGAAGTTCCCGAGCAGGAGGAGCTCGACTACGAAACTTCGCCAACCAAACGTGAGAAACTTATCTTTAGCTCGCTTTATTGTGAAATTATGCCAGTCATATCTCAGTAAAGTAACCAGCAATCGATGTAAACGTGGCAACAAGGGTGACTCACCATTGTTCGTCTGTCTGTCGCGTTTATGCAAAATGACAATGCGAGAGATGTTTGTACAAGAGCGTGTTTACAAGGGATTCTCCGGATTTAGGAGCCGAATCCCGCAACGATAAGTCGATCGATAGTGACGATGGAGAACTGATCGAGGAGCACACAGCGAAGGATCTGTCGGTGAGCTATTTGCTGGCACTACTGGAGAGCGTTTTTATTGGAGTTAGCGGTTAACCAAAAACGTACCCTCTCTTGTTATATTTCTATTAGATGGGAGAAATTCTAAAACATTGTCATTTTGAAAAATTGGCCTCTTTTAATTTATTAGGAATTTATATTTGAATCCCGCATTTCTATTTTTTTTGAAATATTAAAATAACTGCTCAGTGGTTGAGACCATCTTGCTTGAGGAAGCCATAAAGATTTCAAAATTAAAAAAAAAACTAGTTGAAGAAAAAAAGTTCAATGCATATTTATAGGCATAGGTCGAAGGGTGCGTTGCGGCAAGTCTAAAATTCGGGCTGGGTTTGTCAAAAATGGGCATGAAAACCCGAAAACGCGGGTTGGGTTTGTCAAAAATGGACATGAAAAACCGAAAATGCGGGTTAGGTTTTCATTTTTTTCACCAAAAATTCTCAAAATGCGGGTTGGCGTCGTAGTTTTTACGTACCTTTCGACCTATGTTTATAGGACGGCGAGGAGGAGGAAGAGGGTGAGATCGCCTCGGATGATGAGGAGGAGAAGAAGCGAGGATCGGACTTTGAAGAGGGAGAGATAACAGATGATGATGAGGAGGAGGGAGAACTGCCAGTCAAGGTAAATAACTAATAGTAATGTATCTACGCCCGAGTTGCAACAGGATTTGAAATTTGACAAGAAATTTTATGGAAGATATTAAGGTTATATATAGTTTATATCTTCTTTTTTTAAACTTTCTAATATTCAAAATGCTCTTCAATTGATGGAGCTTGTTGAAATATTTATTTCAAAAATTCATTAACCATTGAATATATTTGATGGTTTGGAAGGTGACGCAGAATCATTATTACAGCTCTTTCTCGCATTTTGTGACTGGCGCGAAACGCGATTGTTGCAGGCTCGCTTCCGTGATGATCACTCGCCGCCCCCGAGAGGCGCCATGGCACCGCCAGGTACTGTCATAGGTCAAATAGGTCTTCGCGTGCGAAGATAGGCACTTCTGCACTTTGCATGTAAACAGGATTAACGCAGCGAGAGAGTGCAGGGCAGACACATGGAGGCCTCTGTTTACATCACCCGCGCTATGCTAAGTGCGAACTTGCGACAAACCCATTTGACCTATGGGTACTGTAGAGGAAAATGTAATTGATATTCGTAGGCAATATTACAGCAGCGGCAAGTATTTGTATTGAACGGTTTTACTCTAATTCCTTTGTTATAAATTTTCATCAGACGTGGGCTTGGTCACCTGGGGACACTCTTAATTGTGCGTAACTGTGGATCATCTCAGAACATTTTTTTGAAATTATCTTTTTTTCATTCGTTAGTCTTAACTTGATTATCTTCCCCCCTGCAGGCGGCCGTCGTTGTGTGCGTCGTGAGGAGGACAAGACGGACGTGTGCAAGCACTACCTCAAGGGCATCTGCACGTGGGGCGAGCAGTGCAACTTCGCCCATCCACCCGAGGTATGTTCCATACGTCAAATAGGTCTTCGCTTGCGAAGTAAGGCACTGCTGCACTTTGCATGTAAACCCGATTAACGTAGCGAGAGAGTGCAGGGCAGACACATGAAGGCCTCCATTTACATGCCCTGCCCTATGCTAATTGCGAACTTGCGAGAAACCCATTTGACCTATGGTATCTTCACATTTCATCTTTTTTTTTCTACTGTCAAAAATGAAAACTCCGAAGAATCATCGAATATCTGGAAATGATGTTATATTCTCTACCTGTTTCCGCAAATCAGATGGTTCCCCTCTTGTAAAGAAAGCGATCAGACAACCGAGTTAAAAAATAAAATTTTTCGAATTGAAAATGTCACTTGAATCGTTGAACACAAGTACATGATATTCTATATGATCTACATGTTCCCACAAAGCACCTAGTTTATAAGGAAGCGAATTCGGAAAACGAGTTGTTATTTTCCTACTGCTTTTTTTGGACGAAGTTAACGTCCAGAACTTTATGCTCGCTGTTCTATGATCTAAGTGTTTCCGCAAACTACCTAGTTTACGTGGCGCAGCTTTTTTTTTGGAAGGGAGTGCAGGGGTTGAAGTGCTACAGTACAGACCATTATATACATTCCTCGATGGCCCTAATTTTTGATGATTCCCTCCTCCTCGTTCAGGACCAACTGCATCTCTTTCGTTCCTCCTCTTCCAATCGAGTGGGCGGAGCTTCGGCGTCGTCCAGCAACACTTCCGTCACTACGACGACTACGGTAGACAGCAATCCCGTCAAGAAGAGTAAGAAGGGAGGAGGAGAGGAGAGCAGCTGGGAGAGAGCACTCAAGGAGGCCAAAGAGGTACGGCGTTTTTTATAATAAATATTTACCTTCGCCCGAGGCGCATCATTTTTTTAAAATTTACAATAAATACGGGGAAGATATCGGGGAGGGCTCTCCGAATTTCACTTGACGGCGTGTTGATTTGCCAATCGTTTCTTGAATAGTAGTGGGAGGAATATGGTAGAGATGCTTTGGTAAGATACGGTGGAGTCTTTTTGTTATTCTTAGTATTTAAAAAAAGGGGGAATGAGTGATAAATAAAGGAGTGCTGGTGAATGGGGAAGCGGAGAAAAATAGAGCGGCGAATTTTTGGATTCTTGACTTTCGTAGATTTATTTCTGAACAAACTTGGGCCGTAGCCGTTCTATAATAAATTCATCACTCCCCTCTCGATTTAATTCATTCTCTTGCACGGGTTGCGGTCTGCTCTATTTTATTCTCCCATTTTGAAATTTCCATTTTATTCCGATAAGAGAGCCCTTGTCGTGGCTCTGTGTCAAGCAGCGACACATATTGGGCCGTAGACGTGCATTTTGATCGTTTCTCTCTTTCTCGCCCTTTCGCTCTGTCGATTCAGTTGACTGCAAATAGTGGAAGTCTGAAGCCGCGCCTCACTCGGTCCAATCTCTGTTGGCTGAGCTGCGCATCCCCAGAGCGGGGAGCTGTTTTTGAGAGCTCTCTTGTTAGTTCTTTGAGCTTTGAAGCGTACGGCTATATTGAGGCTATGGATTGAATAGTGTTCATTGACTCATTGGCGCTTATTGGAATTGAACTCATTATCTCGATTTATCTTATTATCTCGCACGCGTTGCAGTCAGCATTCCTTTGTTTTCCCAATTTAACAATTCCATTTTATTCCAGTAAGAGTACCCTAGAATTGAAGCATGTGCTGCGCTGCTTACTCTGCGCATTTCTGCACATTTACATCCATACTTAATGAGCCGATCGCAGAGCGAACGCTTTTCCGGCCCAACAAAGGGCTGTTTTTCTCGCTCTTTCTCTCTTTCTCATCTGCCATGGCACATTCCATGGTGCAACCCCCTCCCTCCTATTGTACAGATCGCGCTCGCTTCTCTATTGCAAAGAGAGCCGGGGCGGCGGCGGCGCGGACCGATCATGGCTCAATTAGAGCAAGCTTTTTGGGGGCGGTGAGTGAAGCGGGGAGGGTACGGGGGGACCGGTGGTCGTAAAAGCAACCCCTATCCCCCTTATTGGCAGAGAACCGCGTCCAATGCGGGATCGGTATTTTTTTCTGTTTTCTTCCGGCCATTCTCTCTTTAGAGAGATTGCATCTCGCCGCCCTATCCTTACGAGGAGCCAGTCCGTGAGAATGTGTGTGTGCTGTATTGTGTGGTATGGAGCCGCCGTTCCAACTCTTTCCTCCTCTTTCCTTGGGCGTTCCTCTCTCCCTTTTCCTTATCCCGAGACAGAGACTGTAAAGCCATCAATCGTTATGCTCGTTCCCGTAGGTATATCACCGCCTGCAATCGTGATAACTTGGAAATTCCAACGGGAGAGAATTTGGAAACAAGCGTACAGAACAGTTTGGAAAGCTGCTATCTAGATTTGTTTGAAGCGCTTGCCTTAATATTTAGATTTGTTGGTTTTGTATTGTGATAACCGCCTAATTTCGAATTTCGTGGCGAACTTATGATATTCAAACCGTATGATCTTATTGATCTTTTAATCGATCAATTCGCGAATGTTGTTGGATCACAAGTGAAATGCGGAGCGTGGCGGTGTTGGGACATTCGGACAAGAAGTGCACCCTTTTCTGTTTGCTGTTCTCATAATGGTTCCTATTCGGGGAGAGATGGCGACCGCATTGCTAACCTCCCTTATTTCTCTCTCTCTCTCTCTCTCTCTCTCTCTCGCACCCTTTCTCCTTTTCTCCCACCTCAGCTGTCTATTAGAGCGTAGATCTATCTATATCTAGCCTGTTTGTGTACCACACGCAAAGCACAAGAGTTGTGCGCCCCGAGAGAGATGAGATGGATCTCCATGAATGGCGGATGAGGGGAGGAGGAGCACGTGCACGCACGCCTGTTTATAGGCTTGAAGAACCCGGATCAGCCTCAGAGAGAGAGAGAGAGAGAGACTCCAGAAGTCTTGGCTGCCGAGCGACAACTTTAAAGTCTAAAATGCCGCTCCCCTGCCTCTGATCGACTTTTAAAGTTGTCGCTGGGTAGCCCAGAAGTCCATTTCCATTTGAGGCTAGACCCCCTTCTTGAGCACAGAAGTCCAAAAACAATTGATGTCGAACTTTGCTCCCATATTTTTATTAAGCGGAGGAATTAATTGACGGTGTTTGATCAGGTCATGAATAGTGTTTGCTTGTTGTTTTGGAATAGGCGAGCGTTCGCACCCCCCCCCCTCCTTCTCTGATGATTCGAGATCTCTCCATTCACATTCCCCCATCTCCCCACTGTTCAAAGAAATGATGCGTTCGCCTCGGTAGGATCATCCACCTGTTGTTTTTGCACTTTAATCGGAAGTACTCCCTTCGTGTATACCTTTATTCCTATCGAACGGGTGTTACTGTATCTTCTTTACCCCTTTGTTTCTGCGTAAATAGGCACGGAGGCATTGTTTATTGATTTTTCGGACTACAGTATTCGTCTTGTGGATGTTCTCTCTAGCCAATGTGTGCCCGTCGATTAACTGCCCAGCGCGGAAAACTTTCACTAATCCTCCTAACTTTTTTATTTGATCAAATCCCGATCTGAATCGTCCCCTTTTATCTCCCGCCGTAAATTTTATCGGGTTATCTTATTGAGGCGCAGCATGTCTTTGTTGATCCCCATTGCATCGTTGTCGTGTTTATTCAATAAATTTGTTCTTGAGTGATTTTATTTTTTAAACACGTTTTACATCTTCGGAATAGTGCTCATTCACGTTGCTGCTTTAATTGCCACCTTGATCAATATTAGACTTCAGTAGTTCCACCACTTACCGTATCACTTTTCTCGCCGCGTAGATTATTGTAACTATGTGTTACCATCAGCAGTATCGTGTGGGGGGCGCGCGATGTCGATGGTGGCGCATCATCGCCGCACGCATTCCGCGCACTTTGCGCGCGAGGAGCGCGGCTGCAGCCGGACGATATTCAGTGGCACGCGCTACTTTGGAGACTATGGCACGTCGCCGTGGGTGAGACAGGGGGTGAAAACAATAAGTTAAATAATTTTTTTTAAATCCTGTTGCGCCTCGGGTGTAGATAAATTGTTGTTATTATTATTATTATTATTATTATTATTATTATTATTATTATTATTATTATTATTATTATTATTATTATTGTAAACACAAATAGGCTATTGAGTTTAAACAGAGATTGCAGAGTACGATGGCAGATTATATGGTAGCGTTTTATCAATTAATTCAATCTTTGTAGCGCTCCGTCAATGCGTCTCGCCGCAAGGAGGATCCCGACTTTGAGAGGAAGCGGCTGGAGATGGCGCCTTCTGATGAGGTTATTAATTTTTATTTTAAAGTAAATCTGTCATCGTCGATACGATCGAATTGCGCATGGTACTAGATTCTATCGAAGAATTATGAAACTGGGAATCTCTGAGTTTTTGAAGAAAACAAACTTTTTTTTCAGATCGACCGTCGTGCAACAACGACGGCGACGAGTGACGACAGCGAGGTGGATGAGGGAAGAAGGAGGTGAGAGAGAGAGAGATAGTTGCATAGGGATGATGCAATATTGGTCTAGTGCGATACTGGGCCAGAATTATGATTCTGTCAATGAAATTGCTGGCGGATTGTTCGGACAGTGCATTATTCTTGAACCGTAATATTGATTTTAACCAATAGTATATCGATTGATTTATTGTGCAGGATGGTCTCACCACACCGTGACTCGTACACGCCGCCCGATGGGAGGGATCGTGGAGGAGAGAGATACGGAGACAGATCGAGACAAGTGAGTAGAGGGAAGAGAAATGAGAATAGGAGAGAACACGATTTCATTCGATCACGCTCCATTATCTGAGTCTGGTCGTGAGCATCATTGGAGGGAATGCGATTAGACACGGCTATGTGCATTCGAGATTCGGTGAGGGGATATTTTTCGTTTTGCGATGTTAGTGAACTGTTCCCATAGTTACGTGTAGAAAGAAAAAAAAGACAATAACGAATAGAACTCACTTTAATGTATACCAAATACTATGTAAAAACATACTATGTATTCAAATTGTGGTACAAAGAACACAAATTAGGAGAGGGGAGAGTGAATAATCACTAGATCTCGACATCAAATTTACACCTTCAAAATAGTGTGCGTGTGCCTGTAAGAAAAGAGATTTAAAAAAACGACAATAGCGAATGAAATGTGTTTTAATTCACTATTCAATATTCGTTCAAATTTTATTTTACAAGTTTTACAATGTGCGTGTCATTCAGCGTGCGCCCGTCATCCCCTCCCTGCTCGACCTCCGTCCGCCCTCTCCACGAGTGATGATCAATGCGACGAGAATGGGAGGAAGGAATGGAGGAGGAAAGCAGAGAGGAGTCAACTTTGAGATCAACCAGGGTACGGTAGAGAGGGGCTTATTGATTGATCGATGTATAGGTTGAGAGTACGGCAACGATGGTGGTATAGGTAGTCTGGAAACTGGATTGTTTTGTTTTATTAGAATATGGGGATATCTTCAACAATTATATAAATATAACCTTATTCAGGATGTATAAGTGGGCTAAATTTGAGACGAAAATGGGTTGTTGCAGAGCTCGGCCCGCAGTGCATCTACCCGAATGGACGGCCGAAGGACCAGCCACTGCAACAGAAGGGAAGAGGAGGAGTGGAGAGAGGTGGAGGAGGAAGACAGAGGGAGAGGGGAGGGGAGGGACATCGGATGGATGAAAGGGGAAGGTGAGGATTCACAGTTCACATTTGGTTCTCGCAAGTTTGAAATTAGAAGGCACGGCATGCAAATAAAGACCTTCATATGACTGCCCTGCAATCTCTCGCTGCGCTTTTTTATTCAAAGTCCAGAAGTGCCTTTCCTCGCTTGAAAGGCTGGAAGTCGGGTTACGTTGTTGGTATAGATGCGAGGAGTGAGTACATGTAAATACCAATGCTTTGTCCTGTACTAATAGTGTATTTAATAAAAAAAGGCAAATTTTAGTGGGGTCTAGGTGAAGTATGGTTACGTTGTGGATATAGATGCGAGGAGGGATTCATGTGTCAATGCATTGACGGTACTAGCTCTATTTAATTTTAAAAAAGGACATTTCAGAAAGGGGCTAGGTGAAGTCGGGTTACATTGTTGATACTGATACGATGAGGAATCACATTTGCCAATGCGTTGTCCTGGACCAGAATTGTATTTAACAAAAACAATTGCAGACCGCTGGACAAGCGACAGGACAATCGGATGCAGATGGAGAGGAGGGGAGGCGGAGAGTGGGACGGATACAGGTTGGGATTTTGGGGGGAGGGAGTCTTTGGGATTTGTGAGAAGGAGCTAGGAGATTACGCGTTTCACGCTAGTCTTGAATAGCGTGATATTCGTCCCTCATAATACGAGACGTGTGTGCCGTTATCAGCAAAATTATTTACATTTGTTGAACATGGTGCGAAGAGATGGTATATTATGAGGCCGATTGCGTAAAAGTCGAACAAACAGCAACAGCGCTCGGTACAGACGAAAAGTCAATGTCTGAGGAAACAGTGGTTTTCGGTACTATTTGATGTGCTTATCAACTTGGTGTAACGACATGGTTTGCAAATTCATGTGGAGCTCAATCTGGAGCTCCAAAGATCCCACTATTTTACTATTTTGGTGCTGTATCTGGATACCCGTTGCCTCCATCGAAAAATTCTGAACACAAACTATGGCTCATTTTCGAAAAGAAAAATAATGGAAATACTTATAGGGCGCTACCTGATCATGTGTTCACAGCGCATTATGGTTCCGGCGAATAAGGAAAAAGAGCATGTTCTTACTTGTACAGAAGATGCAGTGAACCTTTGATAGTCTGCGTTTTAAATTGGGGGCCATATGGGTGACGGCAAACAAAGTTATGATTTTTCTACTGAAGCAACTTGAGGCAAAAACAGCCGGAGAAGGAGAGAATTGTGCGATTTGCATGCAATCGCTCTCTCATTTCTCACTTCCAGACGCCGCGCTTAGCCGGGCGGTCGAGAATGAGAGGGGGAATTACATGTAAATCGCACAATTCTCTCCTCAGACAGCTGTTTTTGCCTCAAGTTGCTTCAGTAGAAAAATCATAACTTTGTTTGCCGTCACCCATATGGCCCCCAATTTAAAACGCAGACTATCAAAGGTTCAGTGCACCTTCTATACAAGTAAGAACATGCTCTTTTCCCTTATACGCCAGAACCAGAATGCGCTTGGAACACATGATCAGATAACGCCCTATAAATATTTCCATTATATTTCTTTTCGAAAATGAGCCATAGTTTGTGTTCAGAATTTTTCGATGGAGGCAACGGGTATCCAGATACAGCACCAAAATAGTAAAATAGTGGGATCTTTGGAGCTCCAGATTGAGCTCCACATGAATTTGCATACCATGTCATTACACCAAGTTGATAAGCACATCAAATAGTACCGAAAACCACTGTTTCCTCAGACATTGACTTTTCGTCTGTACCGAGGCTTGTTCGACAATTACGCAATCGGCCTCTTATGTAGTATTTCTTTTATCGATCTCGTTCAGGGACGCCCGGCCCCCGCAACGCGAGCGTGCGCCGCCCCCACAGCGAGGACGATCGATGAGCAGCGATGAGGGAACACCGCCGCCTCCGAGAAGAGGAGGAGGAGGAGTGATGATGACACAGGGAGGAGGTGAGGGGGGTTGTTGGTATTGCCGACATGGATAGCCAAGGATATTGACTGGTTCACATAGTATGGACTTTATGTAAGCGGTGCTCAAGCGATGTGCCGGGTTGTAATTTTCAATCTGAAAATATTCCACTTTTTTAAGTTTATGGTTGGCACCGGCTTGAGAGAATGGACAGAAGGATATGTATGCAAATTAACTAATTAATTACCAATATCCAATTAGCAGATCGTCCTCGTGATCCGTGGGAGCGCAAGCAGCGGGCGCCTGCAATGAGAGATGGCGGAGGAGGAGTGGCGGTGGCCGTGGAGAGAATGGACAGAAGGAGTGCGGGAGAGAGGTGAGGGCGCAGGATGTCTTTCATTCACCCATCTAATCATTATTTATTCCGTCTGAGGAGCGAGTACAAGAAAATGAAATACGAATGGGGGAAAAGAAGTGACATGCAAATCCGCCTTTGGTATTGTGGGGTATTTACCGGGTGAGGTGGTTTTAATCCACGGAATTGTTCACATAAACATGGAAGATCTCAAATTCGGCGGCCGCGGGTAGTGCGCAACCTTTGGGAGTATCCTCTACTAATTTCTTTTCCAAACTCTCAAACTCGAATTGAATTGAGCTCGCCGGTGCATCCATATGATGAGATTGAAACTCGAGCGTCGCTGGTGTCCTCTCATCTCCAAGCCTTCGTTGCAGGAACAGTCGTCTCTCGTCGTCGTCCAATCGAAGCTCCGATAGAGGAGGAGGAGTGGTGGATAGAAGGGAGGAACCGAGGAGAGGCGACAGAGGAGGAGGAGGAGGAGGAGGAGAGGGACGGAGAGATGTGCAGTCGACTAGTGAGTGATGTTTATCATCTGTCTTCTCCTAATAGTAAGCTATTGGCATTGGGGATGTCCATAGCGAAATGCTTGCACTTGGAAACGATAAAGTTACGTGATTATTTTAAACTAAAGACGAGATGTAAATAAGGGGAAGAGTAGGGTCACACAAGGGGGGGGGGTAATCGTGATAATAGTAATGCTAGTATTATTATTAATAATATTTATGTATTTGCAGAGGATGGTCGTGTGCGTCGGTCCGTGGACGACCACCGTCAGCCCCACTCGCACCATCGGGAGAGAGAGGGAAAGAGAGGAGGAGGAGAGGGGAGGAAGGAGGGCAGAAGGAGCAAGAGGGAGAAGGTGAGTGGTGATGGGAGGAAAGGAGCGAGTGAGTAGTAGAGATGCATGTTTAGTATTCGTATTATGGCCTTTCGGGTGAGAGATCGGTATTACGGCTAGTACGGTGAAGAGAGGTAGAGAAAAAGAGATTGCCAGAGGGTTTGGCCAATACTGAATCTGCATCCAGTTAGTAGACTGAACAGTAGTGGGAATGGAGACGGGGCGATTCGTGGTTTCACTGCTAGGTTATGTGCGAGATGTCATGGTGAGTTGAATTCTGTCACAGAGGTTTAAGTAACTACAATAGGATTAATTTTGAATACATCATTATATTAATATTTGCATATTTCAGTCGCAGTCGTCGTCCTCGTCGTCGGACAACGATGGTTCGTCGTCGGACGAGACGGGAAGCTCGTCGGATGAGGATGAGGAGGAGGCGGGCAGCACCTCGGCTGCGTCCACAAGGAGTCCCTCCCCCGCATTGCCTGCCAAGTAAGGAGGGGGTGACGAATTATGCAATAAGGGGCAGAAAACTGAGAGCTTCTATTATAAATTCACAAACACTCATTCAAAATAATAAAACGTTCCGCCCCTAAACAACAGATACGGCTGCGAGAAAGCACGACAAAGCGAGAAACGCGCCGAGGTATAGAAAGAGAGTACACCACTAGTAGTCCACCAGTATGAACGTATCATTTTAAAGTTGTAATATTTCCCCGTTTTCTAAAGAAACGGGGGAAATAGAAGCTCTCAGGATGGGAGGAGGAGAGGTGGAGTAGGGATGATGTAATCTAAAATATGAATACTTCGAGAGGGAAACCTTTTGTAAGAAAAAAGGTAATGGGATTGGTAGAGAATTGAAACCTTCTTGATTCGTGTGCAGCATGGTTACTGTTTCCATGGTGGTGTATGAGCACTTAAAAAGATAAAGGGAGGTTTTTCTTGGATTGGGCATGCGTAATAATCGAATTACAGGTACCGTATGCCGACTTCTCCCGCACCTCCCGCCACGCCCCCGGCCAATCTGGTGAGGCAACGTTTAATTTATGAATATATAGATTTTTCCAATTTAAGTCACTTTTAGCGAATGAACATTTTAAAGCTCGCTATCAATAGATTGGTTGAAGCACGTAACCACCGATTTCTCCCATTCGATTGGAAGTTGACGTTCATAGAGCGTTGACATTGTTTTAAAACTCTTTGTTCTCGAAATAATATTTTGTATTTTATTTTGCAGGAACTAAAGTCTGTCGTGGCTGCTTCCTCTGAGAACGGCGGCGGCGTTGGCAGCAGCAGTGAGAAGAGAGGAGGGAAGAGGAGGGCGGCTCCGCCCTCTTCTCCTCCCCCACCCCCACCTCCACCCTCGTCGCCCCCTCCATCGACATCGACGATGAGGAAGGCTGGAGGAGGAGGAGAGAGGGGAAGGGAGAGGGAGAGGAAGGAGAAGAGAGGAGGAGGAGGAAGACAGAGTGAAGGTGAGTGCCGGAGGGAGATGGAGGGGGATGAGGAATAAAAAAAGTACGTAAAAACTATGAATAACCAAGGTTTTGACATGTAATAATTGCAGGCCTCACCCCGTCGCCTCTTCGTCAGGCATCGGCTGTAGCTGCTGCAGTCGCAGTCATTGTTGCTGCACCGGTCGGAGCGATCGAGGAACCGCTGCCCAAGGGAGCCTCCAGCAGGTACGTTAAGATTTTTCTCTTTATACATGCGTTTTTTCTTTAATTCACCGAGAATCCCTGGATGCAGAATCATTGCTCTATGTTTCGGTTTTTTTTTATAATATCCTGTAAACGCAAAAGAAGCGGGTTACTCGTATTTTTAAAAAAATGATCGCTCCTCACTAATGTCATTTCTTCAGACGCGGCAAGCCGCACACTCCCTCTGCCTCTCCTCCCTCTGACGACTCGCCCCCACACGGCCATCCCCCACCACCGCCCCCTTCTGCCTCCTCGAGCCACAAGCACGCTCCGCCCCCGCCTCCGGCAAGAGAGGAGACTCCGCCCCCTCCCCCACCTTCACCCCTTCCTCCCAAGGAGGACAGGATGAAGGAGCACAAGGAGGAAATTGGTATGGTATAGGTCAATGAGGGAAAAAACGTTTTTTTTTCTATTTGGTAGCATTTTAAAGAACATGATCATTGAAAGACAGAAAAGATTAGTGCTCAGACCGGCCCGGTAAGCGGAAGGCCCGTGGTTCGAATCCCGGTCTGAGCACTAATCTTTTCTGTCTTTCAATGATCATGTTCTTTGAGCCTACTCGGCAATGGATAGAGTTTACTCAGAAACAAGTTGGTTTAGCATTTTAAAGTAGGTTTTCCATCGGAGTTGATAATAGTTGAAATTAATGAGAAGTGTGTGAAACGGTAATTTCGCAGGTGCGAAGAAGCGCCGACACGAGGATGGAAAGATAGCGAGAGGAGGAGAAGAGAGAAGGGAGAGTGAGCGATCGGAAGGAAGAGGAGAGAAGGAGAAGGAGAGGGGAGAGAAGGGACCGGAGAAGAAGAGGAAGAAGAAGGATGATGGAGATTGTGGGTTTTACTTGTTTTAATTATTTTTAGCTGAGATATAGGTGGTTTAATTGGTAAATGAATGGTATCTGTGAAACCAGAGAGATGGATGTTTCGGTAAGGGGAGAAGAGGGGGTTATGGATGGTGCATACAATTTTCGATCATCCATTGACTGCAATTCACAAGCATAAAATTCTAATTTGACTCGAGTGTTCTTTCAATCGGCGAACAATAATATATAAAACTTTTTAAATGACCTTGCGTAGTTATGATGCAATCAATTTCAGCTGAGAAAGCGGAGCGTCGACGGGAGCTCAAGAGGCAGCTGGCCGAGATTGAGGCTAAATTGGAGAAGAAGAGGAAGGAGAGCACCGCTTGATCTTTGATCTTTGGTCTTTGATGTCTGGTCTTTTAGATGTTTGTTCCTTACTGTCTAGTCTGTGATTTATTATATTCCATGTAGCCTCATGCACCCACTGTTTCCCATACTATATCTGTAAAATCCAAATGCAATGAAAACCGCATTGTTTCTATACTGCTTGCTATAACTGTTGATATATCGTAATTTGTATTGTGAGATAGAGTGGATCCTGTGGATTTTTCGCATTTCTTTTTTTTCTATACTCTAGTCTCCTGGTCCCACACCGTTTTCTTTAATTGCCACGCGCATGGATAATGTTTGCTCTTTCAAATAATTCAGATGAATAATCAATAATCATCGAGGATTACTGTAGTCACTCCCTGATCAATCACGTGTATCACAGATATTTTATTTGCTCCGTAATCCCCTTTTCCCATAATAATTATCTAACTATTTACTCGGCAGATACATTCAACAGAATATTGTTTGCAAAGATGTCCCGTCCCTTTTTTCCAGTGATTGCTTGAGTCGTGATAAATGTATTTTTTTTGTAAAGTCAACGCAGTTGAAATTTCAAGAACCGTTTGCATTCGGAAACAAAGATATCGAAATGCGAGAGTGGATTCGGAAGAGCACATGGGTATACTCGAGTATAACTCGTTTGAGCTGTTGAAATTCGATACTGTAACGTGGGTACTGTAGATGGCGTCGACGTCAACAGACGCCGGCCCGGCAGACAAAGTAGCCAAATTGAGGGTCGTCAATCTGGACAAGCAGGATCTGTAAGTATTTTTGTTTGTTTAAATCGTCTGTGACCTTTTACTTTTGAACAAGTGTTGCGCCTGGTACGTTGCAGTTTCACCATCTATTGAAGACTTCCTGATTTTGTGGAACGATGATATATGTTTCACCATAAAAAAATAAACTAAACTACAGCCAATGATCACTTGCAGCCGCATCGTCAACCCGAAGCGACAGGCGCGTCAGAATCTGGCGAGGAAGTCACTTACGAAAGAGGAGCGGAAGCAGATCAAGTGGGTTACGGTAGCAGGACTAGATACTGTAATAGTTCATTGTTTGTCGACTTTTTAATGGAATTCTCTGTTTATGTCATGCGTTATACGCTAAACATACAATAAATATTTATTATATTGTACTTTTTTACGGCATGCGTTATGATAGAATTTACGCTAGACGCACGACGTGATGATAAATCAATTCTCTCTAGATACGCTCAGTTCGAGCCGATGTACCAGCTGTGGCTGCAGTACGCCCAGCAGATGCTGCCCGAGGTGACTTACAATACCCATAAGTGTACTGTAGTTTACTACTTGTCTTACTGTAACTTTACCGTATTCAGGGCCGAACTGTGGACGATCGATTGCTGCGGATGGAGTGGCTGGGAGCGATGCTGATGGTTACCGAGGCAGATAACTCGTCGATGGTACGGTAGAATGTCTATTGTGAATTGAATTAAGTATTATCGATTTGCGACTGTTGGTACGGTAGATTTTCGATCGATACTGATGTCGATGGTTACTGAAGCTGATAAGAGGGACTATCTGACTCATTCGAATTAATCTTGGCACAGCAGGAAAAATGAGTTGATGAGATAAACATGCCACATTGTAGTATGGCCGAGGCGGAGTTGAGTCACGATATGCAGAAAGTGCAAAAACGTTTCTACGCCTCAGGGCATGACGTCATCGAAATTTTCGTTTTTCGAAAACTTCATCAAATGGCCTAATGAGTGGTACCAATCGATTCCTCATAAAATTCTAAGACTTTTTTGACTCCATGAATTTTTCGCTAATATTTGATCTAAGCCTGAAAAATTGAAAAATTGGTTTCAAAATTTTTATTTAATAAAATTTAATTATTTTTCTGTTGTTTGCCTGTGCAAGTGAGAAGATTTTATTTGTGATATACAATGATATAACAATGATAGTTCAACTGTGTGAAGGGTTGTTTGTACGAGGGGCATCAAGCTTGTTCAGTATGCTGAAAATGAATGGGTTCTTGGAATTATGGTGTACTTACAGTCACAAGGTAAAAAGTCCCAATGCTATTAAAACGGCGCTGGAAGCCACAGTATCCATTGTAGGGTAACTATGCAATAGTAGGTTACTAGGGCTTTCTTCGGACACACCCTCGAACCTGTCGGATAATACTTGAAAATCACTCCGGGTTACTGTAGCACACCACAATTCCAAGAACCCATTCATTTTCAGCATACTGAACAAGCTTGATGCCCCTCGTACAAACAACCCTTCACACAGTTGAACTATCATTGTTATAGCATTGTATATCACAAATAAAATCTTCTCACTTGCACAGGCAAACAACAGAAAAATAATTAAATTTTATTAAATAAAAATTTTGAAACCAATTTTTCAATTTTCAGGCTTAGATCAAATATTAGCGAAAAATTCATGTAGTCAAAAAAGTCTTAGAATTTTATGAGGAATCGATTGGTACCACTCATTAGGCCATTTGATGAAGTTTTCGAAAAACGAAAATTTCGATGACGTCATGCCCTGAGGCGTAGAAACATTTTTGCACTTTCTGCATATCGTGACTCAACTCCGCCTCGGCCATACTACAATGTGGCATGTTTATCTCATCAACTCATTTTTCCTGCTGTGCCAAGCCTCTGAAGAAACATGTCGATCCACTCAGATAGTCTTTCATAATTCTTCGTTGGTACGGTAGCGTATGGATTATCAACCGAAATTATTACAATAGATTATGTATTAATGTTTGGTACAGTAGATTATCGATCGGCAAATTTATGCTGTTGATCGCCAAGGCTAACAACTCGTCGATGGCACGATAGAATGCCTATTGCGAACTGAAATAAGCACAGTAACCCTTCGATTTATAACTGAAGCTGGTACGGTAGAAAAATCGATGGATCGATTAATACTTCAGGTCGGTCTGGTGGGCATCGTGGTGTTGGAGACGAAGCTGACGATGCAGCTGGTCACGAAGCAGGACAAGCACATCAGTGAGTACAATGTTTCAATTCATTTATCTCAGCTAATAGGAACTTTGTGGGAGTGCATAGGTAGATGGTTGTTTACTGTGTAATGAGGGAGCTAATCGTGTAGCTCGATCTTCAAATATTAGCAAGTGTGGGGGGGTCATGAGATGTCAAGAGTGGTCAGTTATATATGACGAGAAATTTTTAACAGAAAGGTCGAATACTCTATCGGGAAGTCTATTCCAGTCAGATATGATGCGATAACCTAGCGATGATTTAAAATGGGACAAATGAACACGAGGGTTCTGCATACGGTAACGATGACCGTTGGGTGCGAAGTAAAAAAAGTAGAGTAAATAAGGAGGACAATTAATCGATAATGCGAAATTACAGTACCTTTTCACGGGTAATGAATCGCGCCATGACGTTGTACTAATTATGATTAGAACTTGTGGCCTATGAGCGAACATTCAATTCAAAAGTGAATTCGACCCTTTTCAGTCATTCCAAAGGCCGGATCGGTGTTTCAAACGGCTTTCAGAGGCAAGGTGAGTGGGGATTATTTCATTAGCACACGAATATTCAATATAACACTAACTATCTCTAATAAAGTGATATTTTAAGGTGCTAACGCTATTCGGCGACGCGATGCGACTGCGGCCGAGTCAGCGAGGAAGGAAGAGCAGACTGAGACAGAAACTACTATTCTCATTGAGATGAGAGTACGGTAGACTACGGTATCCCCTCCAGACAGTATCGATTGATCCGTATCCATTTAATGTACTTTTATTCGTTTTTGATTAATTGTTCATGCTTGTTGTTTGATTTTTGATGTTGAGTTTCGTTGAAATGATTGGCACGTGTGGGAAAAAAGTCGTTATTGATAAATCTTTCCACTAAAGTTCTGATGAATTGGTAAATTGATTATGCGATAATAGTTCATAGTGTCTTATCTCATTTTGATTATTTTTCTGCAGTAACAAAATAGGTGTTATTAATAAAACAATCGAGGAAAAAAGAATATGAAATCTTTGAAACATCAGTTCTCGATAGATGCACTTGGTATTACTGTAGGCAAAAGTTTGACGCCAGTGCTGCCGAAATTCTCTCGTGTTTCTCTGCTTTCCTCGTTTTTTGTTATGTTCTTGCTGTTGTTTTGCGTTTGCGCCATTGTTAATCGTGGCCCACTATGTCCGCGTGCCTCTTCCTTTCGTTGATAAGTGAAAACTAGACCGAAAACGTGACAACTAGAGTGTTGTTAACTTGCTCTTTTTTGAAAACATCGTTGACAGGCAAACGTTGACGCGAAACTACACAGTGGAGCGGAGGGCGTTTCGCTATCGACAGGTCAGTTGGAAAGAGATCAGGGCAAGAGCATTCCCTCGCACCATCAAATCACCCTATCACCTGGCCACTCAAAAAAGGTCTTCGATTGCTCACACGCCTTCGGCCCGTCATTTTTAGTTCGCTTTTGATTTTACGCGCAAATAAAGTATTTTTTTATTATACATTTTATCAATAATTTTACGAAATACATTGTTCAGGTGATCACAGTCCACAATGGATGTCCTAGAGCGAATGCGGATGGACTTTCCGCAGGTAAATTATTTTTGTATTTTTTTAAAAATTTTCCTTCATTGCGCGCCCTTAACTGGTTAACTTTCAGTTCGATCTCAACGACATTCGGCAGAACGGCGTTGAGCGAGTGCATGCATCTGTCGAGTTGCTGAAGACGCTGACGATATGCGTGAGTCGCCCCGCGTGTTTATTGCGTAAGATGACGGTTATCGATAGCGCTCTAAGCACGTCTCCCCTCCACTTACACAAGTTCAAACCTCTAACGGGATATGAGCATCAAACAGACAGGGTGCTTTTCACTTTCGCACACTTTTTTTGTCCATTACCCCTTTCTGAAGGTTAGGCTGGGCTGTGGAACGATGCGATCTCTCACTCTCGCCGGTCTCAGTTATTGTGACTTTTGTTGATGCTATGTCGTATTTCGCCATCTCGAATCACGTGCTACTATTGCGCCCGGTCCAATTGCGGGAAACGAAACGACGGTCCTTTCACTTTTATCACCGAGAGAGGGGGGGGGGAGATTGGAAAAGGCGAGATGAGCGTGTTGTTGATAGGGTGATAGAAGGGCGTACTTTGTGCCGAGATGCGATCACAATAGAACCCGGCTGTGACTAGGCGAGGAAAGGAGGTCAGAGTATACAGAGTCATGCGCTGATTCAACAAAATAAGTGGGACCTGCCAGTCAGTTTAATGTATCAGCTGGTCCATTTGAATAGATTTGGTGCTGCTCAGCCAATGACTTCCGGATATCGAGTTGGAGGGGAAAATGATATAGTCGCTATGAAAAAATAGAGTTCTTGAGGGATGAGGCCAAAATGGACCGATTCATAGATGATAAGATTGAGAGACCTTGCATCGAGGTGGAAAACAGAAGAGATGACGTATAGCAGCGGAACTGTGATTCGTTGCTTCTTTTGTTCTGGTGTTTTTTGCGTTTGTGAATTTTGCCAGGTAGAAAAATACCTGGCAATCCGCACATTGAGGTTTCATGACCATATGATCTATGTAGGTGTCAGGATCTTACGATTTTTTGTAGACTACTCAGAATTTCTACACATCGATTTTTATGGCTACTAAGTTATTGTATTTCCGCTTATTAGGGGTCCCACCGCGTCCCACTCTTTCACACCCCACAAACGAGACTGCCCACAAGGTCCGCATTTCTGGACTTCAAGTTCTCCTGAAGAGCCTGGTTGATTGATCTTTAGTAATTGTTTCAGATTGCATTCACCAGTACAAAATAGCTAAAATGTATATTTTCATTAGTAAGAATTATTTATTTTAATTGTAATTAAAAAAAAAATGCCAATTACAGGTAGCCGAGATCGCGCTCCGCCTCCCGGGTCTCATTCTGCTCGAGTTGTGGTGGAGAAAACGGGGCATAACCTTCGACGAGATGGCTGAGAACATCATGAAGGAGGTACTGTAATAGACGGGTACTGTAACTGCCTCATTATCGATTTTTTCTAAATGAATCTTTCCTTGTGCATTTTTTTAAACAAATCTTCGTCCGCGATTTAAATTAGTAGTCACGTGAAGCAAAAGCGCGGATGGCGGGGGGGGGGGGAGTGGATTGGTATAAAAGGAACAGCAAAGGAAAGAGTGATTACAAGCGAAAGCAAGTGAAAACGGAACTGGTTCGAGAACGAGTAGGTGTGGAGTGAGGAGGGGGAGTAGTGATAGGAAGGAAGAGATGGCGTAAATTTCGCCGCGCAAGAGATCGTAATGCTACTCATCTTAATTTGCGTAATGAGTGCTGTTTGGATGGTGAGCTTATTGCAATGATCATCGTATCTTCTTTGAAATGTGCGAGGAAAAAGGTGTTTTGATGCTGCATCATAGGTCAAAAACGTTTGTTCCCGCTAGTCCCAAATGATGTCTGGTTTTTAGGATTTCAGGGTGAAAAGTCGAAAATGATGTCTGATTTTGCAATTTTTCAGGCGCTACCGCGCCTGGATGACATGAAATGACGTCTGATTTTTCGAATTTTCACCTCAAAAAGTCCAAAAGCTGTCTGAGTTTGTTCCCTAGAGCGAACTTTTTGGTCTATGTGTTGCATGAAGCCATGAAGTCTCATGATGAAGTTTGCATTTGGGTGCCTTGAACGATCAGAGCTTCCCCTTGAATCTTCCAAACTCCAAAGAGACAACAATTCACCTGATCATATTTTAATCTCCCGACCACTATATTAAAAATAGATTAATTTATTTCAATTAAATGATTTTTTACAATTAATTTTTTTTTTCAGACAGCAGAGTACCGCTCGTTCGTGGACATGAACGCCGTACTCGATTTCGTGCACGCGAGACAGGTCGAGGCCATCGCAGCTACCATACTCAGCGTCTTTGGTACGGTAACTGATTGATTATTGATTGACAAATGCTATGTGTATCTATTGTAGGGAATAAGGCAAATCGTCCGTAAAGTACCGAATTAGGCGTTCATTAGTGTTCAACGAATTTATATTTAGTTATGGATAAGCAGGAACTCGAATTCACCGAGTTTGAGCATGAGATTCACCGGGTTTGAGGTTCATGCTGGAATCGAGTAGCTTTAGTAATTAAAAAAAACTTTCTATTACGTTTGTATTACTTACTTTATCTTTTTGATTGAGTGTTTCTGACGAATATAATTACCATCTGCAGAAAACTGATAGTCTGAATGAAATCTTTTCCAATTTCCAGTTCTCCTCCTCTCTCTGGCCTTCCTCGCCCTCTCCCTCAAGCACCTCCTCCGCCTCTACGCCCACTTCATCAGCATCTCGCTCTTCGTGCTGGCGCACTGCATGTGAGTGAGCATCTGCGAGCTGTGCTGACGTGTTTGTGGAGCGGTAGCATTCGGCCACTTTCAATCGGAGCACATTGGGAAGAGCCAAAGTGGTGCAATCTGTTCTTAAAAATAGGGTCGAATTCTGCAAAATTTATCGTGCATCATAGTGGTTCAAGATTTGTTCCGACTGTCTAACGCAATTCTGTATCGCCCAAGCAACATAGTATTGTAATAACTGGAAAGGGAAACATACTAGATTTCTGGAACAAGAATTCTACTGTTTACTATCTGCAGGTCAGTGTCGTACGTTGCCCTCGAGGAGAAGTCGGGCGTCGAGGTGGTCAAGTTGGACGATTTCGTCAAGTTTGAGAGACACGGCTTCCACTTTCTCGCGCAGGTGAGAGAAAAGGAGCGGCAAAGGGAAAAGGAGTATTAAGGTTGCAAATATGAGATGAAAAAGGACATTCAAGGGTTTGTCTATTGCATGGTTCTCGATATATCGAAAATTACAATTTATTTTGATTATTGCCTTCGAAAATATATTATTATTTATTTTGATTATCGTCTTTAGTATGAGACTGCAAAATTGTCGTTTCAGCGACAGTATTTCATACGGCCGCCTCAGCATTATCGTTGAAACTCTGGTTTTGTTGATTTACCTTCCCCCTGATGATCCCTGCTGCAGCTGCTGCTGGCGGTGCTGCAGGCGACGCTGCTGGGGCTGCAGTCGGACGTGGGCCGCATCTGTCTCGCCTTCTACACGGCGCCCATAGTCGCCCGCATGTGCGCCTTCCCGCTCAGCAACCTCACGCTCGGTCAGTGCTATTTTTGTGCAAACATTTTCTTTTTTTCTCGGCCCAAATCGGAAACTCATTAATGAACAATGTTTGACGATGTCTGAATGGGAATGTGGTAGCGACGAATCAGCGAGTTTGCGACGAACTCCTGGGTGAATGCTTGCGTTCTCTGCACATACTGAGTAACGTTTGGTTTTTGTCGGAGTCGGTTTCCGAAGAAGACAGGTTGATAAGGGATGGTGGGCGAGGTATTAATGATAATGTGGTAGCTATAAATAGGCGGGTTTTCGACGAGCGTTGCAGATTCACGCTGAGTACGCGCGCGAGTTTCAGTGACGGCGAGCCTAGAATGTGCGCATCTTTGCTGTATATCGCGGCATCGAATCGTTAACAACAAATTATGCGAGTCTTCCATTTTATTTTTCACTTTTTTAGTTCTATCATTGAATTGTGATGTAGTAGTGATGCGCGTTGGTAGCGTGCAGTATTCATGACAAGGCGGAATCCGAAAATCAGCGGGTTTGCGACTGGAAATACGCGCGTAAAAGATTAGAGGGAAGACTGCAATGTGGTTTAGTATTTGTTTATTTTGAATCACATTTTGTCACACTGTAATGACTTTGTTCTCTGCAGTTCACAACGTCTCCTGCTCGCTCACCATGTTCTCCTCCCTGATCTACGCCCTGTACGGATTTCCGAGGTACGGTATCGCGGAAATCGATTTATTATAAAATCCTCGCATCCCAGATTCATGGAATCGTTCGTCAACGGCGGCGGCACGATTCGCACGCTGCTCGCGACGAGAGGACTCGCAGTGGGTACGGTAGTCATCTTGTATTGATTGGTTGAATTCCGATACAGTGGTGTGCACTTTCCGACTAGAGTTGCTTTTTTTTGGCTAGAAAAAAGCGAATAAATGGAGATCGAAAAAGTCAAAATGTATTTTGTACAAGTGAGAAGGAAGTAGCACGAATCCCGCGGGATTGATGATTCATTCCCTACTTTTATTTGTCTGCCGTATTTCTTCTTTGATACCATAACATAAAGCGCATAGGTGTAGATAGCACTTCACGTTTTGTCATTTGCGATGGTGCATCTGCTCTTTTTTAATGTGCAATAAAATATTATTAATATACTTTATTTGTGACTGCAGGCGCCGCGTCGATCTGGCGTCGCCTCCGTCTCTCCGAGCTGCTCACGTGGGCGTGGCTCACCATGTTCGCGCTTCGATGCTACGTCGAGATGGTCGAGAAGGTACGGTAGCGGAATGAGAACGGTTACTGTAGGGTGTGAGAAGGATACAGTAGATTACCCATCTAGTGGTGCCTGTAGATGACGGTAATTGTGAGAGAGTAGAACGAGATTGGAAGAGTATTTAGTGCTATTTACGAGAGAGCGAAAAAAACTCCCCGTGCTTTGGTGTTTCGAGTGGCCATGATAACGCGCGTGGATCTACTAAATTCAATTCACGAGCGATTTCCCTTTTCCCCAAAACAGCATACACTTGTCTCATGTGCGCCGTTATTACGCTTGCTGTTATAGCCATTTCAGTATACCAGCAGAGTATTTTTTTCCGCCCAACAGAAAACAGCCCGTTCTTTGGTGTTTCGGGTGGCCATTATATCGCTCGTGGTTTTGGCAACCTCTATTGGTTTCCTGATTCGTCTTCTTTACTCAAACAACACATACGATGCGTGCAGGGCCGTTCGTGGCGCGAGACGTGGCCGGTGATACTGGAGGGCATTGCGGAGACGACCAACACACCGCTGACGATGCTCGCACTCGCCCTCACTGTGAGTAGAGATGATCGCTTCAGAAAGGGGTCAGAAGCATACACCAAAAACGTTTGTTCCAGAATTTCCTGAATGATGCCTGGTTTTTATGGTTTTAGGGTGAAAATCGAAAATGATGCCTGATTATTCAATTTTCCAGGCGCTGCCGCGCCTGGATGACATGAAATGATGTCTGATTTTTCTTAACTTTACCTCAAAAAAAGTCCAAAAGCTGTCTGGGTTTGTTCCCTAGAACGAACTTTTTGGTCTATGGTCAGAAGGGTGTGGGGGAGATATACTTTCATATTTACACGTCATCTTTCCCGTGAAAAAGTAGTATGAATTAATAACATATATTTACTGGATATGGAGATGCGATTAGTGTATAGAAGACACGCTTGAATGTGCGGATGGACTGGGGCTTGAAATCACCGGGAATGGCATATATTCCGACGTGTGACATATTTTGCCCATATCGTTAGTAAACTGAAATAGCGTGTAGGGGAAGTGGCTGGGCAATCATGGGGAACCAATCATTGTCGATTCCTTGCGGGCGGGTGGAACATAGCATGGTGAAGGCGAGCACCGGCGGGTTAAAAAAGGCTGACGCTCTGCAGGTGTCGCACGTGTGCGCGTGGGCGCTGCGTGCCGTCAAGTGGTTCATCGCCGCGCACAGCTGGCAGCCGCAGCACGTACTGGCGCACTCGAGGTGAGTCATACCTTTTTTAGTCCCGTTTTACCTTCCTCCAATCGCTGTGGCATTCGAAATGAGGTGAAGCGAGAACCTTCCATGTACCACAATCAGAAATGTTCGATTGTCAAGAAATAAACAATAAGTGGTTGTTTGCATCATAGGTGGGCACAAGGGTGCAGGGGCACTGTGCAAAGGGGGTCTGGATTTGGCGGGGCACTGTGCAAAAATCAAAGGAGTAAAAATCCAGAAGGAGGAAAAAATTAAGAATTTTCGGGTGCACCCCGCAATACACAATAATGGTACGAGTGGCACTGTGTAAAAAGGCTCGGATAAGCGCTGCCCACCTATGGTTTGCATAATGTTTATAATATTTAGTTATTAATAAAATAAAAGAAGCATTTGCAGTTACATGGAGCTGGGTCTGCTGCTGTTAGTGTGCACGCAGACGGGACTGCTGGGCATGAAGCACGACCAGAAGGCGGCGCTGCTCGGACTCGTCCTGTTCATTGGTACGGTAGGGGAATATCGATTGATTGATTACGGTAGGATGGCTGCTCTTCACAGGTGCGGTAGAAGGTATCGATTGACTCTGGTCCGCGGATTTGAAAGCGCATTGACGGTAGCTATATCAGTTGATTGATTATAGTCGAAAGGTCTGCGCACACGATTGATTTGAACAGTGATGTTTGGAAACTTGACGAGTGATTGTAGCGCAAACCCTCAGGGTTAAAGGTTTACGGAGGAGAAACTTAGTAAAAAAACAAATGTATTCTCATAATTTTTTTCCAACTAATTAGATTTGTGTGGGCTTTGATTTAAATTTGTGAGGTGATTTGGGGTTTGACGGCTAGCTTATGACTTGAGATAACTTCAATGTCGAATCTGGTTGCACTTGTGTTGGAAAAATTGTATGATTGGAATATAAAAATTCTATGGAATACTGTGATTTTTTTGTCTTCTGAACTCGATCTCAATATGAAAGAGGTAATAGTAAAATCGACAGAAATACGAAATATTGAGTCTCGATTTGTGAATTCTATGTGCTTTTCAGTACTTTCACAACTAGGCGATTTTGGGTGTCACCGACACTTGACATTACAGGTGCGCTGTGCACACTCATTCGTCGACTGTCGTTGTCCCAAAATTCAATATTCGCAGTGACTATTACCTCGCAAATATGGCACTTTAGTCAACGATACATTATTCATTAACTCCTCATTTGTCTCTCTTTGTAGTCCTCTCGGCCCTCCTTCACACGCTCTTCGACCTGGTGAACACGCAGCTGCAGATTCTCGCCACCAGCAGGGACTTTGCGCGCTTCAGGTGAGCGGGTTACGGTAGCATGACCATGGATCAAAGGGTGCGTAGGGGAAAGTCGGAGATGTGGGTTGAGTTTTTCAATTATGGGCATGAAAACTAAAAATGTGTGTTGGTTTTTCCATTTTTGTCTCAAAATCCAAAAATGTGGGTAGGGTTTTTCAAAAATTGGCCTTGAAAATGCCAAAATTTGGGTTGGCTTCGTCGTTTTTTACGTACCTTTTGACCTATGAGCATGACGCCTATACTAGGGATACTGTAGATAACTCGTAGCTAGATATTCGTACCGGACGAATGAGTGGTGTTTGTTTTATGGCACCTTCGTCAATGATACATTATTGTAACTTCCTCTGTGCTCATTTAGTGAAGAGGCTGAAGCGTCGAATGTGCGGGTTGTCAGACAAGGACGAACTGATATCCATTTCTTGCAGACACATGCGCACCCTGTCGATGTGCTGCGCGCTCATTCCCATGTGCGCAGCGACGGCGTCAACCGCCTACGCGTATCTGCCCACGGATCTATGGTATGTGATAAGTTGTCTCATTGATTATTGATTTGTTTTTGATTCAATTCAATTACGCAATACAGCAAACATAACAATGAGATGAGCATTCTCCCATCCCCTATTCATGATTCTGATAAAGTTATTGAATTTAATTGGTTAATTTTTGAGCTTTTCCATAACAAATACAAGTTTTAAATCCATTTTTATATTCAAATTTTTCATATTTTAGGACATGCATCTTGCTGTCCAACTGCTTCCTGACCGCCGTCCACGCGGCCGCTGCCATCGTGCAGTACATGGTGAGAGAGGGGTACGGTAGTCGAGGAGTGAGGGATTACTGTACTGCGAACTTTGTCGATTAGTGTATTGTTGCTGAACAACAATATAATAATAACAAGTTGTTGCTGAGATGTCATTCTTTTAATTTATGTTATTGTAGCCTGTTTCTTCGTGCTTCGCATAAATATATTTATATGACTATTATTATTATTATTATTTTTATTAATATTAATATTATTATTATTATTATAGATTGCGCGCGCCGAGGCGACGACCGACTCATGGCTGGTGGCGGAGAAGCTGTCGTTCGCGTGCACCGTGGTCAGTAGTATAGCGTATAGCCAGTATAGTATAGCGGGCATAAGTGCCAGTATATGTGGGTACTGTGGAACACGAGTGTCGCTTGTGTCTTGATAGCGTACCTTAGATGTTCTTACGCGAGCTATGATTCAGTTTTGCGGGTGTTGGTGCTAATAAGACAATTGTACGGATGTGACTCTGTATTAGTGCAAGATTAATTACTATGCAGCTCGTTATTGTTTTTTTATATTTAAATTTAACAACACCAGCATGGTATGGAAAGAAACAAATGTAGATCGGCCCTTCTGCCAATGTGGTTTATTGTACATGAAACGGGGATGCGCCTTTGTAAGAGCTTGTTCTCGTTCAGCGCTTATCAGTGTTGAGATAAAGTGTGCGTGTGGGAGAGCTGGAAATAAAATAGGGCGAGAGTGTCTGAACGTCGGGTATAAATACGGGCTAATCGGGCAATAGCTCGGAATGGAATTCGAATGGGTAAGATCCGCATTTAATAAGGGTTGTTGAAAAGACACCCTGCACCCTCGTTTTTTTCATGTTTTCTTTCTTGCAGTGCTCCAAGGGTCTCGAGATTCTCTGCACGATGGCACTGATCGGATACGGATCCATGACGCCCAAAAATGGTATTTAATTAGTTGTTATTCATTAATTAGTCTTCTTATTCTTTCTCGAAACATTACACTTGACGTGAAAGTATGACAATGACTGTTAGTTTTCGTTTATTACGTTTTCTGTGGAATACCTGTCCAACAGTAGACTGTAGAACAAGAGCTACCGTGACAAGGAATGTCGCGTCGAGAGGCAACCCTAATTTGTTTTGTTGTCAGGCGAGTGGACGGTGGCCTCGTTCGCCGCCCTCCTGCTGCAGGTCGTCTTCAACATCATGCAGAAGTGTGACGTCAGTTAGAATTTTATAATAAAAAAAAATTTTTTATTATTTTTATTTTTATTTATTTTCTATCTTTTTTTCTAGTCTCATCGACAGGATTAGCACGGCGATCGCCCAGTTGGAATATGTAGCGTGTGCTTGAAACGTGAAATACCCTATTTTGAGTAACACGAAAGCAATGGGAGGGGGACATCTCAATTGTGCTTCGCTTTTTTCTGTTTTTTATTTATTTCGAAAACTGTGATCGTTCTTAAATCGCCGCACGATTATAAATTGATTATACTTAAAAGAGGCGGAACGCTGAGCTCTCCCCACACACGAAATTCTATATTAAACTCTTGCAGGTACTGTACCAGCAGTTCCTGAAGCGACACGAGGCGCAAGCGAATCTGGACAGACTGGCGGTGGCGAGTGATGAGCAGATCAGAGGTGGGCAGGGTTATTGGTTGGCTTCATTGATTGATTTTAAATTATGTATCCGATATGAATAAGGAACAATACTAGAGAAACATCTCATCCAGAAAAGACACGGAAACGCCGTGGAGTCGTAGTGATATTGATTATGCTAATTTCGCTAGCTTTCAGTGAACGCGGACGTGTGCGCCATCTGCCTGCAGGACATGACTGAGGTGAGCTAGTGATTAGTTATACTGCTGGGCACACTTCATTCGGATCTGATATGATCCAGATTAAACCTGAGATTTACTGGTTCCGATCCTTTTTTCACTCGAAATATTTTCCACTGCAGGGTCAGATCCGCGTGACGCCGTGCTGCCATCTCTTCCACTCACCCTGTCTCAAGAAGTGGCTGTCCGTCAAGCAGGTACGGTAGTGGGATGAAGGGACACTGTAGTTAGACGGTTATTGAATTTCCGCTATTAGGATTGTTGAAGTATTACAGAAAGCAATGGAATCAACGCTCTATTGCAGACGAAGTATTGTATGGTGTATCGAAAGCTGCAAATCGCTGGGTTCCTTATTATTCAAAATAAGCGTGTTCAGGTGTGTCCACTGTGCTACACTGACATGGCGCGCAAGGAGGTGTCGGCGCAGGCTGCGGCCAGAGCAGGAGCGACTGCAGCTGGTGAGAAAGCAGAAGAATGATCTTTGATTTTTTTCCATTATTTCGTATTATTTATTTTTATATTTTTTTTAAATATTTTATTTTATATATTATCTCACTGAAACGTTCGTGACCCTCTATCGTATTTGATATGCAGGGACTAGGTTTTCGTCATCGAATTCTTGTCTGATTTAATATTTAATATTGATCTTAGTGCAGAACGTGCATCGGGCGTTTTTTTTCTTTAAGCATTTTGTTGATGTAGCTAGCGGCGAAGAAGTGTCGGCGACGCTTAATGTAGCCTGTTGTTTTGATATTTTGTATATCTCCCTTTTCCAGCCGCCGATGGACGCCCGCAGGCGCGGCGACGGCTGACGGAAGGGGAAGAGGAGCTTGTGGAAGGAGGAGGAGTGGGCGTGGAAGGAGAACCAGAAGACCCTGCGGTAGCAGCTGAGCGAGCGAGACGTGAGTATATTGTAATTTTAAAATAATACTTTCATGAAATGAGGTGACCATATTTTCTACGGATTAGGAAAAAAACGTTTTATTGTTTTGGACGAATGTTTGTGCATTTGTATTATTTGGCCAGCCCCCCCCCATTTCCCCGCAACACTTCCTTAAAGGTACCTGGAACTGCTAAATAAGTTATTTTTATTTTAAAGAAAATTATTTACTGCTTAGAATGCAAAAAAATCGCATATTTTTACGATTTTTTTGAAAGGAGTTATGATTTTTTAAAGGCACTCGTGTACCGGGCATTACTGTGTTTAGCGCGCTAAACACCGTAGCGCCCGATCTACATCAACGCAAATTCCGAACTTTGAAAAATCATAACTCCTTTCAAAAAAATCGTAAAAATATGCAATTTTTTGCGTTCTAATCAGAAAAGAATTTTCTTTAAAATAAAAATAACTTATTTTGGAGTGCCAGGTCCCTTTAATGATATCGCTGTTTTTAGGGAACGTGAGAAAACTGCATTGACCTCTATAATGTGTGTGGTCAATACGGAAAACAAGGTGTTGCATGCGGTAGATGAAAAGAAGAGAGTCTTGAATACAAGTTGTCGTCCCCTTTTATACCTGTTTTGGCTCCTACTAGGCGACTCGTAGTTTCAGAGGCTGCTTGAGAGAGGTGTAATGAGTCTTTGCTACTTTTAGTCTGTTATTTCGGGAATTGGAAAAAAAATACCTTACATTTCGCTCCATAACAAGCAATCCCTGGTGTATGCTTGATCCATGATTTGCGTAATAGGCAGCAAAATGGACTTGATCTGCTAATGCGTTTAGACTATCACAAGTAATAGAATTTCTCACTCTCAGTCGCACGACTGGCGCGGGAGATATGGATGATTTGGGGACCAAAACATGGTTGAGAGTAGGGTTGCCCGTTCAAATGTCGAGCATTTCGTTCTCTCTCCCTTGACCTCTCCCTCATTTCAAAGGGTTGCGAGAGAACACACTCTCCTTATCAATCCTTCGAGGTCACGCGAGAGAGGGATCAAACCTTTGAAACAAACAAATGGTTTGATTTTCACTCCCTCCAGTGCGTGCGGAGAAAATGATTATTTCGCTAAACCTACTTATTTATTATTAGTTTTAAATAATATCTTTATTTTTACACAACTATTCTCCTCTTCTCTATCCTCGTAAATAATTTACATTTGTCTTTTCGATCCCTACTATCCTTATTTATTCAATACACACAGTAACATGAAATCCAGTTCATGGCGCAAACCAATCTAAAACAATGCATACAAACAACAACAAAAAGAAGCCAACAAGACGGCTTCAAGGTAGCGATCAAAATATTATCTGTCGAGAAAGTAGGTAAAACCCACTTGTGAACCCTATTCGTGTTCCTTTTTTTCTATCCGCGATCAGATAATTCATCCCCACATGAAACCGTTGAAAAATCGGACCAATATACGGAACTATGTTCTGACAGAAACAAAAAAACTGCACTGACTTGAAAAACCCGCAAAAAAAGTGCAAAAGGATGACAGGGGCGGGAATCGAACACAGGGCGAGCGGTCAGCACAGCTAACACATAACCTCCACACCACTTAGGTAGTGGAAAGCGGGACAGCAAATGCATCTCTAGAGTGGAGAGGTCGACGAGGGGCGAATTTCACTGCGCCGAGCGAGTCACAGTCGACACCCTTACTAGATGCGCAAGCCAGATTCCATAATGTCATAAGTTACAAAAGAATTGAAAAACAATAGAGAAACAGCTCAAAAATGGTGACCTCAAAGGGTTTGAGAGAGAGACTCTCACACCCCCAGAGGGTACGAGCCTTTGACATTTGGAACCGAACGGGCATCCCTAGTTGAGAGACGTCAATGAGCCATTGCTACTCATTCTGTCTCTCATTCCTGGTACTGAAAATATCCATTAAATTTCGCTCCGCAACAAGCGATCCCTGGAGGATGCTCGTTTCAACATTTGCTTAATAGGCTTCAAAATGGACGTGATGTGATAGTTTTGACGTGTGCACAATAATGGTCTCTCTCACTCTCAGTGGCTCGACTGGCGCGGGAGATGCGACGGATTGACAGGCAGCTCATCCGGCAGCTTGACGCGGCCCGCGATTTCTGGCCGCTTATTGGGTGAGTTGGCGATTGTTTACTTCGACCCGAGCAGACATGATCCATCTAAACTGGGACGAATGGTTCTGACCTGAAATCGAAAACTCATCTGGCGTTATCGTCCGGGAAAATGCATGTATTTGGTGAGCTGGCAATCGAAGGGAGGCGGAAATATCAGGTTCTATTCATGTTTGGATGATTAGTAACAATGTTGAAACGAAATTATCACTGATATATTCATACTGTAGTTATTAATAGCCACGTTGGGGGTAAAATCAGAAGAGCGGAATACTAGCGCTGATTAAAGCTGCTAGAGTGATTACAACTGAATATCGCCTAACTAGGAACTAGCAGTTTGTAGTTATTTTAATATATTTAATCTAAATTTTGTCAGAATCAACTACGACAGCGACGACTACGTTTCGGATGCGGAGGTGGCCGAGGTCGATCAACCGGAAGAAACACCACCCGCCCTGATGGTTCCGATGCAGTGATTCGACCTACCGTACTCTCTGGAGAGATTACGGTAGCGAATAATAATTGATATCGTACTACTCCCAATGATGTAGCTAGTCTTGCGCGAATATTTTGACAAAATATGTTTCCCCCGTTCCCTCGAAAAAATATTTCTGTTACATACGCTGATTGTGATAACTTATATTTGCCCCAGTTGTTTGTTATTTTCGTATCCTCGTTTGCCCCGAATCTAGTTCTAATGAGGATTCTAGTCGTGAATAATGCCGATGGGTAGCTCGAAAACCGTCACTTCACGTCTAACCAAGCCTCCAGAAAGGGGTTATGGACGAGTGTATGTGTGTGTAAAAGTGGGAGACTTCCTTTTACAATCTCAAACACTCGCTCCTGACCCCTTTCTGGAGGCTTTACCTTTTGGTGGAATGACGTGACTTGATTGCGTAGTTAGCTTCCCATCCATCGTTAGCTCCCCCCTCCTCCATTACAGTTCACGTTGTCGTTTACCACACACTCAGTCACCACCCAAAATTGACATAATTCAGGTAGTCAGCCTATCGTACCAATCAATAATTGATCCTTTACCCCCATTCAGAATATCCCATATTTCGATTGCCTCTATTGATTGTGCCTGAGGCAACTCCCATACACACATACACACACTTGTACACTGTAGCTTATCAGATTATTGATTGTTCGAGGTATAAATGTTTCAGCGTTTTTTTTGCGTAAAATATCGTATTTCTGGAGTTAAAAGCGTTGCCTCAATCGCGAAATGAGTACCTGGTGAACTGAGGCTTCAGCCGTGAGTGAAGTTGGAACGATGAGGCTGATGAGCACTAGCACTGTCTGGTCATTGGATAGTATAAATATATAAATTAAGGAATGCGCGCGGTAGTGTCGGCTGCACGAAGAGCTGCAACTGCTGCAGCAGCCGCTCCGACCAGCGGAGGACAGAGTGCCGTCGCAGGTAGGTCATGGAGGGGGTCTTTGGTAGGTCGACCGAAGTGTGTTTGTAGATATTGATGCAAATAGGATAATGCTGCCCATTTTCTCATTGACTCCTCGTAAAAGCCGTAGCCGATAAGAAGTGGTTGAAGCGCGAAACAAAGTGGTTGATCGAGGAAACGATCAAAGGGATTTAAACAAAGAAAAAAATGTGCAGGCGAATCGACGGCGCTGCGACAGCGGGCGAAGGCGCTCAGACACATTGACGAGTTCCCGTGAGTTTTTGATATTTTTAAATTTTAATTTAGTAATAAATATATTTTAACTGTTCATGAATATATTTTAATCGTTGAAATAGGGAGATTTAAAATAGCAGCATTCGATAGGTTATCTGCGCTCATTTTCTACCTCTTTTATTCGTTTTTTTTCTCTCGTTCTTTCCATCTCCTATGAATGAATTGAATGTGCTTGGGGAGGCCGTAGATGAGATGGATTAGGGGTTGCGCGCACGTTCGCTGGAATGTCCTCTCTAGTCATCGTTCTGCGAATCGTACCGGAAATGGAACATTAGCAGTATATTTATTTTGAAAATAGAATAGCACTGATTGTGATTTTTTGCTCACTTTACATTCACTCACTTCTCTAGCACATTTTCCGGGGAACGCAAGTCTAGTCGTTTTCTGGCTTCGCGAATATTAGAAGATGCCTACGAATGACTGTCTACTGTTCTCAGTCAAATACAATGCATCATATGAGTGCACCATATATTTATGACAGGAATCGCGAGAGACTCGAGCTCATCGGCCATGACCGAGACATAGAAATTTATGATTTTTAAATTGGCTGAAAGTGTAACACAAGGTACTACAAACCTCCCTCTATCGAATAGCGTTTTCAGAATTTTTTTTAAAAATTTCATTTTCGCGTGAAACACAAATCAACCTGGTGACTCGGAGATTTTTTCAAGTAATAGCAAAGTTTGAAAAATCATAAATATCTTCAAAGTGAAGATAGATATCCGCTGTTTGCTGCGTTAGATATACAAATCACTCGGCTTGTTTACCCACCGCTCGAAGTCATTCCTGGCCCGTGCGCCGATGCGGGGTGGTTGTTTTTGGAAAAGTTAAGCTAACTCTCTTAAAAGTCAAAACTAATGTTTCACTCTAAGAGATGTTCTGGTGAACATTGTTGGTACTTGCTCCAGTAAAAAAATGGGCCAATTCGGTCCATGCGTTGTAATGTGGCGCTGACTTATGTTACGCCTTCCAAATGTAACTATTAGTCTCCAACGATAATTCTTGATCTTTTTCAGTGAAAACAATGTGAAACTAATAGAAAACAATATTCAGGTTGTTTGTGAACTTTTTATCCACAACTTTTTGGAAGAAAAAAAATTGAAAAATTTCAACTTCGATTTTTGCATTTGCCGAATATCTCATATTTCGAAGTTTATATGAATGTGAAACATCTTCATAATATTAGATACACTCGCTGAAAGAAGATCTGTCCGTAATCTGTAGAGTATTGGACTTTTCCGCACGTAAATTACAACATGCAGCCGAATTTTTTCTACGAATATTATAAGCAGTCCAATTCCGTCCTTACTTCATCATGGCATTCCTCATTATAGGTAGACCAATTTACTTTTTGGAAGTGAAAGTCAATCTGTTCGTAGAAAAGAGTTGCAGCGCCTAGAATATCGATTATAATGCGAAAAGCGCGTGCTCTGACTTCTCTAACACTCTCTCAATTCCCCACACTCTCTCGCCTGGGTTCGGACCCCGAGCTGGGCAGAAATTTTTTGCAAAGATTCTGTATTATCGATTTAACGTGAATTCAGCCCACAAACATTCGTGGTGAATCAGAGGAGTCTTTGCAAAAAATCTCTGCCCAGCTCAGGGTCCGAACCCAGGCGAGAGAGCGTGGGGAATTCAGAGAGTGCTAGAGAAGCTAGAGCACGCGCTTTTCGCATTATAATCGATTTTCTAGGCGCTGCAACTCTTTTCTACGAACAGATAGACTTTCACTTCCAAAAAGGAAATTGGTCTACCTATAATGAGGAATGCCATGATGAAGTAAAGAAGGAATTGGACAGCTTATAATATTCGTAGAAAAATTTCGGTTGCATGTTTGGAATTCAGTGCGGAAAAGTTGAATACTCTACAAATTACGGACAGATCTTCCTCCAGCGAGTGTATCTAATATTATGAAGATGTTTCACATTCATATAATCTTCGAAATATAAGATATTCGGAAATGCAAAAATCGAAGTTGAAATTTTTAAATTTTTTTCTTCCAAAAAGCTGTGCATAAAAAAGTTCGCAAACTACCTGAATATTATTTTCTATTAGTTTCACATTGTTTTCACTGAAAAAGATCAAGAATTATCATTGGAGACTAATAGTTACATTTGGAAGGCGTAACGTAAGTCAGCGCCACATTACAACGCATGGACCGATTTGGCCCATTTTTTTACTGGAGCAAGTACCAACAATGTTCACCAGAACATCTTTTAGAGTGAACCATTAGTTTTGACTTTTAAGAGAGTTAGCTTAACTTTTCCAAAAACAACCACCCCGCATCGGCGCACGGGCCAGGAATGACTTCGAGCGGTGGGTAAACAAGCCGAGTGATTTTTCTATCTAACGCAGCAAACAGCGGATTTCTATCTTCACTTTGACGATATTTATGATTTTTCAAACTTTGCTATTACTTGAAAAAATCTCCGAGTCACCAGGTTGATTTGTGTTTCACGCGAAAATGAAATTTTTAAAAAAAATTCTGAAAACGCTATTCGATAGAGGGAGGTTTGTAGTACCTTGTGTTACATTTTCAGCCAATTTAAAAATCATAAATTTCTATGCCCCGGTCATGCTCGAGTCTCTCGCGATTCCTGTCTTATGAGTGTCGCTTTGGGGTGCTGGTCAAGATGAAGGCTCGAATAGGTTTCAGAAGTGGTCGATGCTCTTCTTATGTCCAGATTTGTGTAGCCGGAGTGTGCTTGTCGATTTCTGGTTTCGCAATTATTAGAAGATCCTTAGGAATGTTTGGGGACTATTGAAATTGCTGTTCAGTCTGTGTATAATTTATCGCGATTGAAATGTTTGGCTTGTCAGTCATTTCCAGTGTCGTCTAGACTGCTCCTGTTGCTACTTACAAATGCATCGCTAATTGCCCTCGGGCGCCCTTCTCCTCGTCTTTACATCTTCTATTCATTCACAGTAATAGTGTGAAGAAAAGGCATGCGGCCGGGTGCAGTGTGTAGATAGTGAGAGGAGGAAGAGAGAGAGAGAGAGAGAGAGAGAGACCAGTTCCTCCCCCGCTCGCTCCATTTGCTCCGAACAGTTCGATCGCCATCTCTTTATTGTGCACGTCCTGAGGGCGTCGTGGACTATTAGTAGTTTGTGTAAGACTATTACGAAAAGCCAGTCTTGCGGCGCAAGACTTGCGCGCAATTTCCATTTTGATGAATGTATTGGCCAATTGTTTTTAAAATTTCACTATATTAAAATATTTATTTCGAGCTTCCGTCGTACTAGGTGATCTGGGGCTGCGCGAGTGCATTATTTGACTATTGACTTATTTATTCTTGACGTTGAAGGCTTCTATTCCCGAGTATAGAATATGCTTGAATCAAGTTGCGGGTGTGATTTTAAGTTCCATGTATATAGTTGAATCCTTCATTTTTTTAGAACCAGGTGATCTCACATCGCGCAGATCCTACCGACTCTGTGTGTGCCGCGCTTCTGTATGGGCATGAACATTGCTAGAACCATTCTCGAACGCATTAATATTCAATTTGATGAATGGATTTTATAATTCTTTCGATTTAATTATATATTCCGCTCTTCTCGTGAACTAGGTGATCTGAGGCTCCTATAACACTGTTGACTCGCATGCTCTTGTTATCGATGATAATATCGTTTCTCGAATATAACAATTGCTTGAATGAATGTTAATATTAGTGTGGGTGTGTTCTTGCGTGTCGTTGAATCCACAATGTCTGACCTTGCGCACCAGGTGATTTCACGCCGCGCACGAACCTTATTATGCCGAATTTATATATGTAATGTCTAATTTGATGAACGGATTGGCGGAATTATAAGAGGGGACCACACTCAAGTATTTATTTCGACGTACTAGGTGATATGAGGTTGTGCGGGTGCATTTTCAGACTGTTGAATCATTTGTCCTTGATATTGAAGGTGATCTGTTCTCTCGAGTATAGCAATTACTTGAATGAATTTTAATGTTGGCGCCGATTACGTCCTTGAATCCTAAATCCTTCATATCCGAACTGGCGCACCAGGTGATCTCACGTCGCGCACTATCCTTATCATGTCGTTGTTCGGCGTATGTCGCTGATTCCTTGATACAAAATGATACTGTAGATGCACTTCTTCTTCTCACATTGGAACGCACGGTTGTATGATCTGACGAAGACGTCATCGACGATGGTATTCGCTCACTACTAAATATTTGCCAGTCGTTCGGTTAGTCTCTCCCCTCGCTGCATTTCCTCCGAACATAGGTCAAATGGGTTCCCCGCAGGCTTTTCGTGCAGAAATGCCTAAAATCGCGCGCAGAAGAGCATATTGCCTAATTTTCAATAAATTCGTCAAAAAAGTGGACAGAAATGCATGAAACGTTCAAAATTTTCGTTTGCCGACATGGTCTCAATGCTTTGCAGAAGTGCCTATCTTCGCTAGCGAGTACCTATTTGACCTATGCCTCCGAACAGCTCGATCGCCATTTCTTTATTGCACTTCCTTTGAGCGTCTTGGACTATTAGTTGTTCACATTGAGGCTATTACGAAAAGGCATCGGTACACTCAGCAATTTCGAATTTGGTGAATTTATTGGTGGAGTTTTAAAATGCAACATATTTCTACATTTATTTTGATTTCCCGGCGGACAAGGTGATATGAGGCCGCGCGAGTGCATCATAAAACTACCGACTCACTTGCTCCTGTTGCCTCCGGTATCTCCTTTCGAGAATATAGCAGTTGCTTGAATTAAATATGCATTTCGAGCGTCCGGTGTCTAGGTGACATGAGGCTGCGCAAGTGGAGCAGAAGACTGTCGATTCAGCTGTCATTGTTATTTTCTTGTTGTTCTCTTTTCTCACAAATAGCAACTGCTTGAATGAATTGTACTGTTAGTGTGGGTGTGATCTTGAGTTTGCACTATGTGGGTGAATCCTTCATATCTAACCTGGCGTACCAGGTGGTCTCACGCCGCGCACTCTCCTTATCACGCTATGGGTCTGCATGTCTCGCTCATCCTGGTTCTGTATGCCGCAGATACACTTTTAAGCGCGACAGTATGATCTGACAATTGACGACGGTATTCGCTCACTGCTATTTGTTTGTCGGGATATAAGTCTCCCTCGCTCGCTCCATTTCCGCCGAACAGCTCAACCGCACCAGGTGCTCTCATGCCGCGTATTATCCTTATTACGGGGACGATTTGTTTGTCTCGATCCAGTCTTGATATTGTAATGTAGTTTTTTTCAATTCTTCTATTCACATTGGAATGACGACTGTATGATCTAGCAAAAAAGTATTCGCTCACTGCTATTTTCCCGTCTTACAGTTAGTCTCTCCCCTCTCCCCTCCCTTTCTTACCATACGCCCGTCACTGCATGGGATTCGCTCCCATTCAGCAGGAGGGGGAGTGTGTACGCATATTTGTTGGCAGGTTTTCTCACCTCTTCTCTCTCTCTCTCTCTCCCTCCATAGTCTCTCTCCAGTACTGTTTCACCCCCTTGTAATCTTTGCTCACTTCCGCTCGGGGATGCAGTGTTTGTGGGGCGTGACCGGCGAAACCCGGGAGATTGGCGATTCAGGGGGCAGTGATATGGCGATGTTTTTTTTGATGGCTGATTTAGCAGTGGCCTTTTGATGGCAATTAGTCACGCAATATCAAATTTCATTGCATCATCACTATCTCACCCTGCGGATCTCATTTTTTAGAGTCGTAGTCGGATGTTATCTCTACGCGTCGTAATATTTTCCCACTCTATTTTTGTCTTCACACTCTCTATTTGGACCGCCGCGTATGTGTGCCACTCGACACTACCCGGGACCGACGATTACTAATTTCAGCGGTCATGTGCATGTTTTGACAGGGATCGTTGTTTTTTGGGAAACGTCGACCGGCCTCACCATGGTTGTGGTGTGTGCTGTGTGTTCTAGAATCTGGATTGGCCACTGCTCCTTCTCCTCTCAAAGGTTGTTTTTCGCTGTGTGTGACCGAGTGTCAAAGTGAGCTCACTCCACTCTCTCTCTCTCTCTCTCTCTCTCACTCTCTCTCTCTCCCGGTCCCTTCTCTTCGTTTTCTTCGTCTTTTTTCTACTTGTGCGCTGCCCGAGTGGAGGCGAGAGCGGCAGAGAGACGATGGTAGGGAGACGGAGGCGAGGGACAAGAGAGGACGAGAGATCTCCACACAACGGGTAGAGACGCAGCGTAGGTTGTGGGAGAAGGGGAAGAAGGGAAGAAGAAGAGGGGACGGATCTAGAGAACCATCGAGAAAACGCAATTGACGATAGCAGGTTCCGGGTACTGTAGTGTGAGTGAGGGTTACGGTAGCATGTTAGTAGTTACTGTAAGAGTGAGCCAATTACGTCGCTGAATGGGAGAAGAGAGTGGTAGAGGAGGAGATACCTCCTAATATCGTAAAGGGGAAGAGGAGGTAAGGGGAATGGTGGGGTGTAGTCAGTGTGCATGCTGTGTACGCGCCCCAGTGGGTTCTGGTTTCGTGAAGAGTGTATATTCTTTGAACTGAGCTTCACGTTAATGCTGTAGGCGGTTCTTAGTCCAAAATTACGATATAATGTGAGATTACTGTAGCGAGAGATGTTGGCCGATTCGATTGCGAACTGCTGCTTATGTTCAGTGTGTGTGTGTGTAGGTTCCACGCTATTCCCGCGCCACGGTGATACCTTGTTTAGTGATCAATGCATGTTCTCTGAACTGAGCTTCATGTTAATGTAATAGAGGCCCTCTTATCTAAAATTACGATATGTATTATGTGGAGTACGGTAGTTGATTCGATTGCTGCTCTTCTCTTATGTCTTCTTCTTCTTCTCCCCCCTTTTCTCTCATCTTTTCCCTCCCCCGTCGCACACAATTGTGCCCCCCTCCCCCCACTCCGCTCGCCCCGTATCTATTGCTCCCCCCCCCTTTCCTTGCTCTATTCTCTTCCCCACTTTAGTAATTTATTGTCGTTTGATATGCTCATTGGATCAGACAAGCGCTACTTGTTCTCATTGGAGCGGCTTTCTGAAATGTTTGTATTCCCCCTTGGGGGGAGAGATAGAGATTGTAACGTATTTTTTGGATGTAGGCAGAAGTGGTGCTGTGCAATGGAAAATTTTAGGCATTTCTGGATTTCGCCAGTGACCGCATACTGTAAGAGAGAGAGAGAGAGAGAGAGAGACTAGTGTTGTCTATGTGGTCCGCCTCCCTCCTCTCTATCTCGTCTTTACTCTTTCTTTTCTCTGACGACACGACAGCGTCCATTGAAAACGTCGTTTTTTTCGCCAATCGTCCCATTTTATCCCGTCCTCGTCTGCCTCACATAACGTCTAATGTGACAGCACACCATTCTTTCGTATTACTCTCAATGAGTGAGCGGCTACCGTAATATTATGGATTTTTTTCAAACATAGCCTTTTGGATTTTTTGTACCGTAATCTTAGGGATTTTTTTGTACCGTGATCTTATGGATTTTCTTGTCTACCGTAATCTTATGGTTATTGTCATAGGTCAAATGGGTTTCTCGCAGGTCTCTCGTGCAGAAATGCCTAAAATCGCGCGCAGAAGTGCATTCTGCCCAATTTTCGATAAATTTGTCAAAAAAGTGGTCAGAAATGCACGAAAAATTCAAAATTTTCGTTCGCCGACATGGTCTGGACACTATGCAGAAGTGCCTATCCTCGCTAGCGAGAACCTATTTGGCCTATGGTTATTGTTTCCACCACAGTCTTATGGATTGTTTTCTACCGTCTTATGGATTTTATTTTGCCCGACGTCTGTCGTCTGCCTTTTCTTCTCTGTCGATTACGCACTGCACTGTGGTAGAGAGACGGGGAAGCGAAATTGAGTTAGTGAGAAAAGAATGTGACGAGACGATTAGAGGAGAGGAGAGATAGTGGCCGGAGGGCAGAGAGTTGGATGGAGAGAGAGAGAAAGGAAGGAAGAAGAAATAGTCACAAAGGATGTCAGCTGGTCTCTCTCTCTCTCTCTCTCTCTCTCTCTCCCTCACTATAAGCACGCTCGACTCTACGCGCTCTATACACTCTCAATGTCATGAATTGCCGATGGAAAAGCTCAGCTTGAAACTGCCAGAGATGGGAGAGGAGATGAGAGAGAAATGACATTTACTAGATGTAAAAAGGATAGACGGAAGTTGTTTATGGGGAAAGGGAGCTTTTTAGACGCGTGTTGCATCATTCTGACTTGGATGTTGACCGGGAGCTGAATCTATGGATGTAGGACTGGGTATTTGGTCTTTAAGACGGGTCGTTTTCTGTATAGGTATTAATAATTCCCAATTATGCATTTGTTTTTTCCCCAGCTCATGAACCATCCGATTGGTTTCCGCTCATCCCTCATTCAATTAGTGTCTGCGGGGAACATAAATCTGCCGGGGAATTGGGGGGAGGGGCGCAATACAATTGGTTGTCGGTCGCAGTGTTCCGAGCAGTTGTGATGGGTTTGAGATGCATTGCATTATCATGACAACCGTGGAACTAGAATTTCTGATATCCTACGACAGCTACTTAGTTACTTGTTTTTATCACTACGTCACTTCCGGTGATTTCTTGGAATAAGATATTCGACTGGAAAGGCATTTCGTGCGAAAGAATGGGGAAGAAGAAAGAAAAATGGATCTACGAGTATGAAGGGGCGTTTTTTGGCGCACGAATGAAAGGACCTCGAGGAGGAGAACTTTTGGACCCGCCCAATGTCTATGACAGCCTGGCACTTTACAATGATCTATACAAATGCGAATTAGTAACTTTTTGTTTCTAAAGTTGCTGGCCGATAGTTTATTAATTTTCATCTCTACACCGCACATTTTGTTCCTTCTTGAAACCTGAATGTGCCATGTAAGCGTGTCCATTACGAAGGCTTCCATGCTTCGTTAGCGATCGCATCGTGCACGTGATGAAGAATTGAGTGTTATTAGTTCCACCTTCGCAAGGCTATCGAGCGGATTTTCTGCCAATTTCAATGTGCTTTGATGTGTCCATTCAATAAGCTCTAATGCACTCGCCGGTGTCTTGGAAGTTGAGCCTAGCACAGTGAAAAATGGATCTACGAGTATTCGTATGATCGTTGAGACGGGCCGTTTTATGTTTTCTGTTGAACGGCTATAGACATTTTTGTTCCGTGGCTGCAAACAATGGATTGGTTTCCGTTCATCGCTCATTCAATTAGTGTCTACGGGGAACATCAATCTGCCGGGTAATGGGGGGGGGGCAATTCAGTTCGATGTCCATCGCAGTGTTCCGAGCAGTTGAGATGGGGTTTGAGATGCACTGCACCATGATGATTACGATGTAAAATAATAATTACCATCTCCTACGACTGATTGCTGGCTGACTTTGCTACTTGTTTTATCACTGCGTCACTTCCGGTAATTTCTTGAATTACGATCTTTGATTTCTCGAAAGTTTTTATAGTCGAATTGAGAGACTGAAAGGGCATTTCGTGCGAAAGAGTGGAGAAGAAGGAAGAGGAAGGGGTATTTGTCACAAGGAGGGGAGAGGGTCTCGAGGAGGGGACTTTTGAGAGAGAACTTTTGGACCCATGGAATGTATAGTTAGATTCTCGGATACTTCCTACGAATGACTGAAATGCATTCTTCTCCTATCCAATTAGCGTCTGCTAGAAACATGAATGTGCTGGTGGTGGCATTTAAGTGTATCCATCGGGAACACTGTCTTGCCTCGGTAGCGAACACATCACACGTGGTGTTGTTATTGGTTCCACCTTCGCGCGGATTTTCAGCCAATTTTCGACGTGCTTTGATGTGTCCATTCATTGTAATGGGCGATTTTCTGTGAGCTATGAAAAGGCGAAGTCGCGTGTGTCTAAATTAGTTCTAATGTTTTTGTAATACGTTGGACATTTTATTGACTTTCATCTCCACGCCTCCCCATTTTATGCCTTCTTGAAACCTGAATGTGCCGGTGAAATGTAAGCTTGTCCATCGGGACGACTTTTATGCTTCGTTAGTGAGCGCATCACACGTGATGAGAGAAATTGAGTGTGATTGGTTCCATCTTTGCACTGGTTTTCCGCCAATTTCGATGTGCTTTGATGTGTCCATTCAATAAGCTCTAATGCACTACTCGTCGGGTGTCATGCGGTCTTTCAGCCAGACCACATCACATTTCTCCCTCTTCCTTCTTTCCGTCTTTCCTCCCCCCTCTCTTCAGCCTTGTGGGTCCAAGTTCACGTGATACACTCACTAACTCTGTCTCCCTATGCGTCTCTACGTCTCTGAATTTATCGCACGCACAATTTTCCTTCTCTAATCGGTGAGGGAGTGTGCTGACCGGTTACGGTATCCGTCTTGATTATTTCCCCACAAGTAGGCCTCTGACTCCTCGGACATATTTGTATGTGTTGATGTTCACTGCTGTCTCCATTGCTATTCACCGTTCTCTGTAGAGATCATGCGATTTGTACGGAGAGAGTAGTGCGTGATCGCTCTCTGTCTCCATTCGTCATTTTCTCGATGGGAGAGAGGGTTCAAACTCCCTCCTTCCCCCCCCCCTCCTCCTCCTTTCCCCACATGATCTTCACTCTGCCTGCCTGCCACCCTCTCTCTCTATCTCTTTTTAGTCGTCTCTTCTTCCTCCCTCACGCGCTCTCCCACCCATACATTTTAGTTGACCATGAATTGTGGTTACAATTTGTTAAAACTATGTTTAGGGTAGTAGTACTCGCGGAGCGTATCAATTTTTCTGTGTAGATATGATGCGTTTTGTTGAGTTTTTGTTTGTTAGTTTGAATTCCCAACATAAATGTTATTTCTGGTTGCACGAGAGAAAAAAGCGCCCATCCATCTATTGTAGTCGTCTCTGCTGCTATTTTTTTGTTCATGTGACTCGCCTGCTCTCCCTCGTCCCTATCTCTTCTCCTTCCTCCCCTCCTCTCACCTCCCCCTTTCTCTCTCCCATCTCCCTTCCTCCGCTTCTATTCCTTCTCTCTACCTCGACGGGGTCGAGTTTTAGATAGGAAGCAAGGAGTGAGAAAAGAGAGGAGAGAAAGAATAGAGAAGATCGAAGTACGTTTCAACATGACTATTGTTCTCCGCTCCGATGGGTTTTGAGTAGTCGTTTGAGTGATGGGACGGGAAGTGATCGACTTTCTCGAAGAAGAAGAGATCACCCGAGAGAGAGAGAGAGAGAGAGAGAGAGAGAAAGAGAGACAGACAGCGCCAATCCGTCTCCTCTCTCTCAATTCACCCCCCATCCTCTTATCAATGTTATCAGAGAAGAGGAGGCGATGGTCTCTCGATTCCGCGCGCTCTCTCGCCGATTTGTCGAGAAAGGAGGATCATCTGTGTACACAGTGTCTGCATTTGCCGTCTGGACTCTCCGTGTTTCACACACTCTCTCGCTCTATCATCGTTTTCATCGCCACTTTTGACTGCACGTCCGTAATAACTTTGAGACGCGCCGTCTGATCTGAGAGATCACCTCCCCCCAACTCATATGATAGCAGTGGTGGGGTGAGAGTGGTTAAGAATCCGGGGAAAAGACAGGATTGCGTGCCTCCAGAATGAGGTCATGAGCAGGATATGCCGACCCCATTCTGGAGGTTTGATTGGCGCGGTGGAGTGGTGTGAACGGGAAAAGGACCTTCCCGGAAGAGAGAGAGGGCAGTTGGGGTGCGCTGTTTTTCGCCCCAAGGACATCACACGGAATAGACACACAGTCACTCACTATGTACCCCAGTTCCGCCGACCAGTGGTTACTCTGGAGGTGAAGGTTGATTAATAGATGATAGGAGGGAGAGGTTGATCTTTGATCTTGCGGGAACTGGGTAGTTCTAGCCAGGTGGTCTTTGGCTTGGCAGCGATGTTTGCTAGGTGTCTCCAGAAGTTGGTGGCGATATCGTCTTGCACGTGTTTCGTGTTTTCTATCCCTTCAAATTGGTGGTGCTATCCGGAGTGAGGAGGTGCCGGTTCGACAGAAGGTTGTTTGTGGCTGTATTGTGTGCAAAGAGGCGATTGCCCCTGGTGACGGGGGAGGGTGGCGAGAGGAGGAGGGGAGAACACTGACTGGGGAACCGCTGATTTGGTGCTGCGGGTGGTCCTCATTAGAGTATGGGCGGGATCGATTTCGATTCTTGGAGGGTTTATTTTTTGATAGAGAAAATTAAATACATGAATTAGCAAGCACCTTTGATTTCCTATCTCTCGTTCTGCTTTTTTCGCGATTGCAATTGCTATAGTGTTTTTATTTAAATCAATAATTCAATATAAGTTTGTGTGACAATCACGACAGTCCACACGTTGTACCCATTGAATTCGCGCTGCGCACTTTCCTTATTATTGGATGGGCGGGGAGGGGCTAATCTCAGTTGTCCGTTGACGTAAATACTAGGAAATAGAACCATTGCTGATTTCTTGTCTCACAAACTTTTTATCAAGTCATGGGCTACATTAGCACCAGTGCTCGATTGGCGTTGTCCTCAATATTACTTTTCCGTTGCAGTGTCTTGCTTTTGCAATTTAACTGTGCTACTGGTCATTACCTACCGTATCCCCTCTTCTTACCGTAATCTTCTCTTATTGCAGCGAAATCTACCCCGATTTCGTGCAGTCTCCCGTATGGAATCGTCGTGTGCCTTTGAGAGAGCAGCTGGAGCGGGCGGATATGCTGGAGAGGAGGATGCAGCTGGACGTACCCGAGTTCTACGTTGGTTAGTGGATACGGTAGCACGATGGGTTAGATAGTAAACGTATGGTGGCATGATGGGCCAAATCAGTAGGGTACGGTAGTACGATGGGTATGATGGGAAGGGTACGGTAGTACGACCGGACAGGCGAGTAATACACGGTGCAGCTGGACGTACTCGAGTTCTACGTTGGTCAGTGCGGGGAGGAGTATACAATAGTACGATGGGTCATAGAGTATGACGGGACATAATGAAAGGATATGCATGCATTGGGGGGAAATCTGATTTTGGCCATTTATTTATTGTGGGGTTCGACTTTTGTTTAACATATAACCAGTTGATTTGTGGATGCGTGATACGGTTATGTGTTGTAGATGAGGAAGATGCTGATGAATGCTTGGTGTGGCATAATAACAAGATAACTGAGGACTAAAACGGTGCTCGAGTAAATAATCGGAAGTATCTTGTGCCTCGGCGTGCAGGGCGGATATAAGATATAAAATCAGCAACACATTATTTAAAAAAAGTATATTCACGAAATATGTTCAAAAGTGGGGCTGACGCGCATAATACCAAACGCAAGGTGATTCGAGGTTGCAAGGAGGGCAAATGAGATTGGAATTGCAATGCTCTGATAATCCTTCCGTCTTTGACTTTATGCAAAAAAAGGAAATCATTGCAGGCTCGATCGTCGCCGTGACGACGACCGCGCAGTATCTGGGCGCGAAGGAGCACCGATTCGTCGGCATCTGCATCAGGTGAGACTACAGTAACCCCGTCTTAACACAACAACGATAAATCGTGTACTGATTTTATTGTTTTTGATTACGGTAACTTTCTGTTATTGCAGACGTGAGAAGCCGGGCCTGCTGCACCAGTTCACACTGAGGAATGTGATCGACGGACAGGGTACGGTAGATTGATAAAAAAAGGCCTAAATTAATATATCGAGGTGTTTTTGTTGGAGGTAGGAGCTTGGGACAACTACCGTAATCTTTTCGAGTCGTATCACAGATTTTATCATACATTTTATCGCTTACAGGCGTGGAGGTGATGTACGAGCTGTACAATCCGACGATCAAGAAGATCGAGACACTCAAGCTGGAGAAGAGGTGAGGGGGTTTTCATTTCCAAATACAACGGGCGAAGTACCAATCGACTCGGCGACAGTGTGTCTAAGAAAGCGCGATGAAACGCGAATATGAAGCTGTTCGCCTGAGAATCGAGCAAGCGTCGGCACAGTAAAAAAGGTAGATTCTCTGTAAATCTGTCATTTGAGGTTATCGAGGGTGCTGAACACGGTAAACATAATCATTTTGCACAAAAGGCGCCCGTTGGCGTCCAATGGCGTCACGTCGAAATCACATTTCACCTAATATTTCAGTCACAGATAACGCAAAATTTTTGGGTTAATTTTCTCTAGGGCAGATTTTCACGCAAGTTCACGCCTGCCTACGTTATTTTGCATGGTTATTATTAATAATTTTTAAAAATGCAACTTTGTGCTGACATTGAGTAATTCCTGACCTTGTTAATGTACACAGATCGGACCGGCGTAACGCGAGGAATCCAAATCTGTATTTTGAGCGAATTTCGTCATAGGAGTTTTAATCGTGCTAACATAATGTGTAACGAGATTGTAAGTAAAAGGGGCGAATCTCCTCTCTTTCCCTCGAACCTTTCTCTGCGCCCTCTCACATCACCACCATCTCTCGTCTTCCCCGCAGCTCCCCTTCTTGGGAAGGCGAGAGAACGTGGTAGGTTGAGAGAGCCGAGTGAGGGGAGGGCAATGGTGATGAGAGAAAGAGGGGAGGTTCGCCTATTTACTTACAATCTCATTACACTTTATGTTAGCACATTTAAAACTCCTATGACGAAATTCGCTCAAAATACAGATTTGGATTCCTCTCGTTACGCCGGTCCGATCTGTGTGCATTAACAAGGTCAGAAGTTACTCAGCACAACGTTGCACTTTGAAAAATTATTAATAATAATCATGCAAAATTGCAAAATAAAGTAGGCAGGCGTGACCGCCGTGAAAATCTGCCCTAGAGAAAATTATAACAAAAAGTTAGCGTTATCTGTGACTGAAATATTTGATGAAATGTGATTTCGACGTGACGCCATCTGGCGCCAACGGGCGCCTTTTGTTCAAAATGAGTTTATCGTGTTCAGCACCCTCGATAACCTCAAATGACAGGTTTACAGAGATTCGACCTTTTTTTTACTGTGCCGGCCCTTGCTGGATTTGCTCGATTCTTAGGCAAACGGCTTCATATGTAGGGGTGAAACGTGTATTAGGTTTGCTTGTTTTTGTACCTGCCCAATTCCGTCAGTTATCGGAAACGGTAACGATAATCTAGTAATATGAGAGATGTGAAACATGAGCCCGCCGTGCAAGTTATTAGTGCTAAATTAATTTGGTAAAATCATAGTTTCACATGAATACTAGACCCTTGACTTTCTTTCTATTATAAATTAATTAATAAAGTACCCATGAATCCTGGAAGACTCAAGATTCATGGGGATGTCAAATGCTGCTCCGTCTTCGATTGGGGTTAAAGTGCTGGGAGTGTCGTCTCTATTTCTAAATAATCACCTATCTCATCTCACCTATCTCAGACTGGACTCGGACCTGTCATACCTCATCGACGCGCATCCCGAGTTCTCCACCTTCGACCCGCACATGGAACCCGTCGCTCACCCAGCAGGCACCCCCGTCCCCGTCAACCAGCTCAAGGTACGGTAGTGGATGTGCACTGAAGTCATTGATACGGTGGGAGGTATTGTAATGCATAGCTATGGACACTGCTGTATATAAAATAAACGAGAGCGGTAGATCATTCGATAACTACAGTATCCCTCCTGTATTGCAGGTGAAGTTGCGTCCTCCGCCATGGACCCGTAGATGGGAGGTGATGGGGCCGGCGGGCGTGGCCAACGCGTGGGAGGACGCCACTCCCTGGTACAAGAGGAAGTTCCACAAGACCAAGGTACGGTAGCCGGAGCAGGGTATAGCAACCTTTAATCTGATGGTTACGGTAGCAGTACGGTAGCCTATAAAAGCGCCCGCTTGCAGGTGAACGACTACGAGAAGTACGATCTCATCGCCGCCTACAGAACGGGATCGACGCTGGAGCACGAGGTACGGTAGCTTTTCACGACCGGCAATCGGGAACTTCTTGTTTTTAAATTAAACACGCACTACCAATTGATAACTGATTGTTTTCTTGCAGCTCAAAGTGGAGGAGGAGATGCAGGAGTTTGAGCGGCAGCGACACGCGGCCGGCCTCACGCGTCGCCGCATCTTCCGATCGGCCGCAGCCGCCAAGTAGACGCGGTCCTGCCGTTCTGTTGTGTGGTGCGCGGTGCACGCAGTGCGCCCAGCACTGCCGACATTTCCCAATCACGATATTTTCAATGATTCCTGTAGCTAGCTGTAGTCTGTTGTTTGTTCACTACCACCTATACCGCTGTTTTTTGTGCGCTGTTGTTGATTATGATGAAGAGTTTGTTCATTTTTTGTTGGAAAAAAGTGATGCTTCGAGACGTTTGAATCGTCGATCAATATCTCTCAGTTCTCGAGCGGTAGTGCTGCCGTAATCTCATGCTTGCAGATTCGCATTAGGCCGGCGCTCGATGCACTGCCAGCATTCCGCCCTTTCGCACCACCACACGCAGCCTTCGACGGGTTGCTGTAGCAGTCGACGGATTTGACTGACTGCGTGCTGAAGGTACGGTGGCTATACCGATGATTGGCGTGTCGATCGATTTATTGATTGACTGGCAAGTGTCGGCTAGCATGTCCGTATGAGAGCATTGCGAGTCAGTGGGATACGGTACGCAACTGTTTTGATTTTTTGCGCGAGGATTGATTATGTACGGTATCAGTAATTTAATTTGGTCACGGTAGATCGATTACGGTAACCAATCAGTTCTCATTGCAGATCCCGTAGTGCCTGTACAGAAGATACGCGTTGCCCATCATCGAACCCCCGTTGACCTAACTCAGTTGACCTCAGGCCTCAGAAGCATCTACGTGTAACTCATATACCCCCCATACCCGTGTCGTCCAATCACATCTCTGACCCATCGGTGCTACCGTATTCCCTCCACTCTACCTCCTCATCACCACGATGACGTCGCCAGCAGCTCCCTGCACTGACCCCCTCGCGGTGCAGGTGATGCGTGCCGTGCTCGGATCTCGGCTGCCCGCTGCACCCGAACAGCGTCATGCCATTGAAGACGCGCTTGCGGTGAGCGCTGGATGCACGACTGCTGCCGTGCAGGTGCGCGTGTCCGTCGGTCACTCGGAGTGCGAGGCGCGTTGCTCGCGAAGTGCGCCAGTCGAGTTGTGGAGTGTGAGAGTGGAAGAAGAGGAGGAGAGTGGAGGGGCGGCGCCCCTTCCTCCCGTCTTCCTGCTCAACGCCGTCCGCTCCTACGTCCACTTCTCGCAGTTGAGCGCCTGGATGAGACCGCAGGCCGGCGGACCGCCGCCGCCCGTAGCCGCCAGCTACGAGCTGCTGGCGCCACAGGGCGCCGGCGCCCTGCCCGCGCCACTCTACGCGCCTGCAGACGCGACGCTCGTGGAACACGCGTTCCCGCTGGCGCTCGAGTCGCAGGTGGCGCGCGCGCCCACGCGGCCCCGCCGCGTGGTGCGCGTGAGCGTGCGGTTCGTGCAGCGTGAGCGACCGCTGTCCCCAGCCGGTCTGTGTCTGCAGCTGGGTCGCCTTCAGTCGGACGAATGGCTGCTTCCCTCTCCCCTTCCTTCGCCCACTGGCAACGACGATGGACCACTGGCGAGCAGCCCGCTGTTCGGAGCTGCAGCTGCTGCACAGATCATACTCGGGTACGGTAGTCATTTGTTTATTGATTGATTGGGGGTTGGCCGAGTCTTGACGGTAGTGGGTGAGACCAGGGGAGGGTTGAGAAATTGTTTTTGAGTTACTATAATAATTAAAATAATGAAGGCTCGTCAATTAAAAATAATAAATTAATTAATGTTGCAGTGGCAAGCACAAGGCGTGCGAGCCGCCCCTCTACTCGCCCAATGGACCGGCGATGAAGCAGATGCACTACGGAGGAGAGAAGGAGGAGGAGGTACGGTAGAGTGGGGCTACTCTAGGCAGAGAGAAACTGTTACTGTAGATAGTAGAATGTGTATGGTGGACTACGTACTTTTGATTAGGGAGTAATAAGAGAGGTTTTAAAATGCGTAGAGACACCGCCTGTGGCTCACGTGAGACCGCACGTTTCTAAGACTGCGACATTTGCATTTCAACATTTCGTGAAAAGTAAACTAGATGTCGCATGGCCGGTGTTGTGTAGTTTGTTCTTTCAAAAGAAAAAAAACATATAAAATCGTTCCATCAACGGGGAATAGACTGATGTGCAGAGACTGTGGTTATGAAAGCAATACTTCCGTTCAGTTGGTGATCGAGTGTGTGCGTGATGAGAAGCTCGGCCAGCATCCGGATACGGTAGTCGAAGAGGAGCGCAGTGTGGAGATACTGAAGGAGAAGGAGGGGAAGGGAGAGAAGAGAGTGGAGAGGAGAAGGAAGACGGCGACGCCAGTTAGAGAGAGGAAGCTGCAGCAGCCGCCTGTGAAGAGGGAGAAGAAGGGAGGGCTGAGGAGGATGATTGGAGGTGAGATGAGTGTGAGGGGAAGGGGATAAGGGTAGCGATGCGAATTGAAGAATCCAAGGTTTACGATGAATCATGAACCATTGGGATTTTTAAAAACTAAGCAGGAGGATCCACAAGACCGTCTGTTTCTGAATTTCCACCGTTCTTGGCAGAAGGGTGAAACGCGAGTGTTGCAGGCTGGGAGGAGTGCGTGCTCAAGGGAATCATGGACGGAAGAGCGCTGCCCGATGCCGGATACACAGTGCGCATAGGTACGGTAGAGCGAGAGTATTGAGTGATTCGGATTTTCACGGTAGTTGATTTATTGATTAACTATGGACCATGACGATTACCGTATGTCGTTGCAGTGGCCCCGTCTGCCCCGTCCATTCGTCTCGCCCTGCGCACGTCGACGGTGACGGATACGGTAGCCACGTGCGTCGGGCGGGTTACGGTAGCTGAGGAGGAGCGAGCGAGGGAGGAGGGCGGATATGAGAGGAAGGTGATACGGAGGAGAGGCTACGCCATCCCCGAGTGTGGACAGATACAGATGGTGAGTGCGGGGTGAGGGGTGTAGAGTAGAGATTGCCAGTGGGAATTGAGAGAAGGAGAAGTGTATGGATGCGATTGGCGAATTGCCTGAATTTTTCTGTATGATCTGATAATGAGTCTTTGCTTTTTTACGTTTAAATTATTAGATTAGGAATGGCGACCTTTTTAAGTAAGCATCAGTGAAGCTGACAAGGGCCTGGGCATTCTTGTTTTTTTCTTCTATTTTATCATTATTTTGCAGGCGCTCCTGAACGGCGAGGGCACGTCGATGCATGCGCTGACGATACCGTACGACGTCAAGACCATGCCCACCCACGCGACTACGGTAGTCAGGCATCGGTGAGTACGGTAGAAGAAACCTGCTGATTTCGTGATGCGCGATGAGGATATCGGTTGATGGATTGTGGGAGTCTTTGATTATAAGGATTGCCACTGGAATTGAAAACAACAAAGCAACAATCTAAATGATCGGTTGATACCTCGAAAGACGACTCGCCCAATTTCAGTGTTCGGTTCGCACCTGCGAACTCGATGAGCGGCGCCACGGCGCCCCTTCGGTACCTCGTCCAGATGAGGTACGGTAACCGGCATTTGACGATCGATGACTGATCGCGCGCCTGTTACAGTATCTCACGTGATCGATCGGGTCGAAGCTTCCTGTCGGGAGAGCTGACGCTGGTCTTCACGACGGACATGAGCGTGGACGGAGCCAATGTTGAGGTACGGTAGAAAGAGGATACTGTAGTCGGGTTACGGTATTGATTGTCTGATTTCAGATGGATACTGTAACGGGTGTCGCGCGCGCTGCCCAAGTTTACGAGTTGTCGGCCGAGACGATTACGGCTGCCCACTCTCTCAAGTAGAGATCGATTTGTGCTTTGATCTCTGATCTCTGATCTCTCAGAATCACGGACACGCTAATCTTGAGTTTCACTTCCGTTGTAGGCTGTTTTCCAATTGCATTCGCTAATCGCCCACTTGTATACAAAATTGTACAATTTGTGTATGAATTCCCGAATTTTCGTAGACGCTAGGAGAATCGGTGTTATTTCTCACAATTCTCACTGTCCTTAGAAATCACCAGAGTACTGTAGCCGCCTATCGATCAATGTTGTTTTGTGTACCTACCGTATTCCATCGATGTTGCCCTAGTGGCCTGTTGAACGAACTATCACTTCATTTCTAACTCGTCTTACACTCATTTGATTTTTTTCTCTCTAGTTTGTAGATCGTTCCATTTCCCATCCACACTGTAGATGTTTTTTTGGTGTTTGGGATACTGTACATTTTTGTATTCTCGCATTCGTCTTCTCCTCTTTTCGCTGGTTCTCATGCAAATTGTATGGTTTACCCGATCAGGACCCCGCCCACTTTCCTCCGATCCGTGTTCCAACCCCCGATCCTGCGTGTACCTTAGTACGGTGGTGGGTTACGGTAGACGCCTTTCTTCCCGGTTACCACACCACCCCACAGATCATCCCCTGTTCTCAAGTCATCTTTGTACGATAGAGCACATATTTGTCACATAGAAATCAAAACTAAACCTTCACACCCATACCATATTCATACGATATAATGCAATCCCCGTCATACTGTAGTCACCCCGTCACAAAGATTATCGATTGTTTTCGAAATCCCGCTGTACCATACATACTTGTAGATTTGCCCTTGCTAGATTCATTCACGCTCGGTGTTATTCTGATAAATACATTGATGAATGCTGTGGAATGTAAAGAAAGAGAAAGTAAAATCAAATCAGTTGTTGCATGTCAACTGGATTTCGGTATCTGACGTGACCTACCGGAGGAGTTTTTTTTTGAAAATGACCTTTCAGATGGTTCAGGATGATTTCATCCGTGATTTGCATATGCGAATCGGGTCGAAATGCGTCTACATGGCGTCGTATTTGCATGCTGATTGGGGAGCGACGCGTCTACATTCGAGCGAGCCTTCGTCGTGAGGTGCGGTCGACCTCTACTCTCAACGCTTTCTTACCTTGTTTTAGGTCCCATTTTATGCCCTTTTGGATGGTTGTCAGATGAGAGTCCTTGTGCCTTTGTGTATTTAATTCAATACGATTCCTCATCTGCCAACCAGCTGACTCTAATGTCAACTGTTCTCAATTCAATTTCACTTCCGGTTTTCGAAATGGCTCGAGTTTCATTGTTCGCTGCAGGTTACACGACCTCTCCTCGACTGCGCCACACTGATTCGTTAAACGACTCCCCCATTCAAGAAGGATTTCTACTCGCACACACCACACCACACCAACAACAGAAGTAATTTTATTCGAACTGGTGAGTCGCGGTCCCACCCGGAATGTTCTCGAGAGGGGTACTGTAACGGATTATCGATTTTCTCCTCTCCAGATGAGCGCCCTGTCTTCTCCCGCGCTCTCGCTCGCGAGCACCCAAGACTGCGAAGATGACGTGGCGGCGGTGGAGGTACGCGCGTGGCTATCGATTTTCTATCCTAGGGGTTACTGTATCGTGATTTCTATCCACAATTAGCTTTATTTGCTTGTCGGTGCGTGGCATGCAATGTCATGACACTTAAATTCTTGAACGGGTTACGGTATGCTTGATGGATCGATCACTGACTTTATTGCAGTGGAAGAGCGTGAGCACGGCGGCTTCGTACACGCCCGAGAACGAGGAGGCCGTACTGCGGCTGATGGCGAGTGATGACGCGGCGATTACGGTGCGCTCGACGGTGACGCCGCCCGTGGGATACGAGGATGACGATGATGATGACGTCATCGATTTCGTCACTGACAAGAAGACGCACCAGGTACGGTTGTCGGCACGTCTTCCCTTTACCGGACAAGGTAACCAGGGGTGGAACCCTCATTCATCGTCATCTCACTGTGTGAATCTACCGGTCACATCTCATTCACTCCCAGATGGATTGCTTGGCCCGGTAAAGTAAACTTGTGCTCGATCGGGTTAAGCTATCGAGGTGGTATGGTAGTACGGTATTGATTGCAGATGTCCTGCGAGGATGAGGAGATTGAGGTGGCGCGAAGAGACGCGGCGCCCGTTTCCCGCTCGATTGGCGCCGAGTTTACGGCCAGAGTGCACGAGATGCTGGTGGATGACGAGCGCGCACTCAAGGTACGGTAAGAGATTGAGGGGATACGGTGGCTAGGGTACCGTGGGACTGATTTTAATCCGTTCTCTTTGCATATGAATGACATTTAAATGTTGGTCTGCCGTGCACTTTATTGAATTTACATGTAAAATGCCCGAATGGGCGTACTGTAGGTGGATGGGGGTTACGATACTGCTAAGAGTACGGTGTTGATCGCTCAGGCGGAGCGACAGTCGCGCATGATTGAGAGCGACGATGAGAAGGAGGAAGAGAAGAGCAAGGCGGAGCGAGTGGATTCGGAGAAGTCTGGGGTACGGTACATTTGCGGCGGGTCAAATTCGTGATTTTGCTCCTGCAGGTGCTCACGGCTCTCGAGATTGGCGCCGCCGTCGCGCCCGCTTCCACACCTCTGCCAGCGACGCCGCGCCGTCCTGAGGCGAGCGCCGGCGCGCGCGCCACGAGCACGGCGCCTCGCGTCGGCCTGCGCCCCGGCTGCGGCCCGCTGCCGCTGACGCCGCGTCCCAATCGGATGCGGATGCCACTGAGCGGACTCGCACCGCCCCCGCCGCCCTTCTTCGCCGGTCGTCCGCCCATGTACGGAGGAGCGCCCGCATTCAACCCCGGAGGCATGTTCGGGTGAGTACGGTAATATTAGTTCGGTGTGTCAGATGTATTACTGGCTACGGTAGTTCGGTGGGTCAGATTGTTGACGCTTTGCAGTCCTCTCGGCTACAATGGTCCGTCGATGCGTCCGTTCGGCTCGCCGATGATGCCGACGGTGGGCGGTCACCAGCTGACTCCGCACCCGCACCACGGAGGAGGTACGGAAAATAGTCTGATCACGAATGTGACCCACTGAACTTGGTGGAGTCCGAGTACTGTAGTTGCTATTACTGTATTCCTAACGTTACAGGTGGACTGAGTCGTCATCTGGGCGCACCTCTGCCCCCTCCGCTGCCTCCTCGTGCCTACATGGGCGGTGGACCGCCGACGAGTCTTGGAGGCGGAGCCCTGGGAGGAGGACCGGGACCGATGCCGAGCATGGCCGGTGGGTTCCGACCCCGAGGACCCCATGGAGTAGCCCCGCCTCCAGCCTCTGGCCCCGCCCACTCTCGCCACTCGCACACGCTCTCCTCGCCCCCGACGTCGGTCGTGATGGCTGGCGCGCGCAGAGGCAACACTGGTGAGTGCGCTGGCGCACGAGAAGTGTGACGTGACAAACGTGTCTGTGCGAAATTACCAAAATTTGCTGATGCAGATTCGGCGCGCTCGGCATCACCGCGCACCGCGCGCAACTCGGGCGTCTCCATCGATCGACCCTTTGGAAGACTGCCTCATGTACGGTATTTTAGAGGCGAGCAATCGATATTGCACGAAGGATACAGTATCTTTAATTGACGATCGATCAAAGGGCCTGGACTACAGTATCCCTTGTTGCAGCTGTCGTCTGGTCCCACTCCGCCCACGATGGCCTCACTCGGCATTGGCAATGCTGCAGTGGCTGCAGCTGCTGCAGCTGTCGGAGCCCCCGAGGAGCTGACGCCCTACCCCCTCGTTTACGTGTCGCCCGCAGGTACGGTCGCAGAGGGTTACTGTGGGTACTGGGTTACTGTAGTTAGTGAGGAGCTACAGCATCATGCTCATCCAGGCTCGATCTCTTGCGTTCTCAACCACGACATTGTCGTCGAGATGGCGGTGGACCGCAGTGTGCGCATCGTCTTCCACGACCACTTTTCGGTGAGTGGTGTGTATGGTTGGACGCCGACGTTTACTAATGACAGCTGTGTCGAAATTTTGATAGAAGTTGGACTTGGTGGTGTACGAGTACGACGTTTTAATCATAGGCGTTCTGCAACGCACGTGGCACCTCGTCGTCCATTCTGCACAAGACTGCGCGCATCCTGCACACGGAGGACTACGTGTACACCAAATTCAGTGAGTTTTAAGGAGCGTTACGGTAGTAGCAGCAGTTTGGTGGGTCAAATTGCCGAGTACGTTAGGTCAAACTATTGATTTTGCAGTTGCCAACAACGAGAAGATGGCGGTGTTTGGGGAGCAGGGCGTGCTGTTCACGATGAGCCACCTCTCGGAGGCGTACCTCGTCAATTCGACCGCCTACCCAGGTACGGTAGCTACACGATAATAGATCATCGAAGAATGATTTTAAAAATTGTTTTGATGCTGTCTTCGGCATTGCTAGGGCGAATATTACATTTATAATTTATACGAACATGGAACAGTACGACTACCTGCTAAACATAGAAATGCCCAACACGATTATTTGAATTTACATATCGCGCAGGTGGATTGGTTTCTTTTTCTTAACCGCAATGAATTCGTGCGGTCTTACTCTATCGAATGATACTAATTTTGGAATTTTAATCGATTAATGAAAATAATATTCGTACTGTTGTTATCTTCGGAACAAACAACACTCAGAACAACACCAAGTATATTTATAATACAGTATCCTTTGTGTCAATTGATAACTCGTTCTACAGTAATTGATTAATCGTTCCGCTCAGGAGTCTCTGCCGTCGCTCTCGACCAGCTGCAATTCCCCTCGTTGGACGACGACTACACGATCAAGATGTTCTACACGGAGGCACAGACGGGGCAGCAGGTACGGTAGTGGGATACGGTGGCTGCACTAGGGATACTGTAGCCTGGACGGTATATCGATTGAATAATCTTTTTTTGCAGTTCATCGCCCTCTGCAAGGACATTGTGAGCGACGCGACGTACGACCGCCGCCCCGACGGCTCGCTGTACCTGCACATCAACGGTACGGTAGCCGGGGAGGGTGGGGATCATAGACTGACTAAATAGTCAGAGGGAAATTATTTTACGACAAGTGTATTTATCATTGCTCGCCAGCCCAGAAGTCGAGAGTCGTTGACTTATCTGCCCCTGATTATATTCTGGAATATAATAATTATATTTGTATTAATTATAGTAATAAAAAAGTAATTATGCTAATTATTATCAATTGGAGGTATGCTGATTCGTCAGTCGACAACGGGCGACGTCATCATCGACGCTCGCCCCCGCCAGATTAGCTGCTCGCCCACGAAGAAGTCTGTGCACGTGAGGAGTGGATGCATCGATATGGCCATTGAGGTACGGTGGCCAGACAGGGTACGGTAGCGGATTATTGTATTGTGTATTGGAGTACTGTATTGAGATACTATAATGTGTGGGGTGTACTGTATCTTTATATAGCTTGGTCTTGTTTCGAGATATCGTGTCTTATAAGCATTATGATAGTACCGTAGCTTATCGATAGTATCGTAGAAAGAGAGTTACCGTAGCCCTCTGTATTTTCTAGGAGGACGAGCGCGGCTACGTGAAGCGTTCGCACAAGCGCGTGCACGTGTCCCGATCGGGCATGGTGATCTCGGACGGCAACTGCATCACGAGTATGGACCACTTTGGACGCATCGTGTGCTGCAATTGAGCTGCTTCCGACCGGACGACGTGGACAAACGTGTCTTACTCGAGCCGGGTTTGACACCTATTCCTCCCCGATCCCGTCGAGATTCTTTCTTGCCCCTTTCTTCCACTCCACCCATTTGATTGATTGTGACTGATGATAGTGATTGACAGACTGGCCCGATAGTATTCGAATATGATGTATAATGGATTTTGTTTGTTTGTATATGTAATGATGTCTTGATTGGTAACGCGATTCAATTCACCCCAGCCACAATTCACACACTTATGATACTGATTTGCGATACTGCGTAGATCAGCCGCATCCATATTCACGTTTTCCTCTCAACCCCTCTTTTTTCTTTCATTCATTCATTCATTATTCCGTCAGAGTATCGCATACAAGAAAAATAACTGTGAATGGGGGCAAGAAACGGATGTCCGTCGACGTAGTCGAATCGGTTTTGTGCATGGCACCAAGGGTATGGGGAAGAAGGGTTAGCGCCAATTCTTAACAATTGATTCAGGGAAAAAGGAGTTGGGCTGGGAGCGGATGAATTTTCGGAAGGAATCTCGGGATAAATCAACAGAGAGGGAAGGGAGGGAATTCCAAATTGATATGGTTCTGGAGGCAAGGGTGGTGTGGGAATTGGGAGGGAAGAAAGGCAGAGAGATACGGAAGTGATGTGAATTACGGACAAATCTAGTAAGAGGAGAACGAGTGAGGAGGGAAGAGTGATCAAGTTCATAATTCCTATGAAGAATGAAATGGAGAAAGACCATATCGGTGACAAATCTACGGCGTTCTAAAGTTGTTAGATTTAGGGAGCGTAAACGATTACAGTAGCTTACTGAAGGCAGAGAACAACGGAAATAGAGCTTCCTAGTGAAGTCGCGTTGGACACGTTCAATATTTCTTCTTTTTTTTTGTCTTTTCGAGTAGTAGTGTGTGTTTTTTGTCTCTTCTTTTTTTTCTAATTGCATCAATGTAGTGTGTAGCTTCAACACGTGAGACGTTTTATCCATAGTAGTATGTAGTCTGGTCTCTCTCCACCCCGTCCCGTTTTATCGATTTCCCCCATGTTCTGTGCGATATACCGTGTACTATTCGACCGGTTACTGTAGTGCGCCCTTGACCCGATTCGTTTATTATTCGATTTCTCCTTAATCCATTGCACCTTGTGCTTTTCTTTCCCTTGTTTCGGCCCTCTGCCCTGCTTGAATGTCTCCTTTTACCGCCTGCTCAAGATACGATAAAGAGTTTAGGATATGACCAAGTCATTAAAATTCGGTTGGCTCTGCTTGACAAGACCAGTTTTGGATTAGTGCACAACTTTCAACGAAAGAAGGAACGCAATTTTGTCTTTGCAACAGGAAAAAAACATACAATATCTGGTCTTGTGAAGAAGAGCTGATTTGTTGGTCACTATTCAAAATGGTCATGGATCCGTTGTTTATTGATTATCTACTGTATTTCAAGCGGAGGGAGTGGAAAAGCAGATGCATAGTTCTGCAGAGCTATGTGTAGGTAGTACTGAACGGTTAATCTTTGAAATCATTCTCATTTTATAAAAAAAAGATAAACCTCTCACAAAAAGTCTAGTTGCAAACAACAGCTTTAGAAACGTGACAGAGTGTACGTAAAAGAGACACCCACGTCCTCACTCCGTTTCTAGAGACTCGCCTGATCGGCGGAATGATTAAGGACAGCCGGCTGGTAGTTGATGTTAAAAAACTCAGTTATCGCATTTTGTGCTACGCAAATTTCATGAGTGGAATGAGACCGTTGAAGATTGAAAAAAAAATCGTATAACTCAGCTCTGATTGAACGGGAAAGCTCACAAGGGGAGACCGCATAGTCGATATGGAGTTTCCGAGTAAGACCTAGTGGGGTCGAATACTAGCATGAAAGTAAGAAATATTCGGTGGTTTAAAACTGCTAAAGAGCTCTTGTGATATCTGCACTCTCTGTGGAGAAGAGGCTAAAATTGCGGCTATGTCCGGAAAATCGGCAAATCTCACTAAGGGTGGAGAAGTATCGAGACTTGTTTAGCAGTTTTAAACCCTCGATTATTTCTTACTTTTATGATAGTATTCGATCCCACTAGGTCTCATTCGGAAACTCCATATCGACTATGCGGTCTCCCCTTGTCATATTGATTTGAAAAAATTTTGCCATCACTTCATCATTTTTGGAAGTTGTGGCTACACTAGGGAAAAGGTTTTGAATAAGGTGAAAATGTTCTTCTCGTTCCGCCTATGAAATTTGCGCATTGTCTGAAACCCCTCAGCTGTGTCGTGAAACGTTTTCGGAAATGTTTCCTCTAATCGTACTGTATAAATCTTGCCAAGCACTAAATATTCAGAGATATCTTGCTGGGATATGATACCACGTTGACTCGTGTGTTAGCCTGACCATGAATGCGGTCCACTGTTCACATTCCACATTTCTGCTGTATTCTATTCGAGACTACTAAAACTAATCGACGGTTCATTTTTTTCAGTTTCCGAAATGTCCTCTGCCAGCAGCAGTGGTGCGGAGAGCGTGGATTCGAACAGTGGTATGATCAGATTAACTCATTAAAAATGTATAATCTCAATTGAAATAGTAAAAAAAAGTATCCAATTGAATTAAAGTGGTAGTTATAAAACCACATTTTATGTGATGAATTTCCTAATCGTAGAAGAATGTTCAAAATTCTTGTATTCTCCCAATTGAACTTCAGGAGATCAGCTCGATTTCTCGACCAAATCGGAACTGCTCGACGGAACATTTCTCATCGATGGGAAGCGAATTCATGCTGGCAAGCAGGTACGATCGAATCAATGAATATAATTATATTATGGCATGACAATTTTCCGGAAATAAATCGCGCACTATTTTTGTCCAATTTACTCCCCATAGGGAAATAAGTCTACGACTCCCGAAGTCTTGGCTACCGAGCGACGACTTTAAAGTCTAAAAACTGTCACTCCGCTGCCTCTGATCGAAGCGAGAAGAATTATGAAGTCGTCGCTCGGTAGCCGAGAAGGTCGTAGACTTATTTCCCTGCGAGTCTTTGCATGCAAATTTACTATGTTTGGAAAAATGAATAGAATAACCCACGAAAATGCATTTTACAGTACCTGCTTCTCCACTCTTCCTACTTTGCCGCCATTTTCCACGGAAGCTTCAAAGAAAGCGAGCAGGATGAAATCGAGTTGAAGGACGTCACTTACGAGGTGTTTCAAATGAGTGATGTGACTATTCTAATTTCCTTTCCTTTCAGGAGTTTCACGAAATGCTCCGTGTGATCTACCCGCCGTCCAAGGACGTGACAGGTGGGTGCGTAGAACTGTGTAGAAAGGATCCGGAAATGACTAAACACAGTGAACGGTGAAGGCATACTGTAGGCAATGAAAAAAGGTAGGAAAATTACATAATGTTTAGTAAAAAAAAGGTAAATGAGACGTTAGTTAGTAATAAAATTGATAGATTCGATATATTTTTTTACTCATACGATGAAAGTGTAAAAAACCTCCTGAAACCCGATTTTGAGATGACTTCGTCGAATCTCTTCTCGTTCTGGGAGATCGCTACGGAATCAAGGTGATTTTCAATTATGAAATATTCCCTGAGAATAAAAAAAAATTTCCTTCTCTGGAAGCGAAAGTGACTAAATAATGCTAGGGTGATATGAATATACTGTAAATAAAATCGGCTTTAATCTCCAGGTTTGACTTTAAATGAGCACGCGAAACTCAGATGTTGCTGGACAAATCGGAGGCTCATCTCATCAAAACCGAAAAGTTTACCATTCCCGAGAAACTCCTCCTCTCCGAGAACTACCGCCTCTACCAGCTGCAGGTTTGTAATAGAAATGTTAGAGTAATCACATGTTCGCAAATATTATGCTATTTGTACGGGGCAGAGTAGGTTTACTAGTCAGGGAAAAACAAACTAACTCAAAATGCCCAGTGTTTCACTCGTGCGGTATAGAGACTGAAGTAAAGAAAATAGAAATAGAAATATAGAAAAATCTCAAATCAACGGACTAATGTAATCGCCCTTTTCTTTTGCAGGACGCTTGTTTCGCAACTCTGGACACGAAGGAAGACGTCGAGGATCTCAAGGTTTGTTGACTTCAATCTCTAAAACTTACTTTTGGAGCAAGACATCATTTTGCAATTGGATTCCTATTTTGCAGAAGACTGAAGAGTACGCGAAGCTATCGGATGCTTGCAAGGAGAATATCGAGGAGATCAAGGAGGAATTGGACGAGTGAAGAAGTGCATTACAGTACCCATCGATATTGTCTCCCATGAGGAGCATTCCTATTCCATATTGTTGTTGTCAACATTGCTCTCATATTTTGTTGAATTTGTCGTTGGTAAAAGAATTGATAATGCGTCGTCCACTTGTGGTATAAAATTGAAGCGGCGATTTATTGATTTGTTTGCGACGAGATTGGAATGGTTGTGAATCCATTTGGTTATTTTACTGAGCCTTCTTAAAAATAATTTAGAGAACTGATTAATTTATTTTCCCTCTCCAGGATGAAATCAGCAGTGAAGAAAAGCAAAGTGGATGATGACAAGGATGATTCGATCTCTCCTTTTGGTGAATTTATTATTTTAATCAAAGTATACTCCTTAATCGGAATTTCAGACCACTAGAGTACGAAATGTGAGACAACGCTCTCCTAATTTCGCACTCTCTCTTCACCGGTTGGTGGATAGGAGAGCGTGCGAACTGAAGAGATCGTGGTCTTACATTTCGCACTCTACTGACCATTACTGCACTTTCGTAATTATTTCCCCAATTGATCGATTCAGAATCATCGTGGGACGGCGAATTCCAATTTGCCGTAGGCAGTGAATGCCATTACAAAGAAGTGCTAACCGATGCTGTGGATATTGGCGGCATAAATTGGTACGCTTTTTCTGCCGGGAATGTTCTACCTCAGAGGATTGCACTTTCGCCCCACTAGTACCACCAGTGGCTCTCTCGAATTCCCACTTTCTCTAACTTTCTTCCAGTTCTTCGTTCACGAATAGGGTATACTACGGTCAGAAAACGAGAGTGCTTGGGAATTTGAGAGAGCTAAGGGTGGCGAAAAATTCAGATGATGGCCGCTCAACTACTTCATTTATTTCTTTTAAAAAGTTCACGATTTAACGAGATGAGTGCTTTCGCAGGAGACTTGGTGTGAGAGTGTTCAATTATGTTGACGATGATGATGATGCTGCTCCATCGATCTTTCTTGTGGCTAATGAAGGAAGTCGATCGAATGCGTGGAGTTGCGAGGGAACGGCGGAACTCCAATTGATGAACCTTGACTATGAGACCAAGAGCATACGCAGAAGGGTAACACTCATCAATTCCTAGCTTATTTTCACTATTTCTTCCCCAGATTGACTTCTGTTTCGACCGCAAGAATAACAGAGCCGGATTCGAAAGTTTCTGTGCTATGTCTGAGGTGCATCAACTGATTCATGAACGGGAAAACTTGTACGTCGGCGCCAACATTTGCATCAATAAGGTGCACGGAATGAGGTGAGAAGACTGCAAATGAAATATTTCGTTTTATGCTACTTCACCCAGAACGAATTGCTATTGTGTGCATCATACACTGACACCGGGTGTATGATATACATGCACATCTCTCGTCTGTGGACACTTTTCTTTCGAGGCGCTAATTCATTCAATATTGAGTGTATCGTAAACTGGGTGTCTTGAATCAGCGTATTTATTCTCTGTGTATAAGCCTTTTTTTCTTCATAGAAGTTCGATTTCTTATTTTTCCTCAATATCGTTCGTGCATTAACGTTCTCAGGCCAATTCCCAAGTTCGATTTCTCCCCTCCTTCCGAATTTTCTGACGTCACTTTCATCGTTGAAGGAAAGAAAATTCACGCTCATAAACAGGTAGGAATATAGTCAACATTCTTTTAAATACACTAGCGATGAAGGGGAATCGATGAAATCATGTACTGTCGAGAGTCTCTCGATTATAGCAGTTGGAATATTCGAGATGATGAGGCGAACGAAATTTCCTCATCGTTTTACATGTGTTCTGTTTTTATTTATCATCATACAACTGAGGTTTATCGGCAAATTGACCTCTTTTTAGTATCTATCCGTCTGCTCGAAGATTTTTCACAAGATGCTATTTCTCAATGAGAACACCAAGAATCTGAGTGAAATCGAGCTGCCCGATGTGAAATATTGGGTTTGTTAGATTGAAAGTTGATCATGCACCTTTAAATAAAAACGACAGGCTTGTAAAAAATCCTATAGTCGAATCATATTTTACAGGAATTTTACGATATGTTATGCTGCATGTACCCCTCCCCTCGTCCAACCGTGCTTCAGGTAGTTTGAATTATTTCTCTATTTTTTTAAAAATAAAATTTTCTTCAGTTCGGAATGTTTCCCACCTTTTGAAGATGGCCCATCGTTACCAGATCAAGGTATTGAAAAACTTATAATTTCTGATTTATATTCATAGTTTATATTACATAGAGGCTTGATTTTTTAACAGTTTTCACTCTCATACAAATCAAAAGGTTAATGTAGACCAATTTTTTACACTGAATCTCTTTTTTGCACTGAAGTTACGTCTTCATCAATTAGGTTGCGTTACCATTTGCGAAATTTACGATTATATTTTTCCTTATTAGCGAGAAATAATAATGTAATTTTGCAGTTTATTAGAAACGATATTATCGATTTCCTTCTCTCTCGTGAGTCGAACGTTCTCCTGTTCGAGAGGATCATCTGGCGCCACTCATACGCACTTGAGGAATTGGAGGCGAGTGCACTGACTTTAGAGGCCAAAAAAGACAAGTAGCATGGAGAACTGGTCGGGCAGGTTTTCGAATTTTTTGATGATCTACCGGGCAAGTTTCTATATTTTTGGGTTGTTTTAGGGGACTATGACGGGCAGGTTTCGTTTTTAGGGGTCTAATTGATCAGGCATTTATTTTTCGAGTGTTATGTCGATATCGACCCACTTTTAGACCTATGATTGACGTTTCTATATCTCGGTGTGTCTCTTGCTTTGGCGTGCTTTCTCGCAGCCATATCTGTTGGCTAGCATCAGAACGTTTAATTTTTTTTGGCTAGTGTTTGTGAATTTTTAATAAGATGACTCTATTATTTATGCAGGACGACGTGAACGACGTAATGATGGCGTGGAGAAATTACAGAGATTTTCTATTCGAGAAAATTAGAGTGAGTCTCGTTTATCTCAGTTTTGTTCTACAATAAACAGGAAAATTTATTCGAATGAGCTTTAATTTTGGTTATTTTTTTGCAGCAGAATAATGAATACATACGATTGAGTGCCGAGGATAAAGTGAAGATTCTAGAGCACATTCTCACATAGAATGTTGACTGAAAATAATTCCTGTGAATTTATTCCATTCGCTGTCCTTTTTTCTTTACGTTTGCTACGTTTTTTGAACCTGCAATTGTTGTGAAAATTTGTTTATCAGACTCATTTGGTAGTTTTTTCTCGTTCACTTTCTAGTTAACTTGTTGGTCGATAAACTTTTAATCCATGAACGGCTTCCTATTCTTCATATGGTCGACTTTCCGCTCTCTACTTGCTTTTTTAGACTAAAATTTCTTTAAGCGATTATTTTCGATAATAAATGAACAATATAGATGTTTATTTAATGTCTACGCTATATGAAGCCTGCCAAGAAAATCCTTATTCCATATTTATTCAAGATGGGGGTAATACCAGAGTTTATTATCGAACAAAAACTGCTTCGTGAAAATATAGACCATTGAATAATAGCCCATTATCATTTGTTATATAATTCATCTTTATTATATTTGCAGGATGGCATCGGCAGTGAAGAGAGTGAAAGTGGATGATGAGAGAGACGAGGGTACTGCTCCTTTTGGTGACTTTTTAAAAATAGAATAAGTGTTATTCATGAAGCCTCGTAATTTTACGGGAAAGTGTTATTATGATTGAAGAAACGCCTACCGTATTTGTATGAGCTAATCGATAATATCTTCAGAGTCGTTGTGGGACGGCGAATTCCGTTTCAAAGTCAGCCATCGCGAGTACTGTAATGGGGCCATCTCAGACGAAATCGAGATAAGAGGAATGCAATGGTTTGATTCACAATATTTAAAGAAAATTGTTTTATATTTTAAGTAATTTAGAAAGATTTTCCGATTTTTTTGCATATTACTGTAATGGAAATTCTTATTATATATTTTATCATCCGAAACAATATTTTTAAAATTAATTTAAATCGTTTGAGGAGACTCAAAGTGGTCCGAATCAATGACGGTTTTTCCTTGTACCTGGTCGCCAACTTAGGAAGTCGATCGAATGCATGGACGTGTGAGGGAAAAGCGGAATTGATGCTCATGGGCATCAATGATAACGTCAAACCGCCTAGCAAAACTGTGGGTTATTTTGTACTTAATATTTATAGAAAAATTACTTATCAGGGATGATCACCCTGCAATTTACTGAATTTCCAGTTTGCCTGGACTATTTTTATGAAGTAAAATAAACCCTGTTCCTAAATAATAGTGTAGTTATTTGGAATAATCCTATTCGCGAATAACAAAGAGTTATTCGCGAATAACAAAGGGTTATTCGCGAATAACCTTTGTTATTCGCGAATAGGATTATTCCAAATAACAACACTACTATTGCAATTTTAAAATGATACGTTCATAACATGGACTATTGGTGTGTGCACTCTCTTTCTATACCTCGGGGTGTCTCTTCTTTTACCATGCTCTCTCGCCAGCGGAATTTGTGTTTAGCGGCGGAACGTTTTATTATTTTGGACGAGTGTTCGTGAACTTATAATAAATAAATCCTTCTTCCATTTGAAGAGGGATTTTGGAATCCCTTTTCCATAAAGTTATTTTTAATCGAAATTTAAGAAATAATGCCTAATATTTCAGATCGACTTCCTCTTCTACAGCAAGAGAAATGCCTGTGGCTTCGAGGAATTCTTTCGAGATCCAAATTTTAATCGCGATTTCACGGAGACTATGGGTTTGATCGTTGGAGCTCGAATCGCGGTGAAAAAAGTGCAAGGGAGAAGGTGCGTCTAAAGTAGGGTGCAACGACACATGAGTCGACACACGGACATCCAATTATGGCAATTTAAATATGGAGTCATGAGACAATGTGTTTTTATCTCATTTTCCGCTCTGATTGATCATAATTGGATTTTCGTGTGTCAACACATGTGTCGTTGCGGTACCCTAGTTTAAAGTGCAAAATGTGAGACCGCCGTCTTTTTATTTTGCATAATCACCCATACATTGAGCGGTGAAGGAAGTGTGCGAAATGAAGAGGCAGTGGTCTCACATTTTGAATTATCGGAGAGTCGTATGAAGATAAGAAAAATATACTGAAAACCTTCTGGATAAGAACCGCATTTTTTTCTTTTTTTTTTTCGAATTGAAAGAATTTTTTCAATAATTTTTTTTTCTCGGCAAAAATATAATGCAAAATGAAGAGATTCTCGTGTCAGTCAAAACGGAAATCATGCGGATACAGAAGGTTGGCAAGAATTTCTGGTTGGCAAGAATTTTTCTTATGTTTGAAGCAATCACTAAGAAAAACGAAAATTGAGTTTCCCAGGCCAATTCCGCAGCTCGATTTCTCCTCTCCTTCCGAATTTTCTGACGTCACTTTCATTGTTGAAGGAAAGAAAATTCACGCTCATAAGCAGGTAGAAATAATTAGTTCACTGGAATAAATCAATTTCGGTGTTGTGAATATGCAAATCGAAATACAATACGCATTACAGTATCTCTCCGTCCATTCGAAGATTCTGCATAGAATGCTATCCGTCGATGAGAACACCAAGAATCTAAGTGAAATCGAGCTTCCTGATGTGAAATACGAGGTGAAACTGTGCCATATGTGGGATACTTAAGGGAGTAAAAGATATACTACGCGATATACGGTACTATTCAGTGCTGCAAATCAATAATCCGAATAAAATTCCAGGAATTCATCGACCTGTTGTATTGCATCTATCCTTCTTCCAAGAAAATCACGGGTTTTTTTAAACATTTTGTCTTCTTTACAAAGTTGGTATGAACAACATAATTATGATAAGATGAAATTTTATTTTAAAAAAAACAACCAAAAATTCGCATTTTAGTGCTCAATGTGGGCTATCTATTGAAGCTGGCACGCCGCTTCGAGATCAACGTATTTTTATTTTTTTATTATTTTTGAGTTTATGCTGAAATCAGCCATCGAACGTATTCAAAATATTTACTTTTTTACTGATTTTTTCTTCCTTTTTTGAAGAATAATTCAGGTTATCCTGAAAGCAGCCATCGATTTTATGTTATCTCTCAAATCCGATATTCTGATGTGTGAGGAGATCATCTGGTTCCACGTCTATGAATTGACGGAATTGGAGGCGAGTTTTTTTCTACATAAGTGCATTTGAAAAATAGTATGCAATTTTTAGTTATTGTTGTATATTGATGTAGATATTTATATATTTAACTTGTTTTATCCATTCTAGGATCCTGTGAGTGCATATCTCAGAAGGTGGGCGACTCATTTCGGCCACTGCAGTGCACTATACGAACGCATGAAAGTGGGTGGTTTGCAATTTAATTATTTTTTTCGCAATAAGGTTATTTGTATGAGGTGTGTCGTCGGTTGTCGAAATAGTAGTTTGAAAAATTAATGTACATTTCTAAGATGCTGATTTGACATTAATCTATTCTTTTTTGATCTCTATTTACCGGTTGGTCGACGAAGGAGCGCGGCATCGAAATATTCCCGAATTTTTTGATTCATTCAATAGTATCTGAGACGTGGGGATTGCATTTTCAGACAAAGAGAGCCTTCAAAGAACTGACCGAGGCGCAGAAAGTGCCCATTCTGGAGCGTCTTCTGAGCACGATCCGTTGAGTGACTGTACCCTTACTGTACTTATCGATTTTTACCGTAGCCAATTGATTGTTGATCTCAATTGATGATCTAATACTATTTTTAATTATCAAACTGTAATACTCACCATTTTCTCGCTGTTGTATGCGTTGTTTTGTGCAGATCGAAAGGAACTTTCCTAGATCCGTTACATATTCCGACTAATTAATCTCCACCGATTAACTAACCCCGCCTATTCGAAGGCGCTGAAATGTTTCATTCTGCTATTTTGTTATCCCTGTTGTGACTCAGATCAAATCAATGAACCTATTTCTTTGTTATTTCTATTGCCCAATTGAAGTAAATAATTTGTACAAAAGTGCTTCACTGTTTTTTCTAGTGGTATATTTTCCATCTTTACCTATTTTTTTACTGAAATGTGTCTTCTTAATCAATATTTAGTGAATATCCCTTCGAGATGGCGGAAACGACGATTGACAGTACTCGTTAAATTTCCGGTTGGTTCCGTAAATTAATAATAATTATGTATTTCGTGAAAACAATCGCCCATCAGAGTAGATGTAGATGATGTCGGTTGGAGACGCAATGTTGAAATTACTGTAGCATACCAAATGCAATTAAATTTAAATATATTCTGCGATCGTTCCATCGATTACTCAACTCATTAACGGTTTTCCCCAGTACAAACGTATAATCAATTGAGGGACGTACTGACATGATATTTGTAAATTCTACCAATTGTAATATCAGCAGTTCCTTTCAGATTCATCATGGGACGGTGGCTTTTGATTTTGTGTCGATAATTACTACAATGAAGAAGTGTTAACAGACGAAGTAGAGATTGGGGGAATCCTTTGGTAAGTATTTCTGTTGATTTTCACATGCCGAGCCTATTGAATTGGCGCATCGATCTGCTTGTTGCATGTATGACTTTTTATTATCCAGATTGGGAGTGAGAGAGCGTGTGAAAATCTCTTTCATTTCCGAGGGGACGGCGGAACAGCAATTTTTTTACACTCTCATTCCCCTGCTTCAAGTCTGTACTTTCCATTTGTGGTTTTCAGGACATTGAGCGCCGAGGAGGTCTATGATGAAACTAAAAAGAGCCATGTTATCGCGCTCTTCCTTGTTGCCAATGATGAAAGTCGATCGAATGTGTGGAGTTGTGAGGGAACGGCGGAACTCCAATTGTTTCACATGGATGAAGAGGAGAAGAATATCACAAGAAGGGTATAAAATTTACTTCAGTCCATCTCGATTTTTCAAACCTTTAGGGACGGTATATTTAGCTTACCAATCAAATTAATAGAAGTATCAGATACTGGTGTAAAATTTTAACAAAATAATCTAATTTTCCAATCCATTGTGTTTTCGTCCTCTTGAATTTTTTAGTCAATTTCCATGTTTCAAAACGTATTTTATAAATAGTCACTCTCATTTTCAGTTCGATTTCCGATTCGACTGTAAAAACAACAGGGGCGGCTTCGAGAGTTTCTACTCCCTTGATGATATGGACACGTATTATTTCGATTACGATTGCATTCATATCGGTGCTAAAATCGCCATTCGGAATGTGAATGGAATCAGGTTAGTATCTAGAACAAGTTTTATAAGTTTTACGAGATACGGTTCTGTGTTATAACGCCAATAAAATAAGTACATTTCGTATTCATTCCACAACCAATTTCCATTGTCCCACATTTAGAAGGTTGGCAAAATATTCGCAGGATAATTTCCAGAAATTTAGTCGGCGAACTAAGTTATCATCGGAATATTTGGAAATTCACGAAAATAAATATTTTCAGAGAGACTCCCAAGTTCGATTTCTCCTCTCCTTCCGCTTTTTCCGACGTCACTTTCATCGTTGAGGGAAAGAAAATTCACGCTCATAAAAAAAAAATTTATCAGAATAATTTATGGGAACTTCTTACATACCTCGTGAACTACAGTATCTCTCTATTCGAAGGTTATTCACAACACGTTATTTATCGATGAAAATACCAAGAATTTGAATGAATTGGAACTTCCGGGAGTAAACTACGAGGTATATTTTTAGAAAAATAATAAATAAACAAATTATTTAAAATATTTTTTTCCAGGAATTTATTGATCTATTGCACTGCATCTACCCATCATCCAAGAAGATTTCAGGTGATTCTCTTAATTCGTTCATTCAAACAAAATATCAATAATTTTAGTTCTCAATGTTGGCTTCCTTCTCAAGCTCGCCCGACAGTTCGAGATAAAGGTTTTTTTTAAAAAATATTTCCCATTTTAAAAAAATGTGATGTGTTCCAGGCCTATTTCCCCGTTTTACGGTGTCGATTTTTTTGTGAAATATAATGTAAAATAAAATATTATGTAAGAAATTATTACTTCTCAGTTCATCCGAGATGCTGCTGTTGATTTCTTGCTTTCTTCCGAGGCCAAAGAACTCATGCACGAGAGGATCATATGGTACAATGTCTACGATTTGAACGAATTGGAAGTGAGTTTATTGAAGGATATCTATATTTTAGGCTTAAAATATGTACTACGGGTCTCTTAGATTGGCTGAGACTGCCTGGCATGGCCTCTAATCTTTGTTGAGAAAAATTCGCAGATATTTTTGTGTCTTAAGTTCGAATTTCAGGATCACTTGGAGAAAGAGCTATCGTCGTGGTATGGAGAGGAGTACTTTGGAAGGATGAGTGTAAGTACGGTAGTACAGGTTACGGTATCCGAGAGTATCGAGTTATTCACGTAATTTATTGCAGGATAAGAGCGAGTACTCTCGATTGAATTCCGATGATAAAGTGAAAGTTCTGGAGTACATTCTGCTAAAGATAAAGATGTGAAGTAGTACTCCACTGCTAGACGATTAACAATATTTCTTGTTTTCGCTTGTTGATATTGTTGCCTTCTTGTTGTTGTTTGTTTGCTTGTCGTTCTTTCTATTTTATTGTTGCTGGTTCTTGTTGGTTGTGAAGGCTTTGCTAAAGAACTTGTTGATTCGTTATGAAATTTTAGTTTAAGAGGTCGTATTTCCGTTGAATATTTTTTTAAATTTTATTCAATGTAGGTTGAATTGAATAATTTCGTCGTCAAGTCAGTTCTACCCCCTCGTGAATATCCCTTCGAGATGGCGGGAGAAACGACGATTGACAGTACTCGTCAAATTTCCGGTTGGTTCCGAAAATTATTAATTTTCAATTGTTTGGTGAGAATGATGGTCAATCAGGGAAATGTGATGAAAAAAATTACACCAAATAAGGAGAAGGTCGGCCAAGCCAGAAAACTTTTTGATACCTCTTCTTGTAATGAATAATGGCGCAAATTCTCCAAATGCTGAATCAGTTGCTCAAGGCATAGGATATTTTATGCCAGCACAAAATGCTGGTAATAAGTACAGATACAGATACAGATTTATCCTGACATCAAGGAAAATGGTCCTGCAGGAAGGTAGCTTCGTGGTCAGAGGGGACAGAATCTTCGAACTCAGGGCAACAAGGTCAAGGGAATGAATGGCTTCATTGATCAATTATAGTGCCGATCTTGGTCGATAGACATTGAGCGTAGAAGTAGATCTTCCAGCCTCCAGTGACGTCCTGACTAGCGTGTATCAACAGAAGTGAAAACTCACGTCGTAGTCTTGTCGACTGGGGCTTTTCTGATAGCGACTTTAATTAGGTAGATGTAGTCGATTCTTGAAGTGGTACCAGGTGGGCGATATACTTGCCCAAGCTGACTGGCAAGGATTCTCCAAACTGAGGTGGTAGAGGAGCGGGGAGATTGTCGACCGCCCGTCACGAGGCACAGCATGAAGAATGTTAATAAGTGGAAAGCAGTAATTACGGGATTTCTCTCTAATCCACAGTAACTTTCAGATTCATCATGGGACGGTGGCTTTCGATTTTGTGTCGATAATTACTACAGGGTAGAGGTTTTCACAGAAGCAGTCGAGATTGGCGGCATCAACTGGTACGAATGTCTGTTGATCTTCAAATGCCAAGTCTATTCAATTCTGATTCTGGCTTATCGAATCTTCTTACTGTACAAATCTTTATTTTCGAATCTCCAGAAAGGAGTTAGCGGTGAGAGTGCTTGTGAAAATCCTCCTCATTTTCACACATCCTAACACCTCCTGCGGAATTCCAAATGTAGCTTAAATTTTTGGCTTTCAGGACATTAAGCGCTAAAGGGGCCTATGATGCAACTAAAAAGAGTCATGGTTTCGCGCTCTTCCTTGTGGCGAATGATGAAAGTCGATCGAATATGTGGAGTTGTGAGGGAACGGCGGAATTGCAATTGTTTAATATGGATGAAGAGGAGAAGACTATCACAAGAAGGGTATTCAACTTATTTTTTTTCTTGTGAAAATCTCCATACTTAATTTAGTAATTCACCGTACTCTATCTAGTTCTTGAGAAATTTCTTTCCAGAACAACATTTGTGAAAACGAGTAGTCCATATGTTTTCGCCCTTCTCTGGACGGCTAATCCATAGAAGAATTGTCAAACAAATAAGGAGGAATATCGCACAGTTTTAGTTTTATTGCACAGTTATATTTATTTTCTAATCGATACTAAGTAATTAACACTCTTATTTTCAGTTCGACTTCCGATTAGACCGTAAAAACAACAAGGGCGGCTTCGAGAGTTTCTGTTCTCTGTGTACGAACGATATGTATGAGTACTACTTCTATTCCGATTGCATTCACATCGGCGCTAAAATCGTCATTAGGGATGCGAACGGAATCAGGTTAGCAACTACCAAATGTTTATGAATTCGTGCGAAATAGGTTCTGCCTTATACAGCTAATAAAATAAAACATTTCGTATTCATGGCATAACCTTTTTTTTTTATTTTCAGAGCGATTCCCAAGATGAATTTCTCTCCTCCTTACGAATTTTCTGACGTCACTTTCATCGCTGAGGGAAAGAAAATTCACGCCCACAAACAGGTAAAATTTTTACCATGAACAATTTAAGAATATCTATTTCAAAACTCGTGAATTACAGTATCTCTCCGCCTATTCGAAGATTCTCCACAAAGCGTTATTCGTCGATGAGAACACCAAGAATCTGAGTGAGTTTGAACTTCCGGGAGTGAAATACGAGGTATGTTTTAAAATATTAAACTAAAAAAAAACTTTTAAAAATGATTTTCAGGAATTCATTGATCTATTGCAATGCATATATCCTTCGTTCAAGAAAGTCTTTATTTACTCGGTTATTTACTCGATTTATTTTCGTTAATTAAATATCAGAAATTTTAGTTCTCAATGTTGGCTACCTTCTGAAGCTCGCCCGACAGTTCCAGATAAAGGTTCCAAAAATATTTACAATTTCAAAACAAATTATGATGCTTTCCTGGTGTGTTTTACCCGGTTTACAGTGCCGACTATCATTTTAAAAATATTTTTTTAGAAATTTGATTACTTTTCAGTTCATCCGAAAGGCTGCTGTTGATTTCCTGCTTTCTTCCGAGGCCGAAGTTCTCATGCACGAGAGGATCATATGGTGCAGTGTCTACGATCTGTTGGAATTAGAAGTGGGTTTATTGATTTATTCAAGAACAATCGGAAAAATTTAATCGTAAATGCATGTAATAAAAACTAGCGGGGTTGTATTGAGGTTAAATGCACTACGCTCTATGCGTACACTACGCTCTATGCGTACACTACGCTCTATGTATAGTTCGAGGAGCGGTCTCGGTCCAGGGGGAGCTCGGTAGATGGCTCCAGGTTCGGTTCAGGGGGAGCTCGGTCACCGGCTCCAGGTTCGGTCCAGGGGGAGCTTAGGATGTTCGGGAATGTTAATCGCTAGAAAGAGTACTGGCTTATTCCGTTGCAAAAGGCTCGTGAAAAAAGTTGCCACCACGCCACTTCGTGGCTCCGTGGCAACTTTTTTCGATCGCTCTCATCCTCACGAGCCTTTCTCAACGGAAACGCAGGATACTGTGTTGATTTCCCTGGCGTTTTCGAACATGTTTGTGACATCGAAAAATGCCTTTTCCTGTGATTCCCCAGGCTCTGCGCATCAATTGGAAACTTTTCGAAATTTCCGATTTTTAACGATAAAACGTGTTAGAACACGTTCAGACACGTTTCCGACATCGCAAAACACTTTTCCTGTGATCCCCCACGCGCTGCGCATCAATTGGAAACTTTTCGAAATTTCCGATTTTTAGCGGTAAAACGTGTTAGAACACGTTCAGACACGTTTCCGACATCGTAAAACACTTTTCCTGTGATCCCCCACGCTCTGCGCGTAAATTGGAAACTTTTCGAAATTTTCGATTTTTCACGTTAAAACTCGGCAAAACAGGTGAAAACGTGTTTCACGTTATTTAAAAACGTGTTAGGACACCTTCTGACACTTGCGAAAAATGCGGCAAAAGGTTTGCCCGCGGCGGGGGTCGAACCTGCGTCGGTCGGATTTGAATGTCGCGCGCTTTAACCACTTGGCCATGGATTTGGTGATTTAAATTTTGTAAAATTTTAAAGCAATTCTGGTCAGTTATCATATTCAAAAGGTTCTGAGAAGATTGCATGATTTTGAAGCGATTTATAGCGAAAAAACGAAAAAAATTGCAACGGAAGGAATAACAAAAAAAAACAGACAGACAGACAGACAGACAGACAGACAGACGTTAGCATTTTCTAATATATAGTAATATATGTAATTAAAAAGGTAAAGTTACTGCCGGAATCAAGATGACTGTACATCGACAAGCGACCACTCTGCCGGGGCCCACCGGTAAGGCCGGTTGCTGTACAGGATAACGTAGCACCTGCTGTCCGGATGGCCGAATGGTGTAAGGCGCTGCTTGTCAGACGTCGGGTCACAAGTTCGATCCGTAATTATGCGAAAACAAATAATGTACGGGATATTGACTCTCGTAGAAAAAATGGCATAATAGGTCTTATTTCATTAATTCGCATTTTCAGGATAACTTGGAGAAGGAACTTGCGTCGTGGTATGTAGAGGATATCTTTAGAAGGATGAATGTGAGTACGGTAGTACGGACTACGGTAGCCAAAATATCGAGTTATTCACTAATCACTGTGAAATATATGACTGTATTACGAAGCTCAACGATGTTTGAAGTGCAATTTATCGATTTCTTTGCAGGAGAAGAGTGAATACACGGGACTAACTTCCGATGAGAAGGTGAAGGTTCTGGAGTTCATGCTGCTACAGAAAAAGATATAAAATAATACTCCATTCGTGGTAGCCAGACGATTAATAATATTTCTTGTTACGTTAGTTCACATTGTTGCTTTCTTGATGTAGTTTGTTCTCTATTTTATTTATTTATTTTCCCCTGTCTTGTGAGCCCATTGACAAAGAACTTGGTGATTCTATATGTAATTTTAGTTTAAGTGGTCATATTTCCACTAAATATTTGTATTTACAAAATTTATGTTCAATTTGAACGATGTGTTTGAACGATGTTGTCGTCCAGGTACTTCTGTCCTCTCGTGAATATCCCTTCGAGATGGCGGGAGAAACGACGATTGACAGTAATCGTCAAATTTCCGGTTGGTTCTGTAAATTAATAATTATTATAAACTTCGTGAAGACAGTGGTCAATCAGGCTAGATAATGTGGATTGGGTGAGAAAATAGTTATCTAATGAACCATCGACTACGCCTCAATCCTTGAAACCCTTTCGAAATCTAAGCTTTTAAACAATGAATAGATTATGCATACCAACTAGCCGGGATGTGTTGAGGTTAAATACACTACGCTCTATGCGTACACTACGCTCTATGCGTACACTACGCTCTATGCATAATTCTGGGTGCAGGTTCGGTCCAGGGGGAGCTCGGTAGCCTGCTCCGGGTTCGGTCCAGGGGAAGCTCGGTAGCCTGCTCCAGGTTCGGTCCAGGGGCAACTCGGTAGCCTGCTCCAGGTTCGGTCCAGGGGGAGCTCGGCAGCCTGCTTCAGGTTCGGTTCAGGGGGACCTTGGCAGCCTACTTCAGGCTCGGTTCAGGGGGAGCTCTGTAGCCGGCTTCAGGTTCGGATCAGGGAGGTGGACTCGGTAGCCGGCTCCAGGAACAGTCCAGGGGGGGAGTTGCTATGCTGGGGAATGTTAATCTCTAGAAAGAGTACTGGCTTATTCCGTTGCAAAATGCTCGTGAGGCTGAGAGCGATCGAAAAAAGTTGCCACTACGCCACTTCGTGGCTCCGTGGCAACTTTTTTCGATCGCTCTCAGCCTCACGAACATTTCTCAACGGAAACGCAGGATACCATGTGTTGATTTCCCTGACGTGTTCGAACACGTTTCTGACATCGCAAAACACTTTTCCTGTGATTCCCCACGCTCTGCGAATCAATTGGGAACTTTTCGAAATTTTCGATTTTTCAAGTTAAAACTCGGCAAAACAGGTGAAAGCGCGTTTTACGGTACTCAAAAACGTGCTAGAACGGTTTCTGGCACTTGCGAAAAATGTGGCAAAAGGTTTGCCCGCGGCGGGGGTCGAACCTGGGGGTCTCGGATTCAAAGTTTGGCTCGAAACCCACTTGGCTATGGATTTGGTTAATTACATTTTGTAAAATGTGAAAGGTATTTTGGTCGGTTATCATATGCAAAAGGATCTGGGAAGATTGATTGAGTTTGAAGCGATTTATAACGAAAACACGAAAAGTTCCGTCACGCGGTTAAAACTCGGCAAAACAGGTGAAAACGTGTTTCACGGTGCTCGAAAACGTGCTAGAACGGTTTCTGGCACTTGCGAAAAATGCGGCAAAAGGTTTGCCCGTGCGGCAAAAGGTTTGCCCACTTGCGAAAAATGCGGCAAAAGGTCGAACCTGCGTCGCTCGGATTTCTAGTCCAGCGCGTAACCCACTTGGCCATGGATTTGGCTAATTGAATTTTGTAAAATTTGAAAGCTATTCTGGTCAGTTATCGTATGGAAAAGGATCTGAGAAGATAGCGCGATTTTGAAGCGAAATATAAGGAAAATGCGAAAAAAATGTCTGTCACGCGTACGAAAAAAAAACAGACAGACAGACAGACAGACAGACACAATTATTTCCTGTAAGTGGAGGAATTATGCGTAAATCGAATCATTCTAGGGATTGCAAGTTTTTCGTCAGTAAAACCTAGCGGTAATAAAAAAAGAGGGAAATAGATCTCTTTCATGCTCACTTCCTTAAGATTCGTCATGGGACGGTGGCTTTCGATTTCTCATCGACAATGACTACAGCGAAGAGGTTTACACAGAAACAGTCGAGATTGGCGGAATCAACTGGTGCGAATCTCTTATGTTCAATTTCAAACACGAATTAGCATCTCTTACATTCGGATATATTTTTCGCTCGGATTCGTGAGACGAATATAAGAATATAATAATAATAATAATAATAATAATACGAATATAATATACGAATATACCTGTGACTACATTGCGAAGTACGTTATTTTAATATTTTTTTCTGATATTTTTACAGATTATTAGTAGTCGTTATGGATGACATTTGGACAATTGCTATTTATACTTTATGATGGTTCCATAGTTTAGTTATTTTTCAGGAAAATGAGCGCCGAGGAGGTCTATGATGGAACTAAAAAGGACTCTGTTCTCTCGCTCTTCCTTGTGGCCAATGATAAAAGTCGATCGAAGGCTTGGTGTTGTGAGGGAACGGCGGAACTCCTATTGATTAATTTGGATGATGAGAACAAGCATATCAGAAGAAGGGTATTTATTGTTTTAAAGGGACCCGGCACCGGAAAATGATTAAGGTTCAGATAACGCAGAAATGTTATGCGATATCAAAAATGTAAAAAAAATAATTTTAAAAATTTTTCCTGAATTTTCCGCAATTTTCAAAGTTTATGACCGGGAACCGTCTTTGAGACACCGGTACATTGGGAAAAGGCGCCACGGGGCACACCACTTTTCCCCCTCGCGTTTTACTGTAATTTTATTGATTTCTTACTATATTTTATATTTATTTTTCATGTTTTTCGTTTTTATTAGTCCAATTACGAAGATTACTGACACGCATGCGTGGAATTCACACTAAATATATTTGCAGAATGAGCGGAACGGCGCGCAAGAAGAAATGCTTCTTGTGCGGGGAGTTCACCGATCAGACTAGGACTTTTCCACCACACGGACGGTATGCTGCGCAGCTAGAATGGATTCTGAGGCTGAGTTTGGATACGGTTCGGACCGCCCGAGAGCTGCAGCGACACCGCGCAACCAAGGATCCAAGATGGTGCCTGAGGCACTTCCGGTTCCCCAACGACGCAGTTCCGATTGACGTGAGTGGCAGTAGACTAACAATATTCGGCATACTGAAAGGCTTACGGTCTCCAGTCATACCGTAACCTCCTATGCATATCTCGACTAGTAATTAGTATCCTACCGTAATCCCTACCAGTAGAATTCTTACCGTAATTTCTGCGAATCGTCGCATCCTGCCGTAAACGGCACTTACCCTTGTTCTACAGTATTCGAAAAAAACTAGCATTTCCGAGTAATAGATCATACATCACGGATGAACAACTGAAAACGAGTATAGGACTACAGTAATCAATATTTTTGCTTAGTGTACTCCTTGCTACCATTTTGATTACCGTATTACACTCATTTCCGAATATGTTTCTTTCTTCCGCAGAATCGCCCTGCCCCAATTCCTTCTTTCTTGGGAACTCGGCCAGTTATTTCACTTCGAACGACTCGACCAGCTGATATGGCCGAGCCCTCATCATTCTCCAAACCCTCTTCAGTTAGTGGATTATTTATTCGGGCAAACAAATAGGGAAATATTTATAAGCACAATCAATTACTTACAAAACGTAGCGAAAACAAGCGAAATCTCTTATAATCAGATTTCCCCTCTTCCATCAAGTCGTCTCACTTTCTCATCAGATCAATCACAATCACATGACGATTCTCGTAGTGAACAAGTTAGTGTGAATTAACTGATTAGTCTGAATTGACAACAACACAGAAATGTATTACAAAAATAATGTAATAACAGCTCAATCAATAAGAGTGATCATACAATCTAAGAATATTCACGACCGAGATACGAATTCGGAAATGAATGATAGCTTGCTTTGGTGGGTGAAAGAGAACTCGTGGTAAACAACTGTCGTTTAGCCAGACAATGGCAAATGTTCGCCGTAAACGAATAAGTTCGTTTATCTTTTCTAGATGTAGTCGATTCAAACCGTGGTCAACGCGTGTTTGCAGTGGTACATCCAATATCCATGTGAGCTGATGTCCGCCACCTACCGTACACAATTTACCGTAACCAGGATACAGTAACCCGAATTTCTGTAATTAAAATGTTTTTTTTTGTAATTTCTGAAATTGTTGTCACGAGTAGTCATCGCCAGAGAGTGCTGTATCCCATGTACAGTAATCCCGGCTACAACAGACCTACCGTACCCCCATCGACCAATCCGCCCCCTCCGCCACAGCGAGTGAGGGGAGTAGTCAGAGAGACAAAACGGAACAAATCAGACAAGTTTCAGAAAGTTGTGATCGGAAAGAGTAAGTTCTGTTATTAAAATGGGTAATACTAAAAAATAATACTTCGAATGATACCTTGTTTGAATTTGATAAGGAGGACGACGCGCATTGATTTCACAGAGCGATAATAACTTCTGCGAGGGCATTCATTTTTCTCATTACTTCAGAAATACGGGTTACGGTAGGTCTATTGTAGCCGGGAGTACTGTACATGGGATACAGTACTCCCGGGCAATGACTTTTCGTGGCCACAACTTCAGAAATTACAAATAAAATTTAATTACAGAAATTCTGGTTACTGTAAATTGTGTACGGTAGGTGGCGAACATTAGCTGGCATGGATATTGGATGTAACCCTGCAAACATGCACGTGGATCAAGGCCACGGTTCGAATCAACTACATCTAGAAAAGATCGAAACTCTCGTCCAAGCCCCTTTCTGGAGCTTCCACTAGGATGTGGAATGTGGTAATCTATAGTACGGCAAATCATTCGCACATGCAATTTTTGTGATTTGGCATTGCTTCCACAACCAAAAACAACATGATGAAGAAAGTCAAAGACAATGAGTACGTGCATACTGTTTGTAACATCCTTTCACGAGAGGATCGATCTAGCGAAAATTAGTTTTTTATTGGATGTGGTACTCTCTGGGCACGCCTGACAGCCTCCCGAATTCTCGGAGCCCGAATAGCATTTTGTGGCTCGGTACACCTGGTCGGATCCTCGGGTACCCAACTTTGGTTTGTGCGAAAAATCATGCGAGAAGTACCTATACTCTTTTTCCATGCTTTATCGATCTATATACTTTATTTATTCTCATTTATTCTTCATTTATATCTATATACTCAACTTCGAAGATTTCAAAAGTGTTAAAAAGCAGCTAATTTTTTCAGTTATGACCATCTTGGGACCACGACATGATTTGAACGAAAAACGAGGTCAACGTTGGGTACCCGAGGACCCGAATCGATATACCGAGCCACAAAATGATATTCGGGCTCCGAGACTTCGGGAGAATGTCAGGCGTACCCAGAGGGTACCAAAACCAAGAAAAACTCATTTTCATTTTTTGGCACCATTCCCTAGAAATGTTAATTTAGCTCGATCCTCTCGTGAGAGGCGTGATACACTATTCCTAATTCAATTTTCAACATCAACTAAATTGTTTAAAAAATACTAAAATACAATATAGGGCGTTCTAAAAACTATGTGGGCTTATAACTATTTACATCTACTAGCCTCCTTCGACGACGCCTCTCTTTCTCGACCCGTCTTCTCTCGATGAAGGGGTACCCTGGAATGACGAATCAATAAATGAACTACTGCCGCAACGTATGAAGTCCGCATTTTCGACAATTTCAGTGGAACCCGCGCAATCACAAGTGAGAAAATGAGGAAGGGAGTATATAAAATAGACATTGTAGGGTTCAGAGTATCGCGTGTCTCAAGACATTGAGGGGATGGAAGGGGTAGAGGAAGATGAGAGAATTGAAGAACAAGAAGAGGACGAGGAGAGAAAAGAGAACAATCGATATGCGATAGTAGAAATCGATTGTCTCCTTTCTCTCTTCGATCGATGTAAAGGGTGTGGAGCCCGACTAGATACCAGTTCGGTCGCGGTCGCTAGAGTTGGTAGTGCATCCATTGTCACGTACGAGTGCCTCGGTTGTACTGCCAACGGACGGTGGGAGAGTCAATTCAAAGTGGGAAGTGGAAAGGGAAAGGTATACTCTCTCAACCACTGGATCCCCATTGGAGCGTTTATTACTGGGACCCCCCTGCCGGTATTAGATCCTATGTAGGTTACTCTAAATTACGGTATTACAGAGATTGATTGATATGGCGAAGGAGATCGATATCGCGTTTCCGAGTGACAGATCAATGCGCAAAGTTATACGAGACACGGGTGCGGTAGCAATCGATCGCGTCTATGAGTCTTGGCAGAGAGACGCGCGAGAAGTCGCATTGAGCGCGGCGAAGGTATTAGAATACAAACAAATGTATCAATAAAAGTTCATTTGAAGGAGGAGGGGTTGACAGTATCGATAGATGGGCAATATGATTGCCCTGGATTTAACGCGCCTAACTGCAAGGTTACGGTGATCGATTGCGAGACTAAGCTCGCCCTGTCCTCCTCCACCGTCCACAAGCATGAACCTGGGATAGGTGATACCCGCAAAATCGAAATTGCGAAAACAATCAATCAGTTTAGATGGTATTTCGATCAGAATGGAGAGCGAGGGAGCAAAGCGAGCACTTGTTGAATTAGTAGACGATGGAGTGAAAATACGGTATCACTTTTTTTTCTAATTAAAGGGAATTGGTACTACAAATGAAGTGATTTTACAGTGCAAACCTTATTTTTATATAGTTGAATTTTTAAAACCGCACATTTTTACTACTTTTTTTTGTTGATCTAGTTTTGAATTTTTCTTTTTTTTCTATTTTTTGGCTTGGATGACTGAAATCAATTTTTAGCAGGGAAACACAATATCACCGGGCAAACCCAGGTGAAATAAAAAAAATTGAAAATTACAATTTATTTCTACATTGTAATAATATGCTGGTTTTTCAATACTCTAATTAATTTGTTTTTTTAAAACTTCATTTGCAGTACCAGGTCCCATTATGAAGCCTCAGAGAAATATAAACAGATACAATATATAATATTATTAGCGCGCGCGTTGGCGATCAGAACAACATGGTCAACAAGACATTGCGAGAAGAGCCCAAGACAGCCACCATCGAGATGTTTCTCGACTGGTGGCATGTTCAGAGGCCACTACGCAAAGAGTGGTTCAAAGTGAGATGATGCAACAAAAAATATGCGCAAACGAGTGTATTTGAAGGTCATTAAATCGAACCCAACGATGACTCCGATTTATCGTTCCTTCTTCAATCACTTATACTTTGCCCATCACAAGTACCCCAATAAGGCGGATCGTCCGCGTGCCCTTGAATTAGTGCGATCTTTCTTGAAGCACATTCAGGGACAACATTCATGGGCAAAGGTAAATAGACGTATGCAAAAAGTGATAGGAAATGAATTATAGGATAAGGAATTCAAACTGGTGAAGAGGTGTGAACACGAGAAATTGGGCAAATTGAAAAAGGGGGAGAAGAGATTGAAGCTGTCGAAGAAGGTACAGCATGATAAATATATTTAATACTTGAATATCTAAATATAGAAGCACTCTGACTTGCTGGGAATGGTGAGGGAGTTGCTCTACAAGCCCTCTTTCGAAAAGGCGTTCCTCTCTGCGGCCGCTCTCGCAGATACGGCCATAAACGAGTCTTTTCACTCTCTCTCCCTCATGTACTCATCGAAACGCTTCCATTGGTTAGTCAATAACAAATACAACAAGAATGTGGTTTTTGGCTACTTTCAGCTCGCCCCACTATTATCGGCTCAAGACGAAGCTTTCGGTGCTCCACTACAACAGTTTAGTAATGCAAGATTTGTTGGGAATGAGATGGGAAACGGGCAACACGAAATTGACAAGGAAGGGCAAGGTGATCATTGCCGTGAAACGGAAGAGAGGACCCGGAGTTCACGAATGGAGAAGAGAGGCAAGAGGAACCTAATCGATATTGATTGATCGAACCAATTTCAGATCATGATGGAGAGTTTGCGAGTGCGTGAGGAGATCAACGAGCAACAATACGCACGGCGGATTGGGATTCCGGACGACGATGTCTACGACGAAGTGATCAAGTGGTGGGAGGAGAAGGAGGAGGGGACACTGGGCGAGTACGAGGAATGGGAGGAATGGAATGAAGAAGACGCGGATGAAGGAGAGGAAGAGGAAGAAAACGAGGAAGAAATTGACGGGAATGAAGAAAGAGAACGCGAAGCAAGAATAAGCGATGAAGAGGGAATTTAGAGTGGCAAAAACCACCCAAAACAAGTTGAACTCGTTGCAAATATGTAACCTTGTACTGACATCGAATAAACCGAGTTAATTCAAATATACCGGTTTGTGAGTAACGCAAATGAGTCGCAAAGCGTGACAACTGGTGGGAGAGGTGGGATAACAATAACTATCCGCAGGTTTAAGCCGAAATAATAAGAAAAATCGATTCAAAATGATGAAATAAGAGAAAAGAACCGCCGCGAGGGAGCCAGGTGTAGGGCCGGCAATTGTCGCTGGCACTTTGCCAACTGGCTACAAACTACGTACCGAATCATGCGCTGCTTATCAGTACGATAGAGATGTACCGGAACGCTTTAATCAGTACCGTACTTTTCATTTTTTAAAATAAATTTTCAGAATTTTTTTAAAATTTATTTTTTTTCATTTTAGTTGTTTTAAGGCAATTTCTGATCAATAGTGCGTACAACATGTAGGTCTGCCAGGTCCCTTTAAAGAGCGTCCAAAAAATCCGGGGAAAATAAGAGTAATCCCAAACGGGATTTAAAAAAAATTCCCGTTCGAAAACTACCCACGCACTATTTGAATATTAAGGATTTCTTTTTTGATTTTAATTTTCAGTTCGACTTCCGATTCGACCGTAAAAACAACAGGGGCGGCTTCAAGAGTTTCTGCTCCATTCCTGATGTAGGCTTTACCGATTGGGAATGCATTCACATCGGTGCTAAAATCGCCATTAGGAATGTGAACGGAATCAGGTGATCAGCTATTACAAATTTACAATCACTCGTCCAAAATAATAACACGCTCCACGGCTAAACCACGTTCCGCTGTCGAGAGAGCATGAAAAAGCAAGAGAAATATCGGCGTCTACCGTTGAAATTCAATGGTAAAGGTAAAGGTAAAGTTACTACCGGAATCAAGAGATGTTAACGTCGACAAGCGACTACTCTGCCGGGGCTCACCGGTAAGGCCGGTTAGCTAACAAGGTCTACGTAGCCCCTACCTTCCGCAATCAAAGTTGCTACCAATTTTACCGCCACCGAGGGGGATGGAAGACTTGGTGAACCTGGGCGGGGATCGAACTCGTGATCATTCGTATGACAAGCGGCGCCTTACACCACTCGGCCATCTCCGCCATTCAATGGTGATTACTGTCAATAAATAAATTCAGAGCGATTCCCAAGATGAATTTCTCTTCTCCTTCTCAATTTAGTGACGTCACTTTCTTCGTTGAGGGAAAGAAAATTCACGCTCACAAACAGGTTATTGATATTTTGTAGGAAGAAATTTATGGATATTGCTTACAAAATTCATGAATTACAGTATCTGTCCGTCTATTCGAAGATTTTTCACGAGACTTTTTTCGTCGCTGAAAACACGAAGAATCTGAATGAATTTGATATTCCGAGAGTGAAATACGAGGTATATTAGAAATAATTTCATAAATATAAGCAAATGGCAAATTTTTTCTTCAGGAATTTGTCGATCTATTGCACTGCATCTACCCATCATCAAAGAAAGTCTCAGGTGACTGTTTTATTAAAATTAATTTCTTTATTTATGTTTCAGTGATCAATGTTGGTTACCTTCTGAAGCTCGCGCGCCTCTTCCAAATCAAGGTTACAAACAAAATATTTAAAAGAAAAAAATAAATTTCACTGTTAACTTTCTTGTAGGAGATGGAATAAATAATGAATGAATGAAAATCGGTTGATGACTCCTCATTAAAAGTGTAACTTTTCAGTTCATCCGAGATGCTGCTGTTGACTTCCTGCTTTCTTCTGAAGCAGAAGATATCATGCACGAGAGGATCATATGGTACAATGTCTACGATTTGAACGAATTGGAAGTGAGCTCATTGACTTAATTTTCTGCATTAACGATTTCACAATTTTTTTTGAAATTGGTTAAAAAAGAAAAAAAAGGTTTTTATTAAATTGCAATATATTAAATGTCTTGTCTCAAGGGCAAACCTATCTCGATGTAACAAATAATAAAATATGGATCTTTATTTCACGAATTCGCATTTCCAGGATCACTTGAGGAAAGAACTATCGTCGTGGGATGGAGAGGAGTACTTTGGAAGGATGAGGGTGAGTACGGTAGTGCAGGTTACTGTAACCGATAGTAACTACAAGAAACGCAGGACACGGGAAATTACGGCAAAAGCAAATTACGATGTCGCGCGGGGTGACAAATGTATGTCGAATAATTTCGAAAGGAATTTTATATTTTTTAAATGTTATTTTTATAATTCATTTGCAGCAGAACAGTGTGTACACGCGACTTGCTGCCGAGGAGAAAGTCAAAGTGCTGGAGTACATTCTGCTAAAGCCATGAACTGATATTCTCCTATTAATCCTAGTGAGACGATTAAAACTATTGCTTGTATACGGTAGTTCATATTGTTGCTTTCTTTTTGTTGTTTTTCTGTTTGTCCTTGTGAACCCTTTGATAAAGAGCTTGTTGATTCAGTTAATGCATTTTAATATAATTGGTTGTCTCATCCAATCAATATATCTTTTTATTACAATTCGTGTTCAATCAAATTACACCATCGTCCAGATCCTTCTCTACCCTCTCATCTCGCCATAATGTCGACCGTCGGTGACCATTCTGGTAATGTTATTACTTTAAAATTCAAAATGCATTTTTGAGTGATTTATCAGCTATGTAGAATATCTCCCACCTAATTATAGTACACTTGAAACGCAAGAATGTCTTTTTTTGTGGTTTTCCTACACGCGAGCACGTATTCAACATTCCGGAATCGTGTTCTAACTTAACAGTAACAGTAAGAATTATTTTAATTAATTGATTGGAAGGTATGAAAAAAGACACATTAAATGAAGATTATTAAACAATCTAATTAATTAAATGTCAGGACGTGCTTCATCGGGCGTAATTCGATGGGAGGTCGATGCCATCTCTACTCTGGATTCGGAAGGAGCCGAGTCTCACACAATTGAGGCGTTGGGAGTGGAATGGTAAGTTTGGTCTATCGCGTTTGTTTCCCTAACTTTAAACTAAACTAATTAAACTAATTACAAGATGAGCGGATATTTCGCATTTTGGATAACGCATCTTCAGTCTCAGCGATGGATCGTAGCGAGCGTTTTAAATGAACAGATCCAATATAAGAATTTTCCAGAATTTAAAACTTTAATATATATTTGAGGGATCTGCATTTGGAGAAGGCGTCGACTGAGGGTGTTGACCATCTCGCTGCTTTTCTTCGTTGCGCAGAGAATCGATCCAACTTTTGGAGTGTCGACGTCGCTTTTGAGATGGAGCTGTTCGGAAAGGATGAGAAGAGCAACGAAATATACAAGGTTGAATCTTTCTTGATCTCTCTCTCTCTTTCTGTCGCGAAATATTCTGATATTTTAATATCGGAAGTCTTGGAAGTTAGTTAGTTTAGTTTACACGCCGTTTATCAAGAGTCTATTCGGGGCCACTGGGAATCGAATTGGAGCTCTGACGACTTAAAAATGGCACAATATATTGGAAGTTCTGTAATAAATAAATAAAATATGTATTTGCAGTTCTCAAAGCGATTCGACTGCAAAACGTTGAATTGGGGCGGATGTAATATCAAATGGGCGAAACTCTTCGATAAGAGCAACGTTAGTTCATCTCCTGCATTTTATTTAAATTATTTTAACTATACTACATTTTAGAACTTCGTCAAGGATGACAAAATCACTGTTGAAGCTCGCATCACGTTCACTAACATCAGGGGGCTCAGGTTGTTAAGAGCTTCCTTCTGGTATATTATCTTACTTTATTCCAACGGTCCCTGTTGAGGGTAGCTCACACTTATATATGGGATGGTGAGCAATCACTATACAACTGTACAACATGAGTAACATGAGTAGTATAGGAAAGGAGGGGAGGATGACTCATAACACTCCCGAAAAAGCAAAGAAAATGGTTGGCCAGTGCTTAACTGTTTAGCCAAGATGAGTATAAAGGTTGGAAGTGGCAGTAGGCGAATGGCATGTTGTGCCATCGAGGTGACAGGAAAAGAGAGTTAAAATATTCCGAGAGATTGGAATATCTAAGAAGAATATGGGTCCGAGTATCTGATAACGAAGGGAAGGACCTCCAGAAGAAGAAAGATGTTGAAGATGACGATGATTGGGTACGGTTATGACGAAGGTGTGAAGTTGACTGATGATGAGTGTTGTAGGTATGTGGGGTTACTTAGTTAGTGAAAATCGATGGATTAAAAAACAATCTATGTATGTATCAAAATGCTAGTGCAGAATAATACATTAAAAACAGTAATTTCAATAATATCACATAAAGCAAATCCTACAAATGAGAAACAACATAAATCCTAAATCCTACGACGTCGCTGTGTTGTCCTCCTCTCGCGGTGAAGTCGTTGAAGTGTATTTGCGTCTTGAGTTTAAGGGAGAGGTGGTGTGAGATGTTGTAACACATGAACAATTCATGTGATTCGTATAGTAATCTTGAGAATGAGAAATATTAACAAAATAAGTGTAAGGGTAACAATGAACGAGTTTTTCAAGACGAATGATTCTATTACAATGATTATTGATTTTGCGAACTGCATTGTTGCGGTAACAATGCCTAATATTGTGTTCAACTAGTCTTTGCTATTAGGAACTTCTTTATCACATTTTAGAAAGTTAACACATTCTAGACTTATTTCGTTTTGCGCTTCAACACAGTTTGCGAAACCATTTAGTGTAATTTATTATATGTATTCGTGCCATCTTATGAAATGTTTTGTTTACTACTTAAGATAAGTAATGTACAATGTGTTCTTCTATGTTATTATTTGGATTGCAACTTAATATCGCTGTAAATGGTACGCATTGTAATTCTGCGTGAATTACTGATCACGTAGTTTTGCATGCAATTTCCCGTTTTGCTACTGATAAGCAACCGAGACATCCAGTATTGGTAATTACCGTTTTTTTTTAAAATTTAATCTCTGTATCTATCTCTATTTCGGTCTCTATAGTCGGTTCTACTTTCCTCGTCTCGGTAATGATTGTTTGATCGATATCTGTCACGATAATGTTCTCTGCTTTGATCACGCGACGGTTTTCTCGAGTATCTCTTGTTGGAGTACTGTTCACTATTGTTTCGGCTCCGATACGGTGTCTCATTTCTGGGACGAGAACGATCACGAGAATGCTCTCTTTTGTAATAGTCATTCGAGGACCCGCGACGGCTATTATTCTCCATATCGCAGAATAGTGTGTTGTGTTTTCCTCCACAATTACTACATCTAGTATACGAGTGGCATTTCCATGTATCATGATTTCCAAAACATCTTGTGCAATTTCCCAAGTCTTTGAGTTTCCGATACTTATCCTTGGTACGACTATATCTATCACACTTCTTCACTCCATGACGAGTGTCTCCACAAAGAAGACATCGGAATGTGATGTCTCCTCTTTTGTCGTCAGACGAGTAATCATTAGTGTAGAATGAATAGTGCGTGTTTGAGTCAGTATGAGATCTGTCCGTAATGTCATCCACCAATCGAAATTTTCTAACAACTTCTTTCAGAGCTGAGAGTAATTCTTTGGCTGTCATTCTTTCCTTCGAACCATCAGTGTATAGTTTCGATATGACTTTCTTTGGCAATTTTCTCTCAATGATGTATGCGAAGTCATGGTTGTCTGGATTGAATCCAATGTGTTGTAGTTGTCCGAATATTCTTGTGATTGAATAGTACAATTGAACCAACTTCTTGTCGAGTTTATCACTAGGAGGAAGGTCGTTCAATTCATTTCTTAAACGAGTAGCGATGAGTTTGGAGTTACCGTAGTAATCTTGCAGCATTTCTACTGCGACATTGTAATTCTCCGAAGCGAGTGGAAGAGAAGCAATGATCTGCTCTGCAGAATTGCTGAGTAGATTTCTGAGATACGTGAATTTGATGATGGGAGCGAAATTCGGTTTCTTATGGATCAGTTCATTGTATTGTCCCCAGAATTCAGGCCAACGAATGGGATTTCCATCGAATACTTTGATGTCAATTTTCGGCAGTCTTGCTTCTGCCATTTGACTATTGTCTTTTCTCATGTAATTATCATTATTGAAATCCATTTTCTCGAAGGGGTTTACCAGACCCTCAAGTGCGTCATCATCATTTTTCTCTCTTTGTCTTTCCAATCTATGCATATTCAACAATTCATCTTTATCAGCATCATCGAGCATAGGTGCATGACCAAACTCTGGGGTATGAGGATCATTGTACTGATGTACCATGTCCGAGTTATCAATCCGGGGCATCGGTCTAGGACCGTGATCCCCATTACGAGGAACATTGTACCGAGGTACAGTGTCCGAGTTATCAATCCCGGGCATCGGTCTGGGACCGTGATCCCCATTACGACTAGCAATGTACTGAGGTAATGTGGTATTAGTAGTTCCAGATTGGAGGACTGGCTCCAGGCGTGCACGACCTTGGGCATTATTAGGAGTAGATGCTCCGTGATTCATACCCTGGTTGAGTTCTTCTAATCTACCTGAGATTTGTGATCGATTGTTTTCCATTTCACTTAGCAGTTTCGGAATCTCAGTTAAGTACCCGTCATATCCTCCATATTTGTTCACGTAGTCCTCATGAACCTGCTTCTCTCTCTCGTCCACTTTCACTATTTCAGTCCATTCAACATGATATCTTTCCAGCTGTCCAAACGCATTTGCCACTTTCTCATACAGGTTCTCGAGTTCTGTCAGAACAGATTGGAGAGTTTCCTTATCATGAATAGAGAGATCATACCCTTCTGGCAGAAGAGCGTAGTACTTCTCCAGCAGATCTCTCAGAACGTTGCGACAACGACCGATTTGTTGTCTGATTACTCCCGACATTGTATATCTTCCCTTTCCCGATTAGATGCGAAATTGAAATAAAAAGTTTTTTTTTGTTTTTTGTTTGTTTTTGAGTATATTAGGCAAAGATGTAAAAAGAAACTGAAACTGACCTGCAGTGGAGGTCGTCTCCACACTCCAGAAGCTCCTGTCGATTCTCCTCTCCTCTTCTCACGGTTCTCACGGTTCTCACGGTTCTCACGGGTAGTTGGTGGCGGAGGGAGGCGGCAGCAACGGAAGGACGCAACGTTGGATAGAGTTCGATCAATTTACCGAATGGTCGCCATGTTAAGAGCTTCCTTCTGGTATATTATCTTACTTTATTCCAACGGTCCCTGTTGAGGGTAGCTCACACTTATATATGGGATGGTGAGCAATCACTATACAACTGTACAACATGAGTAACATGAGTAGTATAGGAAAGGAGGGGAGGATGACTCATAACACAGGTACGTATTTATTAGACTTTCTTGGCTAGGATTGGCGAAATAATGTTAACGTAGATCTGCAGCTTACAATGCCTCTATGATGGGCCATTTGAGAGCTGGCAATTCTATAACTCGATGAACATTATTTTTTCGAACCTGCTCCTAAAGAATTATCGAAATCCCAATAAAAAAGTTTACAACGATCAATTTTAAAATAGTAAACAGCCACTATGCATTTAGTCTAAAGTCCAGCATATTTTATCCAAGTTAATTTAATGTATTTTAAAAGTTGAATGCGTTTAAATTTAGTCTTTAATTGATTTAGAATTGTTCCTACCATCGATTTCACTGATGATTCCGATCCTCGTAACGATGGAATTCTGGTGATTGAGGGAAAGAAACTACATGTGAGCAAGCAGGTAAATTAACAAATTAATTAAACAGTAAAAAATTATTCGCAAGCGATGATTAAAAATTCCTCTTTATTTTTTCATTTTAACATCAAGTAATTAACGTCTATTACCAGCTCCTCTCTCTCCACTCTCCCTATTTCAACACAATGTTCTACGGCAATTTTGACGAAAAGGAGAAGAAGGAAATAGAGATCGAAGATGTTCAGTATCAGGTACTTTCGACCGACAGATTATGTATTTATTTATCGTACACTAAGGGTGCGACAACATGCACATTTATGTGCGACTTACACAAATGGTATTAAGGAGTGGGGAATTCACAGAAGAGAAGGGAGTGATATGGGCACCCACGCGGGAATTAAGAGTGAGGGGAGGAATTTTTTAAAAATACACTATTTGCAGGAATTTGTCGAGCTTCTCAACGTGATCTACCCCTCCGACAACAAGATCAATGGTTAGTAAAATAGAAGAAATATTTTTACATTCAAATGAAAACAAAATTATTTTGGATGCAATTGCAGGAAAATATTTATTTTAGATGCAAATGTGACTTCCCTGCTGAGCCTCGCAGATCGTTTCGAGATTCAGGTAAGCATGCAAACAGAAGGGGACTTGTGGAAATAAGCTTTCCATCAAATATTTAGTAAAGTTGTTGTGGGAGATTTACTAGTCAACAAATGAGAAGAGTTCTAAGATCAGTCTAAAGTTCAAAGATCAGCCTAAAGAGAGTTCAATTTTGTACAATTGCAGTCGTTGATGAAAAAAGCAGAATCATTCATCATTCGCTCCTCTGATTTCACCATTCCTCTCAAGCTCAAGCTCGCCGATCAATATCGCCTCGTCCAGCTACAGGTCGCGATTAGTCATTGATTGAATACTGATTTTTAAAATTAATTATTCAGGATGATTGCTTGACTACTCTGGATTCCGTGAAGAGCATCACGGATCTCAGGGTGATTAGTATGATTTTTTATTAATTTTATTTTTGTTATTATTATTATTATCACAATTATGTATTATTAAATGATTTCCATTTTTAAAAAATCCATTTTCAGACCACTAAAGAGTACGAGGAACTATCGGATACGTCGAAAGCCGCACTGCTAGAGAAGATTATGCGACTGACTGAATTATCGAACTAAAGTTGACTTGCAAAGGTGTTATTCACCGATCATAATTGTCTTTTTTGTTAGTATTTGAGAGCTTTTCAGACTCTGATTTCGACATTTCCCTCCTTCTTAACCAATTCTATGATTGTATCAACCCTCTCTAAATACCAACTATATTTGCCAGAAAAAATGACTAGTATTATTTTTTACTGTAGAAGGAATAATTCCCCAAATCTTTTCTGTTATTAATGTTATTGATGTTTCCATGTTGTCTTGTTTGGATAAATCTGTTGAGGCTATTGGCATTTCTATTTCATTTATAGCGATACGTCCGGAGCGTTTCTAATATCTGCCGCTTTGCACTCCTTTCTTTAAAAACTCAATATTAATCACAATATCCTACAGTAATTTTAGAAACAAATTCGGGTAAACTGGCTCGCGCCTGTGAATACAACATTGAAAACCTTGATGCTAGTGAATTTCAAATCTTTATGCTTTAAAAATGCATGTTTTAAATGTTCGCAAAAGTTCTTCATTGGATGCGGAATCGCAGTATCCTCACCGTAATAATATTTTAAGATTTGACATTACGGTGCTTTTTTTATCGATTAAGGCCGATATTGTTCATTAGCAGTCACGATCGATGAGCGACAACACCAGCGGAGGAACGGATCAAAAGCCGGGTGAGCTGCCGCAGGTGCAGCAACTGCAGCAGCAACAGTTTGGAGTCGGGCAGCAGCCGCAGCTGCAGTACTACCCAGGTGGGAAACTAACGAGTGATACGTATGAAGGAATATTCAGTGAATAGAATAGCTAGCTGTCAGTTGACCAATTCCATTTAAATAATATTTTGAAAAAAATTATGCGAAACATATTTACAGGCGTGTTCGGACAGCCGGGCGCGGGTCTCAGCGCCGGTGCCAACCCGATGTATGGCGCGGTTTGGGCGCCACCACAGCACTTCCCGGTATTCGGTGGACCCGGAATGGCGCCATGCTTCGGTGGATTCTACGGCATTGGACAGACTGCTGCCTCAGGACAGGTATAGGAGAGGGGTACGGTAGAGAGCGGAAAACTATTTTCTAAATTGTTATCGATTTTTTCTAGTTTCGAGCTACTATTGTGTAAGTGTTATGGCATGAATACGCAGGGATTTCAGATCGGCAGCCCTTTCCCGCCTACCGTATCCCCTTCCCCCATCGCGGTCGCTACCGTACCGCCTACCGTACCATCGATAGGTTCTGTTCCTGCAGCCGTCGTTTGCTGCCCTGAGAAGGTAAGATTATCGATTTTTTCCTTGATAAATACAATCGGTATTTGAGGAGGAGCACGATCGATCTCGTCAGAAGATGGATTCGTTACACACAGCGATGAAGGTGATCTTTGACCGCTTTTTAAAATCTTATCTTCGATAAAGTGTATGTTCGCTCTTCGATCAACCTGTACTTCAGTTATAAAATTATACAATCATTCCTAACAGGAAGTAGCATTTTGTCATTTATAATTTAATATTTATAATAATATTTGTGTATAGGAGAAGATGAGAGAATCGATGATGAAGAATTTGGATGAAAAGGCGACAATGAACTTGAGGATTGAGACATTGGAGAAGTTGAATGGAAAGTTGGAGGTGTGCTGTTATTTTTTTAATTGAGAATTTTTTCCAGTGATGTAGCCATAAGTATGGTTTCATCCGCCGTCTTTGTTGTATCTATGAACCTTGCTAGGCAGCGAAAAGTCATACAGGTTTTTATTTTTGTTGGCCTGATTAGCTCAAAATCGGCGCAACTACATTGTCCCCATACCTGGCATAACTATTCAATAGAATCCTCATCGAGGGTAATATTCCACCAGGTTTCGGGGACAGTAGAACCATTCTTCTGCATAAGGGCGGGGATAAAACAACACCCAAAAATTACCGCCCCATCTCCCTCCTTCCCGCTATACAAAAAACCCTCACATCGGTCATAAATAACCGAATCGGCCGCTCGCTCGATGATCTTCGATCTCGAGAACAACAGGGATTTAGATCTGGACATTCCACTGCCAAAGGGATTTTCATCCTCAACACTCTTTTTGGAAACTGCAAAGAGTATAGACGCCCTCTCTACCTTCTATTCCTCGATGTTAGCAAAGCTTTCGACTCTGTACTGTGTGATTCCGTTCTCTCTGCAATGGAAAGTGATGGTGTACATTCCACCTTCACACGTTTCATACAATCACTCACAGTGCAGAGTAAAAGCTCTATCATAGTAAATGGGAAGGGAGTAGAGGTGTCTATCGGTAGAGGTGTTCGCCAAGGGGATGGATTGAGCCCGCGACTATTCGTGTCTGTATTGGATACGGTATTCCGGGGAGTAAATTGGGCTCGAAAAGGAATATGCATAGATGGCGAATACTTATCTTATCTACTCTACGCAGACGACTGCGTTCTCATTTCCCACGATTCTCGCCAAGTGCAGTCTATGGTGCGCGAATTAGAAAGAGAGTTGTTGAAGGTGGGATTGCGCTTAAATGGAACCAAAACTGTAGCACTAACTACCAACCCCCATGGTAGAGCAGTCGTTGTGGGAGGAGAACAGGTTAAAATAAAGGAAAAGGTAGTTTATCTTGGTCAAGAAATATCCCTCGGACCGGGTAGATTTAAGGGTGAACTACACAGAAGTGTCAGAAGTGCGAACTGGGCATTCTCCAAATACTCGGAATTTTTCCTCGGAAGGGGCAGTCCAAAGTACCTTAAAAAGCGTCTATTCGATGGTGTTGTTTTCCCCGCATTTCTATGCTGAAACTTGGTGCCTAACTAAACGAAATCAGGAATCACTCTGCGTTGCTCAGCGTAAACTCGAACGGAAAATGTTAGGGATCACCGTACTAGATCACATTACAAATGAGCGAGTGCGTGATACTACGAAGTTGAAGGATGTTGTGAGAGAGGCGGAAAAGCGTAAATGGATATGGGTTGAGAGGCTCTCGAAATTATGCTATAATCGATGGAGTCTGAAAGTGCTCGGATGGACCCCAAGAGGCAAGAGGAAGCGTGGAAGACCGGCTAAGAGATGGAGCGACGATTTCGTAAAGGCAGCTGGACCTCTCTTCATGCAAATCGCAAGGAACAATCAAACTCAGTGGAGAATTCTAATGGCGACCCAGTTGACCTAACATCCAAATCAGCTGATAAAGTTGTTCAAATGTAAATGTAAAAAAAATGTACTGTTCGAAATGGCTTTAATTAGTTACGAGCGAGTTTATATGCGTTTATTTGTTTCAATTATCGATTTTTTTATATTTACAGAAAGAACTCGAGTCGGCACGAGCAACCATCGAGAATGTGCGGTATTTTAAAATATATTAGATTTTTTTTAAATTTTAAAATAATCAATAAATTTGTTGTTACTCTAGAATTCTATTATCGATTTTATATTTATTGCAGCTACTGGCAACGCAGCCGGCTCCCGAGATGAAGGACGAAACAACTCAGGTACGGCAGTCGAGCAGAAAATCGATAATCAACAAAAATAAAATATGATTCATCCTCAGACTGTCGATTCGGACAAGGAAAAGCAAAATCAAGTGTTGATCTCTGTCCAAACTAAAAATGAGGTAGGTCACGGATCTTTTTTTACAATTTTTCACTATCTTAGTAAATTGTGGTGTGAGGTAGTGATAAGTAGAATTTACCACTCGAAATATCCTTTGTTCAAGTACAAAGGAAGATTAACAACGAAACAAAGAACTGTTCCGGAACGGAGTCGAAACGCTTTCTTTTTTTTCGTTTCGACTTTTCGGGTGGTCATCTCTATTGATAAGATACGCTAATGGATCGGGGTTGACTGCGGTATCTGACATTATCGATTTTAATTATGCCATGGAGGACGGGGTCGAGAACTTTCACTACAATCACTCACTAGATTCGTAGATAGTCCTCTGATGTAGTGATAAGCTACGTTAGTGGGTGGGGTTGACTACGGTAGACGATATTATCAACTGTAAATATCGATTGCAGGACGAAAGAGAAGATGGATACGGTAGATGAGGAAGCAGGTGAAGTCGACGTGAGTTATGATTATCATAATATTTATGCGAGTACAACATAAATTATAGATTTATCATCATGAATAGCAGGCGAAATCGTTTACATGCTTTTTCTATACTACTACGTTTTATTGAAGATTGGTTACGAGACGCCGGAGGCTACGGTAGATGATGGATCGCAAAATGAAGAGGCTGATAATGAGGCACTGGTAAGTGCAGTATTTGAACAGATTTAAAATTAGCGTCAGTGAGACGCATAGATTTTTTTATTTTTTATTTATTTATTTATTTATCGTACATCAGAAGGGTGCGACAACATGTACAAAAATGAACTAGTTAAAAATGATATTTAATAATGGGTCATTCGCAGAAGTGGGGAGCGGGAAGGGAGTGATCGGGCCACTTTTTTGCTTTCAGAACGAACGGGCCTCGCTCGGTCGAAGCTGCAAATCGGCTGCAAAGCGACCTGCTGCAGCTGCAGCATCAGTGATAGCAGCAGATGCTGCTACAGCTGCATACGAATTCGCAGCAGATACTGCAAGCAGCGACAACGCTGTCCTTGCTGCAAAGAGAAACAAGAAGGATGCCGATAAGGAGGATGAGACAGAGGGAATGGCCTGCTACAAGTGCTCAGTTAGTTTTCCTATAGTCTTCTTTTTCTCTTCCAATCGTTATTGATTGAAAGAGTAAAAATTGTACAATATGTTGTTATTTTTGCATTATTTATTTCGTTTTTAGCATGCCGTGAAAACAGTCAATGCCTACTTCTCACACATGAAGAGAACACACAATGTGGCCCATGCTGAGGTATGCCATTACGAATTTACGCTGTTTGTAGAAAGTAGGGGCAGTGTCTCAATTAGGGTGCTCTATTCCGGGTCCGTTTTTGGCGTCCCCAGTACCGGCGGAAGCTAAATAATTTTTTTTTCAAGCTAAATAAAGCAATTCTTGTTATTTCCGGTCGGAGCCTGGTTCAAGTGCATGGAATGCGGGCACATTACAAGATCGAAATATCATGAACAAAAAGTACTGTTTTCGAATTTCGATACATTATATTCTGGAAGTAAGAATATTAATTTATATATAAAATTTTAGTTGTAATATTTTTTTTTGATATTATGTTCGCAGACTTATTTGTTCATTGCGATTGTGCTTTTTTACATGTCGATTTACAGTGTAGCGGTGCGCGCTTCACGTTGTTCAGCGGAGAGTTTGAGAAGAAGGAGGATAAGACAGATTGGATGAAATGTCACAAGTGTTCGGTTAGTTTTTACACTTATTGAAACTTTTTTAAATGTAAACCATTATTTGTTGATTGTTGGGAAAGATGCGGAATTATTGTGTAGAAATTTTTCTTCCTCTTTCCGACATTGTTCAAAAAGGAAACATTGATCTCCGACTGTTATTGTTTATGTGTAATAAAATCAGTCTGAGATCAATTCCAAGCATGATTAAATGTTATGTGGAAAAAAATACACGTTTCATATTTTTCATGATAAATTATTATTATTATTATTATTATTATTATTTTAGCATCTGTCGAAGAACCTTGCCGGTTTCATCTCTCATTTGAGAGATAAACACAAACTGACTCCTACTGAGGTATGCAATTGCGAATTTTCGCCTTTGTAGGGACAGTTCCGCACAAGGAAACTAGCGACAAAGTTTGTGATTTTGTCATATTTAAATGACAAAATTGCTTATTCGTTACTTGCGCATGTTACTTAACGATGTAATGCATTAGTTGTTTTTTTATAATTGTATTATATGTATATGTATATTTCTGATATGCATAATTCAAAAATGAAGGCAGACGGTAGCATTATTTTTCTAATTGCTTGTTGTTAAGGTGTAACGAAATAATGTGTGATAATTTCCGGTCGGCATCAGCTTCAAGTGCACGGTCTGCGGGCACACATGTCGCTAGCTTCAACATTTCTACAACAATGAGGTTATTTCACAAAATTTATCACAAAGGTTAAAGAAAGAACTAATTTTTGACGATTCCATTGCATTTCAAACTGAGGAATCCATTTCTGAAATAAAATAAAATTTCCAAAAAAATAAAATATTTTTATTCCTTCATACTGTAACTATTCAAAAAGTGTGAATGAGAGGTAGATCAAAAGAGATAAGATTCTTAGCGTAATGTGGCATGTAAGTTCTGGTAGCGCAAAAATAGCACTTCGAAATTTTTAAAAATTTATCATAATATTTGCGTGAATATTCTGGGCAGGCAGCAAGTATTTTTTATAAAAGAACATTTCTATTACCAATTTTCAGTGCCCCAATGCGCTTCGAAGTGGTCCATGATGACGAGAGAGAAGAGGAGTAGAAGGATACTGTAATCAGATTACTGTAGCTATTGTCACCCCCTCCTCCTCTTCCACCGATTGTGTGAAATTGCCACTCCTCTCACAATCAGTACCAACCGCCTTTGTCAGACACACACCCACTAGCATTGAATACTGCAGAAGATATTGCTTCCCCTCGAATTTATTGTCATTGTTGTTGTTGTTCCTTAATTCTTTTACGCTAGTGTGACAATTCTATTTCATTTAGCTTTCTTTCTTTCATCATTCACTTTTATTCCTTGTACAATGATCAACGTTTTCGAACCTAATAAGCGTTATTGAACACCGTTCTCTAATTATTAACCCCGTTTGAAGGAAAACTCCCATTAGATTTGCATACTGTAGAAGAGATAATGCCTAATTGTTTTGTTGTTGTTTTTTGCTAGTGTTATACACGCATGCTGACCTTTAAAACAAAAGCTAATTCGTTGTCTCTCGCTTATTTGCACAGCCTTGGTATGACCACCCTCTAAATCTCCCCCAAAATAGCATCTCATATAGAAGATCGTTATGTTGTGTCTCCGTTTTTTTAATAAATCGATTGATGCCTGTGAATTACATTTCTTGTTGTTACGAAGCAAGCGTTCGAAACGTTTTCAATATTTTTTTGTTGGATGCGGAGCCGAAATTTTCTTATTATAATCTTTGATTAGGCATCACGATATTTGTTTTATCGGTCGAGGCTCAAACATCTGTTCACTATAGCATGAGCAGCACAAGATCAATGAGCAGTATGGAAAGCGGAGGGGCGCAGCTGCTGCAGCACATGCAGCAAGTGCAGCAACAATTTGGAGTCGTGCAGCAGCCGCAGCTGCAATATTATCCAGGTGGTTTACTGTAGGTATTTAGCATGAAGGGAGGGAGGGAGTTTATATATTGTGGAAAAGTCGTTTTTACTTAATTTTAATGTGAAAAACTCTTTGAAAATACTTTCAGGCGGATTCGTACAGCTGGGCGCGGGACTCGGCGCCGGCGGCACCCCGATGTATAGCGGGGGCTGGGCGCCGCCACAGCAGTTCCCGGGATTCGCTGGCCCCGGAATGGCACCATTCTACCCTGGATTCCACGGAATTGGACAGAGTGTGCCCTCAGGACAGGGGGGATCTATAATAGAGGAGAGAGCGGGAAACTTCTCTCTCAAATATTATCGATTTTTCCTATTTTAGAGCTGATATTGTATATGTATTAGGGATGGCAAAACGGCATTCATGCCGGCAAGGGCGCCATATAAAGTTATGAGAAGATAATCATTACTAATTTCTTGATGGCATTTTTTAGTTACTTAAAATTCTTAGAAGTGAAAACAATCATACGATACGAGAATTGGGCAAGCAAATGGTAGTTAAATAATTATTTTCCGCATTGATGCCGGCATTCCGTTTTCGTTTTGTCATCCCTAATATGTATTATGGCATGAATGCGCAGGGATTTCAGATCAATGGACCTCACCCGCCTACCGTATCCCTTTTCCCCATCGCGGTCGTTACCGTACCATCGACCAGTTCTGCTCCGGCTTCCGGCTACTGCTGCCCTGAGAAGGTAAGATTATCGATTTTTTTCTTGATAAATACAATCGATATTTGAGGAAAAGCACGATCGATATCGCCAGAAGCTGGATTCTTTACACGCCGCAATGGAGGTGATTTTTGATCTTTACAATTTTTTTTTATTTTATGTCTCTTTTTAAAACACAATAAGTATCATTTTGTCATTTAAAATGTTTGTATCATCTAATAATTATAATTATATTTGTATATAGGAGAAGATGAAAGAAACGATGATGAAGAATTTGGATGAAAGGGCGAAAATGAATTTCAGGTGAGCAATGTGGTCTTTGATCTCTTGTTTTCCCCCAGTCCTTGATATTTTATTGATTATTTTGTATCAAACTAGCAGGGTGTGTTGAGGTTAAACTACATTATGGTAGAGTGCGCACTACGTTTTCTAAGTATAGTTCAGGGGGGGGCGTTCAGTTGCAGGGCACAGTTCGGTCCAGGGGGAGCTCTGTATCCGGCTCCAAATTCGGTCCAGGGGAAGCTTTACAGCCGGCTCCAGGTTCGGTCCAGGGGAAGCTCGGTAGCAGGCTCCAAGTTCGGTCCAGGGGGAGCTTGGTAGCCGGCTCCAAGATCGGTCCAGGGGGAGCTCGATGGCCGGCTCCAAGTTCGGTCCAAGGGGAGCTCGATATCCGGCTCCAGGTTACATTGAAGCTCAACTTATGTTGGGGAGTGTTAATCGCTACAAAGAGTACTGGCTTATTCCGTTGCAAAAGGCTCGTGAGGCAGAGAGCGATCGAAAAAAGCTGCCACTACGCCACTTCGTGGCTCCGTGGCAACTTTTTTTTCGATCGCTCTCAGCCTCACGAGCCTTTCACAACGGAAACGCAAGATACAGTGAGTTCAGAACGTTTTCGAACACGTTCGGACACGTTTCCGACATCACAAAACGATTTTCCTGTAATCCCCTACGCTCTCTGAATCATTCTGGAACTTTTCGAAATTTTCGATTTTTCACGTTAAAACGTGTTAGAACATGTTCAGACACGTTTTTGACATCGCAAAACACTTTTCCTGAGATCCCCTACGCTCTCTGAATCATTTTGAAACTTTTCGAAATTTTCGATTTTTCACGTAAAAACGTGTCAGAACACGTTCAAACACGTTTCTGACATCGCAAAATACGTTTCCTGTGATCCCCGACACTCCCTTTATCGTTTGGGAAAATATAGAAAATTTCGATTTTTCAGGTTAAAACTCGGCAAAACAGGTGAAAACGTGTTTCACCGTACTCAAAAACGGGTTAGGACAGTTTCTGACACTTGCGAAAAATGCGGCAAAAGGTTTGCCCGCGGCGGGGGTCGAACCTGCGTCGGTCGGATTTGAAAGCAAGCGCTTTAGCAACTTGGTCATGGATTTTGTTTAAATATTTTTTTATTTAAAAGTTTACTTTAGTGGATACGCATATGATAGTGAAGAGAGTGTGTCGAAATCTTTCTTCGTTCCCGAGTTATTCAGCAATAAAGTTTGAACACACGGACAGACAGACACACACACACACACACACAGACAGACAGACGTTCTGAAATAATAGTCTTTCGGAAAAATTAACGATTGCAGCGAGAGTCAGAAGGAAATTGATACGTTGAGGATGAGGATTGACAAGTTGGAGGTATACTTTCAAAATGCTGCCAGTGATATAGTTTCCGCCGTATCTATGATACTTCTATGGAGCGAAACAGTCATATATGGATTTGTGCCTAATTAGCTCTGTAGTACTGTTAGAAATGGATTTAATTATTTACGAGTAAATTTAATGGCCTACTGTACTTTTATGTGTTTCAAGTATCGATATTTGATCTCTACAGAAAGAACTCGAGTCGGCACGAGCAACTAATGCATTGAAGGAACGTAGCGAGAATGTGCGGTATTTTAAAATATCATTTTACGGTCAATTCAATTTTCGGCTATTCCTAATATTCACTGCAGCCACAGGCAACGGGGCCGGCTCCCGAGAAGAAAGATGGAACGACTCAGGTACGGTAGTCGAGCAGAAAATGGACAATCAATGACAAATAAAATATAATTCAGACTGTCGATTCGGATAAGGGAAGGCAAAATGAAGTGCCGATCATTGTTCTAACTGACAGTGAGGTAGGTCAAGCACCTTTTTCTCCACTTATTCTCTATCTTGTAGATATTCTTCTGACCTATAAGCTACGGTAGTGGGCGTGGTTTGACTACTGTAGCTGACATTATCGATTTTACATCTATTGCAGGACGACGAGACGGATTACGGTACGCCGATCGATACGGTCAATGAGGAAGCGGACGACGGTCAGGCGAGTTATAATAATAATAAAAATGATGATATCGACGTGGAGTACAATATAAATTAAATGAAAGATCATCACGAATACCAGGCGTTTTACTACCCTTGTTTTACGAGAGTAGTATAGAAAACCACGCTTTTACGCTTTTATAGTGACTGGAGTTAATTACGGTAGTAAATTGAAGACCGATCACGGTTCACCGACGGCTACGGTAGATAATGGATTGGAAACTGGCGAAGTTGAGGTGCTGGTTAGTGCAGCATTAGAATAGATTCAAAACTAGCTTCTGTAAGATTCATCCAATTTTTTTCCAGAGTGAGCAGGCGCCCCTCAAATCGGCTGCAAAGCGACCTGCTGCAGCAGCTGCAGACGAATTAGCAGATGCAGCAAGCAGCAACGCTGTCCTTGCTGCAAAGAGGAGTAAGAATGATGCGGAGAAGGAAGATAAAACGGAGGGAATGAAATGCTTCAAGTGTTCCGTCAGTTTTCCTCTCATCTTCTGTTGCTCTATTAATTGTTCTTGGTTTGGGAAACATTTTCATTTGGGTAAATATTTTTTTTTAATTCGCACATCATGCGAAATGGTGAGATCCTCAATTATAATATAGTACAAAATATTGTATTTTGCATGCGAAATTATTTTCCCATTCTTACATTTCTTACATTTATGTTCACGATTCAATATTTCAGAGGCGTTTAGACTTTTTCTGCTCCATGCAATTATCAAGTCTTTAGTGTCTCAACGCGCGTTTCGTTTTAGTCTCGAAGAAAGAGGAGGAGAAAACGGACTGGATGGCGTGCATCAAGTGTTCCGTTGGTTTTCACAGAATTCTGAACTTTTTTCTCAATAAAAATCTATTCGGTTTTTACGAAGGATGTGATGAAATAAATTAGTGAGTAGAATAGGTTTGGGTCTTGGTTCTTTCTCGCCAAAGGAGATTCAAAAAGCATACAAATGCCGTACTATATCATGTAAGACATATTTTTCGTTGAGCATTTAGGCGTCGAATTTTTTTATATTTCAGTATGTAGCGAATACGGTCTCGGCATACATCTCGCGTTTGAAGAAACGGCACAGTGTAACGCCGACTGAGGTATTACAAATTCACAAACACTCATCCGAAATATTAAAACGTTCCGCTGATAAACAGCAGAAACGAGGGCGAGAGTGCACGCGAAATTTAGAGAATCAGAGATTACACACACCACAGGTAGTTCTTGAAGTGGAACGTAGTATTTTAAATCGTAATATTTCTTTACACATTTAAGCTAGTGTTAACCACTCGAAAAGTCGAAACCAAAACGAACAAACCGTTTCGACTCCGTTTCGGAACAGTTCTTTGCTTCGTTTTAAATATTCCTTTGTTCTTGAACACAGGTTATTTTGAGTGGTCAACACTAATTTACGCATTGGCAAAAGGGAGAGGGGCATAGTCTCAAACTGATTGAGGTTCTCTTAACCGACCAGAAATGTGAGATTTCGTTGGCGTGTACGGGGTGTTCACAAAATAGGATGAAAACTTTTACTTCTTGTAATGCAACAAAGCCACACAGCAGCGTTATTCCCCTAATATTGCTATTATTTACAAGTTTGATAAAAAAAATGTTTGATAATTTCAGATGGGACTCAGTTTCGAATGCCTTGTGTGCGGACACACATCTCGTTCGAAAGTCCACGAGGAGACCAAGAAGGTAATTAAAAATATGTACTAGTACATTTCTTGATTTTATTACATTAAATTAATTCTCGCTATACATATTTTACATGAAATTTCTCGACACTTCTCTGGCAGGAAACTACTTCTTTCTCCAGCTTTTCGTGCATTGTGATTGTATTTTTTAGGTATCTCTAATTATCGATTTTCAGTGCCCCAATGCGCGCTTCACGGTGGTTCGCGACGACGAGAGAGAAGAGGAGTAGGACTACTGTAGTTAGATTACTGTAGTTTTCTTACTGTAGTCACACCCTTCTCCAATCGATTCTGTGAATTTGCCTCTCCCCTCTCCAACATCTCATTTGTCAGACTCACACTTCATAAAGTTCTGATCATCCGTCCTCTCGAATCCTTTTTGTTGTTATAATCGTTGTTGTTGTTCCTTTGTTGAGCTTTGATTGAATAAATTGTTGATGCTAGTGACAATTATATTTCATTGATTCCGATACGTTCGGTACGTTTCTAATATCTGCCGGATTGCACTTTCAAAAATTCTTTATTGAGTTTTGACGGGTCAGTCTCTTGGAAAGGATTATGGAGTAATGATCAGACTCTCCTCATTCTACATGCTCTCTCATGCTGAATTTAGAGCGCCAGACTCTTATAACGAGATTTTCAGAACCAGCGAACTAAAGTTGTCTTGCACGGATGAAACGAACTATCTAAATTGTCTTTATTTTCTTTTTGACAACTTTTATAGGCATATATTGTTTTTTTTGCAAATGAAATAGATTCCCCCACTTTCTAAATAATAATTGAACCAATTGGCATTGGCAGGTCCCAAGCAACTTACATGTCGTAAGAAAATTGAAAAAATTTTTTTTAATGTTTCGCTGTTTCTTGTTGCTTCTCACTCGCTTGATAAAGATCTTGTTCATTCAACGTGTTATTTTCAATAGAGATGGTCGTCTATCCAATTACTATTTACTTTTTCCAACAAATGAGTCCAACCGAATGACGTCATCACTCAGATCTTTCTCCACCCTCAAATAACGTCAAAATGTCAACCGCCGGTGATGCCTCTGGTGAGTCTCTTACAAATAAATACATCTCATGGAATATTTTCGCTATTTAGTATCTCTCGTTGAGCTCATTTAAAAAAAATCAATTCATGTTCCGGCCATGTTCCTATGTTCCTGGAACACGTTCCGGCCCATACTTTCTCAAACCTAATTCTCGAATGTGAATTTAAAAAAAATTCAAAAATAGCATTTTTCAGTGGCGTTATCGAGAGAAATTCGATGGGTGGTCGAATCTATCTCCACTATTGAAGAGGAGTATCTGGAATCACCAAAGATGGAGTTGCTGGGAATGGAATGGTAACTTCGTTCTCCTATCACTCTTATACTATGTGTACATTTGCTAGCACCTATCATAAAATTGTACTCTAAAGGGTCAATAAACCCATGTGGCTCATTTGTTCTATTTTCCTTGAGCTATGTACGAGGTAGTGTTATGAGGTAATCTCCTTCTTTCATCACAAGTAATGGAGCTGAAAAACATACCATGGCACCACAATTTTGGCGATAATTTTCAAATTTGCTGGAATTCAACGATATCTTTATGGCCTCTTTAAATTGTATCTAAACTACAGGTATCTCCACGTGGAGAAACTACAGGTATCTCCACGTAGGCTATGTGTTCCTTCCTCTCAAAAATTCAGGCCGATTGCTATTTTGGTTCGGAAGTTACACCACTTCGAAGTTTTGGGCGAATACTTTTGATCGATACTGTAAGATGATATCCACCACCATGCACAGGTTGCATAGTGCTATAAGCTGCACCGTGAAATTATTTGCAGTATTTCAATCTTTGAGGACAAATTTCAAAAATGACGAAAAATTTATTCGGATAAAATATTTCCAATCGCTCCAAAAATAATTCATGTTGTTTTTCGGTGCACACTGAGCATGATTAAAATATTGCCGAAGAAAAATTGATTCTTGCTCATGTACGTCAAAAGTTACAAAAATCACTTTTTCGTCGGTTGCGCGCGATATGCGAGCCGGGTTTGAGCCTCAGGGCACAAATTCGAATACTTTTGTAAATAGGGTCCTGAGACACTTCCATGGTATGGTGTATGGTGTGGTGGGTGGGCTATATGGTATGGTGGGCTAAATCGAAAGTCTTGGCGCGGATGTCCGGCAGTGCTCAATTCTTACCGAGCCGGTCTCTTAAATTATCTAAACTACAGGTATCTCCTCGTGGCGAAGGAAAGACTTAGATCAGTCGACATGTTGACAGCTTATCTCTGTTGCGCGGAGAATTACTCCAACTTCTGGAGCGTCGATGCGGATTTCGAGATTGAGTTGTTTGACACCGCAGGAAAGAGTGCAACTATTAAGAAGGTTAGACGATTTGTCCATTTTTTTTGTCCGACACGTGGAAACATCTTGCATAATTATTTTTGTGAGATTTTTTTTCAGTATACGAAACGATACGACTGCAAAATTTCCTCCTGGGGTGGAAATATTATCGAGTGGGCAAAACTCTTTGATGAAAACGAAGTTTGTTTTGTTGTTATTTTTGCTGTGATTTGTTTTTTTTAAAGAATTTGATCAATGACGACAAAATTACGATCGAAGCTCGTTTCTCACTCACCAACATTAAAGGATTCAGGTATGTATGGCGTACGATAACGCGCACTGAAACGCGCACTGATTTCCCCCTCTCCTCTTTTCGCAAAAATATATCCTCTAAAATAACATTGCGTTGACAACCTTGACTAATAATTACGATATTACTTTCTTTAGAAAGAATACATGTGCCGATTTCACCGATGCTAACGATCCTCGCCACGATGTTACACTGATAGTAGAGGGGAAGAAGTTGCACGTCAGCAAGCAGGTTCAGTTTTTTTTTATATTTTTGTTCATTATAAGTTGAACAAAAATATAAAAGTTTGCATTTGTCTAAATTTAAATATATTTTTTAGTTTCTCGCTCTACATTCTTCCTACTTCAACACAATGTTCTACGGTGAATTCTCGGAAAAGAACAAGAAGGAAATCGAGATCAAGGATGTGAATTACGAGGTATGCATTAGCCAAAATTATGCGAAAACGATTTGAAAGTCTATTTAACTAGTCAAGAATAGAAATAAGATTGAAGAATCAGAGAAAATTGCGATAAATTGTAGGAATTTGTCAAACTTCTCAATGTGATCTACCCATCCGGTGAGAAGATCAACGGTATAGTTCGATTTTTTTCGTTAAAGGCCCTTTTTAATAAAGGGAATATGAGCATTTCTTTTTCTTGACATTATTGTTTCACAGTGAAATATTCACGGTAACTCGTTTACTCGTCGACTTTTCATGCGTTGCTACAATATGACACGGGAAAACACCCCTAATGTAGCGGATAGGAATAGGAAATTAGGATTAGACAAATTAGAAAAGCGTAGAGAAGCGATAGACTTGAAGACAGCCATGAATCTTCTGATAGGTAAATACAAAATCTCTAAACTCAAACCACATAATTTCAGTTATTATTACACACGAAATGGAATAAATTTTGCAAATGCTGGCTCTCATGCGAACTATAGACACAATAGTTTATTTCCCAGAGCGGCTCGGCTTTTCTCAAAACCCGGTAATCAAATCAGTTTCCCTGTATGAGCGACCCCCACACCCCCGACCTTTCATGATCTCAATCTGTTATGCTGTATTCGTTTTCTCTTTCTATTTGTAACCGCGTTTCCATTGAACACGCATAAATATATATATATATATATATATATATATGTAAAATTTAGCTCTAGTGTTCTGTCCCCCCGAAATATTTTTTTAAAGATGCTAACGTTGAATGCATTGTGATTCTCGCAGATCAGTTCCAGATGCAGGTAAAAACATTCTTCTTCTTTAGACTATTTAATTATGTTGATCGAATTGTGCTGATACATTTTTGAACAGCAGTTTAGGAACGCCGTCCATTAATAAAACGACAACTTCTCCTAAAAGTACTTCCACACAAATCCCGGATAAAAATATTTTGATGGTTCTTAAACGGCTGTTCCAAATCTTACCATCACCGATCGAATGAGTCCATCAATATCACATCTATCCTACTTTATTTATTAGTGGACTGTTGAAAGTTTCCTCATCGCTGATAATTACAGTCAGTCATCGATCAGTCGGAAGGGTTTCTTCTCAATTCCACCGTATTCAGTATTTCTGCCAAGCTGGCACTGGCCGATCGATACCGCCTTGTTCTTCTTCAGGTCGGATTTTGTAAACTGGAAAAAAGTGATTATAATAATGATGATAAAATGTATTTTGTTTCAGAATCATTGCCTCATCGCTCTGGACTCAGTCGATAAGATTACGGCTCTCACGGTATTTTTTCAGAATTGTATCTGTGCATTTTTATTCTAATTTTTGCGTTCAATTTCTAGTGGACCTGTTGTTGACCCGTTGTCATAGGAGACTGAGGAGTACAAGAAACTCTCCGATACAACAAAGGCGGCATTGCTGGAGAAGACTATGCAACTGTTGAAGGAGGAATCTGCTTGATTGGCGACAGCTCCCTTCCCTCTTCTCCATTCGATTCAGTTCTTGTAATTGCATTCTACATTGTTATCGATTTGTTGTTGTCTCTTCTATTTGTTTCTGTTGCATACATCTTTTTCCGAGCAATGTTCAGCATTTTTTCAAGTGGTCGACTATCCACACTTTACTTGCTGTTTTTTCCCGCACCTACGTGTTTTCCAAACGATTAATCTCCTCATACAGATCCATTCCATTTGTTGCACCATGGCGACAAGCGACTCTGACAGTCAGTGAATATTCTTTAAACATATTTAGGAAAATTTATTTAAAGAATACTTGTTGTGCACATAAAAGTAGTTTATCAAAATAAGTTAATGAAGTACTCAGAATAAGCAAAGATGTGTGCAGGCACTGCTCCTTCGGGCGTGATTCGATGGGAAATCGATTCAGTCTCTACGTTGAATGGTCGAATCGAATCTCCGACTGTGGAAGTTATGGGCGTCGATTGGCACGTTTCTTATTTTTTTTTTTATTTTTTTCTTTTTTTATTAACTTTGCTTGTAAGCCTTCAAGATCCTGATGAATGCATTTGACACCCTAATTTGGCTGCCCAACTACAAACACAGAACCATTGAGTTTAGCGCGAGAGTAGCGCGTGGGCGTTTTAATTCAAGAGGAATAAGCACCTTCCCAGGAGCCTGTTATTGGCACGGGGGACCGATAATGGTCTCTATCTCTGCTGAAAACCATTCGACCTACTGGGGGTTCGACGCGGACATCGAGTGCACGCTCATTAATTACTCCGACAAGGAAAATGATACAAAAACGGTGCGATTTTTCCCGAAAAATATTGTAATTTAAAAACAATTATAGTGAATCGTTAAAGATGAAGGGACGATACGACTACAAGAGCGATAGTTGGGGAGCCGATATGATCGATTGGAGTCGTGTTATGCAAGCTGAACACGTATGTAGATCACGGTGGAACGTTCTTAAAGGGATCCGGCATCGAAAAATTAGTTATTTTTATTTTATAATTCAGAAAATTCTAAGAATAACTGCGAAAACAATAATAAAAAAACCATCATTGAAAATGCATAATTAATTGTTTTTAAATCGTAAAATATGCGGTTTTCGCAGCTGTTCTTAAAATGTTCAGCTCTTTTGAACAAAAATATAATTAAAAAGAATATAAAATAATGATTTTTGGCTGCAAACTCTCTTTCAATTATGCAGAGCAACAGGTATGAAAATGATACCCCACAATTTATTTAGTAGCGCCATAGGTAATTGAATACAAATAATCGATTCGACAACTTCGAAGGACAACCTTTCTTTACTGATGGCTCGGACCCTCGTCATGACGTCATTCTCACCATCGATGGGAAGAAACTGCATACGAAAAATCGGTGCATTGATTATTATTTTTACTTTCCTATTTTATTTTTACAACTTGGAAGTTATTTTATGCTAGTTGCAGATTACAACTTATGTATTCCACATGATTCCCCCATATCGCCAGAACGTGATCAGGGGCTACAGGGTGTACAGGGGATTACACTCGCATTTAGCCTCTCCGCTGACCCCTTTCTGGAGGTTTGGAGCTACTTGATATTACTTCTTTTCAGTTCCTTGCTCTTCATTCTCCCGTATTCAATACGATGTTCTACGGTGATTTCATCGAGAAGAACAAGAAGGAAATCGTGCTGAATGATGAGAATTACGAGGTTTTGATCATTATTATCTTACAAATTTACGAAAATCTTTAAGGATTTTGCCGAACTCCTCGGTGTGATCTACCCTCCGGGCAAAAAGATCAACGGTCAGACCTGTATTTTCATTTTTTTAAATAGTTATGAATAAAGTAAAAACACTATCAACGTGGAGCGTCTGCTGAGTCTCGGAGATCAATTCCAGATGCATGTTTACATGAATTATCGATTGTGAATATGCCGAATAATTTCAGTCGTTGATCGATCGCTGTGAGTCTAGCCTTGTCAGCTCAACAACTGTCACTGTTTCTGCCAAGTTGGCTGTGGCCGATCGATACCGCCTCATTCAGCTTCAGGTCCTTATTTATTGATTACTTAGGGTCCTATTTATTGATTAATTATATGCTGATTAACTACATGATTCGAATGTTTTCTATTACAGAATCACTGTCTCGGAAAACACTGCGAAGAAGATCACTCACCTCAAGGTAATGTTGACAGTTTTGTGGGTAAACAAACATTATTACACATCTCCAGAAAGGGGTCAGGGAAGAGAGATTGTGTTTGAAAATGAGAGAAACACTCTAACTTTTGCCTACTCTCTCGCCCTTGAGCCCCTTCTGGAGCGTAATCGGAGTTGTCTATTGGAAGATGTGTTCCTCTTGTTTCAGAAGACTAAAGAGTACGACAATCTCACGGATGTCTCAAAAGTCGCACTTCTGGAAAAGATGATCAGATTGGCCGACGAAGAGACGAGCTGAAATGAAAATGAGCATTCGAATAGTTGAACTTATTTAATATAATATAATTTAATCGTATGATTTAATTGAAATTCTCGTTCCTCCTTTCTCACAGATCTTGATGATGGATTTATTTGAATTTTCGCTGATAACAGTTATTTTATCTTGACCGCTCCGTTTCCACCTTTGTTGTATCTACGATAAACTTTCCACACTCTTCCTCCTATTCGATTAGTTGTCTACATTTTTGTCTTCTTGGGTGGCCAACACTAATTTCCCAACTATCTCAATTGCCCAGTGCACAGCATCGAAAATCGAAAGATAATTTACAAAAATCGAACCTTGATTTGGGTAAAATTGGAAAATTTTGCGCCACAATTAGGGTCAATTTTTTATCAAATTATGCTTCGATTAAACCAAATTATGTTTCGATCCAACCAAATTATGCTTCGATTTATTAATAGGCAACGGAACGATTTAATAGTACAAATAAGAGGAATGCTTCCAACGAAGTGATTTCGTGTAATTACTCCTGTAAAAGAGTGGTTATTGAGTAAAATGGTAACTGAAACGATGAAATAGCGTAGCTACAACGTCTAGAAAGGTTCGGAACATGAATGCTAACGTTGAATAAATGGACATCTTGAGGCTTCCCTTGCCTGCGCACTTCAACGAGCGTAAGTATAGTTGCAGTTTATGTGGTCGATACATCGACCAGAGACGATCCATTCTATTGGGAATCTCTGGAAAGAATCTCATATTGGAAAAGGAAAACACTCACCTCGCAAATCGGCATTCTCCTTAAATTGACATTCTATTTAAATATACATCAACATTAAAATTGACCTGGTCCAGCTGAAAGGCATTTTGAAAGAAAGTGAACTAACCTGCATACGAATATTGACTGACGACGAGATAAGCAATAAGTAATATAATCGATAACTTTGCTGAAAATAGAAGAAAACAGTGAAAATGTGCAATGCGCACTCGAAATGGGAAACGCACCTCCTGCGCGTCAGCTCACCCTTTTTGCGCCAAGTTGCCTAATTTTGATTCGTTATTCGGATTTTTCCAAATTAGGTTTCGCTATTCAGATTTTTCATAATTAGGTTTATCTATTCCGATTTTCCATAATTTGGTTCCACTGATCATTTTTTTACCAAATTATGTTTCTATTTTCGATGCTGTGTGATTTAAAGATACAATGCTAACTAAGCATGTATGAAACTCGGATGTCAGAGGATTGGTTTCTTCAGCGTATTACGCTTATTTACTAGATTCGGCGCATTTGGCAATCTACAGACAGATTGTATGAATTCTTTATCGCACTTTCCAATATTCCTATCACATCTCTCTAATCCTGCTTCACCTCTGCATATCTCATTCGTGCAGCCCTGCAGCAGCTGCAGCAGCCTTTGCAGCAAGCAACCAAACACAATCCAATGAGACCGAGAATTAGAACAAGAATATATCCTAGGAATAGAAAGACATCGACGAGGTAATACTGGACGAAATTCAAATTTCGTCCTTCGTGATCAAGCATTCGAAGAGGCCCGTACTCGGCTAGGAATTCCATGTTGCGAACTAGTTGCTGCAAAATCAATCAATATAATTTGTCATTTGCAGATTTCGTAATCCTTACGTAATCACATGAATTATGAGAGAATTTACGCTCACCTCTCTGGCAGAGAAGGGTCGGTCGCGCAGCATTTTAGCCGCTCTTTTGGCTGCTGTGGCGTATCTGAATGGGTATTGCCTAGTGATGACGTAATTTTTCTTTGAGTTTCCTAGTGATGGCGTGATTTATATCACTCACTTTGTATTGTCTATCATGTCTCTGATTGCCAGCTCCAAGGCGTCTCCTCCATCGATAGCGCTCAAATATACAACTTCACCTGCAACGGGAACTGGTTTTTCACGGGGTCACAATTTGGTTCAGGAATGGTACCAGACCGGTACCAGCTTTGTCTGGTGGCACCACTTACCGAGACCAGCACGCTTGATCATGGCGGCATTTCGGAACTGATCGCCCTGCGTGGGCACCATGAGCATCGGAACACCTGCGAGATGCGGGTTTCAGTGAACTCGTATAAGTAATTGATTGAGCATCTGATTGTTAAGTTCCAATCAGATTTCATATTACTGAATGATATGAATTAGCGCTCGGTTTGTCTTAGAACACCTGATAATCGTTTGTCGGATACTCTGTATTTTTCGTGTTAAAAATTAATATTAAATTGTTTTCACCAGCATAAGCCGCCTCCAGCGTGCTTCCCTGCCCGCCGTGAGTGATAAAAGCAGTGAGACGGACGTCATCTGCATGGGTATCGATGGTCTATTATGAACATATTAGACATACGGTAGTATACGGTAGCTATATTGTAGCTATAAGGTAATCACTAACTGAGCATGTCGACTTGCGGCAGCCAAGTTGTCTCCACGATGTTTTCAATGCCTCCGGAGAAGTTGTGTGAGGGGTCCTGGAATGTTCATTTATGTTTCACAAAATCAATAAGTTCGAACTTTAAAAGTGTATGAGATCTCTCTGCAACCGAGATGATTGTTAAAAAAAGGAAAATAAAATAAAACATAATCCGGGAATATATTATTATTATTGTCTACCTCATATTTCCAAATGAAAGTGACATCAGGGAACTTTGCCAATGTCTCTCGGAACGTTCTCTTGTAAATTTCCGGCATTGCACTGGCTTTTATGTAGGTCCCGAATGAGAGAATCACTGTCTTGTTGCGACGGGAAAGAACATCCGACCAGTACTGAAAGGAGGAACATTGGTAATCAATCAATTATTTATCATGCCAAAGATTTGATTTACATATTACATATTTATCCTGACATCAAGGCAAGGGCCTGCAGGAGGTATCATTCGGGGGCAGAGGTGGTCGGGGTCTTCCAATTCGAGGCAACTGGGTTATTGGAATGGATCTTGCTTGGCTTCTTTGGTCAATTGCAGTGTCGATCTTGGACGATTGACATTGAGCGTAGAAGTAGATCTTCCAGCAACCAGTAACGTCCTGACTAGCGTGTATCAACCTTAGTGAGAACTCACGTCGTAGTCTCGTTGACTGGGCCTTTCTTGAAAGTTAGCGACTTGAATTATATGTAGTCGATCCGAGTCCTCTGCTCGAAGTGGTACCGGGTGGGCGAAATACTTGCCGGGTTGCCCAAGCTGACTGGCAAGGATTCTCCAAACTGAGGAGGGAGAGGAGCGGGGAGACTGTCGACCGCCCGTCACGAGGCACAGAATGAAGATTTGATTGACTTGTAGAATTATGCAATATTATGAAGCAACATGATATTTACGATGTCACGGCTAGGTGACAATGGTATTATAGCATCTGGCGATGATCAATCGCTTAGACTTTTCGCGCACGCGTTTTATAGAGAGATTGCAACAGCGAATCGCCTTGATTTTTTCAATTTCTTTTTACTTGAATATTGTAAAGAATATGATATTGAACGTGAAAAATCTCGCCTGATTAAGTGGTTCGAACTCTGTGGGAGTCACGATTCCTCCAATATCGATTACTCGATGTACAGTAGGTCGGGGATAGTCGAGAAGTGGCTCAGAATTGATGAAAACGAGAGAAGTATTGGCGATTACGGACTGAAATTGGCATATTGAAGATGTAGGAGTTTTCGATCAATATTTCTGGCGTTGCCAATTTCGAATTCTGCGCGTTTGCAATGTTCTATCGCACGAAATCCTAATGAGGAGTCTTGACATTTTGAGCCAGACAGTGCGATAATAGAATTTATATATTTGCGGTGTTTTTATGATAAAACTAATTCTTGCAACTTGGAGCAGCGCGTGATCGAAACCGCACCGAGAGACTTGGTAGTCCGGGTTGGATCGAATCAAAAAGTGGTTCGAGTAGATCGATTCGTTTGTTCTTCTGGATGAATCCGAATGCAGCAGACAAGAAAGTGTTGGCGACTCGTTGAAAGAATGACATCTGATCGCCGTATGGAGAGAGAAGGGCTGCAATCAAGCGGTGTTTCTGAGTACCCTTTCTTACACTCCTTTGGAGGAAAGAAAAACTTTCCAATTTTTGGAATTCTGTTTTTTTGCCACATGATTCCAAACTTAGAAAGAGGGGTGGGGTAAGAGAGCGTGCAAGAATCTCTCTCGAATTTGCACGCTCTCTTACTCCAAACCCCTTCCTGTAAGATGCCTGTGGAATGATGATGTGATTGGTTTCAAATTCTATTTTTGCTGACACTACTCCTTTAACCCCTATGTGTTCCTACCAGGCACGTAGGAGGGACTGGTGGGCATTTGTGTGATGTCGAAATTGCAGTCAAAGGCAGTAAATGACATTGTGTAAGCATGGACGGAGATTCCAGCGAGATGAAAGAGGCCTGAAATGAGCAGGGGCATTGGGATGATCGTTGTTCTTTGGAGGCATTCATGAGGTGTTGGAGATTACAGAAGGTAAATAAGCTTTGTAAATGTCCAAAGTACTAGTGTACAATTGATGACTCCTAATTGGAGTGGTATATCAAATGTGTTTGATACCGAAACCCGCCGGGTCTTCAGAAAAAGCCGCGTCGAATTTCTCCGCACGAATCTTCTCAATTAGTCCGGGATAGTGCCATGTCGCTGAATTTAGAATATTTTCGATTTTTTTTCTATTTTCTATTGAAAAAGAAAAAGATCTATAGAAAAAATAGTATTATTAATACTTATAATAACAATAATGATATTAATAACGAAAAACGTTACCATTATGACACGCAGCGACAGCGTCGAACAGTTCATCCGTATCCTGAAGAGGTTGATTAAATGAACGCAAATTGCATCATCACTAGGCAATACGAACTAGACTTGACTAGGATTGCGTCATGACTAGGCAACCATTGCAATCTCCAGATAGCTTCCGTCCCAGTACAGGTCCATCGCCCGCACTTGCACTCGGTTCCATCGCAGGCAGTGTTCGTTGGCGGGTAGCTGAAAATTCGATTATTACGTCATCACTAGGTAATCCGGTTATTCAGAAGTAGTAGATATTTTATTATATACTACTTGTCGCTCTCTCTATCTGTCACTGCCTTCGGTTTCATAGATTATGGATGCCATCAGTGATTCTCACGGTACCCTAAGTGTCGAAGTTGTGTGGTCTAAGGCGCCCTCTCAGTTTCATTCCGTTCCACACCGGGGTTCGATTCCCGGCTGTGCATACCGCCATCGCCTCATAAAGGCGCTCGAATGAGTAAAGATTGGTAGTGGTCTAACCACGAAGGTAATCAGATCCGAAGAATTGGGCCCTCCGGATTTAACTGGCCTATTATGCGCTGGCCTTAGCAGTGACTCCCTCAGTACTTGGAGCCTAGATAAGAGGATGCCTTTACCTGTTACCCTAAGTGTTACCATTTCGGAATTTTGACCCTCTCACATTCCCTAAGCGTGAGGAGGGAGCCTCAAAACAGGGAACGGGAGCACCAGCATAATATTTCCGACGAAATCTACCAAAAATATTGTTATTTTCACTTTCGCCTTTCGCGCGCGAGGGGGTTCCGAATTTAGGGAACGTGAGAAACACTTAATGCCATCGAGAAAGGTACGGATTGCGTCATCACTAGGCAACTATTTATGTAAATTACCTCAATTACTTTCGCTTTCTTCGTTCGCGCGCCGGAAATGCCGGGGTCGACGAACGGGGCGACGATTACCTGAAGTTTAAAAAGGCTGTTCTCCTGCCACTTTTGAGTTTCATGTTCTCTATATGAATTTCTTCCATCTGTCGTGTTCAATTTCAGCCGGCTATACAGCGAGGTACAAAACCTGAACAGAAAAGCACAAATAGCGCACATTCTATGCGCTAGTCGCATGAGAGAGTAAAGTGTGCGGAGAGAGAAGCCAGACGACATGTAAAGAGAAGGAGAAAGAGAGAAAATAAGGGGCTCTAAAGGAACAAAATGGGGCTGGAAACTGACCACTTCGTGTCCCGCCTCCACCAGCGCATCCGAGATCTTGCCGATATAATTCACGTGTGAAACCGCGAATTGTGGGGAGTAAGCGAGGAATTTGAAGGCGGTTCCGAAATGGAAAAGGAGAGGAAAGAGGAGGAGAGAGGCGAGGAGCATGGGCAGTGGGAGTGCGCTCGTTTTTCTCTTCTTTCCCTCTCTCACTCTTATCTCACTCACACTCTCTCACTCTCTTTCTCTGTATTCTCTCGCCGAGTGAGCGAGATGCTTATTCCCTCTATGTATGTTTTGCGTCATTCTAAAGGCCAGTCAAACCTACAGAAAAGAGTATGGAGGGAGAGGTTTTGTAAAATCGAGAGGGATTCTCTCGAGTTTGCCTACTATTTCGCCCTGACCCCTCTCTGTAGGTTTGGAATCATGCACTTTCCCCGCCCCTCAAAGACGTACCGAGTTCAACACAGTGAACTCAAGCAGCGCTTGGATTCGCAAACAGTAGCGGACAAACAAAATCGATAGATATAAAAACGCTTGTTTGCCCGGTTTCACTGATGTTTCATCCGGGGTTTAGTCGAAATTATGAGAAGAAATAACCGAAAAAAAGGTTTATTAGTTTCAGGCCTTCACTGCCGCCCTCGAGCGATTCATCATCACGACATGGAAGGACTGCTCAGGCAGAGTGGAAAAGTCGAAGAGAGGAGGACGAAAAGTCGATGACGTCATGAGCAGTGAGGATGAGGGCTCGGAGTGGTTCTGTACCAGCACAGATTGTGATGATGATCGATGGAGCGTCCGAGCTTCGGTAGGCGGAGCGGATCTATCGATCGATGAGTGGAATGAGCCGGGAGGATACGGTAGGAACGAGTGGTAGTGGCTGATACAGTCTGCCTTTATCACCGTAAGATGTGAGTAGGTGCACTGCCCGTATGCCATCACATTTTCTTTGTTTCGCTCCCCGATCTCAATAGTTGTTACCGTATCCCAAATGTAGTGTAGAGTCCGACCGTCTTGACCTGCTATTTATTTCGTGATTACTATATATTAGAAAATGCTAACGTCTGTCTGTCTGTCTGTCTGTCTGTTTGTCCGTTTTTATTTTTTTCCTTCCGTCCGGTCACACTTTTTTCTCATTTTCCTTATATTTCGCTTCAAATTCGCTCTATCTTCTCAGAACCTTTTGCATATGATAACTGACCAGAATTGCTTTAAAATTTTACAAAATTTAAATCACCAAATCCATGGCCAAGTGGTTAAAGCGCCTGATATTCAAATCCGACCGGCGCAGGTTCGACCCCTGCCGCGGGCAAACCTTTTGCCGCATTTTTCGCAAGTGTCGCAAGTGCTCCTGGCATTATGTTCGATGTACGTTCGTTTCGATAATGTATTCATGAAAAGGCGGTTGTTCGGGGGCAGTTATCGATTGAAGCTGTTCGACCTCGAATATGTGTATGTATGTGGAGAACAGAACAGAAAGATACGGTAATGATATTTTATCGATCGACTCGATGACAGTAGACAAGTATTCACAGTATTTATGATACACCACATCTTTCCACCTCACCTCTCCAGAAAGGGGTCAGAAGCTAGCTGGCAAGTGTATCGGGTCGTTTCTCTACTTTTTCTTTCGCTCGTGACTTCATTTCTGACGGTTTGAAACCTTTCGACACGTGGATATTGCAGGAGAAAATCGATGTTTCTTGTATGTCCTTTTCCTTCCTCAACATCCACTTAAGGAGACAACAAGATTCGCTCTCCTAATTAACTGAGATAAGATTCCTTGAAAACTTCGTATGCAATTAAACGATTAAATATTTCCATTGTAAGAGTTCTATTTTGTATTGTTTTGTTGCCATTGCAGGCATATGTTCATTACCACTCTCGAATCCATTTGAACTCGAGCTGATTAATTAGAGTGACCATTGAGATCCATTTAAATAAATAATTAAATATATATTTGAATACACAATTTACTTAATTCCAAATGTGATTCCAATCACCGTCGTTCTGTTCAACATGCCAAGATCAAGTTCACGCCTATGCTGCATCTCAAATTAGAACGACGTCAACAATTTTATAATTATTCGGTTTATTTATTAATCGATAATAATGAAACAATTAGAGCGGGATAGTACTTCGACCGATTAACGGGTGGAAAGATGAGGGGAGATTAGACGATGAAAAGTGGTGCGTGAACGGATCCTGCTCCTTCCGTGATCAAAAAACAAAAAAAACAACTTCTTGGCCGAATCAACATAAAATACATAGGAAGTGTCAAAGTACTTTCTATAATCATTGCAAAATTCGCAAGGTGGACAAATCGAAATTAAAAATTATTTTTTGAGAGAACTAATCTTCGGAGATTGGGGCTCATATGAGAAAAAAGTGATGCAATTTAGTAATTCAAACAATCGAAAAGCGAGAAAAAAACTTCTGTTAATAAGCATAAACATTCGAATGAATGAGTGGGGTGAGAAAGTGATGCTATCTTCTAGCAGAATCTAGGTTCAATTAGTAATTCGAGTAAACCGACTAATGCAATTACGGTATTAAAAACTACTGTGCCTCAAGAAAATACGATTAGTACACCGTCTTCTACTACTTCTACTAGTCAGAAAGCTACGGTTATTGAAGAGAAATATATAATGAAAACTACGAAACACTACTGACAAACACAATTTTCGAAAGGAATCGAGTGAAGGGGATTATTGGCTGATCTCAAAACGATCTAAACGAGAGGGCGGAATGAGGATACTGTAACAAGTGAGATACGGTAACAGGCAAAGGAGGAAACGAGTGATAAGGGGGAGGGGCAAATGTGGTGGCATACGCTCCTAATCCACATCGCAGACAGATCCCAACAGGGGAATGGGGGGGGGTTCGGCTACAGTATGCATAATTGATTGGAGAGTACGGTAACATCGAGGCACGCTAATGTCGAGGCGGGTTTCTGAGTACGGTAACATCGGATACCGTACCTACCACTCTCCTCTGCCTTCCACACTTCCTCCTACCGTTCCTCTCGTGCTCCATCGATCGTCCTCATCCCACTCTGTGCTGGTGCATACCCACTCGTTCTCTTCCTCCTTAATACTTAATACTTAATACTTAATATATAATAATACTGTAACAATACTATACTTTAATGCTTTCATACCTCGTGCTCGTCCTCATCATATTGGGTAGTGATGACGTCATCATCTCTTCTCCCTCCTCTTCTCTTCAATTCTCCTCCACACTCTCTCCACGTCCAAATGATCAGCTTCTCGAGGGCGGTGGCAAAGTGCTGAAAAGCGAAATAATATGCAATTTTGACGATTTTATTCCTCGTCCTTATGTTTCTCATTTATGTTTTAATTAGCTGATTTCTTAATTGATCATTTTGCTGAATACCTTATCAGTCGAGTTCTGCAGCAGTCGAGTGCCTTTGATCATCAAAGATCGGATCCAGCTGACATCGAGACTCATCTTCTTCGACAGAAAAGGGGAGAAATTAAATTTTTGAGAGGTGAAAACACGCTTGGGATGGCTTATTGTTAGGTAATTAATAATTACTAATTATTTAAATATTACTTTTAAAATTTTCCCTTTTTTCAGAAGTTTTCAGGTGTGTCTTCACTAAACACAAAAATGGAATAATTAAAGGAACTTTTTCTTATTTTGAATTTGAAAACTCACCATTTCAATGGAGATTCCGAGTCTTCCACAGCTTGCATTGAGAGGGAGTCTGAGTAGGGAGTGGGAGTGAGCATCTCGAATGACCGTTCTGCAATCATAACACAAAAATTTAATATTTTTATTTTTAATGCATCTTTTATTCCGTCAGATCACGTACGGAAAATGAAATGTGTATGGGAGTCAAGAAAAGGATGTGAGTTATTTTTAAAAATTCTAATACCGAATTGGTACAGGTGATATTTTCATGCGTAATCTTTTCAACAAGCTACGCGAAAATTGAGACGGCAGACATAAGAGAGACTATCTGAGCGGATCGAAATAGTGCTGGCAGTTGACGAAACTTCCGATTGAAGACTGACAACGCTATGTTGTAGTGCATTTGGTGAGAGTTAAGACCGTGTTATTCCGGAAGTTCAAAAATGCTTCTACGCCTCAGGGCATGAAGTATTAGTACTTGTGACGTCACAAAACTTTTTTGTCAAATCGAAGGGAATCTTTCCGATTCCTAGTGCAATCGATAGCCCATCGAAATACAACTATTTTTCACTTTCGGAGCTTTTTTGATCAGAGTTCACGCAGCAGAGTTGTTCTTCAAAAATAGTTTCTCACTTAATTTTCAATACTACTAGAGGTCCTGCAAAATTTTCCCTCGTCCTACTACATCGCACAGCAGTTGCGCACACTCTGTGAAAATAGAGAATTTAAAAGTTTCTGGCAGGAAGTCAAAAACGGAAAAGTATGCAAAAAATCTTAATAAAATCAGTTCTCGATGAGCAAAAGTATGATTCGATCGGCTCTGGAGAGCTAAAGTACTGTAAGTACTCTCATCAAACGGTTTAATGTTTAGGAAATATTTGAATATTTTCGCATTTTTTTACTCTTAGTGTGCACTGCTGTAACCAGAAACAACGCAAACGCAAATTGAAATGAGAAACATTGCAGTTAACACAAAATTTCGCTCATACTGCTTTAATCGAGAACTGATTTTATTAAGATTTTCCATATACTTTTTCGTTTTTGACTTCCTGCCAGAAACTTTTAAATTCTCTATTTTTCACAGATTGTGTGCAACTGCTGTGCGATGTAGTAGGACGAGGGAAAATTTTGCAGGACTTCTAGTAGTATTGAAAATTAAGTGAGAAACTATTTTTGAAGAATAACTCTGCTGCGTGAACTCTGATCAAAAAAGTTCCGAAAGTGAAAAATAGTTGTATTTCGATGGGCTATCGATTGCACTAAGAATCGGAAAGATTCCATTCGATTTGACAAAAAAGTTTTCTGACGTCACAATTACCAATATTTTATGCCCTGAGGCGTAGAAGCATTTTCGAACTTCCGGAATGGCACGTTCTTAACTCTCACCAAATGCACTACAACATAGCGTTATCAGTCTTCAATCGGAAATTTCGTCAACTGCCAGCTTCCTGAACAAATATGTCGAACCACTCAGATAGTCTCTCATAATATTGTATAGCATCTTCAGCACTCAGCAATGTCAGGGATGGATCTCAGATGAATCTATGAATGTCTCTTGAATTGGCCGTGAAACTCAATCTCACCTTGCGTGAACGTTGAGGAAGAAGGCCATTTGCTGGAGAGTGACGGGATCGATGGCTCCTGCAATCAATATGCGGTCAAATTGTTGCACCAGAAAGGGGTGAGGAAGTTTGGGACAAGATCGACCCTTCTTCTTACCCCTTACTGGAGGGCTTACTGGGACATGAAATTATGTGTGCTGTTATAATTAGTTTGTCAAACACATCCGTGAGTATCCTATAGTGATAAATTCGATTGATAAAATACGACCACAGTATGCAGGTAAATAAAAAAAACCAAGTCGATCACCTATCAATCAATACTCACCGACGTATCCTCCTCTTCTCATAAACGCTGAATCATATCTACCGTAGATCTCCTCCTTCTTGTTCTTTCTCTGGTGTAGATGCACTTTCTGAAAGTATTGTAATTTATTTTAATTTTTTGAGAGAACAATTTGAGAAAGGAGCTGGATAATACGACTATTTTCAATCACAGAATTTATAATTTCTGTAAAAGTCTTTTTTTTCGCTGAGGGCTCAGAAATTGTCAAAACGTTGTTGCGCTCACTCTATCGGCCTGTTGGTGAGTAAGAGAGAGTGCGAAATGGTAAGGCCATTTCCGAACCCTCAGCGACAATACACGATTACAGTTTGAATTCTATTTAAAAATTGAATTAAATCTCTTCATTTCGCACTCTCTCTCTTTCGCGATAGCTGAGAGTGCGAAGAATGAATAGATATCATCCGATAATTTAACCGAATATCAAGGTTTACCGTAGATGACATTACCTGAGTTCGCGCCGCCTCCGAGTGCACGAACTCCTCCTTGCTCTCACACGTCTCCTCTGTGATTTATCGATTTTTTTAAAAAATTGTTATTGAGCCTAGCTTCTCTTTGCTAACTGAAAACATTCACATTAGGGGGAAATGGAACATGCTTCACCGCTATTTAATAGTTAGCAGCTTTTGAATCGAAGCAATGTTTAGAACAAGAAGTGAATTGAGAAATAGAGTTTTAAAACTCGATTCTCATCACATCTCGATCTTCTCCATCTCGTCAACAGACCGGTGAATAAAGTGTGCTAAATGAAGACATGCAGACTTGTTTTAAAACTTTACTGAAAATGTATACATAGAATGGCGGTTTCTAAGGGCAAGCAGGGGAAATTTGATGGAACTGACTGAAGATCGAGTAGACGGGCGTCTCATTTCTGTCATCATCATTGAAATACGAGAGAAGAGAGAGGGTGGCGACACGGGAAGAGTGCATGCAGAGGAGAGCTGCAAAGAATACGGTAGATCTATCATACGGTAGATTGGGGAGATACGGTAGATCATTATCGATTTATCTTTTTCCACTGTTCCTTTTTGTCTCGTTTGTAAGCAGACACCATCTCCAATTCCATTTTAGAAATAATTTTCAAAATGTATTTTCCCCGGTGATTGGTGTTTCACAAGTTCCACATAAGCAATTTCGTAACTGATCTGACCGTTACGAGCACTACTCTGTTATTTAACAATTCTCAAAAACCGACCACTGAGCAGCGCTCGTCCGTCGTCGTTGAGGCAGAAGCTCTTCTTGGAAACGAGATATCGATTGAGTCGGGAATCGAATTGACTGGAGGGTCCGTTCTTGCTCAAAATGCCGATTCCACGAAGGGCCGATCGGATTTGGCCAGCGATTCGAGAGACTGCATCTCTTCCTGCAAGGAAAATACGTTTTTTTTATTGAAAAATACAAAAATATTTTAAAAAATTCAGTAATGTGCAACGAATTAACCTCAAAATGCCCGATTTCGCATTGAGGATATAGGGCACACGAGGCGTAACATCGCATTAATTGTTTTCCTTGTCAGAGTAGCGTTTTTCTCAACTCAATCGATAACAGGTTTACCTTCGTCTCTCACAAAGAGAGTGCAGAGATCAAAGAGAGACAATCGTCGCCTGATATCTCCTCTTTTGTCTCTCCTCAATCTTCCATTTCCTCCAATCGACCATGCTCCTGAATTGACAAAAATAAAATATTATTATTGTTATTATTATTTTTATTCTTATTATAATATTTTTATTCTTATTATTATATTATTATTTCTGATATTAATAATAGGGTGTTCCGAAAGTTCTGTCCATATTTTACTAATTTTTTTCTCTAGTTTATGAGGAGACAAAATCACCCACATCGTTTTGTAGTAATTTGAGCTCCAGCAGAACTATTTTTTCCCATGTTAATATCTGGCAAATATTTCGTTGTGATGACGCAATAAGCAAAAATGACTCATTTTTCACTTCTGTCTAGAAATTTATATCTCGATTGAGGATGCTTGCTGCAACCACAGACTTAAACCACAATTGAGAGACACGATGTACTCTTTATTGAGCAATTGAAATTGTGTCTGACTTTAGTTCTTCGAGAACTACATCCGAAAATGTCAAAACTGGGGATGGGAAAAATCACCATTTTTCTACTCAACCCGTTTCTTGAAGGATTAAAAAGGCCTATATAGTGTTTCTAGTCTACAATAATTATTTAATAATTTTTGACACTATTGCCGGAATCAATTTCGCGAAAAAAAATAAAATTACGTGGAAAAAATCCTATTGCGTAGTGATGTTGTAACTTGTGCACGAAAGCCGGGCTGGTTTTCACGTACTTCTCGTCAACAATGAATTCGATTGGCAATATATTCAGATTTTTTCCGGTGCTCAAAATCTTGAAAAAATATGTAGTGAAAACAGTTATATCTCCCGACCGCAATATTTAACCGGAAGTGCGATGATGCAATCGGTTCGAGTTAAATATCCAAAGTGCAAAGGATGTTCTATAGTGTATTCAGTTTATGGAGCCGCTCGATCTATGCAGGCTGAAATATTTAATTTTCAAACAAAATGGACAAAACTTTCGGAACACCCTAATATTTCTGTCATCCTCATTTTGTTTGCTGTAACGTTCATAAAAAATAAATTGTATAGATTTTTCTCTCTGCATCAAATATCGATCCAATCTAGTTATGAGCGCTAGATTTGAGACCAACGGGCACTTATGGGACTGAGAATCGGGCAAGACCGATACTTTACCGTACCCGCGCACTGAATACCGTATACTCACCGCCCCAGAAACTCGACGGATCGACAAAGATTCTCTCCAATCTATAATCGACGAAAGAAACATCTCCGACCGAATGGAAAAATCTTAAAATTCATTTTATTTAAATATCATTGTCTTGTAGTTTTATCGATCGTTTCTACCTAACTCTGGGAGTGTAAAATTCGATCGATAAATAGATCTACCGTACCCTGCGAGCAGATCAGCGAGTGCAATTGAGTCGCCGGCTCCACGGTACGACGAGGGCACTGCCAATCCCTCCTCTCCCTCCTCCTCATCAAAATCATCATCGACGAGAGACTCCATTGCAAGCGCGTACCTACGATTGTTAATATTGCTTTATTACTTCAGGAGATCCGTTAGGAAGTATATTTCTGTCTTTCATAGAAAACAATGCAATTGTAGACATCTAAGTAGCCAGTATGCATGCAAATTAATCAACAAGGGGATTAGGAGAGCTATTGCGCCGGAAAGTGAGAAAACTCCTATCGTGTATACAAAGTGTTTTCTCGCAACCCTGACCCCTTTCTGGAGCGTTGAGTATATGAAACATGCAGCGAATTGGTAAATAGTTCCACTCACAAGTCGATGGCACTCTCGCTCTCACTCGGTCCTCCTTCCTCGCCTCGCCCTCTCGTGCCTTGCTGGCAGAACTGCAACAATAGCACATTGATTTTCTCCAAACAAAAATAAAAGTCGGGAATTAATATCGATCGAGAATTAATAGAAATTCAATTCTGTAGCCCCAAAACTGACTCGAAGGGTTTAATGAATACAATTTAAGGTAATATTAGAAAATGAAAAAAAATGGAGACATGATCACAAGCAATGGAGAACTGTCATAGCAGCCCAACTAAACTACCACCCACATTTAATAATGATTAAAATATAAGTGACCAACTCGGATTGTTGAGTTCCTCTCAGCCACGTAGTAGACGACGTGAGCAGCGAGGCCGAGACGGACACCTATAAATAATCAACATTCAATCAAATAGTTTCTTTTTTTAACAGATTTCTCCAAGTATTTGAACAGACTGAGGAATTGGGGTTTCATTACGCGTAGTAATAGCTATCCCCTATATCGCTTACACATTTCCGTAGAGAGTATTAAAATTAGAGTATTCCTATGAGAGGAGTGGAGTACGAGCGCCTCTCTATCCATATTTTGATCTACCTAACGCCTCAACATACCACTAAAAATTGAGAGAGAAAAGTTTCCCTAAGTGAATTTTTTGTTTTAGATGTTCATTGATGCTTTATTCATTCATTATTTATTCCGTCAGAGTGTATTGGGATCATGAGGTAGGTTGTTAAGAGTAGGTTGTTAAGAGGTTGTTAGACGCTTCATGCGGTCCCATGAATATATTCTATTGTACCGCGTTTTCTCGTACTTGAATAAATACCGGTATTAGAATTTTTTTAGAAGTTTTAACATTAATGCGGTGTTAGTTTTCCGGAAAAGCTCTTGGAAAAGAGTGTTAGCTTTTACTTTTCCATTTCTCACGGCGGGCTCGGAAAAGCTAAATATCTGAATTCCCGCAATTATCGATTTTCGGCCATAACTCTGCTCCCAGTGCAGCTAGGCTTACCAAACTTGGTCCATGAAGTCTAAATGCAAAAAGTAACCCTAAAACAAATTTTCAATGCTAGCTTTAATAGGAACCGAGATACAGAAAATGCGGGAATTCAAATCTAACTGCTTTTCCGGAAAAGCTCGCGGAAAAACTAACACTCTCGATTGCTTTTCCAAGAGCGTTTCCGGAAAACTAACGCCACATAAAATAGCTGTCAGCTGGATGATCTCATTCACCTTCAATCACCAATCGCGCGTCTTCAGGCGTCAAGAAATTGAGTGAAGAGTACAAATCGATGACCTCACGAGGGAATCCATTGGCCGTGGTGTAAATGCCCTCAAATAACACTATTAAAGATAATCGAAAATATATTTTCCAAAAAAAAGCTTGATTGACCGGACCCATCAACATTTATTTAATTTTCAGAATGAGATCTTAGAGAATGTTTCCGCGATTACGCAACTACACAATCCGCCTACCGTATTGTCCAGTATCTTTTATGCAAATTTGAGTAGACAGTTTATATGAGCGATGGTCTCACCTCGAATTTCAGCTTGGCAATTTGCCAAGAACGCTACCGTACACTCACTCGATTGATTAAACTCGTTGTGATTTCCTTCTTGAGTGACTCGGGCGGATCGTTGACGAAATGGAGGTCAAAGATCATCGAGAGGAAGTGGTGTCTCTGTAGGGAAAAGTACGAAAATTCAAATTAAATTCGAATAATGTCTCTCCTCGTTTCACATAATGTCTTGCCTTCGGAAATGTTTAGATTTTTAGAGTGCATAGAATGAAGGAACAAATATAAATCCAAAATTTCTCGCCATGTTACAATAAATAAATATGATTAATTGTTTATTGACACAGAGATGATAGAAATCAATAAAAATCGATATGTATATCTCCCCCTTATTTCTTGTAAAATTTTCAAATCCTGTTGCGCCTCGGGCGTATTATTATTGATATGTGTACCATATTACAGTAATCTACCTCTTCGTAGCTTCGAGAAATGAGTAGATCCCTGTTGTTGCTCTGCAACATCTTCTCGACTCTTCCTCCTGAATACGGTAGGTGGAACTCTCCGTCGATCGTCCGACCAGTACGGCCTGTGCAGCAACATGATGTATCATTCATTCATTCATTCATTATTTATTTATTCCGTGAGAGTCATCTACAAGAATTAGAATTGTGAATGGGGCGTCAAGAGACAGATGTGCTACATGTTTGAAAGCGCATTTTGTTGAAGGAATCATTATTATTGTTGTTATTGAATAACGTTGTCTTTCTGTTGTATGGGTTATCGTGTCTATGCTTATCGCGGGATTTCACAGTAATACGGAAGTTTTTTGCGGAAGTGATAAATATTAATGAAATTAGTGTCTCTAACCTGCTCGTTGTGTGAGCATCTCGTTATCGATCCAATTGCTTTCCATTACTCTCAGTCCATTCTTGCAATACGCCGAGAGGCTCTTCTTTACTCCTCCATCGATAACTACCGAGCAATTGGGAATGGTGAGACCCGCGACGACGCAATCGGTCGCTATGATCTGCAGAATACGATATTAACACTGATTATCTATCGAGAAATAACTTATTTTTTCCTTTTTACAAACACAACTGCTTTTTTTTCTTTTTTCAATACTCGAAATTGCTGAAAAAAAATTCGCTAATGATTATAAAAGTTTTTCGCTCAGTCTTCGTGGCCTACAAGAAAATCAATCTCTTCATATACCGTATCCATGGGATATTACTGTAATCCTCGGAGTCACTCACAATCTTGCCCTTCCTTCCACTGGGCGTCCACGATCCCAACACTTCACTCTCCGACGTCACGCGAACATCGTCTTTGACAGAGGAAGTTACTCTGAAAAGGAGAGGAATCGAAATTTTGTTTCTTATCGACCCCTTTTTACTCCTGCGAACGCTCCCTTGCAGTGTTCGATAAATGCATGCAATTCTCCTACATAAAGGGGATTTTTGTGAGAGGGCTTGCACGAGCAAACGAGTTGTCTCTCTCGAATGTACACTGTATATTCGAGAGAGATAACTCGTTTGCACACTCTCTCGCGCTGACCTTATAATCATGTGAACAAAAAGATGATAAAATTAGCATTTTTTGGAAGCACCGAATAATTCTCAAGGGAAGGAGGGAAGCGATAGAGAGTAATGATGGTTTCATCATCATTAAAATTCTCGTATCAAATTTAATGCATCACTTTCCTGTCGATTTTTCGCATTATCTCTCAAGCAACTTCATTCCGTGGTAGTGCGCAATAAACGACTCTCCCACCTTTTTCCTTTGATTTAAATATGAGAACCCTTGTCATCATACCTCAAGGGAGTAAACGCCGGTTCGCCGGTTCTCGAGAATCGATAATTGGGAAGATGGAAGACTGCAGCGTACACTCGATCCACTTGAGCCAGTCCAGGAAGGAGAACCTGAAGGCAGAGCTCATCATTCCACCGGAACTAAAGTGAACCCTTAGGAATGATAAAATACCCCCTTCTGACCTCTTGTTTGAGGCTTGGAATAATGCGAATGCGGACAATGCAAGTGGATGATCATTCTAACGTTCTTTACTCTCGTCAAGTAAATTTATGTGGAATAAAATGATGAAAAAGATCAAAAATCGAAGGATAGAAAAAGGGACGATTGTATTTTTTTCAACAGTATTTTGATAAATTCTCACGAGAATAGACTCCAAGTTGTAATCGTCCATTTCATCTCCAACTTTCGTCTTCACTCTCAATCGCTCACAAGCTGCAGCCATCGCTTGATCGAGAGCCTCGATGACTCGAGGGCTGAATAGAGATTATTACCGTATGATTACGGTAGTACTACTGAAGGGTTACGGTGGTGCAACACTTCCGACTGTTTCCTTAATATTTTTAAGAAGTGGTCACCGGACGCTTGTTTACCAATTTACTGAAAAAATGAGCAAGTCGCATGATTTCAATCCACCAGAAAGGGGTTAGGAAGAGAAAGTCTATCTCGATTTACACGTTCTCTCGCTTCAAACCCAGTTCTGCAGCCGGTCGGTGGAATGATGTTCTCGCGTATGATATCAATGTTAAAATTCCATGATTTATTACTGCAATCACTCACACAACTCTCTTCGGGTCGGGACATTCGCTCTCCTTCCTCTCCTTCCCACTCTTCGCATCGATTCCTGAGAAATGGGGACTTAATTCATCAATAATAAATTTCTTTGGATATTATTCAATTGAAATATATGAATAAATGTGTGAGAAAGAACGATTGTTCTACTGTTATTCAGAGATATACAAACAAAAATACAAATTGGTCGAATATTTCCGAAAATTTCACGAATTGATTTTTCTTGTTGACAATTAACTCACCCTTCTTCACTTCTTCCGACAGGGGCGTGATCTCGAACGGATCGGGGACAGATTCATCTTTGAGGCAACTGCAATCCGTATTTGACTACAGTAATCAATCGATATTCATGGTGCATTACAGTAATCAATCGATATCCGCCTTCGATTATAGTAGATACTCGTGAAATAGATGTGGCGTAGAGTATTTATATGGAATAGATCTTTGTCAAAAAAACAACGGCATACACTAATAAATTGATACTCGTGACAATGCTCATCAAATATTTGGTCCATAAAGCCAAAAAAAAGCAAGTTGATATTCTGTTTCTTAATATTACCTTAGGGTCAGCTTGTTGTTCCTCTGAATGATCTCACTGTAGTCGAGGCAGCGGAAAGAGAGTCCTTCACTGGTAAAGTACCTGCAGCACAATATTAAAATAAAATTTGGAATTTTGCTACTACATCGTTATCTCACTGAATGAGAGCCATTTTGTTTAAAAGTCCCTATCTTCGAATTGAGATTGATTCTGATCCATGATGGGTTCTCAGTCGACTTAGTGCCGTATTTTTCCGATGGTTACAAACATTCAGAAAAGTGTGGAACTGCCTCTTTTTTTGCCTATTGTATCACCCCTGGCCCGTTTCTGGAGCTTCCCCCCGGTTTATGACATCACTATACCACTCACTCCTCATATTTGTCTCTGTCCTCCTTCTCCATTGTCGCAGTCATGAGCAACAGTCGATTCAGTCTCTTCTCCGATCGAATCGAGGAATGAGAAGAGGAAGAAGTGGAGAGAGGAGAGGAGGAAAGCATCTTGGTTGCCATTCCAATCAGCTGAAAAAGATAGCATCAACCTCAAGAAAGGAGCCGGGAGTGAGAGAGTATGTAAAATGAGAAAGCAGTCCTTTGTTTTTTTTTCTGTTCTAACCCCTTTCTGGAGGTTCGACGAGGAAATAGTGTAGATCAGAGTGGAACGGGAAGAACATTATCGTTTTTTAAAAAATTGTTTTACAATAAAACAAATTGACTAACCACATCAACGCTTGCACTCCTCTCGTGCGCCTCATCCACTACGAGAAGATTGAGTGAAGCATCGGGGAGGACGCGCTGAAATTTAAAAAAAAATTATATTTGTTTAAAAACGGCAAAAATAATGGTTATCATCACGCCAAGGAAAAACTGTGAATAATTAAAGATTCCGCTGACTACCGCACTCTCTTCCTACAGTATCCAAGTCAGTTATCGATTCGCTCACCGTCGCCGTGTGGAAGCTACAGTACACCACGTCGGGATTCGATCGACGACGCGAGATATCCTCGTATGGGTTCAGAAATCCCTCCACAACCACTCCGCTCTCTCCGAAGTACTGCAAATGATAAATGAGAACGAAGGCAATCGATAATGTGTCCGCATACAGTAATTGAATCACTGTAATTCCCGTAAGATCAAGCAATCCCTATTATCAGAATCGATTAGACACGGAATAGATCGATAATAAATAGACTATCATATGCCCTGTTACTTTGTTACCCTGTTACTTATGCTTTGTTACCGTATACCATGCTACCGTATACCTTGTGGATCTGTCGCACGCTGCTACCGACGTGGTCCCCATTCGGTACAGCCACCAGGGTCTTCCTGTAGAGACCAGCGGCGGAGGGAGAGAGGGCGCACTTCTTCGGGTCCACAAGAAGTTCGGCGAGGTACGGTACCTGCAAACTCCGATCAATTACGGTATTATCGATCGATAATTAGGGTCAGGATCACAGTATTATGGATCGATAGTTAGAGACAGGGTTACGTTAGTATCGATTGATAATATATCAATAATTAGGGTCATGAATACGGTACTATAAATAGAAATTGAACTATTGCGTGTTGCACGTCCACTTGGGAGTATCATGTTTCAACAAATCATTATAGCTTTTAACCCATCATGCACTCACTAATTTTCCATCGTTATTGATTTTAAATCATCACCTTAATTTGCCAATTTCATGATTGATTGTAACTTCTTATTCTTTTTGTCTAATTTGTGTCTAATTCTAATTTGTAATTATAAATTAAATTATTCATATTGCTTCGGGAAAAAAATGATAGCGGAAACTGACCAGTAATGACTTTCCCGAGGCAGTGGGAGCAAGGAGGAGCACGACATCCGTGTCCCTCAACACACGTTTTTCCATCAACTGTAATCACTAGAAATTATCTCTGTTGAGAATTGTGTTTTATCCGCGACAGTAACTCTACTTTCAGATATTTCAAGATAACCGTAACCCACAGGAGGAAGATCAATCGATAACCGTATACCTCAGTATATCGGAGATGGCTGAGCAGTGGGCGACAAGGGGAAGACGTGTGGAGAGGGACTTGAATACTGAGAGTCTCTTCTTTCTCCTTGATGGTACGGGAGAAGACTCCATCCAGATTTGAAGAGGACTGGAAGGGAGGGCATACGGTAGGATGATATCAGATCGATACTGAGCCCACTCTGATCTCCAGAAAGGGGTCGGGATTGGAAGAGCGGGTAAAAGAATGGACTCTCTGAGTTCGGCATACGCTCTGACAACTTTCTCGAGGTTTGGATTCATGTGAAAAGAAAGTGAGGAAGAAACCAAAATTACTGCCTTAAAAAAGTATTTAAAAAACTTTAAAAAATACTTTTAAAAAGTACTTAAAAAGTATAAGTATTGTACACACACTGTCAGTTTTTTTCAAGGAATCTACGTGGAAATCGATAAGATGTGTGAAGCGGAATTACCTTCTTCTCGCCAGTTTCTCCTCCTCATCGTCGTCCCTGAAAATTTTTTTTAAAAATTATATTAAAATAAATAATAAATTACGAAAAAAGGAGAAAAATGAATTGCTGTCATTGCCACTCTTGTAGTACAAATTAACGGAAAGAATGGGGAGAGAGTGCGTAAAAGTAAGAGAGTCACTTTACTTCAAAAATTATAGGAAATATAAATAAAAAAATAATGCACATTTGGAAAAAAATGGATGACTCACTGAATGTCGTCGAAGACGACATTGTGTCGAGTGGAAGCAGTGTACTCATTGATCTCAGCTCCGACCTCTCTCACTTCTTCACTCAATTTCATCTCCTCCCCAAGAGCAACGACGGCGAAGTCGGACGGCATCTGATTGTGATGACGTCATTAGCATGCAAAATCGTGACGTCATCAGCGTAGGGGAAGAGGAAAAAGAAAACTTCAAAAATGACGTCACGTTTTCCAGGCGTCGTGCTGCTATTGCCCAGGCAAATTGTAGTAGATTAATTACATGTACGGTATTCAACTTACTAGTTAGCTAATTGAGTCGCTTGAGCACGAAATTTAAATTTCGACTACATAAATTATTTTTCTGCACACAATATAGATTTACGGTACCTCGAATCGATGGATGGAAGGAGATACGAGTGGAGGAGAGGAGAGTAGATGGATGAACTAAGGTTCGCGCTCGAGTATGAGGGGTCCTCGAGCGGAACCTGTGGAGAGATTACGGAATCCATTAATTATATTTTATTATCGATTGATAACGGAATCGATTGGCTATGAGATTACGGTATCGACTGATCATATCATCAAGACAGAAAATCAATACAAAGCGATTGAGATGGAATAAATAAATCTAAAAAGTTGATAGTCCTTGTGGACGAGTTGCCACAACTCAAGTTCATACGAGAAAAGGCAGAGTACAAGAGCAATTTATTCACTTCCGGAATTATTGGGATAGAATGAGATAACAAAGCTAAACTGGTTCTTTCGAAATTATTTACGCAATTTATTTGCTTCTCATAGTGAAAACTAAAAAAAGCAAAAAGTAAATTCAATGACATAACAAGTTTCCTTTGAAAAAAAAACTAAAGTAATATATTTTCTTCTCAATGGTAAGAGTATGGAAAAGGTAAAAATGTGCAAAGTGGTAAATGCGACGAAGTGTGAGTCAATTAGAATTAGCCGTTGGAACAATACGAATAGTTGGAATCGGTAGGGTAAAGGAATAACATCAGAAATCGGTAGGTGGTCAGTTCTAATGACTGGAATCGGAATCATCCGATTCTGAGTCCTCCTCCTCATCTTCACTCTTTTCTTCATAATTATAGGATATCCAACGTCTTCGCTTGTAGATTCGAGACATTCGAATGACTGGATGAGTTGCATACATTCCATCGAACCAGAGTTCGTATCTCGCATCATTCCGACCCGAAGCCTCGATCTGAAACTGAAATGTATATGAGGCCGGTTGCAAAAGAGTCGAACAACGAGTTGTACAGTGATTTTGTAACTACTACTCAAATTTATTACACAAAGGTTCTCGGGGGTGCTGATCATCATGGAATACTTCATTTTGCATGAAATCAACTGGTTGCCTCAGGCTAGAATCATGCAATATATAGCTTTTCGCGATTTTCTGGTGCGCTGAATGATTTTCCAATGAGTACCAGTCGTATTCTATGAAAAAAATCAATTGCGCGGTCGGATTGGTGAAATCAATGAAAGAAAATGTGAAAAGTGAGCATTTCAAAAACTAAAAAAAACGCAAATATTTTCATGTGCGCACATCTAAAAATTTTTAAGTGTGGTAACGAAAATTCATTCATCCATTCATTGTTTATTCCGTCAGAGTATCGCATACAAGAAAAATAACTGTGAATGGGGGCAAGAAACGGATGTCCGTCGACGTAGTCGAATCGGTTTTGTGCATGGCAGCAAGGGTATGGGAAAGAAGGGTTAGAGCCAATTCTTAACAATTGATTCAGGGGAAAAGGAGTTGGGCTGGGAGCGGATGAATTTCCGGAAGGAATCTCGGGATAAATCAACCGAGGGGGAAGGGAGGTAATTCCAAATTGGTATGGTTCTGGAGGCAAGGGTGGTGTGGGAATTGGGAGGAAAGAAAGGCAGAGAGATACGGAAGTGATGTGAATTACGAACAAATCTAGTAAGCGGAGAACGAGTGAGGAGGGAAGAGTGATCAAGTTCATAATTCCTATGAAGAATGGAATGGAGAAAGACAATATCGGTGACAAATCTACGGCGTTCTAAAGTTGTTAGATTTAGGGTGCGTAAACGATTACAGTAGCTTACAGAAGGCATAGAACAACGGAAATAGAGCTTCCTAGTGAAGTCGCGTTGGACACGTTCAATATTTTGGTAGTTTCAACGGAATTAATGGGGTTCCAGATAATGGAACAGGTCTCTAGACTAGGAAGAATAAATGTTGTGAACGATTTCACATATCGATACAATTACTACGGAACGCTTTGAAAAGGAAGTGCATTTTAGAATTTGATTTCTTAATAATTTCTTTGATATGATCAGAGAAACAAAGAGAAGGGGTGAAAACGACTCCTAAGTCCTTAACAGTCTTTTTGGGTGAAAGGGCGACATTATTGATATGGAAAATGATCGTCTCGACGAGCTCCATCTTTTGAACCTAGTCTCAACATTCTCATTTTTGTTGAATTTATGAAGTAAAATATTTTATGACCAAACGAAGATACGCATGTGAAAAAAATTTCATGACATCGAGAATAGGGCGATTGTGGATTTGACCAAGTTTGGAGGGAATCGAACAAAGGGTTCCAAAGAAAATGGCGAAAAACTATATATTGCATGATTCTAGCCTGAGGCTACCAGTTGATTTCATACAAAATGAAGTATTCCATGATGATCAGCACCCTCGAAAACATCAATTGTTAAATTTCTGGAAAATTGTTATCCGGACCTCTGTACATCATTGTCCGACTTTTAAAAAAACCGGCCTCATATCCATCAAATGACTTCAATAAACTTCTGAATAATTCTGCGCAATTGTTAAAGAAGGTGTCCCACGAATATTTGGTCAATTAAGTTCTCACTGTGGGGCAATGGAGATCGATTACCCGATGTGAGCCTCGAAAATCGCACGTTTCAATTTTTAGTTTGAAGAAAGTTATGTTTAATAAACAGTCTAAAACGATCAGAATTCTTACAGTATCTCACATTGAACCTGCAATCTTTTCGCGGCGGGAGTTGGCATTTTGTGGAGAAGAAGTCAGAGAAAGGCAGAGAGATAAGGGTAAACGAAGAGGGTGCGCGAGAGAAACGCGCGCTGCATTTGTGTTTCACCAACTTCTGATAACAGAAATGAAACCTCGAACATCGGGGAAAATATAAGGTTTCAATCATTGTTTCAATCATGTTACGCCTTCTTTAAGAGGGGAACGAATAAATTTTAATACCCGATATTAGATATATCGGCTAGTAGGTTGTCTGGATGTAAATTCATTAAGCATAAAGCGTAATCTTTTCTTATTCTGCTCAATGTGAATATATAAAAAATATAATAATATTTTAAAATTTAAAAAGAATTACTGGATATAGATTGTAGTCGTTCCACACACTCATTTCTCCGTCAGTTCGAAGCATATCGAAGAGATCGGTGGCCACTGTCTTTTTGACAACGATAGACAGACCTTCGAACACTCCGTCGAGAAGGTTCTGAACAAGAGATCTCTCACTTTCTCTGTGATTAAAATATCTAAATTACAAAAAGACTGAGCTTCATGAATTTTGTTTTCAGCACAAGAATAATATCCGTGTCTTTCCCCTCATTATTTAAAAAAATACGAATGAAATATTTTTAAAATAATAATAGTCTCAAACCGTACCTCCCAGACAGCGAATAGTCCAGCTGCAGTAACTCCCTCACACAGCAGTTCAAAGTCCACATCTTTCTTGTTGGAAAGCAACTGGCGAAGAGAATCATCAGTAACGATTGCGTTGCAGTTGTATGTCTGAAAATATTAGAATTTAATGTATTTAAATATTTAATTAAATTAAATCCGAATAATGATTTATCAATCGATAAACTAACGAATGAGTTGATGTACAGTAGGTTGGTGCATCGAATTTCCTTGCACAACTCAACCAATCCACGCGATTCCTCACAATTCTTGGTCAACTGAAAATAAAATGAAAATAATCACTTAAATATTTATTTATTTGTGTATTCCGTCCTGGCAATGTCCATCTTCGCCTAATCCAGAGGATCGCATGCAAAAACATGAACTGTGAATGGTGGGTAAGGATAGGATGTAGGTTTAAATATTTTAATATACAGTATCGATCAAAAGTATTCGCCCAAAACTTCGAAGTGGTGTAACTTCCGAACAAGAAGAGCAATCGGCCTAAATTTTTGAGGGGTAGGAACTCACAGCCTAGGGCCTCATTTCCAATTATTTCAGCGTACAATGATTTTCAACTTTTGCGTAGTGATGACGCAAGATTGCGATGGTATTTCCGAGGCGATTATTTGCTCGGAGGAAAATTTCACTGGCGTCGCGCTTATTTTGGTGAAAGTAGAAGTGAAGGGGCACTCAAGAAAAATTGATACCAGATTGTACGGTTCTGTACCGGATCAGGACCATTGTTCAAAGTGGGTGCCCGAAAAAATGGATTTTCGTTTCTAGATGTGCTAGAGACTCGTGCTTAGGCTCAAAATGATCGCAACGATAAACTTATTATATCCCCTAAATTTATTAACAATATTATTTTGTTTGGCCTCAGGGCATGCAAATTTCATTTTTTCGGATCGCCCATATTGACGGAGGTCTACCGCTCTCAGAAGGTTATCTAAAAATCTGGTTTATTGACTAAAATTTTTAGAAACTATTAAATAATCATCACTTATAATTTCATATGTGTATCATTTTTCCTCTTTGCATGGCATCTGTTCTCCTGGTTTGATGCATCACTCTGAACAGCCTCGACCCGCGCACTTTCTCCTGCCTTTTTCACTTTTTCTTCGCTGAATACTCGTGATATCGTGTATAACTTGTTATTATATGAAATGTGGATGGTTGGGGAACTATTGACGCTCATAGCGAAAAGAACCTTATCGAAACGTCAGAAAAGGTGGGCGGGGCGAGGCGGTTCTGAGTGATGCATCAAACCAGGAGAACAGATGCCATGCAAAGAGGAAAAATGCAACACATATGGCATTATAAGTGATGATTCTTTAATAGTTTCTAAAAATTTTAGTCAATAAACCAGATTTTTAGATAACCTTCTGAGAGCGGTAGACCTCCGTCCATATGGGCGATCCGAAAAAGTGAAATTTTCATGCCCTGAGGGCAAACAAAATAATATTGTTAATGAACTTAGGGGATATAATAAGTTTATCATTGCGATCATTTTGAGCCTAAGCACGAGTCTCTAGCACGTCTAGAAACGAAAATTCATTTTTTCGGGCACCCACTTTGAACAATAGTCCTGATCCGGTACAGAATCGTACAATCTGGTATCAATTTTTCTTGAGTGCCCCTCCACTTCTACTTTCACCAAAATAAGCGCGACGCCAGAGAAATTTTCCTCCGAGCAAATAATCGCCTCGGAAATACCATCGCAATCTTGCGTCATCACTACGCAATAATTGAAAATCATTGTAGGCTGAAATAATTGGAAATGAGGCCCTAACAATAAGCTGTGAGTTCCTACCTCTCAAAAATGTAGGCCGATTGCTCTACTTGTTCGAAAGTTACACCACTTCGAAGTTTTGGGCGAATACTTTTGATCGATACTGTAATGTTTGTAATATTACATTAAAAATATATATTAAATAGCTTACTTCGAAAATCATCGTTCCGATTTCGCATTTACTGAAGACGATTTCAATTCGATCTCGAATGCACGCAAAGGAAGGAGAGAAGTTGAGTTTGTCGTATCTCTCACTCACGATTTCGGCATTTTTGCCGTGCTGCTGAAACAAATCGTCACGTCTTAACTCTAGCTAATAACGAATTTATAAAAATATTTATACAACAGGAAAGCCTATCTAAATCGAAAACAATCCTTAGTGTAAAAATAACTTTAACTTACATTGATTTGAATTCCATCAATAATCTTGTCCTTGTTCCACTCTACATGGATTTTATCGAGATTTATTGACTGAAGACAAACAGACAACTCGCGTTTTTCCATAAATGAGAGAATCTTGGCCGAGAGTTCGGCAGGGAGATCGAGAATCGGAAACTGAAAGGACATCAATCAATTTTTTTCAGGGTAATTTACCGATCGCCCAGGTGCCGAGTAAAATAAAACATTTCATGTTCCCCGTATGTGGAAGTATAAAATAAACAGAGAGATTGGCGCTAAGGGTGCGAAACAGTCATGTCTAGTGTCTACTAATATTACTTGTAGTATTAACTGAAATAGATACATCTACTACCAATCTAATTTAATTATTCTCAAGAATTTAAAATTAGGCTAAATAATTAGATTAGGTCTCTTCTCTACGCCAGTCGATAGATGAAAAATGAAGAGATCTTATAAACCGGAATTACAAAATCTAGTACTGTACCAACCGGTTCCTGCTCCTCTTTCTTCTCTTTCCTCATTCTCTTCATTGGCCGACACGCCATCTAAAATATACCCATGTTCATCTATGTTTGATCGATTAAAATTTTAGTTTATGGTTTTCAGATACATTCGAGAAGAAAACACGTTGGCAAATACAAAATTAAACAAATTGAAAACAAGGCTTTATCAGAAAACATCGAACAAAGTCAACACAAGTAATAATTAAGAAATCGATTAAATCAGAATGAGAGACGAACAAAGTACTTTTACAATTAAATGGAATATTCGGGAACGGATTCATAACTAGAAATCGCCGCTTAGCAGAACAACTCTTAGTAAACTAATGAATTTCTCATCGAAAACGTCGAGCGGGGTAGATTGACATACTAATTACTTGATACGGATGATCCCACACGATCTCGAATCGACTGGTCTTGTCAGCACGGCCCTCACTCTCCCACTGTAAAATATATAATTTCGCACACGAGTAGTCGATGTCAATATACGAATACACATCATTCCACCGACCGGTCAACCTTACAGAAAGGCCTTTCGAGTGAGAGAGCGTGTGAAATCGAGAGGGACTCTCTCACTTTTGCACGGTCTCTCGCTCTAACCCTGTTCTGTAGGTATGGAATCATGTGAATATGGTTTGCTCTTGAATAATACTCGGTTTTATAGCGTAATTCATTCACATCGAGACTAGTAAGAATATATGAACAGATTGGTTACGTTTTCTGACCACTTTACTTGTCGGAAATAACATGACTTCCGGTCGGACATAAATAAATAATAATACCTCCATATTATACTCCGTCCACTTTTTGTCCATTGTGTCTTTCCGAAATTGATAGAAAAGTTCAAAAGCCACAGACTTGTCGAGTTTGATTCTGAGGGAGCCGAACTTTCCATCCAACAGATCCTGTAAATTGTGCATTGCAGTTTAATTTAAGTAGTTTTTTATAAAATTATTTTATATTTAGTTAAAATAATATGACACATCTTCTCGACTGTGCGCTTTTTAACAAAAAAAGTCGAATTTGATAAATTCTCTCGCTCATTCTTGTACGTATTCGCTCAGTAGTGTACAATATATATATATATATATATATATATATATATATATATATTTATTTATTTCAGCTAAATTTAATTTAAATATTAATTATAATTTAATTTAACAAACCTGCCACACGTCGAATAGCCCGGCGGCAGATATTTGCTCGCAGTTGATGTACAATGCGACCTCTTTCCTGTTGACCATTATCGATCGAAGAAGCTCGTCAGTTATTCCAACGGTCACGGAACCCTAGAGAATGCACAATTAAAGCGATTTCAAACCTACAGAACTTTTGGTAAAGGTAAAGTTCTCTTGATTCCCGTAGCAACTTTATCTTTACCTTTTTAACCTACAGAAAGGGGGAAAAGTGTGCACAAGTAAGAGAGAGAGTACCTCTCGATTTTTCTTCTTTAAAGGGATCCGGCATCGAAAAATAAGTTATTTTTATTTTACAGATTGGAAAATTCTAAGAATAACTGTGAAAACCGCATATTTTTACGATTTTTTATAAATTAATTATGAATTTTTAAAGATGGTAAAATTTAAGTATACGGTAGCTCTCGCATCCGCCGACTTACGCTGTTTAGCGGCTGTAGAATCTCAAAAGGGACGATGCCGTAATATTTTTGCGTTTCTTTCTTCTGATTCGTCCTCACGGATACTCGCCATTGTCTAATCAATTGCAAAAACACTTATTTTCACTTTGCTAAGGCCTTTTTAAACTTTTGCAGCCGCTAAACAGCGTAAGTTTTGTGGATGCAGGAGCTACAGTACCTTTGAAGCACGATTCTTTGAAAATTCATAATTAATTTTACAAAAATCGCAAAAATATGCGGTTTTTACAGTTATTCTTAGAATTTTCAGCTCTATTGAATAAAAATAAAAATAAAAGAATATAAAATTATGATGTTTTGGCTGCAAACTCCCTTTAAGAAATAAAAACTTTTTTTAAATTCCAAAATGCACCATCACCAGCGTTAGTATTTCGAATTGACTCACTGGTGTGTAAACTTGCAGAAATTTCGTGCATCGAATATCCGTGAGAACACTCATAAACTCGCGCAACAGAAGCTCATTCGCATCATCGCGCACCTTTAAAAAGTAAAAGTCAATCCTTCCGCATACAAATATCTATATCACGTGCACATTACTGACTTTTTACATTATAGCAACGCCCAAAATATAGCCTTAAAGTCAAGCCACGACCTAATGCAAAAAAAATTATAAATGTCGGGCTCTCATGCGGAAACCAACGAATTTACAGTAAAAACCGCGACGCGCTGCCCATGCAACGGCAATCAATAAGATGTACCCACCATAATGCTGGATTCTATCGATCGAAGAATACGGTAGAATTCAGTCCTTCCGCACAAGATACATTTTTTTTAATTTGGCCGGTGCGTGACTTTAACTATATCTACATTAAATATTTCATCACAGGCACAATATTTCCACCAAATAAAGCAGGAAAACGTACATAACAATAGAGATCCTTGATCGATGATTTGGAAAATACGTGCATAAATCGATCGCATCTGTGACGATGCGACACATTGAGGTGTCTTTCGCATGGCATCAACTGACGAATATCATGGTAATGCCTGGTCATGACCAAGCTATTCTTCCCCAAACCAATCTGAACATGCACTTTTTAAAAATGTATATACATCGTTCAGTTCAAATAACATAATTTCTAAAAAAATATACAAACGCTAAGGGGTGAGAGCACTTTTGGCCGTAATGAGCATAGAAATAAACGTCGATGTTTTAAAAATGTTGCAATCTGCATGCGAACCCCAAGGTTAATCCATGAGATATTGTAGTCTTTGTTCCATTCTGCATGAATTTTGTCGAGAGAAAATGACTCCAGGCACACCGCCAACTCCTTCGGTCCCACGTAAGACAGAATCTTGGCGGAGAGCTCGCCCGGCAGATCGAGAATTGGGAACTAAAATATTACATGTGCGGTTCCCCGATCTTCCTGTGAATTTACCCATTATCAAATATCAGTAGTATATAAAATGTGACCGCTGGAACACTTTTTCGACCACTTCGTTTTTCAATCATTTTTGAAGATTTTTTAACGAATTTGTTTATAAAATCTATAATTATTCATCAAAAATCATATGATTTCAAGAAAATGCATTTTTTCTTGAAAATCCGTCCAACCAGAAAGTGGTCGAAATTATGGTTGACCAAGAAAATTGCATTTTAATAGAAAAATAAATAAATAAATGACTCTCAATCTCAAAAAAGGTCTTCCTCCGCTAACTAATCTAAACCTTATGGAATTAGTTAAAAAATTGAAAATAAAAAACTTTCGGGGAGTTTTCATGATAGATACTCTTCCAAATAATGGCCCACTACAAGAAGAAACTGGTATTGTAAATCTTGATTCTTCAATGAATAGAGGAACACATTGGGTTTGTTATTCTAAGAGAAAAGAAAATATTTATTATTTCGATTCTTTTGGTTTAGATCCTCCAACTGAAATATTATATTATTTGAAAAACAAAGATAAAAAACAAGAAATAGAAATTTCAACGTTTCAAATTCAAGAATTTGTTACTCATCATTGTGGATATTATTGTATTATTATTATTAAAATGTTGGAAAATCATGATTTCAAAACAAGTGTTTTATCTCTATTGAGATAGAAGTTGTGGTTTTATATGAACACTACCGAATGCCATAGTGGAATAACTATCTTTAATAATGTAACGTTTATGATCACACATATTTTTATCATTATTAAGAGCAATTTTATTCTGACATTGTGTATATATCTGATGTTTCTCAGATCTAATCATATATTGCTTCTTTCTCACAATCGATTTATTGAATAGACATTCTTTATAATCATCTATTTTCAACTCATTCTTTACAACAGTTTTCTTTATTCCTTTACTCTTTTTCTGTTCATCTCCAGGTTTCGGAACCTTTGGGAGTTTTGGATTCTCTTTTTCTTCTTGAGTTCTTCGATTATAATAATCTACAAATTTTTCTCGCATTTCTTCACCAATTTTATAAGCATACTGTTTGGGCTTCAAGGCCACAAGTTCTTTCATTATTAAACCATTCAATTCATCTTTAAATTTTCCAACAACTTTTTTATTTTCAACTGAATACAATGGATGAATATTAGGATATTCGCTAAAGTCAAAATATTCTTTTAAATTTGAGTCTTTTGCAATATCTTCGTAAAAATCATTTGTAATAATTTCATAAATAAGACTATCAGTATCTTGATAACACAATTTAACATTACTGTCATATTTCTTCAGCATTACGTTATAATGGAAGTCATACATCAACCATTTACTTAGATCAAGTATAGCAAAACCTACATAAATAGGTTTATCAAGAACTATGTTTGTCTGTTCCATTTCAACAGCTGTTAATTCTGTATTAAATATAATACTTCTCTTATAATTGTGTTTAGAAGATAATTTTAGTATTTTATGATCATCATAGATAAGTTTAACATCGACTCTTTCTCTAACATTTTCCATTGTTTTTCCAAAGACAGAGTTATTCATTAATTTAAAGAAGTCTTTCTCGAAATCACTCTTTGTTTTTTTCCGTTGATTAGTGTTAAGCTCAATATACTTTTCCAACCAATTACTTTCTTTGAACTTAATTATTCTATGAATCTTTTTAAGATTTAATCCCAGTTTTAAAACTTGTAGAAGATTCTTATAGTGAATTACATATTTTTCTTTATCAAAAAAAGTATTACATAATTTAGAAACTCGATTATTAATTTTAATATTCTCTGGACACAATGGAAAATCATTATGCGTATCATGTAGAGATTGTGGATATTCTAAATCTACTTCTAGAATACATCCACATCCCTTATTATTTAAACATTTAATATACCTATCAATGGACCAATCTTCTTTATTTAATCTATCAAGATTATCAGAACTCTCAAATGTGAATTCTCCTGTAGGCAACGGTTGACTCATCGCCCATCCATATAAATTATTTGCATCTAGATAGAGCAAATATTTGCTTGGCTCAGATGAATTGTGATCCTTAAGATATGTATTGTTAGCCTTTGAGTATCTTTTTACAGCATTAACCATTCCACCTCTTATTCCTTTCTCAATCATAAGATATTTCTCTTTGTCTCGGATTGTATCTAATTCCACCTTAGTCATTTTCAACATAGCATCCCATGATAATCCTGGACTAGTGTAGTACCAACATGGATCTAATTCATATATTTCCAGACTGAGTTTTCTGAAATTTTCAAAAATGTCCGCAAGTAAAAGAACATCATTAATCATATAAATTCGTGTATAGTCCTCCATGTTTTTACAATTCATCTCATTCCAAACTCTTTGTGCATAATCATAATCTTCTTGAGAACATTTTTTACCATTAAGAGAATCATCGAAATTATCCTTTGAAGGAAGATTTTCTTGAGTATATTTTTCAAAAGAATCCATATACTCATATGGATAAATTCCTTTTCTTTTCATAAGTTCAAATAATACAGTGTAATATTCTTTTGAATAATTGAATTGATTATCACCTAAATTTTTGCTTAAATCATCTAAAGATGCTGAAATAAAACTGAATGAATCTAGAAATCTGATTTTATAGAAATAATCATCTCTTTTATTATTTGATTTATAATAACTGAAACTAATAAATTTTTCTGTATTCGATGAAACGCTTTCGATTTCTATTTTGTTATTTCTCAAGTGTGTTGTACTCTCAGGATCTCCAATTATTAGATGAGAATCATATCCTTTGAGATTATGAAAAAATACTGTAATAAAATTATTCTTTTTTTTATCCAAATTACATTCACTACAAAGTGATCCACGATATTCACCAGTCCAATGATCATGGTCTTTTACTTTCTTTTTATACTGATATTCACATTTCACACATTTATAATCTTCTCCGCATTTCGGATCATCCCCACATTTCGAACACACGTTACTATTAATTACACAATTCCAACAATATCCACTATTATCCAATTTACCACCACAATCCCGACAGTTTTTACTATCGTAATATTCACCTCCACAACTCGGGCAGTTTCTACAATCATCATATTCTTTCAATTGGTCAGGCGTTAGTTCGTTCATTTTAACACTGAGTAAATTCATTATTCTCTGGCTAACATCAATAATGTATGTATTAAATTCCAATGCTGCATCGTAACCTATGTAGGACTTTTGTTCAAATATTTTACCTGTATAAGTGTCCACTACTATAACACAAAATCCCGATGGTATATGTTTTCCTATATTTTCAGTCCAAGATTCATTAGGATTTCTATGAGTAATTTGATATTTCTTGATAATAGTTTCAAAATCAGCATAAATAACATATCTATGCACTTGTGTTTTTCTAATACTATCAAATTTTATTTTTTTATTATGAAATATTTTATGCTCAAGGGGTTTATTCCTATTACAATCGTCAACATGTCTTTCATATTTTGTTTTATCATAATAATAAGAATGGCATCTTACACAGAAATATTTTTGGTGTTCATCACCTTTATTGAGTAATTTATTAATATTTCTAATTAAACAATAATGAGAATTTCCATCAGCGTTTTCATGATATAATAAATTAATTATTTTATTATCTTCAGAGCTGAATCGTTTTGAAGGACGTAGTCGAATTATACTTTGTCCAATTTTCTTCATTTTTTTCTCATTTTCCACTGTTATTTCTTTTATTATTTCTTCCTTTTTACCACATTTAAATACATTTACAACAAGATCATTCAGCTTCTCAAATTTGTCAATATCACATATTTTCAATGGAAATTCAAGACCATCAAATTTCAATTCTTTTTCAAATCCTTTATAGTTAGAAACTCGTTGAGCATTCCTTTCTACAGGGTGTAAATGGGCTAGAACACACCACATAAAACATTTATTATCTTTATTCTGAATATTTATGACAGCTTTTTTATTTTTTACCCAATCAGGAAGTTCAATATAAGAAGCTCCACTAGGTGAATCAAAAACAGTTTGATTCATTTGGAGATGATTTATCCCAGTTATTTTCCAACCTGATCCTTGATTTGTCATGTTTTCCATTTTATTTTTCAAATCCTTGCAAGCATCTTGGTAGAACTCTATTCTGTTTTCTCCAATACACAGCTCTTTAGTTTTAGTTTTTACTGCAAATTTTTCCTCTTTTTCATCGTTTTTTTGTTTGAACTCTAGTGTGAACAGAATTTTAACATTTTTATCACTACGAATATCATTAGTAACAGATGTTTCGTTCTTAGCGAAAAACATGTCCATATTTTTTGAAATTTTTTCTGGATCTTCTGTTTCAATCTTCACTTTATTTTTATATTTTGTAATTCTAACTATACCATTCTTAGTTTCTTTGTAATCACTGTAAATTAGCTCATCAAATTGAAAGACTTCAATTATATTTACGTTTTTATATTTTTCAATGAATTGTTTAAGTTCTTTTACGCTTTTTTCATTTATTTTTTCATCGGATAGTATTTTTCTTGTTTCATTAATTTCTGTAACTTCCTTACGAAGTTCCTCAAGTATAAACTGTTTTAGTTCTGATACGTTCATATCCGTTATTTGTGCATCGGTTAATCTTCCTTTATTAATTTCTGTAACTTCCTTACGAACTTCCTTAAGTATAAACTGTTTTAGTTCTGATACGTTCATATCCGTTATTTGTGCATTGGTTAGTATTTTTATTGTTTCATTAATTTCTGTAGCTTCCTTACGAACTTCCTTAAGTATAAACTGTTTTAGTTCTGATACGTTCATATCCGTTATTTGTGCATTGGTTAGTATTTTTAATCTTCTATTAATTTCTCTAACTTCCTTACGAAGACCATCTCGTGACATTGTTCAAAGATGATATTTATATAAAAATAATTACTTTTTCAAGATGGTCTTAGTAAGACCTGATTTATGAAGAAAAAAAATTATCAACATTGTTTTTATTTCTTATTTTTCTGAACAATTCAATGAAATCAATCATTTCGTTTTTTCTCATACTTTTAATTTCTTTTGCATTCAATATAAAAGCTTTAAGTTCATTCATGCACATACCAACCTCATGTCGAAGTTCATCTCTTTTCATTGTCTTTAATTCGATTATATTTTCCATTGAGAATTCTTTTCTTCAAGTATTTATTATGAAATAAATTTAGTAAGATAAATGTTAGTTGAAATTTATGATCCCAACAAAAGAAATGAAATTGTTCAAAATTATTTAAAAAATAGAAAAGATCACAAGTTAAAAAATCTACAAGAACGGAATGATCTAGAGAATGTAGAAGACCATCGTGTTGAAGTATTCAAGCCTATTCTGGAGTCAAATAGAAAATTGCAAAATGAAATAATTGAAGAGAAAAACAAAATAGTCGAAACACTGAATAGTTTCAAAGAAGGTGTTCCTAAGATGCTAACAAATCATGAACATCTATCACCCATTAAAAGTATAACATCAAAACCACCTAGTGAACGAACTACTCAAAACTCAATTGTAGTGAGCAATTTAATCGTTTCATACCTCCAAGATGGGAGCGATAAAAGTAATGCTGGATATTCTTTGAGATTTGATAGTAAAAATAAAAAGTATACAATTGGTAATAAAGACATCTCCTTTGATAATAACACAATCCGAATCAATGGAGTAGATTACAATGCAACTAATGGTTTAATGGAATTATTAACAAAAAAATCACCAAATATGATTGTAATTGATGAAATAGATACTAAAATGTATCGAGAAATTCTGCTTGCTTCGGATGCTTTGTATCAAGGTTTCAACAAAGAAAGTAAGAGATATAATGCTGATTCAAGTGATAAGTGGAGATTCATAAAAGCTAATTATTTTGCGACTAAGACTCCTTCAAATAATTCACCTCCATCAAATACAAAAGGATCTAGCATTGACTTTCTACCATCTAATGTAAATGCACTCATCAATTCTTTAAGGTTATCAGTAGGATCTTATCAAGCAGGAAATAAGAATGAATATAACAAAATTCACTCTATCTTAGATGAACTAATGCGACAGAAGAAGATAAAAAAGAAAGACCTAGAAGTGATATATTTAAATATTGGACTATAGTCTTCATCATTTGCAATGTGTATTGGTGTATATATTATCACTTAGAAGCTTGTTTCTGAATAATGTTATTCTCTGATCCTTTTCCTTTCTTGACATATGCTCTAGAAACATTAGGAAAATCTTCTGACACGCTGACTCTTTTAAACCGCTCACTAAGTTCTTGATCTACCTCAATATCATTCAGAAAGTTGAGACATTCTTGATTTGTTAATGCTTTCTTGTTCTTCAGAGTAATAGATAAATCAATATAAGGCAAATCAACCTCAACTGCTTTCAGCTTCTCATTATACTTTTTTCTGAGTGCATTGTGTTCATCTCTTTCCTTCTGTAATTCTGTATGCATTTCTTTGATCATCAATTGAAATTTCTTTTTTGTAACTCCAATAGTATTAATTATAATGGATTTACATTCACTTTCACATTTTGTCTTCAAATGTTCAGTTATAGCATACTTGTATGATGCTTTGTCGTTTTTAGACATGCTTGAAATGTCTATAGTAGTAATTATACGTTCTAAATCATTCAAATAGCTCTCAGCTATATTCTTTGTCAATTCATTCTTTGTGTAAACAAGTATTTCAGAAAAATCAATATCCACATTACCATCAATTTTTTGAACTTCTTTGACAAAGGTACATAATCTTAATTGATCTTCGCTCATTTATATAGTTTGAAAAAGTTTCATTTAATTGGTTTGCCATTATCATCCAATATTATCCATTATCATCCATTATTATCCATTATTATCCATTATTATCCATTATTATCCGTTATTATCCATAATTATCCATTATTCCCAAATATTATCAAATAAAAATATTCTTATAAATGAGCAACAGAAAAATATATGACGCTTGGAATGAATATAAGAACAAAAATATATATATTAAAAAGAGTAAGTTTTGTAGAGAAATAGGTTGTAGTGTTGATTTGCTGAACAAATCTATTCGATTTTTCGAAAACAGTGAACAAAGAAAAATAAATTTAGATGAAAGAGACTCAAAAGGAAGGTATTTTAAATTTGAAACTAGTTCAAGGAAAACTGAAACTGAGATGAATGACAAAACAATGATAGATTTAACGAAGAAAAGTTCGAAAAGAACACCCGATGAACAAATTGCTTTCATACAAAAGAGTATTTCTAATCGCTAAATAATCACAACAAATGTTCTAAACGCTAAATAATCACAACAAAAGTTCTAAAGGTAAAAATACTTCAATTGCTTCCTAAACTTTCCATCATTAAGGTCACTCGTTTTGTCGATTGTTAAAAATGAGTACTTCTCACTCCAAACATTCAATACCATTTTTCGAAATTCTTTCTTTTCAATTTCACCACAATGATCACGATAAATGTAATCTAAATTCAATTTATCTTGTGGGAATATGACGAAAAGATTAGCATTTTCTCTTATTGTATTCTTTGGTAATTTAATATAACTTTGAGAAATGTAAAAACAATCAATATTGTTATGTCGACCACGAGTATAATATTGTTCTATTTTATTTTGTTTTTCCAGCATCATATCATCAAAAATCATGAGCGTTTTCTTGTTAGCATCTATTATACTAGGATCTGGAACATCTTCACAATTATCAGAAGTATGTACTTCAATAATTATTTCTGGATCACTCTTTTGATTAATAACGAAGTTCTGATGAGTAAAACACTCCTTTATTTCTTTCTTAGTTAAACCATTCCCAAATCCATTAATGAGGACTTGATAGCAAGGTTGAAATAGAGTAGTTGAAAATATGTAAAGCACTTCATAATCTAAATAATCTCCATTATTGGGAACCCCATCCAACAAAAGATTCATCAATAGATTAGTTTTACCACAACCTGATTTCCCAATTAAACAAGCTCTGATGCTCTTTGGTAGTAAAGGATTGTTATTTCTTTCAGGGTAATAATTTTTAACAGAATAATTTGAGAATTCTGAGCTCATTATATTTATTTAAAGATAATTTAGGAAAATGAAAATTATTAAATGAAATTAATTAGAATAAATGGCAACTCTCTTTCTAGAACTATCTACTAATGAAAAAACCTTCCAAATCGATTTTCCACAATGTTTCTTGGAAAAAGAACTTTCACTTGCAGTAGTGAAAATAGAAGGCTCCTTCATTGATAGGGGATCTAAGAAGAATCTCATTCATCTTTCTTGTAATTTAATTTGTGATACTTATATTGATGAAAGACAAAGCAATATTATCTGCAATTTTAAAAACCGACAAAGAGTTCATTATGAACCAATAAATTTAATTTATCACAAAGTTGTAAATAGACCAAGCCTGATTACTTTAAAACTCGTAGACGAAATGAATAATTTAATTGTCATCGACGATTGTAAATTACAAATACAATTGCACATTAAAATGTAGTTTCTAGGTTTTACCTCGTTAGATTCTCTTAAAACCAGAACCAAACTTAAGGGATTTCAAGAAATTATTGTTTTCTTTTGATAATTTGTTACTACCCCTTCCCGATTTATGGAAGACTTTCTTTGTTATTTCTAATTTTCCTCCTTCTTTTTCTTCAAAAATTTGAAGATCATTCTTTTCAATGAGTTCAATTTTATCTTTTTCTTTCGGTGATGTAATAACATAACTAGAACTTTTTCCAGAATCAAAGAATCTCATTCTCAATTTATTAAAAAATAAAATAATAAAAGATTATTCCAATGGACTCTAATCAACAACTAGCGATCTTCTTGATGGATCACGTCTTAATTCCATAAGTTCAAAGGGTTCTTGACGTCTTTTTCTATTGCTATTCACAAGACTTCTCTCGAAAAATACTTTTGGAGAAAGAATAATCCAAATAGATCTTCCAATGAAAACATAGAACAAAGTAACACCAATAGTAACATAAATTCTCCAAAGTTTTATGAAATATTTATGAAGGAAACTTTCAGCTTCTTCGAGTATTTCATGAGGAATTAACGAATCTTGTCCATTTGAATGAAGTTGAAGAGTTACTTCTGATTTTTCATGCATTTCATTTAGTATTTCTTCTTCTATATTAGTTTTAGTGTCAAAAAGAATATGCTCATTGAAAATTATTTTTTTATCTAGAAAATCTAGATCATAATCTCTCAGATCTATTTCTGTGATATTATCAACTTTTGGATGTATTTGTAACTTACTAGAAATTATTCCATCTTCGCCGAAAGAAGAAGTATGATGATAATACCAAATCTTTTCTCCAAGATTTTTTATTCGAATAGGAATTTGACCCTGTGTTAGTGCTAAACTAAATTTATAACCATCAAAATGAGTTAGATCTACGTATTCTATATCATCAGCATTTATTTCCTTACAAAAAGTAACTTGAACAATTTCGGTATTTTCTACATTTTTAACTCTAATCGCTGAATTATTCAGTTGTTTTTGAATATATTTTCTAGGATTCTCTCTTATTAACATTTGAAGAACCTCATTTTGATCATTGAAAATATCACACATTATTTCAGTTGTATGTCTTAATAGATTATTTGAAATGTTTTCTAAATACTGAAATTCACCAGCTGCTTGAAAATCTGTATGCAATTGTCTTTTATTTCTAGTAACTTCAAAATCAATAGAATTGTTGTTTTGGGAATCTATTTCTTTTTTGACTATTAGATTAACATAATCAGTATAACTTGGGAAAGAATCACAATTTTCTTTTATTTTTATAAAATCAATGTAACTAGGCAAAGTATCACAATTGTACTTTATTTTTGAGTATTCTTCATAAGTTGGTAATGGTAATGGCCACTTCGATTTGACTTCTCTTTTTGTTCTATTATTTTGATTTTCTAAAGATTGTCTCAATATTTTCTCTTGTTTTCTTTTCTCAAAATCTTGTTGTTGCTTCAGCTTTTCATCTCGTTTTTTCATCATTTCTTTTAATTCCTTTTCATATTGCTTTTGTCTTTCCTGATGTTCACCCTCACGCTTTCTAATTTCTTCTTGCTGTTTCTGCTGACGCTCATAATATTCTTTCTTTTCTTGTTGATACAATTCTGGGTTTCTACTTATTCTATGTAATGATGGAAGGGGAACTTTAGGAGCAGTTATTCTTTTGACTGCAAAACCTTCATCACTTACACTCAAAGTAAGATTACAATTACTGATAGTTCTATTTTCTGTGAAACTTAATGCAATTTGATTTTTACTATTAATCCAAAGACCATTACTCAAAAATCCATCTAATTTTCCTATTGAAATGTATTCACAATTTTGATCTTTATTCACATTCCATATGATTACTTCATTCTTTGCTACATCACATACACCATCTAGATATTTACATTTACTCATATCAACAAAAACATTTGTAGGACGAGATTCATTAAAATGAGAGTATACTTTTGTTTCAATTATCACACAATTCTCTTTATAGTATTTCTTCGGGGAGAATAAACTAGTGAATCTATTAGGATAATCTGATCCAATTTTGTTATTTGTGAACCACATTCCATTACTTCCTTTTTCTAATTTACCATAATCACAATTCTTTGTTTCTATCATTTCTTTACATTCATTAACCGTAATTGGTCTATCATTGAGCTCTTTTTCTATGAGGTGTTCATAACCTGAGAAATCTGTATACATTGATACTTCACTTATTAACTTCTTGCACAGCTTTGCTTCTGATTTGTATTCTACAATATTGGGTTTGAATACTTCATACTTTACAACTTCTGTGAAGTTTTTGAACATATAATTACATTTTGATAGTTTAGGAATTTTAAAGTATTGAACTGGAGAATTTTCTGTACAAATAATTGGTTTGTTTTCACACATTTTTAAAAGTGTAAATAGAACAATTGTAGAATATATAATAGTCATTTAGTATTAGAAAAAATTTTTCTAAGTAAATAAAACAAACTCTTACGGATCACCAATGGAAGCAGTAGACCGAATTCTTATTGTGGACAATCCAGTTGTTAGTGATACATCTATTCAGAAAGAGAATCTTGTCAATATATTTCCATCTTCTGGATCTAATTTGAATCAACATGGAGAAATTAATTTTGTTATTGAGACTTGTGATCAATATCTTTTACTACACAAATCTTACATATATCTAGAGGCTAAACTCACTAAATTGGATGGTACTGCATTAGCTGATACAGATGAAATATCCTTGACAAATAATGCGCCATTGTTTCTTTTTGATAGAGCTACGTATTTCATGGATGGAAATCAGGTGGAAAGTATTATCGATCCTGGAAGAGCTAGTTTAATGAAAGGACTATTGACATACAGTAGTACCATGAACAAACAAAATACATTTGGCTGGATTCTAGAAAGTAAGGACATCCTAGCATACAAAATAAATAAATACACAAAAAATAGAAAAGGAGATATCACTTTCTGCATACCATTGAGTCATATTTTCGGGTTTGCAGAGTGCTACAGCAAGATTGTTTATGGAAGGAAACACACTCTATCTCTTTACAGATCACCTGAAAATAAGAACACTATCGTTTCTTCAGATCCAACTAAGTTTACAGCTAAAATTACTCTAAATAAGCTTCAATGGATCATTCCGAAGATTATTCCTAATCTTGAGATGCAAAATAAATTAATGAACATCCACGAAAGTAACAAACTTATTCAGTTGCCTTTTATTTCTAGACAATTTGAAAGTTATAATATTCCAAATGGTAATAGAGAATTTACATGGAAGCTTGGAACAAAATATGACAAAATAAAATACGTTGTTGTTGCTTTTCAGTGTGGAAGAGACAATAATTATTTAAATGCTAGTAAATTTGACAATTGTGGACTTCAAGAAATATACATCGAACTTAATTCGGAGAGATATCCTTATGAATGCTTAAAGTTTGACTTCGATAAGTTCAATGCTGTTCAGCAATACAATTTCGCAAAAGAATTCAGGAATAGCTATTATGAATCAGTTAAGGATTATATTTTTATGGAAGAAGATGTGTATTATTATCACTATCCCTTACTAGTTTTTGATGTTTCAAAACAAAATGATAGAATAATTCAATCTAGACCTGATGTCACGATAAAAGCAACATTTTCAAAAAATATTGCACAAAGCACAAAGTGTTACTGTCTGATAATGAGCGAGAATATTGTAGAAGTTAAAGATAATAGAGTTAAAGTTGTGAGTGTTTAACGTCGGTTTTGTTTAATGTTAGTATTTATTGACAAGGAGGCTTGCTGATGCAATCCAAGAGTTAAATTTATCAGGATATCCATACCACTTCACAAATACCTCCTTGACTCCTTTTCTATTTCTACGTTTCAAAATTTTCTCAACTTTGTATTCTTCACTTATGTTAATGAATAATGTAAGTTCTTCTTCATAAAATTTACCTTTTATTTCATCATCTCCTAAATCAACAATCTCATAAGTAATTGGTGATGTCAAAAGAACTTTTGAAATTTTGAACTGCTCAGTACTCCAATTAGGTAAATATCCTTTGGAAAATATAGATTTATATTTTGTTATTCTAACTGTATCATTGATATTGAATTTACTTTTTATAGGTGGTAATTCGTTTATTTCTAATTTGTCTTCATTTTCTAGTTTTACATTCTCGGTATTACTTATAGTCTCAGTACTCAGGGGATACAACTTCTCGTGAACCTTAGCTGTATTTTTGGGGTTAGAAGCTTCAATTGGAGTCATTTTTATACTTCTGTGGAAAGAACTGTTGTAACTAGAAACAAGATCAGGAAGAACTTTGGTCCATTGATGATTTTCATTGAGTGTAAACACTTTCCACATTTTCTCTTTCAGCGTTCTATTGAATCTCTCAATTATTGAAGCTTTTCTATCAGAATATGTTGAAAAATGGTGAATATTTAAACGTTTAAAAAGTTTATTCATCTGAGAATTATAATACTCTTTTCCATTATCTGTCTGTATTTTATTTGGTTTTCTTTCTTTAAAAATCTTCTCGAGAGCATCTGATGTTTCTTTCCCACTTTTCTTCTTCAATGGAACAACCCAAGCATATTTACTGAAGCAATCAATTACTGTAAGGAGATATCTATAACCCTCATTCTCTTCTTCATATGGAATCATTTCTACTAAATCTGATTGCCATTGTTCATCAATATTGTAGACAAAAACTCTTTCAGTTTTGTAATTTTTCCTAGTGGGTTTGTGTAAAGTGTATACATCTTGCTCATTTAAAAAGTCTTTTACTACTTTATGAGACTTTTTAGTCTTCCTAGCAAGTTCATTGATTCCACAAAAACCTGTTTTGGGGTCATAGTAAGTCTTTTCTAAAAGCTCTCTTTCAGATTCAGTTGTGATTTTTGATGTTATTTTATCTTTCTCATTTGTTGTGTTTTCTTGCTTTTTATCATCAACTCCTAATCCAATTTTTGAAGAACTGATAAACATACATTTCTTTGAATTACAATCAATGCATAATCCTTTCAACATCAACCGTTTCGTTTTTGTTTGGATTTGTTCAGTTTCAATTGTATTTGTGTGTTTTTTGCATTTGAAACAGTATATATGCATTTACTAAGAAACATTTTTATAGGTTCGCCCTTCTCTCTAATAGTCACACCCTAATTCAAAAAAGTATTGAACGAGTTCGCCCTTCTCTCTAATGGGTACACCCTAATTCAAAAAAGTATTGAACGAGTTCGCCCTTCTCTCTAATGGGTACACCCTAATTCCTCTCAATAGTACTTGCTGAGAAAGATACTTCTCACCGAGAGAGAAATTTCTCTATATTTTCTCGACTTTTCTTTGCATATTTTGAGCTAATTACGCTAATAACTCGCTTTAAATTTGATGTCTGTTTTCGCAATTTTAAAATTGATTGTTTCAGGAAAGTCCTATCTCGGAAATGAGTGGTCGTGTGGATGAATTAATGGAACATGACGGAGTTATGAAAATCAATATTCAAGATGAAGCTGAAACGCTACGACGAAATAAAGAAGATTCACGCTTGCAAGAAAAGAAAGTGAAGGTTTGTTGTCGTATCAAGTATTCCATCTCTCGTTTGAGATGTTGTTATCTATCTTGTGCAGGTCGATTCATTGAAAGTGAAAGCAGCGAATGCTGAGATAAACTACGAGAATGAGAAGGCTATCGTGATGAAACGTCGAGGAGCTTATGATAACAGAACTAAAGTATTTCTCAAATATTGTGGTAAATTGCATTACTTCAGACAAAGAAGAATTTAGTGAAGCAGGGAGAAAGACTTAAGAAACTTCATGAGCAGGAGAGAAAGAAGCGTCAACAAGAAAAGGATGAGCTTGAAGCAATACGTATAAAGTACAAGAAGGATTGACAATATTATTATTGTATTTATTTGTTAATGAAGAATTGGTACATCGACCTTCATTGTTTGGATAAATGAACAAGAGAATCAAGATTTACAATACCAGTTTCTTCTTGAAGTGGGCCATTATTTGGAAGAGTATCTATCATGAAAACTCCCCGAAAGTTTTTTATTTTCAATTTTTTAACTAATTCCATAAGGTTACGATTGGTTAGCGGAGGAAGACCTTTCTTGAGATTGAGAGTCATTTATTTATTTATTTTTCTATTAAATTGTAATTTTCTTGATCAACCATAATTTCGACCACTTTCTGGTTGGACGGATTTTCAAGAAAAAATGCATTTTCTTGAAATCATATGATTTTTGATGAATAATTATAGATTTTATAAACAAATTCGTTAAAAAATCTTCAAAAATGATTGAAAAACGAAGTGGTCGAAAAAGTGTTCCAGCGGTCACATTTTATATACTACTAATATCATTGTCACTCGTTCATTTTTGTACATGTTGTCGCACCCTTGTCGTTTACGATAAATACATAAATTAAATAAATACGATCAAATAAAATGTCAAAATGTTTCTTCCTGTGTTTACCGAAGGCGAGAGAGCACACAAAAGTGATAGGGTCGAGTACGCTCCTGTTTGGTATACAACGGAAGTACGTGTTTTGACTTTTTCATAAATGTAATGCACGAAATAATACAAGAATACTAAAAATAATCGAAAAAGAAAAATAGTAAACTGACAGGATTAATTGCCTCCAAATCATCTTTCTTCGCTTTCTTCGCCGGCTGGAAACCCAGATCTTTATTGATATGTAATATGCATATTAAAATATCGGGGGGGGGGGGGTGACAATTCCGCAACGGCTTATAACTTTTCTCAAACTCGAGGAATCTGTATGAAATTTTTCCCCTGTTAGTTATGTGCTCACCTCCATCGATTCGGCTTGTTGCTGTATTTTTCTGACCATTTTGAATTTTCTGCTAATTAGTCAAATTTTAATTAGCTAATTAGTTAATTTGTGGGTCTGAAAGCCCTCGTGATTCTGATCATGATAACACTTTGGTGGAGATATGCAGATAGGTTTAGAGCAGTTAAAAACCTCGTTGCGGAAATGTCGCGTTGCGGAATTGTCACCCCCCCCTCCAAAATATCCCCATTGATTTTCTGATTTTGTTTAAACAAACCGGCTTATTTTCCTCCTTCTTTATTCTCTTTGACCACCGCCCATCTAATCCTTCGCAAAACATCTGAAATGCACTATTTTTTTTAAATATTTTTTTAATTAAAAAAAATTACTGGCAGGTACTATCGAGAAGAATACACGTCGATAAAATATAATTCACAAAAAAATTCATCTTCTTTATCAGACAACAAGGGCTTTGAGGTTGGTCAACAGGTCATTTCAAGAACATGAAACAACAGCAAGGTCTAATAATTTCTTCATAATATCATGGTATTCTTCTAATGAACTATTATATCAACAACAAGAACAAAACAAAATTGAAATTTGTACAACAACAAAAATGAGCAAAAATGGTCTTCAAGACTAAAAAATGGCTGGCACGAATATTAGTACACCAGAGTAGATTGCATTACTCTACTCTATTCTTTCCTGAGCAATATGAAATGTACTCTAACGAATTTTCTATCTTCATAGAGGATACCACTTCTGACTTCGTATATATCGATTGAACCGTTGTTCCCCCCAGTCTCGACCTGCAAAAATTATTTGAGGCATTTGCTTAAATTAATTGATTAATATGATAATAAAATTTAATAACACGAAATAAAGTATCACACGAGAATAGTATCACACGAAGTTATACACTTACAAAAATTAAAAAAAAAGTTTTTTTAAAATATTACCGTATGAACATGGCGTTTGATTCGAGACTTCCCATCACTTGGCAGCAATTTGAAGAAATCAGCCATAACTTTCTTGCCCACAATAATTGTTAGCCGCTCGAATATACCATCAAGAAGGTCCTAAAAGGTGGGTATTAATTATTGATAAACCATATTTGAGATCTCAATAGATGTTAATGATTGCGTTAAAAAAAATTTTTAAAAAGCTTTTCTTTTATGTTTCAAGATATTTTTTTATTGAAACAAAGATGTTCTCATCGATTCTGTTCTCCTTAGACGAGATCCCAACCAGTCATGTCTCAGTAAATACGGTTAAAACTACAGTAGGTATGACTGTTTCGCTCGTCCTACCTTCCAAAGAGTGAATAATCCTGTGGCAGTGACTCCCTCACACAGCATCCCAATTTCGACCATCTTCTTATTATGCATTAGCTCACGAAGAGACGAAATAGTCAAGACTCTGGGATAGTCGTGTCTCTGAAAAACGTTATAATCTCTACTAGCCAATAAGTAGATTTTACCGGACAATCTCTAGAAAATATTACAAAATTAATTGAAAAGGTAATAAATAAGCCAAAAACCCACGAATGAATGGATGTACAGGAGATTTGTGCACCGAACTCCCTTGAGGAGGTCAATGAACTCGCTGAGCTCCGATTCATCGCACGCATTGAACAGCTGAACGAATAAAAAGAAATAAAATATAAGGTATAATTATAATTTTGCGAATCTTTCCTTCAAATTCATATTCGAAAATGTGGTTATCTTTAAAACAATATATAATATTTTTATTTAAATTTACACAGAGAGTGAGAATGCCGAATTCGCAGTTGTTGAGAACGAGTCGAAATCGTTCACAAATTTGAGGCAGAGAGGAATTGCAGTATTCCGAGTCTCCGTAGTATCTCTCACTGTAGATAAAAGCCTTCGATCCGTCGATCTAAATTAGTTACATGCATTTTAAGCTCATTATTTGTATTCCAAGCTCTACAAAATCATGCCCTTCCTATGCATAAAATTTCATATTATATAATTATGTTCAGCCCCAAAAAAATTATTTTCAAAATAACCTGAATCCTCATAAAAGGGATTTTCCAATCTTTGCTCAAATCTGCATAAACTCTATCGAGAGTGAGCGACTTGAGACAAATCGACAACTCTTTTGGTCCCATGTACGATAGAATCTTTGATGAGAGTTCGGCAGGAAGATCGAGAATCGGGAACTGAAGGTATTCAATGTGAGTAAAGATTTTTTAAAATAAAAATAATAAAGATAATCTTTTATTTTATGCGCCGCAATTTATCCGGGAATATGTATTTTTCGACCATTCTTTCATAAATAAAAAAATTATATAACTCACATGGAGATTTTGCTTCTCAATCAGCTCGTTCTCGCTCCATTTTACCATGATTTCGTCGATATCTTTCGAACGAGATTTCATATCACAACTTTTCGTGCTACAAAAACTACCCGTGTTGTACGAAAGAACTTGGCATGAGAGTCTGAACGGGAGTTTGTGAACTGTAATTAAAGCAAAAATATTAAGTAGATAATTTTTTTTAAAGTATCAATTCGTACTTGGGTAAGGAACGGTTTCTTGGAATATTTAGCTTTCCAAAAAAATTGTTTAATGCCCAGCCCGAATATAAACATTTATAGATAAAATCTAGCGAGGAAAAATACAGTTGAATTTTATGAAAACATTTCATGAAAATATTCACATGGATGAATAACCATGTAGTAAAAACAATTTAAATTGTAGATCACCAAGAAGGGGCTTTATCGAATGGAGAAACATTTTTTAAAATATTTAAAATCAATAACAATACAACAACGTAAAAAGTAATGCGTCTATGTATTTCAATCAGTTTATAATTTGAAATTGGTATACATAAATATGATCATATCGAAGGGAGCTCTATATATAATATTTACTCAATCTCATTATTGTCTATTTCTTCGGCCACCAACGTCTTCCATTGTAAATACGCGACATGCGAACGACCGCTCTCTTTTTGAAATCGATCTCACACCAGATCTCGTATCTTCCCTCCGTATTTGTCTTACTTCCAGAAGCGATCTGTAACTTTTTTTTAAAAAGTTGACAGCATCTAACACTCGCAGACCTAGTAATAATTCTTATTTAGCAAAAAATCGATACGAATTACCGGTTTCATATTGATCCACTCGCTCTTTTCTCCGTCAGTTCGAGTCAAATCGAAGAGTTCAATCGCGACGGACTTGTCGACTTTGATGGAAAGACCGTCGAATTTTCCGTCGAGGAGGCCCTGAAAAAAAAAGAAAATTTCACGAACATGTTCATTTTGGTTAAACCCACGAGCCGGGAAATGCTAATGAAACTCTCACTCTCTTGTCCATACACGGGTGAATAGAGTGTGCGAAATTTAAAAAAAAACTCGTATGCAAAACTATGTTGATGTTTAGCGATTTTTCACTTCTCGATAGTTGCTCCGATCTCTATAACGTGTACGGTACCTCCCATACGACGACAAGTCCACCAGCAGTAACTCCCTCACACAGCATATACGTTCACATCTTTCTTGTTCCACATTAGCTCACGAAGCGACTCGTTCGTTAGCACTTTGGAACATGAGTGGGTCTGAAATTTGTTTTTCTAATAGTTTTCCCTGAATTTTGCAGAAAAGCAATTAAATTAAATGGTCAAAATGTGAGAAAAATAATAAAAAACGCTCACGAGAATTGATCGAATCGAGAGAAGATTGCATTGGATTAGAGCACAATCCTCAATCAGTGCACGGAAATTGGACTCGTTGCAAGCTTCCAGAAGCTGAATATATTTATTCATTGTATTTTAATTCAATTCAATTCAATTATTTATCACATCAGGCGGTAACGCTATCTGGTGAGGGTGTGGTTTCAGGGGTCAGGATCATTCTTCTCAGTATAGACGGATCATTTCGGCTGGGGTCGGGGTAGAGGATCGGTGTTCCTCCCATTCACAGACCATCTTCTTTGAAGTTGCTGGAGGAATAGACGAGATCTTTCTTATGACCATGGACGTAGGAAGAAAGAGGAGGTTACGTGAAGCTGAAGGCAGTCCTGACGAACGGGTGGCACTTCTTTCTTGCACTTGAGTCCACCAAGCTCGAATCATCAACCAAATTGAGAATTAGCGAAACTGGTATCTGAGTAGCCAACATCAAACGGTCATACCCATCCACGGTGACCAGGCCGGCTAGGACGGGGATTCCAATCTTGTCGGGTCGTTGGTAGAAAGACGAGGAGGGGGTCCAGGGAACTAGGGAAGCCCCCTCTCCATCAGAGCAAAATGGAGAGGGACCGCTCACGACGACTGACAGAAACGAGAAACGAGTATTTTAATTAATTTAAATTAATTATTAGCTTTATGGAACAAGTACAACATTGTGCAGGCCTGTCCCCTGAGGTATTTTTTTCTAATTCAAATAAAAATATATAGGAATTTGTCTTATGAAAAATAAATTTTTACACAGCTTACACCGATGCTCAGAGTTCCGATTTCGCACTGGCTGAAAACGCCTCGGATTCGATCACGGATACATCGAAATGCGCAGAAGTGGCTGATTCCACCGTATCGCTTAGAACGGATAAGAGCGTGATTTCCTCGAGGCTACAAGGGGAACATTGCCATGGGTACTATTCAGTTAGAGAAAAAAAGTAGCAATGAACTATGCCAATAATGGTGCAAAAATACATTTACATAATCACAGTCTGTACTCAGGAATTGATCAAATGTCAGAGGGTTTATCACACTTTCACACCCCAGACCCCTTTTCTGGAGGCTAGGAAAAACTATTAGCGAATAGGAAGAATAATGCACCTCAATTATGACTCCGTCGATTTTGTTATCATTTCCCCACTTCATAATCACTTTATCGAGAGGGAGTGACTGGCGGCAGAGCAACTTGTCGAAATTGTCAAAGTGTGAGATAATCTTGAAGGCGATTTCGCCCGGAAGCTCGGTTGTTGGAAACTGAAATTGAATCACATACGGTAATGGAACATAGAAATTGTGATGGAATCAAATATTAACATTTTAAAAAAACGTTCGTAACATGGACTACTGGTGCGTGTACTCTCTTTCTATACCTTGGCGTGTCTCTTGCCTTGCCATGCTCTCTCGCAGCCATATCTGTTGTCCAGGAGCGGAACGTTTTATTGTTTCGGACGAGTGTTTGTGAATTTGCAATATCAAAGATCACCAAACGGACAATTGCATCATCATCTTCTTCTTCCTCCTCCTCTTCCATTTTCATTCTCTTAGCTGTCCCGCCGTCTGAGGAAGTTTCAGACATCCTCTGAAATTTTGAAAATACAAATTGGCTGTTAAATGTAACAAACAATGGAAATTCCAGAACATACTTTCGAGTAAAAAAATATAATCTAAATAATGTTTCCTTAGCAGGTGGGCGGAATTTTACAGGAGGAGGTGTGGGAACGAGATAGATCAAAAAAAGGGGATGTCTCTCAATGGAAGGGTTCAGCACGAGGGGAGAGATAGCGAAAGGGAGTGTGTACTGGCATCTTGAGAATCAGGGGGTTCTCCACTCGATCTCGAAGGGAATTTTTGAGAGCCGTTTAAAATATTTTCCCGCCCGAACGCCGTGTCACTGGAGGATTTTTGTAATATTTATAGCCTATTTATATCGTAATAAGAATCACATCTAAATCCATTTCCGTCCTTTTTTACTGTAATTGATCGACTTACAGGTTTGCATTGTTCGATCTCCATTTCATTTCATTTAATTGTATCATTGTACCGCGTTTCCCTGTGACTCGCATAAATATATATACATCGTAGATACGAGGAATTACACGCAATTCGAAGTAATGATATAAGTCATTTAAGGTATTATAGAGAAATTTAACTCATCTTTCACAATTAAAAGAATATTACAGAACATTTCTTTATCAGATACAATTATTTGAGCATTAGTCAAAAAATTGGAAGGAACAATTGAAAATGAATAAAAAGTAAACAAAGGAAAATACACATTTGAAAGGTTAACGTATACTAAATTTCGGGCTAGTGAGAATAAATCAATAAAAGGAGTGTGTTCTCTACGTAACCAACGTCTCTCTTTAATCTACTTAATTAACATCGAAAAAAACTTGTTGAAGTTATCCCGAATCGACCAAAGTCCGCTGCGCAAACTTTAACGGGGATGACAAAATATACACGCTTTCCACCAACTAGATCCTAAAATGAGCTCAAAATTTGCAAACTGAGAGAAATATGTCCGTTACAAATACCACATGTAATCACGAATTCTCTTCTGTTTCTCTGGTCCAAAACATATTCCCCGCGACCCCTCTTTAAGCATTCCCTTGAGTGTACCTCCCATACAGCACGAAGTCCAATAGCAGTGACTTCCTCGCATAACGAATCGATACTAACGTCCTTCTTGTTTGTGAGAAACTCTCGAAGAAATTTATCGGTGAAGATTTGATTTGCCAATGAGCTCTGAACAAATAAAAAGAAAACATTCTATATTTCCGTTTAAAAAAGTTACTTCTCTGTCATTCGCCCATTTCAACACATTCTCTTGCTGGTTCAGATCCCGCCGATGAAATATTTGACTGACAATGAGGGAAGTAGCGATAGAATGCTCGCAATATCTCGAGCATTTAAACTCGGCCTTCACATCACCGGCAACCTGTATAATTAAGAGAAAATAATTAATCTTTAGAAATGAATGATGTATTTAAGAAAGACGAAACAAACGCATCTGAAAAACTGATGAAAAATTAAGAAGAATACGAAAAAATGTACTGAAAACAATTAATATCGAGCTTGAACTTTATGTTATTTCAGATATTTCTCAAATATGTAAATACTGTCTGAATTTTTAAAAAAATGAAACAGTCTTACCAAAATGAGCATATAATTAATCATCTTATCAGTGCTGTATTTTATCGAGAGCGAGTGACTGCATACACACTCTCAATTAATTTTCTTCCATAAATGAGAGAATCTTGAACGAAAGCTCGGCGGGAAGCTCGAGAATCGGGAACTGGAAATTAATAAAATACTGCGAATTGAGTGGAAAAGCAAAGATCAAAGATCAATCAAACGGACAATTTCATATTTCTTTTCTTCCTTATCCTCCTCATCCATCTTCATTTTCTTCACTGCGCCATCGTCTGATTCAGTTTCTGTCAATCCCTAATTTTTTTTTAAAATTTCTCTAATCAATCAATCAGATCGACACTTTTTCAGATAAGTTAGAGTACTCTAACTCGTGATATTCATAATGAATTCTCTTCACCAATGGAATAACCGAACCATTCATTTTTTTCATACCTGTGGAATCCCTTAAAACATCCTTCCTATGCAAAGTTATCAACAGAGAAAAACACTTCGAGAAAAAGTCAATGTGGACGGGGAGAAACGGATCGATACTTACAAATATACAATGAAAGAATGAATATTGCCAGTGCTATTAATAAATCATTTGTCAAAATCTAGATAGTCAATAAATCAAACTATATTCTCAACTCGGGCGTCGGACGAACTATAATAACAAAGTAAGTACAAGTTGAGTGTAGCTATGATAAGTTGAATCAAGTCAATGAAACCGTCAATTATCGGACTACCAAATATTTTCAAAGAATTTACAACGATTCGTATGATTTCTCAACAAAAACAGATCACAGAAATATACGAAAGCTCTAAGTGTTACCGTAATACATGGGAAATTCATTTCCTTCGTCCCTTCATACTGTAATTACTTGATTTCCATCGTCTTCCTTCATAAATTCGTGACATTCTCACGAGAGATCTCTCGTCGTAACTAGGATCATGCCAGATCTCGTATCTAACTGCCTGATCACGGTGGCCTCCAGCCTCGATCTACAAAAATATTATTTAAATCAATAAAACTGATAGAAATATTTTTTTAAATACAAAATCATTTAAAACATTAAAATGAGTACCGGAGCCATATTATATTCGTTCCACGAGCTTTTCCTTCCGTCAGTTCGAAGCAAATCGAAAAGTTCTGTCACTAGTGGCTTGCCGACTATGATGGAGAGACCGTCGAATATACCGTCACGGAGGTCCTAAAATAAAAATAAAGATATCGGTAAAATAGTGGACATTCTATTGTGTTTTTTACCAAATCTAAAAGATCAGAAATGACCCACCAAACAAAGCACGAACAAATAGTCTGCATAAACATCAATAATACTTACCTCCCAAACAGCGAATAGACCAGTTGCAGTGATTCCCTCACACAACATTTGCACCTCGACATAACTCTTGTTAAAGATGAGATAACGAAGAAAATCGTCCGTCAAAGATTCGGGACGACATGGACCCTGCACAAATTAATTTCATTATTTTGTTGAAATGAAAAATCAATCAATTCGCACTAGGGTAATACGGCGTCTCTTTTTCTCTAATTTATCAGCCGTAATACCGATCTCTCGCTGAGAGAGTCTTAATACGAAAAAAACGCTCTGGCTCTGGCTATAACGCTCTGGAATAACCTCCCCTCCCGCCTAGTAACTGCCCCCAAAACCCCCTTCTCAGTAGGGCTTCGAAAAAAACCCCAAATTAGTTACGACCACCTCCCGAATCCGTAAGTTGTGATTGTGACACGAAAACTGCCTGATTCAACACACAAAACAATTCAATCCTGAGCCGAAGAATCCATCATCACATCAAGATAACTGTCCTCACCCACATTCCCGATGGAGAATAAAGTATTAAGTTTTAAGTATTAAAACCGAACTTGCATCCCTAATTCGCACTGTTGCCAATTCAGATGATGACAGATTTCGAGGATTGTACATAATTTATGAAAATGTTGTAAACAACTTGTAATCTATTTTTAAATATTTTTTTAGTTTACTTACTTATATTTTTTCTTTTATCATATATTGTTATAAATTTGCTCTTGAAAATCAATTTAAAAAATATGTGCATGCACCGAATTCCGATGCACTGTTCAATCAATTCACGAAATTTGTGGCAATCTTCGTATAACTGAAATTATCGATTATAATAATGCAATTTTATATCGTAAGGTAGTATATTTTAATTAACCAAATCAATTACAGCATACTTACATATAGACACAGAGTTCCGATTTCGCACTTATTGAGAACGTATCGAATTCTATCAAATATCGACCAGAAAGAGGATCCGACATTGAAACAATCGTATCTCGGAGATGCAATGTCCACACTATTGTCACGTAACTGCAATTCCAATTATAATTATACAAAAAAATCTTTCTTTAAAATTTAGACCAGGAAACCACTGAAATATAACACACTCTCCTGGATATGGAAGAAAAAAAAAGTTCCAATCTACTTACCGTAATTCCCATATGCTCAATTTTCTTGTTTTTGTTCCATTCTGCATGTATTTTATCGAGAGTTATCGACTGCAGACAAACAGACAATTCTTTTGTTCCCATGTACGAAAGGATCTTGGCAGAGAGTTCTGCGGGGAGGTCGAGAATCCGGAACTGAAGGTATTCATAATGAAAAAAATGGCTGCGAAAGTTATACAGAAAGAAAAATTCTTGGGAGTGATACTTACCAATTCAATCTGTTCCTTCTCATTTCCATTCCGATGTCTCATCAAATGCATGTTTTTCGTCGTTGTCAGTCTCCTGATCTGAAAAAGGCTATTATGATAATATTGAAATTTTAAGATGGTACGTAAACGAAAAGGAATATTTGAGTATGCGCTCTCTTACTATACCTATCTTTCTATAGGTAAGTGTTCTGACACGCTCTCACGCCTTCCATATAATATGTAAATCACCGGATTATTGTATTATAACCAACGAGTGTTTGTGATTTTTTATGCATGACCAGCTGATTTTATTACTATTTCCGAACAATTTCGGGTTTTAAAAGAGAAAACCGGCAGATATTAGAAACGTCTCGAACGTATCGCTCAAAATCAAATTGAAATTTCACTAGATAAACAGATTTATGCAAACAAAACTCAACACAGAAACAACAATAACAACAACGATTAAAGAAAAAAAGATTCGGGGGAACTGTCTCTTCTACAGAATGCAATGCAAGTGGGAGTTGGTCTCACAAGTGGGGTTGTTCTTTAAAGATAGTGGGGTTGAAAAATTCAAGAATCAGGTGAAGAGGGGGTGACCAGAGCTACAGTAGTCTGATTACAGTATTCTTCTACTCCTCATCTCTCTCATCGTCGCGAAAAACCATGAAGCGCGGATTGGGACACTGAAAATCGATAATTGAGTGGAATATCTAGCCAATTGAAAAAATAATCAATGAAAAAGTGAGTAACGAACGCCCCGCACTAAAAATTGCCTTAGATAACAATCACCTAATTTGAACAGAAATTACATTAATGTGGTATTACTGTTACAAAATGTAATAAAAATCGGCAAACCGGAGTGTGTTTATCAAAAATCTTTAAATTTGGCGTAATTACCTGCTTGCTGTACATGTGTTCGTGCGAGCGGGAAGTATGCGCGCAAACGAGGCATTTGAAGCTGAGTCCGGCCGGAAAATATTTAATTGAAAGTAAGCAACAATACTAGGAATATGATTCGGCCATTTCGCTTCCATTTTTTATTGGACGGTAATAATAGAGAAACTAATATAGGGTTGGCTAATAAGTCTTGTCCGTTTTCAATATTTCGGAAAACTCTCTCGCGCTTTCTTTTCAATTGATCCAATGAATTATCTCTAGTATATTCAAATGTAGTAAGTCTTCCTCTTTTCATCGCCCACTGCATCATGGCTACTAGTTCATTATGGCGACAATGATTTGTGGGCAAAGTGGCTCAGTTCGAGTTCGACTAAGCTTTTTAAATTCATAAAAGTTCTGTGTTGCGATTAAGTAGGACCGGGTACAATGTATGTATGAGTAGGGTGATGATGACTGAACACACCCACGTCAATGGGAGCAAGGCACCTCTTCGGGCCAATCAATAACGACGTCTCCAATTTATTAATTGCATGCGAAATATCTTTAATCTTTAATCTTTAATCTTTATTCTCCAAGGGGCGATTTTGGGAGGGATTTGGATTTATCTTGACGTTATGATGGATTCTTCGGCTCTGGATCGAGCACTTTTTGTGGTGGCGGAATCAGGCAGTTTTCGTGTCACAATCACAACTTACGGATTCGCGAGGTGGTCATGACTAATTTTGGGGTCTTTCGAAGACCTACGGAGAAGGGGATTTTGGGGGCAGTTACTAGGCGGGAGGGGAGGTTATTCCAGAACGTTATGGATCGACTTGCACAAGTGGAAATAGAGCCTGTTCTGTAAGGAATCGAGATGCGTAAGCCATGAGAAAATCTGAGAGAACGTGCTAAAGGAGCAAGCGTGTATAGATTGGTGGCGTCCACCAGCGCGTGTCTATGGATGGAATCATGCAAGAACTGTAGGTCACGCAGAGCCCTGCGATACTCAAGGGTCTCTATTTCGAATAATTTGAGGCGGTTGGGATAGGAAAGTGGAGGGTGTTGACTACGCTTGAGAACTCTTCTAGTGAACTCTCGCTGTACATTCTCTAATCGATTAACTAGGCCGATTGCGGTAGGATTCCAGATTACGGTACTTGACTCGAGGAGTGGCCGGATGTAAATCTTATAGGCCTTAATAAGGGTATTAGAGGAGTTTGTGTGAAATGATCTTAACATTAGATTACACATGGACCGGGTCTTACGCATTATTTGGGTAATATGATATCCGAAGTTCAGTCCTTTGGAGAAGTGAACTCCTAAATCTCTAACATTATTAGAGGATGCGATAGCGAGGTCATTCAACATATATTTTGATCTATTCTTTAGGCGGCCTAAATGGAGAACGGCACATTTAGGTGTACTCAGTGTCATGTTCCACTGAGAGGTCCAGTCGGCAATATTATTTATTGCTGATTGTAGGTCATCGCTACGGTCGGGAACAGTTGTGTAAATTTTTAGATCATCGGCAAAGATGTTGTATTCAACACTTTTAGGAATACATTTGCCCAGGTCATTAATGAATAATATGAAGAGCAGCGGGCCAATTGCGGAACCCTGAGGGACCCCAGATTTAATTGGAGAGGGTGGAGTTAGGAAATTCCCGATTAAGACGCTTTGAGATCTACCAATCAGGTAAGACTCTAGCCATCTGATAATGTGAGCTGAAAACCCTAGATCTGTTAGTTTGTGCAAGAGGAGTCTGATATCGATGCTATCAAAAGCTTTTTGATAATCAAAGAAAATAGCGTCTACCGATCTACCATGGCCCAACTCTTTTGCATAGAATGATAATGTTTCGCTGAGTGAAGTGGTCGTGCTGCGCGATTTACGAAAGCCAGCTTGGCGCGTATCTAGGAGAGAATTAGCGTCTAGATATTCTATTATTGAGTTTATCAGAATCTTCTCGAAAATTTTCGATGCAGTCACGGTAAGAGAGATAGGGCGGTGGTTGGCTATTGAAGTATTCCCACATTTTTTAGGAATAGGCTTAACATGAGCAGTTTTCCATTGCGATGGCGATGTGGCAGATGTAAGCGACATATTAAAGAGGATTGTGAGGGGAACAACTACAGAGAATTTGCGCTTGCAATATATAGGGATTTTGTCAGGAGAACCATTACACTTAGGAATCAACTGAGAAATGGCTAGGAGAATTTGCTCAGGTAGGATTGAAGGTAGGTCAAAACGGGAATCACAGAGGAGAGGGGGGCTGAGGGGGGCAGACAAAGGATTAGTTTGAACCTTGGAGAAGAATCTGGAGAAAGCATGTGCTTTATCTTTATCTGAGAGAAGAGTTTTGCCTGTATTATCAATTATACCCGGTAGACTAGCATTATTGCTCTTAAAACGTGCTTTGCAATATTTGAAGAACGTATTTGTGTTTCCTGATTGAACGGCACGTAACTCTCTATTTATTTCGAATGTCTTTAAAGCTTTGTCGAAACGTATACGGAGAGAATGGGCTAGGTCAGAATTTGGCGCAGCCGAATGGTAACGTTGAAGCCTTTCATAAAGGATACTCAGGTATTTGGGCAGCCCATTATTATGTTTTGTTTTTTTGAGAGGAACGTAAATACTTATTAGCTCATTGACAAAATTGCTAAAGAACGAATAACCTTCAGATATTGTTTTCCCCATTAAACTGAGTGTCCAATTATGCAAAGCAATTTGGTTATTAATGGAAGCCCAGTCAGCATTACTGTAGTCACGAGAAGGTGGAGATACTCTATCCTTCTCAATGAGAGAATTGATAGTGAACGCAATACCGGTATGGTCAGAAAGCGGGATGTCAGGTTTGACATTCTTAATGATAGGGGAGTTGCACAAGAGCAGATCAAGTATGTTATTCCCTCGTGTAGGGAAATTTACATATTGATTGAACGATCCCTGAGTTATGAGGTCAAGAAAAGGAGTAACTGAGAGTGTGGGGCAGTGGTAGGTATACCAGTCGATATTTGCATAATTAAAATCTCCCACTATTATTGATGGGTGTGAACAGCTAGTAACTTCATAGAGGTAATCGATAAATGGCGTCAGAGAGGGTGAGGGGGAATTGGGAGCGCGATAAACAACAATAATTCTAAGGCAGTCTCGAGTCTGAGTACGTGATCGTGGGAAAATGTACACAGTGAGACATTCAAAACCAGGTCTCACCAGAGATTGCAGGTGGCTCGGAACAATTTTCAAAAATTATTTTTGATTTCGATCAAACTTTTATGTGAGAGTACCTAGGGGACAAGAATTCAAATAATCCTGGTCCCAGGTCTCAGAGCCGGCTTTTAGGAATTTGCCGGTTCTGTCGCCGGAATCGTCATAACTTCCTTCATTTTTGAGCTAGAAAGTCGTTGAAGAGCTCAAAAAATGCAGAAAAATATGGCGCATGATATCTCTGTTGAGAGTGAAGTCCTATATGGCAAAGCAATGGATTTAATTAGAAAAATGTGTTTTGAGATATCTTTAAAAAATCATAGAACATCTAATATTTTCGAAAGACAATAGTTTTATTGCATATTATGAAAGAGCACGTCAAGTACTGCTAGATAAAAATTTGAGAAAAAATAAAAATGGGATCACATAGTCCCGAAAAATGGCGTCGAGTGTGAAAAATCGGAAAATTTCGAAAAATCAGTTATTTCAAAACCATGTGTAATCCATTTTTCTATGGATATTTAACCTTCATGAGTTCGATAAAAATGATAACAGCAAATATCGCATGCATTTGAACCAGTTAAATTTGAAAATTTCGTCCATATCTGGCCTATCAAAAGGAGACCGAAATTTTTCAATTTTGGCAGGTTTATATACATGCCATATGAGTTGTTATCATTTTTATCGAACTCATGAAGGTTAAATAACCATAGAAAAATGGATTACACATGGTTTTGAAATAACTGATTTTTCGAAATTTTCCGATTTTTCACATTCGACGCCATTTTTCGGGACTATGTGATCCCATTTTTACTTTTTCTTAAATTTTTATCTAGCAGTACTTGACGTGCTCTTTCATAATATGCAATAAAACTATTGTCTTTCGAAAATATTAGATGCTCTATGATTTTTTAAAGATATCTCAAAATACATTTTTCTAATTAAATCCATGGCTTTGCCATATAGGACTTCATTCTCAACAGAGATATTATGCGCCATATTTTTCTGCATTTTTTGAGCTCTTCAACGACTTTCTAGCTCAAAAATGAAGGAAGTTATGACGATTCCGGCGAAAGAACCGGCAAATTCCTAAAAGCCGGCTCTGAGACCTGGAACCAGGATTATTTGAATTCTTGTCCCCTAGGTACTCTCACATAAAAGTTTGATCGAAATCAAAAATAATTTTTGAAAATTGTTCCGAAAGGGGGATTTTTCCTACAATCTCTCGTGATACCTCTCTTAATTACGGAGAACGCGTTTTAATTGACGTCCCACTCTTCTTTTGTATCAAATAAATGAGTAAAAATAAATAAATAACCATGATTGCGGAAAAAGAAGAGAGGACGAAAACTAACCGAACACTTGACACACTCGATCCAATCCGTCTTATCCTCCTTCTCCACATCCTCGTCGTTGATTACGGTGAAGCGAGCGTTGGGACACTGTAAATCGATAATTAGAGACATCAAAACGCAACGGATGAATAGCGAAAGCATTGCAACAAATTCATATTTTTGTTAGAGGATGTTGTGGGAGTGGAAATCGAACCGACAGTTTATCAAAAATACAAGTCAAGCTTGCCGATCGGCTATTTTCTTTTAAAATAATAGTTATTTTATTGTATAAAATATAATCTAAGCCAAAGAATTCGACAACTGTGAACTTACTTGAGTATCTTCGTGATGGCGGGAGCGTGAAGTGTGCCCGCAAGCCACGCATTTGAAGCTGATTCCGACCGGAAATGATGCTCTATTACATTTTGTCACAAATTATGAATGTTGTGGTGTTGCTCACTTTTTGACTCAATGCGAACAACCGCAGTTCAGTCCGCCCTTCCTTCTTCCATTTTAAAATTAATTTCAGTTCCATATGAATTAGGATCTTGCAATAACAAAAATGCACACTGTATATTTTCAGGTCGATTCACAGAGGGAAGTAAGCCTACGACCCTAGACTTATGGGCTGGACAGCGACGACTTTCAAAGTCTAACCGCGTCGCTCCCTTGCACCTAGTAGACTTTGAAGTCGTCGCTGGCCAGCTTAGACTTTGTAAAGTCGTAGACTTATTTCTCAGTGAGTTGAGACACTGCCCGTACCTTGTACCAGGGGGTACAATTGTAATTGCATACCTCTTCGGGTGTCGTATTGTGTCTTACTTTCAGATGCTGAATGTATCCACTGATCGTCTTTGCCAGATGCTAAAAGGCTTTTAAGTTTAATATGTATTGTTAGTTAAATAATGCGTGATCATTTTCGCAATATGAAATGGTCACACATTATTTCACTATCAATAACAATAGAAACAACATCAGGAGATTAATATTTCCGTATAAAGAAAATAACATTTTTAAAACAGCTCCATTTCTAGAAAGAAACACGAATAAAATATTTCCAACCATTGTGTACGATATCTTTATTGTTTTCATAAACCGAGATTATTGTTAGAAAAAAGTACCTAAACTAAAGATAATGCCAGAGGACATACACAACTAGCCGGGATGTTTTGAGGTTAAATACACTACGCTCTATGCGTACACTACGCTCTATGCATAGTTCTGGGTGCAGGTTCGGTCCAGGGGGAGCTCGGTAGCCTGCTCCAGGTTCGGTCCAGGGGGAGCTCGGTAGCCTGCTCCAGGTTCGGTCCAGGGGAAGCTCAGTAGCCTGCTCCAAGTTAAGTCCAGGGGGGAGCTCGGCAGCCTGCTTCAGGTTCGGTTCAGGGGGACCTTGGTACCTTACTTCAGGCTCGGTTCAGGGGGAGCTCGGTAGCCGGCTTCAGGTTCGGATCCGGGAGGTGGACTCGGTAGCCGGCTCCAAGTACAGTCCAGGGGGGAGGTTAGTATGCTGGGGAATGTTAATCTCTAGAAAGAGTACTGGCTTATTCCGTTGCAAAATGCTCGTGAGGCTGAGAGCGATCGAAAAAAGTTGCCACTACGCCACTTCGTGGCTCCGTGGCAACTTTTTTCGATCGCTCTCAGCCTCACGAGCATTTCTCAACGGAAACGCAGGATACCGTGTGTTGATTTCCCTGACGTGTTCGAACACGTTTCCGACGTCGCAAAACACTTTTCCTCTGATCCCCTACGCTGTACGGATCATTTGGAAACTTTTCGAAATTTTCGATTTTTCTCGGCAAAACAGATGAAAACGTGTTTCACGTTACTCAAAAACGTGTTAGAATGGTTACTGGCACTTGGGGAAAATGCAGCAAACGATTTGCCCGCGGCGGGGTTCGAACCCCGGGGTCTCGGATAGGAAGTCAAGCGCGTAACCCACTTGGCTATGGATTTCGTTAAATTAATTTACTAAAATTTGAAAAGTTTTCAGATGGGTTATCATATGCAAAAGGATCTGGGAAGATTGATTGAGTTTGAAGCGATTTATAGCGAAAACACGAAAAGTTCCGTCACGCGGTTAAAACTCGGCAAAACAGGTGAAAACGTGTTTCACGGTGCTCGAAAACGTGCTAGAACGGTTTCTGGCACTTGCGAAAAATGCGGCAAAAGGTTTGCCCGCGGCGGGGGTCGATAGCGCGATTTTGAAGCGATTTATAAGGAAAATGCGAAAAAAATGTCTGTCACGCGTACGGAAAAAAAACAGACAGACAGACAGACAGACACAATGATTTCCTATAAGTGGAGGAAAACCGTGCCCACATTCCTAGTATCGATTTATTTAAAAAATGTTTAATGAGTGATATCTGTCGGTTTCATGTGTAATAATTTCCGGTCGGAGCCGCTCTCTAGAATGGTCTAAAACTGACGGGGCACTTGATACACTGCATCCACTCAGTCTTATCCTCCTCCTTCTTTTCCTTGCACATCTTTGCAGCACGGTCGAAGTCGTCGCAGACCATAATGAAGCGCGCGTTCGGACACTGAAAATCGATGATAAGGAAAATAAAAAATTCGCAATGTACGAACAAGTTTTTTTTTAAATATTTTGACAAATTACGATTTTTACCATACGGTCCTTAGAATAAAGTGTCTTGAAATTACAAGTAGATACCTGCTTGCACCTGTCGTGAGCATTCGAACGAGTAGTTGCTCCGCAAACCAGACAATTGAAAGAGGCTCCGACCGGCAATTATCACACATTAAACCTACTTTGAATGGGTATAGAGAATCGACCCTTATATTCCGTCAGAAGTTCGCGAACTTTTCACGCATCTTTTCTTGCTCGTTTTAGGCTATTTTCTTTATAATTTGCGTTAGGTCAGTAGAGACGCATAAGAAACTACTAACGACGCATAAGAAACTACAGAATTCCGCGACCTTCTAAGAGGTGCGGCTAATTCCCTAGTTTATATTTTTGGTTAATTTCTTCGGGATTAGTAGTTTCTTATGCGTCTCTAATGACCTAACATAAATTATAACGAAAATAGCCTAAAACGAGCAAGAAAAGATGCGTGAAAAGTTCGCGAACATCTAACGGATTATAAGGGTCGAATAGATACAATATAATCATATAGAATAAAGCAATGCATTACCTCGGAACTTTATTAAATATTTATTTACAGTAAACATATACACTTTGTATCGTGCTTGAGAGACAACTTTTTTCCAAGGCGTAAATTCGTAAGTGTATACCTCAGAAAGAGTCACTTTGTGAGTATTCTTCAAATGCTTGATGTACGTAGAGACCGTATTCATAACATGCTGAAACATTGAATGAATGGGAAACTAACAATGGGAAAATCATTTCGCATGTAAAATACAATATTTTGTACTATATTATAATTGAGAATCTCACTATTTCGCATGATCCAAATTGGATGTGAAAATTAAAAGAATGATTTATTTACCCGAATGAAAAATGTTTCCCAAACCAAGAAATTAATAGAGCAACAGAAGATGAGGGGAAAACTGACGGAACACTTGAAGCATTTCATCCCCTCCGTCTTTTCCTCCTTCTCCGTATCTCTCTTACTCCTCTTTGCAGCAATGATAGCGCTGTTGTTGCTTGCTGCATCTCCTGCTATCATTGCTGCTGCAGCTGCTGCAGCAGATATTTTTGCAGCCGATTTGCAGCTTCGACCGAGCGAAATCCGTTCGCTCTGAAAGCACAGAAATTGGATGCGTCTCACCAACCGAAGTTTTTAATCTATTCTAATGCAGCAGTAACCAGCACTACAGCTTCGCCAGTTCACTATACACTATCTACCCTAGAATTCAGCGACTCATATCCAATCTTCAATAGACTACCGTAATAAATTCCGGAAACTACAAAAAGCTAATCATCAAACCGTTTATCAGTGCGTTCGCGTAAGGATTTCAATACCTCCGTACAGCAAAAAGTGACTAGTTCTTTATTTCACATTTTTGATAGCCCTTGGTATGCTCTATCAAAATATGCTACATTCATGACCTGATGCCTCTAATTTGCATAATTGCAGCAGGTAAAAGTTGGGCTATATTCACGGTTTTTGAAGTGTAGGTCGTCAGAGAGAAGAGATAGGGATTTGGTTGTTTCTGCATTATTGACCGTCTTGACCAGCTGCATCGACCTATGTAATTTATTTATTCTAATTTTCAATTCTAAAAAATCATGAAAAATAAAAAAAGGCGATTTTCTCGAAAACAAGGCGGAAAAGGGTTCCTATTTTTTGATATGTTGGGTCATGATCATTAGCTATCGAGCAAGCACAATTACACACGTTTGGGAGGGCGGGTATAGACTCAAATCATGGAAGAACGGATCGTTCCTAATAGAGAGGAACCCCTCATTTCGCCCTCATTCCACCCATTCGAAGTGGATTGCGCGGTCTAAAATGGCAGATGTACGTGCATTCTATCCGATTCTCTCTCCATTCCTCTCATTTGAATAAATTTAGACCGCGCAATCCACTTCGAAAGGGTGGAATGAGGGCGAAATGAGGGGTTCCTCTCTATTAGGAACGATCCGTTTTTCCATGATTTGAGTCTATACCCGCCCTCCAAAACGTGTGTAATTCTACTTGCTCGATAGCAACATATCAAAAAATAGGAACCCTTTTCCGCCTAGTTTTCGAGAAAATCGCCTTTGAAATTTTCATGATTTTTTAGAATTGAAAATTTGCATAAATAAATAACATATGTCGATGCAGCTGGTCAAGGCGGTCAATATTGCTGAAACAACCAAATCCCTATCTCTTCTCTCTGACGACCTACACTTCAAAAACCGTGAATATCGCCCAACTTTGACCTGCTGTAATTATGCAAATTAGAGACATCAGGTCATGAATGAAGCATATTTTGATAGAGCATACCAAGGGCTATCAGAATATGTGAAATAAACAACTAGTCATGTTTTGCAGTACAGAATGTTGGCAATATCTGCGCTCCTTACGCGAACGCACTGTTACTAATACTACAAGTAGTATAGAAGCAAACCGTTTCTCCAGCTATTTATGATGATATATCTTTAATTTATATTGTATATTTAATACCGCGACACGCATAAATATTTGTTATTATTACAACATTAATATTATTATTATTATTATATTATTATATCTCACCTGAACTTCGCCTGCTTCCTCATCTACCGGCTCATCGTCCTGCAATCGATATTTAAAACCGAACATGGCAGATACCGTAGCCACCCCTCCCATCCGCTACTGTACCTTATCACTACGTCACTTACAGTCTGCTAACATAGTGAGCAAATGTAGAAAAAGATCCTTGACCTACCTCACTGTCATTTAGGACAATGATCTTCACTTCATTTTGCTTGTCATTGTCCGAATCGACAGTCTGAAGCAGAATTGTATTTTATTTATCCTTGATTATCCATTTTCTGGTCGAATACCGTACCTGAGTTGTATCCTCCTTCTTCTCGGGAGTCGGCTGCGTTGACAGTGGCTGCAGTGAATATTTAAATAATTGAATATGGAAATGTAGAGTAACAACAAATTTTTTTTTAAAATTTAAACAATAGAATAAAATAATTTATTTTACAATACCGCACATTGTCGCTACGTTCCTTCATTGCATTAGCTGCTCGTGTCGCCTCGAGTTCTTTCTGTATAGATCAAAGATCGATAATTGAAACACACAAAAGTATAGTAGTTAAATTAAATTTGCTGATAAATAATTACAACCATTTCCGGCAGTACTGCATGGCAAATTTGGCAATAACCATGTATGGCTGTTTCGCTCCCTGGCAACAAGTATTATAGATACAATAAATACGGCTGAAACCATATTTATGTCTATATCACAGGCAAAATTTTTCTATTAAAAAACACACCTCCAGCTTGTCAATCCACTTCTCCAATTTCTCAATCTTCTTCTGGCTCTCACTTTCTCTGGAATTATCGTTAATTATTGGATTAAAAGACTGGGGGAAGCATGAACAAACAAGAGATCAAAGATCACATTTCTCACCTCAAATTCACTTTCGCCTTTTCCTCAAAATTCTTCATCATCGATTCTTTCATCTTTTTCTATATGCAAATAGTATTATAAATATAAAATGAACCGAACATTCTACATGATAAAATTATGCTTGTGTTTTTCTGTGTTTTTTTTAAATTAATAAATACCAACAAAACAATTTTTAGCAAAGATAAAAAAGTAGATATCAAATATCACCTCGATCGATGCTTTCAAGGCGTCCAGTTCCTGACGATATCGATCGTGCTCATCCTCAAATATCAATTGTAATGATACATACCATAAAATCGATAATCTTGCTTTCTCAGGGCCGCGGTAGCCGGCAACCGGAGCAGAACCTGTCGGGGATACGGTAGTTGGGAGAGGGCCATTGATCTGAATTCACTGTATTCAGATCCCATTATTATGCGTGTAAGCAAATGATACTGAATGTAGATAACGATCCTGATTCGCTTTTGTAGTAGCTCCAAAGCAGGAAAACATATTTATCCGCTCCCCCCCCCTCCCCTCCTATTGATACCTGTCCTGAGGGCCCATTGCCGTAGAATCCACCGAAGTATGGCGCCATTCCGGGTCCACCGAATACCGGGAACTGGTGTGGCGGTGCCCAGCCCGCGCCATACATCGGGTTGGCACCGGCGCTGAGACCCGCGCCCGGCTGTCCGAAGCCGCCTGCAAATATGTTTCGCATATTTTTTTCATAATATTTTTAAATGGAATTGTCAACTGAGAGATATTTTCACCAAAAAATCCTTCATACGTAATATTTGTTAGTCTCCCACCTGCGTAGTACTGTAGCTGTGGCTGCGCGGTTCCAAACTGTTGCTGCTGCATGTGCTGCACTTGCTGCATGTGGTGCAGCTGCAGCCGACCCGGCTTCTGTTCCGTTTCTCCACTGGAGCTGTCGCCCATTGATCCGTGGCTGCTCATTCAATTAGCGGGCCGGAACAGTTTTTTTTTAATTTCCGAACAATATCGGTTTTTTAAGCGGTGAAAACCAGCAGATATTAGAAACGTTCCGAACGTATCGCAATAAATGGAATATAATTGTCACTAGCTTTAACAGCTTTATGCAATAAAAAATTCGTCACAGAACAACACAGAAGAACAAGGTCAACAAAACAAAACTGCAGAAAAAGAAGATTCGAGGGGAAGCTGTCTCTTTTACAATATGCAATGCAATTGGGTGTTGTTCTGGCAAATGGGGTTATTTAGAGAACAGTGGTCATTAGGTTCTGAAACATCGATCACTATGGGGAAGTGTTGTCTCCGGTGCACTCTACAATTGTATGGGATTTTCTGAACTGTGCAACCGTTCCTACCAAATAATCGATAATCATCCGTTCAACTACTTTCGATAACAAATGCTCATTAGAACCATCCAAACAAGCAATCTCTTAATCCAAGCCTTTTCGAGCAAAAACAACAGGTAAATCAACAATGGGTCAATAACAACTTCAGACAACATTTAAAGTAATCAATAAACAGTCGGGAAAAGTCACTAGGATCAGGACACAAACTGGACATGATTACTTGCCCGTTTAAAATGAAAAAAGTGAAAATCAATAGAAATAAGAGACACTAGACTTACAGGTAAAAATAAGGGATGGCTTCGCAAGAAATAGCTCTATTCATTTCGCCCACTCACTGATCAGTCAGTCTCACCGACGAAATAGTGTGCAGAATGATGACGGCATTTCTTGCGAAGCCTTCCCTTGTAAAAAAAATGCTCAATTGGTGCCCTGACGCAAGTGAATATTGGGGGAATGGGAGATCTGCAACAAGTGTTGCTAGAAAGAATAATTCTATTCGTGAAAACAAAGGGTTATCACTAATATGCCTTGAGCGATTGTTATTAGCGAATAAACTTTGCTATTCACTAATAGGATTATCCGGAATAGCATCACTACTGCTGACTCTTGGTAGTGCAAAGATCCATTATTCGATCGCAAATTGCGGCCTTTGTCACATTCGAGAAGCCATCGTACTCATTAGTCGGCTGGAAATAATAAAAAAATTACTTTGGCGATACAACAAAAATACTGCCTTTCACATCCTAAGTGAGTCACGTTGATGTTTTGTAAAAAACAATAAAAATTTCTACAATGTTCAGAAACGATTCCAATAAATGGTCAGAAAAAAGTCCTTGACATTCACACACTCCTCTCTCACTCCCGTCTCCTTTCTGGTTATTTGAAATCAATTCATCGTTATTAAATAATAACTTTATTAATATTACAAACATACCTTTAGCGCCGTGAGCGAATCCATGTCAGTGTAGTGGCCGAGACAGTGCGCCTGCAAGGAAATTCCTGTTTCATGCTGATTTGACGGGTGGAAAATTCAAATTTGAATTCCCGCAATTGGGTATCTCAGGGAAGCTAACATCCTTTCACCCGTGAAATTTGGGAAGCATAAATAGGGTCCACAACGTCCGCCCACTTCTCGCGCACCCGGATTTGACAAAAAATGAAAATTCGAGAGCACAAGCGTAATTCGAAACGATATGAGACATATTATGGCTTGTTTTGGAGCTCTTGGAGAGCGCAATCGATTTTGCCTATATCAGGGATGATCAGAGAACGTTGAGGTGTCGAAAAAGTGAAAATTAATTTCGAAATCGTCGAAATTGGGCTTAATAATGAACTCACAACTCCTGATATACCCGCATTCTATTCTCTTGATTTTTGTGGGAATATTACAAGAGAAAAAGAAATCAAAATCGGCGACTCCGAATTGCGCTTTCGTTTGCAAAAATAGTGCGTGAAAATAGGGGTTTTAAGAGTACGAGAGTATCAACAGTACGGTTTACTGTAAATAGCAATGGTTTTCGCAAAAGGGGAATTGAACCTGCGAGATCCCGTTCACAAAGCAAACGCTCAACCCACTGCGCCATGAGAGCAGATGCTCACTCTCTGCAATTGCGCGCTATGCTCCTGCACTCCCGCGGCGCTTTAACACGTGCAATCCTCCAAAATGATGCGCCATCGTACTCTCCATACCTTCATAAACTACTTATCTTCTGGCATACCATCAAAATATCTCTAATTAAGCGCGCTATGCCCCTAGAAAGATGTGGGAATAGGCTCCGCCCCTCCCCCCTCTCGTCGCGTCTTCTCTCCCTCTCACAACAGTCGAAGCGCGCGTGTTTTTTTGAGGTGTAGCTCGGCTCAGAGATAAGATATCGACCTAAATCCAAAAGATTTGTCTTAATCAGACATGTAGGCACACTTTGACACTACATTCTACCCCAGTCGGTCACTTCCGCTGCCCACGTTGTGGCCCCTAAGCATAAAGTGATTTTTTTCCAAAAATAACAATCGAATCGTGTGCTGACGACGGACGACTCCTACATCGATAATCTACAACAAACTCACACATCTGGAGGGATAAATAATTGTAATCGTATAAAAAGACAAAACTCACTGTGAGCACGGGCAGTCGATAGGTATCCGCCAAAACGAGCTTTTCAAGCACGGCGATTTTGGTCGTCTTGATGAGATACAACTCGGCACGGTAGAGAGCATACTGCAAACATGTAATAATTAGGCATACTAAAGTTGCATTTTTGCTATGATAAGAAAAGATTATAGTCATGCTAAATCATAAACGATTAAAGATAACGCGTGGTTTTTACCTGAATGTTTTACCGGGGGGGGGGGGGGGGTGACAATTCGGCAACCGACATTTAGTCAACTGTTCTAAACCTATGTACCTACATTACTCAACCAAAGTGTTATCATGATCAAAATCGTGAAGGCTTTTAAACCCACAAATTAACTAATTCGCTAATTAATCGACAATTCAAAATGGTCAGAGAAATACAACAACAAGCCGAATCGATGCAGGTTTGAAAATAACCAACAGGGAAAAAAATATTCAGATTCCTCAAGTTTGAGTAAAGTTATAAGCCATTGCCGTAATGTCGGTAGCCGAATTGTCACCCTCACGTTTTACCGCTTAAAATATATGTATCGTATCGACAAATAGTTTAAAAGTGAACTTATAAGTGAACTTGACTTTTTTAGTTTAAAAGTTTAAAAATTTATTTAGTTAATTCATAAAAATATTATTTATTCAGTGTCGCCAGAGTTTTTTTATATTAGTTTGTTTAATTCATAAAATAATTACCTCGAGTTTGTAATGGAATGCGTGCATGAGAATGTGTTTGACAGTGCTGACTGAACAGATACAAATTAAATTATCGAAACCAAATATATCTTACAATTGATCTCGATCATAGTTGGGTAGATCGCATTGAGAACATCGACGAATTCCTGAAATTGCAAAAAAATAAAATAATCAAAACTTACCTTACCGAAAATTTACTATATCAAACTGCGAGCAGCTGACCCCCCTACTTGCAGTAAAACTACCCAACAATCAGCGGTAGAGAGATGTCATTCTCACATCATAGTCCATATCTTTCAGCACCATTTCCTTTTTGCCCATCTCGGCGCATCTTCCTAACCGTGCAGCGAACAGGGGAGAGTTGACAGCGAGCAACTGAAAAATAGCGATTTTCGATATTTAAAAAAAATGTAAATCTAAAAATAAATTTTAAAAATAAATAAATGTTGAATCAATACTTACGTCCCACGACACATACAATCTCTTTCCTTCCACAACCAGAATTGCGTTTTTCTGATTGTCTGCGGGCTTCGTGTAGTCTACCAGATTCAGCTTACTGAAAATGGTTTCATCGTGCTCAATTTTCTTCAATCAAAGTTCGACGAACTATCTATAAATGATTTTTTTCTTCAAATTTCACATTTGCACACTGATTTCATTCACCATTGCAGATTTATTTCAGTCAGCACAACATAGTTGAGAATCACGTTATTCCAAACATACGGAACGGTGTCAGGGCGCGAGAGTGTGCAGAATTGAGAGAGTTCCTATCGATTTTACACGCTCGCTCACTCCACACCCCTTTCTGTACAGGACTGAGGAATGATGGACAAAAATCAAATGCAACTGACCGCACATTGGTGGTCTTCTTGACGAAAATTCTGGTCTCGATAATGCAACGATCACCCTTGAGGAATCCCTGATAATTATAGCAATAATAATGTATAATATTGATTGCACAGACATTTCTCAATCATTAAAAAACAATAAGAGTTAATCATAGGTCGAAAGGAGCGGGACCCCGGAAACAGCACAAACAAAGTTGGACCCAGTCAACTTATGGAATATACGCTTTCCACGCTTTATAATCAGGGGTTGTACTCAATGGGGAGGTTCTTTCTGCGGACCATGCCGTCTCCCTGGAACCACTCGCGGCGGAACTGCTTGGCCGCTCCATCGGGGGTGTTGGTCCACTCGATGGTCACACGGTCGTTGTTGGTGTCCTCCTGTCCGTAGGCGAAGGCGTCGCAAGAGACGGCGATGAGGGCGGCCTCCTTGGGGTCGAGCACTCCGGATCCGGGGTCGACTCCGAGTCTCTTCATGTTGGTGGTCTTGAAAGCCCATCCGATACGGCGAGCGGAGGAGTTGGTCACCTTGATGTGGTAGGTGTGCTTGTCATCGTAGGGGGCGTTGAAGACGATCTTGGTGCCGGGCTGGGTGGCGATATCTCCGGGAGGGACGGACTGAGCCATGTCGATGACTTGACTTCATGTATTCCAACCTCTTTTATTTTTGAAATTTTGTTGTTGTTTTTCTGCAAACTTTTTGGGGACACTATTACAATTTTAAAGTTACCGGGAACATTTTTGGTGTTTTTTTTTGGTGTCTAATCTTACGACGGAATCGAATAGACAATTGCCGTGAAAGAAAGGCTGTCGAAGCAAAAAATGTCAAAAATCGATAATTAGGCCGTGACACAGCTCCAAATGTCCGAAAATAGAGCACTGAACATCAGGAAAGTTCGCGCAAATTCAAATGTGAATATTTCATCATGTTGTCTTATTGCGCTCCAGCCTTTTTTCGCTTCTTTTTTTTGCATACTTCAATGCCTCATTATTTATTGAAATTTATTGTCGTATTAGAATTTATATAACGAAAACATCGAATGAGAAAAAGAGCTTTCAAAAAAGACCGCGACGCGACACGCGACGCTCGCCATTGATCATCAGGGAATACCGCGAATTCAAAATTATTCCGTGGATTCCCGGTAACTTTAAAATGATAAGTTCATGAAGTGGACTACATCTGTCTTCTTTTCACAACGCTCTCTCGTCTTCCGTACTGTGCGTTATCAGCGGAACGTTTTGTTATTTCCGACGAGTGTTTGTGAATTTGTAATACCAACCTTCTCTGGCTCCGTCCACCCCTCACAGTCGATGATCTGATTAGAGACTCTGCCCACACCATCGTGATGGAATTTGTGGTCAAGCTGCAATAAAATTCAAAATTATTCAAAAAAAATTCATTCTATTCCGTCAGAGATTCGCATGCAAGAAATCAAACTGCGAATGCGGGGCAACAAACGTAAGTTATCGAATCACATGGAAATGTTCGGGAAGATGAAAATTCGGCAACTATAACTGTGTGTGAAACCATAGTTAGTCTCTTCATTTCACTCACGATCTCAATTTATCATATCAGGCGATAATCTCTTACATGAGGATGGGTAGATTTATCGCCTGCTATGATAAATTGATGATTGACTATCTCGTCAGCCGACCGCTGAATAGAGTGCGCGCAATGAAGAAATGAAGTGAAATACCGGTTGCTGAAAATTCATCCTCCCGAAGAGTTCAATATTATTTTTTGTTTCGTACACTAAAAGCATCCCCTAAAAGCAGTAAATAGGAATTACTGACCTTCTCCACTCTGTTCTTCTCGGGATCGGCGTTGATGAGTACGGTATCGATCGATGCGTCGCAACTCCAACCGGGAGACTCGCTTACTGCATTGCAGAAGAGAGTGAGTCGCAGCTCCTTCTTGCCATCTTCTTTCAGGAGAGCGCGAGAAACCAACTTCCTATGGGATAAGCAAGATATTTTTTAAAAATAGTATAAAGAATATTCTATGGCTCTGCGCAGTTCAAGGGCTGAGAGAAAGAAACTTCCTGAGGGTTGTTGAATTATAATTATTTCAAAATTAGTGAGTTATTGCAAATAATTAATATTGGAAAAACCCTGCACCGCTCCTTAGTGTTCTGATATTGGGTTGGCACGAAAGTTTTGCCCGATTTCGGATTGAAGTTTGAGGCTTCGGTTCTCTCACAGTTGAAATCGACATCCCCTGTCCTCATAGTATGTTATACGTGGACTGTAGTATAACAATACTCAACATTGAGTTCACTCGATTTTGTCTTGGTCTCCTAGATTCACAACAAAATACAAATGATATCAGGAACCTAAATTTCGGCAACATTTGTTTGGCCTCTCTAGTTGTCGCGAAGTTGTTTTCAAGAACTGCTCTTCTAATGAGTGACACTACGAACAACCTTCTTTATAACCATGGCACGACTGAATAGTTGCACTTCTTATTTTGGAAGTTACGGTTCTTCAAATCAGATTTGACGGGCAAAAACAGGCCATGTATGATTTGAATTGCCGGAGCAGTAAAACTAGAGATGTGCATATAATATGGCGTTTTCTGCTAATTAGTACCTGGGCTATTTGATACGAGAATTATTTTAAAATAAGCCCTTTCAGCCGTTCGTAGTAATTTAAAATACTAAAATTGTATGGCATCTCAGATTTCCTGAAAACCGACAATTTTGGGTACCATGTTCGATGGACTGTCTTATTGAGCACAGGCGGAATCGAAACACGCCTGACAAAACAGTCCTACTACTATACATTCTCTCTAAAAATTAACGAAAAAGGAAATGTGTACAAGCTTCTCAAAATTAGTGGAATCCTTTCATATCTCATTTTCGATCTCTAATTTTGATCCTTACACTGTGTCTTAATCAGTTCGGTAGTGAAAGCTCCACACTCAAAGTGAGTAATACTTTTATAACAAGGATAAATAGCACTATACATCAGAGGAGAACGGGGCATCAATCCCAACCGTCAGCGATACTGAGTCAAAAAATTGAAATTTCGTGATTATTCACTAATAACTTTTATATTCTAGGCCTCATTAGCGGCTAGTGCAGCATGGTGATTCGGTCTAGTCCCGCTTTGTGAATTCAGCGTACAGTACTCTTTCAATAGACCACTTCATACGGACCTTGCCTCGTTCCACAATAAAAATATACGACAGAGAAAAAGTCGGGTCGAAACCAACCAGTCAACTTTGTTCCCGTACAAATCTTCCCGATATTGTCCGTTAGCCATGACGTAGTAGTTCGTTAAAGAGGAAGACTTGCTACATATGTCTATGCTAGAGATTATATGACTTGCCATCATACAAGAAAATTCGGACGGAAATTCAAGAATCTCAAAATCGGGCAAAACTTTCGTGCCAACCTGATATTTGGTAGTAAATAATGGAACATTTTTGAAGAATAACAAACTAACCATGGAAGGTCCTTGGCATAGAAGGCTTTGGAAAGCCGCATGAGTGTATTCGATTTAGTGACATCTTCGAATTCCGTGCGAATAACGAGATCAGGTTTGACTTCCATCTAAAATAATTAGTCACATCGATAAAATTTCCTCCTTGCGCGTACTTTTCCAATCAAGCGTAAAAGTCTTTGATTGAAAACATATACGGCAAAGAAACATTCTGCAACTTCCGTTTAAGAATCCGAAATTTTCTTTGCAAATGTTTTGGTTTTGCCAGCTTTCTTAATGGCAGTTTCAAACACTCAACGTATGTATATGCGACAGGTACGTGCAACGTCTTGAACGTTTTTTCATATATTCAAAAAAAAATCACTATATTTTTAGAAACACTTTATTCTTCGAATAAATTAGAGGGGAAACAAAAAAACGCAAAAAAACGAGATGCGGAGTGTTGTAGGGGGAAAATGTCAGCGTAACAAAAAAAAGATGTAAAAATGTGAAATGTTGTTTTTTTCAGAGGGAAAAGAGAGCAGGTCACAACAAAGCTCAACAAAACATAAGGAACTCAGGCAACAATTAGAGATCAATAATGGGGGGAAGGGAACAACCTGCCGAGTCGGTCTTAACAAATCGATAATAGATTGAAAGCGAAAGTGGGGAACGTCCAAACCTACAGAGAGGGGTAAGCAACGAAATAGTGTGTGAAATTGAGAGAGACCCTCTCGCTTCTTCATACTCTCTCACTCCTGACCCCTTTCTGGAGAGTTGGAATGATGGGAGGGGGCAGCTACTTGCAGGTGGTGCACAGATCCATCATTCGATCGCAGATTGCGGCCTTTGTGTCCGCCGAGAATTCATCGTACTCGTCAGTGGGCTGACAAGGGTAATTAATTAATTACATTTTAATTAATTATTTTTAAATTAATTTTGGTCTTTCATGCTCCAAGGATTAATTAGTAATTTAAGGAAATTAGATAATTAAAAAATATAATTTAACTCAAAGAAAAAGGAACCTTGAGCGCCTTGAGCGTGGACATTTTCGTGCAGTTAGAGAGGATGTGATTCTGAGACAATATATTTACAAAAAAAAATATAAATAACAAAAATTGCGCTAACCAATAGCACGTCGAGTTTGTACTGATTAGCGAAGACGAGTTTAGCGAGCAAATCGAATTTGGTCGTATTCATCAGATATAATTCCGCCAGGCTCAGAACACTCTGAAACAACTTCATCCTTTTTTTGAAAGTTTATAATGCATCCATCAATAACTGCTTTTACAGTCATCTCAACTCGTGGTAGAAGTAATAAGAATTATTTTTGTAAACAAATATACTTACGTCTATCTGGTAAAGGTCGGCCAGAGGCAAAATGTGCTTGACGGTGCTGGCTGCAATGGAAAAATATATGAGACGAATCGCGAGAGAATCGATCACCAGAGCCCCTTTGGAGAAAATAGAAATTCATGGTCTTCAAAACGGACGAAAAAATTTATTTAGGTACTAAAATGCAAGGCGGTTCGAAATGCGTTTACCGTTTTTCGATAAAAAAAAATTGTTCACGAGCTGTAAAGCATCAAAGGTGACGAAATAGCGAAAACACCAAAAACCATCCCTCACGTAATTAGTCATATCTCGCTTTAAAAGTGAGATAGAAACTTTTTCAAAAAAAGGAATTGTAGAGCAATAGATTTTCGAAAACTTTTCCCATTATGCCATAACTCTAACTGTGAAACCCGAATCACCCTTGTCGGTCATCGGCAAAATGGTCATAACTCGAACAAAACAAAAAACTATTTTTTTGGTTATGTGCAAGTTGTAGGTCACATATGATAGTTTTTTTGACCCCAAGTGTTAGGTTTTTTGACAAATGTATAAAAAAAGCGGGCTCGATTTAGTGAGGGGCTGTTGTAGTAACCTACCCAAAAATGATCTTTTATGCTCTTAATTTAACTCATTTTGAAGAAAATATTGTAAAAATAAATTATCAACACTTTCTGGCTGTTCATTTGCCTCAGAAATGCTTTAGTTAGCTGAAACACGAATGTGACGAGCAATATTTCAACAATGAGAAAACCTCGTTTTTTCATGTTTCATACCTGTCTATATAACTCGAAAATTACCAAACGGATGCTATAATGCCCCTCTATTCTTACCATGCAAAGCGGGGCCCTATTTCGGGGCATAATGAATTTTGAAACCTAAATTTTGCATGTTACTGTAATGTGAACACATAAAGGTATCCGTGTATGTAAGACATATAGGAATGTTTGTCTAGTGGTACTGAACAACTTTGCTTTTGAGTGCGAATGATTATCTTCACGTTGGAGCGAGCTACAGGTTTCAGAAAGTGCAACAACAAAGGTCAACCGCGCGCTCTCGTTTCTCTAGCACTCTCCTCATTTCCCACATTCTCTCACCAGTTCGATGCCCGGCAAGTGCAAAAATGTTCAGTACCACTAGACAAACATTCCTATATGTCTTACATACACGGATACCTTTATGTGTTCACATTACAGTAACATGCAAAATTTAGGTTTCAAAATTCATTATGCCCCGAAATAGGGCCCCGCTTTGCATGGTAAGAATAGAGGGGCATTATAGCATCCGTTTGGTAATTTTCGAGTTATATAGACAGGTATGAAACATGAAAAAACGAGGTTTTCTCATTGTTGAAATATTGCCCGTCACATTCGTGTTTCAGCTAACTAAAGCATTTCTGAGGCAAATGAACAGCCAGAAAGTGTTGATAATTTATTTTTACAATATTTTCTTCAAAATGAGTTAAAATTAAGAGCATAAAAGATCATTTTTGGGTAGGTTACTACAACAGCCCTCACTAAATCGAGCCCGCTTTTTTTATACATTTGTCAAAAAACCTAACACTTGGGGTCAAAAAAACTATCATATGTGACCTACAACTTGCACATAACCAAAAAAATAGTTTTTTGTTTTGCCATGAATTTCTATTTTCACACCCAGGTCGATTCTCTCGCGATTCGTCTCATATATATATTTAAAGAATATAATTATGCAATTCTCACAGTTGATCTCAATCTTGGTCGGGTAGATCACGTTGAGAAGGTCTACGAATTTCTGAAATGGGCATGGAAAATAAGGTGCAAACTATTCCTAGTGAAGAATATCCGTTGCTTCAAATTTAGTGCATGACTGATCACAGATAATCAAACTAAGAAGAACAAATCACCTGAAAAATAAATAAAAAATACGGCATCGAACCTCATACTCCACACCCTCCAGCTTAATCGCCTGATTATCGAGATCAGTTAGATTGTCGGTGAAGATTGCAGCGAAAACAGGAGAATGGATGGAGAGATACTGCGAAATGTCATAATTAAAATTGAATTTTTTTGTAAATGAAGTTTTTTTAAAATACACTTACGTCCTTCGAGACATGCAGTTTCTTTCCTTCCACAAACAGAATTACGTTGCCTTGGCCGCTGGCAGGAATAGAGTAGTTTTTCAACTTCAGAACACTGTAAGTGAGACAAGTTTCACATGCAATTCGCTTTTTTATTAATTCTCCCTGCTAGGTTGTTTTCTAGCCAAGAGTTTTATACGAGGTTTCTATGCATATTTTGAGCAGCGAAATTTATAATAAATATCGTTTCTTTAAATTTGAATGGAAAAAAATACGCGTATCCAACTCTCCACCGCCTAAAACTATGTCGAACTTGCACATCGCTATTTGATATAGTTAACACGCGATAATGCTAATTACTCACCGCACGTTTTTCGTTTTCTTGATGAAAACCTTGGTTTCGATGGTGCACTGACCGTCCTTGAGGAATCCCTGAAAAATAGAGGATAATGATATCAAAAAATCGAAATAAAGGCACCTGGGACTCAATAGGTAACAAAAACCGCTCACCAACCTTCTACAACAAATTGGAAACAAAACCACTCCCCAACCTTCTAAAAATAAAAAAAAATTAAAATAAAAACTAATGAAAACATTATAAAAATAATTTTTAAAAAAATTTACCTTCTCGGGGTCTGCCAGGTATTCCCAGTCGAGACTCTGGATGCAGCCTCTTCCCGTACCATCGTTGAGGAATTTATGCTCAACCTGAAAAAAATAAACACGGATTAAATAGTACCGTAAAATTACGGTCCAATATCTCCTACCTTGTGTTTTACAGAGCGAAACAGTGGTCTACCATGTACTTTTTGGCCGGAATTAGTGACAAAGGTAGCCTACCATATGATTTTCAATCGCATTTAGCGTCCTACTATGTCTTCTAGAAATTGCTCGGGATTGGTATTTACTCTGTGAAAATAAAGGGCCTTCACGTCTTTTAGATGCCTACTACCAGTCTTACAGCTTAAATTTAGAGCTTTCGATATATTTTTGCATTTTAAATTTACATTTACGCAACATTATCAGCTTAGTTTGGGTGTTGGTTGTCTCCATTCACAGTTGTGATTCTGGTATGCGAATTGTGGTGCTACATCGGATGAAAACTTTAAGAGGCGAGAGGCAACTGTTAAGTCAGAGACGGTATTGCGAAATAGTTCTCATCCGACATAGTGTCCCATAACTCTGACGGAATAAAGAAACAATGAATAGTGCAATGCCTGACCTCCTTCACAAAAACGCCTGACAATGCCTGACCTCCTTCACAATGTTGCAGTCGGGATCGACATTGACGAGTACGGTTTTGATCGTCGCGTCGCAGCTCCAGCCGGTATACTCATTGGCGCTGTTGCAGAATAGCGAGAGTCGCAACTCCTTCCGCCCGCTGACCTCAGAGTTGATCGTGCGCCCCAGAAGCTTCCTGCAACAGGTGTATTTTAAACACTTCGGCACGAAAAAAAACCAAGTCAGCGACAAACGAGAGGTTCAGGCAACAAGAGTTGTTCTTGGCATGGTGCCAACTGGGTGCTGTGTTCGGAGGTGCATGGGTGGCAGGAAAGCGCAAAGAACGAGAAATGGCCATGGCTCTGTCCGTTGTCGATTTTTGCGTAGAGTTCTGTTCTTCTAAACCTGTTCATTGCGAATGCTCTCAACACTTATGAGTTTTCTGGGATAGTGAGAATACAACAAATAAAGTTAAAAAAAACGTTTTTATAGAACTATGAATAATAGATATGAATAATAATTTACCAGGGAAGGTTCGAGGCGTAGACGACATCCGACGAATGCGTGATCGATTTAGTGGGAGTGATGTCATCAAATTCGAATCCAATCAAGAGATCCGGCGTATTTGCCATCTGAAATTATCGATTATTTCCGGGGCAAAGGATCAAAGATCACATTCCGAAAACCTCTTCAAATTAATTTAGCCTTTCGAAATATAATTAATGAAAATCTGGAAAAAGTACAATCAACGTCTCGAACGTTTCCATCGTTGATATCTTCAACTACCGAAATATCGAGAAATATTTTATCAGCTTTCAGCTTTGACAGCAAACATCTAGTAAAATTAACAATGTGAGACAATTCGGGAATTAAATGTGCGGGAGTATTAACATTGTGGATTGGGGCTCTGACAGTTTACACGCATCAGAGATGAAAATTGATCGGGGATCCATAGAGAAGCCAAGGGAAAACAAATTTTGTTAACAAACGACTTCGTTACGTCGAGAAATTGTTTGACCATTCAACAGTCCAGTCACACCTACAGATGTCAGGAGTACGAAAGTGCGTAAATAACGAGGGATTCTCTCAATTTCACACGCTCTCTCTATCCCGACCACTTTCTGGAGGTACGGAATCGAGTGATCTCAAAATTGGGCAATCGTCGACTGCTCGCAGTAGAATTTGACGTTGCTGCCGCTGCTGCTTGGTCTGCTCCACTCCAATACAAAGTGACGACTCGACGGCGACGACACTGATCGCACGCACTGCGATATTGTGTGATTAAAATATTTAAATATATTCAGATTAACCACCCCCTGTTTTCATCGTCATCCTACACTCTATTTTGTACACTTTAAAGGATCAGTAGGTTTAAAGATGAAATCTTCAAATAGAAAAGACTGCGGCACATTTGAAATGCATGTTTTTTTTGGGGGGAATTGTGCATTTGGCAAGTATAAGAAAAAATAGTCAACCTGCTCGAAAGGTCCATCGGAGTCAACGGGAGAGACGATGTGACCGTCTTTCTTGAGCAGTTGAGACAGCTTCTTTATCAGTGGAGAAGGGACGGAGAAGAAGAGATCAGTGAAGAGCAAGTCGCCCTTCAGCCATTCCTGTAAGGGAGGGGATTGAGATTGAATGGAACCATTTCTCATAACAGCAAGGAAATTTTGCGAAATGGATGTACCTTTCTAACACATACATAACACATAATAAAGCAAAATTCTACAAGTCAATCAAATTTTTTTAAATAATAAATGATTGATTGATTGATCCGACTCCACTTTCATAATTTCTACTAGTATTATTACTACGAATAAACCCCAATTTTTTATCTACTTTCCCTAATTTATGCAAACATTGCGGATGCCAACCTTGTAGAGGTCGAATATTCCCTCGGCAGTAAGTTCCTCGCACATATTCTTGATCGTAACGCACTTCTTGGTTCGCATCAAATGTCGTAGGAAACCGTCCGTAAGAATATCGGAGATGGCCGAGTGGACGAGCTGCGATGTTACAATAACATATTTTAAATTATTTTATTACACTTTTTACAATTGCCCCTGATACAAAAGCCGATTATCAATTATTTCGGTGGAAAAAAATAATAAACTCACCGTGTAATCAACAGTGAGATTCTCGATGTTGGGAGCGGTACATTTCTTGATGAGCTCAGCATGCAGGGGCTTGCTTCCGTCGATGAACTGGAATATTCTCTACTCATTTTATCAGCTTGGTCTATTTGACATACTCAATAGACAATAGAAATAATCTTTTCGATTACTGTACCATTATTGATTACCAAACTGGTCCGAACCTCGAATCGTGCACTCTCGATGTCGCATCTCTTCAATATCTCTGTCGTCTTCCTCTCACACCACTCAATCGGGAAGTTCCCTCTGTCAGAATCGTCCATTCCTGCTGCGAATTGGACGCCATCGCTGGTGGAAACGTTGAGGAACTTGGCGCCGTAGCACTGAAACTGACTAAATATACAAATACAAATACAAAAAAAATTAGGATAGAAAAAAAGATCGGATGACTCAAGTTGAGTGACTCAACAAATCACACTTCGATACACATTCTTAATGGCGACAATAACTTGATAGCATTCTCCTGATGAGGTTCGTAATGAAAACAATTCGCTCACAAAGATCTTGATCCACTCGATTTTCTGGCGACTCATCAATTTCGTCTCCAATTCATCAATTCGAAAATCGCATCGAAGAGTCTGGAACATTAAAAATTTACGAAATGTGTGAATTTACAAAGAAGTAACGCAGAATAGGCGTCGCGTATCTATTATTTAGAATATTTTATTAAAACATTGAATTAAATTTTAAAATGTCAGTACCCCTATAAACAGTTCGTAATCATTCAAATCAATCAATACCTCGAATGCCTCCTTCGGCACCATTCCAAGTATCTTCTCCACGATTTTTGCAGGAAGATCGAAGAGAGGAAACTGAAAATATTTCCGACATTAATTACATTTGAAATGCATGTTTCCCAATGTGCCAATGCGCGTTTGCCATGATTTCATGATACAGTTACGCAGAACAGAATAAATTTCCTTCCGGAAAGTTCGTTGCCCCCTCATTTTCAATTATTACATCACATTTTAAAATAATATTGATTATTTCCCACCGGCAATCGCTTCTTTATCTCCTTCATCTTCCTTTTCTTAACTGGAGGGCCAGCGACCGCGCCATTTACCATCTACAAGTTATGTAATTATTACAATTGAAATATCAAAAATTCGAAGGTACTTACGAGGTTGCAAACTCGTATTAATTAATAGACAAAAATACAAGTTAATAATCTTTATCCACTACAACAAAAATTGATCATGCCGGAAGAATAATAAACAACGAAAACGGAGATAAATCTTACAGACCAACAGAACAATGAGGGGGAAACAGGGAATGAAAATACAGCGAGATCTCTACTTGGATCTTTTAACTCACGCCGTCCTTTACAGTTTGTGCAATCAATATTTATAATATCTCTCACAACGTATCAAACAACAAAAACCCTAATTCTAAGAACTTCGACAAGGGAACAAAACATGGAATAATTTACTTCTATCTCATGAGAATCATCGATAAATCGATCTAGACCTGAACAAATATGGGAGTGAGGATATCGGACCAGAACATTTTGATGTCCCGTCCACTCCTTGTGCTCATTCCCCACTCGAGAACAAAGCAGCGCTTCTTTCCCTCTTTCTCTTCCGTCGCCTTGGCCAAATTGCCTGCCTGAAAGACCTATTAATTTTAGATCTTAAAAAAATCATTATTTAATTCCTATAATTCACTACATTAAAACTACCAATGTGGACTAGCTATGTAAACAATACTTCCCTATATAGAGTCTTAATGTGCTGTATATTATTTCATGTAATCACACATTAGCCGTCGTAAAATATAATGTAAACAGGAAATTAGCTGTAAATATAAAAAAAGAGAAAAAACTTGCCCGTCCTTGCATATGTCGTTGGCCGCTGTTGTGGAAGAGTCGAGAGAGCGACGCGAACGTCGTGTCGTCGATTCTCAATCGGAGATGTTTGAAGGCAAATCGACCGTTGAACCAATCCTGAAAAAGGGAATATATTATGATTACTTTATTCTCCATCGGTGATTTGGGTGATAGGGATTATCTTGACATGATGGTGGATTCTTCGGCTCAGGATCGAGCAGTTTTTTCATGGTGAATCAGGCAGTGTTCGTGTCACAATCACAACTTACGGATTCGGGAGGTTGTCGTAACTAATTTGGGGTTTTTTCGGAGCCCTACTGAGAAGGGGTTTTTGGGGGCAGTTACTAGGCGGGAGGGGAGGTTATTCCAGAGCGTTATGGATCGACTTGCACAAGTTGAAATCGAGACTGGTAGCCTGCAAGGGATCGAAATGCGCAAGCTATGAGCGAACCGGAGAGAACGTGCTAAGGGAGCTAGTGAGTATAGGTTAGTGGTGTCCAACAGTGCGTGCCCATGAATGGAATCATAAACAAACTGCATATCACGTAAAGCCCTGCGATATTCGAGGGTCTCTATATTTAGTAATTTTAGGCGGTCTAGGTAGGACAGAGGGGGCTGGCGACTACGCTTGAGAACTCTTCTAGTGAATTCTCGTTGAACATTCTCTAAACGATTAACTAGGCCGATAGCAGTAGGATTCCAAATTACCGTACTCGATTCAAGGAGCGGGCGTTTGTAAATTTTATATGCTTTCATGAGAATATCTGGGGAGTTAGTATGAAATGATCTCAACATTAGATTACACATAGAGCGTGTCTTACGAGTAATTTGTGTGATGTGATACCCAAAGTTCAAATTCTTAGAGAAATGAATACCTAGATCTCTGACAGTATCAGAGGGGGAGATGGCAAGACCATTCAAGGTATATTTTGACCTTGTCTTTAGGCGCCCTAAATGAAGTACAGAGCACTTAGGTGTACTCAAAGTCATATTCCACTGGGAGGTCCAATTTGCAATGCTATTTATAGCGTTTTGCAGGTCATTGGAGTGATCAGGGACAGTTGCGTATATTTTTAGATCATCAGCAAAGATGTTGTATTCAACGTCTTTTGGGATGCAATTACCAAGGTCATTGATGTACAGGATAAAGAGCAGCGGACCAATTGCGGAACCCTGAGGGACCCCAGATTTGATTGGTGAAGGGGGTGTGAGAGTGTTTCCAATAGAAACACGCTGTGATCTACCAATCAGATAAGATTCTAACCATTTGATGATATGCGCAGAGAAACCAAGATTGGCTAGTTTGTGCAATAGAAGTCTGATATCTATGGAGTCGAAAGCTTTCTGGTAATCAAAGAAAATCGAATCTACAGATTTGCCAGGGCCCAGCTGTTTGGCATAAAATGATAAAGTTTCGCTAAACGAGGTCGTGGTACTACGCAATTTGCGGAAGCCACCTTGGCGTACATCTAGAAGAGAGTTAGTGTCTAGGTAATCAACTATAGAGTTTATGAGAATTTTCTCAAAAATTTTAGATGCGGTTACTGTAAGCGATATAGGGCGGTGATTTGATATTGACGTATTTCCCGATTTTTTAGGTATGGATTACACCCATATAATTCGTGCTACAATACATGTTTATCGGTTCGTGCTTGAAATTCCCGCGATTCCATTTAATCAGAGCAGTTGCATAACAAACAAAAAAAAACTAAAAACGAGCAGCGTTAGTTACTGAAATGACCAAGGAGCAGTGCAAAAAATGAGAAAGCATTTTAGCAAGAGTTGTAAGAATGGAAACATGGTAAACAAGTGAGTGCGAACCTCGTAGAGATCGTAGATTCCTTTGGCGGTTAGTCCGTAGAGCAGCGTGTTGACGTCCACGTTGGTCTTGGTGAGCATCAAACGATGCAGAAACTTATCGGTGAAGAGACAATCGATAGCAGTATTGTCTCTCTGAAAAAAGGATGACCTCAACTTCCCACTACTATTGTCATTTTGCTCATTTTCCAGACGTTTACGGTGCAAGAAAGGAATTCGATTGTCGAAGACTGGAAATACAATTGCTTTAATGGAGGCAAATAAACATTGAGATATTATTTTCAAACATTTTTAGATTTTTAAACTTAAAAATTATAAAAATATACCCCATCACTGGTGTCGATGGTGAGGCTGGAGATGGTGGAAACTGCACACGATCTGATCAGATCCGCCGTCACCGCCTCACTTCCGAACAGAAACTGAAATAATTATTTAAACTCGCATTTTAACAGCGCTAATTTTTTTAAAAAACATTTTTGTAACAAAAATGTAGCGCTATTTATTTATTCCTTTTGTAATGTTGTTGGTTTTAGTCATTCCATTTTTGCGATATTCTCGAAGAAGCGGAAGTGAGAGCGGGCCATCTATTACAATTTTAAAATGATACGTTCATGAAATGGACTACTTGTGCGTGTACTCTCTCTCTCTCTTTCTATACCTCGGCTTGTCTCTCGCTTTATCATACTCTCTCGCAGCTGCATCTGTTGTTTAGGAGCGGAACGTTTTATTATTTTGGACGAGTGTTTGTGAATTTGTAATACTCTGGTAACGTTTTCTCTAGACAGCTCTCACTATTTTACGGGAGTAAACATCTCCAGATTTTTCCAGCTCTGAAGACGAACTTTGAATGTGACACTGTCAATCTGCCATTCTCCAATCATCTTCTTCACTCTGTCAGCACACCAATCGAGAGTGATCGTGTCTCGAATCTCGCTGTCCATGCCAGTGTAGTATCGTAGACCAGCTTCCGTTGAGATGTCCAGGAAGTTGCGCTCGTAATACTGCAAAGGATAAATAAATTAAATTTAAAATAATCATAAAAATGAATCAGAATTCATGCTGGATCACCTTTCTTACTCTACGGAAAGCTACGGATCTATTTTTCATATATTTTTCTTTAATTCTAATCAAAATGTACATACACCGAGAATAAACTAACGAAGATGTGAAGCTTCTCGATTTTCCGTCTGCTGAGCAATCGAATTTCGATGTTGTCGAGGCGGGAATCACATCGAAGAACCTGAGAACATACAATCAATAATGAATCAATAATTAATGAGTTTAATAATAATCACCAATATAGTGGACAGTTCTAAACGAATTTTTCATGGCAAGAGGAAATAACAGCGCCGAGGAAAATTAGAAAATGTGTGCCTTTGACTATTGTTTTCACAAGGGACAGAATCCCAGATTTTATTAGGAACGTCAACAAATCAATATTTGAAAAAAATCATTTTGTTTACCTGCATCACATCATTGGACATCGACGGCAGAATCTTCTCGACGATCTCATTCGGAAGATCGTGGAAGTAAAACTACAAGATGGAATATTGATTAATTCTTATTCCGTTGGAAGCACGCACAAGAATTAAATATGCGATTGAGGTCAAGAGGATAATAGTAGGAGAAATAACATTGCAAAGCCCTTACTTGCTTCTCTTCCTCCCCCTTTTCCGTCTCTTCTTCTTCATCATCACCTCGCTTCCTTTTCGCCGGCTTTGAATCGGTTGATTCCTACAATCGATTGGTTAAAAACTATCCCAACTATCAGCAATGCTCTAAAACCAACGCAACGCCGCCTGCTTGCAATTAGGCATACTATGAATGAATTTCTCGCAGTTCCAATTACAAACTACAAAATTCACCTTTCCTTCGTCAGCTTTTATCCTTCCTGTCTCCTCCTCCCTCTTCACCGGTCGGTTATCCACAGTCTCAACCATGATCTCAAAATAGGGGAAATAAAGTAATGAGTAGAGAAAGTATGCTCTCTAAAACCTGTAAAGGCTGAGACTGGACTAGATCCATTTTTCACATCTACTTTTTAAAGCTTCAAAATGAGACAGCATTTTTGTGTGGAGAGAATGAGCTTGTTTCCAAATATTTTAAACACAAAACGATGGATCTCTAGACTGTCAGATCCCAGACAGCCGCGAAGTGAAGGTGGAAGTGAAGGTGGAGCTATGTCAATCTGGATCGAAGGTATCGAGAAAGTATTGAAACTTCCAGAAATCGCAGATGAAACAGAAAACAATTCAATCCTTTATGCATCGAACAAAAATACGTGTTCAGAACGAAATGTTATTAGAAGCAGCAAGATTAGCAGGCTACAGTGAGTGGTGGCGAATACTAGTGATCAAACGTCAAAACTAAACGACGAGTACAATAAACAATCAGAATGACAATGAGATTAGCTATTGGTCTGCCAAACTAACAGTTTCTAATACAAGTCGTAATAACAAAAACGAAACGGATAACAACAAAAACGAAACGACAAAACAACAACATTTAACATTCAAACCGCATAACCACTGGTGACTGCTCCCTCGCCCGTCCACCATCCGACTCCTCACTTTCACTCACAATCAGCAGCACTCTCCTTCCACACTCCGATCATCAGTTTCGCCATGTCGGAGATGAAGGGCTGCAATCATAGGTCAAAAGGTACGTAAAAAACGACGAAACCAACCCACATTTTGGCATTTTCAAGGCCAAATTTTCAAAATCCTACCCAAATTTTTGGATTTTGAGAAAAAAAATGAAAAACCAACCTATATTTTCAGTGTTTCGTGTCCATTTTTGAAAAATCTGACCCACATTTTCGACTTTCCCCCCAACGCCCCCATTTGACCTATGGCTGCAATGGAAAGTTGGAAACTGGGTGACAGCCAAATTATACTATAGGAGAAATATTTCCCGGACAATCTACTCTCCCTATTTCAGCACTCTGCACACAATTTTTGCACACACTGCATTGTGGATTCCGGCAAGAACTAATTAATTTTTTTTGTAGAGTAAATAAATTGAGAAAAAAATAATCCATTACCTGGAAACTGCACGTGGTGAGGAGTCGAGCGCCTCTCGACAGCAGATAACGAATCAATTCGATGTCGCTCAATGTGCGATCGTCCTGAATTACTAATATTGTTTGAGAGAGAGAGAAATTTACACAATATTCGCTTCACATCCTAATTCTTCGCTCACCCGATCTTAGCTATAAAAATCAGTGAAAGAAATTTCTCTTTTTTTAGTTATACAGTACGATTACATAATTTTGATGCATGTAGTCACGCCCGTCGTTGAAGTGTTTTTCAAAAAAAAAATTAAAAAAGTAAAAATAAATACCGGCAGAAGAACGAGGATGCCATCGGCAGCAGCCGACGCATTCAGTTCGAATCGAATCGAGCAATCATCTCCCATGGCAGGACTGAATGTGTCACATTTTCGGGAAAGAACTAATTTAATTTCCATAGTTATCTTTATTCTTACCTTCCATTGATATTGATGAAGAAGACCATCTGCATCAGTGAGATCGGGTCGACCAGACCTGCAATCACTTGCTCATCATTTCAACTCCGTAAGGCGGCAAAATAATATAATTCAAAAAGATTACAATTTTAAATCAATAAATTGAAGAAAAAAACAGAAAAAAAAGTGTCCCGAGAATATGAAAACAAATTCATGCCGGATTCCATACACGCACCGGTGTACTCCTTGTGTCGTCCAAATGCGTCCGTGAATCGGCCGTAGATGGTGTTCGGCAGGGTGAACATCGGATCTGGCTGCGTCATAGACTGCCTCGGGATGCACGTACTCAACGCTACCTCCACCGGAATTCTCTTCTGCAAGGACCGCTTGGAAAGGAATGCCAAATGAATGGAATGCCAAATGCTAATCCTCAAATTTCAACCGAAAGAATGTCTTGCAAAGAGCTCTCGTTTGAAAGGAAAGGTGTTCAAATTGAGTGTAAAATGTGGTTCACGCTTTGGAAAAGCGTGACCTTTATAAACAAACTAGACATAGCATTTGATAGATGATTATAAAAATTGTCATGGAAATAGACGAAAACGTACTGTGGATACGGTAATCGGGCCGGTGCCCATTCTCGTCCTTACGAGGAGAGAAGAAACCAACACGACTTGAATGCATGGTGAGCAGGGCTGCAGGAAAGCAAATGATTTTTTTCAAATACGAAATGTTTTACCGCGCAAAAAAAACGCAACAAGAAAAATTGTGTTATTTCAATTCGGATAAACAAGTAAGATCTAGAAATGAAAGCCCTTACTTTAGTGCCATGTACCGTTTTGCGCAGTTAAAAGGCAATGTTATTTTTTACAGATATCAATATACTTACCGCCGAGCAGCGCGCGTCCCTCCTCGTTGAGGCAGAAGTTGTCCTCATTAGCGAGGTATCGATTGAGTCGAAGGTCGAAGATACTCGATGGCCCCTGTCCCTCCCTGTACAGTAACCTGACTGCACGTAGTGCTGACTTGATCTGCTTCACGTAGCGAGCGACAGAGTATCGACCTGAAATGCGGAATGTGAATGGGAGCGAAACTGTCATGCATAGGTTATTTTTCAACGTTAAATACGAATTGAACTGAATTGAATTGAAACTCTGTACTGTTGTTAGAAATAGTGTTTTTTTTTTAAATTTTAAATAACGTGAACAAGAATAACATAGCAACAGTTCCTGCCTCGTTCAATACGTCACCATTTTCGCTTATTCATTTTGTTAAGAAATGCAAATGCAGGCATTACATTCCAAGAAACAAATATACTACAAACTGTAAAGAAAACTATACTCACTGACCCTCTTCTTTCACGAATAGCGAGTAGAGTTTGGGTAGGTCATGGCCCCAGAAGTTGAGGGGATCGATGCGAACCTTGGCCAGATTTGCACCGTAGCAGTTGTCGGGAACGACACGGTGGAAACTGGAAAGGAAAAGATGATCTACAATATTATTTACAAATTACAACAAGAGCAATCAGCTACAAATTCCTGAATCTAGCGGCTCCAACAATACCACATGAAATAAATACATGCAACAGACTACCCGTCTCACCATATTGCACTCCCTGCTTGGTCATGTTATTTTGCTATGGAGGCGGTGCCATTTTCATAGCGTTATTGCACCTTGTGAGTAGATCAGCGAGTGCAATCGAGTCTCCTGCAGCTGCATAGAGTGGAGGCAGTCCTTCCGATCTTCCAATTCTCAGTTGGTCCATCGCTTCCGCGTACCAATGCAGTATTTATTTATTTATTTTTTCCTATTAGTTGTCATTCTTTTGCAGATTGCATTCATAGACCAAAAGGGTATGTAGAAAAAAGTTCAAATGTTGTTTGATTTTTCAAAATTTGTCCAAACAATCGGGAAATTTTTTTCCAATTTCTAACACATTTCGATACTGAAATAATGTCTTTTTTTCATCAGAAAAAAGACAGCATGTTGCCAGACTATGTACTCCGGAACGAAAATTTTGGTATATGATTGCCTTATTATATTAGTATTCTATAAAAATTGTCTATTGTAAAAAGGAATTATTGAAATACACACAGATCTACAGCAGATGACGTCTCAGAGGGGCCTCCCATGTTGCCACGCCCACTCGACCCCACGTTACAGAACTGAAAATAAAAGGAATTTTAAAAATCATAAAATGATTTTGATAAATACCTTGACTCTGCTCATCATTTCAGCCACAAGATATACGACGTGTGCACCAATTCCCAATCGAAATCCTGATAACTTAGACATGTAAACTCAAGAGTATATAGAGCAAGCGTATCAAATTACCCTGAATGACGATTCGGCTGTGCTCTTGTGAGAGGAAATTGAAGATATTGTGCATTTGAATGGAATCCCTGTAGAATCCGGTTGCTTTCTTGTAATACCCCTGCAAATATTCGCGTGTAAGTTTGACTTACTATTGAAGTCTTTATCAATTACTTCTACCGAAATCGGTTGAAGAGGAAACACGGTTAGTTTTATGTTTCGGATAAGTTTAATGTGACAATGGGTGATGAATCAAAGCCACTACCGTCATCATCTCTTTCGGCCAAAACGCTTTTCGAAGTGCCAAGCCAGCAATACCCAATACTCAATCGGTTCCTTCTCACCATGGTCTCCAGAGATCAGTTCCCTGTTGAGTGGCTGAGGTGGTTCGTAGAGCTTGAGTTCGTAGATGGTCGAGTAGAAGAAATGACGCTACAATGCGAATTCGAACACTGGCATAATGAAGCCGAACTCCTCATAAAGTTTACACACACAGAAACAGAGAAAAGAGTAACATCTCCCAAGAAAAAGTAACTTCGATAACCTCTTCAAAGTGCCTGTTCAGCAGCAGTTCGTGATGGCACATCTGCAGCATCTCCGCCACATTCTCCGGCGAGTACGGTAGGAAATACTCGCCATCCGTGGTGCGACCAGTACGACCTGTTCAAAAACGCAGGAATATTAAGCACATCAATGAGAATTTTCCTATACATTCATTCATTCTATATTTATTCATTCCGTACTGCATGCAAACAGTTAAACCTTAATTGGAGCAAGAAGCGGATGTCCATCGACGTAATCGAATCGTATTATGATTTATGAATTTATTCTGTAAGTAAATCTGACTAGTCACATACCTGCTCGCTGAATGATCATATTCTTGTCGACACAGATGGTCTGGAGAGTTCGCAGCCCGTTCCTCGTGTACGGACTCAGCAGCTTCACTTGGCCCGCATCGATTACGTACGCGGCGTTGGGTACGGTAAGTCCACTCGCCACGAGATTTGTCGTGAGCACCTGCAAAATTATTGTAATTTGAAAAAAAGGCATTCCTATCGATGCCATGAAAACAGTGCAGATTTTCATCAACTCCCACTACGGAGTAATACTTCGCCGGAATCTCTTAATTTTCATGTAGTTCTCTTGAGCATGTGGTACCACTGATTGGTTGGGATTTCGAAGACAACTTTCGAGCATTGATAAAAATGTGGATCGACGAAGTGGAATATTTTCGCGCCGTTGCGGACTCCCGATTGATATTAACTATCTACTTTGTGTGGTACTCACAATGCGTCCCTTGTTTCCCGCCGGCTCCCATTCTCCCTTCCACTCGCACTCAGTCGTGATCGATTCATCGTCCTTCACGAGACTTGTCTGTCTGCAAAGTTGTATGTCTTCGCATATAATAATATAATGATAATAATATTTGTGTGAATCACGAGGACATGCCGCGTAGTTTTGTACCGTTTCAAACGCGGTACAATAATATAAATTGAAAGAATGAAATATTTGATTTTGGTAAACCCACTCTTTTTTGTAGACAGGCTGACCTGACAGGATGGAATGCGGCGTGTCCGTTGAACTTGAAGGCTGGCATTGAGAATACGGACGAGTAGAGTCTGTCGACCAGCGCCGCGCCCGGCAGAATCACCTGCGAAGAGAGGATTGTGATTGATAGAAAAGACAGAAAAGAGAATACCGACAACCGTCTGCAATTGGCGCCATTGCACATGCAACTGGCTCTCGTTTGAATTTCAGTACACTATACAAAGATTAGCGCATAGTTCACAGTAAAGATCGTTCAGTCAATCTTCAGATCAGTAGATCATGCATTTTCGAAATACTTGTAGGATTTCAATGAGCGAAAAGCCAGCAGTAATATATTTTTTGAATAAAAATCTAGATAGAGCCAGACTCAAAGAAACGCCTCACAATGATGGACTGCATGTTCAAGTCTGGGGCGGGGACGACCTTCTTGGCCGCTTCCTTCTTTTTCTTCTTCTTTGTAAGACCGATTTTCTGTCGTGCCTGCAGGTTCTCCGCTGCTGCGAGCATCGCTTCCTCGAGTGCGACACGCACGCGGATACTGTAATTTGGTACTGTAACTGTGTAATTATTGATTTTCCACAAGTATCGATCGCATCTCACTCATTGAAAACAGCCAACTAGTTTAATGTATTGGTCCTGTGTATAGTTCCGGTGCAAGAAGCGCCGCACATGACCATGCAATTGTTTACCGTGACAAACAACGCTGTGGTTAGAGAAAGAGTTGCATAGCTGGAAACTAACAAGAAGTTGTTCGAGTCGGAGTGCGCGCCTTCCGCCACATCTAGAATGCTCTGCTTCGGAGAGCCTGCAACTCCGCTGATCATGATAACGACCCCCTTATTTATCAAACCTTATACTTTTTTTGATTTATAAAATAAGTGAATTCAGATCGTAGTAGCTTTGAATAGATGGAATCAGTGTTGAAAAGGTATTGTAAACATGCAACCATATCCAGGCATAGGCTATTTATTTAGGCGAATGTTCCAACCAAGTTTCATGGTTGTGAGTGGCTCAAAAAAGGCACTCACTTTTGGTAATGCGTTTGGACAGCTTCGTCGACTCGAACTTGCCCGGCATCGGAGTGCCAGTGTAGCAACTGGAAAGATGATTAATTACTTGTTCGGAAAATACCGTAACCTATTGCGCTGATCACACCACTCAATAATTGTACATCATCTAGTAAATCTCGTTAAAGGGACCTGGCACTGCAAAATAAGTTATTTTTATTTTAAAGAAAATTATTTTCTGATTAAAATGCAAAAAATCGCATATTTTTACGATTTTTTTGAACGGAGTTATGATTTTTTAAAGGTACTCGCGTACCGGGCATTACTGTGTTTAGCGCGCTAAATACCGTAGCGCCCGGTACATCAGCTCAAATTCCCAAACTTTGAAAAATCATAACTCCTTTCAAAAAAATCGTTAAAATGTGCGATTTTTTGCATTCTAATCAAAAAATAATTTTCTTTCAAATAAAAATAACTTATTTTGCAGTGCCAGGTCCCTTTAAATGGGTGCAAATAGTACGCTGTGTTATGGAATTTATGGATTACAAAATTACGTTGTTCAACGAACCTCATGGTGAGCTGCTTGCTCCGGTACAGCTTGTCACTGCAGTCAATAACGGCAAATGTGAGACCTTTCGAGGTGAAATACCTGCATTAACGATCGTTAAAATGCGCGCTTTGTCTCTTCGGACATGTGCACTGACTGAGCCCTTAAAATTCCAAGAAAGGTATCTTGTGTGATAAAGTCCGCCCAAAGGGATAGATCCCATTTTTTCCTCCACATAAAGCTCAGTCATAACCCTTTTCTCGTGTATTATAAATTTAATATACCAAATTCCACTTCAAGAACTACCTGTTGTGTGTTCACTGCCTGCTTTTCACGGTTTCTAGTGCACTCCCGCCCTTGTTTCTGTTGTTTATCAGCGGAACCTTTTAGAACTTCGAACGAGTGTTAGTGATTTCGCTCACCTCTCATATCTCTCCCTCTCCTTCTCGTCGAGTGTGGCAGTCATGAGCATCAACTTGCTCAGGTTGGCCGTGTGTCTGGTGCGGAAAGACTTGCCCTTCTCAGAGAACGGCGAACCCAACATCATCTTGAGCGCCATCGCCACCGTCTAGATTTAGGAATAATTTAAAAATAATACTAATTATTGTTTGCTAAATTCAGCTGTCAATATATTGTTATAGCCACATCTTAAAGCACAATAAGCACACGTCTCACTAGGCGATAAGTAGTTATTTTTTTATAAATGTAACCAGATTGTAAGCAATTAAATCAATCATTCGTCATCTCACCACTTGGACATTGTCGTTTGCCTCGTGAATCTCGTCCAGAATGAGCATACCCAACTGCGATTTAGGAAGAACTCTCTGCAATTATTTGCACACTATTGTACATTCATTATCACAATTTAAATAATTTTGGCACTAAATAATTTGGTACGGGTGCGGTATGTAAATTTTGGGTGCCAGGGTGCGAAGCAGTCCTAACTAAAGCGGATATGACAATAATTCGCAACAAACTAGCTATAGATACTGTGGAACAATTCAATCACTCACGATTGCCGTATTGTAGGAGGCGACTACCGTATCCGCCGCCGATCCCTGGCAATCGATCGGTCCGCGACGACCCGCCCGCTCGTATGGATTGAGAAAGCCGTTGACGACGAGACCACTGCTGCCGAAGAACTGAACGTGACAAAAGAATGTATGATTTTTAAAAATAATAAAAAGTTGCATAATATATTATTTAGTATATTTATTTTGAGCTAGGTAACGTCGGCATCGTGCCGACCGACCTGATTGTCCCACACAAACCCCGTCAACTCCCCGATGCAGAACAAAGTAAATACAAGTATTATTATATACTTCAACCGCATTCTTTGTCGCCCTATGCGCCATCGCATTTCATGTTTGTCGTTTGTTTATCAAACTGACTATTATTTATCCTCTTACATTGGCCACAGCAAATTGCATGATAAACATAATATTATTATTACTATTATTAATAATAATAGTAATAATAATATTATGTTTATCATGCAATTTGATGTGGCCAATGTTATAATAATTACGGTATAATAACTACGGTATAATAATTGAGTATACCGTAGTACGTCACCTTGTCGAAGGATCTGACTACACTCCCGCACTGCTCGTTGCTCGGGACGCACAGCATCGACTTGCGCAGCAATTTAGGTGTCGGCAGAGTGGAGGAGGGAAAGGAAGAGATCGTCTCGAAGATTCGATCTGCGATGAGCGGCGCCTGCAGAGAAAATCATCTTTTTTTTGTTTTTTTTCTTCGAAATAATGCAATGTAAAAGTCTTTAATAATTTATGGTACTAAACACGTATTCATTCAACTGCCAGCTCCGCACTCAAAACGCTAAGCTGTGCCTTGGGCCATCTGTCTCCTATAAGCACTCTTATAACTAAATTACGATCAGCCCTCATGAATATATCAGGCACACACAGGGCACGCACTTTGAGCGCCCCTACTAAATTGGGAAGTAATTTCAGGCCCTTTTTTCAGCGACGAAACAGTGATGCCGCATGCGTCCAAAAATACTTTTAAAATATTTTTTCCTATCCGGTTAATTCTAAATACTGCGATTCTAACCAATACACTAGCACGCTACAGTATCGTGAATTCTACACTCTTTCCACATCCAGTGGGGCCGATCAGACACACCACATTCACTCTCGCCGCCGTCGTCGCTATTTGATCGATCACATTGAGCAGCGGGAAGGCGTCACGATGCTCCTGGAGCACGTCCTGCCTCACGGGACGAATCGAGTTGCGGTGATCCGCCTCGCCCCACTTCTCAAGAGGACTGCAACACGGAGTATGAGCGATAAGAATAGGAGATTTCGCAGTTATATATTGTCGCCTACCAGTTCAAAGCTACTGGTTTTTATGTTCGCACAATTTACGTTGTTGCGATAAAGATATATATAGAACCCTCACAACTCTAATTTCTGTTTAAACTTGTAAATAACCACCTCTTGTGGCGGAAGAAATCGTCGGGCAGCCCGTTGCCAGTCCTGCGAAGAGCAGCATCATTTAAACGCCATTTTTTTTATATGATTCCACACCTCCAGAAATGGTTAGAAGCGAAAGGCGCGAATGTTCCTCTCATATTTGCACACTCTTTCGCTTCAGACCCCATTATATAGGGTTCACAGGGCTAATGATGTGCCCCGTTTATCGATTAATACTCACATGTTGCCCGACAGGATGGCTCCATTCGATGCGACGTATCGGCCCACATTGGCTGCAGTGTCTCGCACAGTCTCCGATAGTTCCCGCCCGCTGGACAGCTCGACCTCCGCGTAATCACTCGATATCATCTGGAACCCACTTTACAAGCAATAAATCTTTATTTTTAAATAACAAAATCATATGTCTCTCCGAATACGATAGAAAAGTAAGCCATATGCTATCACCGTTATTCTTGGCGACTTTGTAGAGGAAGGCGCATTCAATAAGGTCGAATGTATGGCGCGTGAGTCGAGGAGAGGAACTGATCTGAAAAGAACGTCAATTACAAAAACTACATCTATTTCAATAACAACCAAAATTGCGCTCAAACAGATGCGTGCAAACTATAATAATGCAATTAGCCAAAAACATTTACGCGGACATTTTTTCGAGTCCTACAACTTGATAAATAAGAAAAATAGTACACTTTCTAATTGGCAAGCAGGTGAGTACATTGCTAGTACAATATTAGTTTTTCATACGCGTGTATCATCCAACCAAAACTAGCAGTAGAGCAATTAATGCAGATGAATAAGTTCTACGATCGAGCTCAAAATGGCAAGAATTGTCCGTAAACGATTTTATAATAAAACAAATCAATCAACTAGCATAGGACAGGCGCTGAGCTAATATGAATGTGAGTCTACAGTCAAAAAAATGGAGACAGCAGTGTTCAAGTACCTAATTCTTTAGGCTGGCATATCTTTGATAGCGACTGCTCCAGTTATTATTACGATATCGAGAAAGTATTGAAACTTCGACATTTCAGAAGACAAATCATATACGTCAGACGTTTATGCATAAACGTGCACGGAAACACTTGTAGCTCGTGAAGGGGGGGGGGAGTTCGGAGATTAGCGATTAGGATAACAGATTACTAAAAACATGAACTTTCAGCAATAACAACAACAACTAAATTACGAGCACTTAAAAAAATACTAAGCTTCAATATACTAAGCTTTACTAAGCTTTAAGCTTTTCTTTACGTGAACAAAGGAATATTTTTTCTAAACCGTTAACATATATTAGTATATCGACTGCATCATAAACATATTAGAACCCTACGTGAGCAACTGTGAAATAAATAAATAAATAATTCTAGCAGTTGGAGTTTAAACAGTACGAGTATAAAAGGCAACTACAAAATAACTGATTGAACAACTTAACAAGCTACCAAACAACCGAGAATCCACACGATTCAACAACACAAATAATGCAGCTAATTATTCCAATTCTTAAATTTTCTATGTCGTCGCTTGTCCCTCCAACTCCACTTCTTCTCCTGCTCACTCTCCCTTCCGCTTTCGGGTACTTCGAATCGACTCTGTGGAGCCCGGGCGTACGCATTCGGGCGGAATCCAGTAGAGTTGCGGAACGGCAGAGGAGGCGGACGATCCCTCCACACTTCGATCAGTAGCGAAGCCATCTCAGAGATGAAAGACTGCAATAGGGCATATAATTACGCAGCCATTTATCTACCGATACACCTAACAATAAGCAGCACATGCATTGTTATAAGAATACGCGTTATCAGTAATCATAGGTCGGCAAGGTGGGAAAGGAAATGCCGAAATGAGGGTTGGGGTTACAATTTTCACCTCGAAATCCCAAAATGTGGGCAGGGCTTTCAAAATTGGCATTAAAAATGCCAAAATGTGAGTAGGCTTCGTCGTTTTTTAATGTCGGTAATACAACACAGCCACTAAGTTTTTAAATTTAAAAAAAATTGACTGCACGTAATTTATATATTCCAATATAGTTTCACAGTTCTTATTTTGGCATAAATAATCGATATTATTGCTCCAACCATTCACCTGATCATTGGTGCTCGAGACCAGTCGAGATCCCTTGAGAAGAATAGTGCGAATCTTCTCCACGTCCTCACAGGTCTGCTCGTCCTGAATCATGCAGGTAAAAACACGGGTAATGCGCGTGAAAACCGTTTTGAAGGATACATTTTTGACTCTCGAAACCCAGCAAAAATGTGAGGGAGGATGATGAATCAATTTAGATCTTACCAGGACCAGTCAGGACCTGGATAAAGATCAATTACTTTTTTTTGGAAATAGTGAGAAATAGAAACAAAGAGGGGGTAACTGTGAGTCCCAACTACCTGAATAACCAGGATGACTAGACGTCTACGATCTCCAAGTTACGGACCACTTTCGCAAATTTTCATAACTCGAACAGCCGATTTTGATGAACAAAAAAGTGTGAGGATGGTGATCTTCGCTATACATTTTTTTTCAGTTTTACTTCGACCATCTATGAATTTAGGGAATGATATTTGAAACATCCGGACAAGCATACATAATGATGAACAATTATATGTTGAACATACCAGAAGGAAAATGTCGATGCCTTCTCGGGCGGTCGACGCGTTGAGATTCAGTCTGATTGAGTACTCGTCGTATCGGATGATTGGGCTGAAAATGCAGCCCCTTTCTCTTCATTACACCTATCTTTAAGATTCGAACACTATAACTGGTGGCGCTCATAGTAATGGCTAAAGATATTGGCATACGAATTCAAATAAATTTGCTCACATGCATAAAAACATAAGAACGGACAACTATAGTACAGATTTTGACTTGCGACAAATATACAGCCAAAGTATCGAGAAATAGTCCCAACCAACATATTATCGTCAGATGCAAAAATTAAAAGTCTGTCAGTCGTCGCGAGCGGTCCCTCTCCATTTCTCTCTGATGGAGAGGGGGAGTTTCCCTCAATTTCCCTCGCCTATGCCATCGACTACGCAACAAGATCGGAATCCCCATCCAAGCCGGACTGGTCACCGTGTGATGGGTATGACTACGTAAGATGGTTGGTCTCTCAGTTTCTAGATTCGAAGAATCTCTTTCTGAGATTGATGATTTGAGTTTGGTTGACGCAGATTCAAGAAAGCAGACACCATCTTTCTTTATTCTAACGCAAGATCTTCAACGTCAAGCTCGCGAGATCACTATTCTTTCTCCAGCCAATAATTCTGGGTCTGTGATATGGAAAGAAGGCCGATCTCGACGCTCAATACTGGACAAAATGAATCATTCTAAAGAAGACCATCGACCACGTCTGAAACATATATGAAACCCCCATCTTGATCAGCGCCCCTAAAGCGACACTGATAAATTTGTATTATTTGTATTTTGCAAAAATTAATGACTCGAGTATTCCGTAACATGGTCTATTTACCCATATCTAGTTAAAACACGAACGGGCAACTCACATTCGATTCAGGTTCAAGAAGAATGCCATCTGTCGCAGGGTGATAGGATCGACCAGACCTGGAATTCGAAAGCAAAATGCAGTGCGCACATGATATACCCTCTATTTCTAAAATCGGAACTTCCATCGTCTTCAACAAAGCGCCATAACCTACCCGTGTATCCGCTGCCTCTTCCGAATGCGTCCGTGAATCGACCGTAGATGGGCGCTGGCTCGACAAATATCGTCTGAGGCTGCGTGTAGACTGCCTCCGGGTACACGTACTCAATTGCATCGTTCTCGTCCGATGAAGAGACTCCTACAAGAATCTTGATCGATCACGCAATGGCTGGATTCATAGACCAAAAGGGAAGTTCCAGAAAAGATGGCCTGAATCATTTTGACTTTTTTTCACCAGAAATTTCGACGAAAAATCAGACAGCATTTCACGACTACAAGGAGTGAAAAATTGAAAATCAACCTACATTTTCGGTGTTTCAACAGCCAAAAAAAATTAAAACATCAGACAACATTTTGGACTTTTCGGTGCATAACCTTTAGGCCTTTAGGTATATGACTGAACTCTCACGACTTATATGATTTCATTGCAACTCATTTTAAAGAAGTCATGTTAGAGTAGAGAAGATAGTATCTTGGCTATCATCTGGTTATCATCTTCAAGATACTAGGATTGGTAAAGAGCAGGTTACTGTACCATACTGATACTCACTGTGGATACAGTAGGCCGGTAGCTGCTCTTCGTCCATTTGATGGCCAGGACGAGGAGAGAAGCGCCCGACGCGACTTGAGTGCATTGTGAGAAGGGCTGGACAAGGGAAATATCAAGGATATAAAGGATATAAGACAGGGGAGATATAAGACAAGGGAGGGAGACAAAGGAGAAGAGAGATATCAATACCATGACTTGTCAAGCACAGACTTCATACGTGGTTATCATTGAAACCTGTCGTAGCAAATTGTCAAATACGATCATACCACTGAGGAGCGCGCGTCCCTCCTCGTTGAGGCAGAAGTTTTCCTCATTAACGAGATATCGATTGAGACGATAGTCGAAGACACTCGACGGCCCCTGTCCCTCTCTGTACAATAATCCCATTGAAAGCAGTGCCGATTTGATCTGCTTCGCATAGCGAGTGACCGCGTATCGACCTGAAATCATTCAAGACTCAATTCACCATGGAATTACTCAAAAAATATTATTATTTATCAAGCAGTATTTGTCGAACGATTTTTATTATTCCATGGAATTTTCTATATTATTTTGTGAAAAGCAATATATACACTGATATACACTATAAACACTGATAAAATATACACTGAAATAATCGCACTCACCTTCTTCCCTCACAAACAGCGTGTAGAGCTCGTGGAGTTCGCGATGTTTGACCACCAATCCATTCTCTCTCGTCAATCCCTCAAAGGCAATCGATCACTTATTCTCTTATTGGAACTGATTCCGGAATTCCAATAAGGCGAGCAAAGGAGCTCAGGCAGCGAAGGTGCTGATTGTGAGAGATAATGGAGAATGAGAGGGCAATAAATACGAATCACTATTTCTCAATGAGAAATACAATTATTTACATCACTCACTCGTTCACGTCAATAATATCGCGCTATATTTTCCACTTCAAAAATTTTGGTAAATTCTTAAATGAAACCACATTTCGATGCTACAAGTACACACGCACCCCCTCCGGTGGAACAAAAATTGACCGCAACATGCTTGCCCAAGGTAAGAAGCCTCGAAAGCACGGGAGCCGTAGTACTCATTCACTGATTTAAAAAAAATATACAAGTGCACAAAGAACTTTCGTTCTGCCAAATCCCAGAGTATCGATCTTTCATATTTGAGCAGATCTCGTGTGTGTGTGTGTGTGTGTGTGTGTGTGTGTGTGTGTGTGTGTGTGTGTGTGTGTGTGTGTGTGTGTGTGTGAGCGTTTGTGTGCGTAACTGTGGCCTACCTTGGCTCCATCCATTTTCCAGGCGCCGCTCCAGAAATTGAAAGCATCGACTTGAATCCTGTCCATCTCCTGCTGACTCACGCAGCTTTCTGGCACGACAAGGAAGAAGCTGCACAGGAAGCGTTTTCTTTTGAATTTCGAATTTACGAAGGAACGCCCTTTTCATCCTAACTTCAAATAAGAAAAAGAGCTTCGCTGGCACGGCCCTACTAGATTTTAGACCTGCATATCTAAATAAAAAACTGGCCTACAAAGACCATCGACTGCGTTATAAACATCTCATTGTAATCAGTGTCCCCAATTGAAAAATTAGTTAAACATCGAATATTTACTAATGTACATACGCTCACAATCAGAGAAATGCATACTGTAAGCATCAACTTGATGTCGTATTCTTAGTAGGATTTCTCTCTGTGTACCTTGCGAGTAGATCAGCGAGTGCAATCGAGTCGCCAGCCGCTTCGTAGAGAGGAGGAAGTCCTTCCGATGGACCCACCCTCAAGTGATCCATCGCCTGCGCGTAACTGAACAATGCTATTAGTATTGTGATTATTATTATTTTTTAAATTTCCCGGGAGAATCCATAACCGCACAAACACCGAATTCGCAATACATCTATTACGATTTGATGAAAATCGATATGAGTGTCGCTTCTTTAAAAAAAACCCAATGGAGTCGCATGTGAAAGAATATCTCTGAACCCATTTGTTTATTAAACAAGATGATGGAATGAATGGAAGCACTCACAAATCGATGGTAGAAATGCTCTCCGACGGCCCTCCGTTCATGGCACGCCCCTTCGTTCCCACTTGACAGAACTGAAAAAGGGAGATACTGATCAGTGTTTACTAGGGTTGCCGGATCAAGGGTCAAGGGTTTGTCTCTCTCTCCCCTGACCCTTTATCTCATTCCAAGTGTGAGAGATAAACAGCCAGGGGGCCCAAGGGTTTGGAGTGATAAGACGCCGAGTGAGATAACAAACCAAGCCCTTGGTTTTTCCAAGCACTTGGTTCTATTCAAAAGCGCTATTTCGTCGATTAATTATTTGAAAAATAGTTTGTGTGAGTCCTACTCACGGTAATAGGTCAATAACAACAACAACAACTTGTTTAATTGTGTATGGAAATTGTTTTGTTTCACTGAACTGAAAACCAAGGGCTTGGTTTATAAACCAAGCCCTTGGTTCTTTCTCCCCTGTGACCTCCCCCTCATCAAGTGTTGAGCGAGAGATCGCACTCTCTCAGGCGAGAGAAACCAAGCCCTTGACCCTTGGACTTGAAACGGCAACCCTAGTGTTTACTAATAATGCATGGACCCTGCTGCTCTTGATTGAGACTGACGAGCATTTCGATAAAACTCAAGCTGTTCCGCTTTATTATCATCCAACTCATGCATTTTTCTCCAACTCATGCATTTGTATGTAGCGAATTTTTCAATAACAAAAAACACATAATCCATTTTAGCATATTTCGCATAATTAGGTGTCATAATTACTACCTTGACTCTGCTAATCATTTCGGCCACCAGATATACGACGTGCGCAGCAATTCCCATCCGAAATCCTGATGATTACACAATATATTTGTGATCTTATTATTTGGCAGTGGAATAATAAATGTGAGTAGTTGGAAGATTTAGGCTTTTTTTTCTTTAAAAAACAAATGCATGATAAATAAACATTTGTTCACTACTCACCTTGAATGATGAGCCGACCGTGCTCCGGGGAAAGAAAATTGAAGAGACTTTCCATAACAATGGAATCTCTGCAGAATCCCGTCGCCTTCTTGTATAATCCCTACAAATGTATATTGAACGACGGCAAAGTACTCTTAAAATGTGCAGCATAACATGCGCTTACGTAAAAAGTGAGTAAATGAGGCACTGACTGCAGAATTGGATGGTGTTTACTTTGCATAATGCGATAAAGATGAGACCTCTTATTGAGAGCATTCAGTATCAGGGATTGACGAAAAGGAATTCTACACGCATGCCGGTTTCGACGATCGCTATATTTGAGTAGCAAATGACATCTATAAGTACGTATACCGATTCGCTGTCTCACCCTTGTTTCCAGACTCTTGATGAGTTCCCTGTTGAGTGACTCGGGTGATTCGTAGAGCAGCTAGAGGTCGTAGATGGTCGAGTAGAAGAAATGACGCTGCAAGAACACAGCAATGAGAAGAGAGGTGACTGCTAAATCATGAAAACGTGAGGTTGGACAGCTACTTAGAAATTGTTTATATTTTTTTTAAATTGGAAAGCAGCTACTGCACACTGCATTTACTTTTCTATCTACCTTAATTGAATAAAATTTGTTGAAAAATATAATCATTTTTTAAATGCAAACCTCATCGAAATATCGGTTGAGCAGCAGTTCGTGATGACTCGACTGCAGCATCTCCTCCACTTTCCCAGCAGAGAACGGTAGCAAGTACTCCCCATCATTCGTTCTCCCCGTGCGTCCTGAGCAGCAGAGACATGGTTACATTCATAAAAGAGGCGGTAGTCCCCTCGCAAGACATTATAGCTTCATTAATTAATTAAATGTAGTGAATTAAGTTAATTAAATGCCTTCCACCTGCTCGCTGAATCAGCATGTTCTTGTCGATCCAGACGGCCTTCATATTACTCAGTCCATTCCTCGTGTACGGGCTCCGCAATTTCAGTTGCCCCGAATCGATAACATACGCGGCGTTGGGTACGGTAAGTCCGTTTGCAACGAGATTCGTCGTGAACACCTATAAATATATACATGCAATGACATAGCTTGTAGTTTGTATTTCACTATGTACACTGTCTCAAGTAAAATAGTTTCTTTATTAATAGTAAGCAGGAGAGAAGAAATGAAGAAAGATTGGCGAATGTTCCAAGAAAATGTTCAATGTCAATATAATTAGATAAAAACATGTGAAAACGTGTGTAAAATAGTCATCAAATAAAAGAAGAATATTGATAGACAGAAGATTTACTCACAATGCGGCCCTTGTTTCCCCTCGGCTGCCAGTCACCGCGTTTGTCGCATTCCGATGTGATCGACTCGTCATCCTTCACCAGGCTCGTAAGTCTGGAAGCTTACAAATTGATATTCAAATGGGTAATTATTTTTCTCTCAATGATTCAAAATTGGCTCAACAACTTGAGCATCTTTCGACATCTTAATTACTGCTTGAGCAGGATTCCTGCTGGAAAGGGACACCTGACGCACCTGACGGGATGAAAACCATACAATCCCTTGTTAGTGAAACCCTTCATCTGGAAGACACCAGAATACATTCTGTCAACTTGATCGAGACCAGGCAAAATCACCTGCAAACAAACACGATGCACAGATTTCTACAGACGATTAGTATTACCGCATTATATTGGGTTGGTGCAAAAGTTTTTCCCGTTTTGAGAATTACAATTCATCCCTTTGGTATTCCTTTACTTCAAATCGATATACCCAGCACTCATAGTATATTTTCGGGGGACTACCGAACAATAATTTCACAAAGTGGTTTCACAGCACCTTCTCTGATTTACAAGATACAGCACATATACGATATTTCAAAATATGATGAAATTTTGGTAAATGTTCTAAGCGTTTGCTGTTCTTCTGGGAATTTTATTAAGAGACACTATAAATAAGATATCATACTATGAAGTGTGCTGTCTCAGATTATGAAGAGATTGAATTGCTAATCTTCGTATTTCAGAAGTTAGAGCTTGACAAAAATGATTACCGCTCCAAAAGAAGTATGCATATGGTTTTAATTAACGTTGTTCAAAGCGATACTATAGTGCTCTAATAATGCAGGTTCTATTGACTGACACATGGGTTATACAACACTGGTAGTTATTAGAATTAGTCACTTTCAATCATTTTCAAAAGTGAAAAAAAAACAAAATGTCGAATCACGCAGTGGACAAGACAAAATATCAACTTTGAGCATCTTCATCGATCAAATGTTCTTCGGAAGTTTCGTAAACTCAGATTATGCCCAATTTATCAATAATACTAGAGAACAGTCTCTGTCGAATAGGCAAAATTCAGGGTCCATTCAGGCTTGTAGAAAAATCTGGAATGCCCTAAAGTTGAATTTTCGATCTCGAATTTTCATGCTCTTATGAAGTTGTGAACTAGATAGTGATTAGAGCATCTCGTTCAATATGTGTAGTACTATTGTAATGGTGGCAGGTAATACTAAACAATAACTGAAACCGGGACCTCAATCAATATCTGCAGCGATACTGATGCAAGCGAACTTATTGACGGGGTAACCCACTTTTCACTATAAGATTTGAGAAGCTCTTGCTTACTAGCCCGATATCATTTCTGAATCCCCTTATTCGTTATGAAGTCAGTGAACATTACTCTTCTCAAAGACCACTCTTACCAGAACCTGCGGTGTTCTACTTCCAATTTTCAAGCCCGAGAAAAAGCAAACTCGAAACCGATCATGGTATCTTTGCTCCATTCATTATCTCGCTGATTTAAGGGGACAGCCATGAAGTGATGGGTAATGAAAGTGGAAGAGGTGCTACATAATACATGACTAAAGGGACATTGGTCGAGGCCTTGGGAAATGAGCTGCGAAAAAGTTTCCGAAATGTCGAAAACGGGAAAAACTTTTGCACCAACCTGATAGTATAAAATTGTCTTACGATTATAGACTGCATGTTGCAGCCTTGCGGGGACGCATCTGTGCAGCCTCTGTTCAATGTGTTCTGCTTCCTTCTCGTGTCCAGTCTGGCCTGCAGATTGAGCCACGCCGCCTGCACCGCTTGCTCGAGTGCCGCACGCACACGCGCACTACAATGACGTCAATCGATATTGACTGCGCCTCCCCAGTCCACTCGTTTTGGCAACGACCCATCCGGTTTTCATCGTCCGAAATACGACATTTGCCCACGCATGAATTGATTGACGAAATTTAACGATCTCGTAAATAACTAACAGCAGGTGCTGCGTGTTGGGATGGGGGCATTCAGCCAGATCTTTCCTCCAAGAGCCTGCAATTCGAACCATAACATTCGCGTCGATACATATTTAATTATAAGTATCACATGTATAGTTTTAATGTTACAGTACGTGCCTGCCGAGACGCGTTGCGACAGCTCCGTCGTTGTGAATTTATCCGGCATCGGAGTGCCAGTGTAGCAACTGTAAAGATCCTCACTTTCTTCGAAGAATACGGTACCCTCGCTCTGGGGGAATGAACGAATAATGTCATAATTACTTCTCAATACACGATTCTTCTTCATTGATTGTTCTAGGAAAAAAATCAGATAAACCCGCCTCATGGTGAGGTGCTTGTTCCTACACAGCGTGTCGCTATAGTCGAGAACGGCAAATTTGAGATTATTCGATGTGAAGTATCTGTAAACGGATTGCATTGTCAGCAATGATTATCCCATCTTAGCCAGAGTGGGACAATAACATTTTTTCTATAGAAATTTCGAAGGTTTTCTTTGTTTAGTTGCGGACCTCTGACACATTTTTTTAAAATATGAATGTTACGTAAATTTTTCAATTTTTTGGAAATGCAGACCGCCGCGTTTTTATTCGCCGTGCTCTGGTTACATTGCGGTCCCCACTCAGTATCGAATATTCAGCACAATTTAGAAGAAGAAGGAGACAATTGATTTATTGCTTGTCGTCTCACCTCTCGTATCTCTCCCTCTCCTTCTCGTCGAGGGTCGCAGTCATGAGCATCAGCCTGCCGAGTGTTCGCTTCGCGCGGAACGAAGTGTCGTCAGCCGAGAACGGCGAGCCCTTCAGCATCTTGAGCGCCATCGCCACCGTTTAAAAGGCATGTTATTAACATCATTTTTCTATTATTGTTTAAAATTAATTATTTCACTTTTTTAGTATAACTGGTAATATACACTGTTCAAAAATTTGGGCATTGGAAGCAACGAAACGTTGGTTGGGTTTAGGTGATTCTGTCCGAAAAGAGAGCTTCAATTCTCGATGCACAGTTCGGAATCGCCAAAATTCGTATTGCTTTTTCTACTTCCTCTAGTACTCGTATGCAGTCCGGCTCAGTCATTATATGCATGGCATGCCGACCAGGGGTGTGCGGCAAGCAATTTCGGCAAGTGTAGTAAATCAGTTATAACTTGATCAAATGAACTATTTTCATCTCGCAATATGTTTGATGAGTTGGAGGACAGTTATTCGAATCGTTTGATGCCCCTGAAGTCATGTTTTTCTCCAATGGGTGTCTAGATATTTATTTGTTTTGTGCTCCCACTTGCCGAAACTTGCCGATTGCCGTTTTCGGCAAGCGACAACGTCGAAACATAAGCATATCTCGGAGGTCTTCGCTTGAAAACATAACAGTAGGGGTATCAACAGATTCGAAAAACTGTGCCACTAATTGTAAAAATAAAATGGAGATGAAAAAATTTTATTTGAAAAAGTTGCAATTGATTTGCGGCACTTGCCGAAATTGCTTGCCGCACACCCCTGATGCCGACCTATCATGCTAAATATCTGCTTACCACTTGGACATTGTCGTTTGCCTCGTGAATTTCGTCCAGAATGAGCAGACCCAGCTGTGCCGTCGGAAGGACTCTCTGAAAGGTATTGGGAAAATAAATAAGTTCTTTTTTTAAAATAAACTTTGCCGGCGCTTACTAGACACACTAATTGATTAGTGCATTACACGATAAATACATTATATTATTTAAAAAAAAGATAGCTCACAATTGCCGTATTGTAGGAGACGAGTACCATATCCGCCGTCGCTTCATCGCACTCAATTGGGCCACGACGACTAGTCCGCTCGTATGGATTGAGAAAGGCGTCCGCGACCATTCCAGTGTGACCGAAGAACTGAAATCGACCATGTGACAACAGTCTCATAACATGATCTTACTATTAACGGAGCGTACTACTGAGTACCACAAGGCTTTACATTCCTCCGGTAAAAACAAATAGGTGGTATCGCAAGTTTACAAAAACTGATCTGACACTACGAAAATTGGTGTTATTTCATAAATGTAATCGTGATCGTCTTTTTACAAATTCTTTATTCATTTTGGCATTTACTTAGTCATTAGCTGTATCAGAATATAATTTAATAAAATAAATTATGAATTTACCCGGAATATTCATAATAAACAATAAAGTAGAGTGTGTGCGCGCTCATATTTTTTTGAATTGGGAAGTTTCGCGCCACAGAATATTGCGGGTGTATTGTTCCGACACTTTTATCTGTATAATAACATGGACAATAAAAGCATTGTGTTAAAAGGTAGCGTATTTTAGACGACAGTAAAAAATGCATAGCTTATGTGAGCTGTAAATAGAAGGCGAGTGAGCGCTCAAGTTTATAGTGCTGTAAAAGAAAAGAGAGCGGATCAGCGGCAAAACCGATAAGCTCTTGATCTACAGGGGGTCGGCTAAAGCATGCAAGTGCAGGTGCCTGCACCCGATACAGTGTAATTGAATTTTAGAAATAATAATAATAGCATGAGAAAGACATGATTAATGATGTTCATACCTTATCAAAGTTTCGTGCAGTGCTGCCACAGTGTTGGCCGTTCGGGACGCACATCATCGTCTTTCGCAGCTGCTTTGCTGCAGGTCGAGAGGACGAGGAGGAGGAGGAGGAGGACGACCTCGAGATCACATCAAAGATCAGATCAGCCAAGTACGGCGCCTGAAAAAACGTCCTTCTCACACTCAAGCTGTTTTATATCTCGTCCTTTTTCACGCCCACTTTATTTGCCACAGAAATAATCTTTTTTATTCAGTCCGTCATTATTTTTATAGGATATCCACCCAGCATTTTGTCAAATCCATCAGAGTTTGTACAAAACTCCGCCGCTTTCGACTCTCCAATTCAATGCAGAGTGTCTATGTTTTTTTTAAAGTTGAAATATAAATATGTCGGCATGCTTACCAGCACCGACTTGCCGCAGCCGGTTGGCGCTATCAGACACACTACATCCACGCGAGCAACGGTGGACACGATTTGGTTCTCCAATTGGAGTAGGGGGAAACGAGGCGGGGAGTTGGCGCGATCGTCGCGCAATTCACGCCTCCTCCTCGGCCTACGTGACTGCTCCTCCTGCTCGCCCCACTTCTCCAGAGGACTGCAATAGGCAGGAAATAAACAATATGGAACGAATAAAATAGAATACAGATAAAATTAGAATAAAATAGCAATAGAAGCATACATTTTCGCCAGGCCGAGATCTCTCATTTTCACACACTCTCTCGCCTAGCATAAACACGTCAGATATTTCATAAACAGGTCGGATTTCTATCGGAAGTTCGATAAAAACAGGTCAGATAGGGGACAATTCTTACTAAACTCGACATTCTGCGCATTCCTAGATGGGTCTCGAGTCTCTAAACTGCCTAGTTCAAAAAAGTGTAAACCGAGAATCTCGGCCAACGAAAATGTATGAATAGAAGATGAATCAGAAGAAGCAGAATATATATTTGGAGTATACCTCTTGCGGCAGTTCTCTGGGAGCCGTTGACCAGTCCTGCAACAAGATGTTACTTCAGTTTCGTTTAACGCCCAACACTCACATGAGACCAGAAAGAATCGCTCCATTCGACGCGACAATGCGTGCGACGCTTGCCGCTGTCTCTTGCACTTTTGGCGGCAGTTCGTACGATTCGGACAGCCTTTCTTCAGCGTAATCGGCCGAACTCATCTAAAAGTAGCTGATATTCACTGAATATGCGGTGAATGTTCAATAGACACACGGGGAGCAAACATGGTCTGGGATATTGCTATCAACAGTACCCTCCCGCTTTTTCCGTGAACCCATCCGGTCTGTGGTCAAGCCCATAGGTCAAATGGGTTTTTCGCAAGTTCGCAATTAGCATAGGGCGGGGAATGTCGACAGAGGCCTTCATGTGTCTGTCCTGCACTCTGTAGAAGTGCCTATCTTCGCACGCGAAGACCTATTTGACCCATGGTCAAGCCGTTACGTTGGTGGATCAGACCCCCCCCGCATTTTTACAAACATTCACCAGGTTTTATCCCTAACCCTCCAGCATTCGGCCTTCCATCAAAAATCCGTGACCATCTATGAATAGAATAGAATAGATGGCGTGAAGTGAGAAATAAGAGAACACAATCTCACTGTTATTCTTGGCGAGTTCGGGTAGGAAGACGTAGCAACTCAGGTCGAGTGCATGGCGCGTGGGGCGATGAGCGAACCTGACAAGAAATGCCAATGAAAAACTAAAGTAAATCGGCAGTAAAATAGGCGGTACAACAGATAATATTGATCCGTTGTCGCTGATAGTGAGTATCGTAAGAGTTAAAGGCCCCTGATTTTTATCAAGGTATATCATACAATTCCGAAAGAAAAGACTTTGAATATTATTTGACGAAATGCATTGTGAGGAATAAGGAAAGAAAAAATACACCAACCCGATATGTTACCATAACGCTAGTTTCTATAAAGATCAATTGAGAAGGGCGACCATTTTCCAAAAAAGAGCGAGCCTTTTGCATATTTTCTTTAAAACAAATAGCAATGGATCAATATCGCAAAGATATCTTGTCAAAGTGTTGAAACTTCAGTGAATCACGGATGAAGCATAACTCGAGTCGACAGTGTTTATGCATTGGACAATGTAAATTACGGTAACAACTTCGACAGAAATCATTGTACCACGATGGGATTTGTGAAGAGAAATGGATGAGTTTAGCATTATACTGTGAATTGATGTTAATTTGCAACAAAAAATGTGCATGGGTGCAATGAAATGTGTGTACTTTGGATTAGCACTTCTACTAAGTACGTAGCTAGTAAAGGTAAAGGTAAAGGTAAGTAACAATAAATAACAAATGTGATGTGTGAAAGAATGAAATGCAATATACAGATCGTATCTGTGCAGAACTATAGCTTATAATAACACAACGGTGCGATTACTGTGTTTGGAAAACGACTCAAAACAAGAAGAAAATGTGAAGGGAGGGGGGCGGGGGGGGAGGGTAACGTCAGAGATGACAAAGCCGTGTAAAAATGTGCAGACCAAGACAACAACACAGTTCTGTTCAGATACTAACCTAACAAACTTCAGATACTAACCTAACAAAGTGATGAATACGAGAATTAGACTGTCAGAACTACAACAACTTCTAGAGATTCCCAACAGATCAATTAGCACTAACGGAAGAGAAAACAATGGAAACAATAACAAAAACAGGGTAACATTTAAATTTCTACTGATTCTAGAAACTACAACAACAATGAGTGGTGCGCACTAACTACCAATCTCCGCCCTCACTTTTATCACCGCCCCATCCACTATACACTCTCTCCTCTCGTACTCCGCCGAAGCCACTTCCGGCTCCAAATCCTCCTCCTCCTCCAAATCCATTGTTGTCTTCTCCTCGTGTTTGGGAGGGATCACTCTGCAGAACGGGTCGACGAGGACTGCTGCTACGGACTGACTCCTCCTTCCACAATCCGATCATCAGCGACGCCATCTCGGAGATGAACGACTGTAAATATTATTGTATTTATGAAAACAGAAAGAGAGGTGATCACAACTAATAATTGAATTTCGAGCGAACTTGGAAGAGCAGATTCCGCTATTTCAGTACTCAAAAGAGTCCGGAAAACTAGGCTTTAACGGTAATTAACATAGACCATCCGTCAGGATTTAAATGAGTCATTTTTTTCGAAAATAAATGTAAGCTGCAAACTTGTCCCAAGGGTTAACGAGTCCGAATATCGAAATTAGCTCCGATCAAACCCGACAGAGATCTGTTTGCTTCAAATGTGACCCGGGTCGTGATTTTTAGGGATGGTGGACGGAATTTTCTTATTTTGTTTAGAAAATGAACATCTACACACTATAAGCATAATATAAATCCTTTATCGGGTAGGTTTCTACATTTCGGGGCTGTTTTCGACGACTCTGTCGGGCAGGTTTCGTTTTTGGGGGTCTATTTGATCAGGCATTTATTTTTCGCAGGTTATGTTGAATTCTACCAACTTTTTGACCTATGAGCAAACCTTTACTTTCGCTAGTAAGTGACAGACTCTCACTCTGCAAACATAATTTCAATTCTGTGAAAATGTGTCTTTTAATTGCGCTTACGATGATATTTTCACTGTGCTTCCCAATTTTCGCAAAAAAACAAAATATGTATGTTTTGAAGAGGAGGATATTACATTTATAAAATGATACGAACACACAAAAAGTCAAAATGGTACTTCCTGTGTTTACAAAAGCGAGAGAGCGGGCAAAAGAGAGAGGGTCGCGTACGTGCCTGTGTGGTAAACAACGGAATTCCGTCATTTGACTTTTTGGTGTGATCGTATCATTTTATAAATGTAATATACTAGATAGACTATTGCCATGTTGGCGATTCTGGTCAAGTAGTTCCCGAAGAATTAGAATAACTGTCGTGAATATCAAATCATTCGACGTCCGCCAACACCCACCTCATCCTTCGAAGTCGTGAGCAGTCGCGAGGCCTTCGATAGAAGAGAACGAGTGTAATCGATGTCATTGACCATGCGGTCATCCTGTAGTAAAGAGAGAATAATAAACAAGTGCATACAAATATTAGATCTCGAATCTCCGCTAAACTTATAACTATTCGCCGCGGTAATCAACTATAATGATAAAGAGGACATTCGCAAATTAATTTTTTTTTAAATTAACGTTTTTGTTTTCAATTGGTATTGGAATAATCACCGGCAGGAGAATGCGGATGCCTTCGCGGGCGGTCGAAGCATTGAAATCCAGGCGTATAGAGAGATCCGTGATGTCAATCGACTGCTTGAAAGAAATGCATAAAAGCGTTTAGTAACATCGCATGTGTAGATAGTAGATATCGGCCAGAGTCCTCAACAGTTTCAGAAAATAATGCAGAGGCGACCAGCATTGAGAATTTTGCATCAACGTCGGGTATTAGCGTTTTTTTTTAAATCTCTGAAACAGTGTTAGTGGTCAGCAATTCGGAAATTTTCGAAATCCCTAGCCCATCAGTGATAATCGCTCTTACAGTCTCGCTGCTTACTTCTTATTGATATTGATGAAGAATGCCATCTGCCTCAGCGAGATCGGATCGACCAGACCTGAAAGTGAACCATTCGCATAGCCAGGAAGATTCATAATCTACACCTCATCCCTCTTTTTTCGATAGGCAATACATTTTTGCACCATCATATTTCATTTTTCGTACCCAAAACAATCAGTATGAAAAATTATCAATTGATAAAAACAACTTAAATTCGAACACTAGAAAAATATCATGAATTACAATTTGAAAATGATACGTTTATCACATGATACGTTCATACTGGTGTGTGTACTCTCTTTCTATACCTCGGCATGTCCCTTGTTTTACCAAGCTCTCTCGCCAGCGGAATTTAAGCTTAGCCGCGGAACGTTTTATTATTTTGGACGAGTGTTCGTGAACTTCTACAAGAAAAAATGCGACATGCTGCAACCGCCTGCACTCACCGCGGTATTCACTGCTTGCTCTGAACGCATCCGGGAATCGGCCATAGATCGGCGTCGACTGACGGTACACCGTCGATGGCTGAGTGTAGACTGCCTCGGGGTGCACGTACACCATCGCATCTTCCTCATCCTCCACAGCAGGCTTTTCTGCAAGAGAGATGAGATGAAGAAGAATAGTGAATGTATACAGGGAGGCTGAACCAAGCTCCGCCCAGAAGTCAAAATTAGGTGCAAAGGGTGGCAGCCAGTACCTTTTATACTGTTATTTTTTTACCTTTTCTGTTCAAAGGGCTATAAACTTACTGTGAATACGGTAGGCCGGTTTGTGTTCGTCGCCATCATCATTATCACCAGGTAGAGGGACGAAGAGACCGACACGGCTCGAATGCATCGTTAGCAGGGCTATAGAAAGACAAATTTCCGTAACAAGGTAGGCCCGTACCGGAATGATTTCTTCATTTTCCAACAATAATGTAGGTTGAGCTGTATACTGCTCTCTACGTAAAAGCTACCGAAGTCTCGCTCAAACAGTGTATTCACAGTGTACAAACGAGACAAGTAGATTAGATAGTATGCAAGTACAGTACATGTAGTACTTGCAGTGGCACGTAATACCTTATATTCGTAGCATTCGTTCTCACCTTCTTCTCTCACGAACATCGAACACAACTCGTGGAGGGTGTGATGAATTGCCACACTTCCATTGGCATCCGTCCTTTGCGGACCCTGCAGTGCACGCGCATATCAGTCGCATCATAATCATAATCTATGAGTCATCCACGCGTACGCAACTAGGAAAAACACACTATTAAATTTCACTTCAGTTTGTGCTTTCATATGAAACATTTTTTGACAATAGCGAAACGTATTTTCCCATGATAAAAGCGAAACATACTTTCCCATATATACCAAGACTAGCTAAACGAGAAAGACTACCTTCTTTCCGTCGATTGTCCAAGCGCCGCCCCAGAAGTTGAGTGCATTGATGCGAACCCTGTTCAGATCAGGCTTCGAGGTGCAGTCCTCCGGGACGATGCAGAAGAAACTGAGAATGCCGTATATGATGAATATTGCTGATATCGTTTCGACAGCGAAGGTCCGAAATATTCAGAATTGAGCGGTGATCGGTACATTTCTGGGCCTAACTAGCGGGGTGCGAGGAGGTTAAGCACACTACGTTTTTAAAGTATGTTCCAAGTGGATTTCGTTTGTCGAGCACAGTTCGGCAGGGGGACTTCGGCCGCCAGATACAGTATGGTCCAGGGGCACTTCGGCCGCCGGGTACATTTTTGGTCCTGGGGGGGAGAATTCGGTTGCCGGTTACCGGGAACACTTTTATTCCGAAACGTGTGAACACGTTTGTGAATCTCCGGTTCGTTTGGTAACATTTCAAAAATTTCGTGAAAACACGTAACGTGTGTCTTTTCGTTGGATCATCGGAAAACATTTTTCCCTTGATTCCCCACTCCCCGGATGTATTTGGCGGAAATTCGAAAATATCGTATAACACGTAAAAACTGGTAAAAACGTGTTCGAACACATATGCCGGAACTTCAAAACATATGAATCCCCATTAATCGCATCGCCCTTTAATTTAGCTAAATTTAGCTAACATATTTTCAAATATCGGGAATTTGTGGTTAGTAATTGTAAGAATAAAAATTATGTTATTTTTTGATTTTTTTTCTGACGACAGTCACTATAGCGAAGTAGTCGCTACCTCTCCTCGTTTTCGAGATTTGACACACTGACTGACGGACGAAAAGATTCACTCATCGACAGACAGAAAGAGCGTTTCGAATAATAGGAAGTTGTAATGATTGGCAGGAAAAGGCCTGCAGTAGGAGGGTCATAAAATAATACATTCTGGAGAGTAGTAGAGGCTCTGCACCGCACCTCGTGAGTAGATCAGCGAGCAATCGAATCGCCGGCCTCTTTGTAGTCGGCAGGCAGTTGTTTCTGCCGTCCCAAATTCAGCCAATCCATCGCTTGCGCATACCTTCAAATCCAAAAAATTATAATTAAATTAGTTTGCAAATATCTATACCTACTTCTATGAGTAGTATCCATTGAGTAGTCAAAATGGGCCTATATCATATAGACATTTCGGGGAAACAATATCGCAAAAGAACACTATGGATAAAACGTGCACACATTACTTTTTCATATTCCCACTTTCTCATCGATTACTCGTATGGGTTGAGTGAGGTCCATGCTACCTTACTTTTTGACCTCTGGCCACTCCTATATCGATCCGAAAATATAGTCTGTCGTATACAATAATTCACGCAATTACCTATTTCGAGTGTCTTTCAACCATTTAAACATAGACAGGGCGTTGTATTTCTAACAAAATACTGTATTTGAATAGAAAATGATAAACCGACGAACAGATCGATAGCCGATTCAGTCTCCGATGGTCCTCCGCTCACGCCACGCCCTCTCGTACCTACTTGACAGAACTGCAAAGAGATGATTGAAGAAGAAACAAAATAAGAAATAGTAGTCAAATTCCTCCCATACTGCGTATTTGAATGTTGCCGAAATTAGGGGAAGCGGATAAAATTGGAAATAAATACCTTGACTCTACTCATCATTTCAGCCACGAGATAGACTACATGGACACCAATTCCCAGTCGAAATCCTGATGTGAAATAGAAATTGAAAATCAATAATTCAAATTTCGAATAACCCTGAATGACGATTCTACTGTGTTCCTGCGAGAGGAAGTTGAAGAGATTGTGCATGAGAATAGAATCTTGTTCGAATCCGCAGCTGTAGTAGCCCTGTGAATTATAAAGATTAACACGGATATTACTCAAGAGAGATGGACATATGATTTGTAAAGGATACCAAAGGAGCGAAACTGCCCTCTTGCAAATTTTTTTCCGAGGCGGCATTTTGAAATTATATACATCGGGGTACCATCACCATTTAAAATGTAATGGATTGTAATATAATCTCTCACCCTTGTTTCCAGACTCCTGATGAGTTCCCTGTTGAGTGAGTCGGGTGGTTCGTAGAGCAGCTTGAGATCGTAGACGGTCGTGTAGAAGAAGTGACGCTGCAACATGGATAGATCGCCCTTTTGCTATTTTTTTACTTTAGAAAAAGAATAGGCCGTTTGATAAAACGGGCAATACATTAACGAATTTAGACCATATTAATTTTAAAATTACCCCCCACCTCTTCAAAGTGCCTGTGCAGCATCAGTTCGCGATGGTTCGCTTGTAACATCTCTTGCACCTTCTCCGAAGAGTACGGTAGAAGGTGCTCCCCGTCATTCGTGCGACCCGTTCGACCTGTGCAGAAAAGATGACATCGCAAGAAAATGCTTTTTTTGCTTTTTTTTATCCATGGGATTTTTATCCTTTTTTTATTTATTGTTTTTTTTATTTTTTATCCATGGGTGCTTTTTTATCCGTACAAAGGTAGGGTAAATGTGTGAGCACGAAAGATCTATGCACGAAAAATGCACGAATCATGTGAGGTAAATTACGGTGCTACTAAAGACCTTTTTTTTAAATTTTAGATGTGACAGCACATGATATAAAAATAAATCCTCAGTTGAAAATAATTTAAGGGGAAAATGTTTACTGGAAGTTCTAAACTCCTAAACAGTAATTAAATAATACACACACCTGCTCGCTGAATGAGCATATTTTTATCGATCCATATGGTCTTGAGACTCCTCAGTCCGTTCCTCGTGTACTCACTCAGCAACTTCTGCAGCCCCGAATCGATAACATACGCGGCGTTGGGTACGGTAAGTCCGTTTGCCACAAGATTCGTCGTGAACACCTATAAATATAACTATGCAATGACAGAGTTTGTAGCAATGAAAAGGAGAACTGTAACAAAATACATGAACGTGTTGTGAAAACGCGCGTTGGAAAGAAAATGAAAAATTTATTCTGTTCTCTTCCTAGCTAGGTGTGTGTTCTCGAAACGAGTACGTCAATAAATGCATGCATCTCTATAATCACTGTTTACCGAACTAGTAGCACGTGGCGGACACATGTTACGAGCCCGACAAACCAGTGATTCTAGCGATGTACTAAATCTCACATGTCAGTGGCGACGACTATTGCATTTTTACGATAGAAATATAAATACTGACAATGCGGCCCTTGTTTCCCTTCGGCTCCCACTCTCCCTTCCGGTAGCACTCCGATGTGATCGCCTCATCATCCTTCACGAGACTTGTCAGTCTGAAAATGTTTTAAAGAAAGATAATTATTAAACACACGTAAATAGCATATTTTTAGCGAAAATAACCATCTCTGCACTTTGAATATAAACCCTCTTGACAAAGCGAGGGAGAGTGCCGTGCAGACATTTGCGTGCTCTGTTTTTTTTTCAAATGGCAAAGTTGCTAGTATCGTATTTGGCCTAGGCAATTAAATGTCATTATATCAATACTTAAATATAGTGTGAGTGTGCGCACCTCACAGGATGGAAACAGTCCATTCCGTTGAACTTGAAATCCGGCATATTGAAAACGCCCGAGTACATCCTGTCCACCATAGCGAGGCCGGGAAGAATAATCTGCAGCGACCAGAAAATAAATCAACCTAATCTAGTCAGATCTGCAAGTTAATCGAAACCGGGTCGAAACTTTCCTGCAATCAGTTACTGATTCTGCGGTACTCTTACATTCTAATTACAAAAATAACTTGAGAGCAATCGCTCGCGAGTTGCAAATGTGGAGGAAACAGGAAAGCGCTGAACATATTTGGGAGGGGGTAAGTAATGGCCAACTCACGATGACGGTTTGTGTTGTATTGCCCGTCGGCCGTCCTCGTCGGTCCGCCGTAGTCGAGCCCGGGCTGCCTCAGGTTCCTCCTCTCTCTTTGAATTCGAGACCGCAGATTGTCCGATGCCGCACGCATCGCTTTCTCTACTGCATCACGCAGGCGGTTACTGTAACACGTCGGCCGTCATATCAAAAGAAAAATCGATATACAATTATTGTTTCGTAAGGCACTTCAAATACACGATTGTTTTTTAACATGAAGAACCAATTTGCATGCACAAGACGTTAATGAAATAGGAACTCACTGGACGTATCTCAAGTCGGGAATAGAATGCTCCGCCATGTCGTTCGCTCCCAAGTCAGACGCGCCTGAGAAGCAATAATAATGGTAATAATAATAACAATTTAGTAAAAGTGCTGAATCAAAGCTATCACAATGTAGGGTTGGATCATTAGTTTATTCGGTCACCGAATCATCAGCCCTTCAATCGCAAGGCTTTGATTCAGCACTTTTACCAAACATTTCCAAAAACGTGAAGAGTTTTCCCTCTTCAATAATAGTAATAATAATAAAACAACAAAAAGTTAACAAGCAATACATAATATTCTAAAATAGTTATTATAATTATTAGAAAAAAATACTTGAGGAAAGAAAGGCTTGAGGCATGCGGGGACGAGGCAAGCGGGGACCACGTGAGGCTTGCAGGGACAACTCCGTGATCTCGAAATCAATCGGCATCGGAATGCCAGGGTAGCAACTGCAAAGTGGCCAGGTATGGGTAACTATTGCAGACGTCAAAAGCGTTAGGGAAGGAGTAAAATGTGGTGAATTAGAGCCAAAAACCGCATCGGACTAATCCAAAATTTCGACAAACTGAACCACATCTAGTTAAATATGCGGTGCACTGTGGACCAAACGTTTGTACATTGACTAACTACAAGTAATTGCAAACCTCTTGGTGAGTTGCTTGTTCCTGCACAACTTATCACTGAAGTCGAGCACTTCGAATTTGAAGCCTTTCGAGGTGAAGTACCTGCAGCATGGTGCGATAATTGTTCTCATACTAGCGATCGTAGCAATTTTCGTTATATTCCTTCTCCTGTGACTACAGTCGATCGAAATTATCGATTGATCCACTCACTCTTTGTATCGCAAAAGCTCTTTCTCGTCCAATGTCGCAGTCATGAGCATCAGCTTGCTCAGCGACCGCTTCCTCTCATTGGAAGGCTTGTCGGAGTCATTCAGAGAGAAGGAGGAACCCATCAGCTTCTTGAGCGCCATCGCCACCGTCTCAAAGCAACAGCATTAGTAATAATACAATAATTGAACTTTTACAAAAAAGTTTTAATTGATACACAGTCATACCTGCGCGTACTGTGTGGAAAAAAATGTGGAAAAAAATGGGTTACCGGTGTACGGGTCCGCGGCCACCACTCTCCACACCGAAACGTACGGGTCCGCGGGCGACATAGGTAGGGACCGCAAGGTGTGTTGCCGATTTTATGCAAATGTTTGGAAAATATGTTCAAAGTATCCCCTGAGGTCCCAATAACATCATCCTTTTTGCCGTTTGTCGATATCTTGTTTCCGAGTCGCGCTATCGCTCGATAACCATTCGCGCCGATTGACTGAATTGGTAACGAGAGAGAAAGGGGCGGAGTTTATCTGCATCTCTAAACTCTGACTGATCATGAGAGCGGCATAGAGCTTCTTTCCCGTGTTCCCCGTGGCTCAGGTGGTTGAGCACGGGCTTTATAAACAGAACGCCGCAGGTTCAAATCCAACGGTTTGCAATTTTTTTTGCTGATTTTGTAAAATACTTAAAATTCAAATGGCAATTCTGCGCATTAATAAAATTCAATTTTTTTTCTTGATATAGATCCCTCGAGCTAATCCACACAAACTGAGAGTTGCGCAGCTGTGCCGATGAAATGGAAGTGCTCTAAACACCTACAATCGAAGCTTTCAATCAATATTTGATCTACTAAATGTTGTCAGAACACGGTGCGCAAGGCCTCATTTGTAGAGTTCACCGAGAGCTCTCGAATAAGCTTTTGAACGAGGGATTTGGCTCAAAATGAAGCTTGCCATTTGATCGGGACACTTCTCGCCTCACGTGAAGACAAAAAGTGGGCGGAGCTTGCGCTGGCTAGACATAGGTCAATTTTTTTTCCGCGGCACTTCGTGCAGAAGTGCTCTCAGGCCATAATTTTGGATTTTTTTCCTGCCCAATGTAATAATTAATTAAGCGCCTAAGAAACGCGTCGATACTTAGGACACGACAGATATGACCGTGCTAATGTGGTGTTAGTTTTCGGAAAAAGGGAATGGAAAAAGGCCAAGATTTGAATTCCCGCAATTTCTTATCTCAGTTCTCCGTGGAGCAATCGACTCAAAATTTCGTTTATAGGTGTAAAAGGGTCGAAAAATGTTATATTCGAAGTTTCGAGTCGGTTGCTCCACGGAGAACTGAGATATGAAATTGCGGGAATTCAAATCTTGGCCTTTTTCCGTTTCCTTTTTCGGTAAACTAACACCACATAACACAATATTTACAGCTTCGCGTGTTCGTGTGTCGCCTAACAATGCACCCCCGCACGTGCACTCGACAATTGAAGTTGGTCGAACTATCAGATGCACGCAATCCACCACTCGCACCCACCATCGCTTGTGTTGTGCTGTCCTGTTTATCGCACGCTTTATTTATCCCGTGTGGAATCGTCGTATTGCTAGCCTTTCATTGCACTGTTTCCAGCAAAATAAATTTATTCTAGTTGTAGTCTGCACATTGATGTATTGCACAAAGCAGAGATTAAAGAACAGGAACATTTGCAATAAATGGTTGATTTCTAAGGAAAGATCAGTACCACTTTGCTGCTAACCACAGGGATTCAGTCTCTATCGATATGGTGTGGGCAGGAAGTCCACCGAGGAGGAGCAGGGAACACCTCGCGCAACGGCGTTTTACGATTTACCCGTGCGGACTAACAGGCTGCTCACCCCTCGCCCTATCGTACATGTCAGAGAAATCGGAACAAGTACCGAGCAGTACAGAACAATTGGCTACAATTGAAACATTTGCGAATACAGGGTTTTAAATTTTGATTTTATGCTCATTCGATTTCCCTTCCCCGATTTGCCGGAAGGGGCTCGGATTGTCTCGGTGAAATATCGATAGAAATCGATAACACGTGAGCTAAAAAGTCGCCGAGTATCGCGAACTGAATCGAATCGCGAACTGAATGCGCGCCGGCAGTGGCAATTTGCGGACTATACAAAACACGTATGCGCACTGGCACACGCATGACTCTGATTTATCGATTTCTAGCGATATTTAACCGAGACAATCCGAGCCGTTTCCGGCAAATCGGGGAAGGGAAATCGAATGAGCATGAAATCAACATTTAAAACCTTGTATTCGCAAAGTTTCAATTGTAGCAAATTGTACGGTAAGAGTCGGTACTTGTTCCGATTTCTCTGACATGTACGATACTCCCTAAACTATGCACTCCTACCCACCACTTGTACGATCATAACAACATATACTCGAATATATCCCAGTCTTAATCGTATAATCACGCAATAAACATGTTAAAATTTAAAAAATGCGTCAAATTGAGCAAAATCAAGGTGTAGTCAGAGCAGTGCTGAGGAAGTTGAAAAACAGAGCCATCCGACTGCTCTTCTACTGTTTCCGAGTTCGACTGGGTCAATCGGGCCAAACGGGTCAAACACCTTACTATTGCGACTTTTGTTAAAACGTGTTCTCTGTAAGAGCGCAGTGAAGGGTCGGGTAAAGTTGCACAACTCGGTCAAAATGATCGCTCGGGGCTAAAACTTTGGTAACATGACCCCTAGGGGTAATGTATACTACAACCATAAAATTGACCCGAAATCTCAAGTTTTGACCTACCAAATCGATTTTTTCAAACTTTTGATTTTGCTGTCGTGTTATATATCATTCGAAAGAGCATGAAAAGTTATGCCAAAAGCCAGGTTTTTACTGAATTTGAAGCCAGGAGAAGACAGAAATATAGCAAAATCGAAATTTTTTGGCTGTTTTAGTGAAACATCGATCTGCCTACCCTACTCATAATGTCGGCCCGGAAACCATTCTTCTGCATAACATATTAGGGGCATATGTGATCAAATTTCTGGTTTGAAATTGGCATATTTTCGGTGCCCTCGTAGTGAGATCACTGCTCGTTTGACGCATACTAATTTTAAATACTTTGGTACAAAAATATTTATTTTATGAACCATACATGCTAGGCCTGATTTTCTTTCGGAAACATCTTCTACATGTGCGGCATGCTCCAAAACCCAAATTTGGATACATCTATTGAACTCATAAAACAATTTTAAATGTTTTCATCTAGAATCTACGACGCCAAAATTAGGAATTGATAATATCGTTCCTACGAGAACCCACTCCTTTGAGAATAGCCTCAAAATATGCATGTGATGTTTTTAAACACATTTACTGTTCACAACATTTTGAATGGTCCACAATTTCAAGTCGAAAAAACTCAAAATCTCGGAAATGGTTTAATTTTTTTAGTTTAATAATTATTTCTCTAAGCATGAGTATTCAGTTTGGCGAGATATTTGGCGCACATGATACACTTATGGTACTACACCAACTGGCAAAAGAATAGCAACTTTCAGAAGAAAAATATTTTTTCGAAAAAACCATGGTTCATGATCCAAAACTGAAAATATTTTTTTGCTTATTTATGCTCAAAATCACGTCACAGAAGAAGTTTTGAGGTCATAACTACATTTTAGAGAATTTTAGACCTAGTGGCTATCAATTATCGGTTGTAATGAACAGTAGATGATTTTCAGTTTTGGACCATGAACCCGGGTTCAAGGTTTTTTCGAAAAAATATTTTTCTTCTGAAAGTTGCTATTCTTTTGCCAGTTGGTGTAGTACCATAAGTGTATCATGTGCGCCAAATATCTCGCCAAACTGAATACTCATGCTTAGAGAAATAATTATTAAACTAAAAAAATTAAACCATTTCCGAGATTTTGAGTTTTTTCGACTTGAAATTGTGGACCATTCAAAATGTTGTGAACAGTAAATGTGTTTAAAAACATCACATGCATATTTTGAGGCTATTCTCAAATGAGTGGGTTCTCGTAGGAACGATATAATCAATTCCTAATTTTGGCGTCGTAGATTCTAGATGAAAACATTTAAAATTGTTTTATGAGTTCAATAGATGTATCCAAATTTGGGTTTTGGAGCATGCCGCACATGTAGAAGATGTTTCCGAAAGAAAATCAGGCCTAGCATGTATGGTTCATAAAATAAATATTTTTGTACCAAAGTATTTAAAATTAGTATGCGTCAAACGAGCAGTGATCTCACTACGAGGGCACCGAAAATATGCCAATTTCAAACCAGAAATTTGATCACATATGCCCCTAATATGTTATGCAGAAGAATGGTTTCCGGGCCGACATTATGAGTAGGGTAGGCAGATCGATGTTTCACTAAAACAGCCAAAAAATTTCGATTTCAAATTCAGTAAAAACCTGGCTTTTGGCGTAACTTTTCATGCTCTTTCGAATGATATATAACACGACAGCAAAATCAAAAGTTTGAAAAAATCGATTTGGTAGGTCAAAACTTGAGATTTCGGGTCAATTTTATGGTTGTAGTATACATTACCCCTAGGGGTCATGTTACCAAAGTTTTAGCCCCGGACGATCATTTTGACCGAGTTGTGCAACTTCACCGACGTTCTTACAGAGAGTACGTTTTAAGCCGAATTGTGGAGTTGTCTTTGATATTTGCGAAATAACGGGTTAGCTAATATTTTTTGCAAGCAAAGTCCTGCATTTAACAAAAAAAACTAATTAAATAATTGCGAATTGCGCAAAACGAAATGCAGACAGTTCGCGGACAGGCGGGTGGGGGGCCAACTGTCGGCCAACTGCTGCTCTTTCGAAAAGTGTATGTTGTTATTTAAAAATGATATTTATGTGCTAATCGATGCATTTGAGGATGCTCTTTCGAACAGCGTACCCGGTGAAACTGAAATTTATACAGAAATACTGCAAATACGGCGCTAATTTAATAGGCAGCATACGGTAGTTGGCTATCACGGACTGAACACAGTACAAACTACAAACTCGCACTGCCTCACGACTCTTGTTTCAAATCGTGTTTTTTTCTCGTTATTAGTGCAAGTATGTAATTATTCCTTATTTATATCTCTTTATTGAATATTATACAGCTCAAATCGACCTCATTCCTCCACCTGAAATGTCGAAATATCATTTTTTTTCTACGGGTCGCCGGCCTAATTTCAAAAAAAAAAATTTCTCCACGGGTCCCCGAAACAGCTACCTGTTTTGGCGCTCAGGTATGTACACAGTGACTCTCAAGGATCCTTAAATTACCAAATTTTGAACTATTTCCCTTGTGATTTATAAATAACGGCGCCCATCGCATTTAGGGAAACGTGAGGAACACATTTTATGCTTGTTAAAAATATGCATTAATACCATTATCTAGATACTGTTCATCGGGTCAAAAACAGCTTAATGAGTGTACGGAGCATTCTCGGGCATCCATAAATCGTCTAAACGTCTCACCACTTGCACATTGTCATTTGCATCGTGAATCTCGTCCAGAATGAGCATACCCAACTGCGACTTGGCAAGAACTCTCTGCAAATATTTACGGACTATTCGCTTCAATTAATTTATTTTTTAAAAATATATTTACTGCAGAATGGTGCTGCTGTAACAGAAATGAAGAAGGGATATATATGAGGATATTACGAACAACACAGAAAGGTCTTTCGCCCTCATCCACTTATTGATACTTGTTATACACCAACCACGAACAAACTGGCACTACTGCTGTGTTTGGGAACAACCATTCATTCTACGTGTAATGTCTCTCATTTCCCATCCATTCCCATTTCCTATTCTTCTCATTTGTTGTCTATTCACTCATTCAAGAGTGGCTGGTCCCAAAATATAGCAGTAATGCCAACAAACTGCACTCACCATTGCAGTGTTGTAGGAGACAACGACTGCATCTGCTTCCATGTCACCCTTACACTCGATCGGACCACGATTTCCCGCCAATTCGTACGGATTGAGATAGCCCTTCACGACGATGCCGCTGCTCAGGAAGAACTGAACATAAAGAAACTTTTAATATTTACTATTAATCTCCTACCAGCTGGTCTGCAATCAGCTAGCCAGCATTATATAATAAATACATTCCCGGAGTGTTTTGTATTGTTTTATTTAATTAATCGTACTGCAACAAAGACCAATTGAAGTGGTCAACAGCACTACACAAGAACCAATCAAGTGTTGAAAATTAACGCCCATCCCCTCACCTTATTGAAGCATCTCACAGTGCTTCCGCAGTGTTCATTGCTTGGTACGCAGAGCATTGTCTTTCTCAATAGATTGGAGAGATTGCAGATGGACAATCCAGAGGAGAAGATGGAATGGTTATGGGAATGGAAAACTCGATCGGCGATATACGGCGCCTATAAAAATGAGGAATTATTAATCATTATTTTTGCATGAGATTGCCGCTTTCACTTTTCTCATTATTACTTGCGATAATAAAGTACATTGGCAATCGTTAACCACAGTAATAATATGTCACACTAAAATACTGTGTATTCTCACCAGGATACTCTTGCCACAGCCGGTCGGGGCGATCAGACACAGCACATCGGCATTGGCCATGGTCGACACAATGTTATCGACTACTGCCATCAGCGGAAAGCGCTCGGCGAGCTCGGGACAATCCGCAGCGTTCGAATCGAGTCGGCGCCACGAGTCTTGCTCGCACCACTTCTGCAGCGAACTGCAACGAAAGACATTGCAAGGCCATAATCCTTTAGTAAAATAATAAAGCGTTATAAATAAAGGTGATGTTTTAGCGATCTCGAAACGGGTTTAACATGAACGAAGAGAAGACTAAACCTCTTATGACTGAGGTAGTTTGCCGCGAGACCTTTGCCAGTCCTGCAATGGGTACATGTGGAAGATAATTGACACGCCAAAACGTACATGGCACCAGAGAGAATCGCTCCATTCGACGCGACAATGCGTGCGACGCTCGCCGCTGTCTCTTGCACTTTTGGCGGCAGTTCGTAGGGCCGGGAAAGCTTTTCCTCGGCGTAATCGCTCGAGCTCATCTATAACTGATTTATAATCACTGAATAAGCGGGGTATGTCGAATTACAGCGCGAATAAGCGTGAAATACGAGGCGAAAACAAGGTAACACAATCTTACTTTTATTCTTGGCGAGTTCGGGGAGGAAGTGGCAACTCAGGTCGAGTGCATGGCGCGTGGGTCGATGAGAAAACCTGATAAGAAATACCGATAAAACAACTCAAAGGAATCGATAAAAATGAATGAATAGGCGGCAGAACAAGTACAAACGCGAAACTTTAAAATATTACGGTATATGTCAACGATTGATCCGTCTTCGCTGAGTATCGCTAGTGCTAAAGAACCCTGATTTTCAGTCCCGATTTGATATTCTAAAAACAAGTGCCGGCTAACCATAAAATCCGGCCCTAATACGGTATCTTCCAACTATTCTATTGTTTTAGCTTTATATATTTATATTTAAAGTTTTTTCACTATTTCTTGCTTTTACGATAACTTAAATCCATAGGGAATGTATATATTCACCAAACGAGGAGTGGACAGCTCGTGATCAAGATATCAACCTTTTTTTTAAATAAATATTATTTTTGATAAAACATCATTATACAGTCAATTAAAAAGTGCAGTACTGCAAAGGCGGATTGTAATTTCTTACGGGTGTCTCAGGCCTCACTATGAAATATCATTCGGGTAGATGGGTCACCTGGTGGATGCCAGACGGAAGGATGATCAATATGTCGGCTGAGAACTACAGAAATCTAGATAACATCATTCCACAGGCCGGTCAATTCTACAGAAAGAGTTATACAGTGAGAGAGTGTGTACAATCGAAAGGGACTCTTGTCGTGGTTTACGACCCGAGAAGGAGGGTTGCTCTCCAACGCCCTATGCTTCGATTATAGGCTATTGTCTCATTATGATTAGTTGCTTGTTATTCATTGATCTACATTTATTTTATGCTAGATTCATCTCGTTCAGCTAGCTATTTCGGTCTCTATCTATTCCGACATTGTTATCTCCCCTTCTAGATGCTTCTTCTATCTTCCTCCCCCTCATATCTCTAATCTCTCTACTTCTCATTCCCCGACTGTTTCTATCTCTGTGCGTGCTCTCTCCATTCCCCCTGCTATTTCCACTTCGTTAGCTCCGCCCCTATCTGCGAGGGGCTCGGTTGAGCCCCTTCTCATTCACTACCTTGATCAACCCGCTGAACTTGCACTCGACTAGCTGAGGAACCAAACGTTCCCTCAGCTATCCGAGTCTGCAAGTCCCGCGTTTCAAGGAGTATCTGTCGAAAGTCTGCTTTTTCGCTCTCTTCTTCTTCATCAACCCGTGCTGATAAAATAACGTAATCAACCACCGACTAGTCTACTATCTACACATCACATCACACAAAGGAACCGGCCAGGTTCCTTTACATGGTGCATCGGCTCACCGCGCCCGGCACCCCATCGACCCGCGTGGCATCGACTACTTTGAGTCAACTGAGTTAACCTGAGTGAACTTTAGTGAACTTGAGTGAAGAATTTGAGTTATCTTGAGTTACGTGGAGTCATCTTGAGTTACCTTGAGTTACCTGAGTTAATCTGACAACAATGTCGAAGGATGGAGAGGAAAACGGACCTCCGGTGGCTCCGGATCACTCCCCGACCTTCTCAGCGTCATTCAGGAGGAACCTGACGAGATCGATCAATGGAGCAGCCAAGATCGCCCTTTTCTACGATGATCTCGCAGTAACCATGAAGACAGCCGGATCGTTCCAACTTTCGACTGAGCAGCGTAATCAAGCTTGTCTCTCCACTCGCCCGCTCGAGAATTACATTGTCACCATCCGCAATTCGTACGGCCTGTGGGACGAAGCAATCGCGGTTCTGGACGAAGAGGAAAGGGAGAAAGAGAGCATCTACCAGGATCATTACTTCGAGGAACTTCTCAAGAAACATGAGACTGCGGCGAGCTCCGAAGCGAGTGAGGAAGACTCCGAGGGACTATCTCCGGTTGCTGCATTTATAATCGATTTGGAGTATTATTTGGACGAGCTGAGAGTCCATGCAGACAACGGACCCACTGATTCCCACCGAGAGCCCGACCGTCGTGAACCCTGCCCCTCTTCCACCCGCTAATCTCCCTCCAACTACTCCTCCACTCCACGTGACCACTCCACCAGTTCAATCTCCAGCCGACAGCAGAGAGACTGAGGAGAGTGCTCTTTCTGCCGCCAAAAAGGAGAGAGAGAGAATACGCAATTTCTCTCTCAATACGTCCATAATCCATCATAAACCATCATAAGGCGTAACGTGTCTCTCTTTTGTCTCTCTTTTGTCTCTCTTTTGCGCGAATATCTCACGCTTAATGGCACCAGATGGTTGAGTGACGCAGTTGTGCCCCCCTCACTCTGTGTGTGTGGCTGGGGGTTGTGCGGTCGGCGCTGGGAATGGGTGCCCGGCTGTGAGTGTGTGCCGAGACACACGGTGAGACACGGTGACAGAGAGACACGGTGTCTCTCTTTCTCTCTCTCTCAATACGCAATTTTCATCGCAATACCGTAGTAAGCAATGGAAATTTTCGCATTGCGCTCGTGACCATTATCTGTTCATTTCTCTTGTAGAGGATCTGAATTTTTGAGCCCCCGTGCGGCGCGACTGTATATCGCCCACCTGGTACCACTTCGAGAAGAGGACCCGGATCGCCTACATCTAATTCAAGTCGCCAACTTTCTCAGGACGTTACTGGTTGCTGGAAAATCTACTTCTACGCTCAATGTCAAACTCTTACTTATGTACGTTGTAGAACTCGATAAAGCGGATAGGCACCCACACCATTCGGCAGAGAAAATGTGTTCTGAGTCTCTCCTTGGCCCTCTCCCACATTGTCTTCTGTAGCGCAGTCGGTAGAGCGGTTTACTACAAATCCATGTGCCGTTGGTTCGAACTCTGGCGGAGTACGCCATCTTTTGCTGCGTTTGAAGAAGAGACAAACAACCAATTCCCACGGTGAAAAGTTGGCAGATTTGAAACAACCAATTTCCACGGTGAAAAATTGGCAGATTGGACACAGACAATTTCTCACGGTTAAAGAATGGCGAATCCAAGCACGGAACAGTTAAGTAGAGATTTCATTTTTGCGAAAGTAGAAACTTGGCCATATGTGTTTTTGCGTAAAACACCAACAGCTCACTGTGGAAAGTATAAGGGGCAAGGAGCTCGAAGAAGTGCCATAAATTGCGCATTGCAAACATCAACGTCCACGAAATATCCTGTGATTTTAGAGAATTGTAGAAAAGCCAGTTCCTACACAATGAAAGGACATGGCAAGACAAAAATGGTTAAAAAATTAGATGAACCCGTCTTACATGCCCTTTGTCCAGGAAACTGTCAACAGGACGCAGATGACTAACACTCCTCTCTCTCACCCTATTGCTGTGTACGACCTCTAATCATAATTGTGACCCAACGAACTGGTTGCGCCCTAGCTGACCTCCATACATTTCTTATACATTTGGCGCCAATTCAAACCTGCCTGAGTATCACACCCCACAATGTATATTGACTGCGTAGCTGAAAGTTCCCGCTTCTTTTTCCTACGTAATTCTTCATTCCATTTTCTGCTCGCGTTGCGAGACGTTGTTTTCTCCGTCTTCTCTAATATAAATATATTTCTCTAAAACCCCGTTGTGCTAAGACATAACATTTGGCGATCAGGATTGTTTAACTAGCTCACGCATAGTTTATTGTTCATAAGGCGGTTGGTAGCCTGGCTGGGAAGGTGGGGGACGTTGTCCACACCGGAGCCGAATCCTGGTTTGCTTGTAACTTGATAAGACACAGGGAAGTCTATCGCCGATTTTCGAATTGGTAGTAGCCTTTTCCGTGTTCTTCATCGAGTGTCGCCTCTAGTGCCGTTTTCCCTGGTGCTAGAGGACATCAGGAACATCAAGCCCGTGCTGCGAAGATTAGCACGTGGTCGGAGACGAGAGGATCTGCATTTTTTTGTGTGATTTGTGTGAATAAGTGGTGGTTGAGTAGCCAGACCGTGAAAGTAAGAGACGTCGTCTTTACTGGAGTCAAAGCTCTGGTTTTGAAGGTCTTTTCACTGATAGCAGCGGAAGCTATCGCCAATTTTTTTTTGGTGATACTCTGCGTATTGGTTAAGGCTGAAAACACGACCGATAGTTGGAAGTTAATCGTGTAGATTAATTACTAGAGGAAGTGTGGCTGGTCAAAATGACGGCTGCGGACGAAGAGATCTCTCCGACCATGGCGGAACTATTCACACAGATGGTAGAGATGCAGAGGAAGGTCGTTGAAATGCAAGCAAATCAGAATGAGAAGTACACGGAATTGTTGTCTTTGGTGACTAAGGGCGAGGGAGATGCACAGAATATGAAGAAACAGAGTACATCAAAATCACAGGGACCGACGATCGATGCAATCGAGGCGAGGATTGTTGACTTCGAATACGACCAGGAAGAGTGCACGTTTGAGCACTGGTACGACCGATACCAGGATGTGTTCGATCACGACATGAAGGGCATGGACGAGTGCTCCAAGGTACGAGTACTGCTGCGGCATCTGAGTGTCAAATGCAATGCACAGTATCGTGATCACAAGGCACCCGAGGACGTCATGAAGGTGTTGTTCGAGGATACGGTAGCCACTCTAAAGTCGTTGTTCGGTAAGAAGGAGTCAGACTTCGAACTGCGAGTGCGATTCTTCAATCAGAAGATGTCGACTTGTGGTAGTCTCGATGTGATGAAGTTCGCTGGTGAAGTGAATCGTCTATACCAGAAGGGTAACCTGAAGGTGATTACGGAGGATCAGATGAAGATTACGATCTTCATGGCTGGTCTGGATCTACCCAATCAGAAGGCGATGCGAACTCAGTTGTTCAATGCAGTGGGCTAGAAACCCGCTATCACGTTCCAGGAACTACTCGAGAAGTATTCGTCACTCAAGGCGCTGGAACGTGATGTGGCAGTTGTGCATAAGGCTTCGGTGAATATGGTCAACAAGACATACAATAAGGGAAAGAGAGAGGAGAAGAAATGGAATTCCGATAGACCAAGGACCAAGGAAGTCACATGTCGATATTGTGATAAGAAAGGTCACTTCGAGAAGAGTTGCTGGTTGAAGCACCCTGAGCAGAAACCGAAGAGATCTTCGAAGAATAACTACTCTTTGAGGGTAGTGGACTGCAACGTCATCGACAACCGTGTGTATGTCGATGTGAATGTGTGTAGTCAAGAGATTCAGTTCCAGTTGGATACTGGATCCGATCTCTCGTTCATCTCGGAGACGGACTGGAAGCAGCTGGGAAGTCCCAAACTGGAGAATCCCGCTGATGTGGTCAAGTGCGCCAATGGTGGCGGCATGCAGGTCATCGGACGGTTCCGCACTGAAGTGGAATACGGTGGAATGGCGAGTAACTAGTGGGTCCACGTTACGCCAAGGCCAATCCGACTGGTCGGAAACGACTGGTTCTTCAAGTTAGACTTGAAGAGAGCATTCTTCGAGAAGAATGAGGCGGTAGTCGCGCACATCAAGTCGATTCCGGAGGACTACACAAACTGGGTCAGAGAGACATACCCAGGAATTTGTGAGACTGGACTGGGCAAGTACAACAAGACTGCAGTGAAGTTGTACGTGAAACCGGGTTCGAAACCGGTGTTCAGGAACAAACGGCCAGTGCCGTATGCCAGCCAGCAGATGTGTGATGATGAGATCGATCGATTGTGTGATATGGAAGTCTTATCCCCAGTGGAACACTCGGACTGGGCGGCTCCATTCTTGCTTGTTGCGAAGAAGAATGGATCGAAGAGACTGTGTGCAGATTTCAAAACAGGATTGAATGACTGTCTGGAGGACAGTGCACACCCGCTTAAGTTGCCGGAGGACATCTTCGCATCTCTAAATGATGGAAGAGTCTTCTCCACGATCGATTTCAGTGACGCGTATCTCCAATTGGAGATGGATGACGAGTCGAAGGGACTGCTCGTGATCAATACGCACAGAGGGTTGTACAGATACAATCGCCTACCGTTCGGAGTCAAACCCGCTCCGGGAATCTTCCAGGCCATAATGGACCAGATGCTGGCTGGAATGAGTAGAACAGTGGCATATTTGGATGATGTCATTGTGAGTGGGAGGACGAAGGAAGAGCACGATGAGAACCTGATGAGGGTACTCGACAAGATTCAGGAGAGCGGATTCAGAATCCGTCCTGAGAAGTGTGCATTCGGACTGAAGGAGGTCCACTTCCTTAGATTCATCGTGAATGAATCTGGACGTCACCTAGATCCCAAGAAGGTACTCGCACTCAAGGAAATGAAAGTACCCAAGGATGCTGCCCAGACAAGATCGTTTCTGGGAGGTGCAAACTACTATGGTGCGTTCGTCAAGAACGATACGGAGATGAGAACTCCGTTGGATAGACTACTAAAGAAGGATGTCAAGTTTGACTGGACTGTTGAATGCCAGAGAGCATTTGACATGATTCGTGAATCGATCAGTGCTGATACGGTACTGGCACACTATGATCCTCGGGAAGAGATCATCGTGGCTGCTGATGCAAGTCAGTATGGAATCGGAGCCGTAATCAGTCACCGATACAAGGATGGATCGGAAAGACCGGTGATGTACGCGTCGAGGAGACTGAAAGATGCAGAGGAGAAGTACGCTCAGATTGAGAAGGAAGGTCTCGCTCTTATCTTCGCTGTGAAGAAATTTCACAAGTACATCTACGGAAGGAGGTTCCTTCTGCAGACCGATCACCGTCCGTTGTTGTCCATTTTTGGAAGCAAGAACGGAATCCCAGTCCATTCCGCTAATCGACTACAGAGATGGGCTCTGATTATGCTCAACTACAACTTCCACATAGAGTATGTAAACACGAATGATTTCGGAAAGGCAGGCATGCTTTCGAGGCTGATGTCGGAGTGTACTCGAGAGGAAGAAGATGTGGTGATTGCCCATGTATCGATTGAGGAAGACATCGAAGAGATCCTGCACAAGGGTGTGAGGGCAATGCCCCTCACTGTGAGAGACATCAAATCGAGTACGGAGAAGGATTCGATCCTTCAGAGTGTGATCAAGTATCTCTGTGACGGCTGGCCGCCGAAGCCGCCGAAGGATAAGAGTATACTACCGTACTACATGAGGAGAGAATCGATTTCTCTCGTGGATGAGTGTCTCATGGTGGCAGATCGAGTAGTGGTCCCCGCAAGACTCAGAGAGGCAATTCTCAAGGAACTGCATAGAGGCCATCCTGGAATGGTCCGGATGAAGTCACTGGCACGGTCATTCGTGTACTGGCCAGCAATCGATGAGAACATCGAGAGTATTGTGAGATGTTGTGAAGGATGTGCATCCGCTGCAAAGAATCCAGTAAGAGTTCAACCACAGGCGTGGCCTGCGACAAGTCGACCGATGGAGCGAATCCACATGGATTTCGCTGGTCCGATGAATGGAAAGTACTACTTGATCATAGTGGATGTTCACAGTAAGTGGCCAGAAGTGGTGACCATGGAGAGAATCACGGCAAGTGCGACCGTGAAAGCAGTGAGGGACTTCGTGTCGCGATATGGAAGTCCCGAGACTATTGTCTCAGACAACGGAACTCAGTTCAAGCAGAGCGTTTCGTTGATACGTTCAAACGATCGCTGCTGAAGATGAAGGGCGAAGGTCCCGAGGATGAGAATGTGCAGAAGTTCCTCATGATGTACAGAGGTACACCGAACAACCAGCTGAGGATGAGGACTCCAGCTGAAGTATTCCTCGGAAGGAAGATGAGATTGAGACTCACTCTCTTGTCTCCTCGAGAGGGAGAGGGAAGGGGGAAGCAGTGGAATCTGGTACCGTCGACAAAGAGTTCGTCAAGAACGATACGGTATACTATCGTGATCGTGATGGTCCGAACCATGAGAAGTGGTCGGATGCTACGGTACTCTGCAAGAGAGGCAGAGTCATGTACAAGATCGAGAGATCTGATGGTTCCACTGTGGTGGCCCATGCGAACCAGCTGAGGAGACGCTGGGTGGAAGATCTGAGTGATCCGTTGAGTGTACTGCTCGAGAGTTTCGACATCGACAAGGGCATCGTCACTCCACCGCCGTCTGCCCCAACGCCGCCGCCGTCTGCCCCGTCTACGCCGTCGTCTCCCATCATCGTGCTCAAGGACGCCGTCTCGACTTCAACGAAGAAGAAAGTGAACGAGCCCACGAAGAGTGTGGAGAACGACCAGAAGATCAATCCCAAGTCTGATGTGGCCAGTCCACGCCCATCCAGACCTACCCGTAATAGGTACCCCGTGAACCGTCTCAATATTGGTCATAACTCGGGCCAATCCTATTCTAAGTAATCTATTATCTGTACCATCGTTATGTCAGATATTTCATTGCCCATTTCATATCTTGTAGCGGAGGTGCTGTGTACGACCTCTAATCATAATTGTGACTCAACGAACTGGTTGCGCCCTAGCTGACCTCCATACATTTCTTATACATTTGGCGCCAATTCAAACCTGCCTGAGTATCACACCCCACAATGTATATTGACTGCGTAGCTGAAAGTTCCCGCTTCTTTTTCCTACGTAATTCTTCATTCCATTTTCTGCTCGCGTTGCGAGACGTTGTTTTCTCCGTCTTCTCTAATATAAATATATTTCTCTAAAACCCCGTTGTGCTAAGACATAACACCTATCTCTCACCCCCTTTCAACGGTAGACGGTCTGAATGCGACGGAGAGAGAAGAAAGAACACATTACACTAATGGGGAGAAGGAGGAAGAGAGAAGAGAAGAGAAGGAAGATGACAACTCGAGAGGAGCATTGGGAATAGACTATCTGTCGAGGGGTCAAGAAACACGATACCGACCGAGTATGGGGATCAGCAATCGCTTCCAAGGAGGACCAACCGTCGGTGGAACCGTATTCCAAGAGCGATCAGGGATCGACCAATACTCGAGGGCACAGATTCCCCAGACTCCCCTGCTTCCGCCGTTTCCACTTCCAATCTTCGATGGAAAGACGCCATGGACATTCACTGTTTTCCTGGAGACATTCGAAGGCATCATCTCCTCCATGCAACTGACTGATCTGCATCGTCTTCACTACCTCAAGACCTGTCTGCGCGGAGAGGCTCTCGAGTCGATCGAGAGCATACTCCCCCGGGAGGGATGCTACGAGATAGCTCTGGAGAGACTCAGGAATGAGTATAGAGGAGGAGCAGTTATGATGTTTTTTTTTTTTTTTCTGCCCAGCTTCGGCAAAAGTTGAACTCCATCAAGAGACCACAGCAAGACTCCGATGCCAAGACAGCCCTCAAGGCCATTCGAGAGCTGCTCACCATCACAGCTCAACTTCGTACTACCGAAGAAGATCATCCTGTTCTTACTGACATGGTCGTCGAACGTCTGCCGGTGAGATACATCAAGAAGGCAGCCAGCATCAGAATCGACACCCCCCACATCGAGACTCTATCCCTCATTGAGAAGATCGAGACAGTGGCTCTGAAGGACGTCAGCGTTGAGAAGATTACTTTCTCCTCGAAGAAGAATGACAAGAGAGTTCATGTGACAGCCACAGTAGAAGTCGGCAATGAAGATGAATCGATCAGCAAGAAAAACTTCGAAGACGAGGAGAAACCATACCTCTCGACGAATACAAGAGGGATGACAAATCTCCCCCCAGCTAAGAAGATCGACTCGACTACATCCAAAGGAATGTGTGCCTTCTGTGGAAATCACGCCGCTGGACAAGAAGAGAGATGTCGCCTCTTCGCCAGCCCCGATGAGAGGTCGTCGCGATGCCGTCTACTTCGTCTATGCTTCAGATGCCTGCAAGGAGGAGCCTCACACAACTTCCACAAGTGTGAAGCTGTTTGTCTTCATTGCAATGGTCGGCACCATCAATCACTGTGCAAGAAGATGGGTAGCAAGCAAGTTGCAAGGAACAATAACGTGAGAACTCTCGAGGATCACGGAGAACAAGAATTCGAGGAGATCGACTTCAAGGAATACTACAACGAAATGGAGAGTCTACGAGACGGTTACACCGTGTCTCTCACCGTGAGTGAAATCATCGGAGCGGCCACTCCATCCTCACTTCCGCCTCTTCCTCGTCTGCCAAGCGCGAAGCTAGTGACGTTCCAAGCACTCCTCATCCACCCCACCACTGGTTCCACCCATTCCGTCAACGTGATGCTGGATTGCGGAGCCTCGGTCAGCATCATCTCCAACCGCGTCGTCGCTATCTTGGGACTGGAGGCCAAGGGAACTGCGGAGACCGCATTCAGTGGACTCGGTGGACAAAGCTCAGCTTCCGTCCACACCGGATCTACGAGTTCACCATCCGTAGCACGGTCAAGGACTCATCCCTCCTCTCGCTGAAGGCGTACGAATATCCTGCGCCTCTCACAGGTCCTGAACGAGGGCATCAGATGAATCCCAAGGACAGAAAGTTCGTCGAGAGGAGCAAGCTGGATAGCGCAATCCTACCAGAACCAGACGGTCCTATCGATATTCTTGTGAGCTGCCACGAGACGACAGAGTGCACCAACACCGGAAGGAAGTTCGTGAAACTCCCGAGTGGAATGATTCTCCTGCCTACCATATTGGGATATGTGGTCATCGGCACTCACAAGTACGATGGAAGCAATCATCTTCAAGCAGTCGGAGACATCGTCTACACTGTATCAGAAGATGTAGTTCATCCTCAGCACGAGGACCATCAACGCCTAGCACTAGCAGGAGTGGAACCTATGTAGTGAGCCATGGAATCCTCACTCGGTTGTGTCTAGAAGAAGAAGACAGTCAAGTGGATCACTCGTCGGAGACATCACACCGAGAAGAAAATTCAGTCGTCGAGGAGAATTCAAAAGAGATCACGCCATCAGTTCAAGCTACCAGCAAGGCGATGCGACTGCTTAGACTGCCAAAGAAGAGTGAAATCAGATTCGGGATGCGGTGGAACGAGCACTCTCTCACTAAGTCTCGCAATCACCAGCTGGAAAATAAGAACATCAAGAAATGCAGCATCGAGACGCCCGAGATTGGCGAGTTCGTAACAACGATTGTCCATCCAGTCGAAGATCTCGTTCCCCTCAAACGGGAGGAAGTGGAAGAGGATCCATTCACATTCGACGAGAATGATGTGAAGAAGGGAAACGATAGAAAGCAGTCGGATGGCGATCACCAGGACTCTCCTCCTCGGTACAATCTCCGGTCGTCGCACAGTCTCATGGCCAAAGCATTTCGAAAGCTGCATGCGAAGCACGCGTGGTGTGATTTGTGGTGTAGTGGGGGGGGGGGGAAATTAGTCGACGAAAAGAAATGAGTCTCAGAAAAATGCGGCAAGAACTTTTGCATGGGGTGGGGTCGAACCCCCGACCCCTCCTTGACACACTACTTACTTACCTGCTGAGCCATGAGGGCTGACAACACAGTCTTCTACTTTGCGCTACCCTATCGTGCGAAATCTCATGCGTCGGCCCAAGCCGCCAGTGCGCTTCGAGCCATTACAGTATGCCAACAATCCGTACGGGAGTACACAAACCGCTCCTTCTGTCCCAGTGGGCGGAGTTTCAAGGCTGTTTTGTTCTTGCATTGCGCTATGCCTTTTCATGAGACTGTGGTCGAGAAGAGTGGAGATGACATGCACTAATTTAATGGCGATCGTGATGTCTACTTCTACTTCTACTTCTACTCCGTCTACTGAAGGCGATGAACTACCAGTCACGACACACTCTTCCTTCGAGAACGACTTCGAGCATGCTTTGTCCTCAAATTGGATGATCACAGCAATCGTAGCTTTACGACATCCTTCTCGGAGCCATGGCAATCGTGATGATCTGTCTGTCGTCGCGAAGGCAAGAGAAGAAAATGGAGCTGCTCCGAGCGGAGACGAGAGAGGGATTGGACGAGAACCACTTGCATTCACACTACGACGACACGGATATAAGGAGGCTAGTAGATATGAACGTGAGATTCGGAGAAGAAAGCTACGCCCTAGCAGTGGAAATCTTCAAAACTCGTCGAGCGAGTAGGTCGAGACGCTGACACCGATCAAGAGCACGCATCAATCTGGCGCATCAACGTCAATCGTCGGAGTCCCCTACTCGTCCTGCCATGCCTAGTGAGGCATCTACGACAAGTGGACAGAGGACAATAATGAGTCCATCGAACTCGAGGAGTCGGCAGAGTAGCAGCGGTCCACACATTGTCTCGAGCCCGTATCGATGGTACTCGAAAACCGAGCCAAGTGATCGGAGTAGGCAGAGCAGCAGCAGCCAGGCTTGCTATGATTGGAATCCAGCGAACTACTACTACTACCTCCCAACCATAGTCTGCTGCCTCTTCGTCCTTTGTGCTCCGACTGCGGCAGCATCCGAGACGAGATCCAGTATCAAATGTCTCCCACACGGAGTGGAAGTCAATTCAACAGCAGGATACGGTATTCAAGTCTGCACGACCACTGAATGTCAGATCGTTCCACCCGAGCTGAATACAGGATCAGTACGTGCACAGTTCCCTCCGGCCACCAGCTCAGCTTCTTTCGAAGTGCTCATCAAGGAGGTCACGGAGAATACTACGATCGTATCCCACCTGACATGCCCTGCTTCCGACGTATGTGACAGCATGCTGCACGACTAGTCTCTTGATCACCTCATCACTCCACACTGCCACCCGTGGACTGCGATCATCACTATCGGTCTCATTATCTACGCTGCGTCAACCTGCTCTGCCCTTGTGGTCTACATGACTTGTTTCCGTAAAGTCACTGGAGCAGAGATCGTGAGAAGTGCGTGGAGGTGCCACTGTCACGGATTCCGAGGACTGATTCGGGCGACGCGACTGGTCGGATCCATCATCGTCACTCCCTTTGGCTGGCTTCGCCGCCCGCCCAGGGCACGTGATGCACGTGACGAGAGGAGAAGAAGAAGAATGGCAGACACAGCAAGGAGATCAGGATCAATACTCCTCGGAATGACCGTTCTCTTCCTCGCTATTGCTCCACTCACACACAGCTGCCAACACTCAATAATACTCACGGAAGAAACGGAGAAGTGTGGAACGGACAAGTGCAACATCGAGAAAGGGATAGAACTCACTGTCGACTCCCTATCAAGAGTTGCATGTCTAAAGTTGGAGAGAAGTGGAAAGGAGAAGATAGAAGGACTGATGTCGATTGAAGTCGTCGAAAATCAGTTAGTCTGCACGAGACATTCGATCGGAATCCATCGAGACGCAGACATCCACGTGTCTTCCTCCAAGAGATGTTACCTCAGCGGCAGTTGTGACGGCAATTTGTGTGAGAATCTGAAGAAAGGAGATCAATTGGAGGAGTTCGATCACGTATCTCATCTACCAGGAAACACTCACTGCATGGAATCCTGTGGGGGATGGGAGTGTGGTTGTCTTTCGTTCCACTCCGCCTGTATGTTTTTTCGAACGTACCTCGTGCCCCGATCGACGAAGATTTATGAATCACTAAGATGCTCCTCGTGGACGAACAGAATTACCCTAAGAGTGAATTCTACGAGAGGAGAAATGAGTACTTCGATGAATGTAACCATGACTGAAGGTGAATTCACGAATGCACTGAAGGAAGCAGGAGTCAAGTTCCTCAAGGTTGAAGAGATTGAGATGCCAGACACTGACTTACTCCACCGGACCTATCTCACTGATGGATCCCGCATGACAGTAACTGAGAGATTGTCATTCAACAACATCTGCAAGGATGCAGCCGCAGCTCGAGACTTCAACTGCACTTCCATGGAAAGGTGCACGTGCATGCCCGTGACGAACAAGGCGCGATGCGAGTGTAATGAAGCGACACTGGAGGAACAGTTCGCTCTGGAATCAACTCTGCCAATCCGCACGCCTACCATGGATTTGTTGCACTACTTAACCACACTCTCCCCCTTCTTCCATCTGAGACACGGAACCGTCAGAATCTATTTCGTCCTAACCGAGGAAATGACAAGAATCACGAAGGAGGAGGATGATAAACGCTGCACGATCGAAGCGAAGACACTGAGTGGTTGCTATTCATGCCCTGAGGGTGCAGAAGTCACGCTCAAGTGCAGATCTGAAGGACCCATCGACGCTCTGTTGTCATGCGAGGGAACTCTCTCAATATCCCTTGTGATCGGAAAGGAATCAAGACAAAGAGACGTCTGCATTTCGACAAGAGCGACATCGACACTAAGTGCCAGTCCAGCTGCTCATCGGAAGTGGAGGTGTACGGAAGACTCAGCACCCCTCCTCGTCTCTTCCCATCAGTAACAACAAGACTGATCAGAGGAGGTAACCATCCAAGATGGAGTGTGATGCCCGATCTGAGCCCACTGGTAGAGGTGGTTCTCAACTATTGGAAGAGCTCGATTGCGGTCGTCTCTGCTGTTCTAGTGGGAATCGTGGTCACGATACTGATCGTGGTTGGCGGACCAACTGCCACCTTCTCTCTAATCACCTCCCTTTACCATCGGAGCAGAGGGGGAACCCACGTCAAGAACAAATTACTCTACGGTCGGCCCATCCATACTCTTCTTCAAGTCCTTCTCATCTCTTCATTCTTCGTTCTCGTTGCTGTCGTCATCGCTACGCGCTTCTCGTCGGCGGGAGTGTCGTGGATTACGACCCGAGAAGGAGGGTTGCTCTCCAACGCCCTATGCTTCGATTATAGGCTATTGTCTCATTAAGATTAGTTGCTTGTTATTCATTGATCTACATTTATTTTATGCTAGATTCATCTCGTTCAGCTAGCTATTTCGGTCTCTATCTATTTCGACATTGTTATCTCCCCTTCTAGATGCTTCTTCTATCTTCCTCCCCCTCATATCTCTAATCTCTCTACTTCTCATTCCCCGACTGTTTCTATCTCTGTGCGTGCTCTCTCCATTCCCCCTGCTATTTCCACTTCGTTAGCTCCGCCCCTATCTGCGAGGGGCTCGGTTGAGCCCCTTCTCATTCACTACCTTGATCAACCCGCTGAACTTGCACTCGACTAGCTGAGGAACCAAACGTTCCCTCAGCTATCCGAGTCTGCAAGTCCCGCGTTTCAAGGAGTATCTGTCGAAAGTCTGCTTTTTCGCTCTCTTCTTCTTCATCAACCTGTGCTGATAAAATAACGTAATCAACCACCGACTAGTCTACTATCTACACATCACATCACACAAAGGAACCGGCCAGGTTCCTTTACAACTCTCCCACTTTAACACTATATATCACTCCAATCGCGTCCTGTAGGCTTGTAAGCATGAGAGATTCATCGCTACAGCCGCTCCACCCAATACCAATACGTCCCAATAGGCGACAAACAACACTGGAAAAGTTTGTGCGACAAAAATAATTTATTCACAATTGTTTCAATCTCTCTGATCATTCTCCCTTTGTATTTGCGCTTCATCATCTTCTTCAATATCCGAAATATCCGACATATCGGAGAAATCGGACAAATCTCCATCGGGATGAAGAAGCATCGAGGGTCGACGATCTTCTGGAATAATTAAATCGATGCAAAACCCTCACTCATGATTTCTGTGTCTGGGCAAAGAAGCTTTTCATATTGAAGGAATTTCTACCCAAACTCACTAAGTACACTCACTGCCTCGACATGCCAGTCGTTTTCTAAATGTCACTTGGGGCCTGTGTTGATGGATCAGAATTCATCGCCCAAAGATCAAAGATCATTTCCTCACCGAGTGCCTTCTTCAGTTTCACCGTCGTTTCGCTGTTCTCTGGAAGCACTTGAGCGATTACTTTCAGCATCTTTGGTTCGGGAGCCACGGTGAGCTGCAACTTTGTTCAGATATTCCATTTTGAAAATGATAGGATCTTGAAATAGAACATTTGCATCTCGGCAACCGACCAGTGAAAAGAGTGTGTGAAATGTTGAGTCTCGGTCACTGTTTCAAAAATTCTAATAGCTCAAATCGCGAACCTTGCAAGTCTCCTCAAGATTCTTCGTCGTAGCAGCAGAAGGTCCCTCCGCCTTCTTGTCCTTGTTCAACATCTCGCTGAGAAAAAAGTTTACGAATCGAGTTTCACAAATTGAATCAGAGCAAATAACTTTATCACCACCGCCATCTCGAGATGATTGAACCCTAGTGGGGGTTCGGAGTGAGATAGCTTGCAAAAGCGAGAGGGACTCTCCACTTTTGCACACTCTCTCACCCTCTCTCGAGGTTTGGGATCATGTGAAATGAAATAGGTAGATCGAGACTAACGCTGCTTTCTTCTTGAGTATCGCCTGTGCTTGCGGGTAGTACTTGATGACGTCCTGCAATTGACAAATACAAGAAATTTTCGCACGAATATTTCCAGGAATGCAAGCGTGATTCGCGTTTCACTGGAACAATGAGATAAGATGACTTTTCGTTTCAGCCCATCTCTACCATGAGTATTCAAACTATGAACGTCGTGATGATGAATTGTACCTGGAGATCCTCCTTAGACAGTGCGAACAGCGTCGCGTATCCCTTGGCTCTGATAGACGCAGTTCGGCGGTTGTTACCACCTGGATTGTATTGATTATGACGCCCATTTTATTACGCAGATAGGACACACTTTTCAAATTGGTGGCATCAATCTTTGGAGAAATTGAATGCTTACCGATGGCAAGAAGCGAGATCTCTCCGAAAACACTGCCTTGGCCGAGCTCGGCGAATACCTGTTCGTTTATCTCCATAAATAAGTTTTTTTTCATTAGTAAACAAAGAGAAATTTCCTAAATCCATTCACGATAGGAAGATTGTACTCCTATCAGTCAATCACATACCATAATTCAGACCAATATAGGACTGAACAAGGAGTAGTCTATCCCACCTTCTCATTCAATTCTCCTCCCACCACTTGCAGAATGCCCGCGTTGACAATGTACATGTCTTTGCCGACGTCTCCCTGAATTGATTTCTCTTATTTATCTCTAGACAAAACATTCAGTGTGATTATCATCCGGCCACATTGGAAAAGGTCTCATTCACCAAAGTCCAAAAATCAATTAATGTTTAGAGTTTTAAACTTGCGTTTCACTGGTTGCGAGAAAGAGTTGTTCAAATCATGCACTCACACTTGATTCTCAACCTGCAGAAAGGGGTCAGAGTGAGCGAGTGTGCAAATTAGAGAGGGGCTCTCTCATTTTTGCATAAACTCTCGCCCTTCTCCAGATGGGCTCATGTACTCACCTTCTGGCACACCATGTCGCCCGGCAGAAAGATGACGGCACGAAGTTTGAGCACCAAATCTCTGCAATATTTTTTCTTGTTTTTTTTTTCTTCAAAATCTCCCAATCCCGCTCTGAAGAAACACCTGCACTCTCAGTATCAGTTTTGATAGTGAAATGGATAGATACTTCAAATACTGTATTAAGCTCGTCAAGATAGAAGGCAAAGTGAGATCAAAGATCACCTGAGCAGAGCTCTCTCGCAGTCCTGGAACAGCTTGACCTTCGACAGCGTCGCGTAGTGCACCGACAGAGCTGCGATTGCGTCATTATTAGGCAGTTTCCAACTGAGTACACCCCTTTTGTAACTTCCGTGATACCAAAACGAGCTCATTTGTTGTGTATATGATCTCACTCTAGCTTGTTTGTTTCCTCGTTGACTAATGAGCACAGACTAGTCTCACGGCTGGACACTGGCGAAGGTATTTCGTCAGTACTAGACAATCATACCCAGATCAGTCTGCAGTTTGAGTGGAAGTTTCTCGATGAGTCTCTTCTCGTCGAGCGTCTTGTGCTGCTCCCACGTGTAGATGAACCAGGATCGAACCTGTATTAATATATATATATATATATATATATATATATATTGTATTTGCCAAACTAAAAATGGCATAATCTATTTTTTTACAATATAGTTAATTGTAAGTGATTAGAGCGTTCGCGTTCACTGGCAGTTTTATTTTTTACATCCTTAATAAAATTCAGAGACGGCACGAATGTATTCCTACAGTTTGCGTTGCTAATGTGTTTCAGCGAAAAACTAAATCCGAGATGAATGACGGGCGATTGATATTCTTCGCCGACCCATTGCACATGATTCCAAACCTACAGACCAGGGTTATAGCGAGAGAGTGTGCAAAAGTGAGAGACTCCCTATCGATTTCACACGATCTCTCACTCCCCCCAAAGGCCTTTCTGGATGGTCGACCGGCCTGTGGAATGATGTGATTGCAATAGACATAATCAACCAACCAATTTATTTTTGATGCTTCTAACAAAATCTATCGCAACCCAGACATGAACATGTTGTACGCTGACACATTTGTGTCTGTTTTCTTGTCGGATTCTATTCGAATCTCATAAATCGAAGACACAATGGATTCTCGGGGTCCGTGCAAATGTGTTTCAACGAAGAATGAAATGGGGACTCGCAACGGATCTACGATAGTAGAGCATCCGATCCGACCCCTAGAAAAAGATTCCAACAAACCCTCTGAGTCAATTCCTCCGGCAGTCTCAGTCGCTGGCACTCGTACAGCGCCGCGTCCATCTTTCGCCTGATTTTTAAAAATATTTTCGAAAATAGTAATTATTTTACAATTACCTGTACTCCTCCTGGTTGCGGTTGGCGTTGGAGACGATATCTCGGATCTGCAATGTTTCTTTCACTATCATATGTATTTCGTAAACCACGCCCAATCGATCTTAAAACCCCCTTTTATTTCGCAAAATTTCACCCAGAACAAATCTAAATAGAAGTAAAAAATGAAGAGGATGACGATTTCCTGGCTTTGGTTCTGGTATCTCTTCCTGGATCCCATTTCTCACCTGACCAAGCAGCAAAGCGAATACGAACACGCCCATCATCCACGAGAATGTCATGTAGATGTATTCGATAACGTTTGATGGAGCGGGATTGTTGCCTGTAATCCCAGATTTAGATACTTGTAGTCAATTTTTTTAAACGGAAGGGAGACGCATACGGAAACGTTTTCATGACGGCTCTTTGTGTTATTGTTCTCTAAATGTATTTGCTCTCAATTTTGCTATTTTCGTTATCAAAATTCAAATTAGATGTGCACACCCGTGGAGGTCGCAACTGCAGCCGTGAAGTAGAAGCAGCGAACGTAGGAATTGCCTGTAAGATGTGTCCGATCTCATTTTCCAGCGGATCCATTTCAGATTGTTGATTTCGTTATTTTTTGACGGGCAAACCCCGCAAGATTCTATTTTCGTGATAAAGTCATAGAGAAGGACAGTCAGGTCATTAAAAAAAATCTATTCATACTTTGTTGGTTTCGATTACCTCACCTTGATTGTTGTAGACCCACTTGTTGAGGTAGAACTTGGGATTGCTCCATGGGTACGCGATTTGGCCAAACGCCTGAACACAAATGTTATTTCGATTCATAGTCGGAAGAAATGTGTTTCAAACATTATATTTGATCTGTGGAAGAATACTTATCGCACTAGCACTTTTGCAGTTAATTCGTAATGAAAAACAACTAATGATATCGTGATGACATTTCCCTCACCTGTAGTGCGCTGAGCACGTAGTACACACAGCTGTTGAGATGGATAATGTAGATCATGTAGGAGAGGGTCCTGCACGGAATATCGATTAATAATAGAAAAGCGACATTTTTTAGAAAAGATCACAATCTACCTTGCTACTCGAATCGCATAGGGATTCGAGAAAGAGTTGTCGAGCATGTCGAAAAGCTGACCGAAGGCCTGTAATATTAGAAAATGTATTTCACTTTGCTATTCGAAGCCATTGCGCGAAAAATACTATAATTCACATATAATGCAAATTTGTTGAAACCGAAAATTTTCCAATAGAACGGTTCTCCAACGTTTCGCTTCTTACACTGTTAGACAGCGGTTTACGAATTCCCAAGATCCATTATCTTGGCACTTTTGCGTTCAGTCAGGAGAGGCAATTATGAATGAATCTATCGTCCGAAATTATGCTCACCTTGTAGTGCAGAAATCGATTCGCTCGGTACATTGGAAGAGGTCCGGAGATGATGTAGAAGAGATCTGCATATGTTTTAGTATTATTTTAGAGGTATTGTTGATAAACTAAGTACATACGGATACTTTTTTTTTGCAGAAATCGACGATTGCAAGAAAAGTTGCTGAAATGAAGGGGATTGCAAGTTTCAGAGTGTTTGCATCCATACTCCCTCCATTTCAGAAACAATAGTTCTCGTCGGCATTGCAATTATTTTGCTTCCTAGCAATAATAAAGAAATTTCCTTCTTATCCAATGAGGACAAGTTGTAGATCCAGCCTCTCATTTATTATGTACATGTTACCTGTTGGAAGAATGGAGATGACGTCCAATTTGAATTCTCTGCTATCCAGGTACTCTTTTGACGTTTCACGAATTGAAGTCTGTAATTGTATTTCCGTATTTCCCCTTCCCCTACCAAGCCAACTACTCACGTCTCTACCCGATTTTCCTATGTACTTTCCGCAATCCGATGATCCCAAATCACCCGAGCTGGGTAAGGAGATCGACAGTGTCGAGAGGTTCCCTCTCGATGTTTCTATCTCGCCTCCGACCCCTTTCTGGAGGTTAAACTTGTATTGATATCTACTCACAGTCGGCATTCCTCCCTTCATGAACTGCCTTCTCGGCTTCCAAATGATCATGTCCGACAGGTAGATCAAATCGAAGAAGTAGTCCAGCATGAGCCACCACACCAGATTATTCTGCAATTGCATCATCAATAGGCAATTCCGTCAACAACTGATTTTTGATACTATATTGTCCTCCGGTAGACTTCGAGAAATAACGAAACAACAGGTTGCGTAAGAGGCAAATCACTCCTTGCTCTCCTCATTTCTCACAATCTCTCACTGCTGGAGCGGTGCATTTGCCTCTTATGCAACCCGTTGTTTAGTTATTTCTCGAAGTCTATCCTCTGGTAATAATCGACAGTGACAATATTCCGCCTTGAAGGAGGTGTGAAACACATTTCGAAATTTGGAAAAGCAACTTCATTTCCAGCCAAATTAGATGTTTTGAGGGACTGAATCTCCATTCACAATCAAATGCTAGTGAAATTTGTTGTTAAATATGGCCATTTACCTCATCCGAGCAATGATTGACTTATCGATTGATAAATATTGTTAACAATCTCACTTTTGTCTGGTACGGATAGCTGCTTCTCAGCGGAATCGTGATTGCATTGTAGAGAAAGGCGATGGTTTGTAGGGAGAGCCACGCCATGTTCCAGCGAGCTGCAAGTTATGTTAATTTATTTATTTATCACATTTTGATCATTTTTTGGCACTACTCACGTAGTATACACAGGGCGTGACCGTATGTACAAAAATGATCGAGAAAAAGAAAAGCAACTGAACGGAGGCAATTTCATGTTTCAGAGTTTCTACTTCAACACTCTCAATTTCAGAAACAATATTACGAGGTGTGTCTTCGAACAAATAAATAATGTTTCCCTCCCAATTGAGATCATGCTGCGCGGCCAGTCTACGTTATTCGTTTCGGAAAAAAAAATGGTTTTCAACTTCTTTGCGAAAAGACAAAATGGGAATTGCACATTTCAGTGAGTAATGGTCTGACCCCTCTCAATTCTAAATGCTCTCTAGCATTGTCTGATTGATGAGAGAGCATGTAAAATGAGGAGAGTCTGATCATTACTCATTTCAGTCGTCTACTTTCTCATTGTAAAACAGTCGTCGCATTCATTTGCACACCATGTTTTATAAAGAATCTATAAATTGGAAACGGCAGATTTCTTCACTTAGCACAATCTCTCGTCCACCGACCGATTAACGCTGCATTCATAGTCGCTGCCCTATCATTTTGAGGTGTCAAAAATCTCCTCAATTTGCTCACTCTCTTGACCGGTCGATTGTCGAGAGAGTGGGTAAAGTGAGGAGATTTTTGACACCTCAAAATGATAGGGCAGCGACTATGAATGCAGCATAAGAGAAAAGGAAATGTATTCGTAATTTGATATGAAACATAGAAATCGCGTAATACATACAATTAGGATCGACAGTTCTCTTGAGAATCGTCGGCGGCCGTCTGATCTCTCCCTTCTCATCCAATTCCTCCACTTCGTGCTGCAAAACACATGATTCCGCGTCTACAGAACGGGGTCGGGAGCGAGAGAGTGTGCAAATGTGAGAGAGTCCCATTTTACAAGCTCTCTCACGCCGAATGCCTTTCGATATGAGAGACCGGCCTGTGGCCAAGTATTCATATCATGCTTTTTGCAGCATTCTCAGTTTTCGCACATGCTACACAAATGCCTTACAAGAGGATCGCTTTCTTTCTCGGCAATAATTCTCACTTATCCCTTCGTTGTAAACTTGAATATAATCGTTAGTGATGAAACAATGCTTCCCTTGTTAAAACGGGGTTTCACACTACTCTCAAGTAAGCGAAGCTTGACGGCATAATGATCACGATTGGGCGATTACCGTCATTAGAATCTATTCTAGATATCTCTTTATAAATACGCGCGGTGTCCCACATAAGTCGCATCACATCTTATTTCCGTCAGTGCCCACATTGTTTCCAACCTTCAGGAAAGAGGTCTGGAGCAACAGGGAAAGTGAGAAAGAGTACCTCTCACTTTCCCACACTCTCTCGCTCATAACCCCTTTCTGGAGTGTTGCCTCACATTAATTCCGATAAGTGAGCTGAGAGACGCTCTCCTCTCCTCTGGATGCCCCTGTGTCGACTGCAGTTCCTCCTCTTCCGCCTCTTGCAATAACGTCTGAAAAAATCGATAAATTAAAGTTAAATTGTAATTAAAATAGCATCGGAACAAAAAATCAAATAATATTTTTATCACGCCTTGCCATTCGCCTATTTAAATATTCATTGTATCATTTTTAAAAAAATATTTAGCTTATAGAGTGTGCGCAACTATTATTATGTAACGTGTGTTTCAAAATCCCTCATCGAATACCGATTAGAAATTCCTGTTGTGAAAAATTGAAGATCTCACCGTGAAACATATTTGGAAACTCATAAAAAATGGAAATTAATTTGTACATTTTTAAAAAAAAACTGCGTCTTCCTTGCTGATCTTCTGCGTCTTCCTTGCTGATCTAGGGTTTTTCTTGATTCGACCGATAAACCATCACGAATTACTGTAATCCATTTCTGACATGGATCACAGTAACTGCAGCTCCTACCGTAACCGTATCTCACCTCTCTGACGTCACTCGTTCTCCTCTTCACTTCGCTCACAAGCAGATGAAGACGGTCCTGGACGAGAAATGAGAGACGAGAACTGGGAAAATAAACCTTTTAATAAATTTTAAAAAAGTTACCCACCCTCACCCTCTCTATAATAGTCGTTTGCATGAAGATTCATAGATTCAACTTTGTCTACATACGTACTCGCTATCTCAGCACACCATACTACCGCATAGCGACACCTCCAGAAAGGGGTCTAAAGGACAACAGAGTGCGGAGAACTGTTAGAGACCCTCTCAAAATCACATACTCCCTCGCCCCCTGAATGGCCTTTGGCAGCTTGCAATATTACGTCAGAGCCATGCAGAATTTTTCTTTTCTCGGCATTTCATCATTTCGCACCTGCCATTTCTACCGAATTTTTCTTTGACTCATTTTCAACTTTGCCTTCGAATGCGTCACACTTTCAGTCACTCAGTAAACTCTCTTTCGTTCTACTCTCTCAGAATAGCAGTCAACACACTCGTATCGGATGTCACTAGTAATGAATGGGAGGCGAGAGAGAGAGAGAGAGAGAGTGGCAAAGGGCACCGTCGTCTAAAGTTCAGTGGCGCGCGCCACATTCCTCTCTTTTCGAGGATTCTTCCATTGCTCTTTTCTCCGCAACATCTGGAGTTTATGGGCTTTTTAGTGCTTGCAAAGAGCATGACTATCATTTTCCTCTACCTTTCACGCTGTTTCTCTCCCAAATTCCGAACTGGGAGTATTTCTCACCCTCTAAACCATATTTGCCACACTGCCCGCGCGATCTCTGTCACAATTTCGACGCCGCGAGCTGTTTTCTCGTCTGAATCTCCCTTTTTCACACAGTCTCTCGTCTTGTCTAACCGATCAGCCGGTATGATTCCTTATCAGCTTGTAATTTTCCCCTTGTCGTCACTGGTTTTCGTGCGTCCTCTCACACGCGAAAAGCATAAAATCCGGCGGCAAGACATTCTTCCCATCTTTAAAGATGCCCGCCATACCACTCGGTAAAGCCTCCAAAAAGGGGTCAGGAGTGAGAGACTCTCGCTCCTACCCCTTTCTTGAGGTTTGACCGGCTGTGTTATGATTTCATTCTTTAAAGGCACCGGCCCGCTTAATCTCACTGACATGTTTGACATTGCTTCTATTTTAAGAGCGACGCCTAGAAAGAAAATGCTTTTGACACGTCTGGGAACTAGAGTCTCGGCGACAGAAAGAAGTTGCCGTCATAACACTTTCCACTTCCTCGTGTTTTTCCCAAACTCTCGTTTCTAATATTCAAATTCACACCGACGCTTAATGTATTGCCTGCGAATTACTTTGAACTTCAAGTGTGCAGTAAAAAAGTAATGCGAGATGGGAACAATTCGTACTTTCGGACTTTATCTCCACGCTCTATCTCATTTTTCATCGGACGCACCCGCAATCTGCGCAATTTCGCGTTGTAAGAAGCGATTTGGACGACGAGTCGGCGGCGATTTCTATTCTTCTTTTCCCACCTTTATGCTGACCGCACGCGGTGTACTTTATTCTATGTAATTCTAGGCATTTTAAAAATGATTCTTGGTGTTTCAACCGTTGACCTCCCTTGATTTTAGGCTACTTGCTTAGTACTTTCTGTGACAACCATAAAACATTTGTGTATATCTCTCCATTTTATTCTCAGATTATTCGTTTCATCGTTCGATCTCTCCTGATTTACGCTTGACATCAAACTTCCAAATCCGGCACTATCAGTCATATCTCCCTTATTCCTTATTCTGATTGATCTGTTCTTCTAATCACCTCTTATCGGGGCAGAGACTAACGCTTCGAGACATGGAAAGAGCAAGAACCGAAAATGTGGGTCGACGGTTGTAAATGCGGGCGCCCGGTGACTTCATGTTGCACGTTCTATTGAAGAGTGGTGAGAGGGTGCGCGAGTGATCCACGAACACTGTTTTTTTACACCACACAATTCCACCGACGCCGGTCATTTCTCCCGAAAGGGGTTTGGAGTGGGAGAGCGTGTAGAATCGCGAGCGACTCTCTCATATTTGCATACTGTCTCGCCCTGACCCCTTTCTGGAGGTTTGGGATGGCACGTCAGGAGAGCATAGGAAGCTGTGTTTGAGTACGCGCTTTCGACGCTATTTTGAGTCGCTTGGTACACATCGAAATTGAAACTTTGACCGTGATGTTCAAAGGCGAACTATGTGTAAGTAGTGAACAAACATGCTGAGAGTTCGCAACCTTCCCATTGGATTAGCAGAAGCAACAACTCAGTACCACCGACCCATCCTCACAGTTCGAAATCTCATTGCATTGTAACGATTTATAGAATTACAAAAGAAACACAACGCTCCTAAAAATCGCTAGAATCAGGACACAATCTGGGCCAATTATCTGTGGATGGTTTCCGCCGGGCCCATTATACTTTTATCTGTTGATCATTTGAAAAAATGTCCTACTGTTTTCTCTCCGTGCAAAGTTTTATTTTCCGCCATGACCTCATTGTCCTCATGCTTGTGGTTATCAGCATCATCTCTTCCTCCTCGACGATTCTGTCTGAGTTATCGTCCACCTCACATATAATATGTGACATAGAGACCATTTCAAATTAGTTCCGTGATCCTAGTAGCAAGTTCCCACAACCACAGGATGATCTCATTGCCAAGGTGCCGTAGAAAAATAACCAGATCCTTCCAGAGGACTTTTAGAGTACGCTTTGATTGTGGTCCTTATCAGCATCGTCGCCTTCTCCCTTCCTCCTCTCTGTCTGATTTATCGTGCACCTCAGTCATAATGATGGTTATCAGTATAGTTATCACCCACACTCCCTCAGGAGACAATGGGTGCGCGACAATGGGCATCGAAATTTCTCGCTGTTTTTCATCGAAAAGTGCAGTTCCGGGGAAAAAAAGTTGAATGGAGTTCGACGATCCCGACACATGATTCCAAAGCTACAGACCAGGGTTAGGGCGAGAAAGTGTGCAAAAGTGAGAGAGTCCCTCTCGATTTCGCACACTCTCTCACTCCAAAGGCCTTTCTGGAAGGTTGACCGGCCTGTGGAATGATGTGCCGAGACCCGATTATATGTGCTCCCGCATGATACCTCTACACATCATTCCTCCGACAGGCCAACCTTACAGAAAGGCCTTTGGAGTGAGAGAGCGTGTGAAATCGAGATGCTCCCTCTTACTTTGCATACTCTCTCGCTCTAACCCTGATCTGTACGTTTGGAACCATGTGTCTATGCCTTGATGCAATTATTAAGTTTTCCGAATTTATTTCTTCTGAATATCACGTTCATTTCGTAGAGAAATGGATTGAATTCGACTGTGGCGTGGGCAATAAAATGATCACAACCAGAAACCATCGGCCATTTTCGGAGAGCATATCAGTTATCAGTGATTTCAGAGAGCGTGGAGTCCGAGGGTTTAGAAGCCGTAGATCACTTCTGCATGTGACGTATCGAAATCAGCACAGTGCGAGAGAACCACAGCGACACAATGGAAAATGACGATTCGCGCGTTGATTAGAAACTCTCTCTCTCTCTCTGTCGGAAGAATGAGATGATTCTGAGAATTCTCTCTCTCTCTGCCCCTCCCTCCTATTCATTTTTGTGTGCGCCCATCCTAACTTTTGATGACATTATTGCGTTTCTTTCCGGTGTCAAGAGATTACAAATCCGAATTCGCCGCGAGGCCTACGCCCAGGCATGTGTAATTTTCGTATTTTCAACCGTGCCTTTCAATTTATTTTACCAGACGGCATGTCTGGTAGCCCTGGCTGGTAGATCGAGAAAGCAAATTCACGAATTTCCAATCTTCTCTTTAGCGAACAGTTGTGCGGTAGATCATCGTCGGACCAATTTATTTATTTAGTAATTATGCAAAATTTTCTCACCGTGCATCATCCGCAGCCGTCTCGCTCTTGACCATGCGATGCGTGAGACCGCCGCTCTGAGAATACGGTAGTCAGTTATTGATCGATGGGCTACAGTTCCCGATACTACAGTGTCTTACCATATTATCATCGTCATCTTCCGCCTCAGTATCGGGCATGGTCTCGATGACAATGGGAATGAGGGTCTGACGACGAGAACCATCTGAGAGTACTGAATTCAGGATCTGATTATCGATTTCCGCTAACCATGCTGCTCGGTTGGCTGTTCCTCGGGCACCGTCTCGAGGTCGACCTGTTGGAGGGAGGCTCGCTCCGCGTCCTCTCTGAAATGCAATCAGTTATCGATTGATAGCTACAGTACCCCTCACCTAGCTTCAGCATCGTAGTCGCGCGCGACGGGATCGTTGAACTGGATCTCTTCGATCTGAAGTTATTGATTATTTTGATTGATTTGAATTGATTTGCTCACCAAACTCCGTCGCTTCGGCTGGCCCTCCATGTTGATGGTGCGCGCGGAGACGCCATCCGGAGAGAGATTACTGTAAGTGGGATCGATATGCGGACTCCTAAAAAGGGATCAGGAGCGAGGTGGAGTGTTATGGTAGATATAGGGACTCGATCATTGCATTGCATTTTATTGTATACCCTTTCTGTAGAATTTAAAATCCATAATTTTGATTGAAAGGGCGAACCTTCTTGCAGTCCCGATCGAGCTCGAGTCATCATCGGAGCTGTACAGTCGACGCGATTGACTTTGTTTCTAAAATGGGAATTATAATTGAAACAATAATATAAAAATTACACCGAAAATCATATTTTATTACTAAAAATCAATAAGAGAAAAATTACGATACCAAAAGTATCGCATACTGATCAGGCAAAAGATGTACTGTTGATCGATTTTTTTTTTCTCGTTTCCTTCGATTTTCTCGCCTTTTCTTCGTTTCTTTTTCGCGTTTTCTTGTCCGATCCCTTATATTACTCACAAATTTGTCGAGGAACTGGAATTTGCGCTGCTGCAGTCTGTCGGGGAGTCGGGACATGGTCTAGACGTTTCCTTGATTGACACTCGCCGTCGTTTAGGCGACGTTAACCGGTAGACTAGTGGGGGAATGCTCGTTCATCCTTTCCCTAATCGTCGCCCCGTCGCCTTGGGAACGAGTAGAGCATCTTCTCCCCTCCTATCTTCCTCTCACTCTCGTCCATTAGAATCCCTAATAAGCGAGACGGCCGGCGGGGGTTTTACGAGGCGAAAGAGCCCGAATTCAGCCTAAGTTACACCCGATTTGCAGTGATACCTCCCCGGAATGGATTAATCAGCGAGGAGTGGCCGATTGCGGGCTAATTTGCAGCGGAAATTGGCGAAAGTGGCACTGATTCACACCCAATTTCGAACTGTCAAATTGGAGTTACATGGTTTTTGTATAGCGGCGTCCGTTCCTATTTTGTCAATGAATCAGCCGGGGTATCCAGTGGCGAACAAGTGGTGTAAATGTCCTCCCCGCGAGGGTGTGTAATGGCTTCCTCATGGCTCTAGGGGCGCTTTTTTCCACTTTAACTTCTTTCTCGTCGAGAGTCTGACTGGCCGCTTCAAGGGCACTTTTTTCTGCATTTTTAGTAGCGTAGGCTAGACGCAGTGGCTGGTTGAGTATTTTCCGAGTAGGATTATATTAGAAAAGATATATGCGTTGATAGTTTATGTATTTTGCAGGCCTTTAAAATTTTAATTAGTTATTTCATCAGTGTGTCCGCTCTCTTTTGCTTCCGGCCTGGTCGTCAGGTGTCGCCCACTTTCTAGATCTCTCTCTCTCTCTCTCTCCCTCCCCTCGGGGCCATACTCGCGAGCTCACAAGAGATATTGAGGCAGCTCCGCTGTGTGAGAGAGCGTGGCGATTGGACAGGGCGCAGAGAGCGAGAGAAGTAGAGACGACGACGAGAGAGCGCGGCGATTGCAGAGAGTGCAGAGATGCAGAATTCCGAGACCAATGTGAAATGTGATGAGAGAGAGAGGCGATGTCGTTGTGGTAGATAACGTTTTTATGCGTCTAGAATAATCTGAGTACTCAGCGCTAATGGGGTAGATCTACTTCAGCTTGGGGGAATATCTTCCGTCTGGTAAGGGGAAGATCTACTTCAGACTGAAGTAGATCTCCCCCGTATCTTCTTCGTAGCTGACGCCTGTCTTCCTTCTATCAGTCAAGCTTATTCCCGATTATACGCTGTTATTTTTGATAATACTGTTTTTATATGTTGATTTCTTCTCAACGAAGGCATCTGATTGACAAATATATAATATAAAGCGGAATGAGCTTCCATAAGACTAGTTTTTGGAGACGCCGTATAGCTGAAGTAGACCTCCCCCCTAGCTAAAGTAGATCTACCCAATAACTGAAGTAGATCTACCTTGGCCCAAAACTGAAGTAGATCTCCCCACTGCCAGACGGAAGATCTCCCCCACAGCTGAAGTAGATCTACCCTCTCCCATTTTAGCTGAATTAGACCTCCCCCCGATCTGAAGTAGCTCTACCCCATAAGCACTGAGTACGTGCAAAACGCGAGCTTTTTTCGCTTAAAATATTGCCAAGACACACGTTATGCTTCGAATTTGACGATGCCTTCAGTGCTACTGATAACCTCTCCTCCTCCTCTCTCTCTCTCCTCCCTTAATTCTCCATTCATTTCTACCTTTGATCTTTTCATCATGATTGCCTTTCTCCTTATCGCCTCAATTCCTCTTAGTTTCCCCCCCCCCCTCTTGATTCGATGTCTCTGTGGTGCGTGCATGCAGTTGTATCAGAATCATGCACCGGTTATCAGTAGTATCGGTGGTTGGATTATTTCTTTGAGTCTTGATATTCTTTTTTAAACTTCTCCAGAATATATTGTGTGGCGGAGGTTGAACGAAGCGGGTTACAATTCCGTGCTAAAAATTCCAGCGGGCCAGTGCATTTCCAGTGCTTTAAATGAGAATAATTTTAATATCAATCCAAGTAGCTGCATTTTTCGAAACTGAACGAATAATAGTGCAATGTTTTATACCCAGGTGGTTAGATGCTTCCGATTCGCAATATTTGTAGAATTTCTTATATTGAACTGATCTGCATTCTCCGCCTGGCTCTAAACTATTCCAAATACATTCCCCCATTTTTATCGCCGCGCTACGATATTCTGTAGTCACGAGTGTGTTCTACGGGAGTTAGTGCAGCTCCTGCCTTTAGGCATACTGCTGAACAGTTCAGTGGAGATTAGGCACGAAAAAGTTCTAGCATTGTCGGAATCAGTAAATCCATAGGTCGAAAGGGTGCGTTGCGGCGAGCCGAAAATGCGGGTTGGGTTAGTCAAAAATGGGCCTGAAAACCCGAAAAAGCGCGTTGGGTTTCAATTATTTCACCAAAAAAAATCTGAAAATGCGGGTTGGCTTCGTCATTTTTACGTACCTTTCGGCCTATGAGCAAATCGCTGCTGATTCCTGTAAACTTACAGTATTTTCTGACAATATGTTGATCAATTATCAATCCGGGTAGAACGATGCTTCATATTTAGAAGTTGAACGCATAATAGTGCAATAGTTTATGCCCAGGTGATTATTGGTTTCCGCCTCACCAGAAATCTAGAACTGGTTTGACTTTACCAATTTTCGGTAATTAAATTGCTCTGGACTTATCCAAATTCATCTCCCCCCATTTTTATTTCCACACTACGATATTTAGTAGTCACGAGGGTGTTCTAGGAGAGATAGTGTAGCTCCTGCCTTGAGGCCTACTACGAAAAGAATTGCCATGGAAAATAGGCACAAAAAAGTGTAAGCGATAACATTTCAGTAGCAAAAGGTGCTGAAACTTCCACAGAGGCTTACTTCGTGCATATTTGGGCATACTTTCTTTCCCTTTCTCACACACGCTGAGAACATACGAAAATTAGCAGGCGAGAGCTCTCACGCTCGGATTTCTGCCCCCTTCTTACTGCTACACTCTGAGCCATGCCCGTGTTCTCTCTCTCTCTCTCTCTCTCTCTCTCTCTCTCTCTCTCCTCCAATATCCTGCCTCCTTTCTTAGCCCCTTCCTCTCTCCTCCCTGACTTTGCTGGCTTCCGTCCCCGCCTGCTATCTTCATTTTCATCATGCGCACACACTCTGAGTTTTTTTCCCTCCCCTCCCTCCCCTCCTAGAATCCCGGCCCTACTGCTGAATCTGTATAATCTGCTCACTTAAACAGAACATAATTGAAGATTCGCCCTTTTATTCCCCCTATAGTCCTCACCGCCGACCCCCAACTGGAGATTTGAGGATTCATGTGCCAGTAGACTAGTGCTGAAGGAACCAGATGTGGCACATTGAACCGAGCATATGCGACAGATTCGCGGCTTGAAATGAGTTATTGACCGTGTAAAAAATTGCCTACCATGATTTTCGATCGAAATTACCACTCTGTCTTGCGTTTGTAGCACCTCTTACAGGTATAGGTATTTAATCTGTGCCACCATTAGACCTCGCACCTCCTCCCCCTTCTCTTCCTGCGTTGTCATTTCAATTCCTCCCTTTGATTCCTCCTTTTGACGTCTGTCTCCTGGTTTTAGCCTCACCTTCGCTAATCGTCGACGTCGAAATGCCCTAGAGCAATTTTCGTCTGTGTTTTCTCTATTTTTGCACGCTCATGTGCTGAAATGTGTGCCTTCAGTGTAAATTCGCGTGTACGGTGTATCATTCATGCTCAGGTTACGGTCATAGACCAAAAACGTTTGTTCCCGAAAGTCCCAAATGATGTCGAGTTTGTAGGGTTGTAGGGTGAAAAATCGAAAATGATGTTTGATTTTTCAATAATTCATGCGCTGCCGCGCCTGGATGACCTGAAATGATGTCTGATTTTTCGAAATTTCGCCGCAAAAAGTCGAAAAAACTGTCTGGTTTTGTTCCCTTCCACGAAAAAAAAACGAACTTTTTGGTCAATGGTTACGGTTATAAATTGTTAGATGGATTCGTTTTGCATACACTGGTAAGCTTGTAGCGCGCTAAAATATTGCTACAATTCCCATCAAGCCTGCATGTTTTATTTGGTAGGAGCGTTTCATTCGTAGTTAGGGAGATTGCTGCAAATTAAGCTTGATTCGAGTAAATGTGTCTCTATTATCATAGTACAACAAATGTCGAGAGCAACCAGAGATGAAACGGGGAATTCGCGGGTTCATGAGAGACACGGCGTTCTGGGAAAAGCGCAAAAATTAAATTCGTCACGAGACAAAAAAACTTGAACAAGCTATTATCACACTCTCTAACTGTTTGTCTATATTTGCATAGACTCCGCTTCAAAGAATAGTTTGAATACAAAGATTCTGGTACAAGGCGCTAACCTAGCCTATAATAAAAATTAATTTAGAACCATCGATTTGATTTTTTCTCACACAGACCCACTAGAATGCCGTATGTAGATCATAGATCACTGTTGACGAACTCCTCTTGCTTCGGATGAATGGAGAAAGAAAGTTTGCCTGTCTCTCTCTCTCTCTCCCGCTCATTCAAGCTTCATTTCCTCTCTCATCGCTATCGTCCCTCTTGTATTGACGGTGGAAAGGGCGGCGAGGGAGGGGAGAGAGAGAGAGAGAGAGAAAGAGAGAGAGAGATGGATGAGACAGTAGAGAGACAAAGTAAACACGCACACTCATCATCATCATTCGAGGGCGTCTTTTGATTGGAGGTACGATTGGTGTAGTGCGCCCATTCATGCTGCCACAAATTGCACGATTTTTTTAGCGAAAAAATTGGCGTTAAGAGAGCGAAATAATCATGATTAGAGCAATTGTGACCTTATTTAGCCTGTAGTAGATGCTATGTGTCCTTTTCTATTCTTTTTGTTGCAAATATTATTTTGCGATTGGTTGGTTGTAGAGCGGCGGTAAGGAAGTATACTGTAATCGGGTGGGCAGCTTACCGCAAGTTGTAATTTACATTAGCGCCCACGCACGCACTTGGTAGATTGATTCTACGGAATTTGGTATTTGCCCCTGATGATTTCTCTGTTTTTTATGAATACCCCTGGCGGATTCGTGTTATCTCCTCCTTTCTTGAGACTTGTTGGTTCATCTCTTCTGATTCTTTCTGGTTCCTCATCCTCTCCTCACATGAACCCGCGATCATTCCCCGTTTCATCTCGGGTACATTCCCGTTGTCACTTTTTCTACACTTATCGCTGATACCCCAAGTATCCCCATGGTATAGTAGAATCTATCAATTCGCATGCATTCCTCACAGTTGTTCCATCTAGTTACAATCTCTCTTGTACTATGCACAAATTGCTCGAATTTTGCTTTTTAAGAGAAAAAAATGTTGTAAGGGAGCGAAACTATGCTGCACCTGATCTTATTTATCTTTTACTATCTGGAGGTTTTGACTGTGCCGTGGAACATTGCGATGTTGGCGATTCACCTCTCTCTCTCTCCTCATGATTCGAAACCTACATAGAGGGGTCAGGACGAGATAGTGTGTAAAAGTGAGAGAGTTCCTCTCAATTTTGCACGCTCTCTCACTCGAAAGCCCTTTCTGTGTGGTTGGCCGGTCTGTGAAATTATGTGTCTCCCCCTCATGATCTCGACAGCCTCACATGCACTCCTCACGCAGTTGTTCCATCTGCTTCCAATCCCTCGCGTACTCCCTCCCCCCCGCGGGTTTCCCGTTTCGCTGAGCGCACTTTTTTGTCCCCTGTCATCATGATGTAATTATGTTGAATTGACTACATGGTTTATTAGCACGATATATAATTGTGATAAATAAATCATAATTTATTTATCATGATAATGCGGTGCTGATGCCCCCTTCCCGCCCGCGCGTTCCTCGTTTCATCGCTCGTACTATATTCCCTATTGTCAGCGTAAAACGATTCTGTCCTTGTAATAGTAAGGTAATCATGTAAACATGATTCTCAGAACTTCGTAATTTATCATAATGATGCGTCGTGGAGGTGCATAATTTCCCCACATCATTATTATCGATCACTATTTCCCCCATGTATCAGAACCCGAACTCTCATTATCTGAATTTTGCACGGAATCATAACAACATTGTGTTACCGAGATGAATGATTGATTGATGGCTTCTCAGTTCCCATCTTTCATGAACCCGCGAATTCTCCGTTTCACCTCGGGTACATTGCCCTTGGCATTTGTTGAATCGCCCTCGCTCTGTGCAGTTCCCGAGAAATTATTGACAACTGTTATAATTATTTTCTGTTATATTTCGGAACGCCTTTCTCATGAACCCGCGAATTCCCCGTTTCTCCTCTGCTACTTTGCCCTCGCCATCTGTTATTCTCTGATCACATGGTATCGGCATCTTTCAAGTTCTAATCAATCAATACTTGCAGCAACCTCCTCTCTCCCCCTTGCTGCAGTTGGTGTCGGTGCAGCACGCTGGCAGGCCGCAGTTGCAGCAGATCGATAGAAGAGAAGAAGGAGACGATTCGGTAGTAGCAGCCCGAGATCGACCCCCGACTAGGCAACGAAAGAGCGTTGACGTGAGTTGAGATTGCTTAGTGATGATGCAACGTGGTGCTAGGGAAATTCGTCTAAGAAAACAATAAGTCTAAGCGGGACAGCAATCATTTTTCAAAGTCTATATTTCTCACTCCCCTTGCGCCTATTAGGCTTCGATGTATTTCCCTGTGAACATCGGTGGCGTTCTTCACTAGCGTACTCGGGCAAATCTAATCTTTAATTTTTAATCTTTAATCTTTAATCTTTATTCTCCAAGGGGCGATTTTGGGAGGGATTTGGATTTATCTTGACGTTATGATGGATTCTTCGGCTCTGGATCGAGCACTTTTTGTGGTGGCGGAATCAGGCAGTTTTCGTGTCACAATCACAACTTACGGATTCGCGAGGTGGTCATGACTAATTTTGGGGTCTTTCGAAGACCTACGGAGAAGGGGATTTTGGGGGCAGTTACTAGGCGGGAGGGGAGGTTATTCCAGAACGTTATGGATCGACTTGCACAAGTGGAAATAGAGCCTGTTCTGTAAGGAATCGAGATGCGTAAGCCATGAGAAAATCTGAGAGAACGTGCTAAAGGAGCAAGCGTGTATAGATTGGTGGCGTCCACCAGCGCGTGTCTATGGATGGAATCATGCAAGAACTGTAGGTCACGCAGAGCCCTGCGATACTCAAGGGTCTCTATTTCGAATAATTTGAGGCGGTTGGGATAGGAAAGTGGAGGGTGTTGACTACGCTTGAGAACTCTTCTAGTGAACTCTCGCTGTACATTCTCTAATCGATTAACTAGGCCGATTGCGGTAGGATTCCAGATTACGGTACTTGACTCGAGGAGTGGCCGGATGTAAATCTTATAGGCCTTAATAAGGGTATTAGAGGAGTTTGTGTGAAATGATCTTAACATTAGATTACACATGGACCGGGTCTTACGCGTTATTTGGGTAATATGATATCCGAAGTTCAGTCCTTTGGAGAAGTGAACTCCTAAATCTCTAACATTATTAGAGGATGCGATAGCGAGGTCATTCAACATATATTTTGATCTATTCTTTAGGCGGCCTAAATGGAGAACGGCACATTTAGGTGTACTCAGTGTCATGTTCCACTGAGAGGTCCAGTCGGCAATATTATTTATTGCTGATTGTAGGTCATCGCTACGGTCGGGAACAGTTGTGTAAATTTTTAGATCATAGATCATTTTTAGATTAGAAAGAGAGATATATCTGATGAATACTTACGTCCTAGTTGGAACGTCGTTTATGTTGAAATTTCCTAGTAGACTCGAGTGATTTTCCCGGTATGTCGAGAAAACGCAACTGTACCGGGATCCTAGCTAGGGGGGAAATATCCGTGAGAAAAAAATACCCCGCTAACTAGACGAGTGGTCGTCTAGACACTGCTTGCGTCCGATTACCTAGTCATGACGACATGCGATCGTGGTTTGCGTGCATTACCCACGGTGTGTTGACGTATGCCTCGAGGAGGCTCCTGGTCCCGTAGGGCATACACTGAGACCAACGTCAGTCGGGGAGAGATAGGAGCTGAAAATAGAAGAACCCCTCCTCCTCACTCTCTATTTCTTCGAAATGTCAATGAAGTGTGTGTGTGGGGGGGATGCTGTGCGAGATGTCTGTAAATGCCTTGGGGGACTCGGCAGCTCCGGCGGCTGGCGCGTCGCTAGTTCTTGGTCTTACTCGCTAAGCTCGCGACGAGTAGGAGAAAGAGAGAGGCAGAGAAAGAGAGAGAGAGAGAAGCAGAGAAAGAGAGAGAGCCATTGTGAGGGAAAGACGGACAGAGAGGGGGAGGGGTGGTTTGAGAATATGAAAGGGAGGGAGGAGGGAGAGAGTGCTCCTCAGGCTTCAGTAGATCGATTGAGGGAGAGGAGGAGAGGCATGGGGATAGAGAGGGGAGGAGAGAGAGAGAGAGAGAGAGAGAGAGAGAGAGAAAGGGGAATGAAGATAGAGGGAGGAGGAAGGGAGGGGGAGGACTCAGTAGTAGAAGACTCGTCTCGTCCCTTCTCCTGAGTCAGTGCGTCCCAGTGTCCCACTTATTCTCCTGAGGATACCGTACTGCCCAGGGTGCTGTAGCCTCGCCCATTATCGATTAGCTACTGTAATCGATCGGCTACCGTAGTACAATGGAAGAGACGGGAGCCGGAGGTGGTGGAGCCGGCGATAAGCCCTCCTCCTCCTCTAGCAGCGCTGCAGCTCCAGCAGCTATGGGAGCAGGCGGCAAGAGGGAGTCGATATGGAACGCCGTGTCTCCACTGTATGACACGGATGATACCAGGTTCGGGCGAAAATGCGGATCAAACTGGGCGAAAATGCCGGATTTGGCGTGAAATTGGGTGAAAATGCGGGGTTTCCGCGCAAAATTGAGCGATTTTAAAGGGAAGACGAGGAAATTGTTGAGAGAACTGGGTGGAAAATGAGGTATTTCAGTGCGAAATGAAGAGTTAGCAGGGGAAATGAGGATTTTTGTATGTAACATTGGAATAAAAAAAAGAATAAAGTGAATAAAATTGCAGGCAAGCGCGTCGCGAGCGCAGAATGAGCAAGCGGCATGACAGCATCGAGTTGGCCAGTCTGGGTGAGTACGGTATACCCGTGTGTTTTTATTGATTTTTTGCTAGCGTTTTGGTGATTTTCCTTGGTAATTATAGTGTTTTTTTTGCCTCGAGAATGTACCAAAAATACTGAATGTGCCAAATTGATGCGCGTTATTTAGAGTAGGTGCGACGGCGAACGGATTGAATATATTCGAACGTGACTCAAATGTGTAGCGCGCGTGAGACGGCGAATGGCCGGGTAGGCCGAACAGTGGGAAATGTGGACTCAGCTGGCGCCATGTCCACTTTTCTCTGTTGCTGACCGCGACATTCACGTTTCTGCTTGTCCTGATATTGCAAGTTTTTCTCTCGAAATTGATGCTTCCCTTATGCGTGATGCAAATTAATAAAAATTGTTGTCTGATAAAAAAATCTTTACTGTAGCCAGCTCTCCGTTGTTTCCAACTGGCCGAAAGATCTGAGTTTCGACATGCTGTTATGCGGTTATCTTTTCTCGATTCGACGGTTCTCCCCTCCTGCGAAACGGAAACAAAAATAATTTCAATAAAATACTACGTATTAATAGTATATTTTTAAAAAAAATCTTCCTTTGAATAATTTAATTTCTTGGATAGCTGAAGGGCTCTTTTTTATCGCCCATCGTCCACTAAAAAATTTCACTGAAAACACCTGCATTTGGTCTATTTTGGCATTTCAACATAATGAGCTAGCAAATTCAGAGTGCCGCCGGATCCTCATGTTTTCATTTATGATTCTTACGAACATTTATTGAATATTTTTATATTTAACTTATTTTATGTGGCAATTTCAGCCCCCGGCACTCGTGTGATGTTCCTCCTCAAGGAGAAGTCCGAACTGCCCGCGCTCTTCACCGAGATGGGCGAACTGGGCGGAAACGAGTGGCGAGAGACGGCGAGATGGGTCAAATTTGAGGAGGAAGTCGAACAAGGTACGGTAGACACACCGAGGGAGGCTATCGAGAAATGACTTTAATGATTGGATAGGCATCGACAGGCCAGTCAACTCTGCAGAAAGGTGTTCACACTTAGAACCATAGAGCGCGTCAAATGTAGAGGAACTCTCTTACTTTCTGTAGGCTTGGAATCATGCGCGTACGGTAGACAGTGTTTGGATGACGTAGTTGCTTGTTTTCACGTCTTTTTAGGCGCTAGAGTCAGGATTTAGACACTATTGTGTTCGCTCGCAGCCCATTCTCAGAAAGCTTGCTAGCTGTTCCTCGTGGAATGCTCAACAGCTTCTATACAATTCCCGCGCTTCCTCCTATCCCTCTTGTTTGGCGCACACGTCACTAACCATGCCAAGCCTCCAGAAAGGGGTCAGAGTGCGAGAATTCTCTCATTTTCGCACATTCTCTCGCTCGTGGCCCCTTTCTGGAAATGGGAAAAGAGGCGTAGATCTCTTCTGTCTATTGTTGTCCGTCGCTGATCCGGAAGCGTCGTCTCATCACCTTTATGTTGTTACTTGACACTACATTCCTCAAGTCTGAGTAGATCAATCAGTTACCGCTCTCTCGATTCCGCGCACTCTCTCACCCGTCTCTCTCTCTCTCTTTCTCTGCCCGCTCTCCGCTTCGCCCCCGCTCTCTCAGATGCAGCTGTTGCGTCTCGTCAGTGATAAACGCACGAAACAGCACATCACAACTCTCCGCATTCCGCACACTCTCCCGCCTGCTTCTCTCTTTCTCTAATCGCCTCTCTCACTTTCCCACAGTCTCTCACCTTCTCCTCCTTCGTCCGCCTCCTTCTCACATTGAGTAGTAGCCTTCCTCTCTTTCTCTACATCTCTCTCTCTCTCTCTCTCTCTCTCTCTCTCTCTTCCCACCAGAGTAATCTATGATAGGATTTACGATGCTGAAAGAATTATGAGCCCCGAACGAACGAAAGAAATGGGTGAAAATACGGGCTCGAAAATAAGAGTTCCAGAGATCCCCCGGAAAGTCCGTCCAGAAAGAGGAGTACTGTAATAGGAATCTCACAAAGACATAACTAGGAAAAAAATTCCATATCTCCAGTGAAAGAAGTTTGAAATTTTTTTCCAGTGCAAGATGTTTGAAAGTCACACCCTTCGCGGGTGTATCAAATAAATAAATAAAAATTCTAATTTGTGAGAGAGTACACGAAAAACAAGAAATCAGCTCTCATTTTTGCACACTCTCTCACATTAGAGTTTCATACACTCGATCTCAGCACATCAAGAGTTATTTCTTTGTGAGATACGGTATCAATTCCAGGCGGTAATCGATGGTCGAAGCCGCACGTCGCCGCGCTCTCCCTGCACGCCCTCTTCCAGCTGAGAAACTGCATCATTCAAGGTATAAGGTTTCGGGCGATTATGTCATTTTTTGAAAAATCCAAAATCCAGTCTTTTTGTGCAGAGAGTTTGCAAATTATTTTTGGTCGGCGGGAAAGGTGGACATTCAAATACTCCCGTCATTTGCAGGTCTCTTCCTCAACGAGCTCGAGCACACCGACCTGCCGACGATAGTCAGTGAGTGATTTCCGTATGATTCAGTTTGCAATTCTCTATTCGAGCGGATGCTGTATAATTTGTGCGATTCGAGGGAATACTCTATTTATAGTTGGTGCGATTCGAGGGCATACGGTATAATTTGTGGGATTCAGTTTGTGATTCTCTCTGTTGGGATACGGTATAGTTTGATATTGAGATGAGGGGTAGTGGGAGCAGTAGTTATGTGTATTTGCGTGTGGTGCCTTTTTTTGTATTATGGACTGCTTTCTTTCTCTTCTTTTGGTGCCTTCTTCTCGTTTCGTTTCTTTGTGTTGTTTACTTCACTTGGCGTGAGTGGGAGGAGAGAGAGAGAGAGAGAGAGAGAGAGAGAAAGCAGACTACGAAGGCGTTTTACCAAGTTTTGCTGCCGATATCCAGGAATTCTGGGGCCGTAATTAATCGTGAGAGCGCTCGCTCACACACACAAATTCCTGGAAGGAATTTGTGGACACCCGTGTCTCTTTCCATTTCGCACACTCTCTCGCAGTCAGAGCAGACGAGAGAGCGAGGAGAAGCGAGAGAGCGCAGAGTAGGTGGATCCATCTAGAGACAGACTTTCATTCAAGGACTCTAAGACGACGAAGAGGGAGAGAGGTGAGAGAGTGCGGAAAAGTGAGAGGCCGCAGAAGGTTAGAGTGAGGACGAGAGAGTGTGTGAAAAGCGGAGACGACAGATGTCCAAAAGACAATTTCGAGTGGTCCTCCCCAAGCCGGGCCCAAAGTTTGCAGAGTGGGGGGATCTGAGTTGGAGAGAGAAAAAGAGAGAGGCGAGAGAGCGTATGAAATGAGGAGAGCACGATGAAAACACGACAGAATTGCATTACCGACCGGCGGGGATGAGGAGGAGAGGGGGGGAAGATTCGGAAGGATAGGAGAGAAAGGAAAGCTTGAGACAGAATTACGGTGGATTGAAATTGTTTTGAGGGTTACGGTAGGCTATTTTTTTGGCGAAAATACGGTCATTTTGTATGGAGACTTGGAAAAGCGACGAATTTCGGGCGGGAGATTCAAATTTTTGATGTCAGATGCGATGGTGCACGAATTCATCCAAGCGGGCGACGTCGACGACGCGGACCGCGCCGAGCTCACCGAGATCCTCAACCGCCGCCACGTGCATCAGTACGAGCAGGTACCGTAATCCCCGACCCTGAAACTCCCTGAGAGAATGGTACCGTAGTCTTTCGTGGTGGGACGCAGAAGGTATACGAGCATCACAGTACTGTGAACCCCTCGTCGTGATGACACAACACTAATATATCGAGAGTATGCTCGTTGTGCATGTGTGCGAGTCCTTAGTTGGTTGTATTGATTGATTGCTCGCGTACCGTACTCGGTCGGTCGGGGTACGGTACATCTCCTCGGTTATTGATTGATTCCGTTCCAGGCTCGTCGCTCGGGCGCCGGAGGTGAGAAAGAGGGCGGGTTCCTCTCTGCTGTCCGATCCATTTCCGATATTGGTAAGCAGCCTGGGGGCGAATTATCGATTGATTTTATCGATTGTTAGCTCAGCTAGCTGTGGTGTGGATACGGTAGCAGGTAGAGGACATTGCTTTACTGTACCAGATCCGACAGCCCGTGCTAATAGAGTGTGACCACTAGATTCACGCACAGAGATGATGAATGCGGTACTGTATTAGCACGGGTTACCTGGTCCGGTAAAATAAAGCAATCCCGGTAGAGAGAGATACGGTAGTCGAGTACACGTAGAGATGACGATGAAATAGAGAGTCTCGTCATCTCTACCAGTATGGTAGCAGATAAAGCAGTTATCGATCGATGTGTACGGTGAGTACGGTAGGCTCTAACCGATTATCGATTGCAGGCAAATCGTTCTCGCACGGCAAGAATCTGGCCAAGTCGACGGAGGAAGCGGCCAAGGCAGGCAACAATCTCGAGCTGCCCAAGGTGAGAGAGAGATTGCATAGGGATGATATCTCATGGACACAATTAAATTATGGCTAGAAAACTAACAGATAGTGGGATGTATTGTACGTCTGTGTTGTGAGCTAAATAAGAGAGCTGAACAAGTAGCTCAATGTGAGCGGAAAATTAGAGGCGTATTATTGCATAGTGATGACGCAATGCCACCACTTCGCTCTTCGTATAGCAGAAGGTCGTAGAGATGATGTAGCTTGGATAGTCGTTTTGGAATTTTTGAAAAAAAAATCCTGTGAGCGGAGCCTTATTTGTACCATTATTTGGCGTTTTATATCTTTGAAAGTTTGGGCTCTGAATTCATGATTTGCTCTCGGAGTCTTGTCTAACGAGTATATTGTGTGGTGTGGTGGAGGTGTGTACTTGAAAGAAAGGAGCAGGGGATTTCTCAGTAGGGAGGAGAGAGAGAGAGAGAGAGAGAGAGAGACGGGGAGAAGCTAGGCATTAAAAGACAAGACCAAAGGTGCACGAGAAAGTCCCATGCGCGGAATAGAGTATGCGATGACTGACTTTTGAGGGGCTGTAAGAGTACCCATAGAAACGCAAACAGCTTGAGGGGAAAGGGAGAGAAGGTCTTTGAAAGTGGGCAGAAAGAAAGGGACTGAGGGGATGTTGAAGGAATATGTGAAAACATGAGGAAGGATAATAACAATATTAATAATGTATTGTGTTATGTATACTGCGAGCCGCGATAACAAAAAAAAGGTCTGATTAAGCGAAGAACATCAGAAATTCTTTTGCAAATATCAGAAATATCTGTTGGTTATTGCGTAGTGATGATGCAATCTCTCCCCTCTGCAGGTCGAGTCCACTCCCCGTGACATGGCCAAGGAGGGCTCGGACAAGGACGTCAGCAAGGGCAACACCCACTTCCTCAAGAAGCTGCCGGCCGGCGTCGAGGCCAGCAACGTCCTCATCGGAGAGGTACGGTAGACAGCAGAGGTGGGCGATCGAGAACTGACTGATTAGGAGAGGTGTGTGTGTGGGGGTGACAAATTCCACCCTTTCCTGGTGCATTTGAGGTTTGGACGCGGTGCATTGAGCTGATTATTGCTTTAGCGAACTGGTGTATCGTGGTTTCACGAGGTGGTATTATGCGCAGTGGAGAGGGGCTTGGTAATTCGTACTTCATAGGGCACCAACAAAAACATGAGATTATGTCAGTATTTAGAGACTACTGTGTATAAAATATATACTTTGTCGATCTTTCTTTGAAATATTTCATTCCAAACGTGATTTAGATAAGTGTTGTACCCGCGTTCGTAATTTATTTCTCATTTGGAATTGCACCCGTCGAAACCGTGTTTCTTGCGCGCCTAATATGCTGATGGTTGCAGGGATATGGGATGAGGCAGAAGCTGAAATGCTTAGAAACAAATAATCTCAATCATTCGTTCATTCACAACACGATTACCGATTACCTAAATTATTCTGCTTATCGCTTCTCCATTTCGCCTGTTACATGTATTTTTTTCTTTACAGTGGAACCGGAGCATCCTAGTTTCGCATATCTCTCATATACGCATCGGTTCGGAACAAACCACTGTCATTGTACATTGAGGCGAATACCCAAGTACTCATAAAATGCGATGCTTCTCGCATGGAGATCTGCAGTTTCGAATGATGGGTATTTGTCGGAGTAAACTTGCTGCGTCGATGCTCCACTTGCTCCGTTTTCTACAAAACCATTCTGATTCTGCGGCGCTAATTTCGCTGTCTTTTCTCTCTTTTTTCGATTCCGATTATTTTCTCCTGTCATATTTTCCGTACGAACTGTGAAAATGGCTCAATGAGTGAAGCAAAGAAACAAAAAAAAGAGGGGGGGGGGTAGGCCAAACAATCATCATTCAACAGGCGAGGGTGAGTGAGAGAAAGAGAAAGGGGAAGCCAACGATCAGCTAATAGTAAGTCGGAGGTAAATAGCGAGTGTTTTGGGAGTGGACCAAAGATCAAAGATCATCCTACGATTAAGGTGGATTTCTGGGATTTCTTCATGAGGAATTATAGGATTTGTGTCTGTGAGACCGCTCGTTCCGCTCTGCTACGATTTCTAATTTCCGGTGTGTGGTGCGTGCCTTTCCGCCGTTTCCAACCCGTCGGCACACCACACACACAACTAAGTCAGTGCGTCTGTGGGGAGATTGTGAGTGGCTGTCGGAATGAAATCTTCTTGGAAAGAGGAGGGGATTCCTTAGGAAGGGGGCGGAGTCGAGCGCGGCGTGTGTGACGTAGTGAGACCGCCCTGAGGCTATGGGAGGGGAGAGAGAGAGAGAGAACTTCCCCCTCCCCGCAGTCCCTCACGAAGAGAAAGAATGAACGACGATGAAGGCAGTCAGCTGCAGAGAAGAGGAAGAAGAAGTAATCTCGAATTTATGGTTGCTCTCTCATTTTCGCACACTCTCTCACCGGTTAGAGAAGAGAAGAGAGTGTGCGGGATGAGGAGAGGCAGAGAGAGCGAACGTCCGAATACGGGGAAATGGGATACGAGTTTATTGGGGAGAAGGAGACGAGGATAAGGAGGGGAAATGATCTAGTGACGCGTCACATGATTTCAACCCTACAGATCAGGGATATAACGAGAGAGTGTGTAAAAGTGAGAGAGTCCCTCTCGATTTCACACGCTCTCTCACTCCAAAGGCCTTTCTGTAAGGTTGACCGGCCTGTGGAATGGTGTGGCGTGTGTTCTGGTGTGTGGAAAGAGCAGGGAGAAGGGGCTCTGGCATTTTTTCCTACCTGGATTCCCGGCTGGAAGTATAGATTATATTGGAATCTAGCCTGGAAATAAATACCAGAGGGAGGAAGGCTTCTCTGGTATTTATTTACTGGCTGGAATCAGACATACAGTGGCGCATCCTCGAAATTATCGTTCATGGACACCGTGAAAGCAAGCGTTCGATCCAGATTGGAAATGTATATCTGAGTTTCATCCAGAGGGTCGAATGGGGGTTTCCGGCTGGCTTCCCGCTACCTCAAAGTGGAAAATGGCGACTTACAAATTGGCGGAAAAAATAGTGCGAAAGTACACGTCGATCCGTCAAGTGAGGAGAGGGAAAACAGCAACTGACAGAGGAAAGAACGAACAGACCGGAAGTAGGAATAGAGTCAGTTCTCGATCGAGGAGGGATACTGTAAGTGAACGAAAATCGATCGATAAATTGCAGGTGGACTTCTTGCAGCACCACATCTGCGCCTTCATCCGCCTGAAGCAGGCGGCCGTGCTCGGCGACCTCACTGAGGTATACGGTAGGACCTACGGTAGTGAGCGGGGATACTGTCGGCTGAAAGGATGTGGTGAATTACCTGTCTTGCACAAGTACTTTGTCATATACATTTTCATTCGTATTTTGTGCGCTCTCATTCGCACATTGCGTTGGAAAGAACAAACAAAATAGCACGTTGTCTGTACAAGGGAGAAATCAGTCTTTGGATGAATCAACAAATCAATAATTGGCAGGTTCCCGTCCCGACGCGCTTCATATTCGTGCTGCTCGGCCCGCAGGGACACGCGCAGCAGTACAGAGAGATCGGAAGGGCCATCGCCACCCTCATGAGTGATGAGGTACGGTAGACAGGGGGGAGGGATACGGTAGGATGAGGGGGTACGGTAGAAGAGGAAGGACACGGTAAGAATCAGAGGAGAGTACGGAAGAGGGACGTAAATATGGGCACGACTCATTGTGAGGCGTAGAAGAGACAGTGAATTAACTTAAATTTTATATATTTGGAGTTGTTCGAGTTTACTTGTTGATCTTTGGTTTTTTATGGTATAGCTGCTAGATGAAGCGGGTGAGAGATGGGATATTAAATACATTCAATAATTGTTTGTGCTCTCCGATTATTGGTGACTTGAGAAAGTGGTGGACGAGCGATGCCCAGCCTGATGAGTGATGAGGTGATAAACGCGATTGATTGATTGATTGAGGTACGGTAGGGAGAGGGATACGGTAGGATGAGAGGAGAGGGTACCTTAGAGAAACTTAAGTATGGATGTGGACTGAGGGATAGATAATATACTACAGATGGAGAAGAGGAAGGCGGAGGTGTCCGAGATCAATTGTTGATCTCTCGTTTCACCCTCATGGTATAGCTGCTAAATTATGCTTGATTCGATCCGTACTGGCTCATCTCTTTCAATATCCAATAATATTTTCTGCTCACGAATTATCGTAGAATTGGAAAAGCTTTGTAAAACACACAATTGCGATCATTAAAATCACCCGCGTCTTGCTTGTTTCAAAGTTTTTTTATTAACAGAGTAATGAGTGTGAGTAGTACTTCCTTAGCAATTTCTGAAATATCATATCTTTTATATTTTTCCAGATCTTCCACGACGTCGCATTCACCGCCAGAAAGCGAGATGACCTCGTGGACGGAATCGATGAGTTCCTCGACCAGGTACGATATTCAGGGGAGATACGGTATACCGTAGCCAGGATTCTATTGATTTTCTGTATTGGAGAAATCAGAAATAGGCTGTGGATATACTAGGCTTTTGCAAAAGTCTTGTCGCGTTTCAGGGTACCAACATTTTTATCCCTGCCGTCTTTTACGCTGAACCAGTGAACTTGGGAATAGTGTACGTTCACACCATCAGTGGTCCTCTATAATTCGCGCAACTTATGGATACTACCCTCATAGAACGCGGGGGTATATAACTTGAAGAAGCCGGTCAACTCGTTTACGATGTCAACTCGGGTCTTGACGTGCTGTTCTCTGGGGAAGTTGTTGATGGTGGGGAACAAGTTATTTTCTGAGAGGGTTATGTCTGACGACTAAAAAGGATATACTAGAATGATGCTGCAATACGCCGCCAGTTCAGAATTGGTCGCCCTCGCAGTAAGGGGTCAAGTGATGCCGTGTTGGCAGTAAACATTTGCCCACAATCCGTGTCTCTTATCGACTTGGATCTTGGCTTATTATGTATCAATGGTGTACGCATGTGCCATGATAGTGGTGCCTTCGAGTAGGAGCTCCCAGTACTGAGCGCCCCGGGCGCTCCACGAATTTCACAACATCATTTTTTGACTACAGAAAACTGTGTTTGGGAAAATCGTTTGCACCCCAATCTGCATATATCCACTGGTGCTTTGGTACAACGTTTTCACACTTTACCCATGTATACTCCCTAGTCACCATTTAGTCCAGACAGTTGAAGGCCCTGTGGAAAATTAGGATAATCAAATACATATCCAACCTCAGAAAAATGACTGGATTCGAAAATTCGTAGCAAATCAACCGTCCCGTATTTTCCTTCTTTCCAATTTCGTGAACTTCCCAATGTATGGTGGTAAAGTCGGCCACTAGTGTGTCGCCCAGTTTGCATATGATCTGATAGGGGTCTGCTTCTCGCTCTGTGCACAGAGTGCCAATATACAGATGGATGATTTTCCGGATCGGACCTCTTCGGCCAGATAAAAGTCCTAATTCTCGCTATCGAAAGTCCAATTTTTCACAGTGTGCAAAGAGTGTACACATTACCTATGGCGCTCATCCACATGGCGCTCAAATTCGGATGACTTTGAGCAAGACAGGAAGAAGATTTGTATTTCTCCCTCGGAAAACTAGAAGGGGCCAATCATAAACATGCTTTAGAGAGAAGGTATGGACCCACTTCTATTGTAAACTGGAAGGTACATTACAAAAAGAAACAGAGCCGAGGTAGCCCGCGAAAGTGAACACTCAAAAAACGACAAGACTTTTGCAACAGCCTGATAACTGTTACAATATATGCAATATAACATACTCCAATGCTACAGCTGTAGATAGTAATTTTTCGATATTTGAAAATCGATACTTGCAGGTTACGGTACTGCCGCCGGGCGAGTGGGACCCGACGATCCGCATAGAGCCGCCCTCGCAACTGCCCAGTCAGGAGAAGCGCAAGCAGGTACGGTAGCAGTATCGAGTGATTGATCGGTGTGAAGAGACGTTAATTTCTTGTATCGCTGGGTCATTGCACCTGCGAGTTTGCCGTTTCGCAGTTAGGTTTTAGTTTTGATTCGATTAGTCGTTGTGCTCCATTGGTTCAATTCTCGATACATTCATTCTTATAACAAACAATCATTAAAAGATAGATATTTGTTGCAGGTGGGGAAGGAGTACATGCTGGAGGAGGTTCCCGGCGCGCACACCTCGAAGGACGAACACGAGGAGGAAGGTACGGTAGACAAGGGGGGGATTACGGTAGCCTCTCAGCTATCGATCGAACGCTGATTTTTTTATGTAGGAAACTTGATTGGACTGATTGTTGTGGATAAGTAGGCGCTAGAGAGAGTATGATAATCTATCATCGCATTACGGTAGTTATTTATCGATTATCTCTAGGTCACGGTAACGACCCGGCGCTGAAGCGGACGGGCCATCTCTTCGGCGGTCTGATGCTGGACATTAAGAGGAAAGCGCCGCACTACCTTTCCGACTTTACCGACGCCCTCAATCTGCAGTTAGTTGATCTTTTTTATTTTCATATCAACGGTTTGAAGGGGGGTTGCGATGTTCCGTGAGTCATGGCTAGCATCGAATTGACGCCATTCTCGCCCCTTGACTTATATGAAGCGGGTGAGACGCGGAAGTGACGGGCTCCCGAAATGAATGCTTCAAATATAGAGGGAAGGAAAAAAAGAAAGAGAAGGAACGATTTTCAGATGCGTCGCTACAATATGCTTCATGTACTTTGCTCTGCTGGCGCCCATCGTCACCTTCGGTGGTGAGAGATTATCGATTGATTATTGAGAATCGAAATTAATTTATCGATCACTGTTGATGTACCGTTGTCCAACATGAGATGTGTAATCGTTCTAACTCCAAAAAAAGGCTCTGGCAAGGTTCTGGTACTCGTAATTTTGTCGAGTGTATGCAGATTAATTTTAGCATTTTAACACACTATTAACAATAGGATTCCGAAATGAGAACTAATGAGAAATGAAATGAAAATGAATTAACGGGCCATCGGAAAGGAGCCTTTCCGATGGGCCGGGGTAGCGATAATCGCTTGATCCCGGTTGTATCTTATTTATCTTTTTTTACAATGATTGCACTTTCAGGTCTGCTGGAGGAGGCGACGCATCAGCGAATGGCTGCCATGGAGAACCTGATCGGAGGTTGGTAATCATTATTCCGTTTACTTACCGGCAGACAGTGATGCTCACAGTCCCTAAATTCGGCGACCCCCCCCCCCTCGCGCGGAGGGTCCGAGCAGGGTGAAAAGGTGAAAATAACACTGTTTTCGATAGATCTGATCCAAAATAATGTGATGACTGATGTCCCCGCTGCCTGTACTATGGATTCCCCCGCACGAGTGGGGGTTGCGGGGGGGGGGGGGGGGGGGGGGCGACCCCCCCCCCGCGCTGCCAAATTTCGGGATTCGTGAGCACGACTGCCGGCAGACCTCTTACTGTCAAGAATTTCACTGTCCGATACTTGCAAGGATAGTGCAACGGGAAATTCACGGGAGCTTATTTGTGAATATGTGTTGGCCAATAGGGAGAACTTCTGTGAGGAATCACTGCATGAAATTTCGTCGTAATAGAAAGGCATGGCGAAACTTTAAATTGCCGGGAGGATTTAAAAATGATTATCCTCAATACTTTTCCTGTGACCTCACAAAAACGATAAAATGGAGGGATGAGCTGTAAAAATTCAAATTGACGCGGTCAAAATTCGAAGTATCTCTATTCTATGACGTCACCTGCAGGTGCCCTGTGTGGTATCGTGTACCATCTCTTCTCCGGCCAGCCTCTCACAATTATCGGATCGACCGGTCCCGTCCTCGTCTTCGAGACGATCGTATACGATATCTGCTTGAAGATGGGCATCGAGTAAGGGATACGGTAGTTGGATGGGCCAGATGATTTACTTGGGGTGTGTAAGTTAAACGCAGAAACTGTCTCTAGCTATTTTTGCTTATCTCTAACGAACATAGATTGAAAGTTTTTGAAACGAGGTGATTTGGGGTAGTAGATTATACTGAAATGCAAATTCTGGTCACGTCTGACTAATTTTACCAAGGCATATTTTTTCAATAATTTAATCGATACATAGAGGTTACGGTAGATATCAATTATCGATAGAGATTACGGTAGAGATCAATTATTGAATTTTCAGTTACCTCACGTTCCGCTTCTGGGTGCACATCTGGACGGGCACCATCGTGCTCCTCATGTGCATCACCGACGCCTCCGCCCTGGTACGGTATTTAGCAAAGGGTTACGGAAGTTTCTTCCGCCCTGGTACGGCAACAGAGTTACGGTAGTCCGTGTTTGGTTGTCCTTGCGGATAGATATATACTCACGTCCAGCTGAATTGAAATGCACGGATTTGACTTGATTAAAGCAGATCTGCGAAACCAAGATCTGTTATGTCATCATTCTACTAAGTTAAATCAGCAATACTAGGAATTTGTGTGCACATTGCACTAGATTAAATCGTACAGTTAACAGTGCTCTGACATTGCTTGGTTCTTGTCGATCAACAACTTGTTACCGTACCCAGGTCTCATTCATCACTCGCTTCACGGAGGAGTCGTTCGCCACACTCATCGCCGTCATTTTCATCTACGAAGCCTTCATGAAGCTGGTCAAGATCAATGGTACGGTAGTTCAATCGGGTCACAATCATGATTCGCTCCTGCAGGCCAACTGGACGTTATCGAATACTCAAAGTTGGATCCGAACGCCATCTGTAGATGCATTCCGAACGAGTTGAACATGACGGACACCCACAGAGAGAAGGTACGGTAGATCACTTGGTCAGACTCGTGATTGGCATTACGGTAGTTTGGCGAGTCAGATTCATGATTTCAACTGTTGCAGGTGATTGACATCATCGCCGCCAAGGGCTACAACGTGACGATGCTCGGAACGGGACCCGACTACTCGATGGTGAGTGAGAGGAAGAGATACGGTAGACCGATGGGTCAGATGCTTGACTGCAAAATTATTTGGGTGTGCAAGTGAAACGTAGAGACTGTCTCTGACTCTTTTGGACCACTAGAAAATACGAATCGAAATTTCTTCTTTTTAATAATTTAATAATTGCTGTGGAGACTCTCTTGAATTGATTCTTGTTGTTACAGTATCCCCTGTTTTCAGGTGAAACTCGACCAGTGCAGGGAGATGTACGGTAAGTTTGCGGGTGACGGGTGCTATCCCCTCTACGACAAACTGCTCATGTCCATCATGCTCGCACTCGGCACCTTCACCCTCAGCATGGTGCTCAAGGTACAGTAGCTAGAGGGAAGGGATACTGTATCTGAGTACTGTAGAATCGATTAAGAGGAGTATGACTCAAACTCAGTGTGGTGCTCAAAGTACGGCAGCTAGAGGGGGGGGATACTGTAACCTGGATACTAATGTAGATGGAATGTGAGTAAGCGGTATCCCCATGGGGATACTAGGTGATTTATAGTTTCCGCAGTTGTACAATCGGACATGGAAGATAGAGGATGTACTGACAGCTTGGAATTTCAAATCAAAATAAAACCAGTGAATCCCTTGCAGAAGTGTCGCAACAGCAGCTACTTCCCCTCGAGCGTCAGACAGGTAATCAATCGATAATCGGTGTTGTACCGTATCCTTCCGTACCCTACTAATTTGGAATGTAGTCCATCGTTAGTGTTGCGTTGTGATACGGTAAGATGCTTAAGACTACAGTAATTGATTACCGCTACCGTGATCCCCCTCATTTAGATATTCTAACGGCTATCGTAACCGTAATCTCGTTCAGATCTTCTCCGATTTCGCAGTCATGATCGCCATTTGTGTGATGACTCTGGTAGACATTCTGGTCGGCATCAACACGCCCAAGCTCAACGTGCCCTCGTCGTTCAGAGTGAGCATTTTCGAATTCTAATGTTCTCTACCATTGCAAGTGCTCCGTTTACAAGCGCTCATTACTCAACATATGATAGTAACGCAAATCGAGCGGGTTGATAATACGATGCTACAATAGCCAATTTATAAAAAAAATTGCGCTTTAGTGCCATCGGTGTGGCCCACACTAGAGTACGTTAAGCGAAATATGCAATACTTTCATCATCCTTATGCAAACTTTCTCATTCAGCCGACATACGACGGTCGTGGTTGGATCATTCCTCTCTTCCATCCCAACAACCCACTGTGGACGTGTCTGATGGCATTCATCCCCGCCCTTCTCGCATGCATATTGGTGAGACCCACTACCGTATACTACCGTTTCCTACATCCTCTCGTCTTATCTTACACTACCGTTTCCTACAGTATCCTTGAATCACACTGTTGTCTACAGTAGAACTTTTGACTACCGTATCATACAGTAGTATCTCACGGTTATCTTCCGTAGCACTGTGTTTACATTAATTGCTATGCATCTTCTTCCGGATCGTGTCTCTGTCGCAGTTTTGTTTCGATAACTTTCACACAGGCACGCCAAACAATTAGGCGCATTTGTGTTTCAACATTCACGTATAGCCGAGTGCCGGGTGAAGATATTTGTTCCTCCGATTACATAGTCATCGCAAATACAATTTGACAGTAGAAATTGTAGATCTTCATGGACCAGCAGATCACTACCGTCATCGTCAACAGAAAGGAGAACAAGCTGAAGAAGGTACGGTAGATCGAAGAATTCTATCGATTACTGATTCAGTTATGTAATTTTGCTCAATCAATTGTCTATTTTTGCATACTGCTACAATCTGTAGATTGATATCTGTTCATGTTCCGCCTACGGTAGATATAAATCGATATTCCTGATTCAGGGTTGCGGCTACCATCTCGACCTGCTCGTTCTCTCCATTCTCATCATAATCGTTGGCTGGCTGGGACTGCCGATCTACGTCGCCGCTACCGTACTCTCCATCAACCACATCAACTCCCTCAAGGTATACTGTAGTTGCTCTGTTGAGAATCGATTGCGCATTAAGAGACTGCGTCATTAAATCCACAAGCAAAGGACTGCGGAATGCTAGAGATGGTGAAAAACACGTAGAAATGATGCATTGAAAAGGCCCTGGTGTCTTCGCGTTTCAGCCTGGTTTTATATTCGTATCTAAGACACGCTACCACAATGGCCTGTACCGTCCGAATTGAAATCGAAAAACAAAAATTACATTAAATAGGAATTCGTCTCTATCATGACTTTAAATGACACTTTTATTTATTTAAATGAATAATTCAAATTTGCCCAGGTTGAATCGGAGTCGAAGGCGCCGGGTGAGGTGGCTCAGTTCATCGGAGTTCGCGAGCAGCGATTGACTGGAATTCTCACATTCGTACTCATCGGACTCTCTGTCCTGGTGAGGTTGCGGTAGTCTTACTGTAGTGTAGAGTAGCATGACAATACGGTGCTACTACGGTATCCCGTTGTTAATTCGTCTGTTTTTTTCACTTTCTCTCCAAAAATGACTGTCAAACGCCTGTAAAACAATCATCGGAAGTTGAAACTAGGTAGATGGCGGTTTCGGAAATGCTATAGGTGAATGTGATGACACGCCGATGTATTGTGATGATTATGATGATTGTGATCCTGTTTTGTATAGTAAGCTATAATTCAACAGGAAAGCAATCAACCGTAATCATCTCCTCTTTCAGATGACTGGCGTCCTCGGCAAAATTCCGATGCCCGTTCTCTACGGAGTCTTCCTCTACATGGGTATCGCCGCTCTCGGAGGCATCCAGCTCTTCGACCGCATCCTCCTTTTGCTCATGCCCATGAAGTACGGTATCAGCACGGCACTAGGCTATCGAGAACTGATCTTATTACTAGATTACGGTAGACAGTTGGATTACGGTTGTTATCGATCTACAGTACGCAAAATGCAGGTACCAGCCGGACGCCATCTACATCCGTCACGTGCCCATAAAGAAGATCCATCTGTTCACCGCATTCCAGGTATACGGTAATCCGTGTAGATAGGGGTTTCTGTATCGGCATGTATTACGGTAGATACATTATCGATTTGCAGGTCGCTTGTCTGGCGATGCTGTGGATTGTGAAGTCGATAAAGTCCACCTCCATCCTCTTCCCCATCATGGTCAGACATGTTTACATGGACGAGCGATTATTGAAAAAGAGAATTGAAACGAATTCATGACTAACCTGCGAAACGCAGGAGTGGCGGGAATAACGGAAATATTAGTTTTTGTTGTTGTTGTGATCGGCTTGTGTGAATAATTACGCCGCGTTGACGCCAAATGTTTTTAAATATAAATAAAATATAATCACCATTTACCAATCGATAATCTCTCCCTCTTCTCCAGTTGGTCGTGATGGTTGCCGTTCGCAAGGCGATTGAAGTTTTCTTCTCCAAGAACGATCTCAAATACCTCGACGACCCCATGCCCGATTTCCATCTGAGAAAGAAGGAGGACCAGAAGAACAAGTATCAGGATGTAAGTGTGATTGCATAGTGATGTGTAATATTGAATAGGAATGATGCAATCGGATACGAAAGAAATTCGAGGAACCTTTGTTAGTACAATCTGATAACGTAATAGATAGAAAGTGATTGTTCTCTCTAGGTGATTGTGCGTTTTAAAGGTGGTGTCCCACGAATATTTGGTCAACTGAGTTCTCACTGTCGGGTTATGGTAATCGGTTTCCAGATAAGAGCCCCGCAAACCGCATGTTCAGCCGATAAGTTTGAACAAAGTTATTCGCGTTTGGCTCTGTGCCAAACTGACCCTGAATGCAGGAATTCAAAAATGATAGGGAGGGATAAGGGGGGACGAGGAGAAAGCGACCGCGTCATTGAAACATATGAGATGAAGAATGATGGAGCAGGAAATTCGTGATACTCCTTCTTTAAGACATAGTGGTAGCTATTTGAGTTTGGTCAAATTTGTATAGTAACAGGGAATGTTATCTGAAGAAAAAAAACAATTACTTGTTCAGGGCGAGCCGATCGAGATCGACCTCGACGAGAACCAGGCGACGATTCACGCAGTGAAGACTGAGGTACGGTAGACGCACCACCCCGATGTGCACCGCGAACTGAATTTATTTCTTGAATTACGGTTTCTGTTCAGGCGCATCTCCACATCCCGATGAGCTCGGGCAACGTGATAAAGATTCCGCTCGCGTCGCTCAAGGAGCCCAGCCACCAGATCAATATCTCCAAGGAGGTATGGTAGAAGAGTGAAGGATACTGTAGATTAGAGAAGCCAGTTCGGTATTCGTATTACGGCCTTTTGGGAGATATATCGGTATTACGGCTGAGAAATCGAAGAGAGTCAGAGAAAAAGAGACTGCCAGAGGGTATGGGCAATGCTTAACCGTCATCCATACTGTAAATGCTTGAGAAATCGATTGATGGATACGGTGAGCAATGATGTATCGATTTAGTTACCGTAACTCTTGGCAGGTTAACAACTCGGGCATGTGGAAGCACATCCAGCAGACGGACTCGAAGAACTCCCTGAATAAGATGGCTCCCAAGACGTAAGTGGAACTACGGTAGATTATCGATTGACGGATTACAGTACTCTTATAATTTTCGATTTTCTGCAGTGAGAAGGAGGACGTGCATCTGGCGCAGCCAGAGGAGGACGATGACGCCATAATGATCAAGGTCATCCGACCCTCGCCCCATGGTTCCACCCAGAACATTGCCCAGGTACGGTAGCTATTGATAGAGTTACGGTAGGTAGGAGATAGTATTGATTGAAAGTCAGCATCATACATAAGCATACGGTAGTGAATATCGATGAAGATACTGTCGATGAAACGCATATATCGATCGATAATTACAGGACGAGCAGAAGCCTCTTCTGAAGAAGCGCGATGGGACCTCCGGATCGCCCACCGACTCGCCATAATCAATGAGTAATAAGAAATACCGTACCCCCTGCCCATCTCAAGTAATCAATAAGTTGTTAGCCCACATTCACAATACCGTACCCTGCTCAGCATAGTTCAAAATACATCTTTCTACCACCTTTCTTTACAATGATCGTTTCATTTCTCCGACGGGAATTTCACATTTTCAAACACCCGCCTGTTCTATTTTTTTCTCTTTATTCCCTCTTTAGCATATTATTCTCTGTGAGAAGCGATTCCCAATCGATAATTCCCCAATACAGTAGGCCCTGCATGTTATCCGTTAAGCACCCTCTCTCTCACCCTTGAAGGTCTCGCTCCCCCCCAACTATGCAATCGATTTCCAGGTGTTCTACCACTACTCCCTACCGTATACCCAAAGAATTGTTTACAGTATGCCCGATGTGTTAGTTGCATGAATCAAAAATACTCTGCTAGCATGAGTAGTGTGCGCGTGAGTGCGCTTGAATGAGTCAAGGATTGTTTTACCGTACCCAACCGCACCACCACCCTAATCCACCTCCCCAAGTAGTCTTTCCACGTGCTAATAAGACAAAGATTAATAAGGAACCGTCTCACTTTATACTTCAAGTCCATGTTTACTCCTATTGTTAGAAGAGATTTCAAAGAGTTGATAAACATTTTATGAAAATATTCCCGATGAATCAGAATTATCCAATGCAAATGAAGTGTGTGAAATTGGGAAAATGGGTTGAATGCGAAACAATGAAATTGCAGAAAATGTTACTTCATTCAGCTGGTAATTACTCGATTTCCGATAGTATATTGTAGGGGTCTAGGTTTGGTTTACAGCTTTGAGTCGGTAAAGCAGCTGACTAGGTGAAGAGAGTTAGAGAAAAAGACAAGACACTGCCAGAGGGTATGCAAAACCATGAACCGGCTTTCCTAGTAGTACAATGCTCAATGGCGATGGGCATTATTTATGATCCATTTTAGCACTTCATTCTTCTTCTCTGCCGTCATTTCCTTGTAATCGGCGCAGTTCTGGAAAAATATTTTAATTAATAGAGACAAAAAATCAATTCACTTCTCGCACTTTCTCTGCTCTGTCTACTATGCTCCAAACAAACTCTCATGATAAAAGTGTGAGATTTAAAGATCAAATCAATAGCGAGATTACTGACAATTTCAAAATTTAAAAAGTTTGAAATCGAGTGAGAAATCACATGCCTCGATGCGGGAGAGTGCACGAGTGGGTGACAAGAACGATTCGGAGCCGCTGAGACTCTGAGAAGAAAATACATAGTTGTATCCGAAACCTTTTAATGGTTGTTGCTGTTGTTAAATGCACTCATCACATGATCCCTAACCTATAGGAAGGGTTCATGGTGAGAGAATGCGCGAAAGTGAGACACCCTTTCGATTTTCACGTTCGCTCATTCCAAACAACTTTCTGCAGGGTTGATCGCCGTGGTGTTACGGTTAGAAGTAAGCATAGCTAATTGCAAACTAAAAATTACTATGCAATCTCCCTTGACGCCATGCTCGACATGCCAGCAGATCATCTCGGGGAAGAATCCGCATGAGTCCTCAGCGAACTTGATCAGATTTTTGCGGAGAAACTGAAATGATTGTTCAAATTCTCGATTCATACGGCGTTCTTGGGAGGTCATCAGCACTATTTAATCACCCTCTAACTGCGTGTCTCAATTTAAATAGAATCGCCAGAATGTCGCGATTCATGCCCCACTTCTGAGACCAACGGGCCGGTCTAACAAGTGTATTTTTGCGTGTAAATACCTTGAGGTGAAATTGGCTTTTTGAATATTGCGCGCAGCGCTTCGCTGCGCGCCGGTCATTTGTGCAGCCGATACTCAGCGAGTGCACAAATGGCCGATCTTCCTCTCGCTCAAGCCATTCTGGCTTTCGCTGTGCCTACCAACACGTCTTCGTATTTTTATTATGTATTTTATCTCTTTTTTGTCCTTTTTTTTATTACCCTGCATGGGGTGTAGCTCCCTTCTACTAACTGGGAGGTTAAGCTCCCCCTTCCCTTTAGATGGCGCTCGTCTTTGATTGATCGTCGGTCTTCGGTTTTTCTATCATCATCGATCGTCATTTCGTCATCGTCGATGATCTTCCACGTTTATCGATCGTCATTTCGTAATCGTCGATGATCTTCCACGTTTATCGATCGTCATTTCGTCATCGTCGATGATCTTCCACGTTTATCGATCGTCATTTCGTCATCGTCGATGATCTTCCACGTTTATCGATCGTCATTTCGTCATCGTCGATGATCTTCCACGTTGATCGATCTTCATTTCATCATCATCGATCGTTTATCGTCGATGATCGTCTGTCGTCACCGTCTCTCTTCGTGGCATCGTCGGTCGTCGGATATCGATCGACTTTTGCCATTTCGTCTTGAGAGGGTATCGTAGCGGTGCACAGAGGAAAGTATCGAGTGCAAGTGTTAACCTCTTTGCAGTTCTGTCTGGTAGGTGCTAAGCGCCCTGATAAAGCCAATCACCTCAAGGTGTTTTAAAGCAAAACATAGTTTACCCCGTAGTGACGGAGAGAGTGAAACGATCGAAGGAGGGAAGGGGTAAGTGTATTTTTGCGTGTAAATACCTTGAGGTGAAATTGGCTTTTTGAATATTGCGCGCAGCGCTTCGCTGCGCGCCGGTCATTTGTGCAGCCGATACTCAGCGAGTGCACAAATGGCCGATCTTCCTCTCGCTCAAGCCATTCTGGCTTTCGCTGTGCCTACCAACACGTCTTCGTATTTTTATTATGTATTTTATCTCTTTTTTGTCCTTTTTTTATTACCCTGCATGGGGTGTAGCTCCCTTCTACTAACTGGGAGGTTAAGCTCCCCCTTCCCTTTAGATGGCGCTCGTCTTTGATTGATCGTCGGTCTTCGGTTTTTCTATCATCATCGATCGTCATTTCGTCATCGTCGATGATCTTCCACGTTTATCGATCGTCATTTCGTCATCGTCGATGATCTTCCACGTTTATCGATCGTCATTTCGTCATCGTCGATGATCTTCCACGTTGATCGATCTTCATTTCATCATCATCGATCGTTTATCGTCGATGATCGTCTGTCGTCACCGTCTCTCTTCGTGGCATCGTCGGTCGTCGGATATCGATCGACTTTTGCCATTTCGTCTTGAGAGGGTATCGTAGCGGTGCACAGAGGAAAGTATCGAGTGCAAGTGTTAACCTCTTTGCAGTTATGTCTGGTAGGTGCTAAGCGCCCTGATAAAACCAATCACCTCAAGGTGTTTTAAAGCAAAACATAGTTTACCCGGTAGTGACGGAGAGAGTGAAACGATCGAAGGAGGGAAGGGGTAAGTGTATTTTTGCGTGTAAATACCTTGAGGTGAAATTGGCTTTTTGAATATTGCGCGCAGCGCTTCGCTGCGCGCCGGTCATTTGTGCAGCCGATACTCAGCGAGTGCACAAATGGCCGATCTTCCTCTCGCTCAAGCCATTCTGGCTTTCGCTGTGCCTACTAGTCCCCGATACCCACCACCCCTAGATACACTCGGGAGATAAACGAGGGAAGGGATAATATCACGGTTTTAATTGTTTTTACATTACAGGATCGCGATGCGAAAGGCCTCTCAGGATTTTGAAGAAGGATGAACAGAAGGAGAGATCCCTTTTAGGCTTTAGGCTTCCCTCTCCTCTTGCCCTAGTCATCTCTATTTTCACAAGTTGTATGTTATGTGTTTTACCCCCTCGTGATTTTCAATTCGACTACTTTCATCTGTGTTACTTATTTTGTCGGTAGGTGCTAAGCGCCCTGATAAAGCCAATCACCTCAAGGTGTTTTAAAACAAAACATAGTTTACCCCGTAGTGACGGAGAGAGTGAAACGATCGAAGGAGGGAAGGGGTAAGAGAAAAATCCAGCCAAGTCACAAAATTACTTATAATTGAATTGAGTAAGGAATTCAACGCTTGTTCACCTTGATGTCGAATCGAGTTGCCAGCTTGAAGAGGCTGCCCACTTCATCGACTGGAAGAAAAGAAAGAAAATGGAATATGTTCTTTTTTTCAAAATCAATATTTCCAAGATTGGAGTGATGAGGAAAAGTTGTGGGATCACCTGTGTAGCAGTGGTTGAATGTGGGGTAGATATTATCAAGAAAGTTTGTGAATTCCTGCACAATAAAACATTTAGAAGAATTCAGGTGGATTTATCCTTTATGCACTTGCTCGCTTTTGACCCCTTTCTGGGGTTTCAGAAACATGTACACTTCCGGAAAGGAGCCTCACCTCATATTTTACACCATCCATCACGATCTCTCTGCCTCCCCCATCCAGCATGCTTCTGAATACGCCCGAGACACTCGACAGGTACTGTAGCACAAGATCAGAAGTGGGCTTCCTAATCAATCGATAATGGGGAAGGGGGTTATTGACCTGCCGACTCGCGTGAATTGCCTGCCCCTCAACAATGAAGATGACGTCACTGAGGTTGGAGGGAGAGGAAAAATCGCATTTCGGATTCACTCTGCAAATAGCAAACAAACCTTTCTTCATTTAAAAAAAGTTTCCAAGGATTTTTCGCAAGCCAAAATAAACAGAAAACAGAAATCCGAATATTTACTCCTGAGAGGTGGAGAAATTCTGTCTATTTCGCACTCTGTCACACCGAATAGAGCATCCGCCCGATCGATAAATGCAATCTACAGTATACCTGAGTCCGGTGACGCGTTTGAGGTAGATGGTGATCAGCGTGTCAAAGATCATCTCTTCACGATTGGAATAGTCTGCCAGCTTGAACAGATCCTTCATCTGCCCGCAGTAGCGACGACTGTCGTAGCAGCATTCGTACTCAAATAATAACAAAATTCTCCAGAAAGGGGTCAAAGTTCGATTTAAATTTTCGGCTTCCATAGTATTTTTTCTGTTGTCCGACAAAAAAGTGATTTAGAAGTAAAAATTTTTGTCCATTATAGATACCTGCTTGCTGACGACGACGTCGCCACGAGTTCTCTCTGTAATAGTCAGCTCGACGATTCCTTCACATCTCCATTCGAATGCCGATCGACCATTGTTGTTGTGATTTGTCAGCAAATCAATCATCACTTTACCGTTCTTGAGTGACGCTTCTGGCCACCTTTAAAAAAATTAAGCACTTTACAAATTTTATAGAAAAGCCTATTTTCGGTCCTATTTTCGTGAGCATCAAACACTGTAAATATCAAGCATGTAAAAGCATCAGGTGAAACGTACCAGTGAATACCCCCGATCTCACAGTGGTCCGGGGGCACGGAGTAGAGACGAGAGTTGTTCTCGAACGGCTCGAATCGTGAGCACAGCGTGCCGCGCGCCACCCAATCTGCAAACTACCGTAGTCAATTACCGTAATCGAAGTCTGTTTACGGTACAACTAAACGATCGCACCAACACCGCTGTAACTTTGATAGACTACACATTCCTATTCGGAAAATGTATTGCCTATCGAAGTTAAGAATACCATGGTGACGAATGTCCACTGGTTCTCCCTGTACAGCAACCATCGTAGCACGGCCGTCGATCAAGCTAAAATAGATCTACCCTCTGGCACGGCAAATTTTGCGTGAAAGAATTTCCAATTTCGTATCGAAACCCCCCGTTTTGCCGAGTAAACGTTCAACAACTTCCAACTTGACGGTATTTTTTACGGATTCTTATTTTTAAACTGAAATTTGAGAACTTTTTTAAAGAAAGTTTCGCTTGTTTATTTCTCTTTTTTTTTGCAAAGCACGGTCATCAAATCAGCGTGTTGATTTATGAACTCACTGTGATTGGTTATGTGCACAGATCAGCGCTTTCGCTTCCTCCGAGAGGCTATCGTACTCAGGCAATGTCTGAATGAAAATCAATAATCTCCTCAATTACCGTATTTACACTCTCTAGCGTTCCATTTGCAGAACTAGTTACAAACCAACTTATTCGCACCTTTATATCCCCGCGGTCAGTGTTAAATGAGGACCAACTGCATAACTGGAAGATGTCCTGAAAAACATGGTTCAATTATCATATTATTAGTATGCTTAGCGACCGCTAGGTTTTGAAAAGTAACGATACAACAAGTTGCTTTTCTCCACACACTCCTCGTTTCTCGCATTCTTTTTCACAAAAACGGTCGATTTCCCTATTATGTAACAAGTTGAATCGTTATTTTCAAATTCTAGCGACCGCATGTGTAAAATTCAGAGCAATTCCTAAAATTACGAATTTGGTCATTATGCTGTCGACCTGAATGGACGAAAAGGGCTCAAAATTGAGTCCCTGTCATTTTCAGTCCGCCACAAATTTTTAATCCTGAATTCGTAACACACCAACACACCCGCGAACGCCGCACCACAACGCACTAGTGGTACATTTCGTGTGGGTTCCATTTCGAAAAAGTGATACCTGAAGCTTTAGAAGTCGATATCGATCGACAATCTGCATAAGCTCCATCAAATGGAAGCGATCGTCCTCAAGGAGGCAGATATCATCCCAGTACTGTTCGATGCGGTCGACCAGCACCTCAAGTTTAATTAATTATTTACATGTATGAAATAAAATAGCGTTCCCGAATGCGGTAATTGACTACACGTCTCCTAAAACATAGTGTAAATCTCTAAAATTCACAGACATACTATTCAGCGTTATTTGTACAGTATTTGAGTTTGTTTTTGCTCCAATTTTGGTTGAACCGGAAGCGGTATACCTTGATACAGAATCGATCCGCCAACTCGAGAATGGCAACATCGTATTTGGCTATGCGAGAGTCCTTTTCGATCTTACAGAATGGGTGATAGAGGAGGTGGAGCATCGCTCGAAATGACTGAAATCATGCTTACTTATATAGAAATATTTACATGTATAACTTAATTTAATTAAAATTTAAAACATCTCACCGAATACGAAACATCGTTGAGTACGATTTCATCATGTTTTCTCTCCTTGAAATCTCCGTATAGAAGAGCCTCGAAGAAGGGAGAATGGAGAGCCAGACACTGAAATACAATTACATTTTTCTCATTCGAATTCCGACATCTTTATTAGGGCACGGCTGGACAGATAAATGTATAATCGAAAATATGCAGTCAGTCTGGGATCTCATACGCCCCATGCTTACGACGCCTCTCGTCGCCTGACCCTCTCGTTTCGCGCGCTATCTCTCGTTTTCTCTAACTTGTCCCGGTAAATCTATTTGGCTAACGCACTTGCTTGCCCGCATGAATCCTCCTCCCACCAATGACGAAAGTAGCGTCGGTGAGCGACGATTTGACAGTGAAATCCATTAGGGAGTCTGAAAAGGGCAAATTGAATATCCAGCGAATTTCATGTTGAAGAAATGCCACATATCCGCCCGTGTACCATAGGATTCGGGGGGGGTGGCATTTGAGCAACGGACATTTGAGCAACCGACATTTGAGCAACCGACATTTGAGCAACGGGTAATAACTCAGCTAGGAGTGAGCCTAGAGCTATGGGAGTGGTACCATTGTGATCAGCATCAGGTAATTGAGATTTCATAATTAATTAATTAATATCTCATTAATTATGCTAATTAATTAATTAATTACGAAATCTATTTTTTTTCTGATGCTGGTCACAATGGTACCACTCCCATAGCGCTAGGCTCACTCCTTGGTGAGTTATGGCTCGTTGTTCAAATGTCGGTTGCTCAAGTGTCGGTTGCTCAAATGTCGGTTGCTCAAATGTCACCCCCCCTAGGATTCATTGCTTGATCATGAGATATATTACAATGCGAACGTCACGACGGCCATGAGAATGAATCAGGGTACTGTATCCCACGGAGATCGATTTGTACCGTATACCTTCAGTAGGATCCTCCTCCCACTCGGACTCCGATGCCTCCCCAAAACTCTCATTCTGGAGAACCAGCGAGTCCAAGGCTTCGTCTGGAATACGGTAAGAATCAATATCTCTTCATTTTTATTTTAAAAATAGTACGGTGGGGGGATACGGTAGTTGAATATTACTCCGGTGAATCATTCTCACTCACCAAATTCCGCCATTTCTAATGCAGGCGACCAGTCGAACGAGAGGAAAAGAGGATAATGAGGGGGAAATGAAACTCTCGCAATCAGTAGTATCCGAGTGAAAGAAATCGATTAGGATGCAAATAAAGCAATCCAAAAAAATGGAGAAACAATAGACATATCGTGTTTGATCATGTGTGTTAATATTTATTTTACATTTCAAGCCCCTGCCGAAGATATTTATCCATAATGATAAATCTTCCAATCCCTCCCTGTCTTCTTACGCCTTTAATTATGTGCTTTAAAAAACAACAAAAATGTGCGAAATGCATTTTATCGTCGGTCTTTTCAGCGAAAATATCAGACATAATTAGCGTTGTGATTCACATGTTAAAGTTAGGTGGGTCTCTCTGTTTTTGGGTGGTTTCCGTAAGGAAAATTACACAGTGCGAAAAAAGTACAATAGTTTGGAGCTGCTACAATAGTCATATGTACAGGAATAGAGTCTCTCATGTGAAATTAGCGTGGCGCTGGTTTCGAAAGAATCGATTGGACGGACAGACAGGGGTGGGGAAGGATACGGATACGGTACTCGAATACTATTAAGCTACAGAACACCTAGGCTAATGAGGAGATGACCCGAAGGTGGGATGGGAGGTGGAAACATAATCGACGCAGACTCTACGAATTGGCAACGGGCATCATACTGTAGCTATATCAATCAATCAATATCACAACTGCAATAGATTCGATCTGGAGAAACGACGGGGTTCTACTGGGGTTAGTATACAGATGGTGAGAGGGTGGAAAATATCGATCGAGTGAAGAGGGATGGGTGGGGGTACGGTAGACGGAATATCAATTCATTCGTCTACGAGAGGGCCGCCTGCTTGGGCTCGCTTCGGCGCGTGTAGATCACGCTCTCGGATCCACGGATGGCCTCGCGCGTCACATGAACAGCCTCCACGTCCGAACCTGAGAAGGCAGAGAATAAGGAGGGAGTGGAATTGCGTCATCACTATGCAATATTTTCGTCACTAGAATTAAGCGACTGCTGATTTTTTATCACTATCCGACGTATTGGGAATCAGAAACCACTAATCATACCGCTATTTTCCAACAGTGTGCAACTCCAATCCTGCGGGTCCCTAACCCTAACATTCGCTATTTATTCATATCCGTCCGACCGTCTCTTTGCGCTTCCCTACCCGAACAGTTTTGGCATTTTATCAACGAGGGGAGCTATTTCATCATCACTACGCAATCATTTCTCACCGGGCACGTCGAACTTGGCCTCCAGCAGGGCGCTCTCGACGATGCTTCTGAGGGCGCGGGCGCCCGTCTTTCGCTCGAGAGCCGCAGTGGCAATCTCGTCCAGTGCCTCCGAGGAGAAGGAGAGTTCCACCTGCAGAGGGAGGTAGAGATAGGTCATCCATAGGCAATCATGGGAAATAGCGTGATCTAGCAGGGGCAAGAGGAATTTAGTGACTTGTCTCACTCTAACTAACTGATAAATTGGATTCGCGTTTCACACATGAGGTATTAACGGAATATTTGTACTAATACTAAGTATCTCTTGTTAGGACGGAAAAGCAATGTCATATTCCTCACATTTCCACTATTTTTTTCTTCAAATCAAATACCGTAATTCAATCTATCTACCGCATCACTCACATTATCGATCGCAAACTGCAGCTTCATCTGGGCGAGCAGCGAGTTAGCCGGCTCGGTGAGCACGCGCACCAGCGACTCCTGCAAGGGGCAAAGATTATAAAACATAATATTTCGTCGGAAATGAATACCCATTGCTCCGCTCTCCCCGTTCCTAACTATCACTACGGTCTGTGACCAGAAAGCGCCAGGTGGGCAGTATTTTCAGAGTCCACGATTCCTCCTGTATTAACAACTACCAGAACAACCCCGCACTATCAAAGCGAGGAAAAAATCTTTCAATAACACTATTCAAGCCACTTCACTCATAGAGCCACTCTTGATACTATTGGATAGCACAATTTCGGTAGATAGGATAACTGTAGAGGGGATTACGGTATTACAGTATACCTTGTCGAATGAGTGGAAGGGGACGAGGACGGGGAAGCGGCCGACGAGCTCGGGCACGATGCCGAACTGGATCAGATCGCCCTGGTCGGCCTGCAAAAAACACTTAACTAATGTCACTAATATATTTCATTAGAATTTCGGGAATATTTCGAAAAATATCAATTGCCGACTTTGCAACACTATTATCAAGTGTTAAGGGGGATTTGAGGATAGAGTACCAGCAGACCACATAACAATTCCGAATTTTGTTCTTCGTTCTAATGTATTCTGTGAATCCACAATATCGCTGGTCACGACATTCACAGCAATATTAACACTAATCCATATTTTTCTAGCTAGTATTGTTAATCAAAGTAGCACTAGTTTAACCAGTAAGTCTAATCTGTAAATGGCTGCTGTGAAACTCGAACTTTACTGGATCATTCACTCACAAGACCAACATTCACTACAGTATTTGTTTCGATTTTAGCTACCGTAACCTTGAATACAGTATAATCTATGTACCGTACCCTCGCGAGTAGGGCATCTCTCTTCTTCGCAATCTCGCTCTCCTTGTCCTCCGCAGTGATGCGACTGTGGCCAGAAGTGGAGCCTGAATGAAGGAAATATAGAAATCAAGTTGAAATCAAGTTCAAGTTGATTTAATCAACACATGTTTTAGAAATATAGAAGAAGAAGATGCGCAATGGTAGTTCCAGATGTAGTAGTGAACAAATATTATTTTATGAAACCAAGAGTGTGCGTGGCAATGCCGCGCTGATTCACATTTCAAGCTCATTTGACAAGCTGCAGCTTTAACTCTAGCCACTAAATGTCTAATGTCGCTAGTTCGTTCACTAACCGAATCCGAGACTCTTCTTATCCAGTCTCTGGCCGACGATTCTATCAAGAGCAGTGAAGGCGCCCGAGGCGACGAAGAGGATGTCAGTCGTGTCCACCTGACATTAAAAAAAATCATTAATAATACGAAATTAATTAATAATATTTTTAATATGGAGAAATCGTGCAAAGAACAATTTCCGACAGAACCCACTATACATCAACTACCGATGCAATGCGAAATAACCTAGTGAAGCCCAACCGCAAGAAGGATTATTCGCGCGCAATTCTGACACATTGCTGTAAACAAAGTGAAATATATACTAATACAAATTAGATACCAGTTTGAATAGGACTACATAATGTATGCTGCATAATATAATCGTTTAAATTTCTTTAGTATAAATTTCTTTCGCAACCAACTGCATTATAAAATGAAATATGTGATATATATATATTGTTAATCAGACATACTACTTTCAAACACATCCCACTCAACCTCATTTGTGAATAAAACGCGAAACCACATAGCCATAATGAGTTTTACATGTAACGTTTTCTGATAATTATTTTTTACAAGACTATATTTCGACTTGCAACTAACAGTACAAATGCGCAGTTTTCATTATTATTTATATCATTAGTTATGTTACAAACCTGGACAGTCTCCTGCTGCGCGCCCATGCCCTTCCTGCCGCTCTTCACGTTCACCACCGTGCCTGCAAAGGAATTGTTTAAGTATATTTATTTTAAGTGCAGCGATCCCGTCGCATCCCCGTTTCACGACCCACCTATATTCCAGCCTCATTCAACTTATTCGATTTTTAGGTCGCACTAATTGGAAAAATAATCATAATAACCCATCACATCCCCGTCTCACCACACAGCCATATTCCAGCGTGTTTCGAGGAACACAATTTTACCATCATTCTCGAAGGAGAATAGCCAATACTCACCCTCAACGAGTTTGAGGAGCGCGTGCTGCACGCCCTCTCCCGACACGTCGCGATACGCGTGCGAGTGACCGTCGGAGGAGGCCGCGATCTGAGAAAGGAAGAGGGAGATCAAAGCAGAAATAAAATAGATACCGTTCGCTCAAGCCTATGTCGTGCCCTCATCCGATGGGAAAATTTTTAAATGCTTTTTCAATAATCAGATTAACTATAGTTGATTCACTGATCCAAATGGAGCGCCGAATCTTCTCTGTGATACAATTTTCCGCAAGACATGCATTAAAACGAAAATCAATCAATAAATCTACCATACCTTGTCGACCTCATCGAGGAAGACGATACCCTGCTGCGCGCGCTCCACGTTGCCGCCCGCTGCCTGCAACGGCAATCGATCGTAACCTTCACAGATTCCGTAACCTCGATACAAAGCTCTACGAGAGACAAACTATAGTATTGTGCCGATAAAAAGTTAACGATGTCGATAAAAGAGGCAATTGAGATAAAACACACCTGCACCAGCTTCTGAATGACGCTCTCCACGTCCTCGCCCACGTAGCCAGCCTGATAGAATGTTAATTATTAAATGAATTGTTAGTTTTTACTTCCAGAGTGGCAGGTCTAATGATGGTAAATTACACGTCATCTTATAACTCCATTACGCAACCGCGATTCGCTAGGTAAACTTTCAACAAATATCTAATTCAACAAATATCTAATTTGTTGAAAAATAAAAAAAAGTGAATTGTCGAAATTTAACCTGGCGAATCACGGTTGCGGAATAGGGTTATAATGCAAATAGCCACACTTTCGTACTGTGCGCTGAGTGTGAGCGTTTATAAGTAGAACTTATTTTCCATCTTCCCATCAAGCCCTTGCCCCATTTTCCTACTGGTTTTGGGCTCCAATCTAACAATAAGTACCTGTGTCATGCTGGTGCAGTCGCAGAGTGCGATGGGCACGTCGAGCACACGAGCCAGCGTCTGCGTGAGGAAGGTCTTGCCCACGCCCGACGGGCCAACCAGCATGATGTTCGACTGCAAGGAGGGCGATCATTATTGATTTCAAATCATCTATTAGGAAAAAAATTGAGAGGCGTCGATTTGAAATATCTCAGATTCCCCAGCGTGGAGCAACTTGACAGTAACAAGTTTCGCTTTACCATAATAAACGCTGTGAGAGGGTAACACATGTTCACGAATTCGAATTAGTTCTTTACAAAACCCCAACCTTCTCCAGTCTGAGAGGGGGTTCCTTGTCGGGGAGGGCGCGGAACATGGGTCGGGCTGCAGCAGGCTGCTGCGGCTGCTGTTGATTCGCCGATCCTCAAAGGTACCGAGATTAACGATGGTAATGGTTGTTGTTGTGGATGCATTGCTCTACTCCTAATGTGTGAAAACCTAAAAGAAGAATTAAAAGTTACATAATGAAGCAGTGAATCAACATGCAATGTTTTCTCCAAAAAAATCATTTGTTCTTTCAGACCGCAGCTCACAAAAGTCCGAAATCAAGAAAAAAAGGAACTAACCCTGTCCCATTCTCATCTCCTGTCCACCCAGCGACAGCGAGCTCATTCCTCCCTGCGTTTCCTGCAGCAGTCAACAATTATTCCAGAAATATCTATCAAATTGGCCGGAAAGCATACTCGACTCATTATAATTTCTTGTAATTTCTCTACTACCTTCGACTGGGATCTCCTCATGCTTGATCCCTGAATCGATAATTTCGTTTTACATTTTGTGGATCTATCTTCGGCGGTAGTGTATCTAGATCGAATAATTCTATTCGCGAATAAACTTTGTAATTCTCGAATTGGATTATTCAATCTAACATCACTAGCCGGCGCACAACAGTGAACCATCAATCGATACTACCGTATACCTGGTACAGTACTCCTCGGGGGATGTTAGTCGTCTCGGGAGTCTTGTATGCCATGGAGGCGGCGGAGACGGCGCCCGTCTCCGTGTTGTGCTCCAGTCGACGGTAGTGCTGGTAGACGCCCACGGCGAGTGTCTTCTTCGCCTGACAATAAGCAATCATACATGTTTACATTTTGGCATACATTTTGGCCAGAAATTCAAGTGAATATTTTAAATTGAGCTAGAAATGTGCAGTAGGTTCAAGTTAGTCAGAATCACCCCGGGTGATTCTGACTAACTTGAACCAACTGCACATTTGGATGAATCCGTATTGCTTCATGAAGCAATACGGATTCACCCCCCCCCAGCTGGCCAGTTCCCATCAACTTTCGGAATAGACTTTCGGAATCGCCAGTTCGGTTGATTTTTCTGACCAGCTAAGTTACTGAGTGAATTGTTCAGAAATAACGTCATTTCCGGTTGGATGAAATTTGATGATAATGCCAAAATTAGATTGATTCGTGAAGCAATACGGAATATTTTAGGGGCTAACATGAAAACCACTACTAGGCGATAAGCATTCCATCATCACTCATCACATCGCAGGACATATTATAGAGGGAGAGATTGTTTGTAATACGTGTTCTTCTCTTATCAGCTAACATGAATGCCAGTGCTATTCAAAAATTACGGGCGCTAATGCAAACTCGTACTTCATTGCTTCATGTTCTCATCTAAATCGAATATTGCTAGGCAAGTTGTTCATACGTTGTTGAGTTCTTGAATTTTGAAAACCATTCAATCATACCTGCAACTGTCCGACGACGAACTTGTCGAGGTACTCGGCGACCTGGAATTAATTGTTTTAAAAAGGGATTTTTAAGATAAATTACGTATGAAATTCCACCGTCCGGCCGTAAGCCCCATCCAGCATTGATATACATAGATCCATAGAATGCTTAGACTAGTGAATGTAATAGTAGTAAAGTGGTTAAAGAGATTAACTGGTATACAGAGGGTCGGGAGTTCGATTCCCCTCCTCTGCTACCCTATTGCTGAATTTCCCATCGCTTATGCTGGATGGGGCTTACGGCCGGACGGTGGAATTTCGTACGTAGAAAAATTACTTTTACATCAGGATTTTTTTTCTTTTAATCTGATGATAAAAAGGCGAATTTTTAATTAATCATCAACTGTTGTTTTTCCCTGTAGAACTGGGATTAAGCTCAAAGGGAGAAAAAAGTCTACGACTCCAGAAGTATTGGCTACCGAGCGACGACTTTTAAAATTTAAAAATGCAGTTCCCCGGCCTCTGTATGAAGCGAGTAGACTTTCGCTCAGTATCCCAAAAGATTAAAGTCGTAGCTTTATTCTCCTGTGAGCTTCTAGGACTTAAACTCTTCCAACCTGGCTCGGGTAGGGCGGGCTCCTTCGCTGTTCCGGCTTGAGCATGTTCAGTCGCTGCTGGAGAGTTTCCTGATAAGAAAAATGTTATTGCATCATTATTACGCAATCTTGTCACGCAATTTTGTGTTCTGTTATGTCCCGTCCACAATTAGACTGGAACTGAAACGCCGATTTTCCTAATGCAATTGACCAATTCACGTGACATGAAACCGACGGGTCGAATAATGTACCTCGACCACTCCTCCCATGTACAATTTGCTGCATGAGTCGCACATCAGATACCGAGACGAGGCTGAAATTCGGTCTTCCATCGCCCTTGTTTTGACCGACTCACTCCGGGTCAGTGTACTTTCAACAACAAAGTGTGATATCATGGTCGTTTGGTCGACTGTCTCACTTCATCACTAAGAGTTGTTGAGGGAACACTCCCACCCGCTCACGTGAACTAGAACGTGTTCTCTTCACTCGGGTTGCTTAAACTTTGTCCCGTATTAAGGCGCGCGCACGCGAACCACAAGAAATCTTAGAGAGGAGGCGTACTTTGCACCGAGCCGTTCATTTTACGGGCGAAATATGGAGGAAAAACAACTAATCCTTGAAACTAATCCGGACATGGCCACTTGACTGTTTGAGTTCGGGTCAGAGAGCGAGAGAGAAAACAAACAAAACTCACGTAGATTAGTGGCAGATCGGAGGGGTTTGCCGCACGACTTGCAGTTGGGTCCCTGGCTGCGGGGCGGCTTGGGCGTCTCCGTGCTGCAGCAGCGGGTCGCAGCGAGCTGTCTGCAGCCGGCCGACGTCGCCACCGCCGAGTCGCTGAGTCGGAGCGCGCCGCGACCCAGCAGGTACACGGAACCGACCACTTGTGGCATTCTGGAGTGAGGGAAATGAAAGAGAGGAGGGGAGATGATGAACACCGTGACAATGGGACGCGAGGGGAGAGAACGCGCACGTCCCGCCAACTCTCGCAATCACGCAATCAACAGAGTGTAAGAATTACTCGGGAGAGAGAGGGAAAGTCACTATCTGTCACGAGAACGAACCAAAGTGGCGTGTAGTTCGTCGTGTGCCGGTAGTCTGCGTTTTCCGAATTAACGTACGCTTGCGATGCTCGTAGTCAGTAATGATGTGCCTCCACATGTAACAATATTTTTCCGCTCAATATTTAAATTGTTTATTGATTAATTTTATTGTCAATTTTTATTTAATGTTCTAGTTCGTTTATGGCGCTACATTTCACGCTTATTCTTGTTCATTGCAGATGTCCCAGTAAGCTCAGGGATCGGGTAATAGACCTAATCTTGCGTCATGAGTGGCTTCCGTGTTCGAGAATCGCACGTTGTCGTGCTTGGGTTCATCGTCCTTCTCTGCATCTGCTTCTCCTCCTTCTTCTACCTCCCCAAGAATGAGGAAACCGTTTTCAGCCTCGAGTTCCAGTTCGTTTTTGCTCCCTAACTTATTTCTAGTCAAAACAACGTTGCCTTTCTCCCCCCTAACGAGCGCTCTAACAAGCTTACGGCCTTGTGGTAGGCAGGTGATTATCGCCGAACGGCAAAGCGGCGGAGGCCTATTTATCGATTCCTTTGCAGCTCGGGAAGACCCGGTGCGCGGCACGTGAATGTCGCTCGGGATCAGAAGGCGCTGTATGAAAAGGTGGAGAAGGCAAACATTCCGCCACCGCCACTACCCGAAACGCTCAAGGTTGGTTAGAAATTTGCTCAACACTATTCCAGTTAAATTTCTTCAAAAAAATACAATTCCTAAAAGAACAATCGTCGAAATCTTTTAATCAATAACAATTAAGTCAGAAGTCTCGGACGTACACAACTTGAAGATGTATGCTTGTTCATGGAGAAACGCGATTATGAATAGAAAAGGGAAACAAACATGATAAATTTAAAATTTTGAAATTTCTATTCTTTCGCTGTTCCAGGAGTCAGCCATCGTCGACATCGGCACGTCGACGCCCGAGGGCAAGAGAAACAAGATCAAGGAGGTGCGATAATTTTAATATTTGAAAATTCATCACTCTGTTCGTGGGATATATCTACTTTTTGCTGAAAGCAAATCTGCTTCAGCTAGAAGTCAGAAATTAAGCAGAAGTAGCGCAGCTTTCTAGCTATTTTCCGGTTAATTTATTTCTCCTAGCTGAAGTAGTTATACTCCATAGCACCGATCAGTACTGAGTATGCCCAGTTTCTTTGAAATATTTTTTTAAATAACATTTTTCAATTTTTTAAAAATTTCGAATATTTATCGAGTCATTTCAGATGATGAAGTTCGCGTGGGACGGCTACAAGCAGTACGCGTGGGGATCCAATGAGCTCAAGCCCATCTCGAAGATTGGACACTCGGCGTTAGTTTCCTTTCATATGGATAAAAAACCGTTCACGAGAGTCACATGCAGTTACTACGGTTTAATGTCCTACACGTTTCATAGCAATACCGTAGTTAGCAATGTGAATTCACGCATTACGGTCGTGACCATCCTCTGTTTAGTTTTCTTGTAGGGAATGGGGATGTTTGAGTCCCCGTAAGTCAGTTTCCTCCATTTCCAGATCAGTCTTCGGTCGTGGCGAGTTGGGCGCGACCATCGTCGATGCGCTCGACACCCTGTGGATCATGGGACTGAAGAAGGAGTTTGAGGAGGGAAGGAACTGGGTTGAGACCAGTCTCGATCTCAAGAAGAATGCGGTATGTGATTGCTATAGTGGGCAACCCATTCATACTGAAACACCGCAGACTCCTTGCATTATGAGGCAGTTGTGATACACGAGTCCCCCCGGTCATACCTTTAAAAACACGGATACTGCGCGTGAGCAATTTTTTTCAAGGAGGCAGTTTTGAGTCTGGAAGCTTATCGAGAAATACGTGAGAGTATAAATTTAGTAAGAATCGGATACAAAATATATGTCGTACTGAAGCACCGTCGCCTGCTTTGATTATTAGACAGGCTTGATACACGATTCCGCCTGGTTGATGCAACATTTGCAGAGAGGCGATCTGTCGGTGTTCGAGACGAACATTCGCTTCGTGGGAGGCATGCTGTCGGCATACGCGCTGACCAAGGTGAAATATATTCTTTTTTCTCATATTTTCTGGTGATGATGCAATTTTGCATATCGACAATGTACTCACCAAGGGTGTGCGGGAAAACTTTTCGGGAAACTTTCGGGAAAAATATTTTTCCCGGTCTGAAAACCGGGAAATGTCGGGAAAATCGGGAAAACAGTAAACATTTCTTACGTTGATACTTATTCGTTTAAAACTTAAAATGCTCAAAAATGATTACTGTTGTGTACAAAAAAAATTTTACTCCGCAATAATGTTTAGAAAAATCAGCAAAAGACTATTCCGCGGGTGGAATCGAACTTGCGCCTGTCGCGTAGGAACGCGAAATGGAAGAGATGAACAGACAGAGAACAAATAAATATTAAAAAGAATTTCCATTTATCAAGAATATCGATTTTCTGTGAATTAGCGCTCGTTAAGTAAATTAAAGTTTTTCAATACTATTTTGGCCCTATTTTCTCCACTTTTCAAGGGAAAACAACAAGTGCAACATTTCCCGGATTTCCCGGATTTTTTCCGGGAAAATCGGGAAATGCATTTTCAAGAAAAATCCGGGAAAACCGTTCGGGAAATTTTGCACACTCTTGGTACTCACCATTATTGGAATTTGTATTTGCAGGACGGTATGTTCCTGCACAAGGCCGAAGAGATTGCGAACCTGCTCCTTCCGGCCTTCGAGACCTCGACGGGTACGGTACTACTCATATCGCTTACCGCAATCCCACCAGGAATTGGATACCGTAATCTCCCCTTGTAGGAATCCCCTTCTCGCTGATCAACCTGCAGACTGGACGCGCCTCCAACTACGGCTGGGCATCGGGAGGTATCGCTTTAAAATTATTTTATTCTCCTTTCTTTTTTCTACGAATTCGTGCCAGATCAGACGTGGGCACGGTCACCCGGGGCATGAAAAAGATCAGATCGTGCCAGATCAGACGTGGGCACGGTCACTCTGCACTTTCGTGATTCCTGGTGACGGGGCACTATGCAAACCATAGGTCAAAAGGTGCGTAAAAAACGACGAAGCCAACCCACATTTTGGCACTTTCAAGGCCAATTTTTGAAAAAAACCTTCCCATATTTTTTTGGATTTTGAGAAAAAAAATGAAAAAGCAACTCACATTTTCAGTTTTTCATGCCCATTTTTGAAAAACTCAAACCACATTTTCGACTTTCACCAACGCACCCTTTTGACCTATGATGCAAACCCCCTAAATGTTTTTTTTTTAAAACGTCGATGATTTCGAAAGTTGGTCAATGCTGGGGCACTATGCAGTCGAGTGAAACCTGGGCGGGAGCACTACACAAAAATATCTATAATTGTCTACCAAGTGTGCTATATCGGTATTTTCACATTGGCTGAGATACAATAATCCTCTTATCACTGCACTGCAGGCTGCTCGATTCTGTCCGAATTTGGCTCGCTGCAGCTCGAATTTGACTACCTGTCCAATCTCACCGGAAACGCAGTCTACTCGCAGAAGGTGAGTTGGTGCTGCTCTAGATTGTCTAATATCCTGCTAAATATGTATGTCTAGTAAGTTCATCGCCCATGTATAGAGTACTGCCTGTAAAACACTGTCAAAATATCATGGCGCCGTCATTTGCCTCAACTATTGTAACCTACCCCTCATTCTCAGATCGCCAAAATCAACAAAGTGGTGGCGGAGCTGGAGAAGCCGGACGGTCTCGTCCCCATGTATCTCAACCCGCACAGCGGAAAGTGGGGATCCCGTGCGTTTGCTGTTTCACTTTCGCTTTATGGGCTTTTACGACTTCCCATTTCTAATGATCTCATTATTTTCGCTCAAAAACACTTCTCAACAATTACAATATTTATCGCTGCCTGAATAAAACAAAAAGACAAAAATCGAATCCCCAGCTGGTTACCCTATTCCTCTCGCAGGCGATTTCTCGATGGGAGCCATGGCGGATTCGTACTACGAGTACCTCCTCAAGACGTGGCTCATCGAGGGAAAGAAGAATAAGGTGTGTTTCTATCTATTTTCCTTTTTTTTATCATGCTATGTTAGTGATATTTTAGATTTTCTGGAGTAAGATTGCATTTATGGTCATGTATTCAGACGTACAAGCAGTGGTACGATGACGTCATCAAGGCGATGGAGAACAAGATGCTGTACAGGAGCAAGAAGGACAAGCTACAGTAAGTGACCTGAATACTGTAATCCGATTATCCGTCAGTGGATCAACGTCTAATAGCCCCTAGTCCAATTTATGGTTAGCCGATGTTTTCAAATATCAATAAAGAATACGATTCAATTGAAATTTATTGCAATTTTAAAATAGTACGTTCATGAAATGAACTACTGGTGTTTGTCCTAGGCGTTCTCTTGTTTTCACTCGCTATCTTGCCTCCTGTACTGTGTGGGACGAGTGTTTGTAAATTAAAAAAAAAATTGTAATAGTATTTAACCGTCAAAAATCGTCGGAAATCAAGTATAATTGCTTATTGCAGGTACTTTGCCAATCTGAAGGGCAGTCGAGTGGAGCACAAGATGGAGCATCTCGCGTGCTTCTGCGCCGGCATGTTCGCGTTGCAGGTATGACATTTAGGGAATCAATTTGCCAACCTGAGTGCTCATTCTGATATCGTCTGTTGTATACATTAGGGCTATGTTCACCACTCAAAACTGAGTTTCACCGTTTAGTTAGTATTTGTAAATATAATTTTAATAATATTATGAATAATAACTATGCCTCAGGCGAAGAACGAGGCGTCTCCCGAGGCGCGCAAGCACTACATGACGCTGGCGGAGGAGATTGGACACACGTGCCACGAGAGCTACGCGAGATCCAGTGAGTGTATTTATTGTGATCACCCGGCTATTGAATGATCAGAACTGTTTTCAATTGTTAATATATAGTCAATGAAACACGAGAATATCTGGAAAATTGTTGGTTTGTAAAATGCAGTGTTTTCTTTGTCAACATTCGAGCCCTGTTCACGGGAGATGCAATACATAAACGTATATGTCATTGTTACGACGTATGTGTGGAACATAAAAGTTCCATGTTTATGTTTTTTCCTCCAAAAACGAGAAGAAATGGATATAGAGCTGAAGGAGACACTGTTTCACCAGGCAGACAGTTACCGATGTTAACTTAACATGCATATATATTAAGGGTACTTATTAATACCTTGCATACATAAGAAATATTTCATCATCGCTAAGCAATAATTGCAGAGATCGGTCTCGGCCCGGAGGCGTTCCAGTTTCTGAATGAGAATGAGGAAGCTATGACGACGAGGGACAAGTACTACATTCTGAGACCGGAAGTGAGCGTTATTTTAAAATCTATTTTGAAAATGCAAGACATGATTGGTATTCTCAATGAAGAGATGAACAAACTTTGGGGTTGCTCAATTATTGTGTAGATTAATAGCGGCTGATGAATGATTACACGTTTCGAATCTATTATTCCTTTTATTTTGTATTTTCTTCTTCTACGCATCGATAGTACGACATACTTATTACGTGCGTACTTATTACGTTGCGTTAGTACGGATCTTATGTATTCTTAATTGATTATAAAAATGCAAATATTGTCTTTCTCTCAGGTGCTCGAGGGCTGGTTCTACCTCTGGCGGATGACCAAGGACGAGAAGTACCGGCAGTGGGCGTGGGACATGGCAGAGGCACTTGAGAAGCACTCGAGGGTAAGGTAGTGTTTATTATTACCAGGTTACGTTAGTGATCGATCGATAAATAGTGAATACTGTAGTTCTCAAAAATCTATTGCCTACTGTATTTTGTCCAGGTGGGAGCCGGGTTCTCGGGCGTCCGCGACGTCTACGCGAGCACACCCGACCACGACGACGTGCAGCAGAGTTTCTTGCTGGCAGAGACGTTCAAGTGAGTTTCAATAATCGATTTTTACGTTGTCGGGGAAAAAAGATACCAGATCATTGTAACCGATGAATTGCATTCTGAATTAAACCACTATTGAAACTCGGTTATTGCAGGTACCTCTATCTCATCTTCGACGATGATTCTATCAAGCTCGATGAGTGGGTGTTCAACACCGAGGCCCATCCCTTCCCGATTAGAAATTGATTGTGCCATTCTCCCCCTATAGAGCTCTATGAGTTGGGTTGTATGTAGACAATGTGTGGGCACACGATCCCCCGTTGAGAGTATTACTATTTATTGATTCTTTTGCTGGTTTTCTCGCTAATTTCCTCGAGTCGAACAAACGCCACTGAACCTGAGAATAGCTGTGATGATGCCTTGTATTGCCAGTTTTATCGCAAATTTGTATTAGATTTCTGGACGGAATTTGAGTTGTGTAGATTTTTTTCCGTGAAATAATACCCAGGTTCTCTTCACTTTTCTCTGATTTGTACTGCTTACGCTCTTGATTTTCCTTGTCTGGTGATCGACTTAATGCATGCTTTATCGATTCCACCCCCACCCTATTCATTGTTTGCTCATTTTGGTTGAACGTGGAACTGTCCGCGGTTTGGGTATACGTTTGTACAGCAATTTATTGTTGGCCGACATGCTGTATTGTGCATAATATGTGCAAGAACGTGTATAAATATATTCAAATTAATTAATTATTGAGAAATGCGAAAAAAAGATACAAAGAAAAACAAAACACAAAGAATGAAGGATTACGGTAGTTGAGAACCGCAAAATGCGACCGGCTTTAAGGTACTCCAGAAAATTGCGGGAAGGCTTTCGGAATTCAAATATTTCAGTTGCTTCTTCGTATTTTCGTGTTTCAACGCGTTTTATTTGTTTATTAATTAATTAATTATGCTAATTTTGTTATAAATTACCAGTTTCAGATGGCGTTTACCCAGTCGGCCGCTGGGACACAGGGCGGAACGCAGAAAGGCAACTCCATAGCTGACTACATCCGCAATCTCAACGTGCAAGCACAGAAGCTGACGTCGAATGACGCCTCGCAAGTGGACATTGCCCGATTCGACAAGGCTATCGAGTCACTGGGAGGAAACAATTGCACCCGATTGGTGAGTAATTTCATTGATAGTAGCAGAGTCGGTAGATTGCTGATTCGGTAGGTCAGTGGGCTCGTGATCTACTACGACTGTGGTAGAGCTGCTTTCTATTGATTTGAACGCTTCATTCCCTAGAATATAAACTCGCTTTCGTAGCTTAACTAACAGAGGACTGATAATTCGATGTTTATTTCTTTGTGGGTCGAATAATCACTGTGTACTTCGAGCATAACAGGCTTGCCCAAACTGTATGGTTCTGTCACGAATAGCTATAACTACTTTCTCATTAATTTAATCAATATATTTAATTCCAGAGCAAACTCGTTGCTCATCTGTGCGCGGAGGCGTCTGCCGACGACTGCAAGTATCTCGCAGAGTGTGCCCGTCTCTTCTTCGCCATCTGCGACGTGTGCACGAAGGATGTTCACGAGGTTGGTGGTCATTTTGTGCCCTAATTAGTGACCGTGGAGTATAGTTACTTTAGCTAGAGGACAGAAAGAACTAGAAAGTATAAAGCAGCGCCACTTCAGCTTTGCAGAGCTACTTCCTAGATGATTTATGTCTTTTATGTGAAGTAGCTATATTTTCCGCCCCATCCCTTTCAAGGTGCGTCTCTTCTACCTCTCCAAGATCCTCGATCATCTCTTCACTAAGCGCGCCCATCTCACAGCTTTCGTCGATCTCTACAACATCTTCTCTGCGCAGGTACTGATTATTGTTTCTAAATTATTATATATTATGTTTAACGTGCAATGATGCGGATGGTCGACTGAAGTTACCATCTTTGCAACACTTATTTTTATTTTTACGCCCTTCGAAACCCCTAACCCGTGGGAGGGATTCTCAATTCTAGGGAATTTAAACGTACGGGGTTGGTTACTGTAGTCACACTATTATAACTTTAAACGTACGGGGTTGGTTACTGTAGTCACACTAGTACGGTAGTGCTTTGACGAATAATCTGTTCAGTCTGGCAAGATGTCAGTAGATCAAGTCGTGTCCCTACTCGATACAGTAACCGCCAAAGTGAAGACTGCGACGGAGACAGCGATTAACGATCAGTGAGTAGTCATTATGGATTTACTGATTACTGTAATAATACGAGAATGATTATCATGAAAATGCATGTCCAGCTACATATAAATATCCCGGTGTTAAAAATATCTCGGTGATCCTTTGTTTCACGCTACTATTTACTTTTGTGAAATTTATCCATGAGCGATTCTCGCGTCACATATATTATTGATAAAACTAAAATACCTTACTTACACATTAGTAAGAATAAGTTAGCCATGATTCAGGTGGCGCGAGTGCACGGCAGTCGTGGTGGGCAGATTACTGGAGCGTGCCGACGGAAGTGACAAGGTAAGTGAGAGATTACGGTAGTTCACCCCGTACTTACGGTAGTTTTGAATTTTATGCAGTAGCAACAAAATGGGTGGTACTTACATTATCTTCGGTGCAACAAACTGTAAGTATTGGTTTTCGATATAATTTTGTAAAATAATATAATTAAATAATGAATGTGCTGGTTATCCAGACGGGTCCTCAAATCGCCTCGTCCCTGCTCGGTCGATGGTTGAGAGAGAGCAAGAACACTACCGTATTCAGCAAGGTCGTTACGATTATCGAGTGAGTATCGACTGATTTCCCCACTGTATTTTAACAATACTAAATATGAAATATGCAATCACAATCACGAGTGCAAATCCTCGCAGATAGCTCGATTAAGAACATAATTAATGGATTCAAGGCGGCGCCATATAGTATAATACTGTATCTTTTGGTTAAATATTATTTTGCTTTTCAGAAAATGCGGTGCTTCTCACGTGCTTCGTGCTTACATCCAGGGAGATCTGCAGAAGGCACTCGATTCTTTCGAAACGCTGGGCGAGGAGGAGAAGCGGGTACGGTAGCAGTGATTATCGACTAAACGACGATAGTACTACTGCCCTTTCTAGTACATCGATAGTTAACGTCGATACCTTAACCCCTGTGTTTTCTGCTCAGGAGTGGTCGCTGCGCACGATCGAAGTGATGGACAAGAGCGAGGACGAGAGCAAATCGGAGAAGGGGGCGAGGGAGAGACTCATTAAGGTTGGTTGAGAAATGGAGTTGAGAGAGTTTGACAGGGGCTTCATGGTTTTAGTTTAGTTTAGTTTAGATTTTGTTTATCAAGAAATTCGGTTTCAATTGGAATCCACTGTGATATCTGACGCCGTTGAAAAGGCTCAGTGTATTCGGTTCATTGAAGAAACAATCTATAGCTTTATTGTTAATGTATGTGCATGGAGACACGATGACGTGACGTGATTAGTTGCGCATAGAAGGCTTCTTCTTTCATCTCCGTCCTGCAACACTGATATTGCAGGCACTAATCGATGTGTGGAGCAGTCCCGAGAAGAGAGTGGAGGAGGGACAGGGTAAGGTCTTTTTTTTGTTTATTTTGATTATCATTGTTATAAACAAATGAATATTTCACTGGTTGACACATTTTGCTGCAGAAGTGGCGCATTTTAGTTTCATATTGCTTGGCTGGTCAGTGTTTCACGGGTTTGACATCACTGAGCCTAATTTTTCAGTGCGCTAAGACGTTCGTTTCCTTATTAAAAATTCAGAAACACTACCCTAAAATAGTGGAAAGTTCTGCTGCTAACCACAGTAAGGAAGGCGATAAAGCATTTTTTTCGAGTGCGTGTTATGTCGAAGTTCTAATAACTACTATCCAAAATGTTTTTTTAATATCTAAAACAATTATTTTTTATTTATAATAAAATATCATAATTTGCAGGCGATTCGTTCAGCCAGCCAAAGCACTCTGACTCTCTGAATCCCTCCATCGTCGCTTTCCATCGAGTGATTGAGACACATGCAGTCGTCGGCAAGCAAATCATGACACTGTTCAAGGTGGGCGGAGTCATCGATTGATTTTGCGGAAGTGGGATACGGTATCCTTCCTGATCCCAGTCGTCATGATCGGTGTATACTTGAGTCATCTAACCTGATAGGTATCTATGCATTTTTGCATACGGTATGTGCCTGTAATTACGGTAGCGATAAATCGATAATTGACAGGCGGACCGGGCTCGCGTGCTTTCGTCGCAGTTCGGATTCGCTGCCCTCATTTCCGTGGTGGCGACCGATCGACAAGGGTGAGCGATGAGATTTGATCTATCTCCAGATCATAATTTTTCATTATCATTTATTATTTATTAGTAGTAATTATTAGTAATTATAACCATGAATTATCAGTAATTAATTCCGCAAGATAAGGGCGTACGAGACATCTTTTTTTGATTAGAGGTTGCTAAATGTCGACCTAAACAATTCAAGTTTGCACAAACAAGAGGAATTAGAGTTGCACGATGGGGCTATATTCCTTGAGGATGATTTGATAATAGTTCAATCGCATGTGGTCAATAGAAATACAATTTTCAGTGCGGCGGCGCTGGCCGAGCTGAAGAAGTGCATCGGACAGCTGTTCCGCATGGAGGGCGACCTGGTAGGTCATCGGAGGGAGTGGGAATTATCGATTCGTCATCTATAAAAACAAAAAGTTGACGGAAAAAAGTCATTTGACGATCGATTTGTAAATTATAAAATTAACAGTAACGAAAATAATCTTTATCGATTGCAGATGGTGACGGGGTGGATCGCCGAGTGCATGGGCGGAGTCACGGAGACGCTGACCAACCAGGTTTTTTAAAAAAAATATTTTTACTTTTTTTTTCTCCATATTTATTGTGACGCTCGCCACTGTATTGCTGAATATCTGTGGAAGTTTTGTCGCACCCCTGCAAGTTTCGGCTTTCTGCGGTGCTTTTTTGCTTTGACGAAAGTGTGAACAGTAATCTTCCGAATTTTTCCCTCATTAAATACATATTGCAGATGCACGTGTTCGTGCGTCGACTGGTGGCGGATCCCGAGTTGTGGCATCTGCTCTCGCCTCCGCTGCTCAGAGTCGGCTACGCACTGCTCGAGACGGGACAGGTGGGTGCGGATTTCAACTATTGGGTATAGTAGCGGCTAGGTTGTGGCTTCGTTACCTTCTTTGTTAACATCTCAACTTATAACATAGTTATAACGAATATCACGAACTTGAAACTAGGTGCTTTAGACTGGGAGCTGTGGCAAGGCGGGTTGGCGCTTCACCGGCGCGTTACTTGCCGTGATAGTCATAGTACGGCAGTAGATTACTGATGGCTATAATATTTCAATAATGATTGCATCACTGTCTCCTATTTATGACATAATTTCAGGGCAACGTTCCGCTCGCCATTTCGGACGGAAGAATCGCTAATGGTCCGCGAGTTTGGTGAGCACAGTATTAATTTATTTAAAAATATATTACAATATTCCAGGATGTTGGCTGCGGAAGTGATCAAGCGGGTGGTCGTTGCCAAGCCAGCGAGTGAGTTGATCTTTGATCTCTTATTTTTATTTTGTCTGCAAATGCCAAGAAATTTATTTCCACGCTGGGGGGTTATCTTGACGTTATAGTGAATTCTTCGGCTCTTGATCGAGCATTTTTCGTGGTGGCGGAATCCGACAGTGGGCGAGTCACAATATCCATCTACTTGATGACCATTTATAGCTACTCGCAATACCGTAGTTTTCCCTCTCAGGCATCTCCGTCGGCCCCTCTCTGCTCCAATTGGTCGAGGCCATCACCTCCGCCACCAGCAGCAATGCAGCACTCGTGCTTGTCGGTTAGTTTTCAGCTTATTACGCCATAATTAGGCAATCCACTTTCAGTTTGACCTCATGCGCTCATTATCATACAGAATCAAACATAGTTTGTTTAATCTATGAAGGTGACTTGACAGAATTGGCTAAATTGTCGATCAAACTATGCTCTGAATAAATGTCGGCCCTGTAACATTAATGTGCCGTTAGCTTACACTCTGACTGGGAGTCAATTATTTTTAACATGGGGCTACGGTAACTCGCTGATAATTATCGATTGACTTTGCAGACGTGCTTGTTGAAGTGGTCAAGGAGCACTCGGCCGACGTGCTCAACAACACCAAAGTGCTGGAGAGTATCTCCGAATACGCCAGCAGGTACGGTAGAGGGAAGGAATATTGATTCACTACCTGTGGTCGAGAGTCTATTAATTCTACTTTCACATGGCGCTTTGCCGCTTCACATGTACTAGTAAGGAGTTGAGCATTGCATTCTATTCAATTTTAGGTCCATTTCAGTTTCAGTCATAGAAAATATTACAATTTCAAACTTAGAACTTCCACCGCAGTATTTCACAGTTTCACTAAAAATGCTTTACAAATCTGGAAGCCCTAGTGGGCCAAAGGTTGCGAATGGATCATGATTGTGAAATCGGAAAGCTTCGAGGACCGCGATACCCCACCCCCTCTAAAGTGCCTAAATGCAATCATCTCAATCCTCCCACTTCTTGCAGACTTCGTCGAGACGTTTCCATCTCCCTCATCCGCTCGCTCCTTCCCATCTTCCACCAAAGAGTTCATTTGAGAGAGGCGCTCATGATGGTGCTCAAGGTTGGGTTTGTATATTGACTAGGGTTCGCTTATTGGAAGAGAATTCCATTAGGAATCCATTGAAATTCCATTTCCCTCTCATTCTCCGTTATCTCTCACCACCATCGCGGTCTGAGTTCCTTTGTTCTCCTTATTGGAATTCCGGAATCAGTTCCAATAAGAGAACCCTAATATTGAATGCATGGTGTGCGTCATATTACCCCTGTAAATTCACTCTGATTTTTAGATGGTTAATGAAACTGAAAAATACCAGCGTATGAGCGCGAAAGGATGTTTAATTTCTTATATCGGGTTGAGCATAATCGAAATTGTCTTTCCACTTTTAATTTAGGGAATCACATGCCTGTTGTAGCTTTAAAAAGTGAATCACTTTGCTAGACACACTTTTTGAAAACGCCCCTTGGAGAATAAAGATTAAAGATTTTTGAACTTGAAATTGATTAGAATATTACAAGATAAATATTTTATTATTATTATTATTATTAATTCTGTTGTTCCAGAAGGATCTGCTGCACGACAAGACGGTCGCGTGCGCCGTGCCCCTGCTGCTGCTGCTCTTCCACTCGCTGTCGAGGAGTGGAGGTGAGCACGATGATGATGTTGTGATTACATTGTGATGATGAAATATGAAAAGATGATAATTCGCAATGGGGGAATGTAATTTATTGACGATCTGACCCTAGGTAGAGTCAGTGATTCTATAGATTGCATTCAGATTGCATCACTGAGTACTAGATCTACCCATGTCTGATCATGTGTCTGCGCCTGATATAATTTTAATAATTAGACGAAATTTATGAAATGGGCCTGACGAGAGATTTTTTAATAAATTAGTGATGATGTAATCGTAAATATATTCGCACTGTTCAGGCGCCAATTCGAGCCAGCGATCGCAGTTCTCGCAGAGCTTCGCAACGTTCTCGTCGCAGGTGAGAAACGCTAGGTGGTTTGGGGTTGCAACTTTGTATGATATTCACGCTCGTCGCGGTCCTTGTATTGTCCTTGTATCCTTGTATTGTTGTGCGAAGAAAAAACACATATTGGCCCTGCCCTTTGATGTTTCTATTGCAAGTCAAATACGCGGTTGTTTTTTGTTTGATGCGAGAGTAGAGAGGTATAACAACAACATCTGAGATTTTTCTATCGAATTCTTTTCAGCGGAAACATGGGATTAAATAATAATTTCGAAAATAATTAATTTGCAGTCTCTGGCGGGAATGGGAACCTCTCGCCCGCGTGACTCCGCCCTCTGTCTGCAGATCATCGGCTGTCTACGCAGGTTACTGTATTCTCCTTCATTGAGAATTGCATAAGGATGACGCAATAGCTGATACCGATGAGTACCGGCCGTGTCGAATATGCCGTTAGTGGTGACGTTATCTGCACCAGGGCTGTGCATTTTTCGTTTTTCGATTTTTCGACTTTTTTCGAAAAACTTTTTCGTCGAAAAATTTTTCGAATTATTTTCGAAAAATTCGAAAAAAAATCTCTTTTTTTCGAGAAGAAATTTATAAGAAAATTTTGAAAAGAATCTCAAATTTATATTTTATTTCATTTTTTTTCAATTTTGGTAACAAATAAATATCTTTTTCTGCGCAAATCACACTATCCATTAGAAACAGTGCTTGCAAGGATCGATTTTTATTTTTTAAATTGATTTTTTCATTTACAAAGCAGTAATTATTGGTAGAATCAAGTGTTTTAGAATATATTTTTTTATAAAAATTGCTATTTCGCAAGCACACTTTGTATTTTTCATATTTTCTTCGAATTTTTCGAGTTAAAAATTCGAAAAATTTTCTTTTTCCATTTTTTTTAGAAAATTATTTTTCGCACAGCCCTGATCTGCACTGTCGGGTGTTCATTGAGAATTTCTTAAGAATGACGCAATAGCTGACGTCAGCGAGTGTCTGTTGAGGAGAATATTTTGCTAGTAATGACGTAATCTCCATTCTCAGATGCATAGACCAAAAAGTTGGTGGAATTCAACATAACCTACGAAAAATAAATGCCTGATCAAATATACCCTTAAAAACGAAACCTGCCCGACAGAGTCTCTAAAACAGCCCCGAAATGTAGAAACCTGCCCGGTAGACCACCAAAAATTCGAAAACCTGCCCGACCAGGTTTCCACGCTAATTTGCTTTTTGGCCTCTGCTCAGATGCCTCACTCAGTCGGCCTCACTCAAAGCCGCGCTCTATATGGGACTCGCCCATGCGATCACGAGAGACACCGCGGCTACGGTCTGTATCGATTTATATTGTTTGACCGTTTCATCAATACAGTTTCAACGAAGGTAACTATGTAGATCCATATATGAGTTTGGACTCTCCGGATTGAATTAGAAGTGACATCCGTCGAATTTGTGTCTTGCAAAGAGGAGGTTATTTGATTTTACAGTATGCTGGTTAGCTTTGATCGAATGACTTACCTCTATAAATCGACAATGACACCGTCTATCCTTTCGATCGATAACGACTTACCGTCCTCTATCAATCGATAACCCGCAGGCGTCTCCCTGTCTCGATCTCCTCCTCGGTCACTCTACTTCCATGCCCGATTGGCGGATTGAAGAGGTCGTCCAGTCGACGGACAGCCTTTGCCAGCTGAAGGAGGCACTGCCACAGTTTGTCTACGTGAGTTACCATTGCGTCATTATTAGGCATTCTTCGTCGTCCTGTATAATGTGTATAAGCTTTGATTAGTGCGACATTCACACAACATATTAAAGACTACACTACCATTGAACTATTCATGATATCGTGAGACAGCGATCCGCCGGTGGGTCTGCGAAATATAAATGGAATTCTGTCAGGCTCTCAACAGCGTCACGAACAGCCTGGTGTCGGCGCCGCCCGATGTGTGCGCCACGCAGCAGGTTAGTCAGCCTTTACCTTTCTTATTTTAAAATTAAAGCTAAAATAAAATAATGTAATAGGTACATTTTTGCATTTACGTCGTTGCTTTTGTTGCGTACTATCTAATTAACGTTCGTTGCTATTACAAATTTACGAGCGCTCGTCCGAAATAATAAAATGTTCCGTTGATAATGCGTACTAAACAACAGATACGGCTGCGAGAGAGCATGGCAAAGTGAGAGACACGTCGAGGTATAGAAAGAGAGTACACCACCAGTACTCCATTTCATGAACGTATCATTTTAAAATTGTAATATCACGGTTGACGAAGAAACTGCGTAGGAATAAATAAAATAGAATATAATTTGGGATCACATTGTTTGCTAAAAGTCGGAAGTAGCCTGACACCATCCGGAACTATTGTATTTAAATTGTGTTCTTGTCGCGACATTCACTGTAGTATCAAATCCCACCAATCTCTGTGAGTTGAAGAGTACTCGGGGGAACGCGTGATCACCTATTCCTCATTTGTTTCATTTCGCAGGTGGGCGACGCGCTTCTCGAGCAGGCGACCGCAGTTCTCAATGGATGGGCGAAGCGAGCGGCCGAGAGGGAGCTGGACGAACTGGGTACGGTAGTATTGATTGCCCCCAGGATGACGCAACTTTTTTATTCGCGCTTTTTGCTTTTACATTGCGCTCTGTCTGCGCTTTTTTGAATATTGTGATAATTTTGTTATGTTTTCCAGCTCTCGACAAGGTGTCCAATTGGAATCGATCGACGCGTGATGGTCGGGCTACCGTACTATTCGGAGAGTGCATGAAGGGAGTGTACGACGCCCTCATCGGGTACCTGTGGATGAGAGTGAGCGCACTCGGAGGGGACGAGGAGGTACTGTAGCTAATCGATATGTTTACGGGTGAGGAGACGTTTTGGAACTACGGTATTGGAATCCTCAACTTTCCAGTATTTCTTTGGGATACGTTTCGGGTTCCTAGGCAGGTGTTCCAAAAACGTAACGTCACTGTTTTTTTTACGGAACCATATTTTCTGTAATACAAAATCGATAATCGCAGTTGGAGTGGCTGAATGCGGTCCTGAAGAAGAAGAAGGCGCTGAAGGACCTGATGAACGAAGTGATGGTGAGGGTTACGGTAGAATTGGTCGATAGTGTCCGCGAATATTGATTCAATCTATTGGCTAATCGTGCAATTGATAATAGCAAGCTGACTAACGAACTACCGTAATATAGGTATATGTTTCAGGTCAAGCGGAAAGACGTCCGACAGAAGGGAGACAACGGCGAGAAGGTGAAGGAGACGGTGCAGATTGATGAGAAGAGCTGCGAGGTACGGTAGTTATCGATTTTGTCTTTTGATACTAGGGATGCCGGTTCAGATTGGTCATACCCTCTCTTTTTCTCTGACTGTCTTCGCGTTATCAGCCGTAACACCGACCTCTCGCTCAAAATGCCGTAATACGAATACCAAACTTGTAGTCGATAATAGAGTTTTAAATTCGGGTAAATAATTGAATTAGCATTCTTCATTTCACACACTCTCTCACCGGTCGATTGGTGAAAGAGTGTGTGAAATGAAGAGATCTAATTCAATTATTTACCTGAATAAAACTCTAGTGGATAATGTAGGCTTGGAATGACGAGATTGTGCTCGAGATACTGTATCACTTGAATGTGAGTACAATATTTCCAGGTGCCCGTGCCGATGTCCACACTGGCGGATATTTTGGAAGAACTCGTCGGCAAGGTTGGTCTTTCGATTCATTATTCATGTTTACATGTCCATTATGAGAGACTATCTGAATCAGTCGAATTAGTCTTGGCACAGGTCGAAAAGTGAGAAGATGAGATAAACATGCCACATTGTACTATGGCCGAGGCGGAGATGATTCATGATATTGAGAAAGTGCAAAAACGTTTCTATGCCTCAGGGCATGACGTCATCGGAATTTCCGGTTTTCTAAAACTTCATCAAATGGCCTAATGAGTGGTACCAATCGATTCCTCATAAAATTCTAAGACTTTTGTGACTCCATGAGTTTTTCGCTAATCTTTGATCTAAGCCTGAAAAATTGAAAAAGTTGTTTTTAAAAAATTGATTTAAAATTTTTTAATATTTTTGTGTAGTTTCCCTGAGGAGATGGCAAAGTTTTATTCGCGTAATACAATGCTATAACAATGATAGTTAAACTGTGTGAAGGGTTGTTTGTATGAGGGGCATTAAGCTTGTTCAGTAAGCTGAAATTGCATGGGTCCTTGGAATTATGGTGTGCCTACAGTAACCAGGAGAAATGTCCCAATGCTATTAAAGCGGCTAAGGGAGACACAGTATCCATTGTAGCATAACTAATCAATAGTAGGTGGCTAGGGCTTTCGTTGGCCTGAGCCCCGAACCTACCGGATAATACTTAGAAATTACTCCGGGTTACTGTAGTACACCATAATTCCAAGGACCCATGCAATTTCAGCTTACTGAACAAGCTTAATGCCCCTCATACAAACAACGCTTCACACAGTTTAACTATCATTGTTATAGCATTGTATTACGCGAATAAAACTTTGCCATCTCCTCAGGGAAACTACACAAAAATATTTAAATTTTTTAAATCATTTTTTTAAAAACAAATTTTTCAATTTTTCAGGCTTATATCAAAGATTGGCGAAAAACTCATAGAGTCACAAAAGTCTTAGAATGTTATGAGGGATCGATTGGTACCACTCATTAGGCCATTTGATGAAGTTTTCGAAAACCGGAAATTCCAATGACGTCATGCCCTGAGGCGTAGAAACGTTTTTGCACTTTCTCAATGTCATGAATCAATCCCGTCTCGGCCATAGTACAATGTGGCATGTTTATCTCATTAACTCAGTTTTACTGCTGTGCCAAGCCTCTGAAGAAACATGTTGATCCACTCAGATAATCTCTCTTATCAGCCCTTACTGGATCAAACAGATCACCGCGTGGTGAATATATATATACTCACCGAATTCGAAATCCACCTGGATTGCATTTTTTTTATCTCGCATGAAGACTAATCAATAGTTCGTAGGAAGATCAGCGGCCGAATCTGGAGGGACTCGATCTGCTCGCGTGGACTGTGGAGAAGACGAAAGCGGTTGGTACTTTTTTCGCCGCACTTGGGAATTTCATGTTTCACGGGCTCTAATTATAATTATGGAGCAGTCCGTTGCCAATAAATCGAGAGAGGCATCTTTTACAAATCATCGTGTTTCATTAATTAAATCATTGTAACGTGGTTTCGTCATCCCAATGTAATCTCTCTTTTCAGTCGGCCGAGTCGCTGGACAAGCCGCAGCACACGGAGGTCCACGAGAGGACGAGCACGGGCAGTGTCATTGCGGTCGCGAGGTGAGCGATAGAGGAGATAATGGGGAGGGCACAGCATCGAATTGGCACCATGCCAAGAAAGTCGTTGTCTGACTCTCTCAATTTGCGCACTCTCACGGCGATTCTCTGTTTCTCTAACTCGATCTCACTGTTACTCTTTCGGAGGCTGTGGAGGGGGGGGAGTAGTAGGTGATGGGTAAAAGGCAAAAGGTAAAGGTGTTAGGTCTTCTACACGCAAGGCGGTCTCGACCACCCCTATGGGTGAGGAAGAATAATAAGATGGACAGGCCGCAATGCTATTTTCTAGGCCGGATGGGGGGGGGAAATTGCCTTATGAAATTTCTGTTACAACTGTTAGTACCGAAAGAAATTCATTCGAGATTTTCAGTTATTATTATCAGCGTCGTAATTATGTTGAGGGGGGGGGGTTTATAGGAAGTTTAAACAAAATGAATCTGATTTAAATAGTAGGAAATAGCCTAGTACTGACCGCAATTAGCACCAGCGATTCTCGGGTTTCAAAGTGATGGCAAATAACCGTTTTGGCGAGTCGTTTAGTGCGTTCGAAACCTTCTCTCGCTATACATTTATTAGTTGAGCTGTTGATTATCCCGACGATTAGATATGTCGTCTTACGATTGCATACTAATGACGTAATACCCCACCAATCCAGTCTCACTTTCTCAGATGGCTTCTCATTCTGTACAAGGGCGGCGACGAGTGCTCGCCCTGGCTGCAGGGACTGGAGAGTGCGAGTGCAATGAAGACGGCTGCTATTGGTGAGTACGGTAGAGGTATTGGAGGAGTATGGTAGTAGGGGTACGATTTCTGAAAGGAGTGGAGGGAAGAATACGGCAGAGGAGTACTGTGGCGGGAACTATCGATGAATGAGTGGAGCATGGTAGAGCAGTGTTGTATCTGAAATTGTCGCTGAGTGGGTAGAATACGGTACAGGGTAAAAGGGTATTGTATCGGGAACTATTGATGAATGGGCGAGGTACGGTAGAGGTGTACCGTATCACAAATCGAATGGACCTCTCTTAGAATTGTTGCGATTGCAGCGGGGAGAACTTCCTCGATCGTTTGGTTGATGAGGGATACAGCCGTTCCGTTATAGATATCGAGGCCAAACCATCGTTTTGAGTTTCAACTTGCCTGTAAATTTCTGATATTTTTGAATGTTCAATTCCGTTTTTCGGCAATACTCCCTTTCCAGTTGCCTACTCTCATCTTCTCAATTGGCTTCTGTCTCGACACACGAAGAGGATCGAGAAGATTGCGACCATTTGTGAGTTAGCCAGTCACTTTCGGGTTTCGGAGAGGATATTTCGAGGATTCCGACAGAACTTTCCTCGGTGATCGAGTCCCTTCAGAAAAAGAGAAAATGATAATACCCTCTCAATTCACACAGTCTCTCGCTGCCTACCTTTCTCTGGGGGGGGATTGATTGTGGGGGTGAACTTGGGCAACTTTAATGCTGCATGTATTATCGCTGCTCTGTCGTTTTCAGAAGTGAAAACTCTCTTCACTTCACATTCTCTCGTGAATCGACCGTTCGAGAGAATGTATAAAGTGAGGAGAGTTTTGACCTCTCAAAATGAATCAGGGAAAACCCTCTCACCTTCATGCAGTCTCTTGCTGCCCACCCCTTTCTGGAGAGCTGATTGTGGCGTGAAATTGCGCGAATGTAATGCTACATTCATTGTCGGTGCCCTATCATTTTGAGTGGTCAAAACTCTCTTCTCTTTACACAGTCTCTCGCTCCCTCCCCCTTTCAGGAGAATAAATTGGGTGAATCTTCAGGGCGTCGCGGCGGCAACGAGGAGAACGCGGGCGGCATGAACGGCGAGCTGATGAGACACATCAATCTGATCGTGAGTATTTCAATTTTAAATTGGTTTTTTGAGTTAACATTTTTTAAACACAAAAAAGTACACGAAATGGACTACTGATGTGCATACTATATTTCTATACTTCGGCGTGTCTCTTGTTTCACACGCTCTCCTGTCAGCAGAACGTGTGTTTAGCCGCAGATCATTGTATTATTTTGGACGAGTGGTTGTGAATTTACAATAGATGAGATCCGGGATTGCACACTGATGACGCAATTTGAGGTGTCCAAACTACTCCCGGCGCTACTCGGCATGGTCAAGTCGGTGGACGATCAGGTGAGTGTCTGCGCTTTCTCGATTAGCCATTATGCCTCGTCGTGTCTGACTGATGACACGTCAGCTTTCGAACTGTGATTATGGGTTTTGTATTTAGGAAAATTGGGCTCTGCTCAAAAAATCAATAGTGCTTATCGATTAGCTATCGTAGCTCCACTTCCGCTCCGAGTGTGCTCACTGGCATCCACCGATCCTTCAATTTGAGAGAGTGTTTCTCTGGCTCTCTTAATTCGCCTCAGTCTCTTGTCATCTCTGATCGACAAATAAGGAGATAGTAACATTTATGCATTTAGTCACGAGGAAACCCGGTACAATACTAGGTTGATGCAGCCTTTGTGAAATTGGTTCCATTTCTATTGAACTAATAGAAACGCAAAAAAGGGCCAAAATCAGTCAATTCCTACAGGAAGACGAGGGCGCCGAGCGGGAGCGCGAGAAGCGGAAGGAGGGACGAGCGGAGCTGGAGGCGCAGATCAAGACACTGTTGAGGGTGAGTGATAGAGGGATGACGTCATCACTTGCCAAAATTAAATATGCGCTATATTTTTATAAGTAAGGCGAGGAAAAGACTAACAATTGATCATTCTCCAACCAATTAGTTTCTACGGGAAACAGAAATCTGCCGGCCGGGCGAATCAATTTGATTTATTTTTGTTGTTGCAATGTTCGCTGTGAAGTGGATTGTATCATCGTAATTGAAGTTCGCCTTGATAATTACATCACTTGCTGTGTTTTTGGAATTATAAACCGATTTATCTACCCGCTTCTCTTACTCTGGTCATGCACAGAACCAATTTAAGAATTTCAGATAGTTGAACATCTCCTCTCCTTCACGACCAATCCGAAATCGCCCGCTACCACGTTCAAGTTTTGCGTTACCAAACTGCTCAAGGGAGACTCGTCAGCGGGTGGGTTACTGTAGGGATCGAGAATTGAGTTAATATTGTGATACCGTAGAAGAATCAGTAGTATTAGTTACTGTAGCGTGGTACTGAGGAAGTGCTACTGTAGTTGAAGGTGATTATCGATTGCAGTCAACAACTCGGTGCTGCGCGAGATCTTCCGACTGATGAAGCTGGCGGCGCTGAGGAGTCCGCATGAGGTGAGAACGGATTGAATTTATGGACCGGGTCTCTTGATAGGTAACCATAATTATTAATAAACGTCATCGTAACATGTTATATGTTCCATCGCACCGTTGAGAATTGCCAGACATGCGTTTTGTCAACAGTACTCACGGTTTCGCAACACGTTCTGGGCTTTCCTAATGTAGAGAAGGTTAGAAACACTCAATAGCTCGTATCTTTGTAGGATGGCTACATCGATAAGGTGCTCGAGTCGCTCGGGTCGCAGGTCATCTCGGTGCTCAATGATGAGGTTTGAATTTTAATAGTATTTAAATATTATTAAAATAAAACAGTATTTACATTTTATTTTGTATATTTTTACTTTGCGCCTTTCCTATTCATCAAACAGCGGTGCCGTAGTATTTTTGTGGCATATGGCGCAAACCCGGTGGTCGCGCGTTTCCAGGGCCCGCTAAGACCGCTGTGAAACCGACAACATCGTGGTTGTCGGCCAGAATTTCTAACCGGTAGGCGGTTAACTTCTGCCCCTCACCACGAAAGATGAACTGTTTTTGGCATTTAAAAAGCCTGCATTTTCGGCGAAGTGGCAATATACTGTTTCACTACTGCGAAATATAAAACTAATCGTAAAAATTCAAACACATACCCCGATCGAAAATGTCTGCTCCCATTATTGCTGCTGATACTCTTTTTTCTTTCTTTTTACCTATAAAAGAGAAGGAAAAAACACGACAAGATTAAAAATCATCATTATTTCTTGGTGGAGACGCCTAGAAGTTAGCCGATCGGTTAACAATTCTAGCCGCCTGCCACGATGTATAGTGTTTCACTTCGCTCTTGACAGATCATGGAAGCGCGCATTCGCCGGGATAGCGTGATTTGCTCCGAATAGAATAGGAATGCTCTTTCAGTGGCATAGAGTGATACAAAGAGTAGAATAGAGAGAATAGAATAATGTTAACCTGGAAGCAAATACAAAATTACGGAATATCAATTATTCCTGGAATTACATCTTGATTCAGGGAAAGTTATGTTTTTAAAACGAAATGGTTTAATATTTTTTCTCTTCCCTTTAACAAATTAATCTTCTAGAAACGAGTCGAGGAGAGAATTTGCGAAACTGAGAAAGACTCGTTCGCTTTCACACGCACATTATCTCTCCCCTGACCCCTTTCTGGAGGTCACATCTAATAATGATGTGCAGGTGCTGGAGGACACTCTCGACTGCGTCTCGCCCATCTCCTCTGTAGTTATCGTCGATTTCCTCATTGCAACCATGGAGGTGAGACTAATATGGAATTTCTTTGGATATATTCCATGCTATTTATCTTGTGCCTGACTAGTGAGTTCAAATTGGCTGATGTATCATGAGCTGAGAACATTTGAAGAAGAAACAAGTTTTTTTTGTTTTTTAGATGATGATTAGATGAGATTAGGAATTCAGATTTGCCTCATGCGAGTTTTGGGTCTCACATTTTCGTTAGGCGAAGCTGAGAGAATACAAAAGCGATTTGGGGTTGACTGGCGATCTTGGTAATAATTTGGTAAATTCAGGACGATCTGGACAAGATGCGCTCGCTCACCGCCTTCACTGCTCACTACGCGAGTGATGAGGAGATGGGTGAGTTACAGTAGTTTGCAGGGAATCGAGAACTAATCGATTTTTAGTTTTGGACGGATTACGGTAGCTAATTGACTATCGATCTACACTATTACAGTATCCAAGATACTGGGAGCTGTGGCGTCGCGGGCGGTGATCTGCGTGAGACGACTCGCCTCACTCATGCCACTCCACGACAGAGGAATCGCCAAGGTACGGTAGGAGGATTCACGAATTGACTTTTCTTCGTATTTTGTATTCATGATTAAAACAAAGTATGCTGCCGAATCATTTTCGATGCCCACACATACAGTAACCTTCCCTCAGGAGTTGGAGCCTAGCTAAATGTGTCATGTCATTACCTTTTACAGTAACCTATTTATGATTGCAAACTGATTGGGTGTACTGTAGGACAAGCTGACCGTCCTGCTCACAGCCTGTTTTACTGCCCTGGACGAGCTGTTCAAGAAGCTGCACGATGTGTCCAAGCCGTTCAAGATCAAGGAGTGGAAGGTGAGAGGGAGTTTTTCTGTTATTTTTACCCTAGTTTTACTTATTTATTCGATACACGAAGGGTGTGACGGCAATTAAAGAAACACGGAAGGATAAAAGATAATCGAAAAGTGGGCTGGGAAAGTGGGGAGAGAGATGCCTTCCTGGATGATATTTGAGTATGGTCTACAATGGGAATCGAAGTTTTAGTGTTTCACCCTCGCCGTATAATTTTGCATTTTCATCCAGTGTTGTTTGCTTGATCGTATCTCCCTTCTAAAACAGATATGTTTCTATAACGAAATGTGAAGCTGTCTGTTCTATCAGAGCACAGTTGAGGTACCTATTGGTGGTAGTCCTCAGCGAGAGAGATGGTCAATTAACAGTCTCTCTAAATGTCAAACACTCTTTCGCCTATGACGAATTGAATCAATATTTCATTTCTCATAAACTTGATTGAATTGCGGCTAAAAGTAATTACTACAAACAAGAAATACGATGTCGAATTGAGTTTGTCCATCTATCTGCGTCTTTGCAGATGCTGTCCTTTTCTCATTCTCTCGTCTCTTTTAAAAAAAAGTTTATTCATAGTAGATTACGGTAACATCCGGCCCTGGTCTAGTGGCATCCTTCAAAAATGATTGGATACATGTTGCCCATCTATCACATTTATAAAATGATACGAACACACGAAATGGGGTCAAAATGGTACTTCCTGTGTTTACCAAAGCGAGAGAGCGGGCAAAATTGAGAGGGTCGCGTACGTGCCTGTGTGGTAAACAACGGAAGTCCGTCATTTGACTTTTTGGTGTGATCGTATCATTTTATAAATGTAATATGTCCTTTGCAGATGCTCTCTACCGCGCACTCTCTCGTCTCTTCGCTCTCCAAATTGCTGGTGAAAGTGGATGAGAATGTGGGAGTGTTGAATAAGGAGGACGAGGGGAAGAAGAAGAGGCCGAAGAGCAAGTCAGTTTATAATAATAATAGTAATAATATTTATGAGAGTCACGAATGGTTTTGTAGCGCACCAAATTTCGCCTCTTTGGATCTAACTTATGCAGCCCGCCCGTTTTGGGTTGCAGATGGATGTTTAGTACGTGATGGTTCTGAATCTTGAGTTAGAATTTTACTACTTCTACACACAAAAAAACAACAAAAAAGACGTGTGCATTCGTGCGATTTATCCGATTCATGGAGTGCTTAATCCATATGAAATTTCTCGCATCTTTCACTCGCGCAAACCATATTTTGCCTCTTTGGATCTCTTGCGAGATTATTTGTCTTAATCCTTCGCATCAACCCAGTCAGCGCTGCATTCTGTCCCAGACTTTCCTATATATCAGGTTGGCCGGAAAGTCTTGATAACTCTTTTTGTTTTTCTACTGTGTGCCGCGTTCGAACTTTGGTGTCCCTTCGTTCCTCACAAATGACAAGGAGACTAGGGCCCTTGTAGTAGACAACTCCCCATTCCCCTCTCTTTCTCCGTGCTGAAGTTAACGCACGATGTATATTCCCAGTGTAATCCACATCCGCCATGTTCTGCTCTACCTCTTCCTATCTCACACCACGTTGAAGGATTCGGAGACTCTCCTGAAGAAAGTTTATGACCAACATGCTCCCTCCTACCCAACCATACAAAGATGGTTCCATTGCTTCAAAGAAGACGACTTTTCACTCGATGACCAGGACCGCTCTGGAAGGCCCCGTGAGTTGGATTTGGATGCGTTGAGAGCCCAGGTGAATTCGGATCCATTCCAAAGCACTCGTGAACTGGCATCCACACTGAAGGTTGTCCATAGCACTGTTGAGGAAGGCTTGAAATCTCTTCGGATGAGAAAAGCTCTTGGTCGATTCATACCCCATGATCTGACCCAGGACCAGCTGGACCACCGAGTCGATGATGCATACAGTCTTCTCACTCTCCACGGCGGCGATCGATGGTTGGAACGGCTGATCACTGGAGATGAAAAATGGGTCCTCTACGATAATCACCACAGGCGAGCCCAGTGGATTCAAGAAGGAGAGACGCCACAGGATGTCCCTAAACCCGATTTTCACCCCAAAAAAGTGATGCTCTCAATATGGTGGGGAGTGGATGGGCCCATCTACTGGGACCTCCTTCCCGAAGGTCAAACCATAAACGCCGACCGTTATGTGAAACAACTACGTAATTTGAAGAAGGAAGTCGATAGTTCAGCCCTGAAAGATAAGAAAATATATTATCAGCATGACAACGCTCGTCCACATGTCGCCAAACTCGTCAAGCAGGAACTGGGAAAGTATGGCTGGATGATTCTCCCTCACCCACCGTATTCCCCAGACATCGCCCCAAGTGACTATTGGCTTTTCTCGGGCCTGACCCATGCCCTTAGAGAGAGATCGTTCACAACACGAGGAAGTCTGGAGGCCGCACTGAAGCAATATTTCGCCTCACACCCAGCAGGGTTCTATAGACAGGGCATCCACAAGCTAACACAACGTTGGCAGTATATCGTCGAAAATGATGGAGCATATAACCCATAATGTACTTGTGTTTGCTTCGAGAAATAAACGAATGAAAAAGTTATCAAGACTTTCCGGCCAACCGAATATATTCTGGTCCTTAAATCCAATCGATAAACCCTCAATGATAAATAGTAAAGGTGCTGAATCAGAGCCGTGGAATGAGGGGTTAGATCAATTTGATTTTGTCCTCTCAGATACGCGAAAACGAAGAAGGAGGAGACGCTCTTCATCAAATTCGTTCGTGCGAGAGAGGGCGTGCAGAGTAGAGCACTCATTCTGAGTAAGACTCTCGATGATGGAAAGTTCAATCTCCAAGTGAAGGTCAGTTTCGTCATACAGCAATAGCTAGAATACTATCCTTGGCAAAGAAACAAAAGCCCTGAGGGAGTCCTGAGATGCAATAGTGGAGAGTATTTGTCGACAATTACAAATGATAAATGTGGGCGTTACAAGAAGATTTGAATGTGGTGTTTTATTAACTTTATTTCAGAACAACGCTATCGGCATGAGGGATTTCCGCATCGATGCCAAGGTGAGTTCACAATTTGTTTAGAAAGTTATTTAAAATTTCGAGATAGATGAAGTGAACATTTCCTTTTTTTCAGTTGATAAGCGAGTCGATCAAGCGATCGGCGGAGATGGATGAGAGTATGGCTGAGACGACGATGACTGGTGGGAATTATCATTTTTATTTTAAATGACGTCATAACTATGCAATCTTGGGTTCAATTTTTAAAAATTGCGTCATTATTATGCAATCTGGGGTTCTCCAGGGAGAGGGGGCGTTTAGAATCCGATGTCGTCATCACTACTCAATCCGACGACACTTATTTTAGGACAATCCGAGCGAAAGAAGAAGAAGAGAAACTCGGACGAGAATCAGCGACCTGGAAGTCCCGTGATTTGATCTACCGCATTGGATACGGTCAATTATCGATTCGCCTGCTAATCTCTCTTGAAATCCTGCTGTACATTGTGCCCTTTCTGTAAACTATAAGTTCATTTCGAGTCTTTCTTTTTGTACAGTTTCACTTCTTGCTAAATCGGTTTTTGTGAATTCCAGTGACGGATAAAAATTTGATAGAAAAAAAAATGTCTACATTTGTTATGCGTATGCAGTTATATTTTTGTACGTAGAACTCGATATGACTCTATTCTGGTGATTGTGAGTACATTGGGGGGGGGGCGTCATTGTTATGTCATCTTCTCTCGATTGTGATACGGTAACGGGCGGGATTGGCATTGTTATTGATCTGCACGATGGACACTCTGATCTCGCGTTCCGTCTTGACTTTGCAGAATCGGTGAATAGCCGGCCAGCGAGCGCCCATGAATGGCTGAATGACAACAAAAATGAATGCATATTTACGGCCGGCATTCATGGCGCGGGTTACTGTAGAATGCAAGCTACAGTATGTTCTGCAGTGCAAGTGGATTTTACGGCATTGTGGTGCGAAAGCTGATGACTGATACTACTACTAGTAGCCGACCTCATTGGGAGAGGCGAAGCGGGGCGAGGTCACTTTCAGAATGGCCTCTCCGAATTTCTTGGTCGCCTCCCTGTCGCCCGTCCACAACGTCAACGTCTTGGCGCCTCCACCACGGACCATCGTCTGCAATTTGCATATTTCATTAATCAGTGTACGCTACTGCTGAAAATTTCATTCCAAGCAATTTTTATAACATGACTATTCGAAATCACTTATTTAATGCGAATCTAAATGTTTATTGAACAGATCTGGACTTCAGCAGTGTAGCCAATTAGTGCTAAGGGTAGTCAAAACTGGTGAAGGTGGCTCAAAAATTCAGATCCTCTACAAGAGAAATGAACAGATAATGGTCACTAGCGCAATGCGTAAAATTTCCATTGCTTACTACGGTATTGCGAAGATAATTGTGAACTACATCAAGCATTATACCGTAGTAAGTGCAGCTTATTCGCGGACCGCTTTTTTATCCGCCTTTGAGCCCCCGTGCTGGTGAAGGTGGCTCACGTTGTAGGCGATTTTCAGCTGCTGCTCGGTCACGGCTACGTCCCATTCAATCTTCGTTTGCGCCTCAGGCGACGACAGAAAGTGGCTGCGGAAGAGCTCGAAATCGATGGGCGGAGTTACGCGACCGATGCGATGCGACCCAGCTTGATCTAAACGCACTTAACTTTATTCGAACCCAGAAGGGGGCCTAAATGGGCGGGGCTTCCGGGTAATTGTAAAAATGCAAGTTTCACCTCCTCATCCCTCTTCCAACTCCTCATATTCCACTCCACCCCCTCATCCATCTTACACTTGCTTGTCTGAGTGACGATGGCCTGTCGATGCTCCTCGCTCAACACTTGCATCTGAAAGTGCGGGTTCTGTAGGCACACTAATAAGACAGTTGTCGATGCGTGGTGAGACCGTAGTGCTCACGTGCAATAGGTCAATGCGCGCCAACGAGGCGCGCTTGGAGATCACTCGGATGACCTCCAGTCCAGTCTTGACCGACGTCGTCTCCTCTATTACCTTCAATCGAAAATTTTTTAGAACAAACTTGGTTCCATTTACGAAGCATCGAGTTGGCAACATGCCAAGAATGTCTCTTGTTGCCTCACTCTCTCGTTTCGCGATTCCCTCGGTCTCTGACTTGGTCTCGCGGTTACTAACTGGTGGGGGCGGTGATTTGCAGCAATATAATATTATGTAGTAAGTACAGCATCTACGACTAGTTGGCTGAGGAATAGAAACAAGTGGGAGTAACATCGATCACCGTATTTTCGAAGACCTTCACTCCCTTCACTCCTTTTCGCGCGCGACGCTAGTAACCAGTGAGAAGTCCAACACACAGCTGGCTCTCATCCACTGCCTGTAAGAAGAAGACAAACATACAGGGATACGGTAGTTTGGATACGGTAGTTTGAAGGAATGCAGTGCGTCGAAAAGATTTGAAGGGATAGAGTTCATGTGAGAGATACGGTCGTATTGCGGGATATGGTAGTTGAAAGGTACGGTATACCGAGCGGATGCGGAGGATGATGTATGTAATCACCTCGACTCTGAGCATCCATTCTTCTTTATCGTCCATTGCCCTGTCGCTCAGTCGGATGCTCACATTGTTGGCGACCAAATTATCGATTGGAATGAGTTGGAGAGGCTGCAACGAGACATCGATTATCGACAATCTGCAGTAATCTGGAGGTTATGCGGCACTACTGCTGAAGCCCGGAACAGGCCAATAAATATTCGACCATAGGCAATGATCGCAAAAAGTTCTTGGATTTTTCCGCGGTTATTCTATGTCTATGATCGAATATTTATTGGCCTGTTCCGGGCTCAGAGAGTGAATTGGAAAGTCGCAAAGGTACAGATCGACTTAGAATTTGGAAGGCTACATTTAATTTTTTATATGCAAATTGCCATGAACAATGGCATTTTGCATACGAAAATGCTCCTCTTCATATTTTGTGAAGATGTGGTATTTTAGAAGATTAAAAATCAATTTCACAGTTAAGTTATGAGGTAGCAAACTTAGAAGGAGCCATTTGGCTCCTTTTCTTGCTCGCTGAGAGCCATTTTGCTCTTTCTCTCCCCTCCTCATTATCTGAGAAGGAGTCATTCCGCTCTCAACCGCGCGGTGTTGAGCCGTGTAGAAGGAGTCAAATTGCCAACCCTATTCTACATGTTCTCTCATCGATAAGACAGCGCGAGAGAGCGTGTAGAATTGAGAGGGTCAGACCATTACTCGTTGTGTGATACTCACTTTGATTATCCGCATCTTCATTTCGTCAGTCTTCTTGTCGATCGTCGATTGACGTGCAGGTACTCCGTTGCATTTCGACTTGAGTAGCTCGGACCTGTTCTGCAACCGAGAGTACTGTAAGTGCGGCATGTCAGAGTGTTGATGCGTAGGGGTGCACAGTAGGTCGTGAGGACATGATATTTGAAATGCCGCTTAGGGACTGTCGAAATCGATCACCATAGGGACGAACGGAGAAGAGACCACACGCGAAGAGATAAAACAATGAAAATGAGTGAAATCTGAAATCATCTGAAATTCGAGAGAAGAAAGAAAGAATTTGTCTGCAAAGAACAAAGAGATCAATTCAGTAATCTGCTATGGCCATTCGTATGGCTGCCAATTACACCAATTACACAATGGCTGCCAATTACACCACTGGGAAGTAGAAAAAAAGATGAGAATGATGAGTGAGAGATGAGAATGAGTGAATGTTTTCAAGCTGTCTGATGTCGTTTTTACCGGAAAAGCTTAGTTTTCCCCCGGAAAATCTGGAAAAAAAATTCGCAAAAAGGCTACAACTTAAATTCTAGAAAACCAATCGTTTTGAAATTTGTATGGAATGAATTTTCACAATTTTCTATACGGTCAATCGGAAAATTAAAAGAAAGTACTTCCATTTTTTACCAAAAAGTCATGTTGCCCACTTTATGTGCTCAAACACAGAAAGTACCATTTTGTCTGATCGAATCATTTTATAAATGTAACAACTGTTTCGTGCAAAAAGCAAATACCCCAAATGCAATTTTTAAAAATAAAATCCAAAGAGCTGAAAGGGCTGGACAGAGGGGAATAGAGATTCTTATGATGTCTTGTCTATGCTTTCCAGGTGGAAAGAAATATCATTCAGAAAGAAATAGAAGTTTATTAGAAGAACATGCGAAATTCCAATTTCAATATTGTGAACAATTCAAATTAAATTAACTAACTAAACAAGAAATTTTATAAAAGAGAAAACACAAAAGAACATCTCCCTATGATTTTCAAAAATTTACTGAATTGTCCAATTTTGATGATTGTAGAAATTTATTACAATTAGCGGCTCTGAATTATTGAGATGATAGAAGAATTGTATCTTGGCAGAATTTGAGTTATCTTCTCTCGGAACGCGATATGTACGTTTAAACTCCGTTGATGCCCTGGTAATCTGGAAGAAAATGTTGGAAATATTAATATTTAAATATTTAAAATACTTAATATGATTCGCTAACATGAATCGTGAGAAAGAAAAATACGTTTGTAAATGATTGTTTCTGTACCATAACTACTTTAGAAAATGTTGTTGATTTTGTTTGTATGTGAGAGACAACCCACATTTGCTGTATTTCTTATCGCTTGCATCGAAAGGAAGTCGTCAGTTAGAGCGAACATCCAACATCCGTTAGGATTACTCAGATCGAGACGCTGCTGCACACGGAAACGGATTTCGATTTCGATTGTGACACATTTATCAATAGTGGTAGGGGTTGGTTTTGGTGAAACGGCCCATCGCTTATTACAATTTTAAAATGATACGTTCATGAAATGGACTACTGGTGGTGTACTCTCTTTCTATACCTCGACCTGTCTCTCACTTTGCCATGCTCTCTCGCAGCCGTATCTGTTGTTTAGAACGGATTATCAGCGGAACGTTTTATTATTTCGGACGAGTGTTTGTAAATTTGTAATACCCTCTGGCATTCTGTCACCCTGAAACGGCGAGGGGAGGCTCAAATAAACGGGCAACATTGGATAGGTTTTAAAAAATGCCAGTGGGTAAGCGAGAGGACGTTTCACCGAAATGGAAACCGAACGGACAACCCTTAGGGTAGGCTCTGATGAGCATGCCTGGCTATTCCATAGAATTGGATCTTGCTATAGAGATCGATATTTATGATAGGAAACATTTTCACTGTCTACTTCTCTAGTTTCCCCACACTATTTTCGCCTCTCTGCTCTCCCCACCTCCGCGGTATTTAATACGGCAGCAGAATTTACACACATTCTCAAGTCATAGCCTGTTTGAGCACGAACCCAAAGATTATTTTAATTTTAAAAAAAGAACACACATTGATTAGATCGACGAGCCACAACGGTGGTATCGCGATAGATGCGAGCACCAAACGGTCATACTTCTGAATAATATCAAGCGATTCTCTTGACAGCACAAATCTCGCCTCCTGTAAATCGAAAAAAATTCAACAACAAAACTCTGGATTACATTTCAAATAATATTTGGAATAATTTTTTTTTAAATGCTTACGTCAGGGTCTTCTACGATCGATAATTGAATATCGAGCATTTTACCATTGTCCGCAAAATCCGAAATGAATTGCTCATTGAAGATTTTGTGACTTTCCAATTCCGCTTTAACAATTCGAAGTTGCACCAACGAAAGGCCGATAAACCAACTTGAAAATCTGCAATGTAAAAATATTTTCAAAAATAATATTTATATAAGGGTGTCCCAAAAGTTTTGCGACTTTTTTCAATAAAAACTTTTATCATCGCATCTTCAACAGTTGACAAAGGTGATCAATCAATGTAGGCTCCTTTCTTAGTCACAACCTTCTGCCATCGATCGGGCAGGCTCATGATTCCATTTCTCCAGAATTACTTGGTCTTCGAATCGATCCAAGCCTGGAAGGCCATAGCAGGTCGATAGAGTCGGGGCAGAATCTCCTTTCGAAAGCACCAGTTCTTGATGGGCTGCCTTCGCCGTCTTTCCCGCAAGAAAATTGTGAAGCAAAACTGTGCGATGATCGAAAGAAGTGTCCATCGGGAGAAACGTTGCAGAAACTAGGAGACTACAGCACTCGACTTGTGCTAAGGCTTGAATGATTACGAAATGGATTGTTTACCAAATGTATTTCACAATCATCGATATCGATCGATTGCGCAATCGTCGCAAACTAAAATAGGCCCGAGTCGCAAAACTTTTGGGACACCCTTATAGTTAAAAAATACCTTTGGAAATCTTTAAATTGTGTACATATAATAGGGGCGTAGATGTCAAGGGTGTGCACAGATGTTCCGAACAATTTTGAAAATTGAGTCATGAAGCGTTGGTCGAGCACGATCTAAGATAAAAGATAAGATTTAAAATAAGAGATAAAAGTTGGTTATTTATCCCCGGAGCTGTTTTACTCTCGAAAAACTCCCTATATGTTCCAAATCTTGTCGAAAAGAACAATTGTTTAAGGGTTTCGTAAATGCGAGTTGAAATTTGCTGATGCACAAGTGCAGTTTTTTTCTGCTGAATGTTCAATATCAGAAAGACACACTTACGTTCCATAACCGGATAACATTGAAGCGATTCTTCCTTACAAATTTCATAATGCGTTTATAGAGCTGGCTCGGAACCCGAAACCGGTTAATTTCACATTGATCGCTAAAACTTTCTTTGGCTGCCTCCTAAATGATTTGTTGTGCATATGAAAACTGCAAGAGATATTAGGAAAACTGTGTGCAGGAAAACTGACGTCAAACGACGATTCAATTTCGTCGCACCTCCTCGATTTTTCGACAATCTTATCACCGACGCGATCGAAGCTGTACAAGAAATGCAGAGTTTGATATCTGTGGACGCAGAAAATGTGGCCCACATCCGTCTGAAGAGCAGTTAGTAAGTTTTTTTTCTGTGCATTTTTTGTTCAGATTTTAAAAGATAGATTTTGCAAGGGACATGCTTCTTTATCGCTTTTTTTCTTGAATGTTCAATTGGAAATATGGCTGATTTTCCGCAATAGAAAATGCGACTCCCAAAAGATAGGCACAAAAAAATACCGCCAGAGGGTACGCGCAACACTTAACCAACTGGTTAGTGTAATCACTTTTCGAAACCTTTTCTTCTCTCTTTTTCACGCTTTTTAACAATCATTCATGTGTTTATGAGCTGGTTGTTTTATTATTTTGGACGAATGTTCGTGGATTTGTAATACCTGAGCAATAGTCGCTCCCGCCAACAGACGTTTCGTCGATATGTTCTTATTTGTCGATGTCCGGTACATTCTCCGACTCACTGCTTCCATTGCATCTAGAGCGTCCCTCAAATTCCAGAATTCTATAAAATCGCCATAAAGGGGCCAATGCGATAGAGCATGTCATAAGATTTTTCTCGACCCCTTTCTGGAAGTTCCCAAGAGCGATATATGGCACTAAAGAAAAAAATTCTGTATGTTTTCACAACAAACGTTCAATTCAGGTTGATAAATAAAAATTCGAATATTTTCAGAATCAGAGTAACTTGCCTGTCCAAAAATGAGAAGATGCTGAGAAGGCAATCGTCCGGAAGCAAATCCATGTCAAATATTTTCCTTAGACTGCATGAAAAGATAATTTGTGAAGGACTTTACCAAACGTGTTCAACAGTGATATTTGCCGTTAGCTCTAATGTCAAGAGTAATAAAAGTTGATTTCAAATGAAGAAATTAGAGGATAACTGTGAGAAACGATTATGCAATCGTAAGACAAAAGCGAGACGCTAATTTTCAATTTAGCGTACCTGATAAGACGCGCGTCGCATAGTACTGTAAGGAGTGAGAACGCGGAGGAAAACACTCACGACTCTCTGCGTTGTTATCTTTCGCATTGCTCCAAGCCTCCAGAAAGGGGTCAGATGCGAGAGAGTATGTACATATTTGAGATTCTCTCCTCGTTTCGTAGCCCCCGCCCTTGCAACCATGTGCCCAATATTCCATGTGTAACCAAACAACTCTGTTCAAGATCATGAGTGTATTAGGTAATTTGATGAATATCGGGGAGAAATGTTCACTCCTCACTATCGGGCTGGGCGGGGATCAATCTTCGTTCCATGGTCACTTTCCATCTGGCGGGTCGCCCATTCGAGGTGATCTGTACGATTAACACTCGCAGTTCGTGGTCGCCAGAGGCGTAGCATCTTCTGTGAATCGCTGGCCAGCGGGTACCGCTGAACTTCTGCCAAATACCCTATTAATCAATCGATAATTAGTATCTACTGGATGTTGGCATACAGAATTAACATGACTTTGAATCGAAGTTTAAATCAGTTAGAAAACGTGTGGACAAATCATGCTGTAGGTACAGTCCCTGGTATTTTTTCCACTGATATTCCAGTGATTCTGCCAGTGAGAGGGGAAGTGGGATTCCAATGGAAGAGGCCAACCACGCCTACTTTCACTGGGATACCAGCGGGAGAAAAAACACCAAAGGTACACCCTCACCTCCTTCCGGAATCGTGAGGCGGGAAAGAGCTGCGTGGTCACTGCCAGCACGAATCTTCCTAACGCCGTCACTCCATCCTTGTCGCAGGTAGAGATGGCGATCGGCCGCGCACCGCAACCACCCAGCAATTGCTGAAAATAGTTAAATTGAAATATAAATTGAAATTCACATCCATTTACAGTATACACCCAGTTAACCATACCCTCAGTAAATCTACCGTATTCATATACTTTACCTATTCTTCGGTATACCACATCTTAATCCAATCTACTGTACACATTTACAGTACCAGTTTAACTATCTACCGTAACCTCATCCATTCTACCGTAACCTAAACTCACGTTGAAAGTCCATTTCATCTGTTCCGCGGTGATGTCCACTTTGCTCGCCACGTCGATATCGATTCCATGGTAGAAAGTGATGAGAGGCCGGAGGAGAAGGAAGGAGAGAGGCGAGTCCTCATGCCGATCCTCAACAATCAATATTCAATATCTACCGTAACCTCATCCAGTCTACCGTAACCTAAACAAAAAAACCCGTGTGCGATTCCAATAAGATAAACCAGTCTCAATCCCACATCGGACATCGTAAATGCGCGGTGGAGCGAGTCGGTATTTTTCCGGGTTGTCAAGAGTACTGTAGTTAGGTCTGTACCTGCCCATCGTCATCGTGCACGCAGAATGAACCTTCTCTGGACGCCCCGAGGGTCTACAGTATACCTGGATTACTGTAGCTGTCAAAGTGGAAATCTGTAGCTCCTTCGCGGCTCGCAAGATCACAACCTGGACAGAATGGTAACGCCACTACCGTATTCATGAAATACCGTATAAATACTCACACTTTGAATTCTTCTACTGTATTCGCATGCGCTCCGTTGGGCTATTGATTGAGTGGGAGGATATAACAAATTGTCCCCGTTCAGCACCGCCTATAGGCGACTCATGAGGCACTGCAAACAGATATACGGTAGATTAGAGTGCGGTAGGGCTGAGCACGGTAGGTCAGAGTGATGTAGATCAGAGTACGGTGGGCCAGTGCAGGTACTGTAGGTCTGCCACTACTCTCACCATAGTGAAGAGCGTCTGCCGCACTGGGTGCTGGAAAATGGAGAGAGTGAGTTACAACTTTAGCTCATTCTGAGATTGCAGACAAAGGTGTCCAAAAAGAGAAAGAAATGAGAGCTTGTAGACTGCAAAAGAAGAACGACTGTGCACTGTGCAGTGTGCAGAGTGAACTACGTTCCCGATGATTGCATTTTTGAGCAAACGCTCTCCCTATATCATTGTTCCAAAAGTATTTGAAATCTGTAAAAATAGAAACCGGACCTTGAAATGTGTTCTTACACAATGTAGATTGCTCTCTCATTTTACCCATTCTCTCATCGCTCACCCCCTTCTGAAGGCATGTAATAATGTGAACTATGAGCCGCCGAATAATTACCGTATTCGAACTGACTACAGTAATCTCACAACAACGTGGTCATATCAAAAGCGAGTTCATACTTTTTTGCACATACAATACATCAATTCATATTCACAAGTATAGGTATAGACAACAATGAAAGAAAACACGTTTGTGATACTGCAAAAAAAATGATTCGAAGCTACGATTGAGCTACGGTTGTTCATTGTAAAGTAGAGGAAAGGGCATCGAATTTCACAATTTGGAGGGATTTTTGAATGAGGAAAAAAGAGGGAAAGGCGAATTCTTGAGCTTCTCGTGAAATGATCAACATCAATGGAGACAATGCATACAGAAAAGTGAACAAAAATTGCGGCGAGCGGAAGGGTGTATCACAAGTATCTCCTACGGTAACCACACGTTTCGCAACTTCTGTTTAGGAATCCGACTAAGTATCTGTCGGCTTCCTAAACGGAGATTCCTAAACGTGCCATCACCATCTCCTACGAATACTAATATAGAAACATAATGGACAGACATACATTAATCGTTGTAAACCGGATCGACCCCGGGGTCAGCACATACTGTTAGAGCTCACTTGCCAGTTTTTACTCATAATGATTCGAAAGAAAGATGCGTTGGGACGGGGAAATGAGGGGAGACGAATCAGTAATTACATAAATGGTTTAAAAATAAAAGTTGAAAGCATACCCTCAAAACGGAAGAAAATGCACCGTGTCCGGGATTTTCCGGGAAAACTGCGGAAAGTCTGGCAAATCGTTGTTTCTCAATGAAATCGTCCAAATTTTGGAGAACGAAGGTCTCTCCGAAATTCAAGAAATCCGTTTTAAGAACTAAGAAATTTATTGATTGGAAGGCACTGTATCTGAAGTTGCAATTTTCGTTGTGTGTCGTGTACCACATACGATACGGTAGTGTATTGGTGTACATTCCTCTTTCTTTGAAAACGTTGTCTTTGTACTCCTCTATTTTGATGCGATTTTCTCGTTATTTCGTTTCATGAACACTCTCATTAGGCTAAGAAAGCAAAATAATGAAGAATATTATCAAAAAAGAGGAAAACAAAGAAAACATTTTGAAAGAAAAAGAATATACACCAATACACTACTGTATCGCATGTCGTACACGACACACAACGAAAATCGCAACTTCAGATACAGTGCCTTCCAATCAATAAATTTCTTAGTTCTTAAAACGGATTTCTTGAATTTCGGAGAAACCTTCGTTCTCCTAAATTTGGACGATTTCATTGAGAAACAACGATTTGCCAGACTTTCCGGAGTTTTCCCGGAAAATCCCGGAAATTCCCGGACACGGTGCATTTTCTTCCGTTTTGAGGGTATCCTAGCACGGGAACGGGTGTTGACCGAGTATCAAAGAGTCAGAGAGGGAGAGAGGGAGTGAGTAAGTGAGAGGGGCTACAGTAATCTTTCAACAATTCCAATTATCGACCCGATTTGGTCCTCGCATCCGCCGCCGTCTGTCGCTTCTTGTTGTTGCGATGGCCTCGCTTCGGCAGTCCGAGGGCGGAGCCGGGATCTGCGGCCGCCGAATAGGGCGGAGGCGGCTCCACCACGATCACCGCGGGCGGAGGCATGCCTGAGGAAGAAGTGGGGTGATTACGGTAGCGTTCAATCGTATATCGATTGTGAAAATTAAATGCACTGGTTTATGTCTTTACGGGGGAAATTTTTTCTCTCTAAACAACCCAATAAGGCATTTCTTTTCCGCTTTTTTTGCTGATTTTCATCAAGTAAATGCTCGCTGTATTCAACTGAGAGGTTTTCAAAATCAGGTAAACCTGTATTTCTTAACGTCAAGAGGCCAGCGGGAGAAGAGGGGTAATAGGAGAAGCGAGCGGAGCTTGCCCGCTAAAGTAAAGAATACTCGGTAAACCAACCACTCACCATGAGGCGGGGCGATGAATGGTGGCATGGGGGCGGCGGCGGAAGAGGGGCCGGGCGCGGAGAGAACGGGTGCTGAGGAACCACGAGACGGCATCGGGGGAGCTGCAATGGAAATAGAAAGAGTGGGAGAAAATTCCCGACAAAATGGTTGAAAGAGTTGGAAAAATTCAAAAATGGAGCGTGTAGCAGCAGGTTCAGTGTTTCAAAATGTATATGAATTTTGACTGTTTTCGAAGAATACGTTGGTCACTCCATTACGCCGATATAAATTCAATATACTTTGAACACCCATCAGGAATGTAAAAAAGTGAAAGAGCAAGTATAGTTATGCATGGTACGTTTGCAAATCAAATCTAGCTGCAATATCATCCGAGACAAAGTAATGGTCTGACGCTCTCAATTCTGAATGCTCTCTCGAACTGTCTGATCGATGAGAGAGCATGTAGAATGAGGAGAGTCTGATCATTTCTCCCGATACACTCACCAGAGGGCGTGAGACTGACAGAGGCTGCAGCGGTCGTGGATGCTGCATGCGGCATTCGCGGCGCTCTCGCAGCCCGTCGCTCACCCGGCCCCCGGCTGGCGGAGGAGGCAGAGGTTGTAGGGCCTGCTGAGACAACCATCAACTATATTTGGCTTCCCTCATAGAGACAGGAGATATTTTTTGATAAATTAACGTTTCGAAAAGGCGTTAAATAAATTACAGCAAAAACATTCCGAGTAATTATTGTCCATCAAGCTGTAAATATTGCACTTCACTCATTTCAATCATGAATACCAAAGCACCTCCGACTTCATAAACACCGTGAAACTCGCAAATCGCGGGTACTCACATCCCCGCACGCTTTTGTTCTCAAGTGCTCCCACCAGGGAAATTTCTCATTTCTCAGGATAAGTGGTTGTCAACTGTCAACTGCGAACTAGGTTTACCAACGAGCAAGAGGCGAGGAGCAGCGAGTTTCGAGTTCCAGCCCGTTTATGAATTCAGATCTTTCCTTTGACAGGTGCTCATACCATCACTCTTCTCACAAAGAAAAAACTCTAATCTTGATATGCCCAGAGCGAGAGTTTGAAACTCTAATGTTAGAGAGCGTGCGTAAATGAGAGAGTGCGTCTCTCGGATTCGTGCACTCTCTCGAAAATTAGAGTTTCAAACTCTCGCTCTGGGCATATGGAGTTTCAAACTCCTAGAGTTTTTTCTTTGTGAGTTCCCTCCCCTACCCACCACTATTCCCTCCTCCTCCTCCTCCATCCCGTCCAGTGGGCGCCGCACTCCTTCCCTGTCGGTTCCTCCGCTGTCTGATCAGCGTGCCCGGCCGCGTCAGCGTGTTGTACAGATTGAGCGCCGCCGGCTTGTTCGGATTCGTGCTGTAACATTCGCAATTATGATGAATAGAAATAGTATTTTTAATGAGACTACTGGGGAAAAATCAGATACACGCACATAAGCAAATTTCAATTATTGTTACAATTTTTTTCACGGTACTTGAATGCGAAGTGAATACCGAACAAAATCGGTATTCGCTTCGCATACAAGTTGCCTTCATCACGAGAAGCAGTAATTATAGGCGATTGGATTCAAGTAAACTAGGCAGCGCTAAATAAGACAACATTGTAAGATAGTAAAGTGTATAAGTAAGTAAATGCTGGCTCACCTCGGAGTGTGCACAGCACAGCACTTGATGAAGCATCCCATGAAGAGGAGGAGGACGATGCCCGCCCCCACCACTGCCCACCATCTGCAAGTGCACTAACTAATGAGTGGTAATTAGCAATCAACTCTATTTAGTAGATGCTACACGAGCCTACACAAAGATAGTATATTTTATCAACGCCGAAGGCGCAACGGAATATTGTGTATATACACGAAATAATTTACAGTACATTAAGACTCTCTATAGGGGAGTATTGTTTGGGGAGGGGGGATAATGACTGATCGCAGTTGCTCACAGCCCTATCGAGATCAAGGTCGGTGTTCACAAGTCGTATACCGTATCCCAGTCACTACCGTACCTCTCCTGCATCCAACTGAACACTTTCTCCGGGTTCCCCTGCGAGAAGAGTATTTTCTTGAGGCGCGCGAGCGGCCCGTTCGCATCAACGCTCCGACACTTGCGGAAGATGTCACAGTAACCTGGAAGAAGAGAAGAAATGAATACAGTCAGTTCACGATTAGCAACAAAGTCAGTTATCGATGACTACAGTGCGTGCTACCGTACCCTTGTAGTTGTTGCAGGGCGATCCGGCTCGCAGCAGGATGCCCGGCTGGTTCTTGCGGTCGCTCTGCAGTAGGCGCGTGCGGTTTCCACGGAACTCGGGCAGGTCACGAGACGAGAGGCAGACTGAAACAGATACTGTAGGGATTACTGTATGAAGGTACACGGTATCAAATAGGTGTATCTCCAGATGTCCAGATGTGGAAGAGGTATTAAAACGCGTTCTCTGTAAGAACGTCGGAGGGGTCCGCACAACTAATTCAAAATGGTCGTCCATGACCCAAACTTTTTTCACAAACAGTCATAGGTATAACATAAATTTTAAATGTGAGAAATACTCAAATTATCTAGTTTTCAAAAATCGATAATTTTTTTTACGAAAAAAATATTTTTTTTAAAAATTTTTTTAAATTTTCATGTCATGTTATATATCATTCGAAAGAGTATCGAAAGTTATGTAAAAATCCGAAGACTCATGTGAATCGACCTTCTGGGAGCGGAAATCGGTGACCACATCCGAACAAAATGAACGTTTTGGTGAAAATTTTGGCTGACCACATTCCCATGATTTGCGACCCATAGTTTTGATATATATTACGTATTTTCCATCAGGGAATTTGAAGGTAAACATCTCATGGCAGATTTTCTATGTAAAAGTACTCAAGTTTTCACTAGACCACTACCACTCTCTTGTAAAGCTCAATCTCAAAGTAAGCAGAAAATTGTTTTCAGTCGTTAAAACTAAATCAAATGTATGTCATCTGAAAGAGCATCAAAAGTTATGTATAAATCCAAAATATCAGGAGGATTGAACAACTAGGAGCGAAAATCGATAATCACATCCGCAAAAGTTGATATTTTTGTTGAAGCTATATATTTTGCTCTATTCTTTTTCAAAGTGATCAACAAGGGCTGAAACTTTTTTCACGAGCATTTTTAGTGGTAAAGTAAATTTTGAAAGCGAAAAAGTCACAAAAAGTAAAATTTTGAAAAATCGATAAAAAAAATTTTCAAAAAAAAATAAATTTTTATTTTTTTAAATATTTTTGTCGTGTTATATCCCATTCGAAAGAGCATCAAAAGTTATGTATAAATCCACAGTTTCATAACGATTGGGTCACTTGGAGCGAAAATATGTGAACGAGAATAAAGTGACATTTGTAGGGATGCAATCACCATTTCTCTGCTGTTCGGGCCTCAATCTTCATGAAATTATAGAATTATACATAACTTTTGATGCTCTTTCGAATGGGATATAACACGGCAAAAATATTTTAAAAAATAAAAATTTTTTTTTTCGAAAATTTTTTTAATCGATTTTTCAAAATTTTACTTTTTGTGACTTTTTCGCTTTCAAAATTTACTTTACCCCTAAAAATGCTCGTGAAAAAAGTTTCAGCCCTTGTCGATCACTTTGAAAAAGAATAGAGCAAAATATATAGCTTCAACAAAAATATCAACTTTTGCGGATGTGATTATCGATTTTCGCTCCTAGTTGTTCAATCCTCCTGTTATTTTGGATTTATACATAACTTTTGATGCTCTTTCAGATGACATACATTTGATTTAGTTTTAATGACTGAAAAAAAATTTCTGCTTACTTTGAGATTGAGCTTTACAAGAGAGTGGTAGTGGTCTAGTGAAAACTTGAGTACTTTTACATAGAAAATCTGCCATGAGATGTTTACCTTCAAATTACCTGATAAAAAATACGTAATATATATCAAAACTATGGGTCGCAAATCATGGGAATGTGGTCAGCCAAAATTAAGTTTCACCAAAACGATCATTTTGTTCGGATGTGGTCACCGATTTCCGCTCCCAGAAGGTCGATTCACATGATTCTTCGGATTTTTACATAACTTTCGATGCTCTTTCGAATGATATATAACATGACATGAAAATTTAAAAAAATGAAAAAAATATTTTTTTAGTAAAAAAATTATCGATTTTTGAAAACTAAATAATTTGAGTATTTCTCACATTTAAAATTTATGTTATACCTATGACTGATTGTGAAAAAGTTTGGGTCCTGGACGACCATTTTGAATTAGTTGTGCGGCTTACCCCAGCCCCGCACTGCGCTCATACAGAGAACGCGTTTTAATCAACACAAGCAATCGTTCAACCACTTAAGCTTGCATATTTCCAGAGCATTACAAAACCTGATCTATCGTAACGCGCAATCCGATCTACCGTAACCCCACCGTACCTCCGTCCTTGATGCAGGCGAGGAAGCACTGCGACTCGGGCGAGCCCTCCGTGAGGAAGCAGTCCTGTAGTTTGCAGTATGATATTTCAGTAATTTGTCGCGCATTTTTTCGTAGATCTGACCGATAGTATTCCCATTCTTGTTGATCTTTGATCTCTCCCTATTACATCGACATTGTATCATCCTTATCCAATCTCCCTCTGCTCACCTTAAGTCCGACTTGCTCGCACACACTCCCATCACACGTGCCCTGTTTGCACACCTTCGTCGCGTCCTCGCACGCCAAGCCGTCCGCCTTAAACAAATTATGATAATGATATTATTATAACTACAAATCTCAGTCACCCTTCATGCGTGAGCGACAATAAATAGCAAACATCGGCAATCAATCAATAGCTGCCTCTCACCCACTACCGTACCTTGTATCTCGGCTCGGGACACTTGGCGGCGGTTCCGTCGCACGTCGACCGCAGCGTGCACTCTGATTCCTGAGAAAGACAAAATCGATAATGCGCATCTACCATCAACAGCTCTTGCAGAATTCCTATGCAGTGCTCCTTATCGACAGATTGCATCATCCCTATGCAATCTCTCTCTCCACTCACCGCCTTGCACTCTCTGCCCTCGACGGAGACGTGGAACTGGCAGTTGTCGGGGTTGCAGCACGCGCCCTCGGACGGCGAACACGCAGCGCCCGACTGAAAGTATTATAATAATACTAATAATAATAATAACTATTAAAATATTTTAATAAAAGAATTTGGGAACAATAAGTGACAGACTAAAGACTCGAACGACAAAAGGGAACCTATGAAACAGGGATGCTACTGCACACTCCGTGATTGGTATTCAGCCAGTGTATTCAAAAAGTTCGTTATTCGCAGTATGGAGACTACAGTACAACCTACCTGATTTATCGTTGTTTTTATTCCCTACAAATCATACATCGCAACATTTTGCAATCAATTTTCCCGGATACAATAAACTCGTGAAACACGGATCTGACTGCGTGTATTCGTGATTGAGGTTCGAGATTGAGGTTAGTAAATTTAGAACCCCGTACCTTTCTCGTGCACGGCTTGTACTTGTGCTGGTTGTCCGGCCAGTAGCAGCACTTGTCGCCCGCCTCCTTGCAGTCCTGCAATACAATTACATAGTATTAGAAAATAAAAATAATAGGTTAAAAATAATATAAAATTTTACTTCAAAACTACATTCTCGACGAAAAGATTTTAGTTTAAAAAAGTTACCACGCAAGCACGAGAAATTAACAAAACCGTTTCATCAACCCACTCTTACCTTCTCCGTGAAACCACAATCGCACTGCTCGCCCTCCTCGGGGATGTTGTTGCCGCAGAAGGCAGCAGAGCGCTCTGGAAAGAATCGATATTATTTCAAATACTATTTTTTACTTATTTCATTTCATCATTTCAAACATTTAATAGTTGCGAAGTAAAGACAATAAAACGCGCATAATGATGTGCTTGTTGCCGCCGATGGGTCAGAAATGGCCTCGTCATTCCCTACTCTCTCTCTTCTGCCGACCAGAGTGCGTGAAATGACGAGACCATTTCTGTCCCCTCTACGACAATAACTGCAGGTACCAAGTCTGGTTGCTCACCCTGCAGGCAGTTCCGCTTGGTTCCGATGGGTCCGAGGCCGCGGGCCGGGTCGACCGGCTGCGATCTGAATGAACGCCGTTTTCACAGTACAAAGCATGACGTCAGCTCAGCAGCCTCTAATGAATTTTCACCTAACATCAGCCAAACCAGGCATCATACGAGGAAACACAACTCGACACGTCCAGACAATGTATGTTTACTTTTTTTGCCTTTTTAAAAATTAATGTTTTAAAAATAAAATATGCAAAAATTCCCAATGGTGCACTCACCTCAGCAGCACATCCAGCACTGCGGAGATGTTTCCGACGGAGCACCGAGAGAACTTGGCGTTGTTCTGCTTGTCACCCGATGTTGCCGACGCGAACATTATGAAGTTACCCTGCGGAGGGAAAGGAATCAATAAAGGTAAAGATAAAGAAAAAGAATCAATTAGCAAATGAATATGCCCTTCTCCGTATCACGTCCCTTAAGAAAAATGTACACCTTCAAAAAATTTTTTTTAAATTCAAAATCCCTCAGAGCCGGCATATCAAAGTTTCGGTTCCTTCATAAGAAACAAGTATTTCGTCACACTCATTACGAGTACGCAATTGTTTCAAGAAAAAAATTAAACCATTTCTCCTACGACCTGGCACATCACTGTTTCCGTCGCATTATATTTAACAGTATCATCTCCACATTCATCCATTTCACTCTATTGATGTCAAAGCTCAAATTTAAACATCGCTCAACTCACATCGGGCAGTCCCGGCTGGCAGTCGGCGGGGAAGTCGTGCGGCGACCCGAAATTGTGGCCAATCTCGTGCGCGAGCGTGAGCTGCGAGACGCGCGGAGGCACCCGATTGCCTGAAACGATGAAGTAGCATTTGATTACGGTAGCGATGTTATCGTACACCATAATTTCTCTCTACTCCCCTCGTTGGACTAAAGAGTAAAATTTTAAAATGATACGCACACGAACATGGACTACCTCTACATGTGCTCACTGTCTGTTTCTCTAGCCCTTATTTATGTTGTTTATCAGCGGAACGTTTTCATATTTCGGACGAGTGTTTGTGAATTTAGAAAACATCTACTTTCCTCTGACAACCATCCCTACTCTCGATACAAGTGTTCTACAGTGAGCGCACTTACCGTAGTTGACGAGTGTGACAATTCCGGTGTTTAGCGATCGGTACACGTTGCCCCTCGCGCCCTCGTTGTAGTGCTGGTGGATCTGGCACACGCCGCCCGCCGTCCCTGCAATATCGATTTTTTTCTAATAATATATTAAATAAAAACTTATTTTTAAATCGTCAGATTCCATTCACATTCATGTTTCGCCACTACCTTATAGGCGATAAAATGTTCATGTCTCACTAATCGGAGCTATCAGAAAACAAATTAAAATAAAACAAAGACAGTGTTGCACGCCCCCTGTGTTCATTTGACGAGTGATCTATATAAAAACAAACAGCAATATAAAATCAATAATAATATAACGGTAACTAACCCAGCTGCGGACTCGCGACCCACGCCAGTCCCAGGGTGCCGCCCACAAAGTCGCGGTAGGTCATGGCGTACGCGAGGCAGAACATCGAGTGGTTCTTCTGGCTGTTCAGATTGAGATAGTTGGACACGTCCACGTGCTCCTGAGTGGAAGAGATTGATTACGGTAGGGTATGGTAGAACAGACAGTTGAAAGTGAAGATAAACTAGTCTGGTATGATGTGCTTTCCCTACTTCTAATTCGGACACTTGTATCATTTGAATTCCGCCAGACCAATAAAATAGACAATTTATCGATCGATTGATGCCTTACCTCACAGAAGGGGTTGTCCGTCTGCAAGGTCGGCTTGCCGTTGTAACAGTCGTTCGGCGTGTACACCTGACAACATAGGGTTACAGTATATTTGGGAAATTTGAATATCAATTTCGCATCGACAACCAAGGTATGCATGTATGTATTTATCTCAAATATCGATAACCAATGTTTATATCATTTTTCCCTGACGCCCTCCATATTCACGTTTCAGCAACAAGATACAACTCTGAATCAAATCAGCCGCCAATGTACATGATGGTTCGATTTCATTTTTAAAATGAACAAGTGATATTTAAAATTTGCTACTCACCGACACTCTCTTGACGGCGAAATTGATGCCCTGGACGCCGTTGAAGTTGGTGTTCTCATAGATCTCATTGACTGCCCGCACGTGAGTGTAGAACATTGAGACAATCTCCTCGCGAGATCTGAAGAGAGAAGAGTGATTGCAATTGCTTACTTATATATTAATAAAATGTATATCTATGTCTCTTTGGGAGTGTTGATTGCTATGCTGATTGAGCGGCTACAGCTTGATTGGCTCAGAACTACGCTTCAGGTAATGATCACTTGAATAAATAAATCGATTAAGCTATCGATAAATAGCTACCATACCTAGTAGGATCGTTGTTGCCCTCCTTGCGCAGAATCTCCTGGTACAGCTTGTGATCCGCCTGAACATTTGTAAATTTTAAATCCAGTTTTAACACTTCCAACATTTTCGTCTGTAAAGAGTTCCCACATGACCTGATTGATCTGCCTTCTCCTATTACAAATTTACGAGCATTCGTCCGAAATAATTAAACGTTCCGTTGATAATCCGTGCTAAACAACAGATACGGCTGCGAGAGAGCATGGAAAAGTGAGAGACATGCCGAGGTATGGAAAGAGAGTACACCACCAGTAGTCCATTTCATGAACGTATCATTATAGAATTGTAATACTTAGGTCGCGCAGAGTACAGATATCATGTCCAGAAGCTTACCAAGTCTCAAAGATGTGTCCCACATGATAAAACAGAGTGTAATAACACATATTAATATAAACAACTACAAATATCTGCGTACCTGGAAGTACATGCTGCAGGTGCGGACCTTGTACCGCCCCTTGGGGTCGCGGTCGTAGATGGAACGACGCTCACGACGCGCAGCAAAGTCCGACCTGCACACAACACAATCATACACTCATTACATTCTTGTGAAATTTAATGTTTTTTTGCAGCGCCCATCATATCGAAGTTTCAGGCTCGAGATATTTACAACAAAGACTTTGAACTGACATCAATACTCTCTTATAAAATGAAAAAAAAATTAAACAATATTGCCAAATGACTTGAAAAGCATAGTGGAGAAATTTAGCACAATATTTCCAACGGTTTTCTTTTTTTTGTGAATATTTTCAAATTCCTAATGCCTGCACTGAATAAACTATGTAGTATACGCTATAACTTGCCACTAAAACTGGGATGTAATTGGTGCTCAGTTACCACTTCAATTTCCAAAAAGATGGTGCACCCCTCACATCACTGTTTCAGCTACACCTTATATCTGTATGCAGCGCAAGTTCAATATTACGGTTCGGCGTGCCAATTGTGAAGCATTCCAAAATATTTCATTGCACTCACAATGAGAAAGTGTAGTCGTCTCCTCTCGCACCGCTGTGCTCATTCAGCACCGACCGCTGCACACGCTCCATGTCAGCCTAGAAATGATTTTGATTACTTTAAAATTGTATTTTAGTGTGTTTAAAATTCTATTAGAGATATGTAAACAGAATAGTTTCTTTATTCACATTTTTTGTTCCCCTTTTTTACACCTACTATCTGGAGATAATAATTAATTGATAGACCAATAAGTCGATTGCAGTCCTCCTACAGTACTCCCCTCCGCCCCTCTACCGTATACCTTGGTGTCATCATCGAGTGCACATCCGAGTGATCGTATCGATCGACCCCGATCCTCTTCTTCGTGAGCATGGCTGTGCACGCTTCTCTTCACTCGATTCTCATCCAATCGCATCGATTTGTGATTGATCTGGAAAAATACGCTCTCCAACCACGCATGATTCACTTTCCAGTCAAATATATTTTGCCTAATGATTCTGTTTTTTTTCTCGTTACATATAGCAGACTACTGCGAGGACAACATTCTCCCATTGTTGTTTCAGCGGAATCGTTGCATTTCCCCTGTCATCTCAGCATTATGACTCTGTTGATGTCCATAGGTCAAACAGGTTCTCGCTAGCGAGAATAATCATTCATGCAAGTCGTGTCGGCAGGCGGAATTGTTAAAAATGCATTTTGTCCGTTGTTTCCACGATTTAATCGAAAATTAGTTAGTATGCAATCATAGGTCAAAAAGTGGGTAGATTTCGATATAACCTGCCCGCCGAAGGCGGGCGCGAAAAATAAATGCCTGATCAATTAGACCCCTAAAAAGGAAACCTGCCCGTCAGGGACTCCTTAAACACCCCCCGAAATGTAGAAACCTGCCCGGTAGACCATCAAAAAATCGAAAACCTGCCCGACCGATATTCCATGCTACTTTACTTTTTGACCTCTGTATGCAATTCGGAATGCGTTTGTACGCATTTTGAACGAATTTTCTGCGATAACCCCATTTGACCCGTGCCCATACCTGATTGTCATGGTAGATTACCGAGTGGAAGGTGGACGGCCGCTCGTGCTGCTCGTAGTACTTGGCCGTTTTATCGACCTGAACAAAATCAATAATGCCAAAATCAAAAAAAAATGACGTCATTCTTGACCATTCAGAGATCGGCTCGCCCTCGCTCTCATCATTTTCCGTTCCCATTGCGCGGTCACTCATCATTAGTTTGTTTAGTCCTCAGCTGATAGGTAGAGTAAACAGCTCCCTCCTCTCCCTCTCCTTCCACACTCTCCCCCTTTGACCGGACAAAAGTCAAGAATGTGTGATAAGAAGATTGTAGTGTGCTCCAATTGATACAATTTTGAAAGTGCACTACTATTTTTTCCTTACTCTCTCGATGTCCTACTCGATTTCTTCCAGATTGGAAAATAACTAGAATTTGTGAATCAACTATTTTCCCCGGCCGTATGCTTTGCTTCCGCAAACTATTACACACAAGATGAATCATCTGGAAAAGATTACGCGCCCATGACATTCGGAGAATGCTCCATGTTCCAAACTGTCTCATAGATGAACAAAAAACTACAAAAAAAAATAAATCGACAAAGTGTGATAAAATACTACTTACCGTATACGTGTTGCCATCCGACAGGTAGATGTGACCATCAAAGACTCCGTCAAAGATCGAACCGAAGACTCGCGACGCCGGATCACCTATAAAGTTGTCAATATTAAATCATTTTTTTCATATATTCAATATAACAAAAATAAATGAGAAAAAAATTCTGGAACAATCATGAGTTCACACTCAAATCATCATGAAACCATGACGTTGCAGAAAAGTTCTGACTAGTTGTCCAATCGATAATAGTAATCAATACTACCGTACCCTCGACATGACCCTCATACAGGAAGTGGTGGGGTCGGACGTCGTGGTAGTCTCCATCGTGATCCACCGTCAACTTGCCGTCAAAGGGCGGCTCGTCGGGCGAGATCGGACGGAGGACGAGGTGGAAGGATCTGACAGATTACAGTAATCGGTGACTACTGTGGATCGACCATCGACAACTAAGTTTGTATTATTATTTTGAACTATGATCGTAGAAGCAATGAGGAATTGGGCCGGAATGAGCAAAACTTTTGCTACAAAACAAGCGACATTCCGGAACCAGTCGTAAAAATCCTATATCATTCCACAGCAAGTTATCAACTTGTCAAAATATCAACAGAGTGAGCACTCACACTCAAACATGACAGTGTAAGCTGAATGCAGAGGTCAAAAAGTAAAGTAGATTGGAAACCTGGTCTGGCAGGTTTTCGAATTTTTGATGGCCTACCGGGCAGGCTTCTACATTTCGGGGATGTTTTCGGAGTCTCTGTCGGGCAGGTTTCGTTTTTAGGGGTCTATTTGATCAGGCATATATTTTCGCGTCCGCCTTCGGCGGGCAGGTTTTGTTTAAATTCTACCAACTTTTTGACCTATGGCTGCATGTGAGTTTTATAATCCGTAATTGAAACAAACCGATTATGGGCGTTGAATCGTATCCGCAGCGGCTTTTCGCTCGCATCGTCAGAGAATCCGGAGGCCCTGCAAATTTAGCAAGATAATATTTTGCAAACAACACTCCAGAAAGGGGTCAGGAGCATAAGAATGCATGAAACTGAGAGGGAATCTCTCGGCTCATTCACACAAAACCATCTTTTCTCCTTTCTAGAGATTACTCCGGCTTGTAGGACGATGTCAAATAGGATTTCGGGACCCTTGGGCAATGAGATTATGTGACGTACCGCCTCACTCGCTCCTTCTCCGCATGCGCAGTGTTGTAATTGAGAGTCTCGAAATCATCCACGAACTTGTTTATGGCGAACACTGCAATTTGCTGAGTCAGTGAGTGTACCATCGATTTTCAGCACGCGGACAGTCTCTCCCCAGTCTCGTTTTGAGAGTGTACTTTCATCATCATATCGATTTCAGCTGGCTCAATGATGAACACGGACAAAAGGACACACGCGAGGGAGCGCCGACCCCTTTCTTGACCATTGGGTGACCCACTTTAGCGCCGTGGGGGCGCGCATTAACCACATGTGAGTCATGAATCAATTCGGGAGGGCGCTGGTAAACGACCGTTCCGAGTGTGGAATAAAATGACAGCTAACTATTGGGGAGGGGAGGAAAAAAAACACACGTACCTGATGAGACCAGTACCAGTCCGGCGACGAACTGGGCAGCTATTTTCGGCATTGCGGGGTCGGTTGATAAGGCATCGAATGGAGAAAAGAACACACACTAGTACCCGTGTCCACTACTACTTTGGCCACGCCGGACGCCGCGACACGTTGGTCCTGGAAGGATGTGGGGAGATGAACTGAGTCAGCCTGGCACTGGAAAGTACACGCGCGAGCGAGGACAACAGGATAAAGTGCAAGAACGGGCGGATGGGGGCGCACTTTAGGCAATGTAAGATGTGACAAGTGGAGTAGAAACGGGAGGAGCAGGTGGACAGGTGGTATGCACGGGACGGAAACGGAAATTGACGCCGGCATGGGGATGAATAAGCCGGAACAAGCGCGAACTCGAAGCACACTCCACCGCCTAACCCCAGGGTCACAATAGGAGCCGGCGAGAGAGCGGGCGAGGGCGAGAGAGTGCAGACGAGCAGAGTGCAGATACTCGCTAAACACAGAAATGCCCGCTGACAATTTCCCGGTCGACCAGAGCCGTGGAATGTGCAACTTGTTGTTTTGATTCCGTTTCGCTTTCTTTCTTTATTTTCGTACTATATTTAGGTTAATTTCATTTAATTATTCTCAGAATATCGATGAGCGGGTATGGCGATCAAGCGCCCGAGCAGGAGACGTATGGCGGATCGGGTGTGAACGCGCAGGGCAAGCTGACTCTGAACGCAGAGCAACTGCAGCATCTTCTCGGCAGAATCTCGTCCGATGAGCAGAAGGACATTCAAGACACGCTCAGACAGTGCACTAATGAGGTAAGTTCCGAGCCTTTGACCGGGAAGCTTTATTGTTGCAAAAAAAGGCGAACTTCACCGGTTGTTCAACGTTGTCCTCTAGTTGCTCTCATATCAACTTTATCAGGTCAATAATCGTTTATACAATTAGATAATCTATTAGTATTGATGTGTAAGCACGATAAATATGATATCACGACAGCGTGACAATGACAAATTTAAAGTTACCGGGAATCGAAAAATTTCGCTATTTATTTTATCCCGGAAATGAATAGAGAAGTATCGAAATAGAAAGGCAGGAATATTAAAAAATGTCAAAAATCAATAATTAAGGCGTGGGAAAGGACGAAAAGGACGAACCGAAAATCTTGTCTTTCAGGCAAAAGCGCGCAAATTCAAATGTGATTACGGGATTACGGTAGTACGCTCTGTCACATTAGTGATCACACTCTCGTTTTTACTGTTCGCTTTCTCAGTATTCCAATTATTTTTCTCTGTATTATGTTTTTCTGTATTGTGTTTCTTTCTTCGGCTCACTTTATCCTATCGGAAGCCGTCCCAACTACTGTTGTGCCAGTCTCTGGTCCTTGTGCGATTCCCTCACCCCCAACGGTAGAACAATGAAAGTTGGTCTCACTAACCTGCTGGGGCTTTCTCCTGGCCACTCCCCTACTGACTGCATCACGGAATACGCCGCTTTTAAGGGCAAGTATATGAACGATGATGTGAGATAATCAACATAAAAGACTCAGTGGAGCTCTACCTCCACATCTACCATAGCTCCTCCCAAACCATCCACGTCCCTTTCTTTCCTCACCTTCGGTGATGCCGAGGAAGATCCGGAAGAAATGGATCAGGTTACATCAGTAGATTAGGACTGGAAATGGACAACGGACATTGCATAGGACGAGGACGGCCAGGAGAGACTTCGAGGGGACGTTTACTTTACGGACAAAGTCAGCGCAATCATGGAACATAGATTGGCCGATTGGCGGAGTCTCACAAATGTCCAGAAGCTACCTCACCTTTTATCGTGAAACAAATAATACAAAAAAAACTCACTCAGGACGCCATTCACGGCAGCTACAACCGCGGCTCAGCATGAACCATTCATACGCGCTGCGGCTGCGTCGCGGTTTTCCAATTGAATTTCGAAAATCAGTTAATTCCACTTCTACCTTATTTCACTGGGTTTTCCAGGGCCCTCGATTTACTGAAATCACATTATATTTGCACAAAATGACGAACAAAGCGAGTTATTGGAAGTCGGTCCATTTCGGATATGACAGTTCAAACGGGTCAGATTCTAGGTACGTTGAGAATTTCATGCAGATCTTTCACCCAATTAGAACATCCTTCTGGTTGCTATTTTATCTCTATAATTAGCAGACAGCCTCAAACTCGTTGAAAGATCGAAAGAAACAAGCAAATTGAGTATAATTAAGGAGAAAATCGCCTTATACTAGAACAGCCTTTGAAGAAATTGAGCGACATCGACAACTGACTTATTTAATGTATATTCATAATCGCGTTAGGTCCCGCCTGGAATTCCCTTTCCTTTTTCAGTTCTCGATAGAGTTTTTCAACTCTGCATTTCTCCCGTTTTATCTCTGCTGTGCCATTCTAATCAATTCAGAAAATAAAATTCCCAAATAGACTAAAATCTAGCGCGAAAAAGTAATGTTTCATCGGGGCTCGTCCCCCCGGGAGCAGCGCCGACTCTTATGGGGTATTAATTCCCGGCGACGGACGTCTATCGTCTCAGAAAGTAAAAGAATCGAGTAAAGAAAGGCCGAAAAGAAAATCCGCAACGCGCGCAACCCGACCGCAACGCGTACGAGCTGGCAAAATGCCAGAGCGCGGGAATTCAAATTCGGCCTGCGCGCGAATTCAAAATTTTCGGTTCGATTCCCGGTAACTTTAAAGCCGGGTTCATTATTTCAAGTTTTCGTCCATTCCAGGTGACGCTCACTCGCGGAGTTCCCTTCACCGCCCTCACTCTGGGTTCGCTCTACTTCGCACGCACCCGACTGCCGCCCAAGTACCACTTCGGACCCAAGGCAACCAATCCTTACTAATTCATGCAGATTCGTATTTAGCAAGATGTTTTTATCGACGATTTAAAAAATGGGTACATCAGTGCAGTAATAGATTGTGTACTACATGATTCTATACCTCCAGAAGGGGTTGTGAGCGAGATAATTTACGAAAGTGAGAGAGTATTTATTTGTTTTATGCATTATTTCGCTCCTGACCACTTTTTTGAGGTTTTGTCGTGTGATGGAGGATTACGGTAACTAGACCTTCAGGGTTGGCCGTTCTACGTAATCATGGGCATCGGTTCGTTCACTGCTGCCAACGTATTCGGCATGGGCACGTGCAGGAACAGAGTGCAGCCGAAGATCGCCCAGCTGTGGCAGAAGGTATACGATAGACTCCTATATCAAATAGGTTCTCGCTAGCGAGGACACTTCCAGACACTTCTGCATGGCATCAAGCCGCACACGAAAATTTCGAATATTTCATTCATTTCTGAGCACTTTCTTGACAAAGATAATTGGACTTCGGCAAGCGATTTTAGGCATTTCTGTTCTATTACCTGCGAATTCCCCTTTTGGCGTATAGTAGACTCGTGGAGATACTGTAGACAATGAAAAATATGCACATGAAGGACTGACTTATTTGTAATGGCTCACAAGCGAGACGTTGGAGTCTATTTTTTGTTGATTATACAAAAATTTCAAAGCTGAGAATGCGTATTAAAATGATTGCACCTGTTGTAGTACGGCGAGGCGGAGACCTCTACTACCAACTACGCAGCACTGCGCAACAGAAACAGAGGAGGTAAATATTCCATTTTCTATCTCGATAACTAAAATTTTATTCGTCGTTGATTGGTATTATTATGGCCTTACATCGACGAAATTATTTTCCTTGGAGCAATACATTTGGCCTCATGGCTCTGCAGCAGAAGCAAAGATTAAACGCGCTAGAGAATGAATCAACTATGTGAACGTTGTAGTGCTGAAATGCACAAGCATCGTTTAGGTTACTTAATTTAAATATTGACCGAAAAAAATTGCAGGTGCTGAATCGTCCGGACTCATTCCCGAGAACACGCCGATGCCAGTCGCCGTTGAGTCTATGAGACCTGGAGACGAGTGAGTCACGGTTACGGTATTTTTCGGTATTGATTGATCTGCCCTCTAAGTTGGGGACTACTGTAGAAATGGTTTGTCAAATCATTCTGGTGTTCTATTACGATATTCGACTTTTTTAAATTTATAAATCGCACGATCACTACTCGAACTGTGCTTTCTTCCCGAGTTCTGACTGTATCAATGCAGTGAAACCGTAATAACACTGCTTCAGGACATACGCGTCGCGACTCCGCCACCCGACACCGCCGAGAAAGGACACCTTTGCTTATTCGGACACTTTCATCTCAGGTATGGTATTTTATTCATAAATCGGTGTAAAAAATACTTGAGAACCGGAATAAAATCTGAGGTATAGTTATATGTGCGTTTTCCCCCTTTGTTCTCGTAAACGATTTATTATTTTAATTGAGAAAATTCTGAAAATTCGAGAGCGACTAGTGGTGAATTGCGTAGAACTCATTTAGCTGAACCAATTGCTGATGTGAAGCACTGATGTCTCTGATATGTAAATTCTGAGATGATAATTAAAAATTAATTAATTAATTGCAAATTAATTTATTAATTTAAAAAAAAATTAATTATTTGCGTAATTAATTAATTAATTGGAGGAACTCCCTCTGGCCCTGCTCGTGATCGTCCTCTTCGAGACAACGGAGGCACCCAGTCGAAGGGCAGTTCATACGGTGACGAGGGCTTCTCGTGAGGATTGGCCCCGCCCACAATTACCGTACCCCCTCTGGTTACTGTAGATTCATCGTTGCTACTTACAAGTAGGCAAAGTTTTGTTGCACCACAAGAGTTTATGTTGTTGAGTTAGAAAATGAATGATAAACGAGTAATTGTAATCAAGTTTTGTATGACAAATGGAGGATTAGAGTAAGTGCGCTTTATCTCCTTGAAAGCTCGAGTAAGTAAACATTGAGATGGACTGGTTTGCGAGAAATCTCTTGAAATGCGAGAGTGGAAACACAAAAACAAGATGATGGTGCGTTCTGAACCTTCCATTCAGAATCTGGAAATATAAGTGGAAAAATGTTCTGAAATGTATACCAAACAATCCTGGATGAATTTCATCAGGTTCCTAAACGGAAGTTCCAAAACGTGCATCATCCAACGTAATGAGAAGTGAGAGAACGTAACTTGAGATCGGTGGAATCCGCATGGGAACAACCTCTGGGGGCGAATAAACTATGCGGATTTGTGTTATCGCAGGAATATAATAGAGTATTCTAGGCAACCGTAGAGAAGTAGGGAACCCGTGGTCATACAATGGAATTGATGAGACGAGAGTTGATGCTCACTCGCGACAGTGAACGGGCCTGCAATAGGGAACATGATTCCAAACCTCCAGAAAGGGGTCAGGGGCGAGAGATTGTGTGAAAGCGGGAGGGTCCAGGAAGAGAACCTCTCACTTTCACCAATAACTCACTGTTGTCCCTCTTTGGAGAAGCGAGTATTATGGAGTGATAATCAGTAATGCTATCAATTTAAAAAAAAGAAACGCATCAAAGAACGATGATTTTATGATTCGTAATGTATGTTTCAAAGATCTTTCAAGGTTTGCTGTAATTGATTCGCTCCGATCGTTGCGCTACACGTCTTCTTACATTTATAATATATTCACGCATTTTGCATTTTTTTATACTTTCTGGATGTCATCATTATTCAGAAACGAATATAGCACTCGAGGTGTCTCTCACTATTGCACACCCTCCTCCTGGGCCCGTTCAGTGGGATAGAGATCCTGGTTAGAATCACATTGCCCTGTCCAACCTCCTGAAAGGGGTCAGGGACGCACCTCCCACTTCTGACCCCTTTCCGGAGAAGCTATACTGACCAATCGTGTGACGGGTTTGTTGTTCCTCATGCTGACTGCCATCTCTCTGTCCTGTTCTGCTTCACTGGCTGAAATTGCCCGCTTCAATCTGCCCTCGATTGGTTGATTACTGTGCATGCGAGTGACGGAGAGACTGCGGGCCGATCGACTCTTCTTACGCTGCGCGCCTCAACATCAAACATATTTTACGATATTTGTCACGAGAAAACGTGGTATAAAAAACAAAAGGAAACGGAACAGAAGCAATTTCATTGTTTTCTTTAATTTCGCAAATTAAAAAAAAACAAGTGTTTTTTGAGTTTCATAAAGTCTATTAGACATGTTGCCATCACGTAGATAGTTAATTTGATCAAATTCTCGGGTATAAATAGATATGTAAATTAATTGAGAATTAAACTTTGAATATATAAATACAATGCAACCTTGTGAAATTCGATTATTTTAAATGCGAATTCGCTATGACAGTGGATGAATACCTCTAGATGAGCTGTCTCTCGACCTCCGCACCGACTCCCATTGGTGGCCCATCTGGAAAGAGACGTGATTGTGAGATATTAAGGAATCTAATTGTTTTTTTTCCTCCACTCCACAATAACAACACAACGGTTAGAAGAAAAAGCTGCTCGAAATATTGGAAAATTAACGGAAGTGGAGAGACGGATACTTGGCAGACTGAAAATGTGCGAAATTGAAGAAATGTGAGAGGCTACACAATATGCCAAATCTCCATAAAGGGGTCGAGAGTAAGAGTTTGCGTAAGTGATAGGTGCTCTTCCATTAACTACACACCCGACCCCTTTCTGGAGGTTCGGTACTGATATGTACAACTATCCACTGTACAAAACCATCTGCCAACCTTGCTTTTTATTTCACTCGCATATGTAGAGGCCAGCGTTACGACCTGAATCCAATTGCAAAAATGTTGACTCCGTGATCCAGTCGTTTCATGTTCAATCATTCAGAGCAAAATTATTTTCCGATGCGGTATTTGAAGTAACTCAGAACAATATTTCCTAGTGATGACATAACTCAAAACAATGTTGCATAATGATGACGCAATATCCTACCTGTTTCCGCAGCAGTGGTGTTCGCAGTACGACAATGAGTGGATTAAGGACTGGATCGATAAAGGCCGATATCCGGGCGACATGGTACCATCGGGAGAGTTGAGCTACCTGATGAAGCTACATCGTTTCACGGCTCTAGAACGGGGTCTACGATGAGAGTTGTCGAAAGTGATGGAACATCTCTCGTTTTTCACACACTATCGCGCTCATAATCTCTTTTTGAGGGGTTCTTTTTTTTCTTTTTCTTCACACACTTCACAGCGACAAAACGCGGCCTTATTCAGGATCGTAGGCATACACTCTGATCAGCTCTTCCTACCGAGCGATTTCTTTATCGATCGATAAACCAATTGATATACCGTACCCTCTCCTTGTCGTCCTCCCACACGACGGCCAGCTCGATGTACGTCTGCCCGAGCACCTCAAAATCCGAAAAATTTAAAAGTTTCCTCGAGTGACCTTATTGTTTGCATTGTCGATAAATGTTTCGAACCTGACCCTCTCAATTCTGCATGCTCTCTCGCGCTGTCTGATCGAAGAGAGAGCACATAGAATGAGGAGAGTCTGATCATCACTTTATCTTACCGACAGGAAGAAGGTGGCGATGGAGAGGAGAAGAGTGTGGAAGAGCATCTCACGACGACGATGAGGGTAGTTGTCACTGCAATCATGCATTCTACAGCTCCAGAAAGGGATCAGGGGCGAGAGAGTGTGTGGAATCGAGAGGGATGCTCTCACTTTACGCACACTCTCACCCTCAGCGTTGCGAAACCATTTCGTGATCTTTTTATATTTTTTATTTTATTTTTTATTTGTGCTGTTCACTTATCACTTATTGTTAATATTATCTGCAAAAAGGTTTATCAGCAAAGCGTGAAATGTATTTGAGTTTCGATGCGTAAATTGTCACCGAACTAATCGATAGCGCCAACTTACCGTAGTCTATCAATTCCACTTACCGTAATCCCGCCTGCAGGATCGAGTTCTGCTTCTTCATGTGATGGTGGTAGACAACAGTCGAAATGAAAATGAAGATACTCGCCGAGAGGAAAATCACTCTGAAAAAATGCAGAGCATGTTTCAATATTTCCAGAGTGGGATCATAGACGAGAGAGTGGGAGAAAGTGAAAGTGTCCTTTTTGGAGTTTAGACTGGGAGGATGATGTGAGGAGCCTTTTGGAACAAAGCTCCTTGCACGGCGTTTTGGCGGGAACAATTTTGAACGGCTCTCGTAAATTCCCTTCGAGAGAATCAGGGGATTGGCAAAATGCCAGTACACAAGCTCTCTCACTTTCTCTCCTCTCACGCTGACCCCTTCCCATCACTCTCTTTTGATCTACCTCTCTCCTGCACCCCCTGTAAAATGCCGTGCCTTGCATTTAGGCGGGCATTAAAAGAAAAAATGTCGAGCCTGAATTTAAAAAGGAAACTTGAACATGAAAATTTTTTATCATGAATAGTGGAAAACTGACGTAAAAAGGGTGTGTCCTCTTAGCAGATAGGCTCCCAGTGCGTGGAACACCGCAGTTTTGTCGCAGAGCGCCGCTATCGCGTCGTAGTCAGACAGCACCGGACTGGGGTTGGTCTGGCTGAACAACAATACATTTAACTTTGACCTAAAGAGCAGAAATCTTATACGACATTCATTATTTGGCCAAGACAATGAAATATTCCAAGTAATGAATGACGTGTAAGATATCTGCTCGAAAAGAAATTATTAGTGTTGCATTGCTCGTAACAGTGTGTTGTTATTTCAATGTGACATGTTGTTGGTGAGGCAAACCTATGTTTTATTGTGATTCTTTGTGTCGTTCATCACTCACTTTCCCTTGCACGACACCTGTCGTTGTGTGCCCGTCGACAGCACTGTGAATAACTCGTCCAGATTCCGAATCGCGCTGATCTACAATGATGAATTCGCGCAATAATACCCATCTATCCGCCTATTTTCGTTTAAATTATGCAGAGAGAAATAAAGAAATTAACATACGCTCCAGAATGGGGCCGGGGAAGAAAATCTTTGATGGCACCTCTTACTTTTGCCCACTCTCTCGCTCGACCCCTTTTTGGAGGTTTGAATGTATACCTGCATCATGCTGAAGATGATGTGAGAGATGATGAGGAACATCCAAACACAAGCAAATAAAGCGACGACGTTGCGACGCGCGATGTGAGTGGACTTCCCCGTCATTGAACGGGAGATGACAACCTGAGAAATGAATCGATAATTCGAGAAAGTCAATCGATAAATCACCATTTATCACTCACACGCAGACGGCCTCACAAGAAAGCAATCAATTTTGTTCGGGCTGCTGTTAAAATGAAAACAAATTTTCGTCAATAACGTTGAGAGAGGCATAAAATTTTTTTTATTCAATTAGAATTTTCGGATTGCACTCACCAGCACCAATAACAAAAGATGGATCAGTCCGATGAGACTGCCGTTTTGCGCCAGCGAGAACAGTGTTTCCTGAATGGTTTACATTGAAGCGCAATCATTTTTCTCAGTTAGTACCAGATGACTCAGTAATGCTGCGCAAATTTCATGGGTGGAATTCCACCCTCCGAGGGTGGAAAACTCGTGTAACTCAGCTCAAACTGAACGAAATCTCTCCAATAAAAAAAGGAAAATGTTCCAAACGTGGCTTGCAATCCCTGTATCAAGTTTGAAAGTTGTAGCTTCACTAGGAAAAAAAGTTATGAAAGGGTGCATACAAATGCTTTGCACCTTGCACCCCATGAAATTTGCGCAGCATTAGTTTCAGTTAGTACCAGATTATAAATTCACAAAAAGCCGGGGGGTGACATTTGAGCAACGGGTAATAACTCAGCTAGGAGTGAGCCTAGAGCTATGGGAGTGGTACCGTTGTGATCAGCATCAGGTAATTGAGATTTCATAATTAATTAATTAATAATTAATTAATTAATTAATATCTCATTAATTATGCTAATTAATTAATTATGAAATCTATTTTTTTTTCTGATGCTGATCACAATGGTGCCACTCCCATAGCACTAGGCGAGCAGTTATGGACCGTTGCTCAAATGTCACCCCCCCAAAAAAAGCTATCTAATAATACTGATCATACTATTTTAACAAAATCATTGAAGCTAAACTATTATCGCCTCATTCCTCTGTACAGCTCATAATAAGGGTTGGGAAGTGAAACTCTCTTATTGTCATACACACACACTCTCTCTCTCTCTCTCTCTCTCTCTCTCTCTCTCTCTCGCTCTTAACCCCTTTCAGCAGGTACGGTATCACCTGAACGAGGTGTCGTCTGAATTGATTTGATCCGAAAAGATGTGTCTGTAGAGTCTCGGCGACGATGAGATTTGCCGATTTCTCGGAGAACTGAAGATAATAAAAATAGTCAATCAATCAATCTTGATCAGTTATACTCTTTGAAGTAAAAGGTAAAGGCTAAATAGCTCCCAGGGTCAAGAGACTATCCTCCGCCGGTGTACATAATTCCTCAGGCCGGTCTATCTTACAGAAAGGCCTTTCGAGTGAGAGAGTGTGTGAAATCGAGAGGGACTCTCTCACTTTTGCATACTCTCTCTTCCTAACCCTGGTTTGTAGGTTTGGAATCATGTGGGTGCCCACAGATTAGACTTCGTCAGGTGAAAGGGTGTGTGATCTCTTATAATTTTATGTGATCGAATTAGCGTGTAACTAAAGTATTGATTATGAATTACAACTTTTTTCGGCCAAGATTGAGGCAATGGAAAACGTAATCTCAGTTGAGTTTCAGACAGTCATCATCTGCGAAGCTCAAAGGCACGGTTTGATCCCAGTTTGACTTTTATTATAAAAAAATATATATCTAGAAAACGGAGCTCACATCCTCCGCAACTTTGCCGTATGTCTCATCCGACAGGAGATCCGAGTAGAGAAACATGAAGGAGGAGAGGAAGAGAACGTTGGAGAAAATGATATTGAACACAAAGAGAACAGTCGCTGTGGAGAGACTACGACTCGTCTGCAAAATCGATTTCATTATCAGAGACTATGAAATTCGGATACCGGTTCGGCGTTTTTGTATACATTCTGTAGACTATTTTCTCTGACTCTCAACTTCTAATCAGTCCTATTACCTCGACATAAATGCTAGAATACGAACAACAAAACGGCATTGAGCAAGTCGATATTTAGCAGTTACCGTACCTTGATTAGCAAGAAAGTGAGAAAGATGGTCATGAGTAGAACGAGACAGAGAAGTGCTCCCTCGATGTAGATACCGTGCCACGCTTCATCAGAGAGCGCTCTGAATTTAATAGAATTCTCAAAACGAATCATTGCACAAAAAATCGTACATATAGCACAAATTCTATTCAGTGCCTAGTAGTATTGTTATTTAGAATTATTCCAAATAACAACACTATTGCCTACGTATACAATTTCTCTCGGGAAAATGAATTATTTTTTTCTCTAGTGCAATTAAAATGTTTATTTTTAAGACAAATCTAACCTGTACTCGTCAATGTTTCCATTGCCCGCGAGATCGCACGTGCTCTGATTGTCGACATCACAGCAATTTCCGAAGGTGAGATTGCCGGAGAGATCGAACTCGGACGAGCTCGTGCCTGTAGATACGCCAAATAATCACAACAGTGTCGTTCCGTTTAGTTCCTTTTAGGACCCCAAAATAATGGTTTCGCGTGCGTTAACTGCATCCGAAATAGACTTTTCCATTTAATGATGCGCAAAAATGATGGGTGCAATTCCACCAAGGTGCAAAAATTTCGGGGGGTGCAAAGAAAAATGTTGAATTCCCGCAATTATCGATTTTTGCTTATATCTCGGCTCCCGTTGAAGCTAAGGGCACAAAACTTCGGATATAGATTGCTTAACACATTTCGAACTCGCAGACAAAATTTTGTGCCGCTCGGTTCACCGGGAGCCGAGATATAAGGAAAAATCGATAATTGAGTGAATTCAAATTTTTTCTTTGCATCTCATGATTTTTGCACCTCCAATTTTTTTCTTGCACTTTCAACCCCCTGATTTTTGCGCAGCATAAGAAACCGGCGAGATCCGGTTTCACACTTTAAATATGACTTCATAACTTCTCATCCACTCACTATTATCGCTTCCTTCCGTTCCATCCGTCGTATTTCCGAAGCTCTCGATGATCGAATGGTCTTCCTGCGAACGGAAGCGACAACTGAAAGTTTCAATTAATTTCGCGTCGACTCGAAACTACGTTTTGCACAATCAATAATCGATTTCCTTCTCGTTACGGTATTTTACGATAGACATGCACTGAAATATCGTCGCTTTTCATTCGTTTTCTTATAGACAAACTTCACGTTTTTCATTGCAATATTTTAATTAAAATTTGTGCACACCTCTTTGATTTTGTTGATCGCCGTTCCAAAAGCGAAACTGATTCACATCATTCCACAGGCCGGTCAACTATCCAGAAAGGCCTTTGGAGTGAGAGAACGTGTGAAATCGAGAGGGTCTCTCTCACTTTTGCACACTCTCTCGCTCTAACCCTGGTCTGTAGGTTTGGAATCATGTGGATTAATATTGTTATTGTGGTCCAACTCACACATTGATCTCGTCGATCTGCTTGTACAGCTTGACAGCGGCCATGGAGAAATGTTGAAGAAGCAGGCGAGTTTTGAGAACGAGAGAGGGCAGTTCACTGTCTGATTTTATATTCGACACCAGAGAGGCACTGAAGAGGTATTCATTAATGTAATTAATTTTCACGATATTCTGCTGAAAAGAACATTTTAAATTACTATCTTGTCGAAGTGTTTTTTTTCGCGTATTCCAAAACCCGTTAGAGGATTTCGCGAAGCTGAGTCATCAGATGAGCAATTGTGAACAACATATTTCTTTATTTGATGTAAATAAGTTTTTTTTAGTAGCGGTAAGATGGCTTAAGGGAATTCCTTGTCAGTGCGCGAGATGTTGTTCCCGCGTAGATGAGCGCTTGCGGAAACTCGGCTTCACCTAGTCTGGGACATGTTGCATGCGGAGTACGGGCTGCTAATATTTTAACTGACGGACCTTGCTCCCATAGAGATCAGTGGTGAGAGAGTGAAGAATAATTGTTTAAAAAAAAACTTGAAACGAGGACCTATCGGATCAGAATGATCAGAATGAAAAGGGAATCTCACGCCGCGAGCCCGAGAACAATAAACCCGACAACACTATTCCGAATGTATGAATTTGGTATGTTGATTGTTGTTTCTTTTGTGAGAGAACAAATAGACAAAAGCATAGGTCGTTAGTGCTCTGTGCTTCTCATTGCTCGCTGAAACTCAACCAGAATAATATCGAAACTCAATCGAAGATCTAGTTATGTGCTCAACCTCATTAACAAATTTCCCTCATGCGCACATGTAGAAAGTTCGTAAAATAATGTCTTAATTGAACCTGAGATAGTTCATGAATGCCGTATCTCCCGCCATTGCTCGACCAATCGACGAAACCGCCATTCTGAAATAAATATTTTATTAATCGAGTTAAAAAAAATTCCAGAAAAAACACAGCAATTATGCGGAGAATGAACGGAAAAAGGTCATCTCTCTCATTTTATCTCACTGTGCACTATAATTTCAGAATCTTCGCCAGGGACCATCGGAGTTTAGTTTGTGAGTTCGGAGGAAAATTGTCCGTTCAAGTGTCAGTTATAAAGATATAATTATGTTTTTAAAGATATAAAGATATAATTATGTTAAAAGGAAGCAAATCCATGTATCGTACCGATCATTGTTCACAAATTGGTCGAATGTAGAGCACGACAGGGAAAAGCGTTGAAAGACATGCAGAAAGTTGATGAAGGGCGTTCGTGAGTTGCAACGCTGAAATTGCTTCTTATTTTGGAATAATTTGCTGAGATCTATTGACTACAATTCTTTTCACGAGTCCTACAAATGCGTTATGGTCAACATTTGATATAGGTTTTTTATAGGTATAACATTTGATATATTGTTTGGCTCCCTTTGCGATATGTTTCACTCGTCCATTGAAATCATTCGAAGAACAGAAAAAAGCGTTCACTCTGCATTTTCACGATTAAAACATTTGAAAATTATAAAAATGAAAAGACCAGTTGAAATCGTATCAATCGTTCGTCTGAATCGGGCACGTAGCAGCGAGTGTACAATTCGCCGTATCGCTGTTTCAGAGAATCGCAGATGTGCCTGAAATCTTCGAAATATTTCGTGTGAACTTCACGTGCGAGGCTGTTGTTGTCGGATGGGGTCGTCATTGCGATTCGCGAAATTGCGAATGCACCACGAAGTTGTTGCGTAATCGGGAAACAAATACTAGGGAACCGTGAGACACGGCGTTCTGAGACAATATTAAAATTGATTTCGTGCTTTGACCATCGTCAATTTTCATACTGTTTTCGCACTCTTTTAATGTCTGCACAATTTTTTTGAATTGTATAGACATAATGCTGTAAAAACACTGCAGTCCCACTCACCCTCTCTCCGGACTGTCCACTTCGTACAGCATTCGGAAGAGATTGGAGAAGAGAAAGAGTCGAAATTCGTCCGCTTCACTGTGAACTGTGAGACGAGTCTTGCCGCAGATCTGAAATAAGGACAAGTTGAATTTCGCATAATTTGCTCGGATCCAAATTCACATGAAGTCTGTCACAAAAACACGGTAAAGGTAAAAAAAAAAGGTAAAGAGCGTTCCATGTAAAGCGATTTTACAGTAGCAAACTACTACGCTAGATGGGGCAAGGCGGTAAGCCAGCTGTAAAAACAAGATTTTAGATTAAACATGTTCTAGTGGGGCATGGCAACAAATTTGATTGTCGCGGACATTGGAAGAAATCATAACTTACCAATGCATATGCGTACTTGAGAAACTCCCTCTGGAAGGTTCGCTGCAGATCGACAGCAGTGTGTGTGATCAATCGATTTATCTAAACAAATCTTTATTATTTATGAAAATAATATTTCGACTGATCGTCTTCATTCTTTCTCACCTCGCAAAACTTGAGTGATCTCATTAACCAAACGAGCTTGCGGAACTTCTCAGGAATGTGTCTTGAATACGTAGGTCGACAGATGACTTCTTTGCTCATCAGAAAACCAACCTGGAATATTCGTTTATTTATTTCGAAGATCCATCAATTTCATGTTTCACCGGACACATATTTGTACAGTTTTCACTCGTTTTCGATTTTATCGCGATCTTCACAACGATAGTGTGAATAGATCTATTTTCAAGAATTCATTCACGAAGCCAACTCAAGATGCACCGGAAGATCATTTAGAGAGTGTTCGAAAGTTTTAGATACACACTCTTAATCGATATTGCGATTTTTATATTCTGCGCGCGCGTATACGCGTATCCTCACCGGATCCGGCAATCCGCGAATGCGCGTCAGATCCGCGCCATAACCCAGCACGACGTAATCCTGAGACAAATAATATTATTTTTGAAATCACATTTCTCTTGCCTACACTACACTTTTGTACATGGTGCTGTAGGGGGGTACTGTGTTCCTAATGGGAATTTAGAAGAAACTAATGCTGCGTTAAAAAAACGCTCTGAAAAGAAAAGAAAAGAAAAATTCGTGTTCAATTATCTCCACTGGAAGAGAAAAGAAACGAAAATATTTGAATTCCCGCAATTATCGTCTTTTGATCATAACTCGTCGCCTGAATGTCCTGGAGACTTGAGATTTGGATTTTAGATTCTAAATGGCCACACGAATCTAAACTCAAAGTCTCAAGAAACTAGCATAACCGGCAGCCGAGTTATGGCGTGAAATCGATAATTGCGGGAATTCAAATATTTTCTTTTCTTTTCTCTTCCAGTGGAGATAATTTAACACGAATTTTTCTTTTCTTTTCCGAGCGTTTTTTTAACGCAGCATCATAAGACATTTTTGTATTCGTCACCATTTCATTCGTGCACAACTTGTAAATCTCCGATGTGTCATTGAAAGGAGCGATCCAGACGGGGAAATCGGCGCGAACTGCAAAAAAAACCTTCCATCGCTCCGGAAAGGGATCAACAGCGTGAAAGCATGTAAAACTAAGCGAGAATCCCTCTTGCTTGTACGCATTCTCCACACCTCCCTGGGGTTTTAACCGGACAGTAAAATAGTGGGAATTGAAAGAACGACCAGCGTGCTTTCATTTCATTACGCACTTTTGCTCTTCCGCTCTTCAATAGTCAGTGTGCAAATACATTGCAACGCGTAATGAAAGACTAGAAATTCGAAATTCCACAATTCAATTAATGAATTCAGCACACATTCTGCACATTTGCGGAATGTCTTTGTTCAAACGTTTACATGAGGTGTTTCTCACATTCCTTAAAATTCGCTACTGGATGCGATTTCGTAATGATGATGAAATCACAAGGGTAATGAACTCGGTAAATTCAGGGAACCGTGAGAATCAATTCATATTTTTTCGTAAAACAATAAAAGAGAGTCATGAAACTCACCCGGCGAATGTGACCCGAATAGCGTCAGCAGCAGAGGTATTGCGAGCAGCTGTAGCTGCTGCAGCCGCAGCAGACGCTGCCTCGACCGATGCATGCTGCAGATAGTTATTTTAAAAATAGCTTTGTGTTAATTTTGAAAAAAAGAAAAAAATGAATTGAGCACGGAGAAGATGTTCAAATTGGCAAAGAGCCACGTCCACTGTTTCGAAAATAATTGAAAGTAAAACACGAAGGAATGTAATAAGACACAACTGTTGTGATGCCAGCGTTCAACAAATTTCGGTACACAAGTACGCATAATCTCAGAAGGGCGCGGGAGAATTACAACTAGCAACACAGTTGCAACACTGAAATGGCAGGGTCGATCGAATGTTTCTTGAGGTTTCATCATTTTTTATCCAAAGATGTGTAGAGTGGTCACACCACACGGGCCTCTCACGTCTCTCGTAGATGGACCAATACCTTTCATAAACTCAAATGTGAGGGAGGGCTTCCCAGCTCATACGACTCATGCATGACGAAAATGCCAATATATTCCCTAGGAGCGCTAATATTCATTCAAGTGGAATGTGTGCAGAAAAAAACTGCTGCCTATTACGCCCCCCCCCCAAGAAAACTCGGATTTATGGCATGGAAAAAGGTCGAGGAAAATAGAACAGAATGTAGCCATGTTCTAGAGTCAACATCTCCGCACTTCTTACAAGACTAGGAAATGGTTTTGGGAATACGCAATGCCACAATTAATGTATAAAAATGGAAAAGTAATCTAGGGCTTGAGAAAAAAAAATTGAGCGCTCGAAAACTAGAGTGACACACTTTCTCATCAACCGACCGGTGAAGAGAGTGTGTGAAATGAAGGGATCGTGGTCTAATATTTCGCACTCTATCGAAAACATGATTTCACGTCACAGTCATTAAAGGTGGTATCCCACGAACTTTTGGTCAACTGAGTTCTCACTGTGGGGTTATCACGCTCGGTTCCCCGGTAAGAGCCCCGCAAACCGCACGTTCAACCGATAACTTTGAACAGAGTTATTCGAGTTTGGATCTGTGCCAGACTGACCCTGACGCGCAGGAATTCAAAAATAAAAGGGAGGGATAATGGGAAAAGAGGGGCCATTGGCACATAGGAGATGAGGAATGAGGGAGGGCGAGATCGTAATACTCCTTCTTTAAGAAAGGTGTGGTAGTGTGCAAATTCGAAGGAAGGACTTCCCACTTTTCACATCATCTTGCTAATGACAAACGGAGACTTAGAATTAAATGCGCCCTTTCTCCGGAGATTCCTTCTCAATCCTTTCGCCCTATTGAGGCTGAACGTCCTTTGGCTGCTTCTCTTACAGATAAATTCGCGCTCTGATGGAGAGAAGATTAGATAAGGCAGCGTGATTTTCGCGCGCTAGTACAAAGCCGCCCTAATTGCATGGTAAAGCTGATTTGAATGCAAACAAGACCGTGGCGACCACTATAAAATTTCCACTTCATGCCTCCAGAAAGGGGTCAGACGCTACTTGCCTCGAGACATGGAATCGTTTGGACAATAAATTCTGGTCAAAATACTGTCCGCCCACAAAATAATTGTTCTGCGGTGCTTTGCTCTTTTAAAAAAAACGTGACCATGACAAAGTGGAGGAGTACTCATCAAAATAGCGAAAATACAACATTTCGAAAACATCACGGGACAAATCCTAGTTCGCGGATAACAATTACTCGAATCTTGTCCGATTCTCGGAGCAACAGACTGGTTGATGTCAAGAAGTCCGGAGGGAAGTCGAAAAAGAGTCGACAGAGAGAGAGAGAGAGAGAGAGAGAGAGAGAGAGACGCGGCGGAACGGATGTGGTTAGAATGGACGACCAGAGGGGGGATCGGGAGTCGGTTCCGCACTCTTCCCTCCTCGCCATCTCTCTATCTCTCTCTCTCTCTCTCTCTCTCTCTCTCTCTCCTCCCTCTGTCCTTTCCCTCTCTTAAATGGACAAGGAAGGAGGAAGAGACGCTGAGAATGTCTCCGAGTGCTAGAGAATCACATTATTTTACGCATCCAGAAAGGGGCCAGGACTAGAAATTCTCTAAATTGGGGGGAAGTGGCGTGCGCACTTTTGCACGCTCCCGACCAGTTTCTGGAGGCTCAGGGCTGTGCGTTTATGTGGAGCGCAAACTACGACGTAGTGCGAGATAATTTCGACGAGACACTGCGTTTAGAACATCGTCGGAAAGTTATTCGAGCATTTGATTCTCTGGCCTTTGGTCTCCGAACGCCTTTCTCTTACCTGACAATCTGTCCCCATTCAATGATAGAGCAGAGATGAAAAGCGCATGCGAAATTAGCTTCTATTTATGAATTGCGGAAGCACTTTCCGCCCAGGACTAAGGTACAGAGACGGAATAAGATCCATTGGCTACGGAGAGCAGCGAGCGCGAACTAATAGTATGTAACCTATGAAGAAAATCGACAAACCTCAACTGCGCGAATCTCACCCGATCTGATAAATCGATTGATTGAATGGCACTGTTTTTTCGGCAGCCCGGCGGAACCTCCAGGAATGGTCAGGGAGGGAAACAAAATCAAAGTTCTCCTATACGTTTGTACGCTCAAGCTATTGACCCCTTTCTGGAGGCGGGTCACTAAGGAAGCATTTCTCTGCTCGGTACGGGGACAAGCAAGTGTGTTGTGAATAGAGGGAGACTGCCCCAGGAGACAAAAGTCGCTCATAAATATTTCAGAGACTTGAACTACTCAGCGGGGACATTTTCACCCACTAGGGCGACATGAAAATTCACCCTCCCACCCATAAAATGTTTCCAAACATCCAGAAACAGAACCACTTTTGGCATCTCTACACACAGAAAAAAAGGTCTTACATACGGCCCATAAGATATGGGGGTTCTTAACAAAATGTCTTATATATAAGACCTTTTGTTAAGAACCCCCATATCTTATGGGCCGTATGTAAGACCTTTTTTTCTGTGTGTACTGACCCCATTCTGGAGGTTTACCAGGCACGCCCCCCCCCCTAAATGAAGGTGCGAGTTAGACGTGCGGCAAATGCAAATATTGGAGGACGGCTCTGAAATTGGTCGGGGTTCGAGTGGAATGAAGGGTGGACTGCGAGGGAGGAGAATGAGAAAGAAAGAGAGAAGGAGTAATTGAGAGGGAAAATATCAAAATATTTACGCAAGAATGCGCCACAGCATGCGAAATGGAATGGAATCTCCTTCATTATTAGTAACCACGTGTTTTTGGGGTTGTCGAATGCGTGAAATGGTGATGAGAGTAAAAGAGAAAGTACAGCCTCCAGAAAGGGGACTGGAGAAGAAAGCAACAGGCCTCTTGTATATTTCCGGGCTAGATCCCGATACAATCTGCTTTTCTAGCCCTGAATCAGAAAGGGATCCGGCTAGGAAAAAATGCCAGAGGTTCTACTCTGACCCCTTTCTGGAGATTTGGAATAGCGCGAAAGACAAGTGTAAGCGACTGTCAGCAAGAGAGAATCGCCCCTTACAGAGTGGAGAATCGGGAGATCGGAGCCAATTAAGCAACCCTAATTAGCTGTCGAATAGCGTGTAGAATATGGTGTCCAATGTCGCAAAATCGATCGATCAGGCGCAGAAATTTGAGAGCGCTGAGAACGATCACATTATTCCAACCATCCAGAAAAGGGCCAGGAGTGAGAGATTATGAAAATAAGAGAGCCTCTGTCACACTGTGATCCCTTTACGGAGGCGCTGTGATGGAGTACGGAGAGTGGGAACAAATCATTGCTGAACGGATTAATCGGTATCAATGGTTGATTTTAGGGCAGAATTAGACAGAATCTCAGATATGAAATATATCACAAGACCTCAGAAGATCGCCGATAACAATAGGATTTATCTAATGGCGATTCTTTGGAGAAGAAGGAAAAGAGATCTTTGAAGATTGCGTGTCGGAATGTTTTGATGATTTCTGTCTGTGCATATTCAACTGATTTCAAAGAAATCCAGAAAAAGTTACTGTCCAGAGACTTTGTTCTCTGTGGCCGCTTTAACGTGTCTGTGGAATGACGAGTATACATGATATGTTTATTGCCAAGTTCGCGGTTCGTCCTTCGTCGCCTTTCGATGCGAATGATTAGTGTTACTTGCTTTGTTTGTTCGTCCTTACGACGATTGCTTGAGAGTGGCGGGCTTGGACGATGCCTCAACATTTTTTTAAATAGACTTTTTTTTTGTTTTTACTGATCCTGGCATTCAATTACAAACATTTTAGACGATGCCTGAACATTAAAAAAACAGTTTGAGTTGAAAAATATGAAACAATAGAAACCTTTTATGCGCCAAAACAAAATAAAATGAATTTTCTTTCAAAACATCCTTTCGAATTTCGAAAACGAGAACAAATTTATAAGTTGCCACTCACGGGATTATTGCCTTTCTCGCTCTTCTTCGTTGATTCCGTGGCGCTCGGGCTAGTGAGCTGCAAAATTGTTTGTTTTTTTTTCTTCTGTCTTTTAAAATTCGAAATATCGTTAATTTATGCTAATTAGTCCCCACCCTCTCTCAACGGAAGAAATTTTAGAGTGCACTCTCCCATTACCGTCAATGAGTCAGATGAAAGCGGAATTGGAGGCGCGTCGAGAAAAAAGAAGAAAAAAAATTACGAAAAAAATTCTTGACAGTTTTTGGTTTCAAGTTCCCTATACATTTTCGAGATTCAATATCTGAAACAATTCAGAGCTGCGCCCTGCACTGATAAGATCAACAAAAGTTATCTAAAGAGCGGGAATAATGTTTGGCCTTTTTATAGAGTTGGGCTATCTTGGAATTGTGCCAACAGGATGGAAGTTTCCCCATGATCTAATATCTGGTCACCTTTTTCGATGAAGACACGGGTGTGCTCTCCTGTTCCACTTTTCTCCTCTCCAATTCAGACTTTGTCACTAATACAACAGGCGGTTCGTCTCGAAGCACCTTCGATTGATTCTCTCAGATACAGTATCCCCATCCAATCAATCGATATGTCTACCGTACCTCGATGTCGGGCTGCTTGGGCGCGGTCACCTCGGCCACGCACTCGGGATGCACCTGTAGCAGCTGCAATGAGCGAACACACTGGACCCAACACGACTACAGTAATCTCCGCGGGTTCGGCGGGTCACGATCATGACTACAGTACCCTGCCATTCTCTCCCTCTTTCTTGTCAGAATTCTTCTTCTTTCCGAAACTCGCAAAGAAGCGACTGATCTTGTCCCCGAGTTTCATCTGAATGCGATATGTATACCCAATTGATCAATCAGTAAATGAATCATTTGGCCTAGTGAAAACTTTTTTCTTGCCGTAAATTCTTGCCTGTGGTTCTTGGTCTCTTTCAGGCGGCTCCGGCCCTGTCATCAGCGTTAGCTTATCACTGGTGGTTCTCTGCCAAATATTATTATTTTTATTATCATTATTATTATTTATAAAATGCTTTGGGGAAACTTCATGGCTTTCTGATGTGCCGATGCAAAAGAATTAGATGCGAAAATATCAAAATGCGCCATTGTCTCATAACTAATTCAATGTGTGAATTTAGCCCAGAACGCCGTGAAACATGATCCTATGGTATTGATTGCAAACCCGTGAAGTGTCCTTCCACATTGATCGATTCGATCGCAAACTGAGCACGCCCTTGTTCAGAGTCATGTTCAGAGTCGGAATTTTTTGAGTGTTCAGAGTCGGAATTTTTTTTAAAAAACTCATTTTGATAAAAAATAAAAGATACTTACCAACTCGCTTCCGGATCTTCCTGTGGTGCACGAGAAAAATGGCGGTCTTGCACATCCAGTAAACCGCCACAGACAACTAGAAATAGATACGAGATAACTTCTTTGATAACCAATGAAAATATCCGTACCGGGACGAGAAGAATTAGCAGTGTTAGGATAAAGACGGCGGTTGGAATCACATTCCCCGTACCCTTCTTCGATTTGCGCGCCGAGCTCAGAGATCCTTTAATTAATAAAATAATTAAGTAATAATAAGAATTAGTCAATAAAAAAGTTAATTACCGCCTGATTTGCAGGCCACTTTGGCGCCATCCTCGACCCGCAATCTTCTCGACTCATTCCCGCCATTCGTCCGAGGTCGAGCGGTGAACCGAGACTTATCACAGCTGCAAAATGTTACTTTCATTCGATACTCAATCGATAATCAAAGTCAAATACCGTAATCCATCGACGATTCCCACTCCAAATTTGCCGTGGTTGCCGCCTCTCTGTACCGGCCACACGACACTCACAGTCGATGGTCCGCATTTACGATTCTGAATTTTTGTATTTAAAAAAATGAATTTTCGCTTATCGATTTCGGAAACTGTAACTAACGGGGCAGCCAGCGTCGGAAGAACTACCGCAGTCAAATTGGAGGTTAGCCACGAGGCAGAGACCGTCGTCTGAATTATTGTTGTAATTATTCTATTTTTAAATCATTTGAAATATTAAAGTCACCTTTCCGACATTCGACCTCCTCGACGGCGTGAATCTGGCCTGATTTCGACTCCCACAGATGTTGCACTGCAAATTCTGCAGTTAACAAGTGTCCGTGAGAGTGAGAGAGTGGTCGAAACGAAAGGGCCAGTCAGCGAGAGGCTTTCGTGGCATGGTGCTAACATGAGGATGTGACAAAATGATCGAGGGTGTCGAATGATCTTTGATTTTGACGGAATTTCGTACACTGGGTGGTTTTTGTCGAGCAAGTCAGTCTTCCAGTGGGACGATTTCCGACGAATAACGTACTGCCGACCGCCGCGCACTGGAAAATACATATAAAATGTTTTTAAATTGTTTAAAATGATCGATAAAATACGCCCGTACATCGATGGACTTGGGAGGATCCTGGAAGGCCGTGAGCACATTTTCGCAATTTCCATTGCATTTCAGCACAGTTTCATCACACAAACTCGTTTCTGCAAGAATTATTGAAAATAAGATATAAAGAAGGAAGACACTGACTGTCCCTCCTGCACATCATCAGGGTTGGCGCGGTGATCGGTGCCAAGCCCGTTCCTGGAAATGGTTCGGTGTTACGGTATCGGAAGCAGGGTACGGTAGACAATGGAAACAGCGGGCTAGTGGATTACGGTAACATCAGAATAGAGTAGATTACGATAATAACAGAGTACGTAAGGCTACGGTACAAGCCGCAGGGAAAGGTAGCCTCACCACGGAAGTTATTCTCGACCCCCCTCGCGAACACTATCTGCACCATCCTCTTCCAATCCACTGTATCGGCGCTCAGAACGTGTCTGAAAATCAATTGAATCAGTTGACGATCCATTCTATACGTCGGTGCACTTCGGTACAGTAATCGACACGAAGAGCTTCTACCGTACTCACAAATCGTCCTGCTCACACTTCCAGATGTGCATGAACATATGAAGATGATGGATGGGAGATTCGCAGACCATTCCATCCTCACACTCGACATCGATCGGAGTGGGCTGGATGGGAGAGGGAGCTGCACAAGAGTACTGTAGCTCTCTGTTTTTTTCAGTTATTGATTCGCTTATTCATGGATACGGTAGCATCAATTACTCACTCATGATCGCGACGGAACCTCCGAGTGTTATTTGCTCACTGTTAATTTGTACTGCATTAATGAAGCGCGCAATCATCTGATACAACGGTATACGGTAATTGGAATTGTATGGATACGGTATACCGCCTTTCCGTCGCTGCTTTTCAGTTGAAATCTACAGTAGTCCGGCGGATCCGTCTCGACCTTCTCAGCCGTGTCTGCATGGAGTACTGTAGATTTAAGAACCAATAATCATTTCTCGATTTCTCGATACCGTATCCCATTGAACTCACAATCTCCGTACTCCGTGACTTGTCTCGCTTCGCACTTGACAATTCCAGTCAACTCAACATCTCCGAGCATCTCAAACTCCCACTCGACCACACTCAGAGGCCTGAAAACTGCGATCAATTAATTCGACCAAATATTACGGTAATGTAGAATGATTCGATACTCACGTTATCGCCAACGCTTCTTTACACGAGTGTTCATTGAAATGTTGCCGCGACTTGGGGTTGAGTTCGTGGAGAGGTGTCCCGACAGAGGGAAATCGTAGAGAAAATGAACCCTGTAGAATCCATTACTAAACTTGTGGTCATTGGTATAAACTCATTTGGCGATGTCACTAGAGTCATACTCATTCTAGACGATCGAAGCTCTTAGGAGTGGTCGATACTAACACGTACCATATTCAAGGACAGCGAAAAGCACTCGGAGCTAACCAAGCAGTACTGTAAGAAACGATGCAATTGACTGACACATTTTTTATTCAAAGCAGTTACAATATCCTGGGGCTCCTTACCGATTTTAACCCGCATTTCCGGAAATCGATTGGCATTATTACTGTAGTCAACGTCAGCAGAAGTATAGGGAAGCGCAGTACCATCTAAATGTATCTTATTATGAATTTTTTAACGTAAATCTGGAAGCTCAGTTACGGTATTTCTCTAAATATCGATGAAAAATAGAAAAACCAACATCATTGGATCGAGTTTAGCGTGCGACCGCACCGCGTGCAGAGGAAGGAAGGGAGTGAGTGGAGAAATGAATGAGAAAAGAAGAAGAAGAGAAAGAGGAGAATGGAGACTTTCTATTGCAGAGGAGACAATGGACATTTGCTAGCATTTTATTGAAATGCATTTCCGGGACCTCTTGCTTCGGCTCGGCGCATCAACTACCACTCTTTAAGAAGGAGTTCCACGAATATTTGTTCAACTGAGCGGAGTTGAAGTCAGAGAAAGAAAGAGAGATAAAGAGGAAAGAGGAGGGTAAAACGAGCGCTGATTTTATATTTGACAAACTTCAGGGCAGATCCAATCTTAGAGAATTAGTCAGGGCATCTTTGACTACCCCCCTGAAACCTCACGAAGCAGCAAGTAGGAATACGTAACCTTGATGTCCGCACCATCGCAGCAGAACCCCCCCCCCGTGCTATACTGGAACAATCGATCACGGGCATTCGATATGATGTGATGTGTTTGCAAGACACCATATCCCACAGCATCGTGGGGGGAGCTCCGAGGATGGAGTTCTCGGCCACAGTAACAGGGGAGAACATCGGTGGCGTCGGCACCCTTTCCCGACTCACCTCATCCTTCATTTCCTACTCCATCCACTCCCCTCGTCTTGGCGTTCCTCAGAGTCGATCAGTCGCCATATCAATTCTCACTGTCTACGCGCCCACATCCACTGAACGGCTCGATAAGCGTCAAGTTTTGTTCAAGGAAGTCACGGCCGTCATCGAGGAAGAAAAGAAGCACCTCAATCGGGTCAGCCGATACTACTTCCCCCCACATGATTCCAAACCGACAGACAGGGGTCAGGGTGAGAGAGTGTGCAAAAGTGAGAGTCTCTCTCGATTTCACACGCTCTCTCATTCAAAAGACCTTTCTGTAAGGTTGACCGGCCTGTGGAATGATGTGCCCCAACCCCCTCCACCACATGCTTCCAAGTTATGGATAAGGAGGAGAGGCGAACTCTCCCAAATTGTATCTTCCCCGAAAAACGATGGTAAACTGTCACTGTAGGAGTTTTTGGAGAAGGATACCGAGCAGTATTGGAGTACGGAAACACGCACACTCGTATCAAGAATGAAGAAGGGACAAGACCACATTTCATATGCTTCAGCACAGCGGTGCTTCACTATACTGACGTTTAGCCTCCCACTCCAGCCTAGCTGTCCCACTGAGTGAGACGCTACCAACTCCATCCTCATTCACAAGAAAGGAGAGTGAATCAACGTAGACATCTACAGCTAGGGTTGGCTTCGTGAGAAAAATGACCACAAAAGTTCTCGAAAATTGTGAAATAATCTCGATTGAGAATTAATTGATTTCGAGACTCTCGAAAATGAGTGAAAAGAAAAGAGAAATTGATTATTTGTTCTCTCTCCTTCTCATTCTTCCCTGTGTTCCATTGTTCCACAGCCAAAATCCGAATTTCGAGATCGTTTCTCACGAGAATATCGAAAATCGGCCCATTGTTCTCGAAAACGAATTATCAATTTCGAGATTATCATTTTCTCTCTCACGAGGCCAACCCTATCTACAGTCCCATTGCCTTTTTCTCAATCCCCTACAAGATCTTCAGTATTTCTCATAAGATACTGGTGACGAGTATGCAACCCGTTGAACAAGCTGGATACAGAAGACGATTTCTCTGCCTCGACCACCCCCGACACTACTCACAGTCCCGATACGCTGCATCGAACGGGCGAAAGAATCATGGGCCCGACTCGTACTGCTACGGGACGTCGCAAGATCGTCAGCCAGAGTCACCGAGTAAACTAAATGTAAAGGCAAAAACGAGTTACTAAATACGAAACGCGATCACTGATAAAAATAAAACAAGAAAACAAACCTTTGAGGGTACGTCTATCAACGTTTTGATTGTTTTTTGTCAATGGAATAATGAATAATCATAAATGATATGTTTATTGCCAAGTTTAGGTTCGTCCTTCATCGTGTTTCGATGCGAATGATTTGTGTTACTTTCTCTTCAGTCCTTACGACGGCGCAGTCTGTTTGAGAGTGGCGGGGTTAGACGGAGCCTGAAAATTTTTTTAATAAATAAGCAATGCATTTCATGTAGTTTGTTTTACTCCCACATGTTTAGTTTTATTCTTCATGCTTTCCAAAATGCACTTTCCAAAAACGTCAATCAAAAAGTATAGACCTGTATAGTTTTGAAAGAAAATTGAAAATTTCATAAACAGGAACGAATACATCAATTGTCACTTACGGGATTGTTGACTTTTTCGCCCTTCTTCGTTGATTCTGTGGCGCTCGGGCTCGTAAGCTGCAGAAATTGATTGTTCTTTAGGGTTCTTGTCCACATTTCACCTTTCTAGAAGCAGATGACACGGGCGTACTCTCCTGTTCCACTTTTCTATTCTCCTCTGACTTTGTCACTAATACAACAGGCGGTTCGTCTCGAAGCACCTTCGATTGATTCTCTCAGATACAGTATCCCCATCCAATCAATCGATAAATCTACCGTACCTCGATGTCGGGCTGCTTGGGAGCGGTCACCTCGGCCACGCACTCGGGATGCACCTGCAGCAGCTGCAATGAGCGAACCCACTGGACACAAATCGACTACAGTGATCTCGGGGGGTACAGCGGGTCACGATCATAACTACAGTACCCTGTCATTTTCTCCCTCTTTCCTGTCAGAGTAAGAATTCTTCTTCTTCCCTCTGAAACTCGCGAAGAAGTGACGATTCTTGCCCCCGAGTTTCATCTGAATATTTTAATTATACCACATGTTAAAATAGTGCATCATCATTCGGCAAAGTGAAAAATATTTTTCCCGCAAATTCTTACCTGCGGTTCTTGATCTCTTTCAGGCGTCTCCGGCCCTGTCATCAGCGTTAGCTTATCACTGGTGCTCCTCTGCCAATTATTATTATTAATATAATGATAACATATTGGGGGAAGACACAAGCGTTCTGGCGTGTCTATGCCAATTGAGACTCGGTTTGGGGTCATGGTCACATGACCAATTCAAGTTTCGCATTTTCCCAGAACGCCTTTAACCGTAGATATGTAGGTGATATAAGTTACAAACCCGTGAAGTGTCCTTCCACATTGATCGATTCGATCGCAAACTGAGCACCCCCTTGTTGAGTGCCACTGGAATTTTATTATGTTACTCATTTTCATAAAAAAATAAAGTAACTTACCAACACGTTTTCGAATCTTCCTGTGGTGCACGAGAGAAGTTACAGTCTTGCACATCCAGTAAACCGCCACAAACAACTGGAATAAAGAAACGAGATAACTCCTTTCATAACCAACCAAAAAATGTTCGCACCGGGAGGAGTATCATGAGCAGTGTTAGGATGATTACGACGGTCGGTGTCACTTCCTCCGGTCTTCCCTTTTTCGACTTGCGCGTCGTGCTCACAGTCCCTTTAATTAATCAAATACTAATAGGAAATAGTCAATAAAAAAGTTAATTACCGCCTGATTTGCAGGCCACTTTGGCGCCAGAATCAACCCGCAATCTTCTCGATTCATTCCCGCCATTCATCCGAGGCCGAGCGGTGAACTGAGACTTATCACAGCTGCAAAATGTTACTTTCATTCGATACTCAATCGATAATCAAAGTCAAATACCGTAATCCATCGACGATTCCCACTCCGAATTTGCCGTGGTTGCCGTCCCGCTGCACCGGCCACACGACGCTCACCGTCGATGGTCCGCATTTACGATTCTTAATTTTTGGATTTTAAAAATTCAATATGCGATTGAAATATCGTTTTCGGAAACGGTAACTAACGGGACAGTCTGTCTCGGGAGTACTGCCACAGTCAAATTGGAGGTTAGCCACGGGGCAGAGACCGCCGTCTGAAATTATTCTGAAATTAGTCTGAAAAAGTCTGAAAGAATGAAAAATTATTCTATTTTTAAATCATTTGAAATATTAAAGTCACCTTTCCGACATTCGACCTCCTCGACGGCGTGAATCTGGCCCGATTTCGACTCCCACAGATGTTGCACTGCAAATTCTGCAGTTGACAAGCGAACAAATGCCCGTGAAAGCGACAGAATGGGTAAAACGAGAGGGTCAGACAGTGGCATTGTGCCAACTTGAAACTGTGGGGGGGGTGTGGAATGATCTTTGAACTTTGGCGTAATCCCGTACACTTGGTGGTCTTTTTCGAGCAAGTCAGTCTTCCAGTGGGACGATTTCCGACAAACAACGTGCTGCCGACCGCCGCGCACTGGAAAATACAAAGTTGAATGTTGTAATTAAAATTTAATTATTTTTAAAAGTAGATAAAATACGCCCGTACATCGATGGACTTGGGTGGATCTTGGTAGGCCGTAAGCTCATTTTCGCAATCTCCATTGCATTTCAGCACAGTTTCATCACACAAAGTCGTTCCTACAAGAATTATTGAAAATACGATAAGAAGAAGGAAGATACTGACTGTCCCTCCTGCACATCATAAGGGTTGACTCTGTGATCGTTGTCATGGCACCAGTACCTGGAAATGGAGGGATTACGGTAGCAGAGGTAGAGTACGGTAGTCTCACCACTAACACTGTTCGCTTTTCCCAAGTAACTCTCCATCTTATCCACCTTCTGCCACTCCATATGTTCAGTGCCCGAGATGTAACTGAAAGTCAATTAAGTCAGTTTACGATTGATCCACTGCTATACCGTAACCGACTTGTGCAGAATGAAGAGCGTCTACCGTACTCACAAGTCGTCCTGCTCACACTTCCATAGGTGCTTCCAATTAGTCTGATCGTGAATGGGAGATTCGCAGGCAATCTCATCCTCGCACTCGAAATCGATCGGGGTGAGCAGGAGGGGAGAGGAAGCTGTAGGAGTACTATATTCTCCAATTATCGATTTTATCGTGTTCTAGAATACGCTAGTATTGAGTGCTCACTCAGTTTCGCGAAAGCATCCATGATATCCGCGAGCGCGTCAGGGAAGCTCTGATCCAACTGAAATGGAGGGCATACGGTAATTGGTATCGATAGGATACGGTATACCGGCTTTTCGTCGCTCCGTTTAATTTGAACCCTGCAGTAGTTCGACGGAATTTCCTCGAGTATCACTGTCGTGTCTGAGAGGTCTCCTGTAGCTACTACTTACACGGAAATAAATCTACGATTTTAGGCTTATAGGCTGACCAGCGACGACTGTCAAAGTCTAAACGCCTCGCTTCTCTGCGTCATTTTGACTTCGAAGTTGTCGCTGGCCATTTTAGACTTATGGAGTCGTAGACTTATTTCCCTCTGAGTATTGTGGCTTCTATTAGAATACTGTAGCTTTACGAGAAAACGAGTTGTCGATAGTCCGATACCGTATCCCATCAAACTTACAGTCGCTGTGCTTCGTGACTTTTCCCAACTCGCACTTCACAATTTTAGGAAACTCTGCGTGAGACGACCATACATTTCCGAGCATCTCAAACTCCCACTCGACCATGCTCAGCGGCCTCAAATGCTCATGATACACGGTAGACACTATTCATTCCGCACACTTCTGTTGCAGTATTGAATTTACTATCAGCTACGAGGGTTGTGAACATGATTCCAAACCTCCAGAAAGAGATGAGGGCGGCGAAACTGCTGCAGTGTTTGGGACCAGCCAACTGATTTCTGCAGTTTTCAATCCCTCTCATTTCTAGTCTACTCTCCCACACTTTGCTGTCAATTTGGTTGGCTGGTCGCAAACGCAGCAGTAGTGCGATACCGCGCATAGAAATAATGATCTCTTCCTGATCCTTTCCTGGAGAGTCGTGGAATCAAGTATATGTAGAAGCTATGAGAGAGAGAGGAGTTGGCAAGTAATCACTGACGTTGCCATCGCCGCGACTTTGCACAATTTTTCGTCAAAAGTGGGCTGCCACGGCGAGTGAAGTGGGTAGAGACCCTGCAAGATACAGTACTACTCTTGTGATCATTTTAGAAACTTATTTTGCGATCAAAAGTCGTTTATTCACTTTCACCAGTCACAATTCTGTCGAACGGTCGATAGTATCACTTACCGTAGTATCGGGAGCCGGGGGCGAAAAGCAGTCATAGTGAACCTCGCAGTACTGTAATCGAGTAGATTGTCGATTAAAAGGAGAAGTAGACACACAATCCAATGTGGTTTACAGTGTCTCACCGATCGCCACCCGCATTTTCGGAAATCGATTGGCATTACTGTAGTCAACGTCAGCAGAAGTATTGGGAAGCGCAGTACCATCTAACATGCATATTATTTTTATTGTGCAAAATAAATATGAATTACAGTAGCTTCAGTTGCGGTATTTCTGTAAAGATCGATCAAAGCTAAAGGAGAACTGACATCATTGGATCGAGTTTAGCGTGCGACCGCACCGCGTGCAGAGGAAGGAAAGGAGTGAGTGGAGAAATGAATGAGAAGAAGAAGAAGAGAAAGAGGAGAATGGAGACTTGCCATTGCAGAGGAGACAATGGACATTTATTCGCATTATATATTATAATTATGCAAAGGACTATCATATTAAATTGTTATTTTTAGAATGTGTAATTTTTTATTTTCTATTTCTTATTTTTTCTTAGTTTCCATTGGACCTCTTAACCGTATATTTTTTGTCATTTTTTGTTGCCTTTTCTTCAATGCATTTTCGACGCCACTAACATTTGCGAACATTCAAACTTTTCAATACTTTAACACTTTGGAGAGACTCAGGAAATTACCATTCAATCCACATCATTCCACAGGCCGGTCAACCATCCAGAAAGGCCTTTGGAGTGAGAGAGAGTGTGTGAAATCGAGAGGGACTCTCTCACTTTTGTACACTCTCTCGCTCCAACCGTGGTCTGTAGGTGTGAATCATGTGAATCTTATAGACCAGTCAAACTGACATTGCGATCTTTCTGCAATACATGTGTTCATACAGAAATGTCCGAAGTAATTGAAGCCAAACCCTATTGAGCACGGGTTTATGCAATCTCCCGACAACTCTCATTTGGGAGATATATGTATACCATCGTGGTTAAACTTAGGGTTGGTCAAATCGGTTCCTGCTCTCTTCATTTCACACACTCTCTGCGCTAGACGGCTGGCGAGAGAGTGTGGGAAATGAAGAGAGCAGGAACCGATTTGACCAACACTAGTTAAACTCTCTTTCAACGTACTTGTCTTACAACGAATAAACTTCTCAATCACGAAAATGTGATTTAATTTCAAAATGATGTGAAAATGTGTTTTATCGAAAGCGATAACGGAACCCGGAACAAAGGACCTGCATCAAAACGGTGAATGAATATTACAATTGTCGCTCGTTGGTCTCATCGATTGCTTCTGCTATAGACGTCGACGGCAAAGTTGGAGGAGAATCCAGGTATGCTTTAGATAGAGATAATGAGCCTGAAAACATCTTGATCACACCCGATTTATCCAGGTTGAATATTATAATAAGGTGTTATAAAAACGCAGATTAGGGTCCAAACGGTGGTAAAAGTAAAAAGGTAAAGTTGCTACCGGAATCAAGAGGACTTTACGTCGACAAGCGACTACTCTGCCGGGGCCGACCGGTAAGGCCGGTTGCTGCACAGATCTACGTATCCCCTGCTGATCAGGCTTCTGGGGCACGTTACCTTTCGCAATCAAAGTTGCTACCAATTTTACCGACAACGAGGATAATTTTTTTTTACCAAACGGAAAATAAGACATTTATAACCTTTGTGCGGATCGCTCCTGTCTCTTTCCCTCACGACATCGAGTGACAATTTACGAGCAGCTGCCATATCTAAATTTGTAATAGTTAACTAAAATACACTTTAATTTATTTAATGTGCAGTGCAATATCGTGAAATGCTGTGTCAGTGAAGGCAATTACCTGAGACAGTCCGCTTTCTTGCTGGTTCTGTGTACTTTCTCGTCACACTGCGAGACACTATACGCATCGGAATCTAAATCAGATTTTAAAAGAAATAAATAAGTTTTTTTTAAATCTTTCATGCTATTGTAGACCATTTTCATCGTCGTTTCTTCTTCGGGGCACTGAGGGGCTCCGTACTGTACCCAATATCAAGCCCCGACCCCTTCCAGGTGATTGATTGATTGATTTTAGTAAGATAACTTACATCAGTAGGACTCGTTGACTCCTCATCCATCTTCCGTCTCAGATCATTCAGGTCAATATCCAGTTCAATCTGAAACTCATCCAGTTTCGTAATATTTATCCATCACGAATCAATGAATGACAAAAAGAGAAAAAAAGACAAAAAGAGAAGAGTTTCTCATTATCTTTTTCTCATCATCATTCATACACTAAAACTACGGTTCTAGGAAGCAAGAAAATTGTTAGTTAACGTTATGAAGAAAAATAAATAAAACGCACGACACTTCCACTGGGACTGTCTTCACTACTCGAATTCATTCGTTCAGCTCGTCCTCTCCCGTTGATCATGTTGTCCATGTATCTGCAACAATAAGATTTATTGAGATCAGTTCGACATTGGATATCATACAAAACGTCAAAGATTAGCTCGAAAAAAAAAGAAGATAACTCACCTGTCCATGAATCGATTTCTAGCGTCTCTGTGCATATTAGAAGGGAGAGAGATCACCGACGCCTTCTGAATATAATACTAATTTTGTTCATTCCGGAAAGTTTTTGTATGTTGCGTACTCGGCGAATTCAACTCACGCTTTCAATCTTATAGTTAGATGTCGAATTTGTGGGATAATAAACATATTTCCAATGATCATTCAATTAATCTCCATTTGTCCCACCCTATCACCCGCTGATGATCTCCTCGAAGCGGGCGTCACTCTTCCCGTCTTCCTCCTTATGCTTCCCCACTGGCTCACTGTCCATCTGAATCCAAAGATTGAACCACCACAAAGGAGTCAGACCCGAAAATGGAGCAAACAAAGAGGTATTTCGTGACTTTCACACCATCTGTAGCCCACGACTCCTCTCTTTCTCATGGATACTAATAGCAAAAGCACACAACTGTATACATCCATCACTCTTTTAAACAATGCAGTTGGGGATCTCGCGACTCACTTTCTAAATCGTCCTGCGACAGATTGCTTTGGCGGCGGTGTCAGAGGCGCTCCATCAGCAGCGTATTGCGCCTAAAAGTGATGCAATTTGTTACAACAGTATCATTAAATATTCACGTTTAAAAAGTTGAAATTCCTCACCTGGGCAGCAGCAATTTGAGCAAGCTGCGCCGCACTGAGCTGTTTGAAGGACTTGATCGTTTCTTCTGTTTCCCGCTCTTCTTTCTGCCGACATTACAATGTATTGCATGACTCATACAGACAGATTGGATGGTTCAGTGACAAAGCTTTCGGAGCACATTGAGCGGGAAGTCTTCTATTGAACTTCTACTGAACTCTTCTTACTCTTCTACCGAAACACATCGAACCGGAATTCCTACTAAGAATGCGCACCTCATCTCGTTTCTTCTTCTCGCTCATGTAGTCACGACGTTGCTTGCTCACAGCAATCCACGAGATCTGAATTTGTTAAATATTTATTCCGAGTTTCGAGTATTCCCGAGTCTGTCAGTCGTCGCGAGCGGTCCCTCTCCATTTCTCTCCATGGAGAGGGGGATTTTCCCTTAATTTCCCTCGTCTATGCCATCAACTACTCAACAAGATCGGAATCCCCATCCAAGCCGGACTGGGTATGACTACATAAGATGGTTGGTCCCTCAGTTTCTAGACTCGATGACTCTCCTTCTGAGATTGATGATTTGAGTTTGGTTGACGCGGATTCAAGAAAGCAGGCACCATCTTTCTTTCTTCGAACGCAAAATCTTCAACGTCAAGCTCGCGAGATCACTATTCTTTCTCCAGCCAATTATTCTGGGTCTGTGATATAGAAAGAATACCGATCGCTTAATACTGGACAAAATTAATCATTCTAAAGAAGACCATCGACCACGTCTGAAACCTATATGAAACCCCAGCGCCCATAAAGCGACACTGATAAATTTGTATTTGTATTTGTTGGTATAGTTATCTTTAAAAGTCTAGCCGTGAATCAAGAGATCAGTAGAAATAGTAGAAATAAAAAATATATTTGTTATTGTATGTTTATTATGTTAATTAACTATTTGTTTGTACTCAATGCGCCATCCCAATCGCTTCCATCCAGCCTTCCCACTGCTTATTGCAGACGTGTAACATATCGGAAAGCAACAAAGATTGTCGGGCCTTTAGCAAGCACAAAATGACACACTACCTTCCAAATGTAGATAAGTGATTCTGCTAGCGTGAGTACAGACATTCCCCAGAAGAGACCCATATTGCCACCCATGTCACCTCAAAATATTTTATTATTGAATTTAGGTAGCAGGTTCAAGAAACCATTGAAGTACCAAGCAAGCAGATGGAGTTATGTATGTTATGAAACCGCTAATCACGAGCGGAAGAGGAATGTAAATACGTACTCAACAATTCGGTCATGCTCATTGCTTGGACCTGCTTGTACTCGGTGTAGGACATATCGCGGAAGAAAATGTTGATTGTGAGGAAATTTGCTCTACAAAAAAAGATAATAAATTTAAAAAAGATACACACAATGGTTGAAGACTAAGCGTACTTTTCCTAACAGTGTTTCATGCTGCGCTAATTTCATGGGGTGCACATCAGTTTTATGCACCCTTTCATAACATTTTTCCTAGTGAAGCTACGACTTCCAAACTTGATGCAGGAATTGCAAGCCACGTTTGGAACATTTTCCTTTTAATTGGGCCCTGTATCAAGTTTGGAATTTGTAGCTTCACTAGGAAAAATGTTATGAAAGGGTGCATAAAACTGATGTGCACCTTGCACCCCATGAAATTAGCGCAGCATCAGACCAAGCATATCAATTGTCTGCTGTTGACAAACTTGGTTCCGACAAGATGTGTGTGTGCGCGAAATTCTCACCGAATATGAGGCGTTGTCCATTCCGGATTGTAATGATTCAGCCATCGCAGTGCGCCATTCGAGAACCCGTTTCCATACGAATTCGCAGCGTTGAATTCCCACCTTCAGGAGTTGCTTTCTCGTTAATTCGACAGGGAATCAAAATTTTCTTGTTGTTTTTGAACCGTGCGTGCTCCCACCAGATTGAAAGAAGAAAAGGAAAGTGCACCACACCTCTCACACTCGACGATGCACTCTTCGCAGGTGGGCCAGTGGAATTCCTCGGACGTTTCTGCAAGTATCCAATATGATTATCAGTGCCTTGCGAATAATCATCTTAGCAAAAATCTCAAAAAAAATATTTTGTTACCATCTTTGTTGACGACGATGTACTGTTTCGTGCACTCGTAAGTCTCGAGGGGAGTACATGACGGAAATTCTGTAATTAATAAATTTTAGATAATTTCTGGGGTATGACTCTGAACAAAAAAATGATTGCGCCCACGGTGAACATCTTCGTTTTTCTTGTAATTGTTCTAATTAAACTACCCGTGTCGATATTGTAGACAAACGGACTGCATCCACAGTGTTCGTGGTAGAATCTGAAATTGTCACAGTTAATCAATCAAAAAATTATATTTACATTTAAAAAAATCTAAGTTGAAGGAGAAAAACATATCATTGATTTTCAAAATTTAAATACGATAAAAAACAAACTACCTGGCCTTGCACTTGCTCAGACAGTCACTGGCCGAGTACTTCATTTGTGTAGCACCTCCGGAATAGCTGCAAGTCAGATCCACGTCACTATCGTGATTTCAGAAGGTTTCAAAAATCATTGTAATTATGTAAATAACAAGTGTGAACATTTATGCTGCGCTAATTTCTTCGGGGAAATTTCCCCATCAAAGTGTGGAAAACGATTGTAAAAAAACTCAGCTCAAACTGAACGAAATCTCTCCAATCAAAAAGGAAAATGTTTCGATCGTGCCTTGCAATCCCTGTATCAAGTTTGGTAGTGGTAGCTTCACATGGAAGAAAGTTATGAAAGGGTGCATACAACTGTTTTGCAACTTGCACCCCAAGAAATTTGCGCAGCATTAGTTACTCACTCGGCTGGCCAATTGTGCGTGCAGTTACCCCAGCTGTGCTGGTCGAGCAATGAGTACTGTAATATTCAATTAGGCATCGATACAATCCAACAACAACGACACTACGTCGGATGTTTTTGCGATCCGGCGGTGGCAAGTCGGCGTAGTAATACTACTACTCACAGACTTGGGTGAGAGCGCAGAATAGATGCAGAAGCCGGGAGAAACACTGATGCCCTGGACGGAAATTTAAATTTGGAAATTCAATAATTTCCCAGAAATGTACGAAAAGAAGATTACTGAAATGCGAAATAATATACCTGGGCAGTCTTGTATGTTGACACATCCGGCTCGGTAACGTAGTAGCGAAATCCGTTCTCGAATTGATTCGAGAAGACCGGGTCGGGATCACCTACGAAATTGAACAAGTGTACCAGAATTTTCGGTCTCCGCTGCACTGTTCGTTCGAATTTCCTAACAAAATGGACTTTCAACGCTTCCTTGTCTGGTTAATTTTTCGAGCTTAGTGACTGTTGATCTCATTCAATTCAAATGTGTAGCTCACTTCCGATGCCATCAAATTGCTCCTCGAGGTGAGTGTCGAGGATCACTTGCAATCTGCAAATACGAAGCAATTATCAGCAACAACAGACAAATTCCCGCGGTCACTTTCTCAATATCAGACTCTTCCTAAATCCTTCTAATGATTGACTCACCCCGAATCAACGCCCTCCTCTGTCTGTTTCCTCATCCACTCATAGTTCGAATCTCGCAGATTCAGAACGTGACAACGACCGAGAGAAGTGAGAACGGGAGTTGAATATCTGTCGGATCACCAATTATATGAGGCCGGTTGCCTAAGAGTCGGACAATGAGTTGTACATTTTGTGGTTGTACAGTACAGTTGTACAGTACATGTACATTTCATTCGTCTCACTCTACAATTGAGATGGAATCTTTTACATGTGACTAGAAGGAGCATTGCGTTCTGGGGGGCATTGAATTCGTTTGAAAAAATTACTATTTTTCGCATTATCTCACTGTCTACAACCCCAATGTCCACGACGATTTAAATAGACTCGCTAGAACCTATGAGGGGTTAGGGGAAGAGGAGCAAGCAACAAATGAACCGCAAAACAGCAACTCACGCGCAGCAATCGAAGGATCGACCGGCGAAGAAGCACAGCTTCAACACGTCCCCGCACGCAAATCTACTTGTATATATTTTGTATTTATTGATTGATTGCACATCGACTTATCTGTACTAAAATATTTCTCCAATGAAGATCTCAATATAAACCACACTTGAAACATACCCGGCATTGTAGAAGAATTCGTTGATATTGAAGTTCGGATGTCGCTCCATGTAGGCCGTGAGCTCGGCGTCATCGGACAAAAGCTTCGTCTCGTTGGCATTGCCGTAGATTGCCTGAAGATGACGAATGATGTTATCACTGTTTCGGATTATTGATTTTTTTAGAATCCCGGCTCCCAGAGAGAATTCGATCTTTGGAAAATCTATCTCACAAAGCTCCTCATAAATGCATGATTCAGCTCCGACCTAAATAAGCACATAATGGTACATGTAAGCTCATTCTTAATGGTCGACGGTCTCGTAATAGTTTCCAACCAAAACGGCCTAAACTTATTGAATTAAATAATTCACTCACCAGAACATCGCTGTTGGACTGCATCAAATACGACAGTAGTGCATCAGAGAAATCGCCGGTTTCGTTAATTTCTGTAATGAACTGCAAGAGTAAGAAAATGAAGCACTGGCCAATGTTTTAATTTTCATCCGGTTACTGCTGTATTGAAAGACTCACTCAAGATGAAAGACTTCCTTATCGGGTTGAAATTGCAGATGGTGATCTTCGGGAACGTCATGCCCTGTTCCGTGATCAGAAATGAAACCTGCAATGTACACAAAACTGACCAGTGGGGTGAATCGTCAACTGACCTGGGATACTGTCGGTTTGGCAGTGAAGAGAAGGATGAGATTGATGGTCTGCCACAGCAGGAGACAGCCACAGATGGCATAGAGCGTCGCCCACAGCCACGCACTCCACCCTTTACTCTTGTAGATACGGAGCACGCCGTGCATCGAGGTTATGCCTGCAGAGCGGGGCAGGAGATTAGTAGGGATACACCACCACCCGAGCTACAGTAAACTTCTCGAGCATTGGAAATTACTTTAGATACCGTAACCACCAGACGAGCTACAGTAACCTATCGATCACTAGGGCAAGTTATGTTTTACTTTAACAGCGTTTCATCTCTTTCAATGAATTCGTCAATCACTTGTTATGTTGAAGTGAGTTTCGTTGAAGACATATATCTTCGGTGCTCTATTGAAGTGCAGTTTGATTTTTGAAATTGCTTGCAAAACACTTTACCTATTAGCACGACACTGATTGCGACATAGAGATACGTCGAGGTATTCCATTCGGTCGGGATCACGGGTAGCATGCTGATCTACCCTCTATCGATTGGGACCAAGACTAGGCAGGCCAAGGCAGGACTGGGAAGTGCTCTGCGTCCTCGTACAAGAATGTTAGTCGGATAATTTTCACGCCTCGTATTTTAATGGTGCTTGGGTGTTGTTAATGATTATTGTGTAGCGTGGTCGGGAAGGGATCACAGATTGCGGGGCTGCATCATCCACCAATGAAACAAAATTCAGAGCGTACAGGAAAACTGCTACACAGAGCTCTCTGACATGTGTCTATCTAGTGAACTCGACCGTTATGTACTCTTTTCATTTCAACTATCTAAGAAAGTTGAATTCACTAGAAAGTTAAAGTGTTCGCGCACTACGTAGGCGATGCACACTCTGGAAGAGTATCACTAGGATCAGGTCACATCATTCTTACATGTAAGTTTGCATTGTGTCCTGATCCTAGCTATTATCTTTGGGTGCAGACGACACATTCAATCTTAACTCACCAACAAAGTACTGCGTCTCCTTCTCTAGCGAGCTTATGCCCTCGGCTTGCCGCATCTTCTTGATCTGCGCAACTGGCACCTGGAACAATCAGTTGTATTATGCCAGCACACGAACCCAGTTTCGGTGAACCCAGTGCCTGTTGTATTACACACGTTACATCACAAAACAAGTCTTTAAAATCATGCCCGGATATAAGTGATAGATACTGATTAAACTTGCCTCTACAATCATGTGCGACGCTCGTCTCTTCAGTTCCTGTGCACTGTGACTGAGATGGAGCGACAAGCTGTAAGGGCGAAAAGTAATGCAAAGGCACTTTGTTCAATCGATATTCTGCATCAGGGATGGGGATATGTAGATAAATCAGGAAAAGGAGCTTCGGCTCTGTACAGATTTGTTTTGTACATAACACGTCATCAAAAACGGTAACACGTCATCAAAAACGATTCCAACAAAGGGGCGATGCACTCACCTGTTCCTCTTGTCTCTCTTCCTCGGTCTCTCTGCATCGATCTGCTCCTCCTCCTCATCAGCATCTCTGACTCTCTCGTCCTCATCGTTGAATGATGCAGTGGAAGGACACGATTCGATGTCATTGTCGAAAGTTACTCGGGGAGAGCTCATAGAGTCGGTAGTCGCTACCTGAAAGCTAATCATTTACCAATTGGCAAGGGGTTCCACAAGCAAATCGTTTTGAGCTCTTACAGATTTCGGAAGGCATAAATATGTAGTTCAGGGGCAAAGGCGAAAGAAACAATTCATAATATAAAACAACCATTTCATAAAAGATTCGTCCCCAAAAGAATTTTTTTAATCAAAAATAGCCGAAGAAGAATGCCGCGAAACAAACTATTTATAATGAGCGAAACGGAAGTGTAAAGAGAGAATCGCTATCAGTTTCTTTACGCGCAGAAAGAGTGCGACGGTCTGATTGATTTTTATCAATCGCCATTCTCTCCTTTGCTAATGGACAATGGGCGAGAGAAGGGGGTAATCAAGTGATAAATGCTACAAAGCTAGGATCCATGTACATACAAGCAAGAAAGTAGTAGACGGCCTTTGAAATGAATATCTAAAATAGAGGACTAAAAGTCTTCTCAATCGATTTATATTCACACTGTCCGTATATCATTACGTATGGCTGATTAGCTAAAGGACAACAAAATGAAGAATTGAGTGAGATTAGAGGTGAGACGGGCTCTCTTCTGTTCTTCGTCCGTTTAGGTGATAAGAAAGTGTTAGTTATCACTCTGATGACGTCACAATCAACAAAGATACAATCTGAAAGGGAATTAGGAGCGCTATTTTTATCCAACTAACTTTTGTACAAAATTAATGGGTTGTAGGTATTTTCTGGCGAAAAGTTCATCGTTCAACGAATCTACAAAATTTGGAAAACGGATGCCGGTTCGGTAATCATTTTACGGAATTCTGAGTGAGAGATCGGCAATACCGCAGATAAGGCGCTTACAAAAATATATTTGGGGCGGCATCCGTAGTGCGCACTCGAACAGTCGGCATCTAAGGGTGAATTCGCTCGATTTGTGGGTGGATTTGACTAAAAGGAGCGCCCCCGAGGACATGATATCTATTTGATCAGATCGGATCAGAGATAGCTGAAGCCGCAATCAGACGCTATCAGATGACATGCGGGAGGGTGTAGGCAAAACACACACTGTTGTATGCACACTTGTGGCGCTGGACGGCTAAACAGTCTAGAGCGGTTTCAACCATAACCTACTTGTATTACAAAGAAATACGCATGATTCCAAACATACAGGAAAGGGTCAGAGTGAGAGAGTGTGCAAAAGTGAGAGAGGCCCTCTTCAATTTACACGCTCCCTCACTCTAAACCCCTTTCTGTAAGATTGGCCGATCTGTGGAATGATGTGAATGGTGATAGATATTTGTAAACGTATTCACTCAGGGTAGGATTCTACACAGCATTCGAAACAGAGTCAACGAGTAAGAATTAGAGAAAGAGAGAGATGGCGAGAGAGTACGCCAAATGAGAGGGTCAGACAACGAGAGATGTTCTTGGCATGGCGACAACTCGATGCTGTGTTCTATCCTAGCTTTGAACGGAGATTTGAAGGAGCCTGCACTTTCAAGCCAATTTTCAGCGACTTTTTTATTTAGGAAACAAATGTATGCATTGTATTGAAAAGGTGGCGAATTCTGCCTGGTCTTACTTGTTATTTACCGTGAGGGCGTCAAATACCTCAAAATTTTCTTTGCCGAAATTCTTTGAACTAAACCGAACGACAAACGCTTGTTCGTTTTCCTTGTCGCAGACGGGTCCGACGCAAGATCATCCTAGACTAGCTCTCAGAAATTTCACTTTCTCGTGAAACACAATTGAGCAATTCATATTCGACGCTGTCATCTACTTGACGCTCAATCTTTCCATTCAGACCGGGAATTATACTGATATAAAAAAATGCTCATTTTGGAGATTCTCTCGGAATGAAATACTATTTTATATTTTTTTCCATTTGCGTACACCCGATCATCCAGAGCCGGAATTCAACGACATCAACTAGTAGTGAAACACATTCGAATATTTTTTAATTTGAGACCATCATCTACCCCCCCCCCCACTGCGCATTATTTCCCTCGCATCTCCTCCTCTTTCTAAGACTGAGAATAGAATACGAGGACATCTCATCAACTCATGAATGTGCAACACACATCTCAACCCGCCGAGAGAAGACGCATGGCACACACAATTTCCGTCCACCAACCCTCTACACTCTTTTCATCCGCGACCAGTCGCTTTTCACGCTTGAGCAAGTGACAAAGCAACTCTACTCATTGACTTCATCCCCATTTCCGTTCCCTCTCTCTCTTTCCTCATCTCTCTCTCTCTCTTTCCTCATCTCTCTCTCTCTCTCTCTCTCTCTCTCTCTCTCTCTTTCCTCATCTCTCTCTCTCTTTCGGGTATCCCCTCTCCGTCCACTTTTCTCTGTGAATAGCCATCTTGATTGGTCGTCCTGGAAGCTTGTTGTGTCCAAAGAATAAAGTCTTCCCTTGTCCCTCCCCCTTCTCTTCCATCCTCCTTAGACATGCCGACACGTCTCTATAATTAGCTGTTTCGTGCGCAGGATTCCGTAGGCCATGCTCTGGCTCACCGTCCTTTCGATGGCTACCGTAGTCGGCGGCGCTACGGTAGTTGCGCAGCAGCAACATGCGCCGGTAGCGCACGTTGCGCAGCGACTAGGCAGCAACGGCACGAAGCTAGGGCGCATCATTGCGGTAGTAGCGCCGGCCATGAAACGAACGACGCCGGCACCGAGCGTGGAGCAAATAGAGGAGAGCGAGGCGTCCTGCAGACCGATTCACTCACAGGCCCATGGAGTCAATCTGGTCAGTGAGTGCACTCGAAAGAAGCACACAATTTTGAGATTGGAAAGTTTTGATATGTTTCATTGCAGACTCAAAAACCTGAACACTAGATATGGTCGATGTTAATGCTGCTGATCATGGTTTTCGTAGAATAAAACACAATTTTTTTGAAATTCGTTGCAGAAAAATGAGATCTGCACACTTTGTTATTTGAAGGTTTGCTGCGGCGGCAATTCGACACTCAATAAAGACTGCGAATTCGCGCAATATTGCTCTCTTCACGTACGTGTTTATTGATTTTCGTTACTATAATATAGAGATAAAAAATAGATTGTCTGCAGATTGTAATTGTGTGAACAAGAATTTTAAAAAATATATTTTGCCAGGATATCTGCACTTGCTCCATCCTACTGACAGAGAAGCTGAACTGCACGCTAGACCGGAAAGGGGTGAGGTTTGCAGAAAAAATCTAAAACTAAAAAATTAGGATATTTATCACTACTGAAAAATTATTAGCAAAAAGAATATAAAGGTAAAGGTGTTAGGTCTTCTACACGCAAGAGGGTCTCGACCACCCCTATGCATCAGGGCTGTGCGTAAAATTTTCGTAAAACGTAAATTTTACGAAAAAAATTTTCGTAAAAATCGTAAAATTCGTAAAATTTTCGTAAAATTTTGAAAATTGTTCTAAATCAAATAATTTACAGAAAATTGCTCCACAACGTCTTGATTTTGCTTTTTGAACAAAGTTTTAACTAGATCGAACGCTGGGATTCGAAATTCCATTATTTGAAATGATACGCAATACCTAATCACATATTCGCATCCTGTGTTGTTGCGGGAAAATAATATTATAATTAGGAAAAAATAACAAAACCTGCACTTTTTTCACTTAGATTTTAAAGAATGAAATTTTTTTGTTGAGAAAATACCAAGTGAAGTGCGCTATTCACCAATAAAGTAACCTTTTTTTCTCAGGAAACTTTTACGAATTTTACGAAAATATTTCGTAAAATTTTACGACGTAAAATTTTTACGAAAAAAGTCGTAAAATCGTAAAATTCGTAAAATCGTAAAACGTAAAATGCACAGCCCTGCTATGCATTCCAAATGAACAATATAAGGGTAATTTGAAAATTAAAGTGCGTCTAATACGATAGATCTTCATTAAAATTGTTCACACCATTTCAGTCACTCTTCCAGTGGCGAGATCATTCGAAATCGGGAGAAAGACTACACTGCAATAGCCCTAATCTGCCCGGAAACGACACGACAACACCGTACACTGTGCGCATCGAGAAGTGGAATGAGATGTACAAGTTTTGTCTGTTTAAAAAAAATTCTTAATAGCACAATTTCACTAGACAGTCATAGAGTTTTCTTCTAGCAGTGTTCTCCCCAACGGTTCTTTGGAAAATGCTTTGTTGCTGAGTTATATCAAATGAGGCAAACTGAAGTGATGCATTGTTTTGAGTAAGTATGAGACGTTTTGTCCATGTGTTCTCCAGAATCTTCTTCTGTTATCACTGCGTTCTTTCAAAGAGGGGATTGAAGTGAGGCGTGTATTATTCAATTTGTTGTGCAGAACGACCACTCCCTTTGTGCTGTCGCTGTGCGCGCTCAACGTCACAACACTCACGATTCTCGATAAAGTGAGCAATTGTGAAAATATCTCAAACAAACCCGGCATGATGATTCCAAATCTAAAGAAAGAGATTACGAGAAAAAGAGTGTTTCAATCTGGAAGGAACCATAAAAACCTATCCAATTTTCGCATACTCTTATCGCCCCTTTCTGGAGGATCGTATGAGCACTGTGGGACGATGTTGGTAGATCATCAAATGGTGCGTCGAGACATTTCTTTTCAGGGTGATCTACTGTCGACATGGGACCTCACCAAGTGCATGCCGAGACTACGTGTGCTTGAAATCACCCTAGGAACTGTGAGTGGCCAAATATGTTTCAGAGAGTAGAGACCAGGTAGTGGAATCGAAGAATAATAATGATCCCGTTTTCCTCGATCGTATTGGTATTCCTTTCACGGTATAATTTGAGATCACGAATATGGTGGGTACGGTGCTGATTGTGAGAGTCATAGTATACTGCCAGGGGGTAACACTGCGTCACGAAAATGAGTCGGTATTCCAACAGGTCACTCGTCTCGATATCTACCAGCTTTTCCGCAGTCTTCGATGGTTGGAGACACTAAGGATTACGAATGTCGGCTTTGACTTCTGGCACAGTGTAAGAACTTTCTTCCATACCTGCACGTAGAGATAGTCTTCTCCATGGCGCACGAACAGACAATGAATTTTGATGACTTTATTCAAAGACTTTGGGCTCTGATCTCGCTCGTGGTACTGATCAAGGGAATATTTTGAGACTTGGTTCCAAAACAAATGTCGAAGAGATTGTGAAATTGATAAAATTGGGGACAATAAATGCAGGTCTCTCCATGGGTATCATCCATCTCTTATCTACACATCGAGAACTCAGCACTGCGTGAACTGCCCAAGTGGCTGTCGCTGGCGAGAGGGCTAAAGAGAGTCCACATCCAGGGTAATCGATAAATCGATTAATAAAATTTTTTTGAAGCAATGAGTTGATCGCAAAGGGGCGATTATCGTCCCTGCAGGTGCAATTATCGATTGGGAATGGATATTTTTACAGGCACTCGTGTTCACTCGATAGAGTCGATTGCGGCCATGGAGAACTTGCAGTCTGTGAAGTTAGCCAAGAATGAAATTGGTGAGCAAGCGTTCAAAATCAATAAGGCTCGCATGCAATGTTCATCAGACTGTAGCACAGCATTCGAAACACAGTCGGCGAGAATGAGTTAGAGAAAGAGAGAGATGGCGAGAGAGCGCGCCAAACGAGAGGGCCAGACAACGAGAGAACTTCTTGGCATGGTGCCAATTGGATGCTGTGTGTAGCTCTTCTTGTTTGCGCAACAAATTTCGCAGATCTAAAGTTAGGTAAAAATTGCAACCTTCCAGGGAGTTTGGGCGCCATCGAATTCAAATCCAGCCAGCTATTCGACGTCGACCTCAGCTTCAACAAGGTTCAATTCGCATATTTCATTGTTTATGCGACATTAAGACATTTTTCTTCGAAAAGCAGGGTGTTAATTTCTTTTTTTGGGATCCATATTTTGCAGATTTCATCCCTGTCCTCATCAATCTTTTCCGCTTGTTCCGAACTTCGAGTGCTGGATCTCTCGAACAACCCTCTCAGCGCACTCCCAGGTTTCTTCTTCTCTCTGTCAATAGAAATATTTGTTGATTTGTATTTTGAAATCTGTTATTTAACCAAGGAGTACATTCTAAATTGATCAATGTTCTGAGGAATATATATGAAAGTGCACGAGTATCAGTGAGAGTGGGCAAAGAACAAGTTCCAATTGAAGTTGAACGAGGTGTACGCCAAGGCGACCCACTGAGTCCCCATTTATTCAATTGTTTATTGGAAGAGATATTTCGGAAAATGAACTGGGAGAAATACGGAATATCTATCGACGGACGTAATCTCAACCATCTCCGATATGCCGATGATATTGTCCTTATATCGCACTCTCCAAATGAACTGTCTATAATACTGAATGAATTGGTTAATGAAAGTAAGAAAGTCGGCCTTATTATGAATCGGAAGAAAACTGTGGCTATGAGCAATCGAACTCCAATCCAACTTCTTATTGAACAAGAAAAATTGATCTATGTTGAAAGCTTTATATACCTAGGCGTCAGAATATCATTCGATCAAAAACTTATGTTTGAAATCAATCGAAGCGCTTGGAGAGCATTTAACAGATTCTACCATTTTCTTACTAATAGAACAGTTGAGATGTCACTCAAGTCAAGAGTATACCGAATGTGTGTTGAACCCTGCCTGCTCTATGGATGTGAATTATGGAATACCACGAAGAAAATACGAAAAAGGCTAGTTGTTACACAGAGGAGTATGATGAGAAAAATGGCAGGAGTAACTCGATTTGATAGAAGAACAAATGAATGGCTTGAAACCAAAGTACCGCTGCCAGACGTTCGTGTAAGAGCAATGCATAAGAAGTGGAGTTGGGCTAGAAGACTTGCTGTACTTAATGATGATAGATGGGCGGTGAGAACTGTTAATTGGACACCAATCGACCGAGAGCGGCTTGTCGGAAGGCCGAAGATGAGATGGCGAGATGAAATAGTAAACCGAATGGGATCCAGATGGGCTAATACGTGCAGAAGATACCCCGATTTGTGGAACAGAAGCATCATTCAACAGGCTCACGACCTGAGGCTTGAATAAATGATTTGATTTGATTTGATTTTGAAAAAAAAAATTTTACAGCCGGCGTCTTCCAATCGAACTCGAAAATGAAATGGCTCAAGCTGGACTACACGAAAATAGAGGTAACTTTAAAGTGTTCATTTGACAAAATTCGGATAAGTTTCAAGTATACTTGAACCGTTCTTTCAATGATGGATTGTTACTATGATAGACTACAGCATGGGAAAAAAATAAGAAATCAATGTTATTTCCTGTTCAATTCGCATTGCAGACTCTTCTCCCCGAGCATCTCAGCGGTCTCGCACAACTACGCACTCTCTCACTCTCTCACACGCCGCTCAGAACTGTAAGCACTACAATTCGAATCAACAACGAAACAAAATATCAAATATCAACACTTCCGTATATTCATTTTGACCACTTTTTTCCGAGTTCTTCTCCGAATTCCTTCCATTGGCAAGAGTGAGAGAACGAGATCCTGAATGGCAACAGCTCTACGACAAAAAATAAAATCGTTTCAGATCAACTCCCATTCTTTCGTTCCCACCAAATCACTGCGAGTTCTCAATCTGAATGGATGCAATCTCACGGAGATCCCGAGTGCAATCACTCATCTCTGCCATCTGACACAGTCAGTTACAGATGCATGGCATGCCTCCGGAAAGGGGTCCGGAACAAAAGAGTGCGAGCAATTGAGGGGATTTCCCCCGGCCCTTTCATTTTTGTACAATTTTCTACCGTGATTAAAACTGAATGGAGAATAGAGCTTCTGCAGTGATTTTTTTTATAAAGGAACCCCTGATTACTTCACGATTACGCAATCGGCTATTTCAGTTTGAACCTGGCGGAGAATTTGTTCCGAGATGCGAATTCGCTTCCCTCTGACGTTACAGTTCATCTCTCCAGTCTTTCACAGCTCTCGCTCGAAGGAAACCCTCTCAAAGTAAGTGATATTTCTCGCACTATTTGAAAAAGGTTCACATGAGTCCACGCCAACAGGAAGGGGCCAGGACTAAAGAGTTCGCTAAAGTGAGAGAGCCCTCTCAAAAACACGTTCGATCACTCCCAACCCCTTTCTGTTGGGTTGATACGATCTGTGGATTCAGATAGAGTGAGAAAGTATTGTAATATTTTTATACAAAATTTAGAAAAGATAATTAGGTTAAAACTTGAAAGTGATGTTCAGGAGTTTCCAGCCGGTTTACTGCTCTTGTCCAGTCTGAACACGCGACTTGTGCGCGATACGGTGATTTATTTTTTTAAATTATATTTTTTTCAATTTTCGCCAGCGCCAACTCATCAATTGAAGAACAAAAAAATGCCGGCGATTTTTGTGAATCTATTGAAACATACATCAACAGAATCATTCAGTCTTTTGGATAAGAAGTGAAAAGGAATAATTTCATTTGAATTTTTGGATCTATGTTGACTTATCGCATTTTAGTGCTGTGCTGTCATTTTTCATAAATTCACATGAAATATGAAGAAAAAAAATTTAATTTTTTTTCAAATTTAAAAAAAAATTTCAGATCCGCTCTCTCACAATGCTTCCCGTGTGGACAGCCGAGCCTTGTTCGCCTTTTTACTTCAACATGCATCTAGAGAACAGGTGTGTCGTCATCACTACGCAATCCTTACCAACACTCCAGAAAGGGCTTATGGGCGACGACGTTTTAAAAAAATTGAGGACTTGCACACACTTTTTCGCTCTTGACCAATTATGTGTCTAAGCAGAGTTAGATATTTCGCATGTTTCAGATCTTCTTATTTCCATTTTTTTGATTTCGTAATTGCAGTTCGATTCCCCTGCGCAATCTTGTAATGCAGTGGAGTCCACGACGAATGAAGGACAGTGGATTGGAGCACTGCAGGTTTGCAATACTTTAGCGTGCATTTCGCCTGATCAATCTCGTTTTTAATCGTTGCTATCGACTCATGGCGATATTTCAATCAATTTTCGTGTAAAACTACGGATTTTTCATTCAAATATTTGAGATCGAAATACGACGAAATGGTCGCTGGCACCAGCGTCTACTTTGAGATTGAGAAGAGCAGTGGTGAGTGAATTTTGTTTTCTTTCACTTTCTAGTTTACATTTTGATCTTAGACAAAAGGCCGAGATGCGATAATTTTAGAATTGAAATTCAGGATAATCAATCTTGCAATTTCTCGCGCCACTAATGCATGTGTGTACATCACATTTCACAGTCCATAATATATAAAAATGAGATGAGCTCTCCCACTTTCACACAGTCTGTATCCCTGACCGCTTTCTGGAGGTTTGCAATCTTTTTTTTCATTTCAGGTTGCGCCGTCTCTCGTCGTCTTCGATCCAACTCTGATGAGTGTCCGCTACCGACGCCGCCTACCGTACACACGCGAGACACGACGACCATGACGACGTCTCGCAAACCGCAGAAGAGGTACGGTAGACGCACCACACATTCCTGATCCGTACCAATTTAGCGTCAACCGTCCGCATCCCCTGCACCGCAATCGATCGCCGATTATTGGCAGTAGAAAAGGTGAATCGACTAGGCATAGTGATTCCTCCATAAAGGGGTCAGGCGCGAGATAATGGGTGAAAGTGGGAGATTCCCTTGAGCACTTCTCAGAGAGGCGCTCTCACTTCTACACACTCATAGACGGGAGAGAGTTTTTAGCATCGTGCAAACAGGGCATTGTGTCTCGGCGCAAAAAGGTTTCACACATTTCGTGAAGGCCGATTCGCGGTGCACCTTCACTGCGTCTGCAATGCTTGGACTACATAAAAATGATACAATTGTTTAATGCCTAATGATGACGCCACATGCAGAGGACAACAGTACTCACTGTCCCCTTGTGGTGGACTCTTCTCATCTTCCTCTTCTCTATCTCTCCGTTGCTCTCAATGCTTTCTTCATCACCGCCACTTCAGTCTTCCTCTGTCTCTGTTGTGCAGCCAGTCGGAAAATGCGATATTGAAAGCTCCTCCAGAAAGGGGTCGGGAGCGAAAGACTAGGCCCCCGACCCGTTTCTAGAGTTTCGGCTTGTGCACTGAAGCCTAAACAAGCAGAATTCTTCAACACTCAGACAATTTTCGAATCAATAGTCATAATTAACACACTAAATTCATTGTATTTATTGCTGTTGAACTCTTATCCTATTTACATGCCCCTTTCAGATTGTTTTATTTCTCGTAGATCAAATATCCCCAGTGATTTCATCTTCTCACAATGTATGCTTGCCATTCTTCAAAAACATTCCGGTTCAAAGGTATGTATAAAACGAAATTGAACCTTTCGAAAGAAATTTCATCCTCTGTACAACAACGAACAAATGAGCGAGGAGTAATTAAAATAACAGTGCTACCGTAATCTCTAGTCATCAATCAATAGTCTCTACTTCTGCCCCGCTCGATTCCGCATGAAAGCCGCAACGTCGAATTCATTATCGATCGTCGCCGTCTTGTGATAGTATCTGCAGTAAAGTAATTATGTTTTTGTAAAGCCACAATAGCTTTCAAAATCTAATTTTGCAGAAAAGGCCATAGAGCAACATCGAACCCGAGTAATCGTATACCGTACTCTAATAAAGTGTTCGTTGGGTCACTCACGGTTCCTCGGGGCGCAGTCCGTGCTTGGCGAGATCGGCGGTCGAGGGCTGCTTCAGCTTCTCAGGAGCGAGCACCTAAATAGATTGGACTTTATACGGTACGGTCGAGAAAAATACATAGACAAGAAAAAATCGCCAGTCATATCATTCCCTTTTTTTATCGCGCGCACGAAACAAGAATGCACCGTGCACTCCGACACAGTGATTTGCAATTTCAAGTTCGATACATCTTGCATGGCATTTGTGAGAATCAATATGACACAAATAGTCTTTATTTTAAAATTAAAATAAATGTATACCTGCTTGCTGTCGTCGGCAGAGATGTGCGCGATGCGGCCGAGCATCGGAATCACAAACTGACGAGAGACGACCACGTAGAATCTGGGAGAAATAGTATCATATTTATTTCACCATTATTTAGCCAAAGTCCGCTACCATGGATGTAAACCTATGCTAGACCAATACTTTAGCACGTTTAGAGAAAATCCAACACTCTATTGTGCGTAAATTTTCCGTTCCGATAATAACGAAACTACTGTGCAAAAAGTCGGCGAAACTCTAACACGCCATATCAATATTTCCGTGATCTAATTATGCGCTTTCAATAGCAGTAGAATGCACGTTTTATGAAATAGGAATGAAATAATATTAGAGAAGATGCCTGCCTCAGTAGGGAATATAATTCCGAAACATGGACTAATTATTTTCCGAAACATGGACTAATTCGCGCTAACGACCGTATCGCCAGAGTGGGCGGAGACTGCTAAGTTTTTGAACTGCACAATAATTGCAAGCAGAAAAAAATTGACTAATTGTGAGTAGGAAAAGACAACTGAACCATCACCATAGGTCAAATAGGTCTTCGCCTGCGAAGATAGGCACTTCTGCACTTTGCATATAAACCTGATTAACGTAGCGAGAGAGTGCAGGACAGACACATGAAGGACCCTGTCTACATCCCCCGCCCTATGCTAATTGTGAACTTGCGAAAACCCCATTTGACCTGTGACCATCACAGTATCCCCTTTCGCCCTCATACCTGACGAGCTTGGCCTCAAGGTCAAAGTTGGGTCCGTTGATGGTCGACGCCGCGTCAGAGAGGAAGATGCAGTCATCGAGGAGATCAACACCCTGGTTTGTAATTTATTTATTTTGAGCATGTATATTTGTATATCCCAAAGAAAAAAAATTTTCAAAAATAATTAGGCCACTCTCTTTGATTTGCATCTCTCAAATAAAAGTAAGTAAATGTGAAAGGTAAAGATGGTTCCGTTCTCATGGCACATCGAGTCCTGTGGGGTTACACTACTCGGTCATTGTCATATAAAAAGGCTGTTGAGTCTCGAGGTCTCTTCTCCACCTACTCTAATGAGTATTGATTGCCAATTACCGTACCACTTGTCTGAGAGAGGTCTTGACGATGCGACGATCCAGCTGCCACTTGTTCTCCATGTTCACTCTGCAATCGATTATCGATTCCATATTTCATGTGATACTCTCTAAAAATCTCAAAAGAGAAGTTCCCTGCAGGCATCCCACTGGCGAAGTTTTGATTGCCCAAATTTCAGTTAACAGAACGAGCTAACTTCATTCGTCGATGAAGACCCGACCCCGTGGAATTCAGAATAACGTCGAGATAACTCCTTCCTAACCCCGTCCCGTCCCCGTCCAAAAGCGCCCGTTGTGGAATAAGGATTAAGGATAATTTTATGTGATTTTATTGAATTTATTTCGTCTCGCTATTAACCTGAGTGGTACGACGAGTTTCACGAGTTCTCTTCCAACAGTCAGCAACTCGTAGGGAATTCTCACTCGAGCAGCCAGCTCGTCCTTCATTTTCTGTAAAATGGAGCTAAATATGTATATCTATAGGAAGAAAGGTTCCAAACCATACATCTTGCATGTTATTCACATATTCGTGTGGACGCTAGTGTTAATTAGTAGTAATCATACTTGAAACGATCTGATACTGAAAATATCAAGTACTATGTTTGTTAATGTTCCTCGATGAATCACAAAATCGCCAACCTCCTTCATATCCGCATAGTACTTGAGGTCGAATGGACTGGCGTAGACGGCCTTCCTTCCCAGGAGGAGATCAGTACGAGCACGCTTCCTGTCCACCTCCACCACGTCGAACTGGTGACCGATTCCTGAAATAGTAGAGGTGAACATTAAAAAATAACGAAAAGAGGTCAGTTGTATTGATTTGTGACATGAACATTACCGAATTCCCCACAGAAAAAAAATAATGATGCTCAACCCGACGAATTCAAAGCCACATAATATCAATAGCTCACATCCAGTAATGAGAATAAAGCATTACGTACATTAACAGAACTATAGACTAACGGTGGAATATACAAAACGTTTTATAAGCATTAAGGCTATGGACTGATGAAATGAAAAAAAAGCGTACCCTCGACATCCTCCAGCAGGATGACCTTGAGCGGACCGGCCGGCTTGTGAGTCTCGTACTCGACAACCTCGTAGCGCTCCAGTTCCTACAAGAAACACAGTTTTCGTGGGACAGGATAACGCGCTGACATTACGACAAATGAGAACGAATACTGGATTGGAATCGCGTTCTACTAAGGACTCTCGCTTTGAGAGATTAGTAATTCGAAGCTCACTCTGATCTCAGACGGGTCTCGCTGTGGCAGACCGGCGGGAGTAACTGGCGCCGCGTGAATGCGCTGCAGCACCCAAGTGTTCTGCAAACAAAGCTGAATGAAGCGGGCTTCAAACGGGAACAAGAAACGAGAACTCACTCGCGACAGTGTTTGCCTCGCCGTGGCGGCCTGGCAGAGGCGGTCAGCCGATCGGACAAGCGCTCTACTACAGATGGGCAGCATGCTGGCAATTCGAAGATATAATTTAAGTGCAAATATAGCGTAATAAAGTAAACAAACAACAAAAACTGGCGAGCTTCAAAGGCACAATTTCGCTTACGGTAAGAATGAGCTCGTCTATCACGAACTGATTCATTTGACGATTCCTCTTACAGTATCTGTCAAAAATTTAGCTGTTCAGTTTGCAATTCACTGTCACGAAGAATTTTGTTTATTTCACTTTTATGTCATGTATTCATGATTGTTTGCTCCTGTTCTGACGATTAAACGAATTCCTAGATCTTTCCGGATGATCTCTGAGGATCGTCGGCCGTCGGCGGCGCCTGCTACGCAGGTAATAGCGCCTGCCCAACCTCCGCCACCTCCAGTAGAGGATGACCCGCTGCAGACGGAGAACTTCGACCCTGCCAAGTGTTAGTCATCACTAAAATTGGTCATTACATCGATTAACCAACCAATTATCGATTTCAGTCATCAACGACAAGCTCAAGAACGTGCGGATGGGCGACGAGGCACGCAAGCTGCAGGTTGACCTCTCTTATCAGTTTGTGGCCTAATCGTCGCGCGCTTCGGCCTTTAAAGCGTTATCTGTGGGCGCTTTCAACCTTGTTTCAAGCAGATTTGGTTGCTTTAGACTATGTGATTTGTGCGGTGTTCTGGACAAAAATTAAGTATAGTGTTGCGACCTATGCTAGGTCTTATATTTTCGCTCACTAACTGCCTCCATAAATTAGCGTAATATGGACAAACCTTATTGGATAACCGTTTTATCCAAATATTGATCCCCTTTCCGTGAACTCTTAAGTTCAGTATCATTTCAGTCGATCCGCGGGGATCTTTCGAGCACCAATCAGGCGTGCGGTGAGATGCTCAAGAACAACGTCTTCCAGAACTTTCAGCAGTTCATCGATGCCGCCAAGGAGATCTCACGTGAGTTTTGCATTTTTCCGCACAATCTTTGAATTATAAACTATTGCTGCTATAGCACATATGGATTCCGTATGCGTAGTGCGATTTCCGCTTAATTTTACAACTCTTACAACAACAACTTACAACAACGATTTCCGCTTAATTTTACAACTCTTCGATCAAACGTTTACATAAAATAGATACAATTCAATGCGCCCGCGGAATTTTATCTAGTTTCGAGGCAATTGAGATTATGTGAGACAGTCAGTTGAATTGTAGCAATAAATTAAAATGTTCCTATTCCCTTCTAAAGTTCCTCTCATTGTCAGACTTGCAGATGTGGAGCAGGAAGTGTACCAACTCTCCGCCCTGCTCACCGAGCAACGAACGCTCATCGAGAGTCTCATGCAGGTCAGATATCATGTAAAAGATTGTGTCGTCAAGGGTGTGTTATAGCTTTTTTTTATTGCAAATTGAAACTTACGATCACTTCACATCAATCGAATTGAGATACATTCATCTTCACAAATGACAGAATTCGTAAGCTGGCGGGAGTGCCTTCCCTGAGAATTCACTGAAACTAAAAATAGTTATCCTTTTTTCGGCTTATGAGAACTCTACGTAAAATGCGTGCAGACTATATGAATACATGCCCATGATCAATATTCGACTTTTCCTGGCTGTCTTGTGTCTTAAGATGCTCTCTTTTTCGTATGTACGAACTTTCGCCAATTACAATTCGGTTAATAAATATATTACTTAATCAATTAATTGAATTCAACCACTTTAGATGACGACAGACGACAAGGCATCCATCCACACTGCTTCCTCCTCCTCCACCTTCAACAGTGCAGCCAACACTATGCAGCAGCTGCTGGCGAAGATTGACGGAATAGCGGTGAGATCTCCAAATTACGGTATATTTATGGCTGATTACGTTAGATTAAGCGACGATTACGGTGGACTGATGTAATCGTGTTGCACTTTGCACACAACACAACAATATTTGCGTTATAAATTTGCAAAACAAAGTAAGATGCTTTCAAAGATTGAACTTTCCGTTCTTGCTGATCTTAGGTTGCATGATGTACTCATCTAGATTCAGAAAGTGCAACATTGATATTGCCTCATCTATTAATTCAATTTGTGAAAAAAATTAAATTTCAGCCCATCCTCAACAGCATGAAGCCGTCCGAGAAGGTGCTGATGCACGGCGAGGTCACGCTGCTCGATCCCGACACGAAACAGCGGAGGTACGGTATCGATTAGAAGGACACATTTTGCAGACATTATGCAGTCTAGTTTTGATTCTCAAATATGGATCAATATTTTCAGACAGCGATCATACCTGGTGCTGCTCCCCGATCGATTGCTAGTCGCTGCGCAGACGCCACCGAACAAGTTCAGGTACGGTACTATTACAAATTTACAAACACTCGTCCGAAATAATAAAACGTTCCGCTGATAATCCGTTCTAAACAACAGATACGGCTGAGAGAGAGCATGGCAAACTGAGAGACAAGTCGAGGTATAGAAAGAGAGTACACCACCAGTAGTCCATTTCATGAACGTATCATTTTAAAATTGCAATACCCGATCGATTACTGTAGTGTGTGTATGTCGGAATATTATCGATTGTGTCATTTCTTACAGTTTCGAGTCCAGCTTCAACCTGAATTCGATCGCGGCTGTGAACGTGAAGGACAGAGAGTCTGGAGGCGGCGACTCGGCCGGGCTGGTCATGAAGCTGCTCGTCTTCCCTGATCAGAGGTACGGTAGTGGACCTTGAATGTAGGGTACTGTAGCACTTATCGATCAGAGCTACAGTGCTCTTCTGTCAAGGGCATCGGGGTTTTGACAGTAATTATTACGATAGTTTATTCGCAGTTCTTTTATGATCCTGATTTGTTATATATAAGGGTGTCCCAAAAGTTTTGCGACTCGGGCCTATTTTAGTTTGCGACGATTGCGCAATCGATCGATATCGATGATTGCGAAATACATTTGGTAAACAATCCATTTCGTAATCATTCAAGCCTTAGCACAAGTCGAGTGCTTTAGTGTCCTTGTTTCTACAACGTTTCTCCCGATGGACACTTCTTTCGATCATCGCACAGTTTTGCTTCACAATTTTCTTGCGGGAAAGACGGCGAAGGCAGCCCATCAAGAACTGGTGCTTTCGAAAGGAGATTCTGCCCCGACTCTATCGACCTGCTATAGATGGTACCAGCGTTTCAATTCTGGCGACCATAGTATCGAAGACGAACCCCGTTCTGGACGCCCTCACAGCAAGAATCAACCCCTGGTACTCAGTGCAGTGGCGGCCAAACCCAAAGTGAGCGTGCGTGAGTTGGAGATAGAGACTCATACTCCCAAATCCACGGTACAACGAATCCTCCACCGGGATGAGAGGAAGCCGAAGCTCCCCCATGTCATTCCCCACTCCCTCACCCCTGCTCAGATCAAAAAGCGTGTCGATGTGTGCCGAGAATTGCTCCACCGTAGACCCAACTTTCGATGGGTCAGCAAGATCATCGCTATGGACGAGAAGTGGATCACATACGATAACCCTGAGCGGAAATTGGAATGGTTGGGCATCGGAGAGAATTCCCAGCCAGTCCCGAAGAAGGAATTGCACGAAAAGAAGGAACTACTGAGTTTCTTCTTCTCCGTGTTGGGACCCGTCTACTGGGAGATCCTCCCCAATGGAACCACCATCAACGCTGACGTCTTCACTACTCAACTGGAAGAGGTCACCATCAGGGTCACTTCTGGTCTTCTAAGCGATGGAAAAATCCTGATCCTTATGGATAACGCGAGACCCCATCGTGAGAAATTCACCCAGAAAAAGTTGGACGAACTGAATATGGAATGGCTGCCTCATCCACCGTATTCACCCGATATCAGCCCCTGTGACTATCACTGTTTCCAATCTCTTGCTAACTTCTGTCGCGGAAAGAAGTTCGCTAATCGGACCGATCTCGACTCGGCCTTCCAGGCTTGGATCGATTCGAAGACCAAGTCATTCTGGAGAAATGGAATCATGAGCCTGCCCGATCGATGGCAGAAGGTTGTGACTAAGAAGGGAGCCTACATTGATTGATCACCTTTGTGAACTGTTGAAGATGCGATGATAAAAGTTTTTATTGAAAAAAGTCGCAAAACTTTTGGGACACCCTTATAGATGCTACAGGTTTTATGTTTCGGGTAATGGTTTTATTCTTTTGTCGCACAATTTAATTTGTTGTGATGACGATAACTTCTTAACACAATTACAGATACTATCGTGCGGACACGGTGCGCGTGAAGCAGCAGTGGCTGGATGACATTGAGGCAGCGAAGAGAGCGCAGTTGAGAGAGGGAGGACTGCAGAGACAGGCTACGATAAGGGGAAGGAGGAGGTACGGTAGATGGATGGGGGATACGGTAGAGGAACATGTAAACTCAATTAGTTTTGACGAAACGGGAATTGTGATCTATTTATCATAGAATGGGTTTACTAATAGATTGATAGATATTTGGACGTGTATTCCGAGTATATTGTAGTTAAGACTGCTATGAGTATTACTTATTCTGTCCCTTAGACAGAAGTATAGATGATGTCATTGCAGAACAGTGAAGGAAGTTGCTGGATCGCTGTCGGGACTCCCGTCCATCAGAGATTCGATGCTGGAAGAGGACGAGCAGCAACAGGGTGAGATCCAATACTTGCTGATTTCTCGTTTCATTCCGTCTGTATGCAGGAGATGAATCTTTATTCATTAATTGAAGAGATCAATCACACAGTAATAATCAGTCATTCGAGGCCCTTCATCATTAGTTTTAAAAAAATAAAAATGTTGTTATACCAAATAATGTCTGGTAGAAACGGAATTGCGAACTATAATTATTGTTTGATTATTTTTTTTGTAGAAGTGGACGAGAGTTTACTGGCGTATCTGGCTGAATTGCCCGCCGAGCTGGACGTCTGTCTCGCGCACAAGAACCTCGATCAGGTATACGGTATTTAAACAATACACCCATTCAGATCAATAAAACGTTCCGCTCCCCAAACAACAGATACTGCTGCAAGAGAGCATGATGAGGCAAGAGGAAGGGGGTATAGAAAAAAAGTATACCACCAGTAGTCCATTTCATGAACGTGTCGTTTTAAATGTGTGGTATATGGTAGCTATTAGCTGTCGAAATCAATCGATATTGTGCTCTCCTGCAGGCGGTGGAAATTATCTGCGAGTGGAAGGAGCAACGGGGCATCGACGCCGCCGTCGACACCCAGATGGCCCTCAGGGAGATTCAGGTTAGTCCTAGAACGTTGCGATTATCGATTGACTGTGCGGTAGAATGTTTTCGAAAATAGTTGCTCTTGTAAGTGTACCCATATTCCCTAGCTCTTAATGTGTGAAATGTAGAGCGACGCTTACGATGCTTTGGGAGTAATAACCAAGCGCGAATCTCATAGACATACTTTTTTCACTGATCCGACGAATCACTTATGCTTTTGCTACTGTGAGGTAAATCAATCGATAATGTTTAGGCGGTTTTTTTTCTGTTTTCATATAAATCAATTGATAATGTTTTCAGGTGGTGAAGCTGCTGTCGGACAGCGTGCGACTGCCGGTCGGCGGCGGCCACGGAGGACCGAAGGCAATGACGAGAGCGAGGATTATGCTCGCCAGTCTGGGAAGGGGTAAGGAGAAGAGTAGAGAGAGAAAATACCTGGTTATACAGGAGAGACATAGTACAAAAATGGTACTTACACAGTTTTGAATTTGCTTCAATTGTATTATATTTGAGGTTCTAGAGTGGACACGAATAGAAAAGCTTTGAACACGACAAATACGTATTCGTGATGGATCAGGAAACTGCCTTGTATGCGAACTATTTTGGTTGTATTTTTTTTATATAGTTTTGACTATCGAGAAAAGTTGCAAATATTTGGGTTCGTGCGCTTGCCTAATGCTTATTTTACTGTTATGTCCGGGGAGATACGTCTGGGTGGAAATGATTGGAAACACTGAGAGTTAGATGAGTAAAAAATAAAAAAATTTAATTAAATTGAATTGAAATGAGTAAATGTGCATGTCGAATCGAGAGAAAAATTTTGATCGTGTTATCATGAAATTATGTATTTGTATATTTTGTCGGCCGGATGAAACTTGTTCGTTGCAGGAAATGATGTGTTTGCTTACTTTAAAAAAAATTATGTGATGAAAGATGTTCCTTTGCAGGCACGTATGCTGTAGATCTCTACCTGCAGAGGAGGTCCACCATGCTCAGAAACGCGTACAAGGTGAATAGTGGTTGCATCTTCTCTATTTCATAAACATGTCTCCTTCGTTTCTGATCTTGATTGCGTCGACTTTGATTAAATTTCTAGGGCATAACTATTTTTCTTTCTGTCTACGCTAATATTTTACGCTATTGTCATATTCGTGCGCTTTAGGACGTTACCGTAACCGAGGAGCCGCTGACTCACGTGCGCGCACTGTGCGCCCTCTACTCGACCGCTGCGGCAGACACGCTCAACGAGTTCGGCACCCAGCCCGAGCACTTCTGCCAGGTTAGCGCAGCCATCTTCACGAGTACGGTATGATTATGGTTGCCAGAACCTGCAGTGGTTCTTTTCTTGATGGAAGAGTGGGTGGTGAAATGCGGTTTCACTTCTGTTCTAAATGAGTTAGTGTTAAACTATTTCAATGGTCGTTTTGTATTGTCTTAACAAGCAGCAAAGTTGATGATTTGTGGGTGACACATGGTCAATTGTAAACACGTGAGCGGTATGATGTAAATACACGAAATAATATTGAATATTGAGGTGCTGCAATTCTGCTCGAAGGAGATGTCCACTCTGCTCACGCTTGTGAGAAAGCACGTCATTGAGGTCGTCCCGACGATGGGCATACTCTCCAGGTACGGTAGAGGCAGTTATCAGTTACTGTAGTACACGAACAAATCAATGTCGTATTAGTGTGCTGCGATCTCTTTCCAGGTTAAAAGTGCTTGAATTTGTCTGCAACACTGGTTATAAAAATGTATTAAGTAATCAAGATTGTAATACTAGCCAGATAATGTAGGCAGCTATCAATTTACGTATTTCTTTTGGCCGAACTGGGCTGCAGCAGCCCTTCACCAAATGAAGACTCCGAAACATGAAACATGAGATGCCTGGGTGTTTCAATGAGCGAAAGCAATGGAAAATATTATTCGATTTGGACGGAAAAAATATTGAATTTCTCAGGACGTGGAAGATTCTGGCTAAAGTGTGCGATGACATGACGGCGTTCGGAGCACAGCTGACATTCGAGGTACGGGATTGCATAGGGATAACGACATTGACGCAATATTGTGCCCGTCTTGAGGATGTTATGTCCATATTTATTTTTATTTGACTTCTTTGCTAAGTGTGATGTAATATTGAGTAATCGATATTGCCTAAGTATGATGTGATAGTAAGTAATCAATACTGTCTATAGATGCACCGTCTGCTCACTCCCGCTGTCTCGGAGGCGCTCGAGGACAATTTTGCCCAGCTCATTCACACCTTCCGATTGAGAGTTGAGGTCAGCATCTTTTATTTCTTCTCCGAATCGGTTAAGAATAGTCTATTTTTGTATGTTCCCTTCAAATATCAGTCAAAATTGCACCACTTTGTATGTCGAGCGCAATCCCCCGCTCATGAAGTGCATCCTGGTGTAATTTTTTCCGGAGCTTTCATTGTCCTCTTGAGATTGAGACTATAGTACCGTACCAAAATACCGTAATCAAGCGTACCAAAATACCGTAATCTAACTTACCGATACCGTAATCTACCGTGCCAAAATACCGTATTCTGCAGGAGGAGCGATGGCGCGGGACGACGGTCGAGTCAGAGGCTGCACTCGCCAGACTGTGCGAGGAGTTCTCCGATCTGGATCTCCGAGTTGGTTAGTGATGATGCAATCTTTGAAAATACGAATATCTCTATTTCATATGGAATTTATATCTAACTAATACTAAATTCTTTTACATTGGTAAGTATTCTCGATCATACCGTTCTATCTTTCACATTGATCAAGGAGAGATGCAACCCTTTTCAGACTGGGCGATCTCGGGTCCGACCTCTCTGCACATTTCGAACCACATCCTGGAGGCGTCTCGGCAAGCACTCTCGCTCGCAGTCGATCTCGCCGGACTAAGGAGGTACTGTAAACGTCTTTGGAAATATTGGTTTACGCATCTTTCTTGTAACTATACGGGTCGTTCTTGTCCATATACGGTACACATCATACGTTATTGACTAATTCGTAATGGCTTTCCAGTCGTTACCGTATCCATCATTCTCCCTACCGTACTCCTCATCAAATAGATATTGTTGCAGTTCTCCGCTGGGCGGTCAGTGTGACGATTACATGCAGCAGGTGTGGACGGAGTTGCTCAGCTGTCTGACGGGGGTGGAGAACGCGCCCGAGTCACACGCATACAGCACCAATTTCGTGCTCACGCAGGTAAAAAAGGGAATTAAAGAGAAGTAGGTACGCCAATGTGTTTAGAACAAAATTATGCCTTAGTAGAGATAAGTCGTTTTCGGTTGAGGATTTTTTAACGTCCCTGTTCTCTATCGTTCACTGTTGTTGCCTATTCTTTGACTGATCCGGCGAAACGGCAATTGTGCGGGGTTTAACTTTTTGTCGCAATGGATGGCTCAAGGTTGCAAAATGTGAAGCTGTCTCGTATGTCGACTAATAATCGATAAATGGCTTACAGGTGCTACCTGCCTGCCAGGGCGTGTACTACTACGAGGGAGAGGAGCCACTGACGAGGCTACTCGAGGAGCAATTCCCAGTGGGTGTTACAAATAGGTATTTTGGGTATTACAAAAATAGCAAAATTCTGCACATCAAAAATGACAACAACAAAAGAAGTCGGTAAATAATTAATCTGGGTAACTAAGCGCCAAATTTTCCGTTCACGTCATATGAACTGTTTTACACAGATTTTAGATGAATGATGTAGTGAAAGAGAGCAAAATATGTACCGCTATTGCTGGTAGTGAATTTGAAATATCAATCCTACCTTCAGGAACTGCTCCAATTTGTCCTTCCGACGAAAGAGGAAAGCGAGGAAGAGGAGGAGGAAGTGGCGAGTTGTTAGGTGAAGAGAGGATTATCGATTGGTACTGTAGTTATCGCAATATCGATCGATTGGTACTGTAGAGATCGCATAATTTATTGTCAATTTTCCGAGCTTGTATTATAATTTCCTACAGAGACATGTGCAGATTGTGATACAAATTTGTAGATAAAATTTTGCTTCTCTACATTTTAATTTCGGGGGAAACTTGCAAAAGATGTGGCGTGTGGGATTTTGATATTTTCTTCGCAACACACTCTTTCTCTCGCTCTCTTGCCGGGTAGAGAGAGGAAGAGAGGGGTTAGTTTTGTTTTCCACCCTGCCTTTCTCTGTTTATTGTTTGTTGGGTGTTCGTCGCATTTCTTCTGCTGTCTAGTTATCCACCCCATTCTGAAAATGTCTTTTGTTGTCTGACTCTCTCATTTCGCGCACTCTCTAGCCTCTCTTTCATGCTATCCAAAGTGTTATCGAGGACAGTCGAACGAATTTTGCAATTTGATTGCCGTTTTGCACGAAAATAGCCCCGTCTGCGCAATAATTTCAATGCCCAAGTCCATCTCCAGAAATAGATCACGACCGAGGAAATGAGAGACCTCATGTGACTTTAGAGCACTCACTACTAGCTCATTTCTGGAATTTTGGAATGGCACGCGTCTTGATTTTTAGTTTTAGGCATGTTTATTTATTTGCTGGTGGCTGTTGTGACCTTTATCATATGCTACGCACTCTTCATAAATCGCATTCTTGGATTCCCACCGGGTAAGTATTTTCATTGGTCTTTGAACATTCGACCTGCATACGCTGAGTCATTAGAGACAACTCTGCACGTGGCATTAGTTTTTCTTCTATATACAAAAACACATTGAAAATGCCTGAACTTGATCATTTTTTTAAAAAAATATATTCATCACAGTCCGGGTTCCGATTCAACAGGTGAACTTTTTTCGAAAGAAAATATTTTTGTTGCATTTCGAGGTCCGCCTCCTCTTCCTCTCATCGGAAACATTTTCAGTCTACGCGGAGAAGGTCTTGGAGGCAATCTTGACGAAGTTCGCATTTTTCCACCGCCAAAAATAGAGAATGAAAAGATATTCAAGTGATAAAGTAGCTGCTTTCTCTCAGAAGTTTCTCGACTGGAAGAAGAAATACGGTAATGTCTTCACTGTGTGGGTTCCGATTCCGCTGGTGATCATTGGAGACCACAAGGTAGGTCAAGGGTTCGACGAAAAATCGATAATGAAGGTCATCCATTTCAAATTTAGATTATGACGGCACTTCAAGATAATTTTCAAAAAATATTAATGTAAAATTTGCAAAAAAAAGTGCTCCTCTTCTTCACAATAGCTTTTTTAGCTTTAAAAAAAATTAAAATAAAATAATTAATTAATAAAAGGTATTAAATATCCCATCAGACATTGATTGATGCGATTGTGAAGGATGGAGACGCGTTCACACATCGACACACCAGAAAGGTAGGTCCCAACACGCTCTGCGGGGAGTACGGTAGTTTCAGGTGGGGAATACGGTAGTTCATCGATTGCAGGTGCTGAACAAACTTGCTAATGGAGGAGACTACGGTTTGGTGATGAACGACAACGAGACATGGAAGGTGATTTACGATCAGCTAACTTGATCTTTGATCTTTACACTCTGTCTAGGAACAACGTCGGTTCGCACTACACTCAATGAGAGATGTTGGATTCGGCGCTTCTGCTGTGGAGGTACACTTGTATCATTCATACATTCTCGCGCCCTAACCCCTATCTGGAGATTTTTCTGGGGCGATTTTGAGAAGGGAATCAATGAGAGAACACTCTGAAAGGAATTTCTGCTTTCTCAGGATTCTGTTTGCAATCTAGCTCATGAAGCCGTTACGAGATGGAAAAACGATGACGGCAAGGAAATCGACGTTACTCCCAACATCATGGTATCGATTGACCCTATGTGGATTACGGTGGATGTACAGTTGTGAAAATTCAGGCGGCAGTGGCGAATACTATTTGGAAGTTGGTCTTCGACAAGGTTGCATTTGAGATTATCAATTGATCAATCGATACCTACAATTTTAGATGTTGCCTTTTGAAGATCCCCTCTTCCCTAGGATTCGTGCGCTAGTGGACGAGGTATACGGTAAGGTAGAAACGGTACCACCGTACCCAACTTTTAGGTATTTCCTCTCATCACTTGCCCATACGCCATCTTGATTGAAATGGTTCCCACCCTTCTAAAGTTTGATCGACTGTTTGGAGGCACTTTTAAGCGAATTCTTGATCTGAACGAGGAATTCAAGGAGATTATCGAAAAAGTGAGTTTCTATTGTAAATAGCGTAAGAAAGAAAAATCTATATTCTAGGAAATTCAAGAGGCGGAGGCTAGTGATGACAATACAAGTAACTCCAACTGCTACGTGCATTCATTCCTGCGGGAGATGAAGAGAAGGGAAAAGTCCGGGGAAGAAGAGGGTACGGTAGGATACGGTACTCGATTAAGAGTGAATAATTTTAGGATCGTTCACCAGACTACAGCTAGATAAGGCCGCTGCTGACATGTGGGGAGCCGGATTTGAGACTACAGTAACTACTTTGAGATACGGTAATCTGATAGAAAGCATGAGAAAAAATACGGAATCGATTTCAGCGATACATTACCTCATTAATCACCCAGAAGTTCAGAGAAAGATGCAGAAAGAAATCGATGAAGCAGTCGGAGATAAGGTACGGTAGTCGGGCGAGTATGTATTGATCGGTTTAAAATGCGCAGGTAACTCGCTACGTCGATCAGAAGAGTCTACCGTACTGCTGCGCTGTTATTCAGGAGCTGCAAAGAATAGCGAACATATTTCCCGTGAATCTTCCCAGACAAGTCGCGTTTGACGTGCAGGTTCAAGGTTTGAATCAATCGATGCCAGAATGATCTACAGTAAATTAAGGCTTCACCCTGAGAACTGGAACTCCAGTTGTACCCCAGTTCCAAATTGTACACACTGATCCTGCAGAATTTGAGAGACCCGATTATTTCTGCCCGGAGCGTTTCGTAAATGAAAAGGGAGAATTCGTAAAGGTTGTTTTGAAATCTTGAGATCTACCGTAATCAGTTTTCTTTCAGGACCCCCGAATCACTCCTTTCTCGATGGGCAAACGGGCGTGTATCGGGGAGAATTTGGCAAGGCTGGAGCTATTCGTTTTTCTGACCACTTTTGTTCAACACATTGAATTCTCTTCGCCTACCGTAGTCCCACCGAAGTTGGAGACATCTTCCGGTTTCGTAAGGCCTCCCAAACCCTTCACCGTAGTCGTCAAAGATAGAACACGCATTTGATTGCTCCCAAGTTGTAGATGATAAAGCATTACTCCAAAAGTTCTAGAAGAAGTGTAGTTTTCGGCGGTTATTGATATAAAGCAATTTCGAGCTTCATGATCTCAAGTTGATCTCATTTCTGAACTCTAGGATAGTGTGTTTCTCTATTTCTATAGTTTCTCTTTCAACGCAGATCATCTCGAGTGAAATGGAGTGCGTCCCACGTGAGATTGTCTGCTTCTATTACCTTCTCTCTCACCGATCGCTCAAGTGAAAAATACAGAGATGAAAAAGAGTGGAGTATTGGCGGCCTCCCTTCCCCTGTTGTTTATCGCTTGCTAGGCACTAAGTGTAGTGGGGGAGATTCGAAAGTGTCCAGTTATCTCCTATAAATTCTCTCGATACGCACACATTTTCTCTGCCCAGGCTGCTCTCTTTCTCGTTCTTCGATTCCGCGCCTTCGTGAGTACATAATCCGTCCATCGAGTGGCTTCTTTCCCTATCCGAGACAGTTTTCTCCCTAAATTTTTGATAAATTTAGGTAATGATCGTTTATCTCTTACTTGCCGTTGTGGCCTTTTTCGTATGCTTTGCACTCTTTGCGAATCGCCTACTGGGACTGCCACCAGGTTTGATCTTTGATCTTTCCTTCGAATTTCGATCTATCGTACACTGTTCTCCTCCTGATAATTGATTGTGTTCTGTTTGCTCGCCTTCTCATAGACTTTCTGAAACTCAAATAAATTTGGCGATCGTTGCTGGGCGAGTCAGCAGCGGAATGTCTTCGTAGTGTAGTCGGGAGTTGGGATTAGAGCACATGATTCCAAACCTCCAGAAAGGAGTCAGTGGCGATAAAGTGTGTTTTAAAAGCAAGAAAGTCCCTCTCACTTTGGCGCACTCTCGCCATTGACCCCTTTCTGGAGGCTTGGCTGGGTGGAGAACGATGTACTTCATATAATAACGCGTCTTTTTTTTCCTCAGGCCCGCCTCCACTACCTCTCATCGGAAACATCCTCAGTTTTGGAGGGTCTGCTGATAATATGGATAGAGTATGCAATCGATTGCATCATTACCATGCCATGTTATAAATTCCTCAGTTTATAGAAGCTCCTCGAATGGAAGCAGAAATACGGTAACATCTTCACAGTCTGGATTCCAGTGCCGATGGTAGTCATTGGAGATCACAAAGTAGGTCTTGGGTAGAATACAGTTATGAATTCTACCAGAAATGGTCAGTGGCGAGATAGTGTGAGGAGAGAGCCCCTCTCACATTTACAGAATTACCCGCTCCTGACCCCTTTCCCGAGAGATTTGGAGAAAGATAGATTGTTCCTGCCTTTGAAAAGTAGTGAACGAAACTAATGCTTCTACGAAAAGAACAGAGATCATGTCAGACAATGATCGAATCGATAGTGAAGGATGGCGAGGCTTACTCACATCGATACGTGCGAAAGGTAAATCTCAGTTTATTCAGTGGGATTCGGTAGTTTCGGGTGGGATTACGGTAGTTTATCGATTGCAGGTTCTGAACAAACTGGCGAACGGGGGAGACTACGGTCTCGTGATGAACGACAATGCAATCTGGAAAGTGAGTGATTCCAGTCAGAGTAATAGACGTTTTATACTGGATCAATCGGTAGCTGGTTGCTTTAGGAACAACGTCGATTTGCGCTTCACTCTCTCAGAGATGTCGGTTTTGGAACTTCCGCAGTTGAGGTTAAATAGCTTATCTTGTTTAATTGTGAGCACTCTCGAGTGCATTATTTCATTTCGTAAGTTATTATGCGATGAGACAGAATTTTAAAGGGAATTTCTTCTTTCTCAGGATTCTGTTTGCAATCTAGCTCATGAAGCTGTCTCGAGATGGAAAAATGATCATGAAAAGGAAATCGATGTCACTCCTAACGTCATGGTATCGATTGATGATCTGCGAATCACTGTAAATGTACCGTATTTTCAGGCTGCCGTAGCCAACACCATCTGGAAACTCATTTTTGATAAAGTGAAATAGTGGTCAATCGTTTTTCGCCAATTCTTTGCATTCTAGACCTTGCCATTCGAAGATCCACTGTTCAACAAAGTCCGATTTCTAATGGATGAGGTACGGCAGTTTTGAACCACGGTAGGTCAGATTGGAACTACCATATAAATTTCTCAGACTTTTCCTCAACTCATGCGTCCTTACGTCTTCATAATCGAGGTCGTGCCCGTGTTTTTAAAGCTCGATCCACTGTTCGGGGGCATTTTCAAGAAGGTTCTCGAGCTCAACAACCAGTTTCTGGAGATTCTTAGAAAGGTGAGTACGGTAACTACCGTATGCAGGAAGCATTGATTATTATTTCAGGAAATTCAAGAGGCTGAGGCCAGTGATGACCCTGCCAGTGATCCCAATTGCTATGTACATTCATTCGTAAGAGAGATGAAAAGAAGAGAGCTCTCAGGGGAGGGAGAGGGTACGGTAGGATACGGTATACGATCAATCGTAAACTGATTTAGGATCTTTCTCGAGGCTACAATTGGCCAAGGCTGCGGCAGACGTGTGGGGCGCCGGTTTTGAGACTACAGTAACTACCCTGAGATACGGTAATCAGATATACAGTATGAGAAAGATTCGGTATTTGATTGAAATGAAAGGAAAGAAGCGGTTTCGATTACAGCGGTTCACTACTTGGTCAATTATCCGGAAGTTCAGAGAAAGATGCAGAAAGAAATCGATGAAACAGTCGGTGATAAGGTACGATAATCACTGACTATTGATCGAAAGATAATGATAATCTCAGACAATTCGTATGGTGGATCAGAAGAATCTGCCGTATTGCTGTGCGGTCATTCAAGAGCTGCAAAGAATCGCGAATATTCTCCCCCTAAATCTTCCCAGACAAGTCGCATTCGACACTCAGATTGAAGGTTTACACTACTCGATTCGAATAATCTACAGTACACTCAGGTTTCACTCTCAAGAAGGGAACTACGGTCGTTCCTCAGTTCCAACTCGTGCACTGTGATCCTGCAGAGTTTGAGAGACCCGACTATTTCTGCCCCGAGCGTTTCATAAATGAAAAGGGAGAATTCGTAAAGGTTGTTTTGAAATGTTGCAACCTACTGTAATCTGTTTTCTTGCCAGGACCCTCGAGTGACGCCTTTCTCGATGGGCAAACGGGCGTGTCTAGGAGAAAATTTGGCAAGGCTGGAACTCTTCGTTTTTCTGACCACTTTTGTCCAACACATTGAATTCGCCTCTCCTACCGTAGTCCCACCTAAGCTGGAGACAATTTTCGGGTTCACAAAGCCACCAAAGCCTTTCACAGTTGTGGTGAAAGATAGAACACGCATATGATATATCTCTTCTAGTGTGTAATTAGCCGATAAAGATATTTCGCCATTTACAAAAATATTATTTTTGGAAAAAAAGACACATGGTGATCATCCATTGGTGTATCGAGTACGGTAGAGTGTGCGAAAATAGTCGCCTCTCGGAGAACACTCAAGGCACGCATTTTTCAGCAATGCACACCAAATTTTGCTTAATTTCGTTATCGTCATTTTATGATGTTTCCGTGCCGTTCTTACTTGCAAGACCGATTATACTACAACCGCTGCGTCTGTTACCACGTTACCCATCGCACACCGGCGAAATATAGTTCCATATTTCAAATTTGTCGCTTGTTTTCCATGGTTGTTTAGGTAACCTTTTTTCAATCTTGCAGGGTCCACCATGATGTCGCAAATCAACGCGCCGAACGTGAACTATGTTCAAATCGATTCGCTCGTCGTAATGAAGATCGTCAAGCACGTCGACAGCGAGCTGTACGCTGGCATGAGCGAGGTGATCTACGCTTCGCCCATTGAACCAATAGGCTGCTTAGGAATGCAACGATACAGCCATGTTCTTAAAAGGCCAATATATTTGATAAATTCTGCTAAACATCGAGAGGACGAGCTCGTCGTTCCTCGCTCTTAATCTCCTGACTGACCTCTAAGAAAGGACGTTTTGATTGATTCCTTCGCAGATCGCCGGAGAGGCCTGCCAGGGTCTTCTCACTGGACTGGTCGCCGTTGAGGACGGCCGTCTCGAGATCACCAACTGCTTCCCCGTCAGTTTTTTTTCTTTCCTTTCTTCTCCATTTATTTTCTTTCTTCTTGGAACTATGAAGACCATTCCTGTAAACTAAACTGATTTCTCGATGGATTGTGCGATCGATCACAATTCTGTTCTGCGGGGAATGATGTCTTTGGACCACTATCGATTACTTTAAAAATTGTTCTACTTGTTGATCTATTTTTTCCAGACAGCTCGTGCGGAGCCGACGCTTGACTCCGACGAGGGCGCGAACCAGGCGAGTCAGCAGCACGAGGAGATCAAGCAGGCAGAGATGATCGACATGCTCAGGAAGTTCAGGCGAGTTGCAGTCGGGCTTTTTATATGTACAAGTGAAACACGAATCGATCAGGTTCTTGTTATATTTGAACAATGCCGAGCTATCATGAAACAGTACAAAAAAGTGTTAACATTGTACTTAAAAAATGCTAAAAATTAATTTTGATTGTTGCAGAAACATGAACATCGACTACGAGCTGGTCGGATTCTACCAGGCACACCCCTTCGGTGCCTGCTTCAACCAGGAGATGGCCGAGTCGCTCTTTGACTACCAGAGCAGCGTCAACGATGGAGTCGTCCTCATCTATGGTACGTCTCCGATAGGGTTTAAAGGGAGGAAATAGCTAGAATGCATTTGTAAATAAAGCGATTCTCTTCTAGCTTAGCTAGGAAATTTAGCTAGTAGCTATTTTTTTTAGCCTGATTCGTCACTTCTAGATAATATGATTTTCTGTTGTTGTTGACAGTATCGAACTGTGATTTCTACTGAAAATAAAGTGCCTTTCAGACCCGGTGAAGACTCGTCAGGGTCAGCTCTCCTTCTCCGCCTTCCGTCTCTCGATGCCCGCCCTCCAGCTGTTCCACAAGGGAGACTGGACCCCGGAGAGGTGAGAATTGATTTAATGTACTAATAACTATGAATACTACTAACTTAGTTGAAAAAGAAACATGTGCAATTGTTCAGTGCTTCGCCTTTAAATTGGTTCATGTTCAACTTCCACTATTTTTGACATTTTTGAGCGGTAATTGCATTTGAGTTATTTTCGTATCCGCATTAAAATTGAAATTGCAGCGTCAAGGCAGCAGGTATCACGTACGAGAATATGTTCGAGGAGCTGCCGGTCGTCATCAAGAACTCTCATCTGGTATGTGTCGTCTAACGACCCCTCTCTAATAATATTACTGTTATTGATTGGCATTGGGTTACGGTACACCAACATCGTCTCAGGTGAACGTGATGGTGGCTGAGCTCGCGCTATCGCCCGCTCTTCGCACAAACGAGAAGCTGGGTGGTGCCCATCTCGAACTGGGAACGAAGAGGTGAAAGGAGTGGAGATTGACTGAAACGATTAAAATTACTTTTTTTGTAGAGCGTATTATGCGCGTAAAGCTCAAATTTGAAGTCTCAGTTCTCTAGAGAGCATATCATTATTCAGAATTTTGAATTAGAAAAGTGTGTTCACTGCCACGAAAGGAAACTGTTCAGGTCGCTGGAGAAGTGCATCCGCTCGATGATGATCAACATTGACGAGATGAACAAGTCCATCCAGGTGCGAAATTTCCCAGAAATTTATAATTATCTTTTTCAACAAAAAAATAATTTGAGATAAAAAGTTGACGTGTTAGGATCAATCGTGGCACGTAATAGAGAACTTACCTATAATCGTTGAATACATTTTTCTTAGATTATGTTATCATTTCTCAGGCGTTCTCCAAGTACCAGTTGGACAAGCAGAAGCACGACGCCAACGTCAACGCGCAGATGCAGAAGAGGGTACGGTAGTCTGTGATTTACTAAATATCGATTGTTGCCGTAATCTCCAAGTGTTCCTTGTTTCAGGAGATTGAGAACGAGGGACGACGAGCTCGCGGCGAGCCCGCACTTTCGATGGACGATATCCGCAAGATGAAGGTATACGGTAGCCAGGATTCAGAAACGGTAACCAACTCATCGTGTTGCAGGGTCCCGTCCTCGGCACGAGAAACGGCATGCTCGACGCCCTCCTCACCTCGCTGGACGCCCAATCTCTCTGCGACTTCGCCACCAAGGTGAGCAAGCAGCGATGCATGTTATAAAAAAACGCCTTCCAAAAAATTAAATGTAAGGATCAAAACCAAAAAAATCATGTCGATTCATAGACCAAGAAGTTCGTTCCACGGAATAACCCAGACAGAATTTTGAGGTGAAATTTCGAGAGAAAAAAATCAAACATCATTTTCTATTTTCACCCTAAAAACGGAAAACCAGCATACGTCAAATAGGTCTTCGCGTGCGAAGATAGGCACTTCTGCACTTTGCATGTAAACCCGATTAACATTGCGAGAGAGTGCACGGCAGACACATGAAGGCCTCTATTTACATGCCCTGCCGTATGCTAATTGCGAACTTGCGAGAAACCCATTTGACCTATGAAAACCAGATAGCATTTGGGACTTTTGGGGACAAACATTTTTGGAATATGCGTCGATTATATGGTACAGTGAATCTCTAAATAATGTTCAGGTCACTGGAGAGAATGTGGCCAAGTTGTTCCTCGCCGAGGGTCTTGCCGAGATGAAGTCATCCAAGGCATAGATTATTGCATGCTTATCGATTACCTATGACTACAGTATCCTTTCACTCTTTTTTGTTTTCGTCTTTTCTGGTGAACTAGGTGGTAATCCTGAATTGTATCGAAAATTGTTGGCCTAACGTATTTTCTTTTTTTTCTCGTTGTATCCAGATCGCTAAAGTTCCCACAAATTCCATCTCTCCGTGAACCCGATGTTGTTATCGATTGTTATCGCGTTGTTTCACGAAACGATAAATATAAATGTTGACAAATTTATCAAGTTATTATTATTATTAGGAATGCACAACATTGATTTCTATATTCAATATGTGATATAAAACAGTACAATTTCTTGGATGTTCTATCTATTGTTGCTGTGGCGGACCATCCGGCCGGCGTGAAGGCCATCCTCCGCCTCCGCTACCCGACGATCCACGATTGTCCCATCCGCCGCCACCACGCTGATTACCGTATCCGCCTCCTCTGCCTCGGTTATCGTTCCAGCCGCCTCTGCCTCCTCGATTATCGTACCCGCCTCGGTAGCCACCGTATCCTCCACGATCTCCACCGTAACCTCCGCGAGATCCGCCTCGATCTCCACCGTATCCTCCACGGAATCCACCAACGTCGCCACCGTACCCTCCGCGGAATCCACCACGGTCTCCGCCACGCCAGCCTCCACGGTCACCGCCGCCTCTGCCACCGCGCCTGAATTATGGGAAGATTATGTACTGTATTTTCCCAGATAAACAACGAATACGGTAGAGTTCGTTACATGATCATACGTGGGCAGAAAATTATAGAAATAATTTGCAGACCGCTCCCGCCTAGTTTCACTCTATTTCATAGTGCCCCCAGCTCCTCAAATCCTCTAATCTTCAAAGTCCTCAAATCTTCAACATTTTCACACCCTCAAAATGCATGGTGCCCCCGGGTGACCGTGCCCACGTATGTACATGATAAATACGGTAGAAAACACTCACCAGCCGCCTCTCCGATTGGCCAGCTCACCAGGGTAGTCTTTGAGTACGAGAGGTTTGGGCATGCCAGCGGAAATTTCGACGTAACGAGGATCGTCCTGAGCAGAATATTGATTGATAAAAAAATCGTAGACTATGGTGACTAGAGTAAATAAAAAGAACAGTGTAGTACCATAGTGTATCGAGTTGCGAACATTGCCTCAAGTTCAGCAATGGTAGAACGGGGTTTGGCTTCGACTGCTTCCGCTTCTTGCTTCACAACTGCTGTGGTTGACGCATCGGTGGTCTACAAAGGAAAAAAATGCCTTGGAATCGAAGATAGTTGCTTATTCTTACCTCGGATTGATTCTCCTCCTTCACTTCAGTACCGACAGGAGCTTCCGCGGTCTGAATTATATTCTTTTTCAATGAAACGAAGAGACATGATTTACCTCAGATTTAATCTCCTCCTTCATGGCTGTATCATCGCCAGCGGTGGTGGGATCAGAGCTTTCAGATGACGCAGGCTCTTCCTATTCAGAGCCACCCTCAATATCGAAACAAACAAGCTCCAAACAAACCTTTATTACTGGTTCAGCTTGTTCGGCCTCTGACGGTCCTTCCCGAGGTTCACATGCTTCCTGAAAGGCATTGATTATTAAACTAGCCATGAATAGAAGACACTTTGAAATGGATGAACTCACGTCTTCCAGTTTGGAGATCTTAGCAGGAGTTCCCTCTGTTGAATCATTCTCGTCGCCTTCCAACATGCGCTTCTGAACGATCTCCGCCATTTTAGCGCAGTAGCAGCGGAAATAATTAAATATTTTTAAAAATAAGAAATATTGGTGCATGAAAGCGACATTTCGCATAAAACAGAAACGTGGACATCCCATTTTCTGATCGATGACTAATTTATTTGCACTTGACGTTACAAAACTAAAAAAATATATTGTTTTCCTATATATAATTAACTATATATAAAAGAGAAATCACTCACATGTTCTTCAACAATAAATATGCATATGGCAATGCCAATTTTTGGTACACTTTCTTACAATAATATTCTTTCTGACCTAACACAACACAAATTTGAACAAAATACGGTATGCTTTTCGCGCGTTTTGTTTTGTTTCTCGGCTTTTCTTTGTTTAATTGATTTTTAATTGTATTTGTTCGTGGATTTTGTTAAATTGTCTTTTCAATCGATAGCCCGTCTCGTGCTGCAAGTTGCGCTTTCAGTTAGCACGCACATTATGTCCTCAATCTTGCGTTGAAATAGTTTTTTTTAAAAACTAATTTTCGAAATTCAAAATTTACGTCGTAATTTGCAGAATGCACACCATCCTGCTGATCCAGCCCACGAACAAGCCCGAGTCGAGAACTTGGTCCGACTACGAAACGACCACTGAGTGTCTCGAAGGTCCGTTTTTTCTCTTATTCATTTGATCCCCCTTCGTATTTTGAAATTATTTGTTGCCTCCTTTGTTTGGCGTTCAACTAATATCGTTGTATTTGTCAGGAATATGCAAGATCTTCGAGGAATTCCTCAAGAAGCAGAATCCGACGATGCAGTCGATCACGTACGACGTCAGCCACCTCTTCGAGTTCGTCGACAAGCTCAGCGATCTCTCTCTCCTCGTCTTCAACAAGGTCAGTTTCCTTTCTGGCTTTGACAAATATTTTCCGATCTTATCTTTCCCGATTATGAAGTGGATACCAGTCGATAGAGCGTATGAAAACTGTTTGTTTTTCATTTATTTATGGTCTAAAACCATACGAAACCGAAGTCAGAAATACAATTTTCTGTGTCTACCCGCTTTTTCTCTTTTCATATTTTTTGTATTATAAGATCTGACACAATGAGTGATACTCTTTCTGACTCATCAGATGATGGGTACGTTGTACCCATTGCAACAAGCAAAATGTTTATTTTCTCGTTCAGGACACTGCTTCGTACACTCCCCACAACAAGGAGTGGATCAAGGACCGCATCTTCCAGCTGCTTCGATCTCAGGCTGAGAAGCACCAGTAGACGACACCATACCCGTGTGTGCCTACCGTAATCATCTGTCGACCATAATCCCTACACGCCTTTCCTGTTTTTCTACCGTAACTCTGTTGGATATAACCAATGTTAACCACCACTACCACTGATTTGTTCTCACTGTTAACCGTATCCCCCCACTATCTCGGTAGACCGGCTATGTTATCGATGTTCACAAGCTACGGATTTATCATAATGTTCTCATTAAATTGATTTTTGAAGTGATAATTTATTAATTGATGAAATGAATTGGTTCAATTTAATATTCATTTTTGGAAATAATAAATTTGCGATGCGTTCACTCAATCACTGGCACATTGTGAAAGGTAGTTGATTACCGTGAATGAATACTTGAAAGTGATTTGAAACAAAGGATTCGAAATATCGATTGCTTAAGTGGTTTCGGTATATTCTAGATTAGGTTATTTGCGAAGAGATTCCGACCACATCTTGTTGAGTTCTTCCTGAAATTAACAATGTGGTGATTCAGCGAGAGGTCGTCTGAGAATTTACGTTACTCATAGGTTGCCCCCTCCCGGAAAGGGTGAATACTCAAAACTATTGCCCTTTACTAGTGCGTCAGCGCATCGTTCATCAATCCCTTCAGATCTTCATAAATTGGTCAGGAGAGAGGAAGTGTGTGCAATCTATAGGAACCTTCTCACTATCACACGCTCTCTCGCTCCTCACCACTTTCTAGCGCTTTGCAAAGTTGCCAAGTATTCCTTCCAATCGATGACATCAGGCACTAATCGATAATCGTCAGATCACCACCTGCTGCTTCTTGCTCTTCTCTCCATTGAGAGTGTGCAGCTCTCCCTTCCGCTTCACCTTCCCATTCTCGTCGAGATCGTCGTACCCGTCGATGTGAGTGTCTGAATCGAACTCACGGGGAAGTAAGTCTACGACTCCATAACTCTAAGCTGGCCAGCGACGAGATGTGCCTCATAGGCGGAGGGACGGTTATAGTTTGAAAGTCGTCGCTCTCCAGCTTGGGCTTATGGATTCGTAAACTTATTTTCCTGTCAGGAACAGGAATTCGATAATTGGGGGGACGCTTCGGTGGTTGAGACTAGGGTCAAAATGGGCTCCTCAGAGCACTTTGTGCCGAAAAGGGTAGAAATGCGTGAAAAACCCCCCTGAAATTGTCGCTTGCCGAGGACGCCGTGAAGGCGTGCTTATTTTGGCTAGTATATTTCACTTATGCTATTCGCGATTCAATGGAAGTGTTATCCCTAAGAATGGTAGCACTGAGGGTATACCGTAGACTGAAGAGCATGTGTATCAGATAATGGGTCGTGAGAGAGAAAGACAGTGAGATGAGGGAGGATTTCTGTTACTACTCACCATTGTTCCACTCGGGTCGATCGGCGATGCTCGAGTGCACGCGAAAGTGTCGAGAGGCGCTGCCCATCCGCTTCTTGGACGATTTGAGACCCGTCTGAATCGAGATTACTGTAGCATACTGTATCGATAACTATCGGGGTTACGGTAGCACCTTCTTCTTTCTCTTCTCAAGATGCTCTACAGGCAGCACCTCCACCTCCTCGCCCAGGTCCGAGTGTGTGTCGTGGTGCAGCTCGGGCGGAGGGGAATGGTCCTGTGCGGATTATCGATTGAATTATGATACTGTAAATTGGTCCTGTACTAGTATTGCACTTATCTTCAAATGATCTCCTTAGTTTTTACTGTCGATACGATATATTTCTGATAGTTACTGTCATCGGTACTGGCTTGGGTGTTCGTATTTCCTCTTTGTGTTGTGTGAGAAATGTGGAGGAGTCTAGCAACAGCAGTGTGAGATGCGCTATTTTTCGTTGTTTCGCATCCACCTCACACCGCTGTTGCTAGGCTCTTCCACAGTTATGGTTGGAAACACATATCTCGAATATCGCTAAGTTTGGTTACGTATGAGATATCGATCGGATGCTGTAATAATTGTTCTATCTCACCTTCTTCTTCGGAGGTACGGACTTTGAGCGAAGCGGCATACTGTAGATTTAGAATATTGCTGAAGTTGACAGTGGTCCAAGATGTGTACGGAGAGTTGACTATGCTGCGCCTGCAAATGCACTGAAAGGAGTCCGTTAGTGAGGAATAGGAAATGAGTGGGGAATGTTAGGTGAGGGTTGAGGGCATGGAATAGGGGGAGGGGGATAGTGAGTGAATGGAGAAGGAAGACAGAAGGGAAGAATCTGGAGAGAGGGAGGGAGGGAGGAGACGAGTTGCTAGGCGGTGGAAGACAGGGAAAAGAATGGGAGTTGGAAGGAATTATTGATTGGTAGGTCAGAGTTGTGTAGATGTGTGGGTTAATGACGTGTAATCTTGAAACACTGCTTCAAATTTCCATGACTCATTCTTCATTTATTAGTAATTCGATCTTTCCTTATTTATGCTAACATTTGCTAGGTGTTGGTGATGCTTCTTGTTCATTCAACGTTGTTCGCACATTGTAGTTCTCTTCTCTTCATCATAATGAGTCAGCGTGATAGGTAGCATGCGACAGGGGGATATGGTCTAGAGAGAAGAAGAACCGGAGCGGCCAACATTTATCTTCTCACTCGACGCACTTGTTGTAGGGAAAAAGCGCGAGAACAGAAAGATAAGGTTGTAAACAGTTTCGATAAGTTAGCGTCCTTGGCAGCACGAAAAGTGATCAGAGGTTTTTGTTTGAAAAAGAGTACACACTCTGAAAGAAATGATTTATCATGAGCTGTAGCGTTACTCCGAAGGACCGCACTTTTAGACAAGTTCAGAATTTCGTAAAAAAGTGTTTGTATGCGTCCCGTTGTCGATTTCTCTCTTTTTTCGATTATTGCAAACGCTCAAACATTTCGGTAAAGAACGAGCAAAATGTCGAACTGTAGGAACTACGGTATCTTGCCTGGATTTGGATACTGTAGTGCATGATATATGGTCCCCGATCAGAACTTTCCACTGTTACACTCCCCGAGCCCAGAAGATCCTCCCATCAATGTAGTTGCACACGCTTGCGCAAGCCCTGCAGTAGATAAGTCGTCGTGGGGTCGTAAACTATGTCGTCAGAGTGAGGAGGGGGGGGGGCAAGGCTCCCCCCTCCGCCGAGTTCCGATCTACTGTCAATAAACGACTGGGAATGCAGCAATTAACAAGCAACGATACGCCCGTTTTAGTGTTGGCAGTAAAAGCATTAACAAAGTGCCCCCGCCCGACTTGAGCATGCGTAATTTGACTGTGCGACAAAGGACGAACGGATTACGGTAAGATGAGGATGATTCAGTTTGTGATAGTTGGGCTACAGTATCCCTCGAATATGTGATTGTCACTTGGTATTGCTGCTCTTCTTTCCACTTCTGCTGCTATTTCCTCTTCTCATTTCGAGAAAGTTGTCGAAAATTTACGATCGGGACATGTTGAGAGTGCGCTGGAAATGTAAAGAGACACGATGGAATCGAGAGCGAGAGAGAAACTCTCCTCTGTTTGCACACTCTCTCGTCGTCAGAGAGTACGAGAGGCAATGTAATTGGAGGAGAGAAATGAGATGTGAGAGGAGAGATGACGCAGTGTTAATTAAGAGAGCGCAGCTCCAAGCAGAGATTTTATGGGGATTAGGATGGACTAATAAACCTACATGAGATATCTCCACGGACAATGATGAGGAGCTGATTATGGGTAGATCAAAGGGAAACTGTATACGCAATATCGATTGCGGAAGCTGGGATCTAATTGATTAACTAAGATTTATTGCTATTTCTATGAGAGAAAACTGATAGTGGTATAACTTTTTTGATATTCTTTTCCCTCGAATCCCTGCTCGAATAAATATTTTCTTCTCGACTATACGACGGGGCCGTGCATATCAACACTTGCTTCTCCGATCTCGCTCAAATTCAAATCTGTTCAAACATGGATTGGAATGAAAAGATTCGCATGCTCTGCACACAAATGTCTGCAAATTTTCGCCGATTATTTCAAATTTTTCAAAGATCGTTTTTTCCTCATCCTTTTGATTCGATGTGCTGCCATACACGGAACTTCTTTTGACATTTGTACCTTTTTATATATATGCTTAGCAACTTGTTTACACATATGAAGTTAGCGCGGAAAGTTTTCAAGTTCAAGTGTGGGGAGAGGCGGAAAATGCACGGTTTTTGTGAGAACACACAGACACCAAGAAAATACTGTGGGGGTAAATTTTGTGTGGAAATTGCAGAGACTGCTTAACACGGGTTTGATGGTTAGAAGAAAGAAGGGGAGCGCAATGGGAAATTTTGACTAGATGAGGAAAGAATACTACTAACTTTTCATCAAGAAAAGCGACGACAAAAAATATTCGCTACTGCTACTGTAGATACGAACAACAACACGATGGACGATCGATCGGGGTATTGCAGCGAATTTAATGGTTAGGGGGGTACTGTAATCTAAGCCTATCGATCGATCGGAGGTGGTAGCTCAGCTAGAATATCTTATGTGGAGGCGTCAAACCGGACAGCACAGCGCGTCGCGAATGCGTGAAATGCAGAGGAAATGTGAGTGTATAGGGGGCGAACAATGCAAATATCGTACTAGAATGGACTGATGGTGGGGGTGAAAAAAGCTCTTGGAACGCGAATGACCGACATACTGTAGGAGGAGGAAGAATGCAGAAGTGTATCAATCTACTGTAGGAGAGGGATACTGTAGACCCGACGAGCAAGAAACAGTGTGGTCTATGTGTATGTGTGGTGGTAGTAGTAGTAGGTACAGTATAGTGGGGGCGGAAAGCAGGATACAGTATACTGTAGTTCACGGTGGATATGTATCGATCTGTGTCAGGGGGCTACCGTAACCTAGTTAGACTCGGGCGTCTCGGGAGTCTCCTTCTTGACGAGTTCATCGTCAACGACGTCTTCGGAGGTGAGAGTGGGCGGTTTGTCGGCGTCGGATGAGTGAGTCGAGCTAGAGGGAGATAGTGAAGAGACCGGGATTCCTGCAACGATCTAGGATTAATCATGAGTCTGACCCAGCTGTAAAAGGGTACGGTAGTCGACTGGCAGCAGCTAATCTCAGCCAGTCAGTCGGTTCACTCGCTTGTTTACAAGGTTGTCAGAACAAAGGCAGAGGGGATGGATATTTCAAGGTCTCGGCGGTGTACACACTCGTACTGCAATTAGGACTGAGATGGGGAGAAGAGAGAGACGATGAGATTTGAATGGAATAATTATGCTTTGAGAGAGGATCTAAGCCGCGTGATGAGTAGGAAAGAAAGTGATTCGTCCTCTTTCGTCATTGTTTATGAGCACTATTAATCATGCCTTCCATCGGTAAGGACACGATACCAGGGGTTATGAGCTTGTTTGGGGACAGGGTCTGATGGACGTGATACTTTACGACCCCGATATTTCGTGTTGCGTGTTTGGCGACGACTCATTGATAAGTGATAAGTGATATGATAAGAGGGGTGCACCGTGATGTATTTCCTCCGTTTTCTTGTCAACGATGCGCGCGCCGCGCCATGATTTGCAGCCATCAATCAAGGCTAGAGTCTAATCAAAGAAGGCGCGGTCCCGGCGCGGCGCGCGCATGTCTGCGGATACGGTAATCGATTGGTCGCACTCCTTGTTGTCCAACATCCCTCCCCTTCTTCTTCCAAATGTGAACTGCTCTCTTTATTTAGTGAGCGCATACGCAAGGGAGTGGATATCACTAGATACATTATGGAGAGGAGAAACCAATAAATCTTGCCGCCGAAATGGGGACTTCGCCTCGTGCGCGCGATCATATCTCATTCTATCTATTTAGCGTAGTTATTTGGAGAGAAAGCGTGAAGATATCCCCGGGACTATGTTGAGTGCATATCTATCGTATCTTACACCCAGGGTGTCTACCATAATCTACCGTATCTTACACCCTGACCGAGGAGAGGCGACAAGTGATCGGTCATGTCGCGCAATCCACTCTGACTTCTCGAGACAGGTGTAAGCAGAAGCTGTGGGGTGTGATGTCACTTGTGACTGATCTACAGCTTCTCCCAAGGGGTCATTTGTAAGACAGATGGGGTGTCAAGAAGAGGAGAATGGAGTCGATGTATTGGAATCCCTAGACCCTAACCCTTTTCTGGAGATCGAAATGATATGCTGCCCTTATCGATTAAAGTTCGGTATCCCTCTCCCCCACTGCGCTCACTGTGATGTCAATTCAGCGAAAAGCCCCAGCCCCTGAGATTAGTGTCAGATTAGCCATTTTTCTGCGTGTAAAAGCGCACATCCGAACGTCAGGTAGAAAAAGATAACGCGCGCGCAAAAAGTAGAGATAAGCCGGTGATAAGGAGGTACTTTGAATCACAGCAGAATAAGAAGTAGACTAGTCTCTGTGGCCGGGTCGGATTAGTGTGCAGTAGTGAAGATGAATTGCAAATCGATTGAACAAGGCGGATTAGGAGAGAAAGAAGACTGTAAAACGGGCCGAGTGACCTCGAGGACTTTTTTTGTGGTAGTCGTCCTATGACGCTATGCGAAATCCCTCCTTTTGTCAATTGTTGCGAGCTGCGATTACGCCCCTCTAATCACTCTCACTCACTACATGAGGAAGGAAGGATACTCTCTTCTTCTTCTGTAACAAGTGGTCGTAAAGCTCGCGCGAGTTGGCGACTACACACACTGACTGACTGAGATTAGTAGGGAAGACTAGAGGAAAGGGGGGGGGAGAAAAAGGGAGATACTCACCATTGAACGCTCCTACTCCGTTGAGGGCGCCGGGTCCGACGGCGAGACGCGCCTGCATCATGGCCTGCGCCATGAGCAGCGGGTGCGCGAGGGAGGCGCCGGCGGGCGAGCCGGGCGCGGCGCCAGCGCCGCCCGCCATAAGCATCTGCTGCATGGCGAGCATGTGGCGCGCCATGAACTGCTGCTGGAACGCTGCAGCCATGGCCATGGCTGCGGCGGCATTGGGGTCATTGCTGCTGGCGCCGCCGCCGCAGCCGTTGGTGGCTGCGGAGGGAGACACGGGCTCTCGCTTGGATGACGAAGTGGCCTCCTCCTCCTTTACTCCCACAGTATCGGCGATGGACCAGATGGTCTTGGGCTTGCGCGGAGAATCCTCGGGAACCTCGGGCGTGATGTTGTTCTCGTTGTTGTTCGACTCTGAAAGAGAGAATATCAGTATGTCAGGTGATTGGAGTAATGATCAGACTCTCCTCATTCTACCTGCTCTCATCGATTAGACAGCGCGAGAGAGCATGTAGAATTGAGAGGGTAAATCCATTACTCGGTGATTAGAGAGTGTGGGAAATGGAGAGAACACCGAAGGAAATGGATAAATTACCGTTGTGATCGTCGGAGAGGTCGCTCTTGGAGCTGCCCGGGCGCTCGAGGTCGGCGAAGTCATCGTCGTCCTCTCCTGAACGGAATATTGATTAGATGTTACTCTTCAAAGGGTACTGTAGCTATAGTTGATAAATATCGATCGGCTACCGTACCGGCTCTGTTGCGAGGCGACCAGGTCATCTTGTTCTCCTTCTTCAGACGTCGGCGCGCGTTGGCGAACCATGTTGAGACCTGGAATGTTACATTTGAGAGAAGTCCCTAAGTCCCCCTGATTTTGCGAAACGACCTGCGCCAACTAGAGCGCGCTCAAGTTTCCCTCATTTGCGTGTGTCGATCATTTGGATGCGTATCAGTGATTGATTGCAGTACAGTACGGGGGATAAGCATCAGTTGAATGAGGGAGGACAAGCGAGTCTCTCTCTCCCTCCTCCTCCTCCTGTTGGTTGATTGACACGAATCTGTTGATTTCGTGGTGATCGAAACGCGAGATATCGACTGGCCCATATCGGCGACACGATCTTGAGGTATCGAGGTGTGTGTGGAGAGGCAATGAGTGACCTACTGATGAGATGTCATCAGGGGCTGGTCCCCCTCGAGAGAGATAACACGAGAACCTGCTGACAGATTTGGAGTAGTGTTCTGGGAGGAAGTGATAGTGATCTAACCCTAGTCTAATGGGTGCCCTTGGACCGTTGGCTAGTGGTATCAACGCTGATTTACGATGCCAATTGTCTACGATATTTCCGTCGTTTGATGGTGGATGTATGTGGAATCTAACGAGATGGATGATACTCGTGTTGATCAAATAGCACGGAAGAGATGAGAGGAGGGAGATATGAGCACGTACGACAAGTGTTTGACTACGAATCTATCTATCTATCAGTCGTCGGATAGCGGCGGAATCAATCGGAGAGTGGAATGTATCAATTATATAATTCCAAACGTCCAGAAAGGGGTAAGGCACGGGTGAGTGTCACTCCTGACCCCTTTCTGGTGATTTAATCGGGCTGGTAATGAATGCAATGAGTCGGAATAAGTGAGACATCATACCAGCGGGCTAATAGACACCGCAAAAGACGAAAGTTATGTACACACATGTATCTTGTCGTTTTGCGCAATTACTAATTGCACTAATTAGGGGAGTGATATTGACGCGTGCTAGAGGGGACGGGCTTTGGCGGAGACCGATAAAGTTCCGAGAGACGGTATTAATATTTACCTGAGTAAGCGTCATCTTGGTAACGTAGGCGAGCATCACTTTGTCGGCCTTGGTCGGATACGGATTCTTGCGGTGCTCGGACAGCCAGCTCTGCAAAATAGACACTTGATTTCCCGAATTAAGGAAGCAAAAAATGCCTCCCATGTCCCAACTTTGAACAATTTTTTTCTGGATCCTATAGGGGAGGTTGGCACCGTACCATCAACCCATAAATTGGGCGGCTTCTGAACCCCGCTCTCTTTTCTTTTCTGACATCCATCTACTAAGCTCTTGCAAGTTGGAGTCGGTGCTCCCTCTCTCTCTCCCTAACTGCTCCATGGGATTAGGTCACACTAATCAGTCGTGTGAAGAAGTGTTAGAGGGGAGTCGATTGCGCCCTCTCTCAACTAAGACCCCCGTAGGAAAGAAAGGGTCGTCGTCCCGTCGAGGGCTTAGGAACAAGGGGAGACACTTGTTGTGTGAGAGGGGGAGGAGGGACGAGGAAGGGAGGAGGGAATACGGTAACAAACCTTGAGAGGAGCGGTAGTTTCACGGGTTGCATTCTTCCGTCGCACGCCGTCCATTCCGTAGGGATGGAAACCTCCAAAGTCCATGAACGGCATCATCGGTCCGCCGCCGGGCGCGCCAGTTGCAGCTGCTGCAGCTATCGCCTGCAGCATCTCCGGCTTGAGGTCCTGCAATGATAGGATTAGAGATTTACGGTAGTCTTATTGATTTTTTCGTAATCTCTGTGTTCATTCATGTTCGCAGGCTCGTTTAACTCTCGGCGGCTGATTTGCGGTGGTGGTTATGTGGGTGAGAGAATTAGTTGTGTATTGGAAGGGGAGCGGCGACGAGATGGTGTGATGATTGAGGATGAGATAAGAGGAGAGAGATGAAGAGGAGGAATAAGAAGGAGGAGGAGGAGGAGGAGGGAGACTGCGGGAAGGAAAAGAAGAAGGAGATTGGTTGTCAGACGACATGCTGAACACAAAACAGTTGTTAGACGATGAGAAGAAGAGGAGAGGGAGAGGGAGGAAGACAGAGGATGAATGTTGTTGGGACTAAAGAGAGTCTCAGAGTGTCAATTCATGTCAATTGATGTGATTAGCGGAAAGGAAATGATGCGATTCCTGCGGTTAAGCGAACCGAACGCGGTTTACCCGTTACTCACCCCCGAGGTTAACACGGGAAAGTACGCTGCTGTCCCTAATCAGCGCAAGTTTATGTAGAGTAGACCGGGGGGAAGAAAGGGGGATACGGTAGCTCGTGGTTTCCGGTCCCGAACAGAGAGATTGTTTGCGCGCCTGTTTGAGACGAAAGACAATGGCCCGAAACGAGTGTGAATCGGGGGAGTGGAGCAAAAAAGCAAGCGTCGAAATAGTTATGGGGCTCACTAACACATCCGTGCGCCCCGTCCCCTGCACTTCTTTTCCTTTGATGTGTATTTGTGAGGTAAAGGAGGGCAGGGGGAGAGAGAGCGGATGTTAAAGTGTCGCCGGGTATTGTTTGAGAGAGGCAATGAGTAATGTTGTTAAACAAGGTGAGGAGTGTGTGAGAGGGGGTGAATGATGATCGTAAGGGGACCATGTATGTACATGCCTGCTCGAGAGTGTGACAAAATGTTCCCGCCGGCTTTTAGTGCCTGATGACTTCAGATGTTTCATGTTTTCCGAAACCGGAAACTGCGGTTTGATGTACAGTCAGTGGATCCAACAGTAATGGCACGCTTTGATAATACTCTATGTGTTCTGACAATGCAACGTATTCTAAACAAATGATGGGAGATGCGGCCGGGTTCCTAAACGGAAGTTCCGAAAGCGTCTCATCACCGTATCTAACCTTGTGTGCGTGTCCCGTTGCATGTTCGCATAGCGCCGTTACCCATAAATCTACAAGCGGAGAAAGGGCGAATGAGAATGGAAGAGAGAGAGAAGTTGTGAAATGGAGAGAGTGCGAGGAATGATGAGAGTTCATAGACGGAGACACGCAAATCAGTGCAGCATCTATGATAGGGAAAAGAGAGATGAGCAGATAGCTAGTAGATAGGAGAAAGTTAGCACATCACAAAATGATGACCCCTCCTCTCCCTCATTTCCCCTCGCTATTCATTGACTTTGCACTTGTACAACAACCAAATTCCGCGCAGTAGAAAAGAGGGTAGTATTTGTAATGTTCACCCATCACCGCCGCCACCGGCGTCGCATCATTCCTTTCCCCCTATGACAGTGCAATACACGCTGTTTCCAGTAGTGCGTTCTTGTTTGTTGCTGGTGCGCAGTGAATATTCGCATTATTACGAGAAGAAGACGAGTGCAGTGTGTAAAACTCACATTCTGCTGCATCAGGAAGGGGAAGGGCAGACCGGCGGGAGGCGCGCCAGGGAACGGCCCGGCGCCGGCGCCGCCGAAGAAGCCGGCAGGCAGCGAGGGCGGCGCACCGCTGGCTCCAGCCTGCGCCAGGATGGCGCGCAGCGCATCCTCGGCGCTGATGGGCGTGGAGGGGGCGCCCGACGCGGGCTCCGCCTTGACGGGCGTGGTGGGCAGTTGAGGGGCGCTTGCCATGAGCTGCAATGATCTACGTAGAGAAATGGACGACGACAAGATGATACGAATGCGAATGATCTGGACCGGAGGAGAGGGTGTCAAGGGGATTAGTGTCAATTTTTGTACCAGAGTGAGACGAGAAATAGAGAGAGAGAGATACAGAGAGCGAGGAACTGATAATGAAGTAGAAAACGAAGAAGAAGAAGATGATAGATGGATGGATGGTTAAGAGTATGGGGCCACAAGATGGTACAATGGATGATGTGGCCAAATCGATGAAAGTGTCTAGGAATTGGAAGGAAAAAAAAGGAAAACTGACTGGATTGAATCCGGCGGGATTGAACGAGGACATCATTTTGCCGTTCGGAGAGAGGGGAAGAGACGAAGGGACTCCCTGATCTTTGATCTATGCGAGTGGCCGGGGAGACCTGAAGAGAGATTGATTAGAAATTTTTTGTAGAATTGCACAAACCGATTTGGATAGTATGCAAAATGAGGAGAGCCAGATTCGTTTGTAAAATTATGTTAGATGTGTACAGAAAATGAGATAATCGTATCGCGAGTTGGAAAAAAGCGAGTAAAGGAATGGGGAGGGGGAAAGATGAAAAGCGATGATCAACCATGAGAAGAGTTGGTTCAATTAGGACAATCATAGGAAGAAACTAAAGGGGAGGAGGGGGAGCAGCAGCAGTGGTGATTGCTAAATCTCCCCCTTATCTATCTCTCGCAATGGTGATGAGCCGAACCCGTGTCAACGTGTACCAAAGTTCGCAATGAGCACAAGGGATGAAGGGAGATGAGGAAGGACACGGGGGTTACGGTAGGGAAGGTAGGTCAAGATACGGTAATGATCGGTTACGGTGGGATGGAGTGTGACAAGGACAGATGAGGTCGGATGGACTCGATAGGGGTAGTATGTTGAACATAGTGGGAAACAAGGGGGCGGAGTCTCGAGGTGGAAGTAGAGGGGAGGGAGAGGGAGCGCAGACTCCGCCTACTCGAGAGGGGCGAGAGAGGGGCAGGAGAGCGGAGAGGTCTTACGGTAGATGAGCGGAGAGAGAGAGAGGAAGAGTCTCGGGAACAGCCGTGTTCACTAGTAGTGAAGAAGAAATTGACAAGGAAGGAGGATAAATGAGAGGTGGAATAGATTGGAGAGGGAGATGGAAACAGGTGTGAAAACAGTGGCAATCTTCCCTATTTTTCGCGAAATTTACCGTTTTTCCCTCTCTTCAGATTCGAGATCAGCGAGGAACGAGACGAACGTCTACACTGAGGAGAGGTTGGTCGTGTTTTCATGTTGTTTCAAGAACGCGGTAAATGTCCGCAAAAGGTGGTATGGATAGGTGTCAAATGCCCGGAGGCGCGGCCGCGGTAGCGCGAGAGAGATGATGATAGGGGTAGATGGGGGCGGTGGGTTGGGCGCCAGGGGGAACGGACGCTAATTGTGTGATTGCCGAAAGGGTCCTGCGAGAATCAAGCGAGAACGACATTTATCCGAAGATTGGTGTGTTTCTGGCTTCTCGGGGCGGAAATGTAGCCATGTTGTTGTTGCAAATGAGAGGGGGAGGCGAAATCTAGCACATAGCATCACGGGTTGTTGCGATGGCGCGTTTACAAGATTCGTGCACTCAGATAGGGAAGGGGGCGTGTGAAATGGAGAAGAGAAGGAGACTCGATGAGGGCTTCTCAGGGACACTTACTGCGGCTGCTAAAAGTGGCGGCTGCGCATCCAATCTAATTGAATGGCGCGCGGTGCGGAATCTGAGAATCGTGGTAGCACAATGAGGAGGAGGAAGGGTGTGTTTGACGACTTGTAAACGAGAGAGGCAGAAGGAGGCGCGAGGAAATGAGAAGAAGGAGAAGGCGGGGGCCGCTAAATGGGCCCAAACTCGTTAATTTAGTTAATTTTCGACAGTGTCGCTCGAATTTGGGGTGCTTGGCTGGCCGGATAAATGACATGACCGAAAGGGGGCGTGTTTGGTAGTAGTGGAACACAATGAGAGGCGGTAAGCGAGAGGAAATATGTCTGAATTAGAGTAAGCGAGATGATTCAAATTGCTGCTGACAGGAAGACGCGAAATTTTGAATGGAGATGCAAAAAAGTGGAAAAATGTTTTATTTTTTTTATTTTTAAGCCCTGCTAGATTGCAAAAATTTGTCTGGAAGAGAAGACAAAGTGCCCTACCGTATGCAACGAACTTACGATAAAATGGGGCAGTTTCGAGCAAATTCTGGAGAATAGTGCAATACGCATTTTGGCACGCAGCGTTATGTGTTTCGGCACGCAGCGCGCCATTTGGCATATTCCGTGTGAACGATAACTTATGATGTGGACCGGATATCGAAAGGTGAATAGGATGAATCTCTGCGTGATCTCTCTCTCTCTCACTCTCTCAAATGTGTTGCAGAGTGTGTCGATATCGAGAGTAAGCTGACATGCATCAAGTGATGATAAAACTCTCGTGTCGACGAGTTGCAAAAGATAAGAGAGAAAGAGAGACAAGACAAGCGGCGGAAAAGTGCGAATAGAAGGAGAAAATGTGGCCGAAAAAGTTGACACATTCGACCGAGACAAGAGAGAACGAAGGGAGAAAGTGATGATCACAAAGATAGATTGGAGCTGTTTCGGAGATGCCTCGGAAGTTGCAAAGTTATGAGGTATTCAAGCATGCGCGAAAAAAGGGGCGGAGCCAGAAGGACGCGCTACGAATTGGACAGTGAAAAGCACTTGCTAAGTGATGATCCGTGTAGTGAGTGGTCTCCTCTCCACTCCCCTCCCTCTTCCTCGGGGAAGGAGGAGTCAAAGGTGGGGGCGGAGCTTCGCCTCCCGTCTCTCCCTCTCCCCCATCAGAGAGGGGGGGGAGAGAGATGGGAAATGGGAGGAGAGGAGTAATGGAGACCATTATTTCTGCCCTCCCCCAGCACTCCCGGATAGGAATCGGATGTGATTGGCGTCATAAAAATAGTGATTACAAGTTGTTCGAACAACTTGTTCACTTGTAAACAGTGAAAATGACATATTTTGAGAGCCCACTGCGCCGAGAGTCCATTGCCACTATAATCTGTGCACAAGACAGTCAGAATATTCCGTTATCGCCGGTTATCTGGACAAAATGTGATTTGCAATGTGTCGAGACACTGTGAGTCGTCGCATTGTCACAATCAGGTCTGCGCTACTTATCTCCAGGCAATCTGTCCCATCTCGCACTAAAACAGAGTAATCATGTCAGCAGTAAAACGATGATGGGTGGGGTTGGCGAGTCTAATTGTGGTGTTTCCTTCTCGAGACTGATTTATTCCTTTTCACTTTTTTCCTCTACTCATTTCCTTGATTTTTTCCGCTCTCGACGCTCACTTCTCGTTCCTTTTTTTCTGCTACTCGCTGTGCAAGCGGTGGACTCTTGTGGTCTGTAATGTGATGATGATGGGGATGACACAGGAGTGGTGATATCTACAAGAGACAAGTGGAGAGAGAGATTCATCAACCTCCCCTCCCTCTCTCCACAGACGACGCACACTCTCGGCGGTCAGAGACAGCGAGAGAAGGTATCGTGTCTACGAGAAGGAGAGGGAGGGATACGGGATATGAGATAACAGAAACGACGAAGCAAAGAGATACGACAGCACCAGAACATGTGTAGTGAAGCTCGCTGAGCAAATAGGAGCCAGTGATATGGGGTGGGATGATGAGACGAAGAGGTGAGGAGATCAAGAGGGATCGGAGGAGGTCAGGACTCGAGAGGGAAGGGAAGGGAGATAGTCAGCTGGACCATCCTGGCATCAACAGAATGTGTATAAACACGACATGACACCAGTGGGAGAGAATCAGTCAATCAGAAGGAGGACAGTTTACAAACATTCGCGAGATTCATGTGTATGTGTGGCCTGTAGTGACGGGCGCGCAGGCACGGTGTGAATATTGTTGTGAGACGTGATTAACCCCCTCACCCATTCCAGCCCCAGCAATGGAGATGGATCAGTGATGATGAATGTATACATAACTGATATAGATGGATTGAGAGAGAAGGAGGAGAGAGAGGTGAGCAATCGTGAGGTAGAGAGGAGGGGGAATGTCGCTGCTCGTTACACGAGACTCAATGATACTTGTGGAGTCGATGGACGACCGGCCATAGAACAAGTGTTATTGGTGGTCGTCACACAAATTCCCCCCTCTTCCATCACTGCGAAAGTGGTGAAACGGAAAGGAACAGGAAGATTGTTCCATTTCCGGACGAGGCTTCCGGCAGGCAGAACAGGGTGTCTTCGTGTGCCAATGAATGGGCAAAGATAAGAGGTATGTACCCTGATCATGGCTAGTGCGCCTGGTGCGTGGTCTGAGCGTGGATCCGGACAAGATAAACACAACATCCGGACCCGCTCACTAATCTGGCGCGAAGCAAGGTTATCACAAGGGCGGATTAATGCAGTGCACGGGTCAAAGGAGTAAGACTATCTTCTCCTCTTTGAGGCATTAGTCGACTCGGAATGTGCACGCATATCAAAGGGCTGAGAAAGGCCAACACAGGTCAGAGAAGTGGATTAGGATGCGGATTTAAGACGGTGTTCTCAAGGTTCCGGTACTTGGAATCCTGATGGGTTATGGATGCGGGCACTGTGGTAGGTGATTCGATATTAAATGGAAAGACATATCGGGACTAATTGAATGATGCTACTACTAGAAAAAAGCCGACTCACGCACGCTTCCCTGCTGCGGAAATGAATAGGAGAAGAATGTGTGTTACAACGTCTACGTTGGTCGTCGATTTGTGGTGGTTGTGAAGGAAGAGAAGAGACAAGGTCGAGATGTGACGTGTTATCAGACAGGATATCAGTGATGAAGATGATGGTGGCAAGAGTATAATAAGAACAGGGAGAAGAGAGGGTGAGCTGGACAATGTCATCGAGAGCACCCTCGATTACGTAAAGAAGACACAGTAAATGGGAGTCGCTGTGAGGTAAGGGGGGCGAGGGAGCAGAAGAGAAGATTGTAGAGATGATGTAAGAAGTGATTGAGATGTGAATCCAACGAAAGGGTAGTCATTGCTGGACACTGTAATAGCATACTTAGTTCGGGTACCTTGACGAGTCTGTGAACTATTCCTTTCTGAAGACGTTATCTGTTCCTGTGATCTACGCGCGTAGTAGGAAGAATGGCAACAGGGCAGTTTAATTAGTGGATTCGTTGTCTGACTCGAATCAAATCGCCAAATGAGATCTGTGTGATATCGGGGCGAACGATCAACGACGACAGAACCGACGTCTCGTAAACAAGACGGAGAATCCGCTAGGGTAGGTAACTACCGTACCCCCGACGAATTCCATCCGAGACTTGCAGACCGAAATCAGTGTTTGAATGCAGCCGGGCAGATGTGCGCTGTTTATGCAAATGGCGGCACGAGTCATTTCTGATTGTTGGACACTCATTCCATGGCATGCTCGGTCTGTCACTGTCTGCCGTGCACCCCAGGGCGTCCGATGGAGCGGCTCGTGCGGACACATTTGAACAGTGATTAATGAAGGGCAGACAGCACCCCTCTCCCCTCCCTGTGGAAAGAAGCTAGAGTCCTCGATTGTGGATTGATCACCTGTCGTAGACTCGCTTACTGTTATGTAAGATTGTGCCTCGACCGATGATCTACCCTCTTCAAGAGGACACCGGGACATAATTAGACCAGCCGGTATCACTCCTTGAGAGCAGAGAGAGAGAGGCTGAAGGACTGTTGCGGAACTCTGTAATTGAGCTCCCGAGGAGGAGCTTAGCCTCACTTTCCTCTCCCCTTCTTAGCCGAAAGGAGACAGTGAGTGCTAAGGGGTCATATTTGAATGAGAGGTGCCACACACAGGTTGATGCGAGCCACCTGCTGCGATGGGGATATCAGTGAGAATCGGCACTGATTTGATAAGCAGCGACCCCTGGGGATGTGAGAGGCGACGATTCTTTGTTATTATCTCAGTGAAGAAATGACTCGCTGAGTCAGCAAGCTAAATTAGCTCTTGTTAGACACGAAAATGCGAGAGCGAGAGAGGGGAAGAAGGGAGAAATGCATGCATCATTCTCCATTTCTCCACTTTTCTCCCATTGTTCTCGTTCTCACATCAGATCAGTGATTGTGGTTTCTAAGCCGGATAGTCGATGCTATCAATCATGATCATACTCCCTCTCGACTGTCTGTAGCTACGGTATTGTGTGTGTGGATCGAATCAAGGGATAATCTGCCAATCGATTGAGTAGACTCGCCTGACTCTATGGGGGTGAACTGTCCCGGGATACTTATCAGTACTTGAAGCGTGTGCTGTCATCCTCTCTTTCGCAAGTGCTACACATGCTTTTCTGACTGTTTCCGACTTTTCTTATCAGCAATTTCTCGCACCTTTTCAGGTGTTTGTGTTGGAATGTGTTTGAACTTTTCGCGCACGATGAGTAAGCGAGCGTGAACGTTCCAATAGATCCTAGGAGGCATTCCTCCCCTCCGCTTCTGCCATCCATTTATCGCTTCTCTTTTCCTCCTTGGCACGGCGCCTCTATTTCATTGCCCGTCCCAGTGTCGCGTCAGCAAACATGTGTTGGCTTTGCTTATTCGACTGTTTCGCACCGTTGTTTCGCGCAATTCTCCTTCTGTTTCCACTGACCCCTTCCAGTAAGACCTAACGGGCTTCGGCACCCCACCTTTCCATTACTCGCGCTCGAACACTTGTTATTAATATATGATTAAAGGTATCGGGGGGTAGATTGGGATAATTGGCATGTTGATTGTTTGTGTGTGTGAAGATGAATCTGAATGGGCAATGGATAGCTAGGCAACACATAGAGGGGGAGGACAGTGTCGGCCGAGTCTTTGTCTCGCGGTTAGGATACGGATGGATGAACGGACCAGTGTCGAGAACGGACGAATCAGAGTGGTAGATCATGAGTGGGAGTCATAAGGAGACAGATCGAGAGAGGGGGAGAAACAATTGCCAGGTGCAAGCACTCGATTAGATGGACCCCATTGGGAAACCAATCTCAGATGGTGCGATGAAGGGGGTGGCAAATAGCCCCTGACGGCAGTAATAGGGTTTGTTGATCTACTCCGATACTCGGGGAGATTGAAGCTGCCTACAGATAAGCGCCTGATTGGGTGTGTGTACAGCCATATGTGACAAAGGCTATGGGATGGTTCCGGGAAGGTGACCTCAGATAATAGATCAAAGACCGACCGACGGAGGATATTGACTGTGTTGATATGGCGAGGATTGAGTGACAAGCGGACTGGGGACGCGGAGCTATCAGTAGCCTCACAGTCTCTCTTTATTCGGAGGTGCTCTCATCCGCTGTTGCGCAATGCACAGAGGGCACACCGATGATCGTTTAGGGTCTTGTGGGGATTGAGTGGTGGAATATCGGAAGACAAAAAGGGGTCGCATGTAAGCATGTGAAGTCAAGTGGAAGAATGTGAGGACGTCAACCAGGTGTTCCCAGAAACGATCCGTGTAAGAGATTGGTTCTTGTACCAGAACCAGGGAGGGACTACGGTACTACCACCGAGTGAATCCGCGAAACAAGATCCGGTCGGCGCCGGGGATTAGTAATGGATCCCCGACAATCAGTCAACGATGGTTGATGACCAGTGTCCGTGGCTGTCATCTGCATCAGCTTCTGCCCATTTGAAAGTCGATCTATGTGCAGTTGTCTTGTGTTACGGAAAATCTGGGTTTAGTTCGAACAAGAGAGCGCACGACGCCCACTGTGTGAACGACTGACGAAGGATCAGGTTACCGTTAGTCCGAATGCACTCGGACACGGTCACTGACAACTACGGTGAACATTGGGTACTACTGTAGCCATTGAATGAGTAATGGCCTGACCCTCTCAATTTTGCATGCTCTCTCGCGCTGTCTGATCGATGAGAGAGTATGTAAAATTAGGAGAGTCAGATCACTACTCCATTGAATGTTCTACCGTAGTATGCGGACGGAAGAGTATCTCAGAGCGCCACTTTGTACATCCTATTACATTGTGATGTGCGGAGGTCACATGTTGTGATTATCAGCGGTTGATATCGGGGCGAGGTTATGAACTCTCGGGAGGAATATTATTATTGTGGGAAGGATGTTGTAAATCAAGTTACATGAGGTCGGATGTGCGCAGTTATTGCCTTATCGATAGGAGAGAGCAAGATGGAGGGGAGTGGAATTGGGGGAACTTGTATGATTATCTGGGCTAGGTTATGAAAAAAGTAAGAATACAGCAAGACATCTGTAGCAGTAGGAAGTTAGCGGGACGATAATGGTTTATGGTAGAACAGAAGTATATTGGGAGGGGGGGGGGTGGCTAAGTAGTCATCGGCTCTTCTCGAGTAGACATGTGGTCCCCACCCCCTCCCTTCGTAGGCTTCATCGAAATGCGTATGTTGGCGAAGTTGTTCAACTCGCGAATTTATGAATATTTCCCGAGGCAGTTTATGTTTGAGCGAACACTTTATGGCACCACCACGCGCATAAACAGACAGATGTTCTTTCGTTCTCTCCCTCTCTACCGCTGCATTGGCTACTTCATTGCAAAAATTTCGATCCAGTGTTCGAGCATTATTACATTTCACGGCTAGTGTTCGTTTGCATCAGTTAGCCAATCAATGTGATGGGGTCTAATAGCAAATTCACAGCTAAGAAAACAAACGATGAGCGAAGTGCCGACAAAATGTCGTGAATAAATCGTGTTGATGAGGTTGTAAGATGAGGAGCAAAGGGAGGTGTCGGGGAGGAGGGAGATGAGAGGAGAGGAGAGGGACGGAGTCAGTTGTGATAGTGTGTCTCAATCTCGTCGTCGCCTGAGGGGCAGTAGAGGGAGAGGAGAGAGAGGAAGGGCCGAGGTGTGAATAATGACACCCATCAACGCTTGTAGTAGTAACAGCGACACGATCGGTGGCTGCTCCCCCTGTCCTCCCTATCTTTGAGTCTTTCACTACTCTATTACTTTTCCAAGCCACCGGAATATATATTGGGGACTACGGTATCTCGCTGTAGATTGCAAACTGGACTTGCAAGATACAAACCATCTTAGGCTGGAGAAGTATGGGAAGGAAAAGTCGTCGGGTGGTGTATTGAGGGGGGCTGATCTGACACAGATAGAGGCATAATTCGTGTGACATGCGAAAGGGGCGCCGACTTCCCGCTGCGGAGAGCGTGCGGGAGAATGTTTCACACACACGCGGAGAGTTGTCGTGTTGAGACATGGAGTGAAAGGAGACATGAAAGGTCAATCGAGATTGGAGAGAAGGCTTCCTCCCATACCACAACAGGCTTCAGGGACAGTCGCACTCGTTTCTTCTGTCATTTTTTTTCTCATTTTTTTCTCCCGAGTCAATTCTAATCATCAAAATAGTGGTTACCACCTCATTGTGTCGCCCCTCTCTGAGAGTGGCGTAAGTCGGGGCTAAAAACTGGGCGCGCAATAGGATTAAAACGGTCGCTCTTCACACGTCTTAGTGCAGTTTGTATGCGCGAGTGGTGCGTATCAATGCACTATGTTTATGGAATACGACGAGTCGATTATCCCATCTCTAATCCGACTCACGGAGTCTATCAATGGGGCCATAGTGAGAGAGAGACTTCATCCCTCTCACACATGCAGTGTTGATCTGCGAGGGAACATTAAGTGTCAAGATGACAGACTCTCGGAGGCTACGCAATCCACCCACTTTTTACGGTCGATTTATCAAGATTATCGCCCCCCCCTCTCCACATATTGTGACTCGGGATATAAACAATAATGAGCTCTCGATTGGATCGAGGGGTCGAGTGAGCTAGCTAGGATAGCTGAGTATCTCGCTCTAGCCAGTGTTCCGACAGCGTTATCTGACTACTAGTTGGACGAGGTGAGAAGGGATAGGATCTGATTGAGTAAGAGGAAGTTCCTTTTGTGTGCTGCAACACCTCCAGATGGCTATCTGTCCGAGTGTTCTGAATAGAGAACCCGCTATCGATCGAGTGATCGCCGTCTAAGACAACCTAATCCCCCGTCGACCTTCCGATTGACAAGTCAATCACTGTCTCTCAATCCCCCCTCTCTTTCGGTTGAGATCGGTGGAAGGGGCGCGGCCCCTTTGGACCCCTGATCCCTCTGTTGTCGAACACACCGATAATTAACTCATTATAGAGACACCACGGAGAGTACTGTGGTAGTGGTAGTGGTACAGGGGTAAAGGAGAAGAATGGGAACTACAATAGGAAAGAAGATGTATGAATAGGGTGCGAGCAGAAACATACGGCTGGTAGCATCGCATTTCCGACTCACAGCGTGCGCGCGCACTGATTAAAGATACACGAAAATACCGCCAAAAGGCGAGGCAAGGGAGGTGGCAAAAGAGTGCCCGAATGTTGCAGATTTGGAGAGAGGGAGATCTGAAATTACCAATTCACGCCGTGTGATTTGTTTGATTTGGTGAGGAGGCAGGGGTGTATTCGAATGTGGGCAGGAGAAAGAGATGTCTCGGTCTAATGTGATTGCATGTGGAATGTACCACTCGTTGCCCCCTCCGCTCAATGGAAATACACGAGTTCACACACACTGGGGCGTGATTCAATGTTTGCTGCTGGAGGTTCTCGGGCAATTGGTCATGTTCTCATCTTTTGTGCAGTATTTTTGCAACTATCAGGATACTGTAGCTTGTGGATCGTGAACTGTCTTTCTACCTTGACTATTGGATATTAGTGTGTAAAGGAGCTGCTGCTGTGTTGTCGCAAGTTGTGTCTGACATAGTCGTCGAGGTGTGAAGAAGAGTCAATGAAATGTGAGAGGAGGAAGGGGAGAGGAGGAGAAGAGAGGTGATCAGTCATATCTGACATTGATACTCGCGAGTTGAGGGAGTGGAGGAGAGAGAAAGAGATATCTCGACACCTCAGGCGATGGAAAGAAGAGGAGGAGAGAGGTGTCGTGACACGCTGTAGTACAGCCGGAGGTGAGGAGATCGGAGATGAGATGATGAGAAGATGAATAATGGGGAATAGAGGGATCGGAAACTGATCAATATCATCTATTCACTTTAAAAGTTCAGTAGAACCCTTTTTTGTATAGTTTTTCTGAGTACTGAAGTTGACCCTCTACTAACGATCGTCTCATTTCGGTGTGTCAGATTGTGGCCAGATTTATTGCGAGGAGTCGCGGCACTTCGTTTATATTTTGTGCGGCCTCCTCAGGCCATTTGGTGGTGGTGGAGAAGGAGGAGTGAGACACAGCCTCGTTAAGTGGCACGACCACAAAGTGTTGACACGTGTGAGAGAGCATTACTCGGCGATATACTCGATGATTTTGGTATCCAGAAGGGGGCTGAAGCAGAATAGGACAAATATGTTCTCGCTAGCGAGGAAAAGCGCTTCTGCATGGCGTTCTGACCATGTCGCCGCACCCAAATTTGAATGTTTTATGCATTTCTAACCAATTTTTGGCAAATGTATCAAAAATTGAGCAATTTCCACTTCGGCACACGATTGTAGGCATTTCTGCACGATATACCTGCGAGAACCTGATTTGACATATGTGACGCAGATAGTGGGTACGGTATCTATCGAGCACGACCAGCGGGTGGCTGCCACCGAGCTCGGAGGGATAAGCGATGGTGGCCAACTGTGACCGCCAGAGGTGGTGGAGATGCTCCCGATCTAATCCACTCCATTGTCTGGCATCATGATCATATCCAGAGGAGGGAGAGAGGAGATGACACTCATTCACACAATAGTGATGGATGGCCGAGTGACCTATTAGTGAGGAAGGAGAAGGAGGAGAAGAACAGCAGTGCTGTTCGCTCGATCAGATTGGATCAGTGACAGCAGAGGAGACACCAGAAGGTGTGGGGGAACAGCGATAGGGAGGGGAGGAGATGTTATCGGGCGAGAGGAGGCGAGAAGATATCATTAGCATCGACACCTGGCAGACAACGGTCGTAAAGAGATGATTCGAGGTTGTTGGAACACACGCGAGAACACGAGAGATGACTGTCGGAGAGAGGCTGTTAGACAAGGCTGGAGGACGAATCGATAGATGAGGGATGGCGACAGATTGGTCGGAGAAATACTGTAGTATGGGGGCTACTGTTTGGAGAAGTCGATGATTCGGTAATGAAATGTTCTGGAATTTCCGTTTCGGAAGCCGAATAAAATTGTTTCTAAATGTCCTCACGTACATTCGCTGACATTTGCCCTGGGTTTTTTTTACTTTTTTTTTTAATTTTTCGAAACGGAAGTTTCATTACGGATGTTTCGCCCTCTCGAATTATGCAAGCAGTACGTGTGTCATCTTGGATGATTGCTGTGGAGTGCAGCATCATCATCACACGGGGGGGTAACGAGAGACAAGGGAACTCCCCTGAGGGATCGGGGCGACGAGAGATGTCACTAATATCGCATAACCCATCTTCTTCTATCCGGATGTGCAACACGTTGACATGTCGTCGCGCTCGCCTCAATTTCGCTCCCCCCGTATCTCGAGTCGTCATCTGAAGGGTTCCTGATGACAATTGTCGAGGGGTCTTGGCACTGTGCCAAGAGAGTTATCGACAAAGATCTCTCATCTAGAAAATCGCTATCTACCCTCTCAAGTTGGTACACTATCTCGTCAAAAGAGTTCGCTAGATGTCGAAGAGAATTCGTGCTCTCTGTGTAGACCTCGTTGATCTCGAGTGAATGAGTGCACATTTCGTCGGGAGGGGGCGCTGCCCTTTAAGAGAGCTCATTGAGATCTGCGGACGACGACTCAGCATTGGTCGTCGACGGATTCAATTCCATGCATTCATTCAACACAATTGTCAATGATGGCATGTGAAATGGAGGAGGAGGAGAGAGATCGGATTTCTCCCACGATGGAAATAAGAAGAAGACGAGGAGATATGGAGAGAGAGAGAGAGAGAGCCTTCTCAATGGGAAGTAATGCATTCTCTCTCTCTCGCCCATCGAAGGCAATTGAGAGGAGATTGGAGGATCCCACGGTAGTAAGATGCATTGAGGAATGAAGAAGAGAGGAATCACTTGAGGGAACATGGATATCAATGTTGAGACCGATATTGGAAGTATCAAAAAGGGCCGACTCAGACAGACAATCGCAGGACCGTGTTTTAGAATACTATGAAGCTACCGTACTTCCCTGATGATACGGTAGCGGATGCGGAAATCATTACTTTTTGTGTGCAGTGTTGTGGCAGAGTTGTCCGTTCTTTCTTCTTTTCTCTGCTGCTCTCTTCAATTTGTGCCTTCTCTAATCAGTTATCACACCCTACGGGTAATCAGTCAAGTGAGACACATGTCAGGACTGTTGTTCACACCTAGAGGAAGAGAAAGGGGGCAGGAAACGGAGGGAGGAGGAGGAAGAGATATCAGTCGAGGGAGGTTGTTGTGATGGAGGGTTTAGATCACAAACCCTGTGACTCGAGTGCAAGAGGAACAAAGTCGAGAGGAGCTACCGTATCCCATTCCCATGTAATTGCATGTCTCTTGAGGGGGGAGGGAGGGAGACTAGTAGCTAGTTGGCGATTGGTTCTCGCTACTCTCTCCATTCGCTCACTACCTTTTAGCGAGCAGGAAAGAGACAGTAGGAGAGAGGGGATAAAAAGAAGAGAAGAGAGTGGCAGAGAGAAGGTATGTGTCGGTCTACTAGTTCTGTATGTCCGAGCTCCGGCTCACTCATGCAAAATGTGACAGAAATGGGGAGGACGGGGTATTGGGAGGAGGAAAAAGGACTGAAAACATCTAGAAGGGCGATCTCAAAAGACAGGTGTGAAGGAAGAGTTCTTCCGACGACACTCTTTAATCAGGCCATATATCACTGGGGGCCGCGGGCTCTGAGTGTAATGAGTCCGGTGGTGGTGGTAGAGGGCTTTTAGCGGCTTTTTGTGGTTGAGCAGTCTCTGATGGGCTGTTGCCCCCCTCCTTCTCCTTCCCTGTCGGTAAAAGACAAAGAGCTCCCCCTACTGTCACTTGTGTTCTGACAACCAGCCATTTGAGTCTTTCACCACTCTTGATTTATCGAGAGATAAAGATGGGAAGTGAAGCTACGCAACAGTTGCGAAGCAGGAGGAGGAGAGAGGGCTAAATGCCGATGGTATCAGCGCCCCTCAGGGGGAAAGGGGGGAATTAGACTGATGACCCCCTCCCTGTCCCTTTCCCAAAGAGCGGCTCCTTTGTAGTGGTTGTCACGGCTAATAGTGTGCGAAGTTTGCGGGCGCGATTAACGTACTTCTGCTCTGCTCATTCACTGAAGCAATCAACGAATCGAGTCAAGAGGACTAGAAGAGTCCCTGTGAGAAAGTCTAATAGTAATAATGAGCATCTGTGTGTGAAGAAGTCAGATGGGAGAATGGGGAGAGGGAGATAATGGTCTCTTGCGGTACTTGATCTCGCCAACAATCCACACAACACACTGACTGTGGTGGTGATGTCCTGAAGGAACACTTGAGAGTGCTCTACTCAGATGTACTCCTCTCGGACCTGCCCTAATGTGTAAACGGAAACAGCTGTGGACGGTATTTTGTGCCACCCCATTGATTCCCCTGAGGGGACAAAGTCTGTAAATCCACGACTTTGTCGATTGATTTGTGGCCGGCTTGATAGCAGGCGGAGTGCATTTTTTTGCAGTGTCGAAAAGTGATGAATGATTGGGGTGAGAACAGATGGATGTTTGGATAAGAGAGAGAAGGAAGAGAGGGGAAAAGTCCATGTGTTGGCGAATTGGAGGAAAGATTGAGTGTGGATTTATGATAAGGTTTCGAATTTGTGATGGATTTAACGTTGATTTCGTAGATTATAAAAAAGAGAGTGGAGGTGTCAGTGGAGGGTGCTAAGAAGGCCCCATATCCGGGCATCGGGTGTCGACACCTCTTGTCAGTCTCCCTCGTTTGCCAGGGAACAGTTGTCACCTCTTTCCTGGCGATAGAGCGACCGGATGTAGCCGGTCAATCGGGGGACTAAGACCAGGTTAAGATCCCCCCGAATGTACGTTTTGCTCAAAAAAAGAGAAACATGGATGGAAAGAGAACGGTGTCCGTGCGCGCTTGATTTGAAGAGTTGTGACAGTTCTTGAGGGAGAGGAAAATGGATGGAAGAAGGGAACACGCCCGAGGCATAAATTGAGACATGGCGGCACCTGGTGATGTGGGAGAGACACAATGGGACCAGAAAGTGGATATAGAGAGACATGGAATAGCATGTAGCTACAGTAGTCTATGAAAAAAATAATTTGGCAATTTGCAGAGTGTTGATTCTATTAGAGGCCAATTGAATTTGTAGTGTGTTCTGGTCTACGGTGTCATGTAAATGGTTGTCTGCGCGTATTGAGTTTACATGCAAAATGGGGAAGTGCAAAAATATCCCTACTTTGAACAAAATGTCGACGGACATTCGTACACACCATGTCAAGCGGGGGAAGAATGCTCATTTGCGTGGCGCGAGTCTCTGGGGGATTAGCGAGCGGCGAGAGCGGCGAGAGTAAATCGATGCTAATTTACATGTCGGATTTCTGAGATTCAGTTGCAAGCTCATAGCTCAGAAATGAGAGCAGCTAGAGACAAGGTGAAAACGGTATTCGGTAGAGAATGTGTTTCCCCATGTCATATCCGAAAACTACGTTAAATGACTCAGATAGAAGAAAGATAGAGAGAATTTTCTTATTCCTCATATCAAGAATGCATGTTACTATTCAAATTATTACATGAAAATAAGAACGAAATCGAAAAATCGGCCCTGAGCATTTTGTGAGGAAATGCTTTCTCTAATTGCTAGTAAAATTCTCATTTCCATATCTTCCAACTCCACGGAGTTAATAGCTCCAGCGTGAGGAAAACAGCCGTTTTTAGCTGTTTTCGCGGGGTTTCCAGCCTTTCTGATTTTTTAATAAAATAATTAGGTTGAAATCGAAAAATCGGCCCTGAGCATTTTGTGAGGAAATGCTTTCTCTAACTGCTAGTAAAATTCTCATTTCCAAATCTTCCAACTCCACGGAGTTAATAGCTCCAGCGTGAGGAAAACAGCCGTTTTTAGCTGTTTTCGCGGGGTTTCCAGCCTTTCTGATTTTTTAATAAAATAATTAGGTTGAAATCGAAAAATCGGCCCTGAGCATTTTGTGAAGAAGTGCATTCTCTAACTAATTGTTATATTGCCATCTCCATATCGTCATCCTCAACTTAGTTGATAGCTCCCGCATGCGGGAAAAAAAGGATTTTGAATGTTTTCACGGGGTTATCGAAGTTTATGATTTTTACCAAAATATTTCGAAGTCTATAAATCAGTCTCGAATATAATTTAGAAATGTACTTAGTCAGAACATTTTTCTAGTTGCCATGATGATAGATGCGCCTTCGCATCTTGGCTGAAAAGGTAAAGGTAGGTCTCGTCCTCGAGCTGGGCTCGCGGGAGAGTTACAGTGTTACAGATTCAGTCCGGAGTGCGTTGTACCAGACCTATTTATCTCTAGTCACGACTACCAATTCCCCTTTCCCATTGGGTGGGCACCTCGGAGAGGCAGTTACCTCTCAAAAACACGAAAATCAATAAATCAATAAGCGCTACCGGAACCTACAGTAAAAAGTTCGCAGGGCAACTTTTTTTCGATGCCCCCCTGGACCGAACTATACCCGGCGTCTGAAGTCCCCCTTGACCGAACTGTACCCGGCGACTGAAATCCCCCTGGACCGAACTATACCCGGCGACTGAATTCCCCCTGGACAGTACCTTTGAAAACGTAGTGCGCTTAACCTCCACGCACCCCGCTAGTTCCGGATCAACCGTTTGCCAAAGTCAAAGCCGGAACATGACATGTTTTCTAGATGTTACTGAGAGCACGATTCTCTAGCATAAAGTTTCATTCTATGTCAATTATTCGAAGTGCCATGACCGGAAAATTTTCCTCGCGGATAATAATCGTCTCTGAAATACTACCGTTGGAATGTCGCATCATCACTTCTTAATAATGACAATTCGACTTCCGATAATTCCATTTATTTTCGCTTTATCTGAATCATCAGCAATCTTCCCGCTTTATCTTTGGTCGTACTAGAAGTCGAAGTCTTCTTCGAACTAGAAGCTTGTCTAGAAGCCGAGAAATCTGTTAACGGCCGGCCAAGATGCGAAGGCGCAGCAACTTTATTTTCTTTCCAGTGTTCCATCATTGAACTATTCTCTACGCTCTAAAACTTCCAAGAGCTGGAAAAAATACATGAAACCATTATGATATTCCAAAGAATGATGGTGGGATTGCGTCATCCCTACGTAACAAAACAGCAAATCAAAAAACCTAAATATCATTAGCATATTCGTCGATGGTGTTTCTACATCACCTAAAAATTTCATCTCAATACCTTTTCTGGTTGAAAAGATACATCCGATTGAAATGTGTACGTTCCACAACGTTCATTTGTGTTTCAAAGAATCTCTCACTGTCGTCTGATCACCCCTCCCGCCGCACCAGACATGCTAATCGGATTAGGGCAGAGACGCAGAGGAAATATCGCGCCACGCAAATGAGCATTCTTCCCTCGCTTGACATGGTGTGTCGTATATTTCCCTTTACAGTTAATTTTGCGCGCGCGATAGCTGAATGAGTACTTAGAAGATTAATCAATGACTGTGTTTTGCAGCAGCAGAATGCGATCGGCTGCTTCTTCGTCCTCGTCGATGAAGTCGATGACTCCATCGGAGGGAGGAGGAGGGCAGCAGATGAGAACCTCCGGAAGTCGACTAGCTGGAGGGGGAGAGAGGAGGACGAAGGGAGCCGGACTGCAGGAGAGCATTCTCAAGGCGATCCTGGTTGATGTGAGTGAAACTGTAGGGGGATCTTACTGTAGAGGGAGGGAGTACTGTAGCTCGATGAAGACCTATAGTAGAAGGAGGGGTACTGTAGTTCGATGGGGGAATAGATCGAATGTGAAAGCATCTCAGCTAAGCTGATGCACACTTCCCCCTCCACTAGTGTGAGAGAAAATGAAAAAAGTTAACGAAATGAAGATATCGGGGTAGGTCATGAATAGTTCTCAAATAATTGATCACTGCAGCCGCTGCCGATGGTGTCCACTCCCGTCAAGATGCCGCTCTCCCATCTGCCGCCCCGACCGCCCTCCATCATTCTCAGCGAGCAAAAGGAGCAGGAGGAAGAGGGCAAGGAGAATGGAGGAGGAGTGAGGATAGGAGCGAAGGTACGGCACACCGTCCCCTGTTGAATTGATGTTCCGAGAGATGAGTTTAAATGAGGAATGAGGTGGAGAAACCAATTGTTGGTTCAATTAGTGAAGTCTGCACGAATCGATATTTGTTATAAACCGGGAATAATTAGTATAAAATTTAGTGCACAAATGTCTATGAAGTCATTCGTGCTCATTCCTCGCATAAGATTGCGACGAAGGTACGACACCGTCCCCTGTTGCTTTGGTGTTTCGCGAAATGTTCTTGAATGAGGCAGGAGGCGCAGGCGCCAATAGTTGATGGAACATCGCCGAAATTAGTATTTCTTTTAAAAGCCGGTAAAAACTGCAGCAAATTGTGTGTGGACAAACATTCATTCGCACCCATTCCTTGCAGAAGGCGCGGTCGGTCTCCTCCTCTGCCGAGGACAACGAGGTATTCGAGATTCTGAGCACGACGACGACGAATACGAAAGATCCCGACCAAGTGGACGTCACCATGACGGTAAGGTAACACACTCAATCTGACTATCGAGAACTGATTCTATTCAAAATCGAGACGTTTTGTGTAGAAGATCTAGATCGAAAATAATGCGCGGGAGATTTGAATAACCGCAATTGTTGCAGCTTCAGACGACGGCTCCCCTGACTCCGGCGACGCCGATCCCCAGCGAGATGACACTGCTGGCGGAGAGGAGCATGAGCATAATGAAGGTGAGAGAGGGATACGGTAGTATAGGAGAGTACGATATCGATTTCTTGCCGGTCCCGACTCGATCCTACAGTATACTGCTACAGTACAGTTGTTCAGAACTCCTCCTCCTTCCTCGACCTCACCTGCGCCTCGTCCACATTCAACAGAAGCCAGCGACCAAAGGTGAGGGGGAGAGGGGAAAGATCAAAGATCGCCCGGAAATGCATGTCGTATAGTCTCCCTGATGACCCATTGTACCTATACAATTCACTGGACTTGAAACGTGTCTAATATGCGCCCTTTACTCGTGTAATGGTGTCAAACAGGGGGCGAAGTATTGTAATGGGGACTCGCATAGTGCGAGAGAAAGGGGGAATGAGGTGTGAAGACGTCTCTTGCCCTCTAGCCGACGAGAGAGTGTGGTGAAGTGAGAGAGCGGGGGCATGGATATCTCTATCCCATTGTGTGAAATGGAGAGCCGGTAATGGTTGGTTGCTGACTTTACGGAAGGACAGTGAGGATAAATGATCGTCGAGAGTGAATTACACTCAATAACCAGTGTATTGTGGAGTAGGGCGGAGAGGAGGTGACATGATGATTACATGGTCCCAACTGCGGAGAGCAGGGATAGAGAGGGATACGGTAGCTTCCGGTGTGTCAGTAGAAGGGGCAAGGAAAAAAGACTTGCGCGGAGGGATTGTTTTGACGATTGTCGAACAAGCAGTATATTGTAATTACATAGCGAGGAGGCAGGGGGGATACGGTAGTTAATCGTCGATCATGGGGCTCATTTTAGCCGGCGTCTCGTCTCGTCGCGACAAGCCATGTAAACAAGCCAGTAAATGGATGTAATGGGAAATAATGAAAGCGGACGAGAGACAACGGTTTGTGAGAGGGTGCGAAAGAGGGGCAGAGAAAGAGAGAAAGGATGAGAGATGAGGGGAGGAGGAGAGAGCACTGCTACCACTACGGTAATATAGACGACGACACTTTGTATATGAGTGTACTGGTTTGCTGTCGGGAATGGGATTGTTGTGAAGCAGGATAGGGAGAAAAGAACAATGGGGTATACGGTAGCCAGCTATTGATAACTGAGATTTTTACGAGAAGAAGGTTTTGCGAAAGAGTGTGCAGAGCCAGTCAAAGAGCAATGCGCATTAGAGAGTTATTTTGTGCGCACTGAATCGATCGAAGGAAGTCTCATGACTCTTTTCCCCTCCTTTTCTTCTTCCCTCTTTTTTTCTTCCTCTGAGTCTTCCACGTTTCATTTATTGAATAGTAGGTTACAATATTTAACGTTACTTGCACTACAAGCAATGATGGACTATAGATATGACTGTTCCAGGCCCTTGTTCAACGACATTGTCCCATGGTTTGAATTTGTGTGCGGCGCTACTTGTATATCGATTGCTTGTACATTCTCTTGCTTGCCGACTATTTAGCCGCGGTCTTAGTTTCCTCTCGCGAAAGTAGCTCATTTTTCACTAGTGGGTTCTCACGAAGATTTTGGTCGTAGCCGTTTTCCACCCGAAAGCTATGCTTTCTAACAGGGGAAAAAGCAAGGAAAGAGAAGGGGATTTGAAAGAAGAGAAGGGAGAGACCGATAGAGACGTTGTTTGTTCAACGCCGCTGCGAAATGTGTTATCTATTCCTAGTCGGAGTGGGGTTGAAAATTGGAAGTGAAATTGTGTGTGTGTGTGTTTGTCATACGTTAAAGTCCGCTCTTGGCATTAGACGCGCTGTTTCAAGGCGTGTTTGGTCGAATAATGGAGAGCACAGCACTAGAATTGCGTAGGTTACCATGTTTGCGCATTTCAATGCGCCCGATTATTAGCACAGTAGAGTTTACATCGAAAGGAATTTGTTACTAGTGAAAGTACGCGGAAAGCCGGAGGGATTACGGTAGGGGGTGGAGTGAGGGAAAAGGGGGAGGGGGAGGGAGGGAACAAGTCATGTAGCGCGGCTTGTCAAACATGACGAGAGAACAAGACGGGAGGGGAGGAGGACTACGGTAGTCCCTCCCCCCAATATCATGACAAGTAGTGGTGAAATCTGGGTTGTAACGAATGACGTCAATCGATGGATAAATCGATAATGTGATGGGAAAATGTATTGTCAAGAGTCGAAATGGAGTGAGTGAGTGTGGGGATGGGTGAGAGAGAGAGAGGGATGAAAGAGGCAAAGGGAGAGAATAATAGCGTAAAGGGGTGAAGAGAAAAGAGAGAGACGAAAGAGGGTAGAGGAAGGAAAAGAGAGAGGTGAGATGGGCTAATTATATACAGTAAGTGAACACCAATACCGCCATATGAGGAGGAGATTCCGCAGGGCATGGGGTAGAGGTTTGGAGATGAAACCTTTGTGGGTTGTGGAATTTACGGACGGGAACAATTTGCTAAATGTATGTGCTTTTGAAAAATGGTCGAACGAATGCTGGGAGTGTTTTGTCGTATTTCTAAACCATGAATCGGCAATGGCTTCAGTTGCTAATGGAGCAAGGATTTGGACACTAGAGTGGGAGGGGGTGGAGAAGTGTTGTTGGATACTTTCTCTCCATTGGGATACATGTGTTTCTGCGTGTTGTCGCAAATTAGAAGCAGCAGAGATAAATAGAATGAGGGGGAGGAGGATGCCCTATTCTCTCTCTCTCTCTCTCCTACTTTCACAGGCTATTGCTCTCCTCTCCTCTCGCCTTACCACCCCACCACCAACTCTTCTCTCTCCCCCCTCTCCTCCCCTGGGGCGACAATCCTCCAGATGACCAAACATGGAGGCTATCATGGGAGGGTGGCAAACAGGTGCTAATGAGTCGGGGCAATCAATCAATATGGATTACTGTAGACGATTATATTGGTCCGTACCGTACTACGGCATGGATGCGGGCTACTTGGCGCAGTGCAGGACCATGAGAGACGGCAGTCGGTCGGCCGCGTGTCTTTGTCTCTCTTCCTCTTCTTCTCTTTCCCTCTTTTCTCACTCCTTTCCTTCCCTCTCAACGGGGCATAATGTAGACAGTGTGGTGTGTGTGTCATGGCTGGATGGCCACTTCATTAACGATGGGGGCTACCCTCCCCCTCCTCCCTCCCTCCGACCCTATAACCCCTTGAAGTCCAGCGAGGGTGGGCAGAGGCATGAGTAGGTAGGAGGAGGCCAACGTGTGAGAACGGAGTGATCTAATGCGTGTGAACGAGTTATTGTTCGATAGTGATATGCACTAGTGACTGCTTCTTTCCTGACTGACGACTCAATCCCAATCTCATTCTTCCAACACTCTTCTTCTCCTTACCGTATGGGGTCATTATTCTTCTCGCTTTCCCATCAGTGTCGCTCTCTTTCCTCTCCCTCTCCCTCAGGACACCCGACAATCTTGGGTAATAGGGCGAGAAATATAATTTCCGGATCCCGTCGCGAAATGCCTGATGGACGACCGTCCGTAAGCCGCTTTTCCTCGTGCTTCATGGTCGTTCTTCTTGATCCTCTGATTTATCCTCTCCTCCTTTTTTATCGGAAGTAGGGATGGCTTCTGCGAGAACTAACTCTCTCCATGTCTCACACTCTCACACCGCTCTGACCGACGAGATAGTGTGCACAATGATGAGGGCCGATTCGGAAGTGTCAGTGAAAAAAAGAAAGAAAAGTGCAATCAATCCGTAAGCAGCCAGCCAGCCAGCCCATCTCTATTCCACAAGCGCAAACATTGTATGTGCAAAGCTTTTCCATTTCACTCCTCTGCTACGCCGCCTTCTTGCTCTCTATCTAGCACCGCCACTGCCACTAGTTTTAATGGAGTGTGCCGGGTGGGTGATCACAGAAGAAAAAGAGCCTGCTGAAATAGAAGAGAAGTGAGTGAGGGACCATTAGGACACCCACACGCCCGCAGACATAAAGAGATACTAACTAGCGCACGCCTTTTGTGGCCACCCACCCGTTTAAGTGAGTGTGGGAAGTGTTCGTGGAGGGCTGGAATAGGGTGAGAAAACGTCATGGAACCCGAGAGAATGGTTCTATAGATGTTCTGAACAGTGTGCCAAGATAATTTTGTGAATAATGGTTTATCTGCTTCCAAAACCTTACATCATCCTGGAAAGGAATGCATGATTTTTGAAGTTATTGATAAGAGAGAGACGTGCGACCATTGCTGTCGACCGTACCGATTTGGTCTTGTGGTGCCCGTGACACTTGGTTTTCACTTGTTGAGAATCATGCTTACTGATCCTTTCCTCTCCATTCCTCTTCTTCTTCTCACCTAATCCAGAACATCGATCAATCACACACACCTCGAATGGAGTGAGTGGAGCGAATGGAGTGAGCACTCTCTCGCCCTTCTCTGACTCTTCCACCTCCGAGAGTGCCCCTAATCCCTCTGATAAACTCGAGTTTGCGCAAGTTTTTAGGGCTGAGTAAGGAGAATGAAGAGTGATATCAGGGAAATGTCGAGGGACTGGAATCAGTGTGAAGGTGTACGGTAGGAAGTGTTGCGTGGTGTGTGGTGCACCCCTCTTTCATCTCTGGTTGGGAGAACTACCGTATACACTGATCTGTTAGCACACTGCGAAATGAAGAACGTACACAAACAAAGGAGGAGAAGAAGACACTCGAAATTTGTCGTGCATTGTGATTTTGCGCGTGCGGGAGAGCGAATCTTCGCGTCTCTGACTGCCTGCGCACTCTCCGAATCGCACGCTGTCTCGTCGCTCCGAGTGCCTGCACCCTCCCCGCTCACCACACTCTCTCGCCTCTCCTCTCGATTACAGTTGATTCGGGATGCGAATTGACAGGAGGGGATGTAGTGAGTGAGTGAAGTGAGGGGAGAGTTGTTACTAGGGACTGAATAATGGATGGAGGGAGGGATGTGAATGCTGGGGAAGGTGTGAGTGATGGGAACATGATGGAGGGAAGTGCACTCGAAATGTGATCGTAGATTTTTATTTATTTATTTTTTATTTATTTAAAAATAAATAGATATTTTTATAATTCGGAAGTTTTAAATCTTGCTAACTCAATGATAGCAAATACAGTCAAACTATAAAGTGGGTAAAACAAATGTTTGGTGCGTGAGTGCAGACCGAGAAAGGGCTGATGATTGACGATCAGAAAGTGATCATCTCATAGCTCCCTGATAAGTGTTCAGCTGGCGCACCCGTCGACTGTTTGTGTGAAGGCCAGCCATGGGCCGGGTGCCTAATATGCGGTTGGCGGCTCTGGCGGACTGCTAAATGGCGCCGGATTTGTTTTCCTACTATTTTGGTGAAGATGAGAGGTGATCAATGGAAATCCGGAACGATGTCCCATTGTTCTGTCTAATTTACAAGCAAATGCATTTTTCTACTGGTCAGCTTTGGTACAGATGTGTCGGGTAAGAGGGAGACCTCCCTTGGGTGATTTCTGACACGCTAGCATCAATCACGGTTTGGTAGTTCACGTGTTATAGCACCCTCGCCCGCCGTATATCATAGCCCTCACCCCTCGTTTACCCGAGTCCCTTGCACATATGTGCTGATGCTGCTGTGAGTATACTACTAGCTAGTACGGTAGGAGGAGGGGGAGGGTAGTGAACATATTGTCCGAGGGTATCTGTGCACCCTCCTGTTCCTCCTTGCTTTTTAGAGAAAACGGAGCAGTGATGGATTGCAATGAGAGAAATGACAGAAGAGATGAGGACAGACACATCACAGGGGGCCTGTCCTGTGAGGAGAGAGAGAGAGAGAGAGAGAGAGAGAGAGAGGGGGGGGAGAGAGGAGCAAAAAGCAGGCGTGATTTACTGGAATTTGAGGCCCGTTCCCAGAGACAAAGTTCTCTCCGTGGTGGTCCTGCACAAAGACACCCGGTTTAGGAAGAGAGAGGGCATTTTCATGTCTCTCTCCTCCGATGGAGAGACGAGAGAGTGTGGACGATTGAGAGGGTGGCGAGCTGGTCCTTTCTTCTTCCTGTAGTGAACAAGCGAAGGGGCGACGAGGAAGTGATTTGTGTGGGAATGATTGGATGGGGATACGGTAGGTGTTGGTGTAAAGTGAAGTGGTGTGTGTGTTCTGGCATTCGTCGCCCTCGGATCAATGCTTGGCATGTGTGAGTGAAGAGGAATCTCATTGATTTTGATGAGATCATCATCGAGAGGGGAATCGAGTCGAGAAGAGAGAGGGGGAGTGAGACATGTGTGAGATATCGATGAGGAGAAGCAATAAGTTGATGATTATTGGCCACAGATTGGGGGCGAAAAGAGACACGATGGATATGAGAGGGTGAAACAAACTGGCAGTGTATAGGATATGAAATGGCTACTTTTTCTGTATGTGACCAAGAAAAGATACAGTACTTTGAAAATGCGTTGTAGGTGGAGTTGGTGCTCTTGAACAGCGTGACTGTGACTGTGAAATCAAGAGTCTCTGATTCACATGCTTCATGCATCCTCTCTACTCCTCAAGAGTGACATCTTTACTCTCTTCTAATAGAGGGTCGCTCTCTAGTTCACACGGCTAAAGTCCCACGATCTCTCGTCTCTCTTCCGAATGCTCTTGGGAGGGACAGCAACAGAGAGCAAGAAGTAACGGGGTTACGGTAGCCGCCGCCTTCCCCTCTAAACCCAAATACTCGAGTTAGTTAGTCATGACCGAGATATTGCGGGAGATGAATAGCAGCAGTAGTCAATTCGTTCTCGTGCGGAATGAAGAAATCGGTCGCCGACAAAGAGTTTATAATAGACCCGAGAGCAATCTCGAGGAGATCCATTCAATGGAGGGAATTCATCATGCGAAACGTGGTAAATGATGGGAGGAGGAGGAGGAGGAGGAAGAAGGGTCTTCTTCTTCTTATTTTCCTTCACTCCCTTTGAGAGCAAGCAAGAGGCCGATCGTCTCTCTCTCTCGTCGTTTATTAGACCGAAAAAGACTTGACATATTGTGAGGGGGTAGTCAGTCAGTCCTCTCACTATGAGAGGACAGCAAAAAAGGGTCAGTTGAGATGAAAGGAGGAAGAGAGAGAAAGAGGAGCAGCTAATTGAGTCGAGTTGGAAAGTCAGCGCTGCTGTTTTTTGCACACACTGAGAACTGACCATAATCGGTGGCCTTGTAAGGGAGGAATGAGGAAAAAGAAGAGGAGCAAGTGATGTTGGGTGGTCTTGTGCAGTATACGGTAGTTTGGGAAGGGAGGCTTGGAGAGATGAAAAATCAATTCATAATCAGATACGGTAGTTTTCAGAAAGGTATTGAGGAAGATCAAAAATCAATGTGCCATCGGGTAGTTTGGGAGATATGAGAGGTCAAAGAGAAGATTCGTAACCAGAAACGGTATTTTAGAGGGACGAGGGATCAAAGATCAGTTTGTAATTTCAGTCGATGGCTATCGAGGAGTTGCCGGATGAGTGGAAGGAGTGGCTGAGAGCGTGCACCGACGGAGATCTGGTCAAGGCGGCGGAGGTGCTGAAGAAGGATGTGAGTGAGGGGGGGGGGGGTGAGATCAAAGATCAGATCTATGTAGTCTTCGTTTCCTACCGTATGTATCGTGTTGTTTATGAGAGCCAATCGGAAGCCCTGACTATTTTCAGACGATGGAAGTTTTTTTTTAAATAGCTGGCAATCAATGATGCCTACAGTATTGAGTTTATTGTACAATTGTGGTTATTGCAGCCGCTGATGATCAACTGGTCGCCTCCGCTCACTCCGCGACTCGCCGGCCTGCATCTGGCCGTCCGCTGCGGGCACCTCAAGATGGCCACCTGGCTGTGCGCGCAGGGCGCCGACCTCAACCAGCAGACGGTAGGGAGTATACGGTAGCGCCGCCGATCGACTACTGATTTATTTATTTAAATTCGATATTCTAGCTCTCCGGCTTCACGCCGCTCCATATTGCCGCGCAGCAGCGGAACCGAGGAATGGTGAACGAGCTGAGGAGACTGGGTGGGTTACGGTAGATTTGCCTGATTATTGTATGGTTACGGTAGATTTCCTGATTTCTGTACAGTTACGATATCTCGAATTTGAGGTAGAGATCGGTTCCGATTCACCTGCGATGCCTAGCCCCTGTAATGCCTATACTGATAAGTCGATCGGTGGTCGGCTAATCTTTCAACTCGCGCGCGACGATTACTGTGGTAGGGAGGGAAGTATAGGGAGTAGTCAAACACGCAAACAAGGAGTGGAGGTGAAGGTAGATGGAGTAGGGAGTGCCCTACGGGTGATTGATTGACTAGCTGATAGGATTGATGGGATTAGCAGTCGTGTTGATTTTACGCATTGATAAGTTACTGAGGGACGTAGAGTAAAACACTATTAGGTTCTTTTTTTTGTTTCATACTACTACGTCGAAAGCTCAGTATTTATAACTACGATTTCGTTTATTTCCTCCTCTTGATGTCATTAGGATTAGAGTGGGCCACAGACCGCCCTATCCATGCCCGCCCTGCCGCTTTATCCCCTCTCGTTTGATTCTCTCAGATCAAATTTCGCTATGCTTACACATACACACTCCTCATTCGATCCTCTCTCATTCTCTCTCAGAAGCGGAAAGGGGGGCACTTCATAGAGGGGAGCCGCTATGGAAGAGAGAGAGAAGGATTGTCACCCAATCGAGACGAGATGACTATGATCATTGTTTGCCCTCCCGTGTGTGTGGAGGACTCGGATGAAAGAGTGTCTTTGAGGGATTAGGGGATTACTGTACTCTAGACTATTACGAACTGTCTTTTCATGGACGATTTTTTCACTAATTGTGTATAATCAGAGTAATAAGGTACGGTAGTACTGTACTGTACTGTAGAGACTACCACTATACTACTGTACTGTACTGTACACACTATTAGGAATTGCCTTTTCATGGACGGCATTACGGTAGGAAGGACAGAGTGTGCGTGCTATTTCGTCCTATCAAAGCAACTTTTTTCTCCCACATTTTCCACTTTCTCCGACTGCTACGCAAATAAAACGACTAGCTCAATCGTTTCACATCTCACGTGTATTTGCGTTTGCTTGTGGTTGTGCGAATCCGCTTAGTGTGTGTGCCGAAATTGGAACCAATGGTGTAACCGGAGGACAAGATATACCGTAATCCTCACAGGACACGCCTACCGTAATCCTCTATTTGAGCGTAATCACAGTAATAAAAAGGACTATCGTAATCTCCTAATCGTGTCTAATACAGGGGCGGACGTGACGAAGAAGGATCTGTTCGGCCGACGCTTCGACCACTACACGTCGTGGAAGGAGGAGAGAAGAGGAGGAGCAGTGGGAGTGAGCAGCAAAGAATCGATGAGAAGCTGTCCGGCCACCGAATACAGTCAAGGTGAGTACTGTAGCTCGTGTCGGGTACGGTAGGTGGAGCGTACTGTTCCTGGAGGGTTACGAAGGAAACACGTTCAGAGTGCGGGGACATGGTTTCCGGAACAGTATTGCAACTACAGGATTACGGTAGCGTTTATTTTAACGCACTGAACCACGGAGTTGCTAATCTGTGATCACCTCCAATTGATTGCAATGTGTGTGTGTGAGTGGAGTGTCTCATCTATCTCTTCTCGATCGAAGCCAATCAAGTTTGATTGCTTTCTCGTCTTCGTCTTCTCATGAGAAGAAGGAAGAAGCACCCCCCCCCTTTGTGTCTCACACAGATGATAGGGGCCGCACCCCTTGCTCTTCTGCTACCGTACACCAAATCGTGATGAGAAACATCGGAGAGCGAGAAGTGTGTTTGCAAAGTGCACGGTGCACTCGGCGGCCTACCGTAATCTGCGCGCACACAAACAAGGGGGGGCGCATTGTATCCGCCTCTCGCGGCACTCCCTCGAATTCCCATCTTCTTCCGATTGATAGTCTCTCTCTCTCCCATCCTCTGTCGACGGCGCTGTTTGACTTGCTTTCGGGTGGTGGTGGTTGAGATTGACGAGAGGAGGAATGATGGTAGAATGATGGAGTGAGAATCGCTCGCTTTCCACCCATCTATCTGTCTCTCCCTATCCCTCCTATCGCTTGCCTGTGTACACACAAACACGGCGAGGACGACGAGGAATCGAGCAGCGAGTTGATCGATGTTGGATGATAGCGAGGGAGAAGAATGAGAGCGGCAGGGAGGGAAGAAAGGGACCGACCGTACAGTGATCGAGGGGATACGGTAACCGGGCACAACGATAGTGGTGTACAGTGGTAGGACATTGGAACGCTCACGTTTTTGAGCCCGGAAAAAAATTCCCGGGTTTTGTTTTGGATAAGTATCGGAAGGCATTAGCTGAGGGTATTAGTAAATTTAAATAACATTGGATATAACATATCCATGTCAGCCTCACCACCTCGCATCGTCCGTTCTCATCCTCCGTCCATCTATTCGAGAGACTCGGCCGGTTCATTCGGACGATCCTCGTCCATCAGAGATGCGGTACGGTAACTCCATTATCAACAACTAACTATATTGTATTGTAATGGCTGTCGATGATATCTGATATTTAGTGTAACGTGAATATAGTGTAGAAATAATAGTATTTTTTTTAAAAAAATTTGTATTTGTGTTGCAGGTACGTGGTTTCCTGCGCAACACGTTCAAGAAGTCGAGTTCCATCGAGAAACTGTCCCTATGAAGTGGCTCCCGCTCCCCAGATCCCCTCCACTACCTATCTTGAGAGATTACTGTAACACCCATGCTAATCGATTCCCTAGCTAATACCCCCAGCCATTGTCTGTGAATTGCACGTAACCCTTCCCCCTTGCTTTAGAAAACATGTCCAAATGCATAAAACACACACGGATCTTCAATTTACAATGACGCCAAAGGCTTGATAATTCCCTCACCACACTTGACATAATATCACAACCCCGCAGGCTAAATTGTCGATGTTGTTTTCTTTTTGCTCACATATTCCATGCTTGTTCAACCCCGTTCGACTCATTTACCATACGTGACCACTTACAACAACCTACAGGATCCTCCTTCATTACATGTTCCCTAACACCCAGCCGCTGTTTTACCCACTAATTTTGATTGCCTCTTTTTCTGTATCAGAATTCTTGCGTTGACTTGATTACGGTAGCTTGCTCGAGCTAAATGACTACTGTACAATTGATGCATTAGGAAATGGGGCTGAATGACGAGCGACGGCTACATAATTCGCAGGGGGGTGATGACAGTGTAATAATGAATGCAAATAGAGTGCAAAACAAGGGAGACGTCTGCTGACAGGCCGGTAATGGGAGCTGACAGCTTAGGATCTTCAATGGGACGAAAAGCTCCCCCACTTTCGCGCACCTCCCACAAATTGACTCCTAATTTTCGATTTAGATGCGAAAGATTCTCTGAAAAGCCCCCTTAAGAAGTTGAGATGAAAGGGACTTGGAATGACAAATGGATACTGCTAGTTTGCGATAGAGTACGGTACGCGTGACTCAGTTTTTGTGTGGGATGTATGTCTTCATGATAGCGGTACACTCGTGATGAGTCGACTTTGCTAAAGGGATTAGAAGTTATTCGAGGTCTGACAGAATCGTCTTTCCTGTCAAATGTTTGAGAAGTGAATTCGGAGAATGCGAATACTTTGGAACAATATTATATTGAAAACAGGCGAAGTCTTGGATTTTTTTTGGAAATCTAGCATCACAATAAGATTTATTCGAAGGATTACCTCTCACACGCTCTCACAGGGCACACTTTGATACCAATAGATATAAACGAATTAAAAAGCTTAGAAGTTTACAGGTAAGCACTGATAATACACATTATGTGGATAGAGCTCTGTTTAATCACACTCTCACGGATAGGTCAAAAAGGGGACGAGTGTGGAAGGGAAGGGCAAGGTGCAATAAGGGAACAATCAATTGCGAGAATGAAAAGGACCGGAGTTGGAAGCCAAAAATAGACGGGTTAGACGATAGTTCTTTGCACAACATACAGATACTGTTAGGGATGCGACATACACGATAATATTCCTAACACTGTAACAAAATGAATAAATTTTCGAAAGTGTGATTTTTTTTTTGAAAATGAATGACCAAAATGTGGTGCATAGCACAAAATCGTCTAGTACGTATGAGGAAGCGTGGGGGTAGGTCAAGGTACTGAGAAGGAAGACTCGTATGCGACTTGGACTGGTTCAGGTGGACGGGAAACGAATTATAATCAAGATGGGGACTACAAGGAAAGAAGAGACTAATAAAGCAGGCAGCAAGTTGAGATTGAAAATTTTCTGAGTTATGTATGTTTTTCAGCGAAAAAAAATGTGGCAAAAGAAGAACGAAAACTCAACAAGGGATGCCTAGGAAAGGAAAAAAAGGGACTACTGAAGGGTGAGTGAAAGCAGCGGAATCTTGAGCAGAAAGTCGTCAAAAATGCTAAAGAAAAACTTCAAAATAAAAATATTTTTCACAAATATTTTCGGACTGTAGCCGAGTGTAAAACTGTTCGAGATCGCGCTATCAATCAGTGTAAAATAAATCAAAGATCTGGAGTGCGGGGCAGGTGGGACTCAATCGGGAACTCTCACGCCTCTCTCACGACAAAATAAATGAGGAAAAAGACAACACAATCCATGAAAAAAATAGAAGTTGGAAACAACCTATTTGATATACTACGCACTAGAATTACTGGCAAATGATCAGGAAAGTTGGGGGGGGAGTGAACAATATCGAAGAGCAACATTTACAAACGTTTTGCAAAACTACTCCATAGTATAACCATAGTAGTGTGATAGCATTAGGGCAGGAATGGATGAACATGCAGCTGGATCTCTCGAGTACTGTTAGCGGTATTGTTGTTGTTGGATGATAGATGGTGGTAGTAGGTGGAGGGCGCCGGCAGGACGCCAGACAGTCGCCAGGAGGGCGCCACAGCTTATGACGACACGAGTGCCTGAGGGGCGACCTTGCGCACCTCCTTCGTCGCCCAGTTGGCGAGCGTCTTGATGCGAGAGGCACGCGATCGACGACCACGAGCGAGCAGGGCAGACACCTGTAGAAGAAAAGATATAGTGATACGGTAATCAATCGATATCAATATAGATCAGATGAGAAAATAAGAATACAGTACCTTGGCCATGTCGAAGGCCTGAACGATCTCCGTACCGAAGATATTCACCAGATCGCCAATCAGACCCGCGCACACCTTTAAAGGGAATAATTTAGACGGGAAATATTGTTCATAGCCAGCAATGTACATCCAAATTTCTTTACTCAAGTGTTTCGAGGATCGTGTACTTCTCGATTCTCTACTAGTGCTACCGTACACACTGACCGTGAGTAGTGAATCAGAAGCGGCGACGGGATTGCTGTCACAGCACTTGTTGATCAGGTCGCACATCTGACGGACGAAGGGCATCACGGACTGACGAGTGCGCGCCATCGCATCGGGAGAATCACTGTCGTCGCGAAGTCCCTGTAGGGAGGTATACGATAAAATAAGAAAGAAAGAACAGAAAAGAAGGGTTTGGATGATACTATTGTACGTAACAAAGTTCACCTAAACAAGGCAACCAAATATTAACAGAGGGCCGATAATTTTACCCATTCTCGAGATATTGCGAGAAAGATTTAGCAGATTCTCTTTTTTCTACTTTTTTTCTCAATGTTTACCTGCAGCATGCCAGTGTACGCATTGATGCTCTGCTCTCTCAGCTTGTCCACGTACTCAACCTGGTCCACGTTCTCCTGCAATAACATAATAATAATAATGAGTCAAATTGAGAGAAAAATATTTCAATGACTAGTGAGTTTGTTCTCCGAGAGGTCAAGCGTCTTTTATTGATTTTTAATGTGTAAAAGTAATTCATAACTGTCAATAATCATGTTTCAGAAAAGGCCTGTTCGTATCTCTGCCTACTCACGGGATCGTGGACGGCGGCAGCGTTGACAGCAGTCGCGAGCAGGTTGACCACGTGCTCCTGGTATCGCACAAACTGCTGTCCGATGGCGAGGGCGACGTCTCCGAATGCACCCAGCATCGCCACCTTCACGTCCGAATTCACGCGAGGATTCTGAAAAGAAACAATGAAGTCATGAAAATTCGCAGTCCACTTCCACTCGTAGCCCATTTTAATGAAAATAGCGATAAAAATGTCCAAACTAAATACGGAGAAGGCCGGATGTAAGAGAAAAACATGTGCAAACAAATGCCTCGCCTGGACGGCGTTGATGAATGCGCCCATAATGTCGTCGAGGACGGGAGCGACGCCAACCTCGAGAGCTCTGCAAAGAATAATAATGAAATAGTAATTTTCCCTAATAATGAAAAAAGATCGCACAGGGAAAAATGTGCATTCGATGTGATCAGAATGGTACCTGCAGAGATCCGTGACGACTCCGACTGCAGCAATGGCGACGGCCGTGTCATCGGCAGTCGACAGACCACGAAGGAGATGGGGACGAAGAGCATCCACGTAACGGAGGAAGTCTGATTTGAGGGCTGGAAAAGAAAACACGAATTAGATGGAGAATAGGCACTGATTTTCAATCGAGTAGAAAATATTCCTAGAAGAGTATAAAATACTTTTAATAAGAATACCTTCGACGAGCGTCGAGACGGCGACAAGAGCCTCCTCGATGACATTGTTGGCACGACCAGCACTTCTGTCCATGATTTGCAACAGACCGTTCATCATCGGGTCGGCAACCTGACAATCAATAGTATATTCTAGTGAAAATACCATGAAAACAGAAGTAATCGATAAATCTCGCTACCGTACCTTGGGTGCGTCTCCAATCTGCATCTTTCGCACGACCGACTGCAGGGTGGCGCACAAGAGCGCTTGCAGGTCCATCAATTGAGACTGAAAGATTCTTATTGCGAAATAGTTAAAATCAATACGCAGGAGAGCATGCACTGCTTTACATTACAGCCGATTTCTCACAGTCGAAGCCAGTATTTCCCACCTTATCACTGGCACTGGTCGCGTGTGCCTCCATGTCCAGCAACTGCTCCAGCTTCTTCAGCATGAGCAGCGTCGTGTTCTGCACCACGTGGTAGCAGTCCTGAAAAAGGGAGCTAAAATGGTTTTTTTAAAAGAAAATACAAAAAGGGGCAGCTTTCTCTATTCCACAAACCTTGGGCGAGTTTTTGATGAGCTCCATCAGCGTCTCGAAGGCCGCCAATCGCAGATTCGACTGATTGCTGTCCACTCTGCAAGTGACAAATTATAGTATTCCGTTCACTGAAAAAATAGTTTTTTCTAAAAAAAAACCTCCCACAGTATCGCCCTCGTTTACAAAGAAAGCCAATCTTACCTGTCAGTCGTCTTGATCAGCTCTCCAATCATCGGTTCGAAGCAGGGCGAGAGCACAAAAGTCTCTGGCTGGCCCGATGCGTCCGTTCCCTGGGCCACTGCCTGCTCATAGGCCGCCTTCGTCAGAGAAACAATCGCCTGCAATAAATTGTACTTATTAATTTTTTTATAAATTTAAAATGTCTAAGACAGAGATCGACTGAAAAAAACGTACCCAACACACGTTCGTCGCTACTCGCGGCTCCTGCTGCAGAGCACCCGACATGGCGGGGAGGAGTGTCTGCAAGAACAGGAAAGGTATTATAAATTGACTAGTAAAAAAAACAAGACAACGTGCATACAATTTTTTTTTCAAGCACAAGAATTATCACCGTACCTGCAACACCTGGGGTCTCGTGACCACTTCTCCACAAATCTCACACATTCGACCAATGGTCCACGCAGCGGTGTCTCGAACGTGCACCTGAAAGGGAAAGTTTCGCATTCATTCATAGGTAAAATTATAGCAACGTGCAAAAAAATCATAAAATGAGAAACTACATCTACAATAATTCGATATGAATATAATGCTTACATTGGAGTCGGACATGGCCTGCACGAGAGGCGTCATTGCCTGCTCCACGAGGGGCACCAGCTTCACCGGATCAGGTCCGTCCAGGATCGATCTGCAACCAATCGATAAAAATCACTGCTAAACGTGTAAAACCGTACCCGAAAGCCATGATGGCCGCCTCTCTGTACTGCCACTTGGGAGAGGCAAAGTGTGCGAGGAAGGGAAGGACGGATTCGATGACGTCATTTCCGACAGTCTGGGCCAGCAGCATGATGCACACTCCGGCTGCCTTCGAGGGCGTCCAGTCGTCATCGTCATCCGCGTCATCTACAAACAATATACCAAATTATTTCGTTTCACCAGTATACTCGATCGAGTTAATAAGACAAAGAATGTAATATTACTGTATGAAATTGGAAATTCGCATTAGGAAAATACTGAATTTCTCACCTTGATCGGCCATAGTCTCAAGCAGGATGGGCGAAAGATGAGAGACGGCGCCCTTAGCATAGTGGCGACTCGTGTGCTCCGGCACTCGGCCATTTTCTTGCGCCTGTAAATAGTAATTGCGATAATTTATCGAGCATCACCTGGCATTTCGTCATATGAAGACCGATAAGATTATGAAATTGTATCATAATGTTCGTTACCTCCTCTGCCTCTAGTCCTAGGGCGATCTCCTCCTCGCACACATTCGACCAGAACTCGATACCCTGCAGTCCCACGTCCGACGACTTGCTACGCATCGCATCCACAGAGATCTGAAATCGACACACATTTTTTTCCCTTTCCGGCTAATTTAAAAGCAGTCGATCCTTACAGGAGCTGCGGATAGTCGCTTGATACCAACAGCAACTTTACCATTTCTAATGTAAAGCATTCATGGCAGCAGGGGGCAGGGGCACTGTGCGAATTGGGACTGGGATTTTTCGGGGTTCTGTGCAAAAGTCAAATAGTGAAAAATGCAGAGCTCATTTCACTTTTTTTTAAATAATACGGCTCAGGAGCTGTGTGCAAAAGTAGTAGGCGATCGGGGGCTAGCTGCAAAAGGCCTCGGATAAGTGCTGCTCACGTGTGATTTAAAGAATCGGAAAAATAATTATAGTTTATTTTGAATATATAACTCTAAACTAACTGGGAAAAGTGCAGCGCTCATGTACGATTCCATGAATTGGTAGTAAAGTGACATGATTCGGACGAGGCATTGAAGAGCAGCCACCTTGACCTGAAACACGACAATATTAGAAATATATTCGAACGAGCGTTTAAAATATCGGAATGTTGAGAATGTAAATTGCATCACAATGATAAAGGTGAGATAGCACTATAGTATAAATAAAAGACTACTCACCATTGGATCAGCACATTGCGTTGCCTCGCACACAACTTGCATGATGATATTGCGCTCAGGCTGCAATGAATCACATGTGAGCAAAAATCTTCCTGTTGTTCACAGCATATTGAGTAGTGTGAGAATAAATTGTAATCATATCCAACCTCGTTGCTGAAGTTGTTCCTCGTGAATTCGAGCGAGTTGAGGAGAGCATTAGTGGCTGCCAATCGGACTGCCGTTGCCTGCTCCTTCTTCATACCAAAGACGATGGCGGTGAGAATCGCGTTCGCCTGCGTCTCCAGCACCTAAATAAAATAAAATTTAGTTTTCGTTTGTGTACCTTTAAAGGGTATATGTATCACGAAAAACTAACGGTCGCTTCGATATCCTGGCAGATGTATCCGAGTGTCTCGAGAGTCGCCTCCTTGATCTGCTCCGTCGACGCCGGATTCGTAACCGACTGCATCAGGCCATTGATGATGTCTGGCCACAACTGAAAATTGATTTAATTTAAATTTTGAATGCGACAAAAAGGTGATGATGCTACTCACAATCAGTTCATCCTATTTCCCTACTCAATTCTTTACTCACTCCATGCGGGATCTCGGCGCATGCGATTGCAGCGACGCACTGGGCGGCAATCGAGGGACGGAAACCTTCCGTTCCCAGCGCCGATGTCACTTGCTGTTTCACGTGAGCGCGAGCGTCCGCAGGAAGAACGATCCATCTAGAATAAATGTTATTATATTGAATTTATAATCCAAATTTCACATCAACTTACCGCTTGCAGTGCGCCTCCTTGATGGCTTCGTCCTTGGAGTAGAGCACATTTTTCAGTTGAAGACCGGCGGCCTAAAAACGCGAGTTAGTTTGGATGTCATCATCATGACGATATTTTACAATGGAAAAGGCTCACCTGTCGCACGTGAGATTGCAGCTCAGTCTGACGCAGAACGACTGAGAGTTCTTTGACGAAAGTGCACTGGAAAGAGAAAAAAATGATTCACGCAATTGATAAGAAATCGAGCTTCAAAAAAAAAAAGGATCATAATAATAAATTATGCAAACCGTACAAAGTCTGTGGTGGAGGCTTGCTCGAGGAACTCTAGAGCCCGCTTCTGATCCTCGGGATCTAAAACATGAGATGTATAAACGATGTGAACTCGGGGGGATTGACGAATCCGTCCACGTGATAAATCACTAAAAAAAATGATATTCATTTTAATCGTTTTCTAAGAATAACAAACTCTAAAATGTGTAATAATCGTTAAATAAAGACGTAAACGTCAACAGCTCAGAAACTTTAGACACGCATAAAGTGCTCTAAAGGAATGCATTTTATGAACTTACTTTGCGAGATGGTCTTCTCGAGCACTTGCACAAGCATCGCCGACATTGTGAGTTGAGGAGGCAATCAGTCCAACTATCGAAACCTGGACCGCGCCGTAACGCCTGACTGTTAAAAGATGATTACGAAAGAATGAATGGGTTTGAAACCGAAATGAGTGAATTTAAAAAATTAAGTTTTCGCGGAGACCAAGTGAACGAACATAAGTATTTAACCTTGATCTCCGAGAACCAAAGAAGTGCACCGGAAGTCAAAACAACCGATTAAAATAAATAAATTGTAAGAGATTTGCGAAATACCCGCGAAAATTTGAATAGCATATCTACGTCTTCTATCGCTAAGTGTGAGGGAATTCCGTGCGAGACCAATATGAGAACAACTTTCGGAGTAGGGAATGTTCACCAATTCACCACTCACCTCAAATACCGTACTTTACACCATAATTTTTCAAAATAGCACCATGTCTTGTGCCACAATATTTATTTGTTTGTTTTCTTTCTTTGAGGGACAATGTGACAAGCCAACACAACCTTCTCTCGAATTTTAAGAACTATTTCGGTGCTTATTTCGGGATATTTTTTTTATAGAACTGAGTATCGATATTTTAACAGTATTTCTCGTCATCCTCTCATGCAAATAAAACATCCATTGAAAACTGAGTCATCTCATCAATATCAATAGGGCTATTCTAGCATGAGGGCCCTCTCACAATAAAGGAACCGATCATCTGCACGAGAGACCACGAGAGAGGGTGAGAGACGCAGAGACAGACAGAAAACTAAGCGAACTCATACAAGTGAATCACTGCTACCCACGTTCACTCTCTCTTCTCTGCACTCTCGTCTCCGCTAATACAATGAGCGAATTCATTATCATTCACAACTTATCGCCAGATCGTGCTGTTCTCTCCACTCAAACTTTAGTTTTCCCAATTCCCATCTACGCATTCTCAATTTCAAATGCTATCTCACCTACTGTAATTCGTGTCTTCTCATTAATTGATTAAATTACTGTAAGCCCCTCAGGCATGAACCAGCAGCATTTATTGATCGTGCTTGTTACCGTACCAGTGATCGCCTTGGCGCTGCAATGCTATACAGGTGAGATCGAGATGTCGACATTTTCCCAAGATCTCAGTTTCCGTTTGCTTTTCTCTCAACGATTCAATGATCTCAACACATGATTCCATAGACCGGTCGAACTTCAAGAAAGGGGTCATGGGTGAAACAGTGTGTAATATCGAGAGGGAGTCTCTTACTCATGTCAGGGAAGTGGCATGACCTCTTCCTGGAGGTTTGGAATCATGTGTAAAGTTCAGGAACAACCTACGTGCGGGGACAGAGCGTCGGCACCGACAAAGCTGTGCGTTTTTTTCTCAATCATTTTCTAAACATTTTTTTTGCGAAGTACAAACTATGTATTAGCCGATTGTTTAGTAAGTTTTCCAGTCAAAGTGTTGAGAGTGTAACCACTCTACTCTCACTTTTTACCTCCTTTCCGCTCTCCATCCAATCTCCCGACAAAATCTGACAAATCGTTCTCACTTTTCCAATTTCACCTCTTCCAACGATAATTTGGCGTTGAAGGGAAAATATAGCATTTACAGTAAACCGGTTTGAAAGTTTATGGTTACTCGTCTACCATGCCTAGAGTAGAGATCAAAGATCAACCGAGCCAAATTGCTGTCAATGCTCGACCATGCAATCTAGAAGACTATAGACCAAAGATCAAAGATTTCTTCCAGGCGTGCAATGGAGCGGGTGAATACTGCTACAACATGACGGGAGATCTCTCGGATCTCACAAGACTCACTCATGCTGGATGCTCCGCCACCAGATGCTTTGTTAGTTTAGATCGCAAAATCTCCAGAAAGGGTTCAGGGACGAGAGTGTGTGTGTGCAAAAGTTACTAAGTGTAATTGTCTTCTTTTCACACACCTACTCTCTCGAACATGATTCCTTTCTGGAGGTTGCTTGGAACATTTTTTCTGGACGTATGAGAAAGATACAATTGGGCAAATGGAAAAATGACGTCATCAAATCGTTCTCAAAACAAACCTATAAATATCTTACTCATCTCTACTCTAACAGTTAACTCTTTGCAGATCGCCCACAACAAGTGCATCGAGCAGAATCTTTTCGGAAAGGTTCGTTTGTTTTCGTAGACCAACCTCCACAGACCGTTAGGAAGCGGGCGAGAAAGAACAAAACGAACCCTCTCATGTACACTGACACCTCTCTGGATGATAGGAAGCACGTTTCCTTGTATTTCATAAGATGACGAAATCTTTTCAGACGGTTCGTTTCTGCTGCTGCAACACTGGTGATCTGTGCAATTCCCGATCCACGGTGAGTGCAACAACTACGAATAGTCTCATTTTCGGTATGAATTAAATTTCAACTTGCCAAAAAAACTAATGCTGAGCCCTAAATTACAAAAAAAACTACATCCTAAAGTTCATCGTAAATACCAATTCTCTTCAGAATGCGTCATTCATCGACCGTACCAAGAACCGCGTTAAAGACTTCCTATCAGGATTCGGAAAATAAAAAAAGTGTCCCGGAATATTATGAAACGGGTTAATCGATAAATAAATTCAATACAAGCAACAATGAGACAAGCATTTGATGCCTCTTTATTCGTCAGATAGTTGTGACTGGTTTCGATTTGATGCCTCAAGTCGATCCAGTTCTACCACAGCTTGAACCTTTTCTGAAGAGGGAGAAGCGTTTGATTCGGTTTCTTACAGTACCCCAACCTTTCCCTCGTTGTCCAATCCCTCTCTTTCCATTTTCTTCAGTTGTGCGAGTAGGAAGATATTTATCATCTTGAAGTTCGGACGGAGATGCGCCTCCAAGATACACTCCTGAATAGGTACGGTAGGTCATATTGTATACGAGGGATACGGTAAGTACCGTACCTTCATGAGTCCTCCGATTTCCTTGGGCATTTCTCTCGGAGGAGCCAGTCGGAAACCATTCTCAACGACCTTCTTGTAGACCTGAATTTCAAAAATATTTTCTGAAATAAAATCATTCCTCGATACCTCATCAGCGTTCCACTGGGCGTACGGTGTCTCATACGGTACGACGAAGAGTTCGAAGAGCGTAATGCCAAAGGCATAGACGTCCGTTGCCTGAATACGGTAGATTGAAGGGGTGCTGTATCTACTGTATACCTTATTGACGACCGAACTCTCAAAGATATCAGGAGCAATCCAGCGGAGATTCATTGGCTTGTCGATATCGATCTTGTAGTTGCGCGTCTTGCGAGTGAGTCCGAAATCAGACACCTATAATGAGCGTTGAGAAGAACACAACATGGCCGCGTGGCGCAATGGATAACGCGTCTGCCTACGGAGCAGAAGATTGTAGGTTCGATCCCTACCGTGGTCGTAATTTTTGCCGCTCTCACCTTGGCGACCGTGTCGATGAGTAGATTTCTGGCGGCGATATCTCTGTGAATACAACCCTTCGAATGGAGATACTCAAGTCCCGATGTTGCCTCTGAGGCGATCTTGGTCCTGAAATATTAGGACCAATTTCATGGTTACTGTACTCTGTTGCTACCCTATCTCATCCAACTCACCTCTTGTAGATGCTGAGGTTAGGATTCGCTTGAAGATGGGTATCCACCGATCCTCCCTTGATGAACTCCATGACCAGGTAATACGGCTGAACAAATGATATATAGATCGATATTCCACAACTAAACCAACCATGTTATCGTTGCACACTCCGTAGAACTTGGTAATATTGGGGTGATCGTACTCCTGATACGGTAGGATTAAAGATCTACCGCAATCATAACTACAGTATACCTGCATAACTCTGGCTTCCTTCCACAGTGCCAGGGAAGCGTCATTGTCAATCTCCGTCAACATCTTGGCCGCAACCTACAGTAATCAATCATTCATACCAATCTACCGTATTCCACTTCATTACCGTAATCGGTTTCTGTCTCGGGTAGGTCAGCTGAGCCAGATAGACAACTCCGTACGATCCACTTCCGAGTTCCTGAGGTGTTGATTTCAGTGGGCGGAGTCAGTGAGTAGGCGTGGAACAATGTGGGCGGAGTCAATGTAGGCGTGGAACAGTAGGCGTGGAACAATGTGGGCGGAGCCAAAGGATTCACCTTCTGTATCGTAATCATCTTGTGCCTCAATTCCCATGCTTTTCTTCTCACAGGATTTCCCAGTGTAACTTCCATATCGTCAGAGATGTTAATGGGAATCTTGCGAATCTGAAATCACGATTGATTGACTTACAGTACTACTGTGAGCTACCGTATACCTGATAGTAGTCCACGAGAGCAGTCACATTGTCAAACTCCCGATCGCAGATTTGGAAACCAGTGGGGACCTCTTTTATGATAGCGTTAACAATCTGCGGGTTTGGTACAAGTTTGAGGTGTTTTAGTACACATTCCAACCTTGTGACCCGAACGAACAGAGAGTAGAATACTGTCGGGAGAGTTTAGTACCACTAAATCTTTCCGCAGCAGGTACTGTCCTTCTTCCTGTAATTAGAGTACCAAATTCCGCTCCATTTCCTAAGCTCCGCCCACCTTCACTAGATTCGCCGTGTCTTCATTGGGAAGATTTCCATGCCAGTAGTCGAGGTCCATGTAAGCCGGCAGAACTTCTTGCTGGAAGTCACGAGATCAAAGAACATATCATGAAAAACAATTAACCTCAGCTACTACTGTTTTCTTCGTACGATGTTTCACTGGTTTCGATGGTGATTTTGCTTCCTGAAATCAAAATCGATTAGAATATAATTAGAGCAGGGTATACTGTACTTCCATTTACAAAAAAAGTAAGTTGCAGTAATCCCTCACCGCAGATCCCCTCTTCTCCACAGACGTGATCTTCTTATTCTCCTTAGATCCTCTTTGCTCCTTAAAACTTTCTATCAATGTCATCTACAGTATCTCAAATACAGTACTCAAACCAATCAATATTACAGTATACCTTGGATGCAGCTTTCTTCGGTTTCGAGCTGCCCTTCTTCTTGGCCTTCTTTGGCTTGTCCTTTTCTGGTTCCTTCTCCTTATCAGAGGCCGAGGATGACATCTCTTTCTGAAGATCAAATATCAAATTCTGAAAGAGGCAGGGCAGTTACCGGTTTGCCCATTGTGGAAGCGATCGACTACTCGAGACGACGGGAGAGGGAGTGAATGAAGGGTCAGGAAGAAGTGGGCAGAAAGAGATTGGAGACATGCAAAATAGAGATAAATGAACATAAAGAGAAGAAAACATCTGCAGCGATGTTGTCAAATCAACTCATTTCGGTACTACGACTGATCACAATCCCAGCATACGGTAAGTGCATCGTCCGAACGCAACTCTAAAGAACATTCGAACCTACTATTCTTCATTTCACGTGCTTCGACCATCGTAATCGTTCTCGGCCCTCTCCCTCCCCTACCGTAATCCTTGCCATCTTAATGTCGTCTATCACGAACTGACCATATCTCCGAAGTTTAACTTGAGTGGAGATATTCCGTCACCATGATAGATCATATGGATTGTCTCTGTCCAAAACTACTCGCATCATTTCAAAATCTTTATTCGAAACATGCGAGACGTGTAAAACTGTTCGGCAAATGTTCACGTAAAACGTTCAACGGTCGAAATTGCAATCGACGAATATTAAATGGGGGTCATTTTTCACTCGCAAATCGGATGAAACCCGTACTCAATTATTAAAGAGGGATACGATAAAGGAAAGCGAAATTCGATCGATAATAGTAATAGCTTGATAAAAAAGCTCGGGAAATGCTTGAAGGAAAAAAGGGATGAAAATTGAACACAACAAAAACACGATATGTGTGCATGTGAGATAGAGTGAATTATCTATGCTATAGAGAAATCCAATCAACAACAAGAAAACAGTAGTGATCTATCGAACGCACACAACAATCATACGAAATCTCACAAAGGCATCACTCGAGACACAAATGCATGCGGGGTGGGGTCTTGCACGGAAAGTCTTAGTTGCACCAGAGTCAATAAATCTGATAAATCAATAATCCTAGCGTAAATACAAAACAATGAAGTGGAGGCTAGCGTGAATCAGTCATGGAAAATCCCGGAAATAAAACGTTTCCACACTCGTGTAGTACTCGATTCTTTCTCGCCGTTTCTACTCACTGGTTATTTTGGAGTTAACAAAGATGGGGGATGGGATATCAGGGGGGAAGGGTGGAGAGATCAAAGATCAACTCTGCTCGCCCTACTTCCCGGCTCGGGAGAGGGTCGCGGCTCGTGTGCAAAGTCCTCAGTATCGTCGTCTTCTGGCGTCTGAAAACAATCAATGGCGTGCTTATTAGAATTCGTAAATAAAAGTTTCTAAATATCCGGAAACGTGCTTCAACCAACTCCCTGTATTTATGGGTTCCTAAAAGGAAGTTCCGAAACGTAGTATCACCATCACTTTAACAATAGTTTTCTTCTAAAGCGCTTTAATCTACCGCTCATCGTTTCCCCACCCTCACCTTATCCATATCTCCCTCCTCTCCCTCCTCATCTTCTTCCTCCTCCTCCTCCTCCTCCTCTTCTCTCTCCTCCTCATCCACCTCCGTCAGTTCGCAATCCGCCAGCTGATCCTCATCGTCGTCCTCCTCACTCTTTCGTACCGTCTGAATTCAATATCTCGATCTACCGTAACCACGATGTGCCAGTCATTCATCTGCTCCACCGTACCTCGGCCGTCCGCACATCTTCCTCCTCCTCCACCTCACCGCCTCGCCTCGATCGCTTCTGCGAGAGGATGGAGCTCTGTAATGGGGAAATGATTTTTATATTCTCTATTCCAGTCCTTTCTCTATTCCATTCGAAATCCATTAACCAAAAATTAGGGATTTCCAACCGACACTTGACTGAAAATGAGCAAAGTTTTCCGCAAAACTATTCATTGTTTTTGTGCGCAGAGTCTCGATTCATAGGTCAAAAGGGGTTTTCGCAAGTTCGCAATTAGCATAGGGCGGGAGATGTAAACAGAGACCTTCATGTGTCTGCCCTGCACTCTCTCGCTATGTTAATCCGGTTTACATGCAAAGCGCAGAAGTGCCTTTCTTCGCACGCGAAGACCTATGTCTTGATTTGATCGCCCATATTCCCGTGTGTGAAGGAGTCCTCACCTCTCTTCTCTGTCCCAATATTCCTGTGCCTACTCCTCCTAAGCTCTCCTTTCCTCCGCCACTTCCCACTCCGGGCGGCATCGTTCCCGTCGATCGTCTCACTATTCTCATCGAATCCAGACGACTGAAAACAGCAAATTCAATTTCCATATCAATACAATTCCTACGTCCACAAATCAAGATTGTTCAATTTCAATGTCCAAAATTCAAAATTGTTCAGTTGTTTTCAACAGCTAGCAATACCGAAAGTATTGTTCCCCACACCGTTCTATCTCTCACATACAGCAATCATAACTCCAATTGACCTTCTTCCCCTCTCCCTCGGTCCCTCCTCCTTCTCCTCTCGCCCTCCCTCTCCTCGCTCTCCTCCCTTCTCATCCCGCTCATCATCGTCGTCCTGTGCTGACGAGAGACGACGCTGAAATAGACAGAGATCAAAGATCATCTTCATTTTCCCCTCCACCACAACGTTTTCATCGATAAGTGCAAAACAATATGATGCCGTATCAGCAATACCCTATAGTATGGACACTGTGTCTATAGCATGCACAGTATCTACAGTTTACGGTAGGAGCTCTCACCCTAATACCGTATCAACAGTGCCCCATAGTAAGAGCATTGTGTCTACAGTACCCCAAAAATGGTAAGGACGCTGTATCTACAATATACAGTAGTTCCTCTCACCCTGAGTGGTGTCGCCATGAACGAGATGGAGTCGGTGATGCTGGTGTACTCCTCGTTCCTCTGGTGTCTCACCACCGTCTCTTTACGTGGCCCTATGCCCGCGCCCGCCACTGCCTGCAATTCGAGCGGGATTACGATTTTTTGACGAGAACTCGGCATCTCTCAGGATCCGGGAAGCCTAGGGGATTACCGAATTACAATGAGCTTATGGAACGAGCGAGGATTACGATAGCCGTCTATAGGGGACTACCGTACTCCGGGACTTGGTTACGGTACCCACATGTAGCAGTCCTCCGGTAGTATCAAGCGCAGCGAGCGATCCGAAGAAGCGTGCCGAGTCCTTGTTGAGAGGAGTTCCCACTGAGAGACCACCACTCGTGGGAACGGGAGAGACCGCGCCACAACTGCGGTCGGTGATGCTGCCTAAAAGAGAGGAATAGAACAGTAAACGAGTACAACTTGTCACTGGTAAGTAACAGCGTAACCACCGTGCAAGAATTATTTTTTAATTGCTCAATGAATGGTGGACAATGTTTGACAACCACAGTATTTCATCGAAAATTCTACTGTATCACTTAATAAATAAATAAAAATCGTACCCGTTCCGCACACGGTAGCCGTCCGCTTTCTCGGATAGGCGACGAAATGGGGCGCGCCTGCAATTCGACATACTGTAGTTTCCATCGCATCCCTCTTTATATCAATCGATATCTACCTTACCTCCAGCCACAGCACTGCACGTTCTGGCGGTGGTTCTATCACCCGCACTCTCCTTCCTCTTCTCAGTTCTCTCCTCCTCCTCCTCTTCTTCCTCTTCCTCAGTAATCACTTCATCCTCCTCCTCATACTCTTCCTCCTCGTCGTCAGGAACCAACTAAAAAAATCCGTCAAATCATATTGAATACAGAATGCACTGATGACTCATACAATATCTAAAAATATTATTTCAATTGCTAAAAGGGTTCTACGTATTATTTATAACAAAAATGTCCGTTCTGAAAGCACCGCGTTGCGACTCAAATCTCACAGGGAATTCGAAATTATTCGGTTCGTCAATTCGAATACATTCTCTCAATTGTTAGATTATCCTTCCTCAATCGTCCATCGTAGCAACAAACACCAAAGTTCTATCATTCACACTCACATGCAGTTTGGGTGCGATCGGACTAGGGGGCGCTCCGAGCTGGGGATAGAGTGTCTGCAGCCCGCCCATTCCCATCTGTGCAGCAGCTGCAGCCTGCTGCTGCGACAGCGTCGACAGAACGGTCGTCAGATTGCGCATCGCATCCAGAATGTCCGCCTAAAGAATACGTTGCATAACCGTTTCTCAAGATGGGAATCTCATCAGAAAACAAAAAAAAAGAAAGTAAGAAAACGGCCCTCCCGCATCGTCCCTAGTTACAGGCAGATTGCCGCTACAGCTTGATAATGAGAGACTCGCATCTTCCAACTGCACTAATATTTGATCATTGGTGAGATACCATTACAATTTAACTTCATATTCCCTCCTCTTACCGTACCCCCGCCATAACTTGACGCCCGAAACTGGCAGGCAAATTACCGCTACAGTTTGATCATGAGAGACAAATACATATATCAATTGCAATACAAGTCCGTGTCGTGCGTACAGAATACCATAACATTTAAACCTCATTTCTCCCTCCTCCTACCGTAATCCTACCGTACACCCGGGATCAAGAGATTCCCCCCTCCTCTCACCTGCGTCCTCTCCATATTCTCCAGTCGCTGCTCCACATCGCCCATCGTCGACTTCATGTACTTGTCGTGCGTCGACAGATCCGTTATCCCCGCCATTATTCGCTCCGATCTGAAAACGAGTGATTGCGTAGGGATGCTGACATCAGGCCCGAAACAATGACAATCCGTGAGCCCAAATCAAGCTTTCTTAACAGTTTCGATACAGTTCACTCTATAATACCGTAAAGTAACACAAAATTTATCATAAAAGTATATATAAAGTAAATTTTACTTTGAAATAATACAAAGTAAAACGTACGCTTCAGCAGTCCTCCTCATTCTCTCCTCATTGCTCGTCTCCTTCGTGCGCGCCTTCTCACGAGCCATGTCTGCAATTTCACCGCGTCATTATCGATCGATGGCGCCTACAGTACACCTCCCTATCGTAGTACGTGACAATTTAAAACCCTTACCTTCCATACACTCCTCCTCAAAGTCGTGCAGCTTCTCTACTTGATCGGATGGTAAGAAGAGTTCTGAATGTAAAAATTATAATTTTCCGACTCATCTGTACAGTAGATTAAGAATTCGACGCACTTCTAGTATAAAATCATGAGGTAACAACAAGAAACTGCCAGGACGAAACGAGAATCAGGACATCACCAAGAGAAGTGCGACACCCTAATAAAACGGCTCTAGTCGCTAGCACATTCACACAGCTCCCTCATCTATATTCATTCATATTCGATATTAATTTTTTGTCTTTAATTTCCGTCACACCCTTCGAGGGCTTTGGATTTTTTTGCCACAGGATTTTTTTGCCTTTGATTTAGATTTTTTTGAGTGCAAAGTGAACATACTGAGTGAGTGGTCGAACATATTCCTCTCCTCTTTACTCCCACTCTTCTCCGAGCCCAACTCCTTCCGAGTGCACATCCATCGACTGTACTTCACGCACTGTAAGAGATTTTTTATTTATTATTTTTTTCCGTCAGAGAAAATGTACAAGAAAATGAACTGTGAATGGGACAGAAAAAGGATGATTTGCCATCAATATCTTTTCAAAACTATTTTTTCTCGAACGACACAGACTACGGAGCGTGATTACATCAGTAAGTGACTGTACTTCACGCACACCTTCCATCATTGAAACTTAAAAAAAACCAATACTATTTTCCGAACAATAATGACTACGGCGCGTGGTGTCAATACCTTATCATCTGCAAAACATTTGCCATCAACACCTTCGCAATTAATACAGACTGCGATATACAGTAATACATTACAATAGATAAAATTATCCGTACCAGCCACACGTGGCAGACGACGGTGAAGGGCGGAGGCAGGAATGGTAACGCCTCGAACTCCATGACCTGCAATCGATCAATAAATTCACTATCGTAATTACATACTAGAACTCAGATACCACAAAGGAAATGTTGCAAGATCTAGGCAAAGAGGGTGTTAGTATTCCCCCTGGATCGCCTACAGTAATCCCAAACCTACCGTACCTGTCTGTATCGCTGGAAGAGCCAGATCTGCTGCGAGATCTCGTCGGTTGCGTCGAAGATGTGACTGAAAAAAAAGTTGTTCCATTATTCTTTCCAACACCATTCTCATCGCTAACCCACAATGAGATGCTAACATAACTCCCGATTGAAACCAGAATTATGCAGGTCAGAATCAACTAGTGCCAATTTCAACATCCACAACTGATGAACTGCGCAGCTTTCGATCCTGCGGCGGAAAATTGATAAAACCAACTTGAAGATGGCGATGAGCATGCTGATGAGGAGGATGTTCGCTATGAGAAGGAAGATGGTCATGAGGAGGGGCGGAATCCAGTAGCCAGGCACACAAGTGTTTGATGCCTGCATACATAAATGTAATACAATTATCAAAATATGATGTAATATATTAGGTGCTGAAGCGTGAGCGCAACCCTCACGTTCAAGACTACACATTGACCGAGTGAAAAACGGATATCACAGTTTAAGATCTTCAATTTTAAATAATTCTAGGAGAAAAAGAAATGTTATCTGAAAGTACCTCGAAGAACTGGTCATCGTGCAGCGAGATGTTCTGCTCTTGGTGCTTGTCCCAGGCTGAAATTGGAGCAATCAATAATAGTTGTATCTACAGTACCCCTAATCGACAGTCTCTCCTCTACCGTACCTTCATCTCCGCACTGATCGATCTCGTCCGCGTACACTTCTCCGTACAACATGAAGTAGGGCTTGTAGAAGATGTTGCGCACCTGTAATCGATCGATAACAGAGGAATACTGTAGTCAAGAATGCGAAGTGCGTCGATCGATATCCTTCGATGTTACAGTGTCCGTTGCCCCCTACCGTACCAGCAGCCAGTGGAACTCCTCGTTGGGATAGGAGATGGACTGACGGGCGAGACCGAAAGCGAGCAGGGAGACTACCAGCATGACAACGATGTAGGTCATGTTGACGACCTGGAAATTATCGATCACTTCGCATTACTATCGTCGACATCTAGCGTAGCCAAATTTGCTTCAATAAAAAAGCCTTTCTACCGTAATACTAATGCAATAAATAGTCGATCTCCTCTACCGTACCATCTTGCCGGCCATCGTGATGTATGGTCCGAGTCGGGGATGGACACTCATGTAGTCCAGCATCTTCATTGTCCACAGTACCGAATCGACCGCGAGCACAACCCGACCGTGACCGACCATCCTGAGGGGGGAAATTGTTCTTCTATGAAATATCTACTATTCTCCCTTCAAAGATACACCATGTTCGGTCGCTTTCTTACACAAAATCTTCTATGAATTGATTATGTACTTTTTGATCCTCGCTCGTCGACTCATCGAGTTACTGCGTCAACTTTACTGTAATACCGGCAGAGCGCAGCACCAATTCACCCGGTTCTCCGCTGAATTCGATTATCATCGTTCAACTATGCCCCCCTTAACATATATTCATTGCGTGTCCCCATCGCATGCAAACTCTACCACTAATTGATTATGTGCATTCGTAAAAATTCCGTTTCATTCTCGTTTCTGTCAGTCGTCGTGAGCTGTCCCTCTCCATTTTTCTCTGATGGAGAAGGGACTTCCCTAGTTCCCCGGACCCCCTTGTCTTTCTACCAACGACTCTACAAGATCGGAATCCCCGTCCTAGCCGGCCTGGTCACCGTGGATGGGTATGACCGTTTGATGTTGGCTACTCAGATACCAGTTTCGCTAATTCTCAATTTGATTGATGATTCGAGCTTGGTGGACTCAAGTGGAAGAAAGATGCGCCATCCGTTCGTCAGGACTGCCTTCAGCCTCACGTAACCTCCCCTTTCCTCCTACGTCCATGGTCCTAAGAGAGATCTCGTCTATTCCTCCAGCAACTTCAAAGAAGATAGTCTGTGAATGGAAAGAAGACCGATCCTCTACCCCGACCCCAGCCGAAATGATCCGTGAATACTGAGAAGAATGATCCTGACCCCTGAAACCACATCCTCACCTGACGTTACCGTCTGACGTGATAAACATTGTATTAACACTGTATTCGTAAAAATGCTGAAGAGGGAGGATTGAGTCTCAGCGTCAACTTGATTGTAATATGTACAGAGTGCAACCTCAACTCACCCGGTGCTCCGCATCGTGAATCCGATGATGAATATGAGAATGGCCAGCACCGTGATCGTATTCCAGTAGTTGTAGAGGAAGAATTTCGCCTTCTCCTTCATAGGTTTCATCTCGGACATGAAGAACTGCAATGCAATCGATTACAGTTTAGCTAAAACATTCCAGAAGATAAGAGTAGACAAAAATGCATTCTCTACAAAACAGGGCTAGTTTACTAAATACTTTGTTATCCTAGAGCCAAGCCGGCCATTCGGGGTTCAAACACTCCTCACTATTGACCAGTCACATTTCAGCTGCAGGCTTTTGCTATCAAGTTATAGTCTTCCACGTACACTAATCCGCCTCCTAGTGTGTCTTCAAAAATAAATAAACCCTCACCTTCCTCACATACTCCATTCCGAATACAATGACATACGCGAGCAGTCCCCACTCGATCCACGATGGTTCGGGAGGAGATTTGATGAGGAGCACGTAGGAAAAGAAGAAGAGGAAGATGAGAAAGGCCAGAGTCCATGACCTGCAAAGCGATATATTAATAGATTACAGTATGCATACAGTATCCTTCTTCGCGATGACGCCATTACTATAAAAAAAACATTCAAAACTCACCAGAAAGTCGTCACTGGCGACGTGTAGAATTCGTACAGCCGACGGCGGATCTTTATCTTCTTCTAAAATAGGACTGATTTATTCCTCTATTTACCAACCGTGTCCTCCATGTATCCTAACTCTAAATAACAGAACCAATACCATCGACATTTCTTCACAGGAACAGATTGCGTGGGTACCAAAGTTGGATATGCCGACACCCTTCTATCATTACAATCAGATCTCTTCATCACTCACCATTCGGGGCACACTATTTCCAATCCTGAATATGTCCGGCCTCTCAATCTCCTCTCCCCAACTCTCCTTCCTCCTCGCCTCGTCCTCATCCCATCCCTCGCCATGCGCATCCACCGCTGCTGAAATAACGTTTATTTAGAATTTAAAATATTTTCAAACGGTGTCCTATCATCATAGACCAAAAGGTATGTTCCAGGGAACAAACCCTGACATCATTTCGGATTTGCGCCTGGTTTAATATCTCTGCTGCAGATTTTTACCAAGCGTCTGCAGATTTTTCTGATGTAATCGGACATGAGCTTTCAGCTAAAAACAAAATTGAGAAAAAATACTTTCAAAAATATTTTCGAAAATATTTTTGAAAATATAAAATTTTGAAAAAAATTTTTTTTCCACATTTTGAGCGCAAGATGGGTTTGCAACATCAAAGTGTGATAATGGATCCGTTTCAAGAGTAACAGACTAAAAATAAAACACTCTAAATTATTCATGGAACATACGATTTTGGTCTATGCCTATCATCAGTTAACCCTAAGGCCATCGCAACATAGATGGCAGAGTGCGTAAGTTACAGTACCCTTGCCTAACTGTATCACTCACACTTGGATCCATACGCGCTGCCGTTGCTCTTCTTCACCCCGTTCGCGGTCGGAATCGACTGACTCTTCCAGTGGTGCTTGTAGTCGACGGGCGGCGGAGATATGTCGCCGCACGGGGATACTGTAATCAGGGGAGATTGAATTATTGTAACCACGGCAAATGGGTTACTGTAGCTGCACCCCAGACTATCTTCTCTGTTTTGAAACCTCCTTTTCATTGTTCTGTTTTGATTTTCTCATTTCAGAGCCCATAAACGCCGATTCGGGAGCGCCCCCCGCAGCCATAACTCCACTTATTATAGCCGTTTCCCCTGTTTATAATCCGTCCTTCTCCTCGTTGCTACAGCATTCTGTTCTCCACACATAGAATGTGCATCTACGTCCTCCTTCTCGCCTGTCTCTCCAGTAAGTTTCTCTCTACTAGGTCGGATTGATTTTAAGGCCAAGCGTCATTTCAAAGAAAAAAGTCTGCTCTCATTCGGCATAGCACCAGTTTCGCCTCTTCGACCATCTTCTCACAATCCCTTTTTTAGTGCCTACCCTTGCGACTGACTCTCCTCAGCCTCCCATCCCCGTGGCTCCGGTTCGACCGGCTATTCAGCCTCCCAGACTACTCAATCTCCTAGTCCCCGATCTATCCGCTGTGAAACCCGCTAAACCGGCCGTTCAACCACCCAGAAAGCGCGATCTCGTGCTCCCTGTACTGCCGAAGGCTGCTGGTACGACATCCAATTTTTTTCCAATCGACGGTTGAAAACTTCTAGCGTATGGTGCCAACAGCTAGTATTTGTTTCGCCATTTTCAAGATCCCTTCCCCAAAACCCATTTCAGTATCCGCACCCGTCAAGAAAGCAGTCGCTCCAGCCCTACCTGCCGCAGGTACGAACCCACATATTCACTTATATGTGCGCCTTTGCACCCCAATTACATGCAATAATTTCACGTCACATTGAAAGCACCACTGTCAAATCTCGTTTCGCCGACACTTGGAAACGATAGGGGAGGAGGAAAATTCAAAAAAATGTACACAAAAAAACAGAATAGACATCATATCATCTGCCCCCGCATTCAGGAGATTCGGAAAAAGCCCAAGATCGTTGTCTGCCCTCCCCCAAGGATCTTCGAACTGCCAAAGCTCAGTGGAAAAAAAGTGGAGACAATGGCCCCCACGGTCGTCGATTCCGCTAGAGGTACTCTCTCACTACTCTAGTAGTTCTCTATCACTACTCAAACATCATTCCACTTTTGCAACATTTTCTTGCCGACCAAATAGAACAATGTAATGAATATGTTTGCAGTCAAACGCATGATGGGCGGCGCTAATTCATGAATTGACTTAAATTTCCCCCGCCCGATCGACGTTTCAGTCTGCCTTGAATGGCAGATGCACAACCATCGATTGATAAAGAACCAGTCATCTCTCAATGTACCATACTTCGCATAGCACATCGTTGAAACGCGACCGTGGCTGTTATCACAATTTAAAAATAATCATTCACGTAGCAGGCCGGGTAGCGCAGTGGTTGTGTGCTAGAATGCGAATCGAATGGTCACAAGTTCGACCCCCCGTGCCTGCAGATCCACCCAACCAAGGGGGTTAAGAAATGTTGGGAGTGATTGGTAAATCACGATCCAAACATGCCCCGAAAGGGGTCCCCGATTCACGTGCACACAACACGAGAATAGCCTCGCAACAGGCCGCTGATCATCTCAGGACAGGCTCTCGTTGCCCCTCAGGCATAGGGGTGGTCGAGACCGCCTTGCGTGTAGAAGACCTAACACCTTTACCTTTTACGTTCATGAAATTATTAGTATGCGCACTCTCTTTATATACCTCGGTGTTTCTCTTACTTTGGCCAGCGGAATGTGTGCTTAGCCGTGGGACGTGTTGATATTATTGTGGGCAAATGTTTGCGAATTTGTGGTACACTCTTCTCCATTATCTAGTCATGACGCAATCTCCTCTATTACCTAGTCATGACGCAATCTCTCTGACCTGCTCTGGTCGGTTTGCCCGTGCCTGCCTCCATGCTCGCCATGCCGTCGTCGCACGTCGTCTTGTGCCGCCGGCGGCGAGACGTGAACAACTGCAGTAATTAATTAAAATAACTAATTTCAATTAATTAATTGAAAGGGAAAAGAAACGCGCACACATCGAATAGTAGACGAGATTCGCATATTGTTGTTTTTCTTCATTTTCGCTCCGGGATCAAGGGAGAACCAAGCATCGAGTGCATCCATTCAGAGATGAAGGCCTACTGCAACCGCAGATCAGCGGGTGCTTTCATGCACTTTTCATATTTACAAAAACAATCATAACTGCTTCTAGGTACAGGTACAGGTACAGATTCATTTTAAAAATAGGGACAATATTTTTTTCTTCTAAATTCATACTCTGCCCCTACAGTATTCCAATTCTATCGTAACCCGAGCGTCCTCACCGATGCCAAATTGAGACTCTGCGTGCTACCGTGCGAGGGGCGTCGGCGACCGTCCTGCAACGAACAAACGAATCAATAAATCTACCGTACATAGTTCTGATTTTTCCTCAACTACCAAAATCTATAGAGTTACCGTACCTCGTCATCATCGCTACTGCTGCTACCAGAGGAGGAATCGGACGAGGATGAGGATGAAGAGGAGGAAGAGGAGGAGGATGACGATGATCCTGGAAAATATATAAATAGTTTGAGATCCTCGATACCCGGTGCACTACTGTTCCATGCAACACACTTCCCGTTACACTCCATTCTTCCATCAATGAAAGCCATTCCCCAAACACAATTCCATTGATTCATTCTCACCCAGTGCAAAAAAATGCCCATTCACGTGTTAGTATTCTCACCACTCGCAATCTGTTCAATAGGCGGCGTTTCTGTACGATTACAGTTAAATGACCTGCTGAATCTGCGATTTTCAGTAGAGTTTCTGCTGCCATTTCGACATGACAATACCGTATACTCCTACCGTACCCTCATTGATGTCGTGTTCGTGCTCCGCCGCAGTCTGCGGCTGCAGCATCAATTCCTCTCTCGACTTGAATTCGAGTGCGAGAATGGAGAGAGGGAAGAAGAGACCGAGAAGCACTTTGATGTTAGAGTGACTGTAAGCACAACGTTGCCACATGATATGATTTTTGATTGCGCATTTTGTCAATAGCGTCACGCAATAAAAAAATGTGCGAATTAAAAATAATGCAGAAACACAAATATCCCTGGGTTTAACTCTCTTTAGAGGCAGCATCTATCGATTCAGAAAAATCTTAGATGGATCGATAATGCTTACCTTCTGATTCGCATTCCCCCGTGCCACAGATCGGCCAGCAGGATCTGGCAGCTACAATGTAATTTATTAATACTTTGTAATAATAATAAACACATTTTAAATAAAAAATATCGAAATATAAAATATCAAAAACTCTCACCATGGATGGGCGAGGAACTGTTTGTTATTGACGACAACAGCGAGCGAAAGGCAGGTCTGAAAAGTTAAATCTATTTCATCTTATCAATACCTCCCGATCACATTATTGACCTACCGCACTACCGTACCTGGTTGCCCCAGTTGCTGAGTTCGTAGGTGAGCAGCTGCAGGGTCTGCGCGTCGTCCGAGTGGTAGCAGTGCTCGAGCAGCTCGAGGGAGAGAGTGCGGAACTCCCTGGTGATCAAGCGTTACGCGTGTTCGACATAAGCACTCTCATAAATTGTTATCGCTAACAACTTGTTATGGAAAAGTTAACTATGGCACATATAACGTTATTTTTTTTAAAAAGAATAAGTTTGCATGGATTCTATTAATTTTAACATAACTATTTTAAAAATAAATCTCACTCTGCATATTTCCTGAGTTCATCGCATATCTCCACCTCTAGATAGTCCTCCGCCGCCTCCTTCGCTAGCGATTTGTAGATGCGGCAAGCGACCAGAGCCTGAAAGAGTTACAAGAATCGCACTTGGCTGAGTAGAGCTGTCCCGTCTAAACCAATGCGAACAGATTCGACCAGGAAGTACACTGCTTCAACGAGCTTACGAGGACAACCAATAGTGGATCAAAACCAATGTTTGTACCGTTTCTGCTCACAATACAAATTAAACTGACCCCAGCTGCTTAATCATTCTGCAGTGACTAATTACAAACAAATCAGAATGGAAGAGGTGTGAAAGAGTTTCCTTATTTTATCCGCTCTCACCTTGGCGAGTGCCTCTTCTCCGTGTTCCCACATTAGCAGCGCCATGTCCTGTCGCTTCGTCAGCACCGCCCACAGCAGCAACTCGCTGACAATTAAATAATAATTATATTAAAATATGAATAATAATATTTATTCGTTTTTATTCTCCAAAAAATGGAAACTTAAAAAAAACATACTGCACACACCACCCTAAAAGCAAGTCAGTAACTACCGATAAGAGGAAATATCAATATACATCTATTTCCAATAGTATTAAGGTTCATATTCATCATCGTCCCACTCCTACCGTAACCCGCGGATCGTTACCGTACCTGAACGGGTACTGGAACTCGTACTCGCTCTTCGAATCCGCCCTGTGCTCCGGCGTGCACGCTTCTGCAATCGATCAATCATTATCCATTCTACAGTAACCCATCCATCAACAGTGCGCAGCATGCGGTGAGCGTGCGGGTGAGAAAGAGAAGGAGGAGGGGACATAGGGGGATAAGACAAAGCGGACAGTCGGAAGAGTGTGCGCTGCAGCTGCTGCAGCAGCAGCTTGCTGTACGACGAGGACGACACTGGGTGGTCGCTCACTGTAGAGTCGTCGCAGCAGTCGGATGTTGGGATCTGCAGCAGCCGCAGCCGCCTCCTCCCACTCCTGCTGCAGCGAATCGTTGCGGAGTCGGATGGACATCGACTCCGACTCCGTTCGCGCATCTTTCCGATGAATGTTGATGGGCGTACGTTCGGACGCAGAATCTGTGCGCACTGAACCATAGAGAAGGAGAGATCAAAGATCAGCGCCCGGTTAGTTAGCCGATTATCCTTTAAAATAAGAGGGGGCGAGTCACAATCACTATGGTAGGCAAGCATTTTATCTCTACACACCTTCGAAAAATGGTCTTGTTAGATAGTAAGGTCATGCAAGCGGTCATACGTTAGCTGGGATTTATTCGTAGAGGGGCTTTTAATATATCGAAAAAAACTAAATCAGGAAATCTAACAAAATTTTTTTAAAAGAAAACAAACGAACCATCGTCCGGTCCCTCAAACGGCAGTCCATCTTTCTCGTCGACGCCCAGTGAGCGAATGGGACGGGGCTTCACGAAGTTCTGAGATGGAAAAGGTAAAGGTTAGGTTGTTCCATGTCAAGCGATTTTAGCTACCACGCTAGATGGGGCAAGCCGGTAAGCAAGGTACAAGACATTTAATAAGATAACCTGAAAGAGGAACAATTGTTTTCCCCTCCGTTACCCATTTCTTTCTAGCACATTCAGTGGCATCGAATCACCGGGGTTCTTCCCATACATATTCTTTTACTAATATTTCCGGAAAGTGCTATACTAATTCACTATTCTTACATTTTCAGCTGTCAATTCGCCCCTTTCGTGTGACTACCGTACCTCTCTCCTGAATGCGCTCCTCCACATGATATGATTCTTCAGCGCCTTGCTGCCGCTCTGTGCGCCCACGAGTGAGGGCGGCTCAGTGAGCAGCGATGAGGGAATCGTCATCGACGGATCTGAATACCGTAATCATGCATCATACTGTATGTCACCGGTTACGGTAGCTCTCAATCTAAGGTATATGAAGAAAAGATCCATCGGGATACGGTAGCTCTCAAACTACTGTAGATCACTCAAATGCGTCCAAAGGAATAAAGAAGGAAAAAACCAGCAACCATGCAAAATCCCGGTTGCGACAAATACATGGACAGAACTACTACTACTAAATAGAGATCGATAAGATCTCCATCTCTCAATCGATCTCACCCATTGGAGAGTGTACGGTAGTGCTACCGTAGATGGAGGGAATCCCAGCTGCAGCCGCCAGTGCCAGCCCGCCCTTCTCGTGCTGTGGTGTGCCCCCGCCTCCTGAAGATACTACCGCGATCAAACTACAACCTACAATCTACCAATGATCAAACTACAGACTACAAAGTTCAAACTAGAAAGAGATAGTGGGAGGAGGGTAGGGTTGCACACCATGCAGCTGTTGTGAGGAGCCCGTGTCCTGTGGGGTCAGACGAGCGCCGCCAAAGGAACCACGAGAACGAAGACCTGTAGGGAGAGGGATGGTTAGGGGGAAGAGGAAGGGGGTGCTATGCCGGATGATCGATCACCTTTTACTGTTTTGGCCACCCAGGATAAAGTTTTCCCGAGATCCTTTTAGATGACGCTTTTATATTCATCCGGCGTAGAAAGAAGGGAATGGAAGGAGTTAACATAATAGGAGAAGGAGAGGGATGGAAGAAGAAGGAAATGGAAGAGAAGTATCGCATGCTAGAAGTATCACCCCACAACACGTATCAACAAGAGATCAAAGACCAAAGACCAAAGATCATCATCTCTTTTTCCTTGTTCTCACCAATCATCGAGTTGTTGGCGGTCATCGTCTGCTGTGGCGGATGCGGCTGCTTCTCCGACTGAAAGTTCTAACGTCAAGAATACTGCTCATTTTTCACACAATCAAAAATAACGTCAACAAGTCAGAAATCTACGATTAAACAATTTACAGCTGATATGCTGCATTTGAAACGTGAAAATAGCCAGTTATTCAAAAATAAAGTCTGTAACAGATTAATGTGTAATTTTCTTGTACGCGATCCTCTGACGGAATAAATAAATAATAAATGAATGAACGTTCTCACCTTCATCCTCTTCATCTCCTCACTGTACTTCTGTCTGAATACACTGCTCGTGTAGTGCGATCGATACGCGTTGCCCATCAACTTCTCGATTGCCATACCGATGTGAGGAAGTCTTAATTAGCACTAATTTACCAGCAATGCCTCCGCTCAGTATTTTTGTGCTTTCATTGATATCTGGTTCTCATTTCATTTCACAACCCCTGGTGTCCGAAAACAAATAAAATAAAATCAATATAATCTATATATATATATATATATATATATATATATATATATATATATATATATATATATATATATATCGAAACGGTAGTATACGGTAAGCTCACTTGTATCGATATCCAGCCTTCACCTTCACGACGTCTCGGATGATGTAGTAGAGCGTGTTCGGAGGGCCTTGGTCCTGAACGATAAAATTGGAATTGTTAATTTAACAGAAGAGGCGAAGCCACAGGGATGATTAAATTGCGACTATCCGTTCTCTTAAGTTCAGGGTAAAACAAGAAGCTGCGGTTATCGAAATCTGGTGTATACAGGGGTCAAAGCAATCGATAAATGCTAATAAACTAGCGGGGTACGTGGAGGTTAAGCGCACTACGTTTTCAAAGTACGGTCCAGGGGGACTTCAGTCGCCGGGTACAGTTCGGTCCAGGGGGACTTCCGTCGCCGGGTACAGTTCGGTCCAAGGGTACTTCAGTCGCCGGGTACAGTTCGGTCCAGGGGGACTTCCGTCGCCGGGTACAGTTCGGTCCAAGGATACTTCAGTCGCCGGGTACAGTTCGGTCCAAAAAGTTGCCACTACGCCACTTCGTGGCGTAGTGGCAACTTTTTACCTGACCCAAGGAAGTTTGGTTACCCCAGCGAATTTTTTACTGTAGGTTACGGTAGCACTTATTGATTTATTGATTTTCGTGTTTTTGACAAAAATCATGTATCTGACCCAAGGAAGTGTGGTTGCCCCAACGAACTTTTTTGAGGTTACTGTAGATTACGGTAGTATTGATTGATTTATTGATTATTGATTTATTGATTTTCGTGTTTTTGACAAAAATCATGTATCTGACCCAAGGAAGTATGGTTGCCCCAGCGAACTTTTTGAGGGGTACTGTAGGTTACGGTAGTATTTATTGATTTATCGATTTTCATGTTTTTAAGAAAAATCACGAATCTGACCTGCGGTCTGACCCACCGAACTCATCGGAGGGTACTGTAGGTTACGGTAGTTTTGATTGATTTATCGATTTTCATGTTTTTTTTGAGAAAAATCATGAATCTGACCTGCGGTCTGACCCACCGAACTCATCGGAGGGCACTGTAGGTTACGGTAGTTTTGATTGATTTATCGATTTTCATGTTTTTGAGAAAAATCATGAATCTGACCTGCGGTCTGACCCACCGAACTCATCGGAGGGTACTGTAGGTTACGGTAGTATTTATTGATTTATTGATTTTCGGGTTTTTGACAAAAATCATGTATCTGACCCAAGGAAGTGTGGTTGCCCCAACGAACTTTTTTGAGGTTACTGTAGATTACGGTAGTATTGATTGATTTATTGATTTTCGTGTTTTTGACAAAAATCATGTATCTGACCCAAGGAAGTGTGGTTGCCCCAGCGAACTTTTTGAGGGGTACTGTAGGTTACGGTAGTATTGATTAATTTATTGATTTATTGATTTTCATGTTTTTGACAGATAGCATGTATCTGACCCAAGGACGTTTGGTCGACCCAGCGCAATTGTTACCGTAGTTTCGGACGGGACGGACTCACTCACAGACAGACAGGGCTTGTCGTTTTAGGTTAAGTAGTAACCCACCGTATTGTACAGCTCCTCGAGTCTCGCCATCGTCAGGAACTTCTTCATGCTCACACCGCTGCAATGAATCGATTAATATTACATACCGTATTCCTGTGTTCTGCAACCGTATCTCCAATCAATACCCTCAACTACCGTACCTCTGCAGTAGCAACTGCACAAACTCGACGCGATTGTGGATGAGCGCCTCGAGCATCGCATTGTGCAGTGCCGTCTCCGACCAGTCCTGTATTCAACATTTTTTTTATTATTTCTTTTCAAAAAACTGTCTCACTCTTCCAAGAAACTTATGTACACGAAAACTACAATGAATTATGCAAGAGATTCTACAATTATTCAATAAATTGTGAAAATCTGAAGTTACATCATCAAATGTGAAACAAAGCAATTCACTGATTCAGGCACCGCGCATGTAGACGTGCGACCCCACTGATCATTGCGAGTCTCGGTAATGCTATGATATCTTTTCACTCACCCTATCAGACACGAATATATCAGATCTCGCAATATCGACTCTGTTCCATGCGAGAGTGAGCGCCAGCTGATCAGTCGGAGATAGACTCTGGCCCTGCAAAATATAGTATTTATCACAAGTCAACAATATTCAACGCAGTGATCAAAAATCCTACTACAATCACGCCCTTGTTTTCTCGCTGCTACACGAATCCGCCGGGAAAGCCGGGGGCAACAACACCCTCCCATTTTGCGTCTTCACACCTTTGCCGTCTGACTCTCTCTTTTACCGTCATCAACAAGTCGCCTCAAGAAAAGAAGCCACGTAAATACTCGCTTGGCCTTTAGAAATTCCACCACTTTCACAATAAAACATATCGAAAAGTATAATATTTCACATGAACCTTGTCTTTTCGACACGACATTTCGTATAGAAACCGTTGATGCCTCTTGAATCTTCTTCAGCTCACCTTCAGCAATGCCGTCAGAATGGCGTAATCGTAGTCGTGTTTGTTCTTGTCGCCCAGTCGGAAGATGGTCATCATGTCCTTGTTCGCCGCACACATCGACAGCTCCGCAAGCACCTCCAATTATTGATCCATTTACCAGCAAGAACTGTTACTTGCTACCCCATAATGTACTACGTTGACTGTTTCCACTAAAATGAGGAATGATATACTCACGATTTTGCTCAAACTCTTCCCCCTCTCATCAATCGATATTCTCCCCCCTCACCTTATTGGCGGTAGCCGAGTCACACTTGAACTGCTCCCTGATCACCTCCTGCAGCTGCTCCACCACTCCCTCCGGGAACTCCCTGCAAATTGTTTATTTCAAATGTGTGACCCGCCGGTTCACAGTCTCACGAGTCAGCCTTGAATCAAACTAATCTTATTTTGATACTACGTTTAGAGGCAATACCGTACAACTATCACAGCGGGGCATTTAATACAGTCACATCCATGTCCTCTTTCATCACTCCCCCCATTCACTCACTGATCTTCTCCCGTCACTTGGTGCGCGAACGCGAGCAGATCCGCCGCGCCTCCACTACCGTCGCAGATGACCACCGGCATGCGCGGCTCGCTGCAAGGGAAATTCGTTTATCGATACCACCTATCGTAATCCGATTCCTACAGTACCCGTATCCCACATCTCCCAGTCTATTCGCCTAACGCAACCCGGCCACTACAGTGCCGATATTGCCCATGGGGAGCTCCTACCGTAACCAAGCCGCTACAGTACCCCATATCTCACTTGATAACATAGTCGAGGACGCTTCTGATCGTGCCGGCCTTTCCCTCCAGTACAATGGACACAACGGGCACGCTCCTCGTGCCTCCCGCAATCTTTTGCCGCGTCGCAATGTACGTCTCCAGTCGCTTCCGGAGCAGAACGTCCGCGCCGAATCTGGAAACGATTAATCGATAAATCAATAATCGCAGGAATCTATAAATTTAGAAATTGTCTTATTTGCGTTTCCCGTTCTCCTTTTAACGATACGTATTTCTCTAGTAAACAATGAGACCGGTGTTACCCAAATGAGAAACAAACATTTCTATCTTCATTTTCCTCCTCCTCGCTTCACTATTGCAGTTGTTCAATGGGTGCCTTCCCTACCTTTCTTCTCTTGCTCTTCCTCTCTCTTTTCATAACTACCGTACAGGATGCGATTCTACTAGTTGATATCACTTCTACTTATTGCTCACACGCCTATTGCTAATGTCAAAGTATAGCCAGCCAGAAGTGTGTGCCGTCCGCACTATCATGATCAATCGATATCTGTAGCCTCAATCCGCAATCCGAGCCCGCGACAGTGGATGTGCATGCAGCAGTGCGATGCCAGAGGATATTGCTACGGATTCGATGACGATGTGAGACTACCGTATCCCAGCTATTGTCTGATATTGAGTACGGCACCGCAGCAAAACCACCCTTTGGAAGTAAACTTGCATACATTTCAGACCAGCAACTGCCTCAATTGTATCAGAGCGTGTTCTCAATGAATCATTGGCAAAGATAACCCCATTCTCGGATAAACAGCAAGAGATTCAGTCCAGGAGGATCACCAACGGTAGCCACGGGCGCCTGATCAAATAATGGCATTGCAACCCCGATTCGCAGGCTGTATGCCACCAGACTCGTGAAATTTTGATCATCTTTGTATTGGTAGCCAAACCAACAATCACCAAATGCGTCTAATCTCTATATAAATATCTAATCATAGTATTGAATCCCCGTTTCACCAGGCCATCTCTCTGATTCGAATCTATAGTATGTGTTAGTGGCTGCTCATCCCTTCCCCTAAATAACATCAAGGGATATAGTTTGCTCACCTTCCCACAGTTCCATTGTCGACCAGCAGGAAGTAGTTGTGCCTGTTGTTGAGGACGTTGAATCGTGTCCTCGATCGAGAGAAGAAATGCGGGTGGTACGCCACCACCGAGTCCTGCAATACAATATTACTTTTTATGTTATTATAAAATAATTCAAGAAAAATTCCGGTGCTTGCAAACATACACTGCAAATTTCATAAGCTTGCGGAATTCATGTCTCACGCGCAACATATAGCAATTTACGATGCCTACTTAACAATTGTTATTTGTTCACAATGAAAAAAAATGAAAAAAAAGATTCCATCTATCAAGAAATCAATAATCTCCCCGTCTCTTCCGTACCTCTCCGATCAGCTCCTCCCTCTTCTTCAGCAGTCCCCACGAGGCGATGCCGATGCACACAATCTTGGAACGAATCGAGCCCGAACCTGCAGTGTCTCCTACTTTATTCGTGTTTCACACATAAGCTAATCACTCGCGTATCTGTTCGCCCCGCTAAGTAGCCGTATGCCCAATGAAAAGCATCAAAATATATAGCTACAGAATATCGCTCATACCGTACCCCTAACTACCGTATATTCTTGTGTTGCCTAGCTGGTACCGTAGTCTTCGCCCCTCACTACCGTACCTTCGAGTGCTGCAGCGACGTGCCTCACGACTCCCGAGTCCACACCGGAACTGATGATCCACGCGCCTTCAAGTGCACGCATCAAAACTTTGTCAAATGAGAAGAATGGTAAGATCTTAGATTTCTGATTGAACTAGGATCATCAATGTTTCACGAGCTACATGTATTGACAACGGTAATGAGAATCATAATAGAGGAGGTAAGAATATTGAAATATTAGTCTCTGTGAAGATTCAATTTACAAGTACGAAAAAAGCAGATAATAAATGTTCACCGGTGGTCTTGGCGGCCTTGAGCAATCCCTTGCGGAAAACCCTCGTCAGCTTCGTCTGCAGTCTGAAAAAATGCATTACGTCATCACTAGGTAATATTTAATGCAAGAAACAAGCAAATGTCATCACTCTCATAACTTTCACCATTGCGATTCAAATGCAATTCGGAAGAACGACGAAGCTACGCTTCTAACAGCAAGATACTGCTTGAAAGGGGGTCGCACATGCTATCAAACCTTCGTAAAAAGCTCAGTGTGCGAAAGTTAAGGAATCTATAGAAAACGCTCTCATTTTTTTCACACGCTCCCGACCCCTTTCTGGTGATTCGACTCACTCAAAGTTGTTCATTCCTCCGTGGACGGTGATGATGAGCGTGGGCGGCTCCACCATCCACACGTGCTCCAGCATCGACATAATCAACTCAAATTAATTAATATTACCATTTAATTAATATAATATTAAGAAAATTACTATTGATTTACATCGTGGTAACGCACTAAACTTGTCAAATTATTTTTCAATCACATGGTAATTTTATGCACATGGTGGCGAGTAGTTTCAAGAGTATTATGTCCATAGGTCAAAAAGTCAAATCGACGGATTTAAATTATTTTTACTAGAATTTTTCCAGGAAGAAAAACGTGCCGGTCTTTAGCTTTTTCGATTCCTCTGATGGTCCTCTTTCTAATAAAAATATCGCTTACTGGGTCGCTGCACGCGAGGGCACGTTTTTTCGCGAAATAAATTTGCACTAGGAAATGCATTTTTTGCAGTCGGGGAGGTTTATTTCCAAAAAAAGTGCCGCAGATTTCCACAATTCGCCTCAGGTTTTTAATTGATTGGGGCAATGGTAGCTACAAAACAGTGTGGGTATCTCGGCTCTAGGTAATCGCCTTATACCCGAACCTGTCAGGTCGAATTCAATCCACTTTTAGAGCTATGATTATGTCAATTGTGAAACACCGGAACATTCGATAGACAGTCATCAACGCATGAAATCAATTATTACATTTTGACCAATCCATACTTATTTTATAAATGTGTCAAAATAGGGCTCACTTGTGGCTCGGTGTCGAATGAGAGACGGCAGTACTGCGCCTTGTGGGGATGAGGACCGCCTGTAATTGTTCCCAGTGGGATCACCTAAATCAGAGGGCAAAAAGTAAAGTAGCATGGAAAACTGGTCGGTGCAAGTTTTCGATTTTTTGATGGTCGACCGGGCAGGTTTCTATATTTTGGTGGTGTTTTAGGGGACCATGACGGGCAGGTTTCGTTTTTTGGGGTCTAATTGATCAGGCATAAATTTTTCGGGCCACCTTCGGCGGGCAGGTTATATCACTTATTACCCACTTTTAGACCTATGACCATACATTTTCGTTGGCCCAGATTCTGGGTTTACACTTTTTTGAACCAGGCAGTTTAGAGACTCGAGACCCATCTAGGAATATGCAGAATGCCGAGTTTAGTAAGAATTGTCCCCTATCTGACCTGATTTATCGAACTTCCGATAGAAGTCTGACGTGTTTATGAAATATCTGACGTGTTTATGCTAGGCGAGAGAGTGTGTGAAAATTAGAGATCTGGGCCGGGCGAAAATGTATGCCTATGACCTAAATCAACCGTCTCCAGATTTTTCTCACAACTCTGCGACTACCTAGCAACTTCATGGTTTCAAGCCCTCATTATAAGATGTCAAACGCGGTTTTGAGCAATACCATTTTCACGGCCACCCTATACTTCCACCAACTCCACCCCTTTGTCCAAATCTACCGTACCTTGAAACTCGATGGTTCCGAATGCGTTGGTGGGCAGGCACATCGTGTGTCGCCGGATGCTCCATCGTTCTCCCATCGACGACGTCTAAAGCATTGGGTTGCACTTTTTTCAAGACGAGGAAGACAGAAGAATATCGCTTTCCGAATATACCATGAGATTGTATAGGAGACAGGAAGCACAAAACAGCCAGGTTTTGCAAATGTAATGGTTGACGCCTATCGTATTACCTCGTCCCTGCTGAATCGTATCCATCCTCCCTACCGTACAGTATCCCCTCTCACTACCGTATACTATGCTTCCCTCCTTCACCTCCAGGCTTCATTACCGTATGTCTCCCTTCTCACTACCGTATACCTTTCTTCCCTCCTTCTCCTCCTTCATCTGCTGCATCATCATCCCACTGACGACATCTCCGGCCGTCTCTCGCAGCAGCCGCAGCGTGTCGTGCGCAGACTCCATGCGACCGCAGCCGCATCTAAGCAGAGGAGGTGTACGGTATAAGAGTACGGTAATTGTAATTAATATATAACTAATAAATACATATCTCGTGAGAAATGTTCCTACGCCCGCGAAACCAGCGTTTCAGTGGCTCATTATCACCACTCCGGAAGGAAAGCAAGCAATATTCTGTACATTTACTTTCCACATTTATGCCTAGCAAGAAAAATACGACATTTCTGCCCGGTTAACTGGTCATATCTATACCGAAAGTTGATGGAAACTGGTCTGATAAGGGGTGATGTGACATAATATCGATATCCTGTGTTAACATCGTCTCGTCCCATCCCGGACGATATTTCTCGGCTAACAAAAATGCATGTAAAATGTACTAACTTCTTCGCATCTCTGCTGGTCGGGAGGAACTTGGCGCACTCTCGGCGCACAAAGTGCTCCTTGATCCAGTTCTGCCGGAGCAGACTCTGCAAGCACATAGATCAAAGATCAAATTTTATTTTAAAAATGGCACAGAAAGATAAATATAAGATACTATTCCAATAAGCAATCGTAACCAATCAATGCACTACCGTACTTACCAGATCGGAGCCCGCGAGGGGCATGTGTTGCAGCGCGAGTGGCGTCACGTGCGCTGCAAAAAGTTTGCGTCAATCGATCGATACTCGCTGTCTACCGTACCTTCGTAGTCCGAATCGGAGGGATCGCCACGGGAGCCACGCGCGTGCGGAGGTTGTGTGTACTGCAAACAAATATTTAAAATTGTTTTATGAAAATTAGAATCGTCTAGAAATAGAAAATGTTGGGTGTAAGATGAAAAAAAATTGAAGATGATGGCGTTTTCTGGAAATAAAATTGCAACAATGCGAACTATTCATCGCCAGATATCACGGTTGGGATCCTAGAACGGACTACTGTGAACCGGCCGCACTTTCGCTACACATGTTTTCGCCCTCGAGTTAGAAGATACTCCCTCGACACAGGAAAACACACTAGGGAAGAGAAGAATGCGAATAAATAGTCCATCTGCGTAACGGAAGAGAACACAACAGACTGCGGCGAAGTCTGATGCATCATCATCACTAGCACTCGGTTGCGGGGGTCAAAACACGCAAAAATCCACAAAGTGCACCGCCAATCCGGTAGTCCATAACAACAAGAACGAATAAAGGAATATATAGAATTCATAACCGAAAATTCTCGTGAACACTTTTTGTTTGAACGAGGCAGTGTTAAGAGTAACAACCGATGGATGAATGCATAAGTTAACGAGCACCGGTTCTTTACTAAAATTAGAAATTGAAGCCTGGACCTGAATTGTTTCATGAAAATTTTCAAGATTTCGCAATAATCGTCAAGAGTGAATTTGTTTCGAAATGCTCCAGTGTCAGACAGATCAAACTGTCGCAACTCTAGACAGTAGGGTGCATACAAAAGTGCATTTTTGCTCCGCATGTTTTCCCGAACTGACGTCGTATTTGCTCTCACTATATTTCCTCTAGGCCATTAAGTATACACTTCAGCGACCAGAAATTAGAGCTATCGTCTCCATTCACAGAAAAAATATTGATTCCACTAAATTAGAGCAGACAATGATTCATCGCCGTAAATTTAGAACACGGCAGCAGTAGTAATAAATGCGTGCCTAGCAACGCGATGATATGTATGCACAAGGATGGAAGTGTGCGGCAGTCTCAACAGCAGCAAAGGTGCCCTGCAGTGACGAGGGAACAGGCGAAAAAGAGAGAGTTCAGAGAAAGAAATAAAAGAGGGAGTGAGGAAGAAGAAGTATTTCTGATCGCTATCGTACCGACCCAAACCCACCCCGAGTTGCACACATAGCGAAAAAGAGCGAAAGTTCATTTGGTCAACTCGCTTTGACAGTTCACAAAAAAATACGTCGTAAAATCCCCAAATTCGAGCATTTTAGTATTTTACAAGAAAAGAATACGAAAATTACGTTTACCCAGACCATGGTGAGATAGGGGAAAGAGGAAGGAGAAAGGGTGCGAAAAAGGAGGGACGAGGGTAGAGAGTTGGGAGTTAGGGGTAGATTCCTATCTCTTACTTCTTCCCTCCCGCCTCCCTCCCGGGGCTACTCTCGTCGCACAATACCAGTGTGGACAATGCGAAAATGCTCGGTATGGTAATTGAAAGGTAAAATTGAAAATCAATACGCTATAATTTACTAGAAGCTAGGGATTTGAATGTGGCCACCGCGTTAAGGAACCTCATCACCACCGAGTATCGGGTCGATTTGTGTAGAACAACACCATGTGATCCACTTCAATCTAGCTAATTCGGGCGGAAAAGGAGTAAATGAGTCATTTGCGAGCGTCGATGTGATCGTGAACTGTGCGACGACGAGGCTTATCTCGCCTCTTGCATCTCTTTATAACTTACAACTCGGCTCTCACCGTTTCCCACGCTCTCTACTGCTCCTCTCTCCGTCTGCATTCTCTCCCTACAACGTGCTCTCTCGCTACCAAACTCAACCTTTGAAGGACCGGTTACACGCAGTTAATAGTATGTTGAAAAACGGTAGGAGACTGTAGGGGGAGAAGGCGCGACCTCGCACACTACCGATATGGTAGATGTTTTAAGGAATCAAACACGCACGTCCAAGAGATTGAGACCTTACGTAAATCAAAGGACCATAATGGCGTGTTTATTGTCGCTGAGGGATAGGAACGGTCTCGCCATTTCGCACACTCTCTCCGTCGATCAACAAGTGAGGCAGTAGGCGGAATACAGAGGTTTTTGCCATTTCCGATCCCTCTGCGGCCTATGAACGCATCACTATGGAGAGCGAAGATGCGTATAAATGGTCACATCAGATGATGAGAGAGATGGAGAGACGGAGAGACGAGGCGGTGAGAGATCAAACATTCTGATCCTAATCAGATTCACCCATTGTTTATAGATGAGAGATATCACATCACATTAGGATGGGTCAAATCGGAGCGCAGAACACAGACAACTACCCAAATCCAGTGTGTGCAAAACGGATAGACGAGAGTGAAATAGTATGGCATCAAAGTAGGTAGTATATCCCAGTATATCCAATTAGTGAGAAAGGGGTATGGTATGCACATGTGGTTCACACCACTGGAACATAAAACTACAGGGCTTCGGAGGGCCCAAAATATTTACAAAAAAAACAGGTAGATTGAAGATACACATTAGATTCATGAAGATGGATCAAAAATATATGCCATTGTTTTGAAGATAGACAAATTAAAAAGTTAATGATGGAATTTGGCAAACAGTGCTTCGCATTTAGTGGGAGCTAGCCGGGAATATATAATTAGCCAGCGATGAGGAAAGGGACACCACAAATAAACATGCCGGGGAAGATGCGGGGCTATGATAGTGTGGAAAATGAAGTGAGGAGATGAATTGCGCTGGTAGAAGATGGTCGCATTAGAGAGTGGGTAACCATTCCCAGTGATGCTCATGAGTCCCGAAATTCGGCAGCGCGGGGGGGTCCGCGGGGGGTCGACCCCCCCGCAACCCCCACTCGTGCGGGGGGATCCATAGTACATGAACCGGGGACATCAGCCATCACATTATTTTCGATCAAATCTATCGAAAACAGTATTGTTTCCACCTTTTTACCCTGCTCGGACCCCCCGTGCGCGGGGGGGTCGCCGAATTTAGGGACTATGAGCATCACTGACCATTCCGCGAATTCACGTGCTCATGAAAGATGCGAACCATCGAGATCAGACAAGGAGAGTAGCGACATTGTAAAGAGGTGACTTTGGAGGAGAAAAAAACAGCAAAAAAGGCAGAGTTCGCTTTTATTGAACAGAGCAGTCGCTACTTACAATTAGAAAGCGCTGGAATTATTTCAACAGAATTGAGACAGGAAAAGGTTGAAATTACTGTATCAGCGTATAGATTACGGTATCCCCTCCTCACCTCCTTCTCTCCCTCTCCCTTGCCCATCTCTGACAGCGTGATCATGTCCTTCCAATCGTTGAAGTGGACGTGCTCGGGCGGCGCCGCCGTCCCCAGTAGACCTGCGAGATACGGTATTCGTCTCCTTTCGGACACTGTAGTTCCGACATTTTAAAATCGATATTATGTGCACTGAAAGCGTTCAAGCATAGGTCGAAAGGGTGCGTTGCGGCAAGTCGAAAATGCGGGTTAGGTTTATCAAAAGTTGGGTGAAAATCCGAAAATGCGGGTTGGGTTTGGCGAAAATGAGCATGAAAACCCGAAAATGCGAGTTGGGTTTTCATTTTTTCACCAAAAAATCTCAAAATGCGGGTTGGCTTGGTCATTTTTTACGTACCTTTCGACCTATGCGTTCAAGCCTGACAGCGTACCATAGGTCAAATGGGTTTATCGCAGGCTTCTCGTGCAGAAATGCCTAAAATCGCGCGCAGAAGTGCATATTGCCCAATTTTCAATAAATTTGTCAAAAAAGTGGTCGGAAATGCATGAAACATTCAAAATTTTCGTTTGCCGACATGGTCTCAACGCTTTGCAGAAGTGCCTATCTTCGCTAGCGAGTACCTATTTGACCTATGCAGCGTACGGTACCAACCCACATTTTGATATTCTGTTCATGATATCGGAGAAAATAATACTTATATTTCGGACAATAATCGACGACCTATTGATTCCTCCTAGACTGGAACAGTTTTTCACCATGTCTTTTAATATCCTCCCAGGCCTAGCCTTCGGCATTTGTGATACCAAAAGTATTGATTTCAATGAAAAATAGAATTCATGCGAATACTGATCATTCCAAGAGCCGGAGCGAATGTATATTGTGGCTGCAACTCCACTTCACCGGTTTCCCAAACTCTTCCACTACCCGTTCAATAAACTCTTCTCACCTCTCCTCTTCTTCATTGGGAACTGCGGGGCGATCGACGAGGGCGCAGTAAGACCTGATAAGAATAAATATAGTTACAATGTATTCTACCAAATTCATTTTACTTCAAATTCGATTCTTCATTGAGTTTCCTATATTGAAAGGGGTTAGCACCATCATTCGTATCGCCGATCTAAATGGCCTATTTAAAACAGGAAACTGACTAGTGCATTTCTTTCAGAATTCTCATTCGTACAATTCAAAAAAACGATTCGTTTATATCGATTAATTATTAGTTCAGATTTTAATCATCGAGCTAATTTTTCTCCCTCCGTCTCTCTCTTATTTTTTCAAGTTTTCATCGCGTAGAGTAATCACAACACCCTCATCCATTCACAACACAAGTTTCTCCTATTCAAAATTATTAACTGAAACAATAGTCCCAGACGTGCATTTTTTTTGCACGATCACCCCAAGATTTAAGCCAAAAATGAGTGAAAAAATCATTCTTATTACCATCATTCTCTCAATGTTCACTTCATTCACCGCATCAGTACAATCATACAGGAGTTTTGATACTGTAATACACCACATGAAACTGCAATCCCACCAGTGTATCTCTTCCTCTCCCTCCTCGCCAGCTTCTTCTTCGCCCTCTCTCTCCTTGCTGCAGTCTTGGTTGCTGCAGCTGCCGCGCCCTCCGACAGCATCGACGCGTCGTACACTAGCTACAAATTAAGATTATAATTAATATTATTGCGTATTTTGATCAACGTCATAAAAATAATTAATTATTTAGCAGCTTGATTAATAACAATAACCGTCTACGTGAGTTTGACCGAATAATTTTCGTTATTAGAATCTTGACATTAACTACAATATGCAACGAAATTGCTATTTCCGTACAATATCCAACGACTATATTAATCTTCTCTTCTTCTACAGTACCCCCCAACCGTACCTCCTGTTCATCAACCATCCTTCTTCCTCCCTCACTCTTCACCATCTCGTCATCGTCGTCCAACAACAGTGGCCGCTGCCCCTCTCGCTGCTCCCGACGAGAGACACTCATCGAGAGGGTCTGAATATAATAATAATATTAATAATAGTAATAGTAAAGGTGTCCCACGTCAAGCGCTTTTACGGTAGCAGCTATGCTAGATGGGGCAAGCCCGTACTCTAGCTACCAAAATAATAATAATAATAATAATAATAATAATAATAATAATAATAATAAGGGCGCTAAACCGGATGAAAGCTAAATGAGGCGAGAGCGAACTCACAGTGACGGAATTGCGAAAAAGATCTCGTACGATTTAGTACAATAATAATACATATATTATACTAATAACAATCATAAAAATAACAAGGTTTGTTGCTCAACCAAAGGAACACTGGATCAGAAACCTTACAAGGCAGAGGGGAAGAGGAGACACAATAATGTTTGTCTTTCTCAGAAACCAATGATCGAAAGATGCAACAAACAACACACATCATCCACCAGCCATAATAGGATGGAGGGAATTCCAGTAATTAGTAGCCAGAGAGAAGAAGCCAATCAATCTCCGAGCCCCTACATACATCTAATTGCGCCATTTCAGGAAGTCTTCTAGACGCTTACATGTTACTATAACAGCATCTTCCACGTTAAATTAAGACCTAAAGTTAATCTAATACTTCTGCTAGGGAGTCACGTAGTTCCCCACCTCCACAAAAGAGTTAGGAGAGCGAGATTCAACAAAAATGGGAGGGACGCACTCTTACTTTTACACACTATCTCGCCGCTGACCCTTGTTTAGAGGTTTGGCCGTGGAATGATATGAGGGGGGGACGAACACTCCATATCATATCGCGCTCTCCTCCCTTCTCCCCTCGAGAAACCAAGTGTGTAAAAAAAGTCTGCCAGTGTCTTCAACCAGGCGAGCAAGAACCACTACCACAACAAAAGTTGACGATTCAGAGGAGAAATGAGCACTGGAATCAAACATATTACTCGAATATAAATTTCAAAACGAATAAATCGTATAATTTATAGACGTCAGGGAAAGGGCAATCGTTACACTTCAAAAAGGGAGGAGAGGGATAGCGTATCGATAGTCTGAACCAGCCTATGAGTGGAGTATCGTCAGAGTAGATCACACTCTAGCACTCTCTCATCTCTCCCTTTCCACCTCTAACTCTCACTCTCTCGAGTGTTCCTTATCAAGAGAGATACTCTGAAGAAGGTGCGAGATGACGCAAACCGCGCCAGAAATGTTTGTTCTTTAGCTGTCTGTCTGTGGAGGGAGGGGAGAAGATAAACAAGTGAAACGTATTCCGTGACTATACGCGGAAATACTACTATTCCCACCCATCCTCTCCCTTTTTCTCTCCTTCTCGTTCACAATCAACACCTGTTCAATGGGCGAGCTAATGAGCCGCAGCATCATCGCAAGCCTAGAAATTCTCTCACGCTGTTTTCATAAACCCAAACCACCAGCAATATTCGCGCTTCAGTCGCTCTTCATGTACTCTTTCGTTCGAACGAACGGGAATAAGAAGGTATAAGAAGGTGAAAAAAGAGAGATAGATGATCCTTACAGATTCTGCTATCCTCCGGTCGTCTCGCCTCTCGGACTCTCCGTGCTCTCCTACAACATTTATTATTTTAGAAATAAAATCAATAATTAAAATATTTTCAAAATTATTGTACCTTCCTCTTCGCCGTCAGCTTCGTTTGCGGTGTCGTCCACGTGGCGAACAACTCCAAGCTGCAAATAAAAAAAAATTAAATAATCACTTTTTTTTAAATTCCAAAATAATAATAAAATCACATGGAAATGCCCGTTTTGTCGTGGAAATCGAGGGTTTAATAGGACATCGCGGACAAATGAGATCAAATCGGTGTCATTCTTTACGTGGACAGGAATCAACCAAGTGACCGATTGGGCGGCAATCAGTTTTTATCAGTTGATAGGGGGGAAAGGAGGGGAGAGAGTGGAGTCATGGGACGGAGTGACCCGGGGAGCAAAGGACGACTGTATGTTCATGTGGAGAACAGCATGACAGTCACGAGCATTCGCAACTAAGGATTAATGAATCCTAAGCTCATCCTTAGATCAATCCTAAGGATAAGCTTGATCAACTAAAGTAGGCAGTCTGAAACACGACAAGTGAAGGGAAGAAACGCGCAGAGAAAGACGATTGAGTGACCTTTCCACGGGGGAAAAGTGGTTGGCAGATGACAAATCGGCAGTTGTCAGGAATCCTACAGTGAGAGAATTGGTCTATGCGCGCAACCACAGTTCCAAAAGTAAGAGATAAATCACATAGCCATTTTTCGAATTGGAAATCGAACAATTTGGCAATATTTCGTAATATAAATTTTACAAACCCAAATTATTTGAGGTTCCTGAATCGGTAATCCCAATCCATCGTCTTTCGAACTATGCGCGCGCAAATGGAAGATGTGACCTTATAGAGAGAGAATAGGTGACACCCAAAGATCAACAGTATACTCCTTCCCACAACTTCACACACTAGTTATCAATCAACACTGACATTCCATTTTCTTTCCCTTCGATGGGTGCATTATGGAAAGACCATCGACTATATGAGATAATGACGAATTAGAATGATTTTTTATAATGTAATAATGTTAATGTTCATAATCTTATATGGTATAAGATTATAAAGAATGATACTAGAGGAGAAATATCAATCAACATTGACATTTCACCTCCTTTCCCTACGATGGGTGCATTATGAAAAGGCCATCGACTATAGGAGATAATGACGACAGTCACATGGAAAGTGCGGAGCAATAAAAAAGCGGAGAAGATCGAACCTTCAAAAAGACGCCTGGAGGCAAAGAGAAATGACCAACGACTATGACGAAATAGGGCTCGGCTCGAGGCGAGAAACAGAAAAGACGATGGGGGTAAACATGGACTACCTAGACATGACTACACCCCAGATGACACTGCCTTGCACATCGCTTAACGCGCCATAAACGAGCTTGTTTTGGCGAGCCACAAGAGAGATTATGCCGCGATACAAAGCGTCCGGAAACCGCTTTTTAGCGGTTTGATCAGCTCGAGGGGAGCAGTGTGGGGAGTGAATTGAGTCTGTCATTCAGCAGCTCCGCTCTCCCATTTCCCCCACTCTGTCTCTTCCCTCTTTGCTTCTTTGCGCTCTCTCCGCACGCCACACTATTTCTCTCTTCCTCGTTTACAGCTGCCGGCTTCCCCTCTCTCACTCTGTTCTCTGTGTCTGGGCTGTGGTGTGCCCACGTTAGATCCGGCTCCGGTCACAACTCATTTGCATCGACAACATGCAATTTATAGGGGGAATGGAGGAAAACAACGCGGGAAAGAGTAACTGCAAACAAGAGAGCGCGCTCAGATATAAACAGATGGAGTCAGTGGCTACTAAATACCAAGCCATTGCGCCGATTGGCAGAGCCCATTAGAGAGTGAACAAAGAAGATGGCGTGCGCGCGCAAAGTACGGAAGATGCAAAGGATGAGAGAGAGGGAAAATGAGCGAGGCAGATAAGAGTCGGCGGAATTACGTGGAAGAAAGAGAGACGGTGTGAAATGGGAGAGAAGAAGAGCGTGAAAGGGCGAGACACCCAATTCCTGAACAAACAAGGCGAAATTGATAAGAAACTGCAATAGAAAAGCGAAAAAGCAGAAAAAAAAGGTAAAATTCCATAATGCGCATTGATCGAGAAACTACAAAAGTACAAAAGTAAAGAATACGGTAAATCTGAGGACCTGAGCGGAAAAATGATCACGAACTAACTATATTTCACATATACCGTAATATTTTCACAATAATTATATTTAATTTGTTATTTATTTATAAATATTTTAATTTTACTTTTCTTCTGACGGCAGGCAGGTAAACGGTCGGGCGCTCTCGGCTGGTGTGCTGCACCGTTTCTCGGCTTCCCTCCATTTTTGCACTTTTCTGACCTAGAAAAATACGTTTTATGTCGACAGGCGGGTAAAAATGATGGAATAGTGGTGGCACTGGGAACGATGATAAGACGATGAATGGCAGTGGTAATAGAAACGAACAATAAGACGGAGACACCTGTGAACAAACAGATATCACGCGACGCCAAACCTCCAGAAAGGGGTCATGAAGAAGAGAATATCTCAAAGCGAGAACAACTCTCTCACTCATGACCCCTTCCCGGAGATAGGGAATTATGTGATCGTTTTATTCACCTCTGGCACATTGAATATAAATTCACAGCATCCCACATTTTCACAAATACGGATAATTTATAACTAAATATCGATCGCCAAAAATCGTAGGACGTTTCTGGAGAATAGAAAAAAAACTGGATGTGTGTTGGAGGAGGCGGTATTAGTGAATAGAAGAGCGCCGCATGTGTGAAAGACGGCTGAAATCAGCGATGCGCGTCTTTTCCCACAAAAACGATCGAAGAACGAACCTATTGTGATAGTGAAATGGACTCTGTCCTCTCTCTCCCTCCAAACATCCAACCTAATGCGATGATGACCAACCATCTAATCGTTCATTCCAACGTTTATGTACCTTACTAATATCAGTTTATTGTCTCCCGACGAACAATAATGACTCATTGAACGGCTACAGTACGTCCCGATACGATCTGTGTAGAATAGGTAACCAAACAAACATGGAGACGACAATACAACAATGCTGGTTTGCGCAGAATCTTCGAAAATCATCAATAAAACCTCCCACGAACGTTCTACGTCCAGCGGTAGATCAAATATAACATTGTCAGCGTTGCCCATCTCATTCTCGAAAAGTTCTCATTCAACAAACAGCGCACCCATTGAATTCTATCATGTCAACGCCAATTGCACTACACAAAAACAACGATGATCAGACGTTTTGGAATTTTTTTGGAATGGTGTCTGATCTTACGACGGAATCGAATAGACAATTGCCGTAAAGGAAAGGCTGTCGATGCAAAAATAGTCAAAATTCGATAATTAGGCCGTGACACAGCTCCAAATGGCCGAAAATAGAGCACTGAACATCAGGAAAGTTCGCGCAAATTCAAATGTGAATATTTCATCATGTTGTCTTATGGCGCTCCAGCCTTTTTTCGCTTCTTTTTTTGCATACTTCAATGCCTCATTATTTATTGAAATTTATTGTCGTATTAGAATGTATGTAACGAAAACATCGAATGAGAAAAAGAGCTTTCAAAAAAGACCGCGATTTCAAAATTATTCCGTGGATTCCCGGTAACTTTAAGATCAAGAAACACGAAACTTTCAAGATGTGGCTGAAACGTATCTTGCACAAATCTTGGAAACTGGCGAACTTCTACAAAGCAGTTGTGAATCGCTATCATCGCGCAAAAAACAGTGAAGGTTAGAATTCCTTCAGAATTATCTATAATTCGTGTACAAGTTTCTGACGAAATAAACAATGAACGAATGAGTGGATGACAGATTTCGGTAACCTTTCTCTGCATAATAATGCGGACAATGCATTCAAAAGCTCTACGGTCATCACTACGATCTATTCCATCTCTCCTCTCGACCCCCCCCCCCCTTCAACCCCCCCCCCCTCCTTCCCCCTCGGAACCACCCCACTAATCGGATAATCAGTGCGCATCCACTCCACTTCGCCGCATGATATGCATAGAGAGGAGATCCCCTCTTCTCTCTCTTTCTACGTCCGCCGACCAATAAAAGTGGCCATCAAAGAGCACAAAGTTACGAATTACAGAGATCAGCATCTATTGTAGCTGAAACTCGGTAGCTGGATGCACTCAAAGTCTTACAGTAATTTGAATAAATGTAACTTTCTTCCTTACCAAAAGAAAGGGGAGTATTAATTCTGGAAGCCTTCGAGAAGGAAAGGGTGGAAATTGGATAATTACAAATAAAATGTCTCTGCGTGAAAAAATAGCCGTTCAAAAATCCAAAGTTCTTCAAATATCTTATTTTCAGAAAAGGAGTAAACCAACTCACTGAGTCTCCGATGGACGATTTCATCGATGAGCATCACTATTCTTTCTCTAGTCGAGTTTCTCCAAGAATTATAACTAGTGATATCAGATAGGAGGAGGAAAAACTAATCTACGATGAGCAACAAAGTAATCAGTAAGAGTTGTTCAGAGAAAGAGAGAGGCATTTCAATTGTCATGGTCAACAAATATTGCCTACCTCCTCAGATCAACACACATATCATAACTATCACTAATAACCTATAGAATCAGAGCCTACACCATTGGTCAAACCTCAAGAGTGAGTCAAGAACGAGAGAGTGTGTCAATGGAGAGAGACGCTCTCACTTTCACACACACTCTCGCTTTTGATCCCTCTCAGGATGCAAGGAACGTTGTGATTCTCGTAGAAACACTGACACAAATCAAGACGTCTTCTCACACAAATTGGCTACAGATGTCGAAGTCAGTGGAAGCAAGTCGTTACCAAAAGTTACAATACCCCCAAACCAAATGATACCGTACCAGAAAATCAGAAGCTACAGTAGCCCTGTCCGGTGGCATGCGTGAAAAGGAATACAGATACACACTCGAAGGAAGAACGCTATTCCAAAAGGAGTCTGCCGAAATAACCCTAACACAATCCATTACACGCACCACCTTCCGTAGTGTTTGGATACCTAGGCCAAAGAACCACAAAAAAGGCAGGTCACAAGGGGAAGGGGGGGTATAGATCAGCGACTATCCTCCTACGGACTACCAAACCAGTAAACAAGATTGACTATACTAGCGAGATTAACCACAGAAACATACCCGAACTCTCATCGACTTTCGTTGTCGTTCCTCGTCGAGAGGAGGAAGAGAGGGAGAAGAGGGGAGAGAGAAAGTGAGAAGAGGAGGGTGTGACTGATGGAGACTAAGCCCCAGTGCACACATGTCTACTTTTAGTGGAAACCAGAACAAGACAGATCGACGTTGAAATTGGTCCGTTGATATAGGCCTAAATGGCTCCAACAACAAAAATTAAGCCGACGAAGAAAAATAGATAAAAAAAAGTCTTGGTCATTTCAGCTATCGATCGACGATTTATTAATGATCAACATCAGAAAGCATGAAAACAGAGTAAAACAAATACATTATGATCATTGGGGGAATCCTGCTGGCAGAAAACAAGGAGGTACGAATGATATCAACTTAGCAAGTAAAACTGGAGCTAATAATGGGGGTAGAATGCCGGGATACGGTAGAGAAATGATACGGTAGTCAAACAAACTGGAATTTCCGCACGAGATCAGGGGAGTACTAAAACTGAGAGTGAAATGCCGTAACACATACGTGGGTAGAGAATTGCTAAGCGGAGGTAGGACGAATAAATTAACAAAGTGAAATCGGGCATCGTACATCAAATAAGGGAGGATATCTAAATGATCGAATGGGTGTGTGGATGGGAGGGAGGGGGCACAGAATAAATAGATTAAAATGAATGAGGTAACGGGGGAGAACAGAACCACGCTTCAAGCGACAATCATGAAATGGGGAATGTATAAAACAAATGGGGAAGAGGAATAAAAACAAGAAAATCGATCAATATAGGCAGAATTGGGGGTGGGAACAAGGGAGATTAATGTTTCACTCGACCTCCTTGATAGCATCCTTAATGAATGCCTTGATGGCGCCGGTTCGCTCCGTCATCTCGGGATGGTCGGGGAAGGCGTTGCACACAGCCAGCACCATCTGCTTCATGCTCACCTGCAAGTGGGCTACCGTAACAAAGGATGGTACCGTAATCGATCGTGGACAAATCGATCACGAGCAAAGAAATTAAACTCATAAATTGGCTTTTATGGTTTAAAAAAATGTAACTTACCGAAGTGAGGTCGAATGTCTTGAGCAGCTCGGCAATCTTTGCCTTCAGCTCCTTGTCAGAGAGACCCGTCGCCTGAGGCTGCAAAATATGCAATTAATGTTTTTAAGTCAACCACACAGCTCGTTAAAAAACAAAAAAAAACAAATTTTTGAACCGAGAGATGAATACTAAGTGTTCTACCCAACCAACCTTCTCCTTCTCCTCCTTCTTCTGACTGGAATCACTGGAACTCGTTCCCGAGTTGTCGTCTCCCTTATCCTCTTCCTCCTCCTCCTCCTCATTCTCAGACTCCACCTTCTTCGCCTTCTTAGAAGGAGTCTTTGCGGGAGTCTGAAACATCTTAAATTTAAAAAAAAATTATTATTGTATGAGAACTCTGATGGACAACAATTCCACCGTTCTAACCTTCAGATGATACAATATGGAAACCAGTATCCACCAGCATAAACAGAATGCACGAAATGAATAAAAAATTCTGCAAACTTTTCTCCAAATTTATCGAAAATAGTGAATAGACACGAAGTGTCAAAGTGCCTAAAATCTGTTTCATCAACAGCCAAATATGCCCTCCCCTCACCTTAGCCTCCTTCTTCTTCTTCTCCACAACCTTCTTCGGCGTCTTCTTAGGGGTCTTCTTGGGTGTCTGCAAATAATTCGTTACAAAAAAATGCTGCTACCGTGAATATGCACTTCCTCTGACATCAAATCAATAATTCTCGCAGATCTTTTCGTCCCCTCCTCACCTTGACATCATCCTCACTCTCCTTCTCCTCAGTATCATCACTGTCTTCTCCACTCTCAGTGTCCACCGTCTCCTTCGACTTCGACTCCTTCCTCGATCGTTTCGCAGGTGTCTTCAACGTACAACAATTACAAATCTCTAGGGAGACGAGTAAAGTCATTCTATTTGAAAACGAGATAAAGTAAACAGAGAATGTCGATAAGCAGTTTGTTCAGGGACATACTCGGCAATATTGGCATATACACTCTCTAGGACTATAAGAAATAGCTTGTAATTTTTTTTAATCAAAAATATTAGTGACCTAATATCATTGATAAGTATATTCATTCTAGCCAAAAACATCAATTTCACCTTGGGTCCTCCAGTGCTGCTCTTCCTCTTGGCAGCTGCTGCCTTCTTCGGCACACTCTTGCCCTCATCATGGGGTTTCATGAGGAAGTCGAGGATGGTCTGCACCTCCTCCTCCTTCGACTTGACGACCGCCAGACCCAGCATGCGACGCACCTACAACAATTAGGATCTTATTTTATAATGTAAAAAACCTCAGAAGAAGAATCTCCCAATGCTGACCACAATCCATTACAAATAGATTTAAATACATAACAAATAGATTACAAGATATCATAGTATAAAACTTACATGGGACAGCTCGGCTCTAACAAACTTGGAGATGCTGTCGTGCTTTCTCTTGTACTCAACCGAGTCCTTTGCGAACGTGAAACTGCAATTGAGTTGAAATTGTTTAAAGTGTACTTTTTTAGAAATGTTTACACAATCACTGCATTTGCTGAACTTCATATATTTACAAAAAATATCTCAATATACACCATTAATTTCGTACTTGGAAAACATAACAAAACTGAGAGCTCCTCCACAATGCGAATTTATTTTTTTCGACAATATAATAAACAATATCCGCTATTCCATGTACATTTACTAGTGAATACATGCTCACCCATTGAATTTCTTGACCTCCTTCCTGAGTGCATGCACCTTGCCCATGCTTCCGTAGCAGATACGGTAGAGCGGACGCAGCTCGATAACCTTCTTCTCCGAATCTATCTGGTGCAGCACTGAACAAATTATATTTAATTAAAATTAAATTACCCGATGAGTAGGAAATTCCTAAAAGATATTACAATGTACGACCCATTATTATATTCCTCTCTTCCCATTTGTTACGAAAACAAATAAATCTAATTTGTCAAAATCGATAAATGAATAATCGGCACACCGTAGGGAATGTCCTCCAGCGCCACGCCGGATCCCGCATTGACGGGAGCCTTGTGTTTGTGAGAGACGTTGGCGTCCACCTGAACCGAATTTACACATTACATATAGCATTGTAAACACACAACTGTCACTCTTCAGTCTCAAACAAAGAAGTCGTCAAACTATAGTAAATAACAAGCAAGGGCGCCCACCTTGAGGAATGAGGTGCTCTCCCTCTTTCTCTTTCCCTCAATCACGAGAGGCATGTCGAGGACGCCTGCAAAAATAGTTTTTTTCATACACGAATTTGAACATTTTAGTGATCTGTCAAAGACACAAATATTGCTGGTATATCCTACATAGTGATTGCCTTCTCGTACAAGTAAAATTAATACTAATCATTGCACATTTCTGTCTCAGTGCATTCAATAACCCACCCTTCTTCTCTTCCTTCTCCTCGTCATCCTCCTCTTCCTCTTCTTCATCCTCGCTCTCCTCCTTCTTTGCCTTCTTGGGAGACTTGGCGGGCGACGACTTGGCACTCGCAGCAGGAGACGCCTTAATAACACATTTTTTTCTTCTTATTTTCCATCTTATATTATTTTTTTATGAAAAGGAGAGGGGAGAATACCCACCTTAACTTCGGCCGGCTTCTTGGGAGATTTGGCAGGTGACTTGGAGGGGGATTTGGTCGGAGACTTTTCTGGGGACTTCTTCGGCGACGAGACAGTCGTAGTTGCCTCCTGCACAAATACACGTGTCACCATGGTACATTTGTTTAATTTTAAATCAATAAATCGCCAATTACTTTAGTTTGTTTACTGAAAAGAATTATTTTACCTCCTCATCCTTGGCGGCCGGAGCACTTTCGGCAACATCTTCAGTCTCCATGGGCTGCAAAATTAAAAAAAAATTATTATATAAGAAAAATAGTAATTTGTATTTCTGGAGAAAGTAAAATTACCTCTTGTTTCTGCACTTCCTCCGTGTCTGACATGATTCTCGTTCTGGAAAGTGGCCACATTTAACTCTGAATATCAGAGTTGGTCAGGTATCACAAGGCTAATAACCTTTGGGAATTCAATCAGAATAATCATCAATTCGAATCTTTATCTGTAAAAAGGCATGCACAATGGACTGAGATGGATAGAGTGGAAAACAACATTTCAACTCATTCGAAATCAATCTAAATTCATCAATCAGTTCGGTCAAACAAATCTGATTCGAGTAAGGAAATTTGAGATACACCAACGGAAAGAATACTCCAATTTCTCAATTCCTCTCCATCGATTAGGAAAATACAGTACTAGTTTGTGAATATTACGCTATTATGGACACTCTGATTATAAATAGAAATAGATGATTACATAAAATAATACACAATAACCCTCACACAGTGGACGTGGCTCACACACCGAAACATGGAATTAAAGGCCGAGAAAATCAGGGATTTGCTGGGATAAGCCTATAACTCTGGCAAAAGATAGAACCGAGAGACGATTTTCCCCCGTTAGACTAGGAGAAAAGAGTCGGACCGGATTCTTAGCTTTCATCATGAGAGTATCTTCAACATAGAAGACTGGCTATGGCTTGCTACAAAGGGAGGCATGGGACGATCGATCGATGCTTTCAAAGGAAGAATATGCAAAACCGCGTCAAGCTCACACATACACGAACGGCGTGGATTAGCGATAGTGATTACTGGATTCCGATATTTAGCTGAGCTTTTGGTTGGGGGGGAAAGGCAACTGTATGGAAAGATAGCAAGTGGGGATTGAAATGAGGCGTCTTAGGAAGAAATGGACGAGTACGGTATGTGCGCAATAGAATCGAAAGGACTGGGGACACGATAGCTATCGATTTCAGGCAAGCTGCGTTCACGAATACTTAGAGAAGCGAGCAGAAATTGGAGAAGAAAGAAGATTTCTTTGAGGATCCAGAGTTGAGAGGCAGTTTGCCACTGTTGGAAAGCTGCTGAGATTGACCTACAAATAATTGAATTAAATAAATCATCAACGAACGCATATTCATATCTAACAATGGCGCGTGTTTCAAAGTAAATGAAACGAGTTATTTCGTGATTTGGCAGTCAGGTTATGGAATGAAATTTGTCTATACAAGATTCCAACACAATACCTCGCTCCATCTTCATTTTGATGTCCTTCGCGAGCGTCAGGAAGGCATCTTCTACATTTCGATTAGCCTTCGCAGATGTCTCCATGAACTTAGTACCGTATTCCATAGCGAGCTGCAATTATCGATTTCGTGCAACTAATTTGCATCATTTTAGAACAAATCTCTTAACTTCTGTCACTAAAAATTTCTCGAGCAGCAATGTCCAAGAAATTAAAACTAGGCTAGTCAACGTGCAGCATACACATGTGTGGCTCTGATGACTCATGTTTTCGAGAAAAACCCATCCACAGCCCAAGAATAGAAGAGACGAATTTTTGCAAAACAACATCGCTAAGTCTTCAACAATAACATATTTTCGAAATACCTGCTGTCCCTTTTCGCGCGAAACCTGTCGCTTATCTTCCATGTCGCACTTGTTACCGATGATCATTCTCTCGACCTGGAGCAACGAACATAGATTATTGTTTAAACTTCTCTAAAAATAAAAAGTTTCGTACATCTTGCGACGCGTGCTCCTCAATGTTCCTGATCCAGTTCTTGATGTTCTCGAACGATTTCTCGTTCGTGATGTCGTAAACAAGCAAGATTCCCTGAAAAAAGATAGTGAACTCTAGTGAGCGTGAAATGAGAAACACAAAATAAATTATAAGCACACCATTGCTCCTCTGTAGTATGCAGTGGTGATGGTTCTGAAGCGTTCCTGGCCGGCGGTATCCCAGATCTGGAGCTTAATCTTCTTTCCATCGATCTCAACCGTTCTAATTTTGAAGTCGATACCTAGATAACATCACATTAGCAGTGCTAGATTAGCAAAACCGGATTCCCAAAAGCAAAATAATGAAAAAGGGTACTTACCAATTGTGGAGATGAAGGAATTGTTGAAAGAGTCGTCAGAGAAGCGGAAGAGGACGCATGTCTTACCAACGCCGCTGTCACCGATCAGCAACAACTGGAACGAAAATAAAGATACAAATAGGGAAACATCAAGAGAATTTTTTGGACTCGACCAGCTTAAAATGTTTATATTAGGAAGACACCTGACCTTGAATAAATAATCATACGTCTTAGTGGACATCTGTGCAAGCGGAAGTCACCTGAACATTCAAAACGTATTTAGAACAAAAGAAAACGGGCAAAACAAGCTAATAAAGCGATGTTGTGATCGCTACTGGAAAAAGGTGAATCCAAAATGCGGGAAATTTAAAAATGTTGTTTTTACAGTACTTTCATTGATCGACATGACATTCCGCGTGAGACCGAACACTGTATAAAATTTTTCTCTCTTTCTTGAACATTTTGAGCACTCTCTTGTGTTCACTGTTTTCTCCGCATTCACTCTACACTTCATAACTCCCTTAGCTTTTTTGGGGTATCTATTGATCGTGCCGTCGTTTCTCCACGTCGTTGACGAGAAAATAGTGAATATGACCATCTCTTTTAGGCATAAAAATGGGGAGTAAACCGAATGCGAAACTCGTGGATGACCTAGTCGGGAACAACAACATTCGCACAGAGAAGGTGGAGCGAGTATTCCGGTAATGAATTTTCTCAACTTCTCACAGACGTACTTTATCTCTTAAATATCATACTCACCCGATTAATTCCTTCCTCCGCAATGACTCAATGCCACATCATTTCATAAATCAACTCACCCACCAGAAATGGGCCCGGAACAAGATAATGTGTAAAAATAGGAGGGACTCTCCCACGCTCATACACACTCTCTCAGAATCCCTTTTAGGAGATTTGGAATCACGTTCTACTTCCAGGTTGGTTGATCGTGGAATCTTCGCTTCGCAGTCTGATCCTCAGCAGATCTACAGAGATGCACCTTACAGGACAAACGGCCAACATCCTGGACAGGTACGCTTCTTTCGTATTTAGCATCGTAAAAACCCCCGCATCTGATTGCGCAACCACGCTGTGCTGTCTTGTTTAGTACTATCTTACGGTTTAGTACAATCAAGCATTAAAAGATCATTTGAATGTTTACTGCTGGTGTATGAATGGCTTTCTTGAATGATCAACTGACGGTATTGGAATTACCGTAGGTGCGCTGCACGTATCTCCCCTCTTTTTTACAGAGTGCCACCTCATCACAGCAAATGTAGCCAGTGACAAAAATCCTTTAACTTTTGACGATTCTTTTTCCTGCTTTCAAATCGACCCTAATCACGTAGAAACCATATGATCTATTACAGATCCACATATCGGCTCCGTCCATCTACTGCACGGTTCTGGAGGTGCTCGATGTGCACAAGGGCCAGTCGTTCCTCAACGTCGGATCGGGAAGCGGATATCTCAGTTCCCTCGTCGGATTCCTCATTGGTGAGTAACAAATATCAGAAAATTTTCGCAGACAACGCCGTAAAAATTTATGCAAACTGAAGTCTGACGCTGTAGATGAAAGTACGTGTCCTAAGCAATTATGGACATCATGTTCCTCCCTTTCAACTAACTGCAGCTTCCTCGGCTATGAAAATGATATACATGTCACGTGCGGCGAGCAGTAGGATACCACTTTGGCAAAAAATTATTCGAACCTCATCACGAATCATACCGGCAGCGCGTGTTTACATCGTCTTTCCGGGTGGCCTCGTGACTAGAAGAGAGCACGGCACGTGAAAGCTCCAGCGTCTTACCTATTCGTGTCCAATTTTAGATGGCAAATGTATAAATATCCGTCCAAAATGTTGAAACCTTTACTGATAAACAACATAAATGGCGTCGAGAAAGAACGCGAAACGAAAGAATTAGACAGTAAACACATCTCATGTAGTTCTTGAAATGTCACTCAGTTTCAAATTGGTATTTTCCAACTCACATCCTAATCTATTTTGCAGGGGATGCTGGCTGCAACCATGGAGTCGAGATCTATTCGAATGTGGTCGAGCACGCCAGAGACTGCATCAATCGATTCAGCAGTCAGAAGTTTGTGGCAGGATACGATTGGTGTAGACCGGAGTGAGTTCTTCATACTGTATACAAATTCCATCTTCGGAATCACTTTACAATACCATTTTGATTCTCTGGCACCGATCATTGTGCATTTTAAATTGTCGGCCTTTTCGCATACAAGATTTAATGATTTGCTCTATCATATAGTATCTGGTAAAGTAGTGACTCATCGCGCACCCGAGCAACTTAATTATAATTGTATACATTTCAGATTCGTTCACGGAAACGCGTTGGCTGTTCAGGGAGTGTCGAAGAGATACGATCGCATTTACGTCGGAGCACAGATTGATGAAGCGTGAGTTGGCTAATTTCCCACTTGGAATATCAATTAGGAGCAAAATAGGCCTATGGCGTGAAATAGAGAGTGGATTTAGTTGCATTTGTGGCGGTGATCCGCAAGTTCGCTAAAAAAAAAGGAAACCGTCGCAGACGTCATGATTGCGAAAAAAAGAGGATCAAATTCAGTATTCTTTGGCGAACCTCCATACGTGGGCACCGGGGTGCAGGGGTGCTGTGCAAATGGGAGTACTTGTTTTCGGGAACACTGTGCAAAAGTCAAAATGATAAAAACCAAGATGAGAATGTAATTAGAATTTTCGGGGGCGTCACGCAATGGACTCTACTGGTACAAGGGGCACTGCGCAAAACGGCTCAGATAAGTGCTGCCCATCTATGCGAACCGGGATCACTGATGTATCCTAACCATTGTTTTTGTATTTCAGCACTCTTCCCTTCTTCTCTGAGATGCTCAAAGAGGGCGGAATTCTCGTTGTGCCTATCAGAGTCGGGGTGGGGAGTATTTATATTTTTGAATTTTAAAATTTATTTATTTCATATTTTACATTAATTTCATGCGGGTAACGACATCTACTCTTTTTAGTTCGAAACCTTCCTTCAAAGAACGACGCGCACTGCCGAAGGATTCGAGGTGATTATTTAAATAAAATTAATTATATATTTTTTGCTCATTTGAAATCTTTTTTTTTGAAAAAAATGTAATATATAACAATGATGTTTGTGTAAACAAAATATTTAAAAATAATACAAATGAATTAAACTCTATTATTGCAGCACAAGGACTTCATGCACGTCGCGTTCGCGGAGATAATCACCATAAGCCAGCCGGGCGAAGGAGAGAGAAGGGTTAGTGGTTGGCTACCACATCGTGGTCTCCTTATTTTTGGACTGTATATATTTTAACGTGAAATTGAAATTTGTTTGAGCCGGGAAGCGAAATAGTCTAATATCAAATATTATTAATGGGATTTCTAATGCGTTTTGAAAATATAATATTAATTTGCAGGAGCGGCTTCCATCTGTCAGCCGCAAGCGCAAAGAGGACGACACTAATCCCAAGTGAGATCATACCATTAATTTATAAAATAATATGTTTAAAAAGTAATTCGACCTTTCTGATCATTGAGAGACAGAAAAGATTAGTGCTCAGACCGGGATTCGAACCACGGGCCTTCCGCTTACCGGGCAGATGTCTTAACCACTGAACTATCCGAGCTCTTCTCTGTCTTCTCTCTATGTGATAGGCATTTCGCCTGGATGATCGTCTTTCAATGATCATGTTCTTTGAGCCTACTCGGCAATGAATAGACTTTACTCAGAAACAAGTTGATTCTGAAATGTTCCATCAATCCAACGCGTTAAATCTGGTGTTCGGAAATAAATGTTCCCCCCAGAGCGCAATGATACAATGTATCTTGCGTAGCGAAGGATCATCCAGGCGAAATGCCTATCACATAGAGAGAAGACAGAGAAGAGCTCGGATAGTTCAGTGGTTAAGACATCTGCCCGGTAAGCGGAAGGCCCGTGGTTCGAATCCCGGTCTGAGTACTAATCTTTTCTGTCTTTCAATGATCATGTTCTTTGAGCCTACTCGGCAATGAATAGAGTTTACTCAGAAACAAGTTGATTCGACCTTTCTAACATTGGCTTGATTGCAGTCCCAATGTGTCGGCCGATCTGCTTGCTCTCTCCAGTCCTCGCTCGCTCGAAATGCTAGCCGCTCTCTGCATCAGACAGACGATCGCCGACGGATTGAGGGTACGGTAGGAGGATGTAGGGTTACTGTAGAATGAGGGAAATTTAGAGTAGAGTAGTGGAAGAGTACGGTTTGCCAGTGCCAATTTTCCAGATGAGACTTCCCATCGCGATCACACACAAACTCAAGATCAGCAAGACACTTGCCGAAGTGTTCGAGGGCCTCATCAGTATGTTTTTTTTTAAAATAAAGTTTAAAGGCACTTTATATTTCCTATTTTAGTAATTAGTTTAATTAATCATTTGCAGGACGTCACGATGAGTTGAGAGGACGCGACCGCGCCGTAGATTGGTACGTTTTGAAATATAAACTCTTACTCTTTGAAAATATCGATTAGCAACCAGTTCCCCTCTTTTTTTACAGTAGCAAACGGATAAAGTGTGATTTCGGATTTTTTTACGACTGCAAAGTGTACAAATGTGGTCTGATTTGGCGATTTTTTTCCCTTTTGATCTATGGGTTTCGCAGTCCATTACTTTCGCGCATTTTGATGAATCTATTTGCAATTTTGCAGGCTGCACAATTTGATGCGCGCCGGACACGCTGTGAGTATTTTGTTTCACTATTTATCTATAAATACGATATATTTATATCGATTATTTTTATCTCAAGTGTTTAGCTGCACAACGGGCCGCGCCTCATCCCTGCGAGAATTATCCCGCCGCCGGAACCGAATCTCGAGCGACTGTAAGTCCCTTTCTCTTTTTTTGGTTCTCTAAAAACCACACACTATTATGTTCCAACATTTGCACGCCTATACGGTAGAGTACTGGTGGACAGCGAGAGAGCGTGGACATTTGATAGAGCAGCTTGTGGTACAACTGGTTACGAGAAAACAACTAGAGATATTGCTATTCCTTGCCAAATCGTGGTACATATTAGGTATGAACACTTGAGAGAAGAAGAAAAATTGGATTGGCTTAGTATCTGACGTGCTTTTTTAACATATGGAAATAGGCGCCCCTTATTTTGCAGGATAACAGAGGCTCAAATGGAGCAACGAAATGCGCAAGCGAACAGACTGCTGCGGGATGTGGGCATGGAAGAGGCGAGGAGAGAGGCACTGGCTAGAGGAGATACCAACATTGTCAGTTTATATCGATGCTAATGCACATGGAGTACATGGGATGCAAGCAGATCAATCGATTTGTGCCACTGCTAGAATGTAAACACTATTTCACTAGGAAGAGGGCGGGGCTCCCTTGATTTTTTGCCGAATATTCCGTAGATTAAAATAATTAGGCATAAAAGTTCTAAAATATGGATAGGATTCGTCGTATTTACGTACTTTTAGTGCTCTTGCACACGTTTTGTCCATCTATGACTCTGATCCATTATGGAGCGTTCATGGTCGCCGAGGGGTCAGAAATGGTCTCGTCATTTTCCACACCCTTTCGACCGGTCGGAAGGTGAGAGAGTGCACGGAATGACGAGACCATTTCTGACCCCTCAACGTCAATAAACGAGACATTACTCTCCATTACTCTGATTGCAGGATGAAGCTGAGGAGGTCCTCAATGCCCAGGTGGCCATCGTTCGTGCCCAGCGGGAACTCGATCACGCCAATGCGACAGTGCAGGCACTCGAGGAACGACAGACGGAACAGCGAATGATCGAGATGCAGCTGCGACTCCCTCCCCATCTCCCACCCGCTGACCCTGCAGCACGTGCAGCAGCCTTCCTACGACACAGACGGGAAGATGCAGCAGCTGCAGCTGCCGCAGTAGCTGCAGAAGTGGAGATGCCGAGTGACGAGGACAGCGACGAGGAGGACAGAGAGGCGAGGGCACTCTTCCTCGCTAATGATGAACGCATGAATGAGGAGCACCTGGATAGAGCTGATAGAGAGGCACAGGTATAAGGGAGAATTGGGGGGGGGGGGTTGATGGGATGGACAATTGCGAATTTCGCGAAAATGCGCTGCCTTATGCCTTTGTCTCCACGGCAACATGTGTAGTTGTGTCTTTAAAATAATGTGAAGCGAATCGTTTATAATTGAAAGGGGCATGACTAGTTGATATGCACGAGTTGGTATTTTGCATTTAAAATGTATCTTTTAAAATGGTTATATTTTGAGCGTGTGGAGCAGCTGCAGGCGGATGTGGACAGACTGCACGAGATGCAGAGGCTGCTGGAGATGGACGAGGAACCATTTGTGACAACAATATTGATTGATTATCCACGAATATTTTTTCACATGTATTGATTACCATTGGTAATTTACCAAATCGAGCGGTCCAAAGTTGCTAATACGACGTGCTAGTGCCCAGCGCGCTATCATTTATGCGTATCTATCTTTGCTAATTTCGATGTATTTTATATTGCAGGAAGTGGAATTCGCCATCCAACGTCAGTTGCTGCCAGTGAATATGGCGGGAAGACTAAGAAGAGCTGCAGATGCCATCGATATGGTTGAGAGGGTGAGCAGTGATAGAATCGATCTGTCATGGTTGATTGAATACCGTATCTCCAGAAAGTGGTCTCGGTGACAAAGCATGTGAAAGTTAGAGAGATGCAATGACTCTGTAATCACAAGATCCCTTTCTTGATGCTCTACTGAGAAGTTAGCGGTGAAAGAGATAAGTGACCCTGAAATGGACGCAGTCGTGACGACTCTTGTATTGATTTGCTTTGAAATGCGTAATAATGAATTATATTTGTTCAGCGTCGAATGCGATTCAATGACATTCGTCGGGACGATTCGAGCAACGATGGTGAGTATCTATTTACTACACCATTTAAATCGTTGTCTACACTTTGTTTAATCTTGATTCTGAGCCAAAGTTGTTTATGCGTTTGGTTGCTGAATTATATCGCTCCAATCTTCAATCAGTTATCACTCGAAAAAAAATTGTATTGGTTCTTGCAGTAAGAAATGCAATGCAGCGAAAGTGTCGATTACGAATCTTGTCTGTTATCCATAAACTTGTGAGAAAAAAAAGTGCATACATTGTATTGCAGACAGCAGTGCGGACGAGTCGGACGAGAACACCCTCGCTCCCACGCTGAGAATTGGAAGGAGAAGGAGATGGACATGCAGAGGGTATGTGATGAGACAGGGTAGGGGAGGTAACAGGGACTACAAGGAAGAGTAGAAGGAGAGCTTCGGGAACGCTGTGTCAAAATGTCAAATGCGCACAGCTGCACACCATGTCATTCGGGGGAAGAGGGGGCGTCGGAGCGGTCAAATGAGTCCATTTTAGGCATAAATAAATTCATAACTAAATTCTCAGATCGAAATCGAAAAATCGGCTTCCGTAACTTTGTTTGGAACTGCCTTACCCAAATTCTCTGAAATTTGAATGATTATAGCTTTACTCCCCGAAGAGGAGATATCAAATGAAAATTTTAAAATGTATCTCCTCTTAGGGAAATGCTACTAATTATATGATTTATTTGCACAATATAAATTGATCAATTCCTAACAAAGTTACGGAAGCCGATTTTTCGATTTCGATCTGAGAATTTAGTTATGAATTTATTTATGTGGCCTCATTTTGACCGCTCCGACGCCCCCTCTTCCCCCGAATGACATGGTGTGAGCTGCGAAAAAAATTGACTGGAATTGAGAAGGAGGTAACTTCTGCATTCTCTTTTATATGCACTTAATCACATTCTTTTTTTTCAGTTGCCGTCGTGGTTGTGATAACTGCCAACTGTCGCTGAAAGTGAACGCAGGCAAGGTCATGGATGACTACCGTAACGCCCACAGCTTCAGAGCATCCAGGGTTAGTATAGAGACGACCTTCCAGGGAGAGAATTTGGTAGCTTGGGTCAGAAAGCTGATTTGATCCATTCCAGAACATTCCGTGGGTAAAGCGAATGGAGAGACTCACGTCAGCCGAGTAGTAAGTTTATTTGTTTCTAAAATAATAAGAAATAGTTAATTAAATTTTAAGAATCTGTAATTACAAATTCGAATGACTTGCAGCAAGCCGAAGTCGTTCGCCGACGCAGCTACAGCAGCAATGAACGAAACTATCAAGTTAGTTAATTGACTAAGGAATTGGGATGAGATTTAAGTATGGAGGACCGTCAATTGTGCCTTGCAGTCCGATGCCGAACGGTCGCTACGCCATCGAAGACTGGTTCCTCAAGCGCATCCAGACCAAGTACCACAAGAGGGTAAGTATTAGGAGGTGCTCGGGAATATTTTTTTAAAACATTGGTATAAGAGCGTTCTTTTCTTCTTCTATAGTTTACTCAAGCAACAAAAATAATCGGAGTCTACCCTCGTAATATCTTGAATGTCTATTGTAGATCGCTGCCCTCCTCGCTGCAGTAAATCGAGTGGGAGATGCGCAGTTCAGACAGGAGAAGGACGACTTTGACAAGGTTTGAATGAATAAAATATAATAAAATATGGTTAATAAAAACTCATTCCAACGCTGGTAATTAGTGGTTCCTGAGAACCGGCAAATAATTTCATCGATGGCATGTAGTCTTCAATTAGATAAGCCTTTTATGACTTTATGAAAGAATTGTCTTTTCCAGAATTCTTTCACGACTTTTTCAATGTCGATGTGAATAACTGATTGGTTAACTATTTTGTCTTTCTCTCAGTCGCTCACCGTCTCTTCCCTGCCGTCGATCTCGTTCGAGAACCAACACGAGAGCCTCCTTCGATTCGAGAAGGTTACTTTCTAATTTGCATAAGTAATTTAATAATTGTGAGTGTAACATGTTCAGCAATATCGAATACATTTCTTCCAGAATGAAAAAGAGGAATTGAATATTGACTATTTTTATTTGGAAAAATCCTTTTTTTATTTCGCCTACTTTTACAGATAACAAAACAAACTTTCAAAAATTGCAGGAAATGAGCGCGATTCTGCAGAGTCTGCCGCTTCCAGTCAACGGCAAGAAGATTCTTCGCTGGAATCTCCTCAGAGAAGATTAATCGATCAATCGATAATCAAAGTGTAATTACTGTATTTATCTAGCCTTGTATGTGTTGTATATACATTAGTCATCCGACCACCATTTTAAAGAGTTTTTTCAATTACTCTTTTTTCCTTCTCTGACTGCAGTTCAGTTCCCTGCCTCACCCTCAAATCTCCCTTACGAGATTCCCTCTCCCCTCATTTTCTTGCTTCATTCAGTAATCAGAAACGAGATATTTTTGTAAGGAAGACCCAAATGTCTAATTCGAGATTCAATGGTGATTTTTTTTCACAATAAGATTGTACATAGAGTGACAAAAGTAATAACCGATTATTTTTTTTCCGGAAGTTTGACTTTAGTGCCTTTAGCACGTAAGATAGATTAGTGTCCAACTTCCAACAGCTACAGTTGTACATTTCCACCAGCATCTTCACCCCCAGTTGTGCACCCATAATATTCATTCGAATTTTACCGTATCCCTCCCCGTAATTGGAAGCTATTGTATTGCCCTCCCCCAATTTGATTTTTACCGTATCCCCCTACTCGAAGCTACCGTATTCCGCGAATACTTTAGTGCCTCCAACTTGTCTGTATGTTTCAAGTGTCTTGTAATCACTCGGACAGCGAATTTTCTTGAATTCAATCTCCGTGCAAATTGGTCGCCATTCTCTCGCATCAATGTGCCGGGTAACATCTTGAGGTTGAATGAATAGAAAATTTGTTGGCAAATCTCGCCGTCTCACTGAGAAAATCGACTAGATCGGTTAATTGTCTCCCTTTTTCCTGGTGAGAGCAGAGAAATAAAAGAAGAATATCACTATTCAATGCTTGTGAATTGGAATTGAAGAGACGTATTTTCGATCGATTAGATGTTGATCTACCTTTTATGGACTCAAAAAGCGATGGTATTCGGTTGGAAATGCGGAGTGGGTACTAAAACAAACAAATACTCCGAATCAAATCCCGGAAAAGATGTCGGGTTTCAATGCGGGAGTTCCGAGAAGTACCATTCATCATCCGTCGAAAGACTCTTGAGACATCAGTTTTAACCCATTCAAGAATCACCATGCCGACTAGTCGTCTTTTGGCGAGGATGGGGAAAGGACCATGGAATCAACGGCGGGGCTCTTTCAGGTAAAGGCAGTTCTCGTTGTAAATATTTTTTTAAATTGTCAATTTTCCTAATTCGCAATCTAATTTCTTGCCAAAGATTCTGAACGATCTTTCAGGGAACTATCGTCGATCATGGACCAACCATCGACATTGATCCTCGGTGAGTTTTTCGATACTACAAAATAATAACGGCTAATGTTCAGTCGCTTTCCGCCACGGGAATCGGAATCCGGCGCGTTTTCTGGATCCAAATTCGAAGATGACGTGGGGGTCTGAGGGAGAACTGGCACTGAACGAGGTACGGTAGGAATGGAGTACGGTACGTGGATGTTCAGAAATACGATACCGTGTTCTTCCAGATCGGCAGGCAGCAGGCACACTCATTAGGTGACCATCTCGATCGATATCTGAGAAGGTACGGTAGTCCAAGCGCGATCGACTTCTACAGTAGTTCGGCAGATAGATGTATAGATACCATGGAGGTAGGCCCAGTGACATCACAAAACTATACAAAACAAGTAGAATGTTCAGATAGTGAAGAAGCGCCTGGGATACGGTAGTGAGCAGACTACTGTAGACGATCAGATGCTCAGAATGTATGCGGTGGATCATCCCTTGAATGGAGAAGGTTGCAGTTCGTGATCTTTGATCTTTCTCGATTTTCTTTATTCCAGTTTGGAAGCCGGTTTCATCGGAAGTTTCGAGTGAATTGACGCCTGAATTGCGATTAGAATTGAATGAGAGGAAGGACCTGATCGAGTATCTTCACGACACCACAGGTTCATCCCAATTGACAATTATGACTTAGATGAACGCCTGTGAGTGACGAGAACCATCGAGAAAGGAGTCAGGAGCGAGAAAGTATCTAAAATGAGAAATTCTCACTTCTGACCCCTTTCTGGAACTCTGATTGGACCATAGGACGTTGCGTATTATTGTAGGATGGGCGATGTCAGTGAGCGCTCTGGCCGATCTCGCTGATAATCTTGAACAGATGGAGAAGTTTGGAGAGGTGTGGACTTCCTAGTTTTGGTTCATCATTAAATCAATCAAGTTCAGGAACTTCCATCTTGGATAGAGAAGCCAGCGCTGCCGAGTTACGATAAAGCTCGGATTCACAACGAGATTATGCTTTTCAGTAAGCTACTTTCTAATTTAGCATTTATGTTCTTAAAATGTGATAAACAATGATGTTGAGGTGAAAAGCGACAAATTTCGTGCGCTCTCTTCGGTCCCTGTCGAGATTTGATGGCCGCAGTCTGGCTGAAGGAGATCAAAGAGCGAATTAGTAGAAGCAGGGAAGAACACGAACCAGGAAGGCTTACTCTAGCCGTGTACGCGTCGGTGAGTACGGTAGAGATACGGTAATCAAAATTCATATCGATTTGAGCACACCGAGGTCATCTTGTCGGTGATGAGATCGATGGGAATGGACGCGAATAGAGTAGCCACTGCGGGTGGATTCATCGCTGAGGTATACTGTAGATTGATTCCGGCTAAGAAAAAGCGGTATACGGTAGTTTATCATCGTCGTTTAATCACTTATCCATTCCATGGATTATTCTCTATATACATTCAATAGAGAAAGAATCCTTGGAATGACGATCTATTTCAGATTCGGATCGAAGACGAAAAAAATCTACACGTCAAGCTATTTGACCATTTTCCGAGTGGACTAGGACACGAAATAGTGGAGGTGAGCAGTAATTTGTGAATTGTGTAGTGCACTGCTATGTATTCATGTCGGATGCCGGATGTTGGACTTTTGGGCTGTGAACATCAAGATGTATAATCAATGATCTTGTCAGGCTCCTCTCGTGAAAGCTCATGCGCACAGTATTGACGACTGGTCTGAATCGTGGACGATGAATAATATTTTGAGATTGAGGGAAAGCGCATGAATGTTGTTCTTTGATTTCACCCCATGATAAAGCTATTTTCATCTTACAATGTATGTTTCCGAAATTGCACTGAAGAATAATATAATACTAAAGAGGCGAAATTGAGCAAACAATAATACTAAAGAAAGAAACGAATAAATAAAGCTATTTTCAAAAATGTTTGAATTACTTTCAAAATCAATCAATACAATGTCTTCGTTGTGGTGTCCTCACTTTTGTAGCATACTGTATTCTGCAATTTGTCATTTTGCTTAATTTGGTCTATTTCGCAATATTTTCATTGTTTTCGCTCGATATTTGATCGAGTTTCATCGTAATTCGCTGTTTGCGATGTACCGACTCGTGGAGGTTGACGTCTCTTCCACTCGATACAGTCAAGCACCCGTAATTGCAGCACCGCCGACCGGCGAACCCGACAACTCCTTCGTGGTTAGTTTTTGTTCGGGATTTCTACGTGCGACTTTGCATTTTATCGTTCCAGGAGTTTTACAAGCGCTACACAAAGAAGATGATCAGCTCGCCGGCGGTACCCGCGACCTCTCCGACGGTTGTCACTCCACTGCCGCCTCCTCCCACTCCGCCGCCGATTCCCGCCGTCGAGCAGAGTCCGACCCCGCAGGTCGCCCTTTTCGCCTCCTTTTCATGCACTATTTGTTGTGGATCGCGTGTTAATCTCTCTTTCTTTCGGTGGAATTGTGAATCACTGTCTCCTCTACAGGAACCGATGGATTGGGTGAAGCTCCTGTCGTCCAATGGCAAGCACTACTTCTACAACACTGAAACTGGCGAGAGCACGTACAGGGTGAGTGGATTACGTCATGCAAGGGTCTTATTGGCGGTTATCGAGGGAGAGGTGCCTCTCCCCGCGCGAGGGATTACCCCTCCTCCCGCCTCTAACCCTTCTCCTCCTAGAAAAGTGCGCGAAAGTGAGTTTCAAATGCGCTTGGTGATATCGCCGTGTTATCACCCCGTGTTGTTTGTTATGGCGTTTCTAGGTCACTTAGTATCAGCGGGCGAAATTGAGCAAACATGCATAGTACTTTTCAATAACTTGTTGGAACTTTGCAACTCTGGCTTCGATCAGGTGTTGTAATCACAGTGCATTCTCATTCTTTGCAGATTCCTCCCGGGTGGATCACGCCTTCTGTCCCTGTCGAGAAGTCTTCTTCCTCAGTAAACCAACCCCTTACTCCTCTTCCGCCGCTTCCTCCGCTGCCCGAGCTCACTCCTCCCGATGATGAAAAGAAGGTACCTTGAATATATCCCATTTCCATCTCCTTATATTCACCAATCCTACGGAATTTTTGATACTCTACATTGCATGATCAGTGTTTCTCGCGATCTTTAAATTCGAGAACCCCTCGCGAGCTTGTATTGGCTGTGAAGGAGTCATGATTGCGGAATAACAAGGGAAGTGTGGAAAGATCGGGGAATTTAGGGGCTCTTTAGAATCACTGCGCATGTTTTGTTGAGGAATACGTATGAAGTTCCACCGTCCAGCCGAAAGCCCCAGCCAGCATAAGCGATAGAAAATTCAGCAATAGGTTAGCAGAGGAGGGAAATCGAACTCCCGACCTTCTGTATACCAGACGGTTAAATTTAATACGTTTGAGGAATCTCCTGTGAAAGCCACCTCTCCTCCACACCCGCCTGTGATGATCTCTACTCCAACAGGAGTTGTGTCTCAGAAGAGACGCTCAATCCAAGCTGATCTCGAAGTGAGATACTTAATTCACGCAATTTTCGCTTGCTGATTGTTAGAATAAGCGTAGTTTATAAACTATAATAAATAGCAATGATAATTAATCAGTAAAATAAATCAGTATGGCGTTGGAGGCTCTGATCAAGATAAGGTTAGGTATATGATTCAGACGTTGTCTATACTTAATTAACAGGTTAATAATTTATATTTAATTAAATATATTGCAGGCTTCGGCCAACAACGAAAACGACGCGCCGGAGGCTCTCGAATCGCCCGCTCTGAAGAAGGTCAAAGTGGAAGACAATGTAGAGGAGAAGGAGGAGAAGGAAAAAGAGAAAGAAGGGGTGGATATGGATATAGATGAAGAGAAGATGGAGGAGAAGGAGGAAGAGGAGAAGAAGGAGGAGGGGGAGGAGAAGAAGAAGGAGGAGGAGGGGAAGGAAGAGGAAGAGGATACGAGAGCTATTGTCGATACAGCCAATAAGGTACGGTAAATGACCGAATTAACACTACTATTAAAAATAATAACAATAATTTCCTGTGAAATATACTATTTGCGATAAATGACTTACTTATATGCAACATAGTAAAATAGGGAGAAAAAATGATATCATTGCAGTTTAAACAAAAAGTACATCTTTTAATTTTAATAAAAAAACTAGTTTGCAGTACAACGTCTCGGTTGGTTCTCTGGAGAAGTGCATTCTCGTGGAGCGTCCGAAGCTGAACGACGTGCTAGAGGGAGACATACAGCAGTTCAGGTAGCGGGAGTACTGTAAAAGTGGCGATCAAACGGCGCATATTGGGGATGATTTTTAGGGGCCACCAAGTAAAATTGAAAATTATTCCTAAAATTGCAATTTTGGTCCCTCTGAGGTAATGAGGCGTGCAGAATCATGACAGCGTTTCCAGATTTATCAAATATTTCCAGTTCAACGAGTATCGGAGAAGTTTCTAAGCCCCGCCCTACGTGGTGTAGTTGCCCCATCGTATTCGCGCGGCATCGTTGCGCCACGAGTTCCGTGGGGCGACGACGGGTCAGTTAGGTCAGACATTTTGGGTTGGACAGTTTTCTTGAGTTTTACTAGATGCATTTTGGTATTTACGGTATGAATACCGCTTTGGCTGCTCCTAGGGAGCAATTCATAAATACAAAATGAATTTATTATATATTTCATCAAATATAACTAGTTCGTAATCGATAGCTACCGTATTCAAGCCATAAACTTTGAATCCAAAATTGATAAGGTTTGCTTTTGTGAATTTTCCTGATTTTTCTTGCAAGTGTACTAATGAGATAATACAAGGAACATGTTCAAAAATCTCGTTGGCGCATCTCCTAAAACGATAGCTGTTGAATATAATAAGAATTCGCTGAAGTTCACACACGATTTTAAACTTGTTTGCTCTTGTCATTTTTTTCTAATTTTAATTTTGTGCATTGCCTGTTTTCCGAATTCTAGAGTAAGCAGAAAAACTCATTGGCGCAGCTACATTTAATCGAAAAATACCGAAAAAAAACGAATTTTCTTTGAAGATTTGAATTCCCGGGCCGTTTCTGTCTTTTCGTACTTTTCGTCGGCTCTGATTTTTGAATTCCCGGTTCGGTGGGCCCTAGATGATTTTGAGACGTAAATTGATATTGCAGAAGATCGCCGTTGGATCAGTGTGAATACGAGCGGGCCCTCAGTACGACGGTACGGTAGACTAGTGATGATCGCGAAGTAACCGTATTTATTTCAGATGATGGTCGCTAGAAGCAACGAGCGCGATGCGGCCTTTGAAGCTGCCAAGGTTCGATTTAAAAAAAAACTAAATTACTGTTTTATTCATCAATTTCGCAGGCCGACTATCACAAGCAAGAGGCTGCGATCTTATCGGATATCAGAAAATCGTGGCAGTCTCCAATAAGTAAGGTACGGTAGTCAATAGATTGATCGATTGGAGATTGTTTGTCGTATTGCAGGGACTTGCGAGATCGAACAGGATTGAGGACGTAATCGATGATAATTTTACCGAGAAGACTGACGGCGACGAACAAATCGATATTGTCGGGGAGGATTAGATACTGTACACGATTAGTTACCGTACCTCATGATTCCACGCTCTCCTTTGTAACTCTTTCACAAGTTGCACCCCGATACTCACAAAACCTAACGTGTTCCTTTGGCTAATTCATCCCTATTTTGCTATGTGTACATATATTTTAATGAATAAATAAGTTCTTTCGAATCGATTTATCTATGCATGATACAGGTAGTTGTTCTTGAATGTTACTTGAAGGGCTATTTTCACGTGATAATGAGTCGACTGATTTTAGAGTTTTAAAACTATTCCGGATCTTTTATTTCACAACCTCTGGTCGTTTTACGAGTGATTATGAAAAAATGGAGTGATCCGTATTATTTTTAAAAGCTCGCTTATCATTTTCAGATGAACGTCTCACGTCGTATGTTCATATTCTTCAAAGGCCGAAGTCCAGTTGAGGTGGGCAGCTGTTTCAGTCCACTAAACCCTTACTATTAGTTCGCTCATGAGTCGTTGAAAAGTTGAGTGTATGATGGCTTTGACGAATGAGCTGTGACATTTTTGTTGCGTCACGAAAATGATACATTCATAGACCAAAAGGTATGTTCCAGGGAACCCTGACATCATTTCGGATTTGCGCCTGGTTTAATATCTCTGCTGCAGATTTTTACCAAGCGTCTGCAGATTTTTCTGATGTAATCGGACATGGGCTTTCAGCTAAAAACAAAATTGAGAAAAAATACTTTCAAAAATATTTTCGAAAATATTTTTGAAAATATAAAATTTTGAAAAAAATTTTTTTTTTCCACATTTTGAGCGCAAGATGGGTTTGCAACATCAAAGTGTGATAATGGATCCGTTTCAAGAGTAACAGACTAAAAATAAAACACTCTAAATTATTCATGGAACATACGATTTTGGTCTATGGATACATTTGCTCTAACAACGATTATATTTTCTTTGAATTGTAGTTCAGTTATAATTCTCAATAGCTCACGATTGACGCAGAGATGATTGCGCGATTGTATTAGGTAGCATCATGATCAAAAAATTTACCGTCTTGTGATGAAAAAAACCAAGAAAATTTACCGTCTTGTGATGAAAAAAACCAAGGAAATTTACCGTCTTGTGACGAAAAAAAACCAAGAAAGTTTACTGTCTTGTGATGAAAAAAACCAAGGAAATTTACCGTCTTGTAATGAAAAAAACCATACAAAATTTACCGTCTTGTGATGAAAAAAAAAACCAATAAAATTTACCGACTTGTGATGAAAAAAACCTCGAAAATTTACCGCCTTGTGACGAAAAAAAGCCACAAAAATACTTTCTTGTGATGATACTTGCCTTTCGTGTATCGGTAAATACATGTACCATCACGGAACTCTAAAACGCTGATCTTCTCATACTTTTAACCTGGGCCGATTGATGTAGCATATTAATTTTTTGGTGGTTTTAGAGCTTTTTTGGACTTAGATAATGCGGGGAAATGGGTTTGGGGCAATATAAAAATGTTTTTCTATTGTGTTCTGAAACGACCAGTGCGATGAAAGTAAAATGGTACATCGCAGGGATTAGATCTGGCAATGCTCCAGTTTCTCCAATTACCGTTTCAATGTCATCGTATTATCTTTCTCCCTCACTCCGAAATGAGGTTCCTTTAGTCACGTTTGGCCACGTTTGGTTCCGTTATCGATGCGTTGGGAGGGTTTTTTTTTGGAAGGGGAAGGTTCCAGCCTATTCCTTCTATGCCGCCGCGTTGCAACTAGAAGCATATTGATCTACAGGAAAGGGTCAGGATGAGAGAGTTCGCAAAAGTGAGAGAAATATCCTCTCGATTTTACACGCTCTCTCACTCCCCCGTTCCCTTGACCGGTGAGGTGATGGAGGAGGAGTATACCCACTGGCTATTGGGAGATCATAGAGTCAAAGTGGAGACAAACAAGTGCGAGTTGTGTTTGTGTGATCTACTGATTCGAGTCTGTGCTAGACTACGGTGCATCCCCATTTCACTTTTACGCGTTGACGACCACATGTGTCATGGGCCGTTCGTCGTTCGGGCACCAGGGATTATTGGGGGTATATAGGATAGGGGGGGGGGAGAGGAACCGAACGGAATTGCACTTTTCGCTTTCATCTCTCACTCTTTCCCCCTTTCCAAATGCTGCTCTCTTGCATTTGCTTGAACTTTTTGTTGCACTTTCGGTTTGTTATGAGGATGAAGCTTTGTTGTTGTTTGTTTTTGTAGTTTATGTTAACAGGTGGGGACTGCCAGGGGCATTCCGAATAGGGAGAGGGAGAGCATAGAACAATGCCATTCCCTGTTCCGCGTAAATACACGATTCCGTCCTCTCGACCACTATTCCGAGCGTATTCCACTACGAAATGTGTGTTGCCCGCGCCACTCAAGTGTACATTCACTATTATTTTCCCTCTTCTCTCGGGATGGCGAGAGGCTGTGCCAATCCCGGAGTGTCGGCCCCGCAGAGTTCATGTTTGAGTCTGAGGCGTGTCCTAGTTGTGGCAATTGTTTGTGTGTGGCACATCCCCTGACTCCGCCCCTTGTCTCTCCAATCCTATCCCAATTCCAGAGTAGTCATTACCTCTCGCTCTCCATCCTGGCGCATGTTTACCTATACTCTCCTTCTGTCTCTGGCTCTCTTCATCCCTCCCGCTCTCTATTCACGTTCACTTTCGACACCGTTCCTTACCACTACTTTTACTCTTCCACCGCTGCTCGAGAGAGAGAGCACAGCAATGTTTTCTCACGTTCCGGATGAATGGACGAGTGTGTCTTTTGGGAGGGAGCAGCGAGGGGGGGGGGAGAGGCAACAACTTCTCACCCCCCCTTCAATTTGTTATCCAGAGAGTGAAGTCGGGTGGTCTGCCTGACCCCTGATCATCTCTACTCCTCGATTCTGATCATCTCCTACCCCCGTTCTTCTCCCTCCCTTCAATGCTAACAAACAACTGAAAGCCGTCGGCCACTGTCAGCGAATGTCTCCGTAGATCAGAGTGTAAATCTCCGCTTCTGAAGTTACACCCATTGGTCCCGTCAAACTTTGCCCATCGTTAAAATGAAAGAAGGCGGTTCAGTATCCAGTTTCAAAACACCTGCGAGGCACGGGCCGGCTCCTGTTACCCCTCGTAAAGTCGTAAATTGAAATGGACTTCAGCCGTGTCCCTTCCCTCCGAGTTCATACCCCTATTCCTCATCTCCATCGAGCAAGTGTCTGGCTCTCCCTATTTCGCATGATCTCTTTCACGGCCTGACCGATGAGAGAGCGTGTAGAATGGAGAGAGTCTGGCCATTACTCTCTCCATCCACTCCCGCTAGGACCTCTTGCCGACATACCTGACCTTGGTGCGAGAGTAAAAGTTCAAAAACTCTCTAACCGTATTCGAGTTATGGTAAGGCTGTTTCGGTAATGCACTTGAACAGCTAGTTTTGTGCGATTTTAGGAGTTTTTCGTTTATTTATAATTTTAAAACAGTTTGTCGTCCTCTTTTATCTAACCTGTTGCTGGGTTCTCAGTAGGCATTGGGTGAATAGACAAGCGGGCCTACAGTTGATGGCATGTTTTGGAACTCTATTTTAGGAACCCTAAACTAATATTTTCTAAATGTTCTGAAGCGTGCTCCGTACAAAAATCGTGGGGACATTTTTGTCGGGTTTCTAAACGCGTGTTCGAAATTGTACCATCCCCGGCCAACACCTTCCCCCCGTAAGGTTAGTACTCTATCGCTGACCTAGCAGATCTTTATCTAAGCACCCCTCAGCACCCAGCACTCTCGGTCGCCAACTTTTGTTGTTCCGCTTTTATCAGCGGATGTGTGACTAAATTATGGCGATAAGAGATCCCACCCTGTATGGGGTAGTGCCATCAACACGTGTAGTTAGTACTACATAAGGTAGAAGCTGTTATCGTCGATCATCACAACCTAGCTTGTGAGAGAGTTGGCTTTGAGTTTTCAAATTGACATCCAGTCTTTATTGATCGGCCAGCTGTTTGCATCGTTGTTGGGGCCACTGGGCCACACGGGAATTTATTATCACTTCCCTCCCCCCCAAAGACAGACCCTCCCCCGTCCCTCCCCCTCTAACTTCCAGTTAGGCAGTTCTCTTTCTCCCTCTGTGTGCACATTGTTTTCTTATCACTCCATCGTCTCTCTGCCACCCTGCTCTTACCAGTTTGGCAGCGTTCCACCTAGAGCTTGCGCTGCTTACCTACATGCGAGATTTTTGTAGCAGCCTTTTTCGAGATTATGAATCTGACCCACCGCGCTCTTTTCAGGTACCGTACCCCGTCTCACAATGCACGAGTACATGGAGGAGTTCATCAACTTCGCCGTCACCCTGCTGCGAGTCATCGTGGTGACGCTCATCGGATCGGTAAAGGCCCTGATCCCGATGGGAGTCCTCCCGAGGAAGGCTGTCAATGGTACGGTATCGATCTGGTATCAGTTATCGAATGACCGGAATCAACTACGGTATCGATTGTAGGTCAGATCTGTCTCATCACCGGCGCCGGCTCGGGACTCGGCAGACTTATGGCCATTGAGGTACTGTATTTTATAATTATTTTAGGCCAAGGGTTATGGTACCATGGAATACAGTAGAATACGGTATATCTGACTCTTTTCAGTTCGCCAAGCAGGGATGCACTCTTGTTCTGTGGGATGTGAATGAGAAGGGCAATGAGGAGACGAAGAGCATGCTGGGCAAGAGTGGAGTCAAGGTACGGTAGCATGGAGATGTAACGGGTACTGTAGGAAGGGGTACGGTAGACCAATGACGTGATTCGATGTGTAGTGTATCATGATATCCCAATCAGGTATACACATACACTCTCGATCTGTCGAAGAAGGACGAGATCAACGCGGCCGCAGAGAGAGTGAAGAAGGAAGTCGGAGATGTCGACATTCTTGTGAGTATACGGTGACACGGATAGAGTAGATCGAGGACTGATTGGTTTTCCTTCTTACAGTAGTTGGTGCACATCGATAACTAATGCAGGTGAACAATGCTGGTATCGTAACTGGAAAGAAGATCTTCGCGTGCCCTGATGAGCTGATGGAGAAGACTGTCGCCGTCAACTGCAACGCCTGTCTATTCGTGAGTGTGAACGACTATTCGGAAATGGCAGAAAGCCTAGAGTGCGGTAGCACCATTACTGTGTAGTGTGCGACCAGAGCACACGCGTTCCTGCGCACATTGCGATGTTTTGCGCCGTCGACATGGATGTGGTGTTGGTGTACTCGCTACATTGAGTGATAAGATCGGAAGATGTTGTGAGGGGAAATGAATTGAATCGATGAGAGAGAGAGGTATCTGTGGAATTAACGGGGAAAAATAATACAAGATCTTTGCGATATCTACTGAATATTAAGAGTTTTAGACAAAGTAGAAACAATGAGAAAAAGATCTATCCGAAAATATTCTAGTTGGAATGCAGATTTCTATTATTGATTGCATTTTTCAGACTGCCAAGAACTTTGTGAAGTCGATGATCGAGAGGAACAACGGCCACATTGTCACGATCGCGTCGCTCGCCGGAAAGGCCGGAACCGCCGGATTGGTACGGTAGGATTACGGTAGACATTGAGCGGATACGGTAATTCGGATGCTAATCACCGTAATCACAGGTTGACTACTGTGCGTCGAAGCACGGCGCCGTTGGATTCCACGAGTCGCTGTCGGCCGAACTGAGAAAGCTGAATGCCAGTGGAGTCAAGGTACGGTAATGGGGTTACGGTATCTACCGTAGTTAATTATGCCCCGCGGGTTTTAATCAGGCTACATGAGTATCGATTGCAGACCACCCTCATCTGCCCGTACTACATCAACACCGGCATGTTCGACGGAGTCAACACCAAGTGAGTCGGAATAGGATTACGGTAGCTCGAGTGATCACGAACTGATGAAGCATTACCGTATCTCTCAATCAGGTCTCCCAACGCGCTGCCCCTTCTCGAACCCGAATACGTTGTTGATTGCATCCTGGAGGCGGTTCTGACCAACAAGGTATCGATTTTCCCGCGCTGTTTACTGATTTTATCGATTGGTTTTCAGGAAGAGATGCAAATCCCCCGCTTCGCCTACCTCAGCACTGCATTTGCAGGGTACGGTATTATATATATATATATATATTTTTGCTAGAAATATATGTCGGTGATTTCCGGTTTCATTGTTGACTTTAATATGTTTCTGCAGAATCCTCCCCACTGAGGCGAAGATGATTCTGGCCGACTACTTTGGTGTCCTCGAGACGATGGACACTTTCATCGGCAGAAAGGGAATCAAGGCTTAATCGATCGATCGGAGATTACCGTATCACTCACATGCATTATTTATCGATCAATTACTATTTCTCTCTTGAGAATACTACACCCCTTCCTCCTTCTCTACGGACCACCCATACACCCAATCTCCTAACACGAAAAATGGATTTGATTTTTTCTCCTTCTCTGATTCGAACAAATTTCTAGTCGTTTTACCTACTACCATAACTCTTTTTTGTGTGTGTGCCCTCGCTATTTAGTCGTCGTCTCTTTAAGAGCATTCTACCATGTAGATTACGATCAGTTTAGAACTGACTTTCGCATTTTGACTTCTTTACGATGCACCCACGGACTCTCCCTACACTTTTCAGTTTTCACGCGCCTTTATGACATACACGGTCTTATCGATTGTATATTTGTCTGTTTGAATAAAGATTTGTGTAGACGAAAAACAGTAGCAAGGAATAGAAGGAGTACGGTAACTGCGGATCCGTGTAATACCATCCGCGAATTAGCGTGGGAAAGCGCGGAAGAGAAGCACGCACGCGCGCATTCTGACCGGCGCTTTTGTCCCACGTTGCTTTGCCAAACACGCTGCGTCTCTTTCCCCCCTCTGTCCGATATCAATCCATTCAATGGCCATTCATACCCTCCGATTGATCCACTGCCTCTCACTCCCTTTCCCCCGCTTGATAACGTTCAATTTCAGTGGGAAAATGGCGTCGGAAGGCATGGAAGCACCGCTGCAGTTCCTCATTCCGGTTTGTTACTTATTTAATTAAATATTTAAACTATTAAATAGTTTATTGTAGCATTTTTAAAATGTAAAGTAAGCATTCACTGACCACATACTAACTGTACATAGTTTAGGTCTGTTCATAAGGATCAGTTGCTGCTTGAAATCACCTTGATTGCCCCTTACTTCCTGCCTTTCTAGTCGCTGCCCCGGATGTTTGTCTTCTTCCTCGTCCTCGTTTCCTACGTGTTCGTATCCGGCGGCGTCCCCTACTGCACCATCACCGGCATGCCATTCATGGGTACGGTAGTTTCTCCTCTATGGTTTATCGACAACTGATTTTTAAATTGGCTTGCTGTTCCTCGCACTGTTTAACCGGACAAACAGCGCGATTTTAGAGCGAGCCCAGACCAATTAAATCGCTTCAATAAGGCTCTCCAACACGCGAAAGGATAGTGTGGAAAGATTGGGAGATGCGAACAATCGATAGTCGTTGTGCAATCAGATACAGTAGTCTTTGCACAGTTACCGTAATCCGCTCTTCGTTGTAGGAACTGCGGTGGACGATAGGGGCAATCAGGTGCCGCAGGCTATCATGCCCCGATCGAACGGACAGTATCTCGGAGAGGGAATTGCTGTGGGATTCTTCTTAACTATGGGAGGTCAGTGTTTCTGACACAGTACTTAACACACACACACTTTCTTCATACCTCACCGGTCACAGAGAAATAAGTCTACGTTTGTGACCGACTTTTGAACTTCTTAAACTCGAAGGCCTATTTTATTACTTCTAAAGTCTGTTTTTTTCATCTACGTTAAATCCATTTTGACTGTAGGAGTTGTAGACTTATTTCGCTGTGAGGCTGTGAAAAAAAGAGTATGCGATACATGGCTCGGTGTTCCTTGCACGATCGAAATATGCAAGGTCGCGCGATTTTAGTCCGAGCCCATATGGAAAATGACGTCACTAAGGCTTCCTACTGCGATAGCGAGTAGCATGGGAAGATTGGGAGACGGCTACAGTATCCTATTGAGATGGAAAAATCGATGGTAGCCTCGAAGATACTGTAATCCAAATCTGTTTCTTTGCAGGACTCGGTATGGTCTTCCTGGACAGAATGAACAGCATGACGAATCCGTCGAGGTGAGACAGGGGGATTTGGGTTGCAAGTCTTTTGTAAATGTAGGCAGTAAGTATACCTGTGATCACGACTCTAGTTCCATTAAAAGAAACTACTCTACAAAATTGCTACAATATACCGGAATCAATAATTTTTTTGATGTACCGTATCATCGCGCATACAGTGCTCTCTTTCGTTTTCCGTAATCTCATTATAGAATGGCCCGTCTTTTCCTCGCGGCAGTTGGAATGGCGTGCACGCTGGGCTCGATCTTCGCCATTCGAGCCTTCATCGGCAAGAAGGATCATTGGTACTTCAAGGCTAGTATGTACTGAGCCGTGGTGTGTCTCTCGGTGCATGGTGTAATGCGACGTTTCCAGTCAGTCGTTTTATCAGCCAAAAATTAATAATTGTGTTCATAATAATTCACTTCCTTGTGACAGATCGGAGATTTTGTCGATGCTCGGTTATGGGTTGGATCGCTTTAGTGGCCTTTATAGAATGTTCAAAGATATCAGAATTTACACTACTGCATGGTAATAATCTGTTGATGTCTTTACTGTTCGAAATTTGTACATGTCTAAATTGTAAGTTATTGTGATAATAAACATTGTTGGGATTATCAAAAAGTTGTATACGACACACATCTCAAATTGCTACGGAGATTGAATGAAGTTTTTTTTTAAATCCCGGGGTGGGCCAATCGACGTAAGATTTTATTTTTTGAAAATCGCCTCTAATTATGACACGATTTTTCAAAATAATTTACCCAGATCAAGGTAAGTTGTTTTTGCTGTGTTTTTTTAAAAATTTACTTTCCGATTTTCCGTCTTTCATTTTTGGTAGGTCATCACGTCCACCAATGCCGAGATGTTCATTTTATAGTTGTCTTTTATTGATAGAGTGCGAGGGGGAAAGAAAGCATAGAAGGGAGGATGGGACACAACTCCTTGCATCTCTCATGCATAGCCGAGAGGGAAACGAGATGCGCGCCGTCTTCATTCCCTCGTCGTGCACCGCTTTCTGACGTTTCCCAATTACCTGCGGTCCTGTCACATTTTCGACAGCGCCGACGACTAATAAACGTCGTCCAGTCGGGAGGGGCACAATTGTGGTGTGGCTTGTTGTCGGCCACCCGACGTGCATCGATCCTCCACGCTTTCTCAAACCGCTCTCTCTCTCCCTCCTCTCTCTCTCTCCCGCTTCTCTCTCTCTTTCTCTGCCACTCCGCTCCCAATCTACTTTCCACTGTGCGGTAATTCACCACAAGAGTGCGACAGAGTGAGAGAGAGAGAATCATTGCGGTTTTCGCTTGGGGTTATGGTGTCGATTCGGGCACTCTCGCATGAATCCAGAAGTCTTTCCTCTCACTCTTTGACATTTCTACGTCCTTTCTCCTCTGGTTCTCACTCCATTCCGCACCTCCAGAAAGGAGACAGTGACGAGATTATGTATTTCCTCCCTTCGACCCCTTTCTGGAGGTTTGCAACTTCATGTGTTCTGCATCCTTGCACAACTTTGTCAAGATATTTGAAGAGGTTGGCTGGTTTTCCGCAATTTCTGTCGTTTTCTCTTGTCTTTCTCTCTTGTGGCTAGTGTTTCTCTTCACACTCCCTTTCCCGTCTCGAATCACTCCCGGCCCTCTATACCCTACTCTTTGAGAGCACATTCACTATTACTCACCCACCTGCCAAACCTGCACATACTGCTCAATTATTATCCAAAACTAGGGCCACAGTTCGCTTTTTGATCTACCGGCTTCGGTACGTTTTGATATTTACTCACGCTTAGAAACCCGGAGGTAAATGCGCCTAAACATTCTCGAATTCTGAAGTGTGCATCAAACAAGCCCTGGAAAATTGCCTGCATTTGATCTTCTTACTTTTTAAGAAGGATTTTTTTTCCCTAGTTTTTGGAGTATCTCCGAACACAGTGGCTGTCCTCAGTGTCAAAGTGGTTCCCATTTGTTGTATCTCCCCTCCGTACCTCAATTGTGTCGATTCAGTGAGGTGGAAGTGCTTGTGCTTATTCGAGAAAAAGCGAAAGAAAGAAAGAAATGTTTTCCTCAAACCCCTCCCGAAATGTCACACAGTTTGCCGAGCTGCTTCCCGTTTTCACATTTCCCTTTTTCTTTTTTTGTCACACAATTTCTGAGATGTTTTTTTTTCTCAAATAAAATTTGCTTCTGAAGAGGAGTTAGGAGTTAGAAATCATGTGAAATCAAGAGATACTCTCCCACCCTGACCCTTTTATGGAAGTTTTCCTTGTGCTGACGAATGATGTCTAGAGAGACTCTTTCTTGACCTCTTTGACCACTTTTTTTTTGCAAAAACCGCGGTTGTTCTTTCGGAACACCAGATGTGCGCGAAAGAAGCGCGAATGAAAAAAAAGGAAGGGCAAGAGACAGATTTCGAAACACACCCGCGCATTTCACTTGATAGCACTAGTCTCGCAAGTGCGTCGTTTTTGTGCATTTGGGAATATTGCGTCATCCCTATGCAATACTATTTCCCTTTCTCATACTGCTTTCCATTGTATAAGTGGCTCTTTGAGTCCTTGACTCCACTCTGCCCCATCTAGGGAGGTCTCCAATGCCCGTTAGTCCAACGCGCAGATGCAATAGGAAGAGAGAGAGAGAGAGAGAGAGAGAGAGAGAGAGAGAGAGATAGTGAGAATGGAGAGAACCCAAAGAAGCAGAGAAAAGCCGGGAATTAGTGTAGAATTTCGCCTCCTCTCTGGTTCTCTCCGAGTCTTCCTCCATTTCGAGACATAGTGAAGATCTATGAGATAAGCAGAGGAGGCATCTATGGAAATGAGAGAGGCACCCAGTGACAGATCTTGATGAGTTGTGTGGATAACTCATGATTCCACAGCTCCAGAAAGGGGTCGGGAGCGAGAGTTGGAAAGTGGGAGCAGCTATTTCGCTTTTGCACACTCTTTTGCTCTTGGCCCCTTTCTGGAGCTTAAAATTCGCCTTGCAATTATATTTAAAACTCCTGCTAACAATAATTTGTCGCGTCATCACTAGGCAATCTGTTGGTCTTCTTTTGATTGACGCTCTGTTTTGAGAAGATATCCGAGTGGCGATCCAAGAGAGTTACACAGAGAGAAGCCGAGAGAAGATTACTGGTGACGGGTTATGGATAGAGGAAAAAGAAGAGAAGAGAGTGAGAGAGTTGGGTAGAGATAGAGATAGAGATAGAGATAGAGATAGAGATAGAGATAGAGATAGAGATAGAGAGAGATAGAGAGAGAGAGAGAGAGAGAGAACGGGTGAAATCTTTAGAGAGGGAACAGAGGGGAAGAAGGAGAGAAGTCAGAAGCGTGACTCCGTTGACCAGTCGAGAGTTTTTGTTAGTTTTCATATTTTCTAGTACATTTCGCCTCTCGATATTGTGAAAAGAGTGATTTCGAATGATAAATTGCCCTAGGGCGCCTTTTCCTCTTGTCAAGAGAGAGCCTCTAGTTGCATGTCAGGTGTTTGTTTACGTCGCACATCATTCCACGACGGCCCGGCCTATCCCATCCAGAAAGGGGCCAAGAGCGAGCGAAGGAGATCTCTCGCTTTTGTATACTCTCTAGTCCTGTTCCCTTTCTGGAGCTTTGAATTCGTGTGGTATTAGGCTTGTTATCAGGTTCACCCGAATATGTACACTTTGCGTCATCACTAGGCAATCGTGACCCCGCGGATTTGACCGGTTGTTGTTCACTTGTCGAGCAATTAGCACTGCTGTCATCAGGTAGTTTCACTCTCTGGGCCTGAAGCCAATCCCATTCAATGACCCCCTCCCCTACTCCAAGCCCAATTGACCCGGTGATTTATCGGCGCACCCGCGCTTTATCTAGCGATAGATTCAATTCCGACAATACGAAGTCAATTACGATAATAACCGCATCAAATACATTGTCTCGTGTTTATATTCCTCGCCGTGTTTTTCGGTCTTCCTTGATTTCTTGCACTCCAGTGCATGCCGAGCGCCCACTCGCCCCTGCCGCCACTGGGTGCTGCAGCTGCTGCAGCTGCTGCAGGCGGCAGCCACTCTGCAGCACACCATACGGCCAGCATGTCGCCCGGTAAGCATCATTTAAAAAAGCAAACACAAATGACATCGGGAAATAAGTCTGCCGAGCCTGCAGTTTCCATAATAAGGCTCAAATTAGAGCGTGAAGAGTCTTCTTTTTCCAGGTTCATCGTCTTCCGCAGTCCATCTCACACTGCACGAACGGGACATTCTCAAGATTATTCTAGAGTATCTCGAGGGCAAGGGACTCCACATCACACAGGTACCACATCAATCTATCGCTCGTCATCCAGAAAGGGGTCGGGAGTGAGAGAGTTCCACCGACTTTCACACACACCCTCACTGCAGACCCCATATGGAAGTTTCGGAATGTTACCCAGTATTTATCAGTTTCCATCTCTATTTTACAATTTACAAAATCTAAATTGTTCAGTTATCTCTGGAACGTGAAACGGGTGTGATCAACGGTGATTACTCCGATGATCTACTCTTCCTGAGGCAGTTGGTGAGACAGTGAAAAAATTATTAGAAATAAATACAATAAAAATAAAAAATTGACTGCCAGAACACAGACTCCGGACGCCATTCACTATAGCTGTCGAAAATATTTAGCGTTTCACAGATAATCGACGGGCAGTGGGACAACGCCCTCGATTTCGTCGAACCGCTCAAGAATTTGGAAAACTTTGATTTCCGAGGATTCAGGTGCAATTTCAAAGAATTCACATGCCTCCAACCCTCAGTAGTAGAGTGTGGAAAATTGGTTTCTCACAATCGTTCGCTTTCTGTAGATTTCAATGGGGTAGGAAATTATTTGAATTTCTCCAGATACAACATTACAAAGTACAAGTTCTTCGAGTTGTTATGCATCAAATTGGAGCCCGGCCCAATGCACGACAATGACTTCGCTGTTGAGGCAAGATAGATTAATTGCGTAATAACTAGGCAACTACAAGAGCTTTCCGACTTTAACCAAACTCTAAAAATTGTTACAGAATGAATCTTGCATCTAACTGATCGCAGGCCTTGTGAATTGTTAATTAATTAAAAGTTGTTTGTTACAGGAGTTGGTGGAGTGCCTAAAAGATCTCGAGCACATCGCTCCCTCTCCTGAAGACTATCGGCAGTTGTGTGCCATGCTCACTCTGCCAAAACTGAGGTAAGCAAGAAATATGATTGAAATTTGGTTTGAATCTTTAAAATCAAAGACTACTTTTTCCGAGCGCAGTAGTGAATTACGAAGTAAAACTATTTTTAAAAAAACTGTTCAGCGATCACGACATGCTCAAGCACTGGAATCCCTCGTCGGCGAGGATCGAATGTTTCAATAAGGTTTTTTAAACACACTAATCGTTACACTAATGTTGTTTCAAACTCTCATTGAATGTCTTTTTCGAATGAAACATATGTGATACATAGGGCACACTCAGCTAATCTGAAAGCAACCTTCTTTGTCACTCCATGTGACATCGTACATTGCTTGTGTGCGGTTACATGCGCATTCAATTTGTGAGGTGCGGCCCCTCATCGGCCCGTACCTCCCTCCTCCTGCTGTTGCTGCTGCGCCGGGCAAGACGTCGGCCATCAACGACAGAATGGTCTCACTCGTCACAAAGGTCAGTCTCATTTTGGCCCCACTAACAATTCGTCTCATTTTGAAAGTGATGTGCTCGTCAGAATTTTGTTTATTGCAAAAAGAATCTTGCCTGATGTGGCATTATCCTGGTTTGGATCAAGAACTTGATAGCGATTTTAATTGTGATTTGAGTGACATTTCGCACGGATTTGAAATGAGGATAGCTGTTCAAGTCATTAATTTTGTTTCAGGGCGTCTTTTACGAAGCCTGTGTCGACTACTGTCAGTCTCAAGCAATAGGAGACACGAGAGGGCAGGAGAACGGCCCGCTACCCGGCACTCTCCTCTCGCCGAGACCTAGAATAGCGCCCACGGATCTATCACTCATTAGCTGGCTAGAGGTAGAGTTGTACCTCCAGAAAGGGGTCTGAATCAATGAACGACGTCAACGACGCTTATTAGACAAATTCACTTTCTCCCCACGCGCTTGTTTAGAGCATTTTTTTTCGGATTATCATATTTGCTGGCAACTTTCGAGTTTCATCGCTAGCTCATCTCCCTCGTAGAGGAATGGAATACAATATTTATCCCATCTTGATTTGTAACAGCTGAAATCTATTTATTTATAAAATATTTTCTCGTAATAGATTATTTCAGCCCCTGATTTTCAGATCGTTGGTCGCGAGCAGTTTGCCATGCCGTTCCAGCAGAAAGCACTCGACTTCAGAATTGACGCTCTCAAGTGAGTACGGTAGCCCGACTATCGACAACTGGCAGCTACCGTAATCTTGTTTCCCATCGATCACATGCTTTTGCAGGAAACCCAAGCTGGAGGCGCAGTGGACAGAACAGATCCTTGCAGTTCCGATCAAGGTAAGCCATGCAAATCGATAAACTAAATCCGGCTACAGTAATTCGCCTTTTCCAGCCGGGAGGCGCGTTTCCGCACGCGATGGTGCCTGCGGGCAAGAGTGGGGCGTTGAAGTTCACAGAGAAGATGATGAGTCAATCATTGAATTTTATGCCGAACACGAGTGGAATGGGAGCGAGCATGAGTGCAAGTGAGTAGTTGGCACTAGCCTATCGACAACTGACTTTTCTTATGATCGATGTCTACAGTACTCCTTTTTAAAAATGTTATATCGAATAATCCTATTCCCGAATAACAAAGATTATTCGCGAATAACCCATTGCTCTCGCAAATAGAACTAACTATTCGCTGTTTAGAGTTAAAAAAATCATTAGATTCGGACTCGTTTTGGAAAAAATCTATCTAGTTGACAAATTATTCCACAACTCGGTCGAACCTCCAGAAAGGGGTCAAGAGCGATACATAGAGGTCTCCTGAAGTGGTTCTGTAGATATACAAACCTTCTAATATTCTGTGTTTATAACTAATCTGCCTTCTTCCAGGCATCTTTCCTCCGCCTGGCCGAGTGCATCCCATGTCGCAGTCAACCGCGCCATCGCTCGGATTCTCCATTGCACCACCAGCAGCGACAGCTAACGGTACGGTAACACACCAAAGTCTATCGACATCTGAAGTACTCCTGCAGGCAACGACGCGCTGATGGCGCAGAGTGCGCTGATCGATAATCTGCTCGAAACGAGCGTGCACACGAAGAGCAGTCGACCAGGAGGTACGGTAGATGAAGGGGAGAATGATACGGTACTAGGTCGGATGAGCGCCGTCGGATGAGAACCGACTGGAAGAGAATTTTTTCGGCAAACAAATATTTGTTATTTAAAAAGCTCTCTTTCAAGCAAAATCCTTTGAGATGGCAATATTTTTCTAGAAAAAAATATTGATCATCCGAGCCGAATGATACAGTAGATTGGACTGTTATTGAATGAGAAGTGGGTTGAAGATTAAAATATCGTTGGGGAAAGTTGATATGTTTCAGGCACAACATGAATGCGTCGTACTGCTACAGTGGTATTGGGTCGTCGCTTTTAACTGATTAAAAAAGAACTGAATAAATTACTCTTAATATTTATAAAAAAAAAATCACATTTTTTAAACTTTTAGGTCCGTCATCACTGCAGCGGCCGGGCGCACTTCAATCATCGAATAGGCGAGTATTACACTATCACTACATATCTATCTTTGGTTCTGTCAAATGTCTGCTATTTATGCTAAACGCAATCACTTATTCTCATTGCCTAATGATGACATAGTTCGATTTTTTTTGCTCCACCACTGGTCGCCTTACATCCATCCCCGCACCAAGTTAAAAAAGCCGATTACGTCAGCAGTAGGCACTTTCACTCCTTACAATCCGCGTGTCACCTAATAACGACGTAATCTCTTACAGTGTCGCTCCGCAAGTGATGGCTCCCGTGATGGCTCAGTCATTCTCTGCTTTCATGAATGGAGGAGGGCCAATGGGAGATGCGGGCACGGGAATGGCACGGAGGCATTTGGATGAGATAACAAGGAGGTTGGTATACTCATGGCTGCAAATCTCCAGAAAGGGGTCGGAGGCGAGAGAATGTGCAAATGTGACAGAGTTCCTCTCGACTTTTTCATGCTCTTGTCAATCCTGACCCCTTTTTGGAGGTTTTATCGGCGTGCATGTCGATTTGTATTTCAGAAAGAAAAATCGTTAGAAAATCATGGGAAAGTTCTCATAGAAATGGAAATACCCAGTGTATCTGCATTACAATAGAGTGTAGCATGTATGATGTGCCGAACAACGCTTTCATAATAATGATGGAATCGTTCAGATCTCTGCCTCCCTCATCTCAACGGCAATCTTCGCTGCCGCCGGTGCCTGAACTGTCAACACCCGGTGAGTTGACGTTTCGCGAATATCTTATAGCATTATTGGTTGGATTGACTTACAATGGGAATATTCCATCTGCTACGACTCCAGATCAATCAACAATTTAATGATTCCAGGAGAAAGAGAAACGTTTCATTTCTCCAGTACCTCAATTATCGATTTATTTCGTAGGTCACGACGATTCGGCGCCCATGACTCAGTCCCGGCTATTTCAAGAGTTCGCCAGTCGGCAGGTGCCACGACACTGTAAGTTGATTGACTAGAAATTGTAGTCTTTCAAAGCTGTTTCACCAAATATTTGACCTTTAAATAATGTGTAGTTTGCACTTTGGATTTTGCAGCCGTTCCGCTCTCGATGGCTCCGCCCATTCCGATGCAGCCACTGCAGCAACCACATTTTGCAGCAGCAGGACCGCAGCCAATGATGATGCAGCAGGGTGAGTAGACTATTAGTATTCATTTTTTCACACCTTACGAAACCATTATCACATTGCCTCTGATCCCTAAAATGATATGTGCAAGATGAAACACAAGTGTGCCTAGTGAGCACATAATTTCATAGGACGGTCAGTTAGGGGTTTAGCGTGGGAGTGTGTGCAATCGAGAGAATTCTTCTCCTTTTCTACACTTTTACACACTGCTAAATCTCACGACCACCCCTTTCTCATGGAATTATTGATTATCGAGCCACCCCATTAGCTCCCTTCCCTCCGTCCACACTGTGGACTCCACAGTAAACAACTGCCTATCTCTACAATACCAAAATGTTTTTTCCCAATTTTCTGGTTTCTGGAGACGTCGATCACTCGATTTTTATCTTTGATCTTTCTTTTGGTCTCTAGTCTCTATTCTCAAATGACATTATAAATTGTTAAGATAATTGAATTGAATGGAATCCTTGATCTACTATCTATCAGGAATGGCTCCTTTGCCAATGTACGATCAACGACAACCGTCTGGAATGGAGTACGGAGGACCGCCGGTCGCTTACGCATCACAACCACCGGTAATGCATAATTTTAAGACTCCAGAAAGGGGTCAAGAGCGAGAGATCTAGCAAAAACAAGAAAACAAGAAAGCGTCACCCAATTTTTCACACTTTCTCCACTCCGGATCACTCTTTCTTGTGCTGTGGAATGAAGCGATAAACGATAGATCAGACTCAGCCACCCGTTGTCAGACAGATCTTGTAGAGATGAAGCAGTCCCGATGCGCGCTAGTGACTGCGAAAGTTGATCTTTGATCTTTCCCAGATGCCTCAAACCGCCCGCCCGATGTCGATGGCGCTTCCGTCGGAGGCGTTCCAGCAGGTTCATCTCTTGCTCATCTTTAATCTTTGATCTTCTAAATTGATCTTTGAGGGAGGCGGTCAGTGTCTAGACCAAGGGCCGAAACACTGATCGCCCCTTTTTCAAACGCTGCTCATTGCACCATAACATTTCCGAATAGTAAAAGTTTTTTCTCTTAACAATCTCAATAATTATTTGATCTTTCAAATTGATCTTTGATCTCTCTCAGCCACAATCCGCCCGTCCCCTCTCCTTTCCTCCCTCGTCCACCAGTGGAATGCCCGTGCAGTTCGTTCCAGTTTGCAGGTTTGCACAGTATTCTTACAGTAATCACTTTTACAGTAGTCATGAAAATAATTTTTTTTCCACAGAAACCTCTAAGTGAGTAGGCTATTAGCATGCATCAATGTGCCTCAAACCAAACCACTAATCAGATTGCGCCTGATTCCGAATATGATATGTGCAAGATGAAACACAACTGTGCCTAGTGAGCGCGGACGCAGACACTACCTGCTCACGTCATTCCGCGCATGCCATTTTTCTGATAATCAATTTCGTATGATGAAAATGATTCCAAAAAAACGGGGAGTGTGTGTGTGTGGAACCGAATATGCCTCTTGCTTTCACACACTCTCTCGCTCCTGACCCCTTTCTGGAGAAAACGGTGGTGGATCGACGATCACTGCAGATACGAGGATTCTCAAGCCATTCGAGCGGTTGCCTTCCATCCCACTGGAAGATTCTTCGCCATCGGCACCAACTCGAAGCAGCTGCACATCTGTAGATATCCCGATGTCAAGAGACACAAGTACGGTAAATAGACAGATTTGGATCGACAACTGACTTGGAGAATTTTTACAATTTTACACGATATTTCAGTCCTTGGGCACAATCACCGATTCGATTTGGGTGAGAAATGTGTAATGGAAAGCATGAATTGCACTAGAATCACTAAAGTTTAACTACAGACACTTTTTTTCTTATTCTTTTCCACAAAGATAGTTTAGTATCTTTACGCACATTTTTTTCCGACACTCTTTTTCTTCTCTTCTTTAATTTCCATTTGATCTTCTAAGATCTTTTATCTTTGCCAGGCCATCTGAGGCTCCGCGCGCGCCGGAAGTGCTTCTGTCACGACCGAAGCAGCATCGGGGCAGCGTCTACTGTCTCGGGTACGGTATCCTGGGTACGATAGATAATCGATAATGCGAGCTTCTTGTACAATAATCTAACATGCGGTAGATAGATACATCAACACAATGTGTGATTTGATGGAAGACATAGGGATGAGTTTTAATGTCATTAATGTCACGACTGTGCACAACAGATAAAGGGGCTGAAGCTTCAATCCGACTGTCGGCGTGCCGCGAGTGAAATAGATAGTTGAAAAGAGAGGGCGATGTTCGACCTGGATGTACCAAAAGCACGATTGAGGCCATCATTATTTGATCTCGTTGCAGCTTCAATCCGACGGGTGAATTGCTGGCGACGGGATCCAATGATAAGAGCCTGCGGTTGATGGCATTCAATGCGGAGTCGTGCAAGATTGGTCAGAGTTGTCATGATGTATATCCACCAATTTCAATTTTTTTGTCGCGAAAGTTGTTAGGAACACTAAAGATGATAATTCAAAATGGCCTGTGCTAAGAAAACCCAGGGGGCTGTAAATATAATCTGTTAGAAGTTGGCCATCTTTTCTTTTTTTTCTTTTTCGTCACTTTTTGACTTAATCTTATTTTCTTTGCATTAGTTCGATAAAGCACGATGAAAAAGTAAGAATGCCAAAGAAATAAACTTAAAATATATTGTTAGCGACAAGAAAATCCGTGTTAAAGATTGTCTTAAACTAGAAGTTGGCCATCTTTTGTCTGCGCGGGCTACTCCGGTTTTCGTTTGCACGTTGTGCGCACGTCTCTCTTACAGTTCTTCGCTCTCTCGCCCGCGCTGATACTCAGCCGAGAGAGGGAAGAAATGAAGAGAGTCACTACACTGCACGTGCGATGGACGTCCACTGCACAGCCGTGGTGCATGCGCGCACCGTGCGTTTCGAAACAAGAGTAGAAAGTGACGAGAGAGCACGTAAACAAGAGAGAGCGCAGAGTTTCGCAAAAAACGTAAACAACACATGCATACTTTTCCCTCTCCTCGATCCCCGTGCTCTCTCGTCACTGTCTAGCCCGCGCAAACAGAAATTGGCCAACTTCTATTTTAAGGCAATCCTTAACATGGATTTGCTAGTCGCTAACGTAATATTTTGTGTTGATTTCTTTGGCATTCTTACTTTTCCATCGTACCTCATCGAACTAATGCAAATAAATTAAGAATAAGTCAAAAACTGACGAAAAAGAAAAACGAAAATATGGCCAACTTCTAAACATAATCTAAACAGATTATACAGCCCCCAGCTCCGAAACGTTATCCAAATGCTTCGTTCTTGTCGAATGTCTAAAGGAGCCAAAACACTAGTCTGCCTAGTTCCTGGGTGTATTCTTCAGATTTCCTTGATCTGATCTTTGATCTCTCAGGCGCTGAAATGGAGCTGAACGTGCACGACGGGACTGTGCGTGACGTCATCTTCCTCGATGACGCCAACTCACCACGATCGTCTGTGAGAGGAATACGATTGTATAGGAACGACGCAACCAGTTTCTTACTTCTAGACACACATCAGAAGTGAAACTGTGCGCGAAAATGAGAGATTCTCTCCCCCTCTTGCACACTCTCTTCTTCCTGACCCCGTTCTGGACTGAGCAGTGTAGGACTGTGCACAGTTGATTTAATTCGTTGATAACTCCGTCTAGGATACGGGTTTGACAGATATCAAATATCTACAGATTTATGTGATCTACTGACTTTAGATCTCTTGAGGTTCTCGTATCGGGAGGCGCGGGCAGTTGTCATCTGCATCTCTCCGATTGCAACACTGGACAGACATTCTCCGCCCTCAGGGGACACACTGGTAGGCTTATCGATTGATTACAGTTTCCATCGATAGATTACAGTGTGAATGGGCTATTTGTTTTTATTAATTTAGGATGGACCTCAAAACATTATCACATTACTTCCGATTCCGAAAGTGATATGTGCAAGATGAAACACAAGTATGCCTAGTGAGCAGGAATTCGAACAATAATTGTTCACACAATTCCACCGGCATGTCAACCTTACGTAAATGGTTTTGGAGTGAGAGAGCGTGTAAAATCTCTCTCACTTTGCACACTCTCTCGCCTTGATCTTTCCCTGCATGCTTCGAATAATGTGATTATGTAGTAAACCAACCTCATTGCAGCTCCTATCCTCGGTCTCTACACATGGGGATCAAGTGGAGGCAAGCAGTTCGTATCCTGCAGTCAGGTACGCCATTCAAACCTCCAGAACTGGGTCAGGGGCGAAAGAGCGTGTAAAACCAAGAGGGACTCTCTCACTATCACACACTCTCTCGCCCCTTCTGGGTGTATTAAATCGCCTGACCCATCTAAATGTAATGGGTCATTCTTCAATTTCCGCTGCAAGTCTACAGTAACCCGCCTTTCAGGACAAGACCATTCGGTTCTGGGACATTCGACAGCAGACTCCCACCAATGTGATCGCCCCGGGAGCGAAGATGAGCAGTCAGTTAGCGATCGATTGAAATATTGAGATCGATTATTTCCAATTTTCCACACCTCAGATGCACCCGTGACTTCCGTGTGCGTCGATCCGTCTGGCGCGCTTCTGGTGTCGGGGCACGAGGATGCCTCCGTGACCATGTTCGACATCACGGGTGGCCGCGTCCTGCAGACCTTCCGACCGCACGCCGACGAGGTTTGCATCTCAATTTCAAATTTCGCGCCGATTATTTGTTTCTTACGAAAGTTTCTACATGAAAAAGCCATTTCTTTCGGATCCGTAAAATAGTTGCCGGTTGCAGGTGCGGACGGTCCGGTTCAGCAACGCCGCCTACTACCTGCTGACTGCCAGTTATGATAAGAGGTGAGGGGAAGTGCGAGATAGTGTGCAAAACGGAGAGACTAAGAATAATTGAGACACTTTTCCATTGCAGAATCGTAATCACCGACATGCGTGGAGATTTGATGAATCCGCTGATGTATTTGCCGGTCGCGGAACACACGGACAAAGTGATACAGTGCAGGTTTGATCTTTGATCTTTCGAGGGATCGAGGCTACAATCGGAGCACATCATTCCACAATGTTGTGCTCCGATTGTAGGTTAAACTTCCAGAAATGGGTCAGGAGAGGAGAAAATGATAGGTGATGTCTGCCCTCTCACACACACTCTCGCTCCTGACCCCTTTTTGTAGGAGTATCTGATGTAGTCTCATCGCACATCCGGTGCATTTACGAACCGTTAAGCGTTTCTGATAGTGAGCATTTGGGGTCAATGATCGTTTCAAAGAGCGATAAAATGATTCTCGAGGCGTTGGTTTGTGACTTTTTGCGCAAAACGAATGCGATGCGCGCGTTATATTATGGAGTCTGGATAGCGGTGTTGTAGTGTGAAATCTCACCATTTATCGGCTGATTGATCTCTGATCTCTGCCAGTTTAACCTTCGATCTCTTTCGATTGTTCTATCTCTTCAGATTGATCCTTGATCTTTTTTTGACTGGTCTTTGATTTTTACAAACTGACCTTTACCTTTTTTTTACCTATTTATCTTTGATCTTTTTTTCCAGATGGCATCCCTACGACTTCTCCTTCCTCTCCACATCGGCAGATCGATCGGCAGTACTGTGGGCGCTCCCGACCCCAAGTTATCAGTGATCTATGATCTCTGAACTTTGATCTTGCCCATCCCTCTAACCTTCATAGGGTACTATAGTTATCGACCCCAATCGCCCACGTTTACATGACTTTCCCACACACTTTTATACCTTTTTACCCACACACATTCCATTGGGATTCACCCGCTAGGGGTCAGAGTACGGCTCCCAAATCCCCTTGGTTTTCGAGTTTCCCAATTTAGTCCCAGACTAATCTTCGATGAGCTCCGTTCTTATCTAATAGCAATCGATCGCCAATCCTCTTACGTGTGTTTGCCCGAATTATCAAAGAAAACTTCCCGCTTTAACCCGCTGAAACAGCTTTCGCCGCCCAGTTATAGTATCCATTGATTTATTTCCAGTTACAGTAGTCTATCGCACTCTAGCCATTAGGTAGTGATCTCAGAAGCGTTCGGTTCTTGCCTTGATCATTCCTTGCTCGATCGCTTTATTTGTAGGAAGAGCATTATAGTTGTACCAGTTTCTAATTTGCACAATGTGTCCACGGGTGCACTGGCTTCGTATCGATCTTTTTTCTGCTTTTACATGGAAATTATAAATTTCTTTTCGTGAATAATATTTTCGAAACAACACTTGAACCACCAAATTCGCGGAGAGAATTAGCCGCTCAGTGTTACAATTAGTACTACACGACGATTGAACAAAATAGTTTTCCAAAACAAATGGCTTCGCTGTAAAAAGAAGTTTAGGAATTATTGTACACTGTCAAATGCCAAATCAATCATAGGAGATTCAAAAGATGCGTCTCTCAGAGAAATTGGAAGTTTCTCTTCACCTTCGTTCGGAGTGAGCTAGGTGGATCATCACAGAGACACTTCAGCAGGGAGAGGGAGAGCTAGTGATGGGAGCGCGCGATTTACGCGAGACGGGGTTGAGATGGAGAGGGAGGGGAAGGGGAGAGTGCGACTTGAGTGCGACTACATGTCAGCGAAATTTGAAAAGAGTAAACAAGTAAAAATTCAAGAACTGTTTGTGCCAGACCACGTTCTGAAGTGAAGTCTTCCTCATTCCAAACAGTTCGAACTTATCGATTATGATGATAATCCTTTGTTTCTTTCCTACTTTTCCCCCTCTCTCAGCAGGCTGTTTTCTCTCTCTATTTCACACTCTCTCCTTGTCTGGACTCTCCTCCTTTCCCCCGCTCTCTCCATTTCTTATCACTATTCTCACCACACTTCGCTGCTGTCTTATGCAGTCGTATTCGGAATAAAAATAAAGGGCTCATTTTATTTGAAATCATTTTTAAATTTCGCTTTGTATGTTTAATGCTTTGTACGTCTCTCTTAGTTTCGCACGCTCTCTAGGCGGCTAGAGAAGATGAGAGAGTGTGGCAAATTGAGAGAGATGTTTGCTTTTTGGAGTATTACTCATTCGTCCGTCATCTCACTCATGTCTATTTGTGACTATGCGACACATCTTGTTGATAGTATATCTGCACCATTTACGATGTCCATTCAATGCACTCAGACTCCATTCACTTTCCTTATTTTTAGACTATTTTTACCCTGAAAACGGTTATTTCCCGTCAATAGCTACGGAGTACGCAGACTATTTCTAGAGCGAAATACTTTTTTTTGCATTTCGGGATGTCTGATTTTAGGTAGTTTCAGAACTTATTTATTTTGACGATGAGTTGGAAAAAAGTTTTGCGTTATTAGAGGGGGGAATTCAGTTGAATGCTAAATCGAGATTTCGCTAGGTCAGATCTCCATCTCGTGGTATATCACATTTGTAGCCTTGTAAAGTCTTACGATTCTCACGTCGTCGTGCTGCTTTGTGTGAAATATCCGTGATAACTGTGTAGTTTATCACCATCACTTATCATTTCGCTCGTGAAGGTTTTGTGCACCCCAACCAGTGTCTAACGCAGATCACGAGACAAGTCCACATGATTCCCAGCTACCAGAAAAGGGCCATGACCGAGAGTGTGTGAAGATGGGAGAACATCTTTCTAGTTCTGACCCCTTTCTGGAGGCTTGAATGGCTCTGCTAAGTCATGCGCACACGGATTTGTTTCTATGAAATATCCTCATTCTTCAGATAGCCAAATACCTTTGAAACCTCACATTACTTGGCTTTGAACAAGTGTCGAAATCCGATGTATCATCAGCTCAAATCCTCTGATAACCCCTACTGACGCCTATCTCTGCTTCTCTCGAGTGTGGAAGGCCCTATTGTCACTCGCTTTGCCAACGCTCCCAACAACGCCCAGTTTGCTAGCTATTGATACCCCGAGGTCTCCCAACACTCTCGACCTTGCACACTGATTGTATCTTCCGCGCTTGATCTACCACGAGAGAGTGCGTGAATTTGAGAGAGAGAGTTCGGTAAACATGTGATGTCAGCGGTTCGAAACCCGTGAAGTCTCGACCTTTGCACGAGTCATTGCACCGAACTGAAGCATACTATTTGCATAGATACCTTTGTTTTTGCAACCGATAACCTTGTGATTACGGTATAGTGCTGAGTAGATTATCGATTGCTCAGATTGGTATCGTCGAATGATCAGGAGACAGTCCATGTCTCTCCTGCAATCGATTCTGGATGAAATGGAGAAGGAACAAGGGGAGGAGGAGCGGGTGGGTAATGTAATGACCTACCGTAGTCATACCGTAACTGATTTAAGTATCAGTAGTTAACTCAATTATTTTACAGGCAAACGTACTGCGTCGTTCATTCAGACGCTCAATTGCAATAGACCACTCCGAAGTCGTGGAAACACAAAAGACTCCCCAAACGCAGGCAGAGTCTGATGGAGAGGCGCCTGATCTACCCACGTCTCCCCAGCCAGCGAGGATCGATCCAGGCTAGATTACCATAAAAAGCGAAAACTGGCAAAATGTTGCGACCATGGTAGGGATCGAACCTACAATCTTCTGCTCCGTAGGCAGACGCGTTATCCATTGCGCCACACGGCCGATGATATGAGCCGTTAGCAGATGCGCACTTGTTGACACACTATTTCAGATCGCGCCTCACTGAGTGACGGGGAGTATGAGGAGATTATCAGGCAGAAGAGGAGTTTTGACTTGAGAAGTCGGATGTTAGTTTATTTCTACTTTCACTTTCTGACTTGCCGTGATTTGAGATTGATCAGTTTGAGAGACAAACTATCGCCCTTCCTCATTGCCTTGAACAATGTTTGCCCAGAAAGGCTTGGTCATTCTAAAAGTTGATGATGAGAGTCATCTAATCGCTCCTCTCACGACTCCTTTTAAATGTTTTAAAACTTTTAAAATTTACTACGCGTTAAGCAACATCTCGGTACTCCGTAAATCTGGATTTCAACTGATCTCGGGAGTTACGAGTCAGATATCTCGAAGTGTCTATCTTTATCTCCGGAATCCAGTTCGGATCTCGGCTTGTGACCTCATGCTTACTTTCGCCTGCACTAGAGTTATGTTATCATGTGTGCAAACCGGTCCCGGCTTCTTTTCTCAAAGTGCTCTCTCCCCCTCCTCTCGCAGTCTGGTCTCTCCTCTTTCACCCCGCTCTCTAGTCACTCTATCACTCTGTGCACTCCGCTATCAGTGAGGTTTCTTGCCACGCCAACGTGATGGGTGTTCTCGCCCGCTTAGTCAGTGTGGGATTATAGGCAGTCTCAGAGACGTGCGAATTCTTCTCTCCCCACGCAGTTTCACACCTCAAACGCGCCCCAAGCAGTTTTACTCGGGATGTGCAAATATATTCTTCTACGCCTCCAGAAACGGGCCGTAGCGAAAGTGCACCTTTCACTTCTGCACAGTGTTTCGTCGCTGACCCCTTTCTGGAGGGAAAAATAAGCTGCGCAACGATGTGTGCCGTTCTATTCACTGTTCGTTTTGTCTGAGATCAAAATTACAATCCTCTCGTTACAATTTTTCAATTATTGCAATCACCAGCATCATTTATCCCGCTTTCTCTCCATTCCGCGCCCTCCGATCTCGTCCACGTTTTTATTGTTGCGATAAGGCAAAACTTGATCAAGGCTGAGATTTCCGCTTTGGAGATCTATTCCCCTCTCATTTCCACACGCACTCGCGCTTTTTGCTTAGCCTACCAGGGAACGGGGTATGTGGAAGTCTTGGTTCTCCATAAAGGGGTCAAGAGCGACGGTATGCGGAAAATACGAGAATCCCTCTAACTCTTTCTCGCCCCTTACCCCGTACGGTTTCGTGGTGCTTTTCTCTCCTCTCATTGACCTGGGGATACTGTAATCGACGGAAGCGTTCATGGCAATTGACATTTGCGTAGGGGGTTTTATGGTCCGGAAGGAGGAATGGAGGGCTATTCCAAACAAGGGAACATCTCAGTGTCAGCTAAGGCGTTGTTGCACTTTTGTGTGTGTAGACAGACACAGGGGCAAGGTAGATCATGGAAAGGGGGCTAATGGGATTGGGTCCGGTCTCTTCCCTCTAGCCTTGCGCCGAACGTTCCTGTCACTAATGGCACTACTACTGTGATACGGAATGAGTCTACCACATTCGCCAGGCAAATCTCCAGAAAGGCGTCATTGACTTTCGCACGCATCTGACCCCTTTCCGGAGATTCGCGACTGTGTGATCCTCTACAATGACCTTACTCCCCATTTACGCCCTCTTTCCGGCGATTCTTTCGCATCTTTATGCTTCATCTTTATTGGGAAAGTGACCTCTGAGGAGGGGGGAAATAGCCCAGTCACCGGCTGTTTTGATCTTCCCATTTCGCATTTGTAGAATCTCTCTGAGATTGCTTGCGCATAGTACAATTCTGATTCATCCTTCAAATTCGCGCAAGTGAATCAACCACATTTCGAAGATTTGCCAACTGCTTTCTTTTGTTTTCCTACCGTTCAGACATCCATCCAGACAGGTCAGGAGCGAGAACGTGTGTGAAATAGAGAAGAGGTTTTCCAGATCTAACACTGTTTTTGCCTGAGACACGAGAATCCATCATTTGGATGGTGCGAAATCTCATCAATTTGGGGGCGACAGTCTTGTAGATTGCCTGTCGACCTTGGAGACACGGAGCATCGCTTTCTTCCGATTGTCTCACAGTATCATCCATTCTCTCCAATTCACGCACTCTCTCGCTGTTGTCAATGTCTCTGCTACTCCTAACTCTCTCTCGTTTGCGTGTTCCCTCGTCTTGTTCTCAATTCTCTGGCAGCAATTATCGGGCCTGCACACATGACCGTCACATTGAGAACGGTTCAAATCTTTCAAATCTTTTCTATTTATTTAATTTCAATTTATTTTCGAACCCTAAGGTTTGATTCCCCTCTAACAAAATCGATTAAAATAGATAGCTCTGATGGTCAGAGATCTAAAAAGGATTACTGTAGGTAGAGAGTATGACCTAAAACAACGCCCAATTATAGCTGGCGTGTGTTCATGCACCGATCTGATCGGAACGATTTAAAATTCAAATTTTTGACACATTTTTAGATTATTCCCGAATTATAGAGTTGTTAATTATTCAATTTTAGTTAAATGATTACCGCTTTATGCGCTATATCCACTTGCTTATTGCCCATTTCTTACATATACGTAATTCGTCGATTTACCCCCGATTAGGGCTTGTATTAATCTCTTGATTTTGAAGGTACAGTCCGGGCGGTCGACACAGTCTCGATAATCGTCGAGTGACGAGCTCGACTTCGAGATCGTCGTCTACTGTCCAGACTCCGTTCACTGCCGTCGACTACGATTTCTCCTTCTGGGCATCGAATAGTGGAATCTCGCTGCTCTCACCGGTGAGAACCGCATCTTTTCTTCACCTTTTCTTGCCGGTCGTGCTATTTTTCTGTGTTTACCTTCCGTATTTTTTACTAAGACATGTGCAAAGTAGTGGAATTAGTTGCTGCCCTTGCTCTTGTGTTGAATGGAGGAAGGTGAAGCGCATTGTTTTGTCTGCAATCCCGCTCATGGAATGCAAAACACACGCACTCTCTATGCTACTGCCATTTAGGAGAGAGGGCGCATTTCCGTTTACTATTACTTTGTAGAAGTGCAGACAAGAGTTTTTATCCTCATTCTTGAATGAGGAAATACTTTATGCGATCTGAAAACTGCGTTGAATCTCTTTCCCAACTGCTTGGATTCTCTCATATGTGTCCCACTTCTCAGCTCCCTCTCCCTCTCTTTCTCATTCCTTTCTTCATCCGCTGATCTAGCGGGAGCGATTGTCTGTGTTTCTCGCTCTCTCGCGCCTTGGCACAACTCCATTTCTCTCTCTCTCCCTTTCTTCTTCCTTTTCCTCTTTTACTCTTCATTCGAATCACTCGCATGGAGGTCACCCCCGACAGGCACAGAGAGAGTTAGCCACCCACTAGCCACCTCTTCTAATCAGCTAGTCAGCTGATTGTGAGCATAGGTCACATTGCTTGTAAACAGTGAGGATAAGCACTTTTGAACGATGGCCATTCATTCGATCATTGTTTATTCCGTTGGAGTCATGTACCAAACTATAACTATACCTTGGTCTACGATCGTTCGCGCCTCTTCTCCTTCTTTATTTATATAGATAGATATGTATACATGTTTGGGACATGTTAATTTGTAGAGAAAGAAAGGGAAGTGGTTAAGGTTGCTTCAGATTGAATGAATTAATCCCTTCTCAATGAATTTCGTCAATCATCATTCTTCGCGAACTCAGAATAATTCGTAGGAAGCTTGCTTCGTCTAAATTTGAACAAAAATGCCAATCTCCTGACGCAATTCCTAATCCTCCCCCGCCTTTACCTAGCATGGAATCAATAGTTGCGTGAATGTTTTGATCTCATTCAACTCGTTGGGCTGACTCAGATATGCGAGCGCAAATACGCCCATCTCTCTCTCGCCTGCCCCTATTGTTGCCGTGATTCGAGAGGAGAACGACGCTGACCTTTTACAGCACGACTGTTGCTTTTGACTTGCATCGTACATTTGCTGCATCCTCAGGAATTGTAGGGTAATATTACTGCAAGTATCGGGTAATATTACTGCAAATAAGAACATGTTAGCAATATCTCAGTAACTTACTTTGTGCTTACTACAGAAGCAACTTTAAAGTAAGCAAAAAGTAACATTGCAGCAAACTTGAAATAATATTACTTTTTTTGAGAGCAATAACAAAGTAAGTTTCTAGTTAGTTACCAATGCGAAGTAAGTAAAAAGTAATATTACTGCAAGCACCGAGGTTTATTACTTGAGTACTTCTGGTAACTTACCAAAACTACTTGCAGTAATATTACCCTGCGAAACCAGAGTCGATTCTCACGGTTCTCTAAAATTACAGGTTTCGCAACACTTTTTTTGTTGATATTTCGCAATCATGACCCCCTCGCAACCACTTGTAAGCGACTAGAAAAATGTATTTTGGCCTAGAATTGCATGAAAAGTTATGGGTGTTTTCGTAGCTCTGCAATGTCGTTATTGGTGAGTCGGGAAAGGTCCTGCCCTTTCCCACTTTCCCTCCATCACTGAATATCTCACGCCCTTTCTGCCTCCTTACTTTTCGTCCCTTCGTCATCTTTGCGCCACTCAACCGCTGATTTTTTTCTTATTTACTTGCTATTGATTCATTTCGTGGAGTAGGAGCATGGCTCATCTTGCAGCGATTGTCTTTCTGATGCATATATTGATGATGTGTTTATCCCTTTTTTCCCTTGCGGTAAATTAATAAAATAAATACTGTCGATGAATTTAAATTTCCATATCTCGTTCATTGCAGACCCGCTCGACGTCGTTCTTCTCCAGCACGCCCTGCTCGTACGTCACCGACACCGACCAGGAAGGTACGGTAGCATGGATTATTGATTATTGAAAAATTAGAAAATCAAGAATCGATAAAAAAATCCCAGACTAGATGCAAATCCTCACTACAATCTAAGAAAGAAAGTGTTGAAAATATTGGTCTCTTCGTGACCGTAGCTAGATACTAAACGTGTGACCCCATTCTGCGTGAATGGCAGCACTACGTGAGTCAGTGAGGAGTTCCACGAAGCAATGGAGAAGAGAGAGAGAGAGAGAGAGAGAGAACGCGCGCATCTGGCGAATATTCCCATTTCCCAATTTGATGGATTCCTGAATCTCTTCCACAATCACTTTTCATGACCTCGTCCGTTCATTGCAGTCTTCCTAGTTCTTTTCTCCGGCAATTCTCTGGACCACAATCTGCTCCGTCACGAAGCTTCCGTGTTCTTTGGCATTTTGATTTTTCCGACGCATCCTCTTCACATCTGTTTTTAAATATCGTTTTCTACGCTCGACATTCTCAATAGTTCAGCGCGCCCGCATAGCTCTTCCACCCTCGCAGCATTACACCAGAGAGTTGAGGGAGGAGGAAGAGTAGTAGAGAGAATCATAACCATGCGAGACCAGATGATCCGAGAGAGAGAGAGAAAGAAAGGAAGAGAAAGAGAGATTCTTGCAGAGAAACACAGAAAAGTGAGGGTGGATGGGAGGGGCTGTTCGCTTTTGCACAGGAGGGAGAAGCGGAAGACAACAAACAATTAGCAAGCACGAACTCACTGTTTTCTTCTGCGGGATCCTGTCAAATGATTTTGCTCGCAACACTCAAGTGTTACTCTAGTTTAGTTAAAAAATGCTTTATCAAGAGGCTATTCGGGTTCACCGGGAATCGAATGGAATCTCTGACGATGTTCTGAGCATAGATGGGCACAGTGTACCTTGACTACCGCCTGCAGGGGAGTACGATTATCAAAAAAATCACTTTTTCTCTGGTAAGCACCTGAAAAGGGGGTCCTTTGGGGGTCATATGACGACCGCCTGCAGGGCAAAATTGTGATCGGACGACCGCTTGCAAAAAAGTTGGATTTTAGCTGCCCATCTATGGTTCTGAGGATCAATTCAAATTGTAGACCAAACCCATCACACGGCGACCGCTCTAGTGTAAACAGCATAATCTCGAAACCGTGATGTGCCTTGCGGTGACATTCGTGCATCTCGAGACTTGTTGATTCTGAACTTCCCCGAGGTAAATGCCGGGAAATCACGTCTCTTCGCGCTCTTTGCGAATCCTTTGGCTGATTTGTGATCTGGAGGGTGAGGGGGGGGGAGTCCTTTCACTCGAATTGAACTCTGTGCTTTACCAATTGAGTTGAATTAGCTATTTTGACAAGTCTTCTTTTCGCACTCTCTCTAACATTATTGTTTACAACTCTGAATTTTTGGCATATCGAAATTAGTGCTCATTCTTTGCTACTAAAATTTTGATGTACACGATGCCATCGACGGTGAGATTGAGTCTCTGTGACAGAAACAGCGAAAGAGGTGATGGGAAAGACAAGAGTGGAAGAAGGAGGGAAGATGGATGAGAGGGAGCAAGAGAGTAATTTGATGCGTGAAATGTGCTCCTCACGGCATTGCGAGGGTGGAGGGGCATGTGTTGTTGTCGGAGGGAGAGAGAAGGGGGAATAAGTAAAGTCGAGATTCGGGAAGCTGCAAGAGTGTAGTCTGTGCCGCGAGCACCGTTCCAATAGGGTACAGTTTGCAATGGGGATGATACCGTAGGTGGGTTTTTGGAGTACTGTAGGAAGTAGTAGTAGTGATTGCAACAACAAGTAGTGGGGGAGGGGGCTAATTGGTAGTGAACCTTGGCTGTCGTGTGCAGCAGCAGTGGCAGCCCATTCACATTTACTCTCTTCTCTCCCATGATCAACGCCGCTTGCTCGCTCTCATGGGAAGGGAGGGAGGAAGCTCATTTCGAGTGTTACAACTACTCTACCCCCTCCTCCTCCTCCTCCTCGCCGGCGGTAGAGATCGAGGCCTCCCATCGAATGATTCGACTTCATCTATCTGCCCCTCTCCCTCTATCCCTCTGTCTCTCTCCTTTTCTCTAGTTGATCTATGCTCCTCACATTCTGACAGCAAGTCTGCGCCGAGATTGAATTTTTCTGCTTTGTGTGAATATGTTTGTTGGCCGCGCGTTACCGTACTCTGCGCCGTTATCGGATGCATCTGATCACGCAACATAGCAATAACATTCACAGAGAATACAAATGATGTACACGATTTCCCAAATAATCAGATTTCCCAACACCAGCATTGTGATTTCATAATCTTGGCTCCCTCCCATCTCTGGCCCCCGCCGAAAGTGGTTTCCTATTTGAGTGGACGTGAGCATCACTGAACATCATCCATCATGGCTGCAAGCGGGGTGGATCAAGGTGGACTGGATGTAGAGGGGTGTGAGATGGGGGGGGGAAGGTGTGAAGGGAAGGAAGGGGAGGTCGAGTGATTGATTACGAGAGGGCTGCTGCTTGATGGGTGGTGTTCGAGAGGGGAGTGTGTGGATGTATGTGTGATTATTCTCGCTCTCCAGTGTGAGCGCAATCCAATTACAACACTTGCTTGAGCTTAGATGCATTTGGTAGATCATGTTCTGGTATTGATGTTTACGAAATAGATTTACAGTCCTTTTCTGTGCTGATACTGCACAAGATGATAATCTTTTTTTTCTCTCCGACTAAATTTCCGTTCTGATTATTAGAGGAATTTTGTAGATTGCAATTTTGTTCGAACAGAAATTCTCATTTGCTCATGATTGTAACCGGGTATCACTGGTTCCCTTAATTGAGTTCGGTTTCGTAACTCACTTGACCGCGTGAAGGAATTTTTCTCACTGTCTCACAGTGTGTTTTCTCCTCATTCTGCTCTCCTCTGTATTGACAGTTCTACTTTATACGGTTGAGAGAGTCAAGTAGTTCTTACCTCGCTCTCTCTCCCTGTTCCTCATCCTCTTTCTCCCCAATCTCGGCACTTACTCACTTGCTCTATGCTCTCTTTTTGTCGCTCATCACACTCTTGTCAAGTATCTTGAGATGGAGTCAAGTGATGAACGGACTTCCTCCTCACTTCCATACCTTTGGTTCCATCCCGAAACTCTAAAATGAGGGGATTAGGAACGAAATTGTTTGTTTGGTCTTCTTAGAGACGCGCTGAGAACGTGATGATGATCGCCAATTAATCGGGCGCGTTTTTTGTTGCTTTTTTCTCCTCGTCGTGCGCTGGTCGGCTCTCGCACATTAGAGCGAACGATCCCGTGCATTGACTTACACGTGTCTTTACAAATTTCGTTTGCAATTCGATTGTAATTATTGGAAAATATAATTTTTCCTCCACTTTCCTCCCCTTAACGTATTGTCATATTGCAAAACTGCATCAAGAGGTCAGCCCAATTCTTTGTCTGTCGAGTCTGATTTCGTTCTTTTTGTCCCGGATGGTTTTGATTCCGAAGTGTGTCTACTGTGGACCAATAAGTATCACGAGACTCGGTGTCTCTAGTAAAAAAAGTGGTGGTTTACGTGTGTGGGTATGTGTGGAATGCGCCCCAGATGTTCCGATTAGAACCACACCAATGTCTTTGTATGTTGCTTTTTTTGTTGCCCTCTCTTTCATCGATGGAAGGGTTGGCGGGGCTCAGTCAGTGCTTTTTTCCTCACTACTTTCTCAGCCAGCCTCGCATCTTATAGCCTATCGACCAGATGTGCGCCATCTCATTTCCCTCCTCCTCCTCCTCCTCTTATCGTTGGATCTGAGACGAGAGCGAGGGTATCTGCTGTGCTGCTGTCTGACAGCCTGCGCTCTCTCGTATTCCCGCACACTCTTGCGCATTGTTATGGCGATCTCTCATAGGCTAACACCAAGTAATTTAGGAGAGCACGACAGTGATATGATGGCCATTCACGCGCTAACTGTCGACCCCCATTCAGCTTAATGTTGTTTCTGCAATAATAATATGTCGGGGAATGTGGTTTTTATTTGTGGAACCAGTCTGCAACTGACTTATTTTTCTTCGGGGCTGAAAACGAAAAATAGTGCTCTGATTTTTCTGCCCACAGATGGTTTTAGCTTTTTTGTTGTTTTTTTTGCATGTGTTCATCAAGTTGTTGTAGAGATTGAGCGAGTGGTACTGATCAGGTCTCTCTCTATCTGGCCAGCCGGGGGAAGATGTTGAATAGTGCTCCGCGTAGTGAATAGAAGGGCGCTCACCGAATGTAGGGAGGGGGCAAAAAGGGTTCAACTTGAATGGGGGGGGGACGAATCGTGGTCAGCTTTTCATCGCCAGATCTCTTTCTTCCTCTCTACTCTTTTCATTCGCGATTGGTCACTTTACAACTGATGGCGCGTGTGAATTGACTGCTGCCACTGGTGCAGGAGCAGCAATTGTCTGTGACATAGTCTCTGTATGTGTTCCGACCTTGTAGAGAAGAAGAGAGATTGACCCCCCTATACATAGTTGTTCGCCGCTTTCTTCACATGTCCGTGTGACATGGTCTGTTTCATCTCCTCTTTTTCTCTTCTGGATTGAAAACTCGCGCAGACCACTGTTGGCGCCTCACCCTCTTCTTTTCTGTTCCAATATGGCGAGAGAGCGAGCGCGTGAACCGTGTTTGGATGCCTCAATTTGTCTTCCAATTTCCCACCACCCTCCAATTAATGTGCGAATCGAAATGTAGTGATTTTGTACTTCTACCTTACAAGTATAGACGAGAAACTGTAGTTTTTATATTATTTAGTACCACACAAACTGTTTGCAGAAGTGCCAGCGTGGTCGTCGCGCGTCGTCGCTAATGAGGAATCAATAATCGAAGAGGTGCAGCAGCTGGATACGGTATCTACCACGATGAGTACGGTAGAGCACCACCACCATCGATCGATTGATGGCGGCGGCAGCGCTGCCGGCGATGGATACGGTGCCAAGGATAGTGGTGTGTTTTTTTCGAGAATAATTACGATAGCCGCTTGGCTACTGTAGTTCATGCTCGATATATCGATTTCAGGTGATGACATCGAATCCCACTTAGAGAAGACGCAGTCGTTGACTAACGGTGAGATTGTATTTATTTTTATAATTTCAAAATATCAATTTTCAAATATTACGCAAAATAGTTATCGCTCATAATTAGATGTCCGGAAATGAGATCACTCTGGTAGATCAGTTTCCTGTTGTGTTCGTTCTCACTCTCTCTCCCTCTCACCCAGTTGGGGGTTTGTTTGCTGCAGTGATTAGGCGAGCCCCTTCCTCCCATTCTTTCACACTCAATCGCTGATTGTCTGTCTGACTGCCACCCTCACCCGGTTCTTTGTCAGTCTAGTAAGATTGTAGGAGGCACATCACCAACTGATTTATTAATGTTATCCTCATGATCTTGTAATTTATTGTTGTCTAGTTTTAAATTCGCACATTTGTCTATTTGCTTTAGAAAAAAAACATTTCGTACATTCATTAATTATTCATTACTTCATTAATCCGAGTAATTGACGAAGTAGATGAATTCGTCCTGTAGCGCGCTTATTACCTGCTATGCCGATCCCTGGTGTAGTTGTATTTTTGGTTTCCGGGTGCCCACCGAGAGAGGTTCAGAGGAGATAGTTCGCGCATGATTCATCAGGTGAGATAGGGAGAGGGTGTTGGACGGTAGGGGGAAGCGATGAGTCAAAGAGAACTGAATCGAGAGAATGAATGAATGACCCGCCGTCTGACCGCGCCCTTGCACGCGGGGGATTATCGTCGTGCGTGTGTAGGAAGCGTCCCGAACAGCGATGATTGATGAATTAATTATCACGGGCATTTGCGGGCACAAAATATTAGGGAATTGTTTGCCTCCTGCCTCAACTATGATAAAGTCAGAGTGCCCACGTATGATCACAAAGGGACACCGTATTTTGAATGAAATTGTCGAATATTCATGGAATTCGACGATTTCATGCGCTTGTGAAAGTGCAGAAATGTGTCCCTAGTTGGGCTAGATATTCGATATCGTGAGGGGTTCGACAGCTGGACCAGAAAAAGGACCACAGCGGGGGTCCGCTTCTCGAAAAGCTTCGAAATTCCTAGACCATCACTGAATTAATCCTCTCCCTTTCTCAGGAATGAGCGGTCGTTCCTCGTCTACCTCAAACTTCATAGCCTCCTCTGATGGCAGCCACTCGCCTCCCATCTCACCCGGAGGTACGATCGATTGATTTACGGGATTACTGTAACACGTTGATACCCCATTTTTAAATCATTGTTTTTTTTTGTTTTATTTTTTTCCAGGATATCAGCTGACCCAACGAAACACGTTAGGCGTCCGTTCCTTTGAGTTGGTTGTGAAACGAGAGTGTTGCAGGCCGCACGTCCTCGCAAAGCGAGAGTGCCCTGGACGAGATGGACGATGATCTGCTTATTGGAGGAGGCGATTTAGTAAGCAATTTTTTTAAATAATTATTAAATATTATTATATATTTTATTAATTAAAAATAATATTTTTTGGAACCGCAACATACTACATTCATTAATTTTAAATGTTATTAATTGCAGGGCCGTACGAAGAAGTTGTCTGCGGGAGGAGGAGGGAAGCAGCCGCTGTGTGGACTGCCGAGTGGAGAGATGAAGAATGAGATTGTGAGTTGAGGGCGACGAAAAAAATTATATTTTTTTTTAGAAAATCAGTATAATATGCGTGATTTTTTTCTCGTTGCAATTTTATTTCTATTTCAATGAAACCTTGATATGCCGATCGTAGGTATTTGTTTAGATTATCTACTTGTTCCAAGCCTTTGGTGAAATAGTTCAATCTTTCATTGCCATATGTCCGTAAATATTAATAGCCGCATTGACGAGTCTCTACTGCGCTCTCTCACTCGCAGGCGAGATTCTATTCTGCCCATTTAAGCCTTCTGTGCACTGACTTACGATGTGTTGCCGGTTACACCCCTCTCCCCTCATTTACATCTCTTTCTCTACATAGATCATCTTGCCATCTATCAACCTGACAAGGTTCACTCCATCTCCTCAGCTATGACACTTGATCATCATCCCCCTCCTGTTTAGGGAGACGGCAGACATAATGTAATGACGCCCAGTAGGGTGGAGGTTGTTGCCATTTCGTTACACACTTGGCCATTCGACCCTTCTTTCAAGTCCCCTTTACAGACGTTCCCATGCACGGCAGTTCGTAACGCGCCATTAGCAACACTGCTTTTGTCTTTCCACGGTTGGAGCAAATTGTTTCCTTGTCTATATTTTGCGCAGTTCACTACGGCTAAGAGTGTTGTTTTCGCGAATTGGATGAATCGGAACCCCTTTGACTCTTCTCCTTCTGGTAATTTATCCGTTTGGCTGTCAGCAGTCGGTCGTGTGGTATGGGATGGAGGGTATCCTCCTCTCCTTCCCCTCCTGGTACCACTAGCTCTTCTTTTATACCCACCGATCACCCGATCCCCATCGCATCTCCCATCCTTCCAGATGTGCGAATTGAGCGAAGATGGAGAGAGAGAGAGAAAGAGAGAGAGAGAGAGAGAGAGAGAGAGAGAGAGAAAGAGGAGGAGGAGGAGGATTGGTTATGGGAGATTGCCGTATCTCCTTTTCTCTGGACTCTCTCTCCTAGACCCTTGCCCCTCCGTTCTCTTTCACCCTTCCTCTCTCACTTTTTCCTCCTCTCCCTACGATCGGACTGAGAGGGTGGATGAGGGGTTAGGGAGAGAGAAAGGATGTTGTAGTGCTTAGCTCAGTTCACTCGTCTCTCTTTTTTGCCCCGTCCCTCCTCGGCTCGTTCACTCGCTTAGCGTAGAGGGGGATGGGGCGTAATGGGCTGTTGGAGGCAGTCAGTCTCCCTCTTCCCGATTCTCATCCTGTCTCCTATGATAGGAATTAGACTAACGTAGAAATATTGAAGTTCGTGGTTTTGTACTATTGCGATCACGTTTTTTCCCGGTAAACGATCCTAATTTTAGAAGACGCGTTTTAGGGTGGAATGCTACTTTTAAATGTGAACTCTTGTCTCCATACACCCTTCAATTCGAATGGTCATTTCTCTCGTCCCTCCGCCTCTCCGTGTTGATTGCTTGTAGTGACCTTTGGAAGGAAGAGTCAATGGTCATCCCCCTAAGGGGACCTACTAAGAGGAGGGAAAGTTCTCTTTCTTCTAAATCTTTGCCCGTTCCGATCGGTCTCTCTCTCTTTCTCTCTCTCTCTCGCTCTCTCTCTCTCTCTCTCTCTCTCTCTCTCTCTCTCTCTCTCCTCTCTGCACGGTACCACCCACCAACCGCTGCCCTCGAGGGGGTAAACAACTTGGAATAGACTGAGACTTGATCTCTCCCTATCTCTCGCTCTCTGCAGTCTCTCGTGATTGCACACTCTCTCACGCACAGGCTGATGGTATGCCTGTCTCCATCTCTCCCTCTCTCCTCCTCCTTATTGGAAGAGGGAACGGATTGATCGTTCCTCTCTTTTGTCTTTAATCGGCCAATTATCTAATCAAATCACACAATTTACCATGCTTTCTCGTAGGCAAAATTATAGCTGTATGAATTCGTGAAATTCGCGTTCACCGTTGTTTCAAGCGTGTGATTCAACATCACTGGGAAAAGGTGGTGAGAGGGGGTGATGAGTCAGTGCCTGCCACAAGGAAACGTTCCTCTCGTCTCCTTTCCTCTTCTGCATCTCTGCTTTCTCCTCTCCTCTATCATTATGGTCTCTATCACCTTCTATCATCCGCATCTCACATGTTCCCTTCTCTTCTTTTTTCTCCTCTCTTTTCTCTATCGTTGCTCGTCGTTTGCGCCTGTAGCACGGTGGTATGTGTAAATTCGTCCGCTTCAACGTTGATAGTACTTTTCCTCCCTTCTCACCGCTATTTCTTCTGACCACTCTGCACTTCTCAATTCGATTCCAATGTTTTATCAGATGGATCATGCGCTTTTATTGCTTCCTCTTGTCTCTTGCGGGGCTCCACCAAGGCGTTGGTCACTAGGGTGGTTAGTCAGTGATAGCAAAAGCACTTCCTTATCCTCCTCCCTCCCCTATCGTTCTTGTACTTGTACTATGTGTTAAAAGATTGAAAATGTATTGTTGATAAGAGCAAGCTTGCCTTTGGCGCATCGCACCGGCTTCCGCTGATTAGTACTTGCGAATTTATTGTCGGCCTCTTTGGCATACCCCGTCTGTCACTGATGATAAGGACAGTTTTATCAATGATAGGAGGGTGACCGCCTCTGGAGAGGGACAGACCCCACTCGCGTGTGTGATCTACCATCGCTAGTGACGAGTGCGTAGTCGTGTGGCACGCGCAATTACAGTATCGATTTTTTCCTGGGTGTAATTTAATTTCCATACTACGGCCTGAAGATGGTAAAGCGGTTGGACGTGCAAGGACATAGCGGTATAACGTTTCAACGCCTTTTGATCTAGTTGTTATCATCAAGCGATCAATCTTTTCTCAGCCTACAGCTCTAGAATTAGACTTGTATTCAGTGACTGGCTAGGAACATCGATGATGCTCTAGTGCCGCCACTGTTTCCTATATCTTCAAAACACATTTACATTCGAAATTACCAAGTTTTGTTCAAAATGTAGACCACCGCCGCGGGAATGTTTTTTTTTGTTTCCTTTACTTTGCACTATATTAAATGTAACTCAACTTGACTTTTTTATTCTTATTTATCCCTTTCTCCATTTTCAGCAGTACCAGTCGCTCGAGGACATACGGACTGCCGTCTCGCCGCCTGTTGAGAGGAGAAGAGGAGAGAGGGAAGAAGGAGAGGAAGGGGAAGGAGATCTTCCGATGGGAGGCGCGAGATGGAGAGAGAGGAGAAGGAAGAGTGATGGAGGAGGAGGAGGGACGATGAATGGAGGAGAGGAGAGGAGAAGGAGCAGAGCTGAGATTGTTAGTTGACGATATTCCTATTATTGATTGGGACGGGGGAATGCGGTAGACTGATGCCTAGTCCGGAATAGTATTTTATTTTTCTGTATCAGTTGAAGTATTTTAGATGACAAATATTTCAAAAAAAATATATGCCGATTATCGAGCCAGTGAATATGACAAGTCAACATGGGAATAGTTTTCTTTGATGAGCGAATGATTGTGAATAGCTAATGCGCTAATTACAGACGCCCTCCCATTCACCGTCTCGCGACGAGAGTGAAGAGGACGTGAACGGCAATGAGGAGTTGCAGAGGTACGGTATCCAATTAAAGGGGAAAATTGATTAGTTATTCGTGTTGTAATCATGGATTCATTCCACTACTTGCTGAAATCTCCCATGCGTAATACTATTAGAAGTAGTTCATTAACATTGACATGTGTGCAGGAAATCTCGTCTGCGAGTGCCGTCGAGTCTGCAGCAGAGTCTGGAGAGGATCGAGGGAGAAGAGGTGAGAGGGAGGGGGGGAGGGAGAGGGTTGAGATCAAACACATCCTGAATCTTTACTGCTTCGTGCTTATGATGAATTGCCCCAATTTTGCAATGCACAATTTTTTCAACCGTCGGCTAAAAACCTACAACCTCTGTTTTTTTTGCATGTGCCTGAAATAGTATCGCGGTTTTACGCTGCTCACCGGTGCTTATCTTGTTGACTTGGCTGCTGCAACCACTCGTGTTTCAGAACCCGCCCTCGATTCAGTCATACCTCGGAGTGGAGATGGAATCGGAGGAGGAAGAGTACCATGAGGTGGGTAAAGAGACGAAACGAATCGATACCATAGTAGAAAATGAATTCCGTCGTTATTAGTCGGACAAACTTGAGTCTTCAATCTGATGAATTTGGTGATTTTTGTGATTACTATAGTGTGGTGGTAGGGGATGCACGAAGACGGGCTCACAGTGGAATTGTATATAATATTAATTTAGCTACCGTGCCTTTAGGGAGGAGGGATTGGCACAAATATATTTTTTTTAATTTTGTATTTTCCAGGACGATGATTCGGTGCTCGAGGAGGACGAGCAAGAGGACGTACGTCGACGAATGGAGGAGATGATACGGAGGAATGCATCCACTGATCTGGATGTGATTGATGAGGAAAATGATGAAAGTGTACGCCGTCCCATACCGATTGATATTGATTGATTTACTAATTAGAACAATATCGTAGTTAATTACTGTATTTTTAGCGCTCCCGTAGCGTGTCTCGACACGCGGACAGCACGGTCTCGGAGAGGGAACGACTGCTGACGGGAGAGAGGGGAGGAGAGGGAGAGGAGGGAGGAGGAGCAAGAGGTGAGAGGGGGGGGGATTGCGGTGACTATATGTTGAGAAAATATTGTAAAACATACAGTAGTAATGTTGGTTGTTTTTCTGACTGCTTATCGTATTGATAGTAACTTTATTCACTGGTGATTGGCACTAGTTATTTCACTTTTTTGTTATTTTTATCTATACTTATGACAAGTCTTCTGATAGACTGCAGGACCCCCGCGCACAATTGCCAAAAGTTTGTTCAATCTTGATGAAATAATTATGGTGGAGGTTGTTGCTGACGCTGATCAACGCTATATGGTTCATTTGGACCAAAACCGGGTTTTAGCTAAAAGCCGGCTCTCGACCCGGCTCTGACGTAACTCGGCTTGTAATGGTGCTACGATGCTGCAATTCGCTTTAAAATCAGTGGAATAATTTTCTGAACAACTTTTCTGTTTAACACAAAGGCGCACGAGGCGATCTTCAAGTCGAAAAAAATTCGGAAATGACAAAAATTTCGATTTTTTCAGAAAAAAATTCAGAGATAAAAATTTTCCTATAAGTTTTCAAAAATAAACTTCGGATTTTTTATTTACTAGTTATGGGTCATTGTAAGAAAAAAAGACCTCACTCATTATGACCCCCTTGAAAAAAGTTATGATCGAAAATTCGTCGAGTAGTTGGAAAAAATTAAATATCGATTTTTTTACAAATCGTCTTAAGAGGTCATATATATTTCCAAAGTACTATATGTATGTTTACTCACCCACATTCTTAGTTCTACACCCCTAAAAGTCGAAATAAAGAAGTAGAAAAAGAATTTACTCAATCGTCAGTTTTCTCGCAACAATGGCATTTTCGAGCAAAATATTGTATATTTGTCGGTTTATACTCTTCGTATGGTTATAAATCCTTGACTATGAGTCGTTTACGGTATCGTAAATGTTTCTGCATCATCCATATTCACAGATCTGCCATATCGGAATTTATTAGAAAACTTCAAAATTTTGACAAAACTGGCAATTCGAGTTTTCTGTTACAATACATCCTGAATTGATTTCAGTAGCCATACACGGAGTAAGTTGTTGTCTTTGACAGTCAGTATGGGCAACAGGGCTGTGCGACATGACTATGACATTTTGCCGAATATTTCGTTTATGCCTGTATTTCTAACAAGGGCAGGTCGCGAAGTGACCGTGGAGTTTCTGAAAACGCTGAAAACGCCAAAGTTGGAACTCAATGGGTACCTCATTTCAATTGTCAAAAGTTGCTAAGGACCCCTGGCGACCCCAAAAAATCGATAAATAGTTTGCGCAAATTTTCGGCTGCCTCTTGATCTCTTCTCCAGCTGTCCCCCCTAACTGCCTTGGTGGTCGAGTGGATAAGAGCTTCGACTATCAAGCCGAACATTTTGAGTTCGATTCCTTTGTTCAGAAAATTCTTTTGCCGTATTTTTAGACTTTTTTTTATGTCAACAGGAAACATGTACAACCTCTTGATCTCTTGGCAGCTAAAAGATTTCAACTACTCAACTTCCCTTTCGTTCATTCTCTGCCCGATTTGTGAGACGGAGTACTGCTTCAACTGTTTTTTCGTGCGCTACAATAACTAGCTAGTAGTTCTGTTCACCATTCTTGTACACGTTTCATGTTGACATAAAATAGTTTTTAAAAATACGGCAAAATAGTTTTCTGAACAAAGGAGTCGAACTCAAAATGTTGTGCCTGTATTTCTAATTGTAAGCCGATTATGCCGTGCCGAAAACTGCATATGCTTTTTTATTTGCCGGATAGTGGAAAATACAATAAAATTTAAATAAATCAGACATAAAGTAATAATAATACAAATGAATTTGCCCCCGCCTCAGCACCCGAACGATACCTCCTGCAGGCCCTTTACTTTTGGTGGGATAAATGTAATAAAAAATGTAAGTATGGAAAAAAGTAAAAAATTGATAGAGAGCCATTAGCTACACAAAACCCCTAATAACATTGTCAATATGAAGTCAAGGATGTCTAGAAATGTGTCCCACTCCAGAAGCTTCCTAGATGAAAGATTGTACAAATTGTGCATTTTTGAACGCTAAAGCATATTCAAAACAGGCATAAACGAAATATTCGGCAAAATGTCATAGCCATGCCGCACAGCCCTGTTGCCCATACTGACTGGCAAAGACAACAACTTACTCCGTGTATGGCTACTGAAATCAATTCAGGATGTATTGTAACAGAAAACTCGAATTGCCAGTTTTGTCAAAATTTTGAAGTTTTCTAATAAATTTCGATATGGCAGATCTGTGAACATGGATGATGCAGAAACATTTACGATACCGTAAACGACTCATAGTCAAGGATTTATAACCATACGAAGAGTTTAAACCGACAAATATACAATAATTTGCTCGAAAATGCCATTGTTGCGAGAAAACTGACGATTGAGTAAATTCTTTTTCTACTTCTTTATTTCGACTCCCCGTTTCTGTCAGTCGTCGTGAGCGGTCCCTCTCCATTTTTCTTTGATGGAGAAGGGACTTCCCTAGTTCCCGGACCCCTCGTCTTTCTACCAACGACTCGACAAGATCGGAATCCCCGTCCTAGCCGGCCTGGTCACCGTGGATGGGTATGACCGTTTGATGTTGGCTACTCAGACACCAGTTTCGCTAACTCTCAATTTGATTGATGATTCGAGCTTGGTGGACTCAAGTGGAAGAAAGATGCGCCATCCGTTCGTCATGACTGCCTTCAGCCTCACGTAACCTCCCCTTTCCTCTACGTCCATGGTCCTAAGAGAGATCTCGTCTATTCCTCCAGAAACTTCAAAGAAGATGGTCTGTGAATGGGAAGAAGACCGATCCTCTACCCCGACCCCAGCCGAAATGATCCGTGAATAATGAGAAGAATGATCCTGACCCCTGAAACCACATCCTCACCTGACGTTACCGTCTGACGTGGTAAACATTGTATTGTATTGTATTAAACATTGTATTTCGACTTTTAGGGGTGTAGAACTAAGAATGTGGGTGAGTAAACATAAATATAGTACTTTGGAAATATATATGACCTCTTAAGACGATTTGTAAAAAAATCGATATTTAATTTTTTCCAACTACTCGACGAATTTTCGATCATAACTTTTTTCAAGGGGGTCATAATGAGTGAGGTCTTTTTTTCTTACAATGACCCATAACTAGTAAATAAAAAATCCGAAGTTTATTTTTGAAAACTTATAGGAAAATTTTTATCTCTGATTTTTTTTCTGAAAAAATCGAAATTTTTGTCATTTCCGAATTTTTTTCGACTTGAAGATCGCCTCGTGCGCCTTTGTGTTAAACAGAAAAGTTGTTCAGAAAATTATTCCACTGATTTTAAAGCGAATCGCAGCATCGTAGCACCATTACAAGCCCAGTTACGTCAGAGCCGGGTCGAGAGCCGGCTTTTAGCTAAAACCCGGTTGTGGTCCAAATGAACCATATAGCGTTGATCAGCGTCAGCAACAACCTCCACCATAATTATTTCATCAAGGTTGAACAAACTTTTGGCAATTGTGCGCGGGGGAGGTCGGTTTCCTGCAATCTCTCGGAAGATGTGTCTTATCTTGTTTCCTTAAGAGCACGCTGATTCGGCATCCATCGCCGAACCGTCCGACTTTGCTCCATCGCTCTACTCGGCCCATGGAGAAGGTTTTTTTAAAAAATATATATATAGAAAAGTAAATGTTCACTTTACCTGCGATTTGGCTGTTTCACGATGTTGCCTTGTAAAGAAGATGTATTGCGTAGTAGTGAATCAGTGAATCTCGACTATTGTTTCCAATCTGCGAATACTCGTCGTATTACTAATGATGACGTAACCTTGGTGTCCTCAGGCGACGTGTCCACATGCGGTTCTATCTCGTACGCGCGAACTCCCGAGAGGGAGACGGCGACGAGTGGAACGAGTACTCAGAGTGAGAGCAGTGAGATGGTGACGTCGTCGACGACCAGTTCATCTAGGAGTGATGGTTAGTAGAGGAAGGGGGAGGAGTGACAAGGGAGGAGAGGTGGTAGACGTTGGTGAACATGAGTCAAATGGAGTTCTCGAAGACATTTCGTGCAGAAATGCCAAAATCGTGTGCTGAAGTTCATATTAGCCAATTTTCGCGTGGGCGGCATTTATTTTATAAAGCATTATCGACGCTCAAAATCTCAGAAACCTCTATTTTCTTTTTAAAAATCTGACGAAGCTAGCCGGATTTATACATATACTCGCATATTTTTGTTTATGTTGAATTTTCTCAAAATCGGTGGTGCCCTCTGGCCTAATAGGTTTGTAAGGTTGTATAAACTTAAATGTTGCTGGTTCATCTCTTGTTTATCTAACTTCAAAAATATGAGGGGTAAAGGGGGATGTTACATGACATGTACATGACATTTATGTTTCACAATTTCAATTCAAAATAGTTTTTTTTTCGTTGCAGTTCACTCTCATCGCTCGCACGTCTCGCTCTCACACGCCGGCCGCACGATCTCGAATGCGTCGACGAGTCCCTCCGAGCCGGAGGAACTGGCTCCCGGCACGAGCATCGAGTATACGGTACGTGTATTGTATCTATATTGATTTCATAGATGGGCAGCTAAAATCCAACTTTTGTGCAGGCGGTCGTCCGATCACATTTTGGCCCTGCATGCGGTCGTCATATGACCCCCAAAGGACCCCTTTTTGAGGTGTTAACCAGTGAAAAAAAAGATTTTCCCATATTTTGCTTGCAGGCGGTAGTCAAGGTACCCTGTGCCCACCTATGATTGATTTAAACAGAACAAAATTCAAAGCAGACTGTGCAAATCGGTGTTTATTTTGACTTGTTTCAAGAAATTTATTAAAAAAGGCAATGTAGAAGTGGAGGTTTTTTGCACAAGCGGTAAAAATAAATGCGAGAGGAGTGCAACAATAGGGCGCATGGTTAGTTATTTCTCGCACTCGGGATGATCGTAAATCTCTTCCGTACTTTGCTCTCGAATTACATTCAAATGCTGTAACAAAACACGCACATACACGAGCACGAATGGAGTTGCGATAGTGAAGTGATTGGAAAGAAAGAGAGAGTGGGAGAGAAGAAGAGAGAGAGGGCAATGGGAGGAGAAATGAAGGAAGGGACGAAGGTAACGAGAGAAATTACTCCTTTTTCGCTCGTCTGTCTCTTCGTGTTGTTTTGAGATGTAATCGTGCTGGTCAGTAGTCGATAGTTTGGCCCCCGCTACGCTTTTCCACATCTCACTAATCACTGATAACGGTTTCGCTGGTCATTGCAATCACTAAAAATCTTGCTTCCCCCCCTTTTCGATACGCCGTTTCTTAAGAAAAAATAAATATCATGATATTAGTACGTGAGAGATCAGTGAGAGGTCATGGAAAGGGGTGTTAGATGTGAACTGTGGAGGGAGGGAGTTGTTTTGGCGTGACCAGATTGTGGGAATGAGGGACGGGCTTGTTAATCAGCAGGGAGAAAATGGTAGGTCACTAATCGGATTATGTGCATGTGCTGCGCGTTCGCCATTAGCGGCGCCTTGATGCGTGTTTTTGAGCGCCGCGCGCGTGATGTAATATCGATTGAATTCGCCATCGAAATCGTCTAAAATCGTTTCCATTGTTTTCGCTTTCCCCATCTGTGAATGAGGCGCTCTCTGATTCATCCATAAGTGGGATTCTTTGTGTATGCAAGTATTGAGAAAGAAGCGGGAAATGCAAGTGTCTGACGTATCGCTTTCCGGCTGACTTTTGAGCTGTTGCTCTCTCGCTCACCGCATGATTACTATCTAGATTCTTTCTCTCTGTGCCCGGCATGCGCCCGGTACTGGCATTGGTAAAAAATGGAGATATCGGGAATTTTTTTTGGAAATTGTGCTATAGTAATTACATATCAGAGGTCAAAAAGTAAAGAAGCGTGGAAATCTGGTCGGGCACGTTTTTGATTTTTTGATGGTCTACCGGGCAGGTTCCTACATTTCGGGGGTGTGTTCGAAAGCTCCGTCGGGCAGGTTTCGTTTTTAGGGGTCTAATTGATCAGGCATTTATTTTTCGCGCCCGCCTTCGGCGGGCACGTTATGACGAAATCTACCCACTTTTTGACCTATGTTACATATATTAAATATATTTTCTATTGTTGTTAATTGCAGTGCGTGAGTCTCTCCCCATCCGAAGAGACGATGCCGACGGGAATCCCGTTCCATCGACGGTACGTCTGCTAAATGTTTGTATGTTGTGAACAACACGAAATTGTCTGTTCATTATATATTTCTGCTTTTGTATCGTAATTGGTTATTTTACTGCTACTTTAAATTACTTTTCTGCTTAAAATAATGGCCTTTTTTTAATCATTTGTTTGTTGCAGAGCCATCTCCAACCATGAGACAAGGCACGAGGAGGTGCAGCAGGCGAGACGGGTATGCACCATCATTGCATAGTCATTACAATTTTTTTAGATTAGAAAATGCGTATTGATGACGCAATTGTTCCTTATTCAGGAGAGTGAAATCATTCGTGCTCGTTCCTCTGGAGGTCGCAGTTCAATGATGGCAGGGCGCTGTCTCAGTCAGGTACGTATTTTCGAATCACATGTTTTCTGATTCGACTATATGTTATTTAATCTTTCAATAAATCATATTATTTTAAAAGTTTTTAAAATATTGATCCCGATACCAACTTTACTTTTACACTTTACACTTGCGCCCTTAAATTTTTTAAAAATGTAATGTAAGAAGTAATGATCAGACTCTCCTCATTTTACATGCTCTCTCTTCGATCACACAGCGCGAGAGAACATGCAGAATTGAGAGAGACAGACCCTTACTCAATGTAAGACAATGGTTACAGGTGATGACGCCCGTTTCCCTTCCGCACTCTCCCTCCGCCCTCGATTCCGCCATCAATAACGGTACGCGTTTAGTCTTTTTTCTTCTTCAAAATTTCAGATGTTTTAACCACAATTATTTATTCCACCATGGTTTCGCATAATGTCGTTGTCTTACAATTTTACTATTTTAGCCGATATTGATTAAGCTATGGCGCGTGCTGTTCATCATGTACAATATATGAATTGTTAAAGATTTTTCAAAATCTTTAACAATTCAGGTCGAAATCTGAGCAGCTCCGACCCGGCACTCAATGAGGCAGAGCAGATGGAGATGCGAGAGATGCAGAGGGAGGTCGAGGAGATACAGTATGACGAGAGGGGAAGAGACGGTCAGTGGTACGGTAAACTGCAGTGGAGATTGTGGGGATACTGTAGCATCGTGATTTAGATTACGCTAAACTTCTTCCATTCTTGCTCAACTCTTATCAATGCCGCAGAAAATGAGTGTTGCATAGTGATGACGTAATGAATCTTCTCTGTTGTGCAGCCAGTCAACCCCCGCCCGTTCGTCTCCCTCGCAAGCAGTCCAATCTCCAGTCGTGGAGATCGCCCTTTGCTGTCGCCACCGCTAGAGGAGTGAGTGATTATTTGTTTTATAAAAAAATAATGACAATTTAAAAAATAAAAACAATGTGTTGTATCTCTATGTGAGAACGTTGCTTTTAGACGACTTCAATCTTCCTTATTGAAATTACAGTGTTCTTACGGTAAGTTGCTGTTGTCAATCTATGAAACAAAGTCGATATTTCGTATTTGTGTAGTGCGTAAACCCCCCCCCCACGTTGTACAGTCTCTGTGCACTTACTGTTGAATAGGAAGAGGAGCGAAGTGAGAGAGTGCCCTTGTCCCTATTGATAAAGTACTACATTATCTCATCCCCGGATTCTGTACCTTAATGCTAGTCAGATGTTCGAGAGCAGTTGTTCCCCTCCCCTGTGATTGCTCATCCGACCGCGCCTCGAGTACCCTCTCTAATCTCTTATCACACCAATTAGTCATATTCCCATTTTTCGTTATCACCTTCTCAAGTTTTCCATCCTTGATTTGCCTCATTTCACGGTTACTAATCCACTCCGGGCGTCACTTGAGAGATCTATCTCTATCTCTTTTTCTCCGTTTTTCATCAGCGATACGAGAGAGTGTTCTAATTGCTAGCTGATTCGTCGCTCCCCTCCCTCCCCCCTTATCTCTCTGCCTTTTTATCACTGATCCTCCCGTTTATCTCTCTTCCTCTCTATCCACTTGTGAACTGTTCCCATACTGCCGCCGCTCCGCTTCACGTCTCTTTCACGCTCGCTCTCTATCTTTACTTAATCCCCTATACTCGAACTATGTGTTATCACCTCCTCTTTCTCTATCATTTCATAGGGAAGATAAGCAAATAGTAGTAGTGGGGGGAGTAGGCTCGCGCACTTAAGTTAGAGTTACAGTGGAGTTGCGGGTTGTTTCTTTCGACTAGAGATCAAATGGCATTATTTTTTTTTCTTTCCGTCTCGCCCCAATTTTCTTTTGATTGTATAATCGATCTCTGCAACTGGGTGCAAGGCTCTTCATTAATTAGGCAGACTTTGATAACACACTTGTAAATCGATTGTTTCGTTAATGGGTATCACTTTCCGGATAGTTTTTGCATTCCATCTAGTGTGCGGTATCTCTGATTGTCCAGCAACACTAATCCGCCATTGGGTGGAAGAAGAAGGGGGAGACGTGTGTCTCATTGCTTGTCCATCGTATTTTCCGCCGACTTCTTACCCCCTTTTTTCTCTTTGGATCACTCACTCTCTCTCTCTCTCTCTCTCTCTCTCTCTCTCTCTCTTCCTCTATCTTAATAGTTGCGGAAGCGAATCTGATCAAGTTTCGAGATTTGATGTTCTGATTGGATAGATGATAAAGACGATGATTTCGAAGACTGTTAGTAGGGGATTAAGTATTTTTATATCCTGTTTGTGCTAGCGGTATTATTGTGTCGGCGGCATTTCGGATTTAGCTTTCATCTCTGGGGAAACAAGAAAAGTTCATGCGAGCTCGTGATAATCTTGTTTGTAGAATATTCTGATTTCCCCCGTTACGGTATGCCAGACCTTCCATCTTTGGCCTACACTCACGAGTTGGTTAACTGTTAATTGACGGGGTTAATGAGTAAAGTAGTAGTAACTGTTGGCACTCAGTTGAAGTGTGTTACTGTTCTCTCTCTCTATCGGCGGCGCTCTTTTCATATGTCTTGTCTTCTCACTCTCTTTCTCTTACTTCTCTCTCATAGATACAATCTCTCTGCACACAGAAGTTGCTTGTAAATGTGGGTTCTGTTCCAAGTGTGACGCGGTACTTGGCCCGCCATTTTTGCTGAAACTATCCTTATTTTGTGCGATGTTAAGTGCTTCCTTTTTGTTTATAGGTTTCAAGAAAAGGTAGGGTGTAGTGAATTACAGTCGAAATGGGATGTGCGAGGGCGAAAGGTAATGGGAATTGGCGGAAAGTGAGTGGGAATTAGCACTGCTTTAATGGGGTGAACTGATGCCCCTGATCTTCCTTATCGATTGGAGTGCATCAATGGGGCTCTCTCTATTTCGCTTGAAATCTATCTCTCTCATTGATCGCCGCTAGATCACGTGAAATATTTTCGAATCCATTTTATTGAATTCTAATATAACTACCAGCTGATTTTCTGTCCACCTTCTCTTTGTCTCTCTTCCCTCCTCCTCTTTCTCCCTCATCCCTATCATCTTCCTTGCCATCCCTCGCTTTTCTTTGATCTCTCCCGACTTGTTTCACGTAATGATCTGGGAGAGGAATGAACGGTTAAAACAAGTAAGGCGACCTCTCTCTATTCTAGGATGAGGGCAAAATTACGTGTAATCGTTGTGTGTGCGTGTAGAGGTCAATAGTCGGTTGAAATTCGTCGATGCAATATCTATATCTGCAATATCTTCATTTATCGATTCCCCCCTTCTCAGGTGATGAATCCACGGGTGCAAGTGCCCAGTGGATCGTCCCCGTCGGGCGGCAGTCCAGGTGAGTATTTATGTGTTATTGATTTTTTAATAATTCCTATTCACTTTTATTTCCGAATTGTTTAATTTATCTTTGCTGTCAATGTATCAGATTTATTTGGGATTATAAAATATTCTCAATCCATTCAAAGTAGTTATAAAAAGTATAGGGAGGAAATGCTGAAGAATTGAATAAATTGATGTTGTTTGAGGCTCGCGTACTGCAACTCCGCCTCGTGAGCGACATGGCACTATGCCCGCAGGCATGCTCGAGAGGGAGCGAGAGGCTGAGGACAGAAGGTACGGTAGCGACACGGCATGGGGCTACCAGCGACTGACTTTTTTGTTACAGTAGTCTGATAGTACAGTGCGGAAGAAAGGAATACCGCGGTTCTGTTTTGGTTTGGTTTGCGAGGGGAAGATGTTTAGTGAAGATGAGATCTAGGGAGGAGATAGTGGATTGATGCATGAATTGAGAAGATGAAAGGATTAATCGATAATTATGTTTGTATCTAAAACATGTCCCCTTGAGTAATAATATAACACGTGAGTGTGGGGTGCTCAAAACCCCTGTGACATATTGCAATGGTCGTTTATCTTCATCTTGCCATCGTTTCTATAGCATGATTTTGGCGCCCAATTTCGGATCGCGGGTACTTTTTATGCAATCTTTCGCCCTTTCTCTCTCTCCTCTTCATCCTCTTTTTTGAATAAGTCTGCTACAATTGTGTCTGCTTCTTTCTTCAATTGTTTTATTATTCATTTGGTCTTTGGCTTCTCGTTTTGCTTTCGTAGCCTAGTCTCGCAAACACACAGTTCTCGATAGTCGATTGCTGCTGCTGCTTTTATTTTGTTCCGGGTAGATTACAAAACACACACCCGCTAACCCTACGTGTTTCCTTTGTTGTTGCCTCTTCTGTTCGGCAAAAATGCTCTGATCCTCTGTTTGAAATTCCCTGCACATACACAAACCCCCCTTTTAGTATGTCTCCTGTTCGGTTTGGCACGGTTTCCGGCACTTGTCACGGCATTTGATATCGATTGATTGATTTATTTAGGGTACGGTATTGACTGGATACTGTAGTCTCTGGCAGGGTTGTTGTCCTCTTGCAGCCCGTCGTCGGTCGGTTCTTCTCCCTCTCAAGACCGTGTTCTCATCCGCTCCACATCTCACTCGGCCGTTGGCGGATTCATGCGCCGCTCGCTGCGGTTTCTGCGCGGCGAAAGCGCCGCCCCGCTCACGCCCATTACACCCGCCAACGGCGGCGCCGTCCTCGGCTCCCTATCCTTCTCGGGCGCCCACTCGGCGCCCGGCGCCCCCGGTCTGACGCGCAAAGACTCGGCGCCGGCGGCGTATGGCACGCCGGCGGCGTATGGCACGCCGGGCGCGGTGGCGCTGCGCCACACGCAGTCGTTCGACTCCGACTGCCTGCCGCCGGCGCTGTGGTCGCCTTCGTCGGTGGACGACATTGAGGAGGAGCCAGGGGTAGGAGGAGGACGACCGAGGACACCAGTGAGACGAGCACCTCACAGAAGGACACTGGGAGCTGTCCATGGAAGACCCTCACCTGCAAAGGATCGACTCAAACTACGGTGAGCGAACGGTGCTTGCACGGGTGTCGAGAGTGGTGGAGTGTGTGCGGTGATAGGGCATTTCGGAACTGCTGTTTATGAACACTACATTTTTCAGGGTTTGTTTGGGATACGTTTCAGAACATATAAAATTTTTGGGATCCTAAACGGCAGTTCCAAAACGTCCTGACGCCGTGTATGCGGTGTAGTTGGAGACGGTGCATGAAGAGCGTAGATATTGTGAAGGAATATTGTGTGAACGCTCTTCATTCGCCATCTCTAGATGATGTTCCCCCTTGTGTGCGGTGTGTAGACGTGTGAGTGATAATGAATTCAGAGTCCGGTTTGGAATTCAAACATACATTATTTGTGTACTACATTGTCGTTTTTTTGGAAGCAACGAGTTGAAAGAAACCGCAGCAGTTGTCTCCCTTTCTCCAAAGCCGCGAAACCGCTGTAACGAGAGGGTGATTGCGCAGTTTATCTGTTTGCTGTGGAGATTTTGCAAAGCGCGCCCAATTTCCGTGAAATAGGGGGTTGTTCCGACGTGGGTAGAGTTAAAAGTTTGAGAACTTTTTGGTGCAAACAATAAAAAGAAAAAAAAGCACACAACTAAAATCAAAACACAATTTGAACAATTCTGTTTTCGTATAACAAACCCTATAATAATAATCCTCAAACTCCACGATTGCAGTGATTCTTTGGTGTGTTTGCTTTCGATAATTCTTTTTTTTTGTGTCGTGCTGCATTTACACTCGCGTTTTGTTGATGCTCACTCCAATCAAAACAATCGAAAGATCCAAAGAAAATTGGACTCCTACAAATTTCAGCGAGTCCCTCGAGGTGCTCTCGCTCGCTGGCGAAGAAGCCGCAGCTCCCTATCTCATTGAATGGTTTGTTGATGGCGCCAGCGCCCGCGCCAACTAGGCGTCCGCTCAGCGCCTATAACGACGCTTTTCCTTCTGTCAGCGCACGCTCGCCCTGTTGCACCCACCTGACCTAACCGATCACATCTCTTTTTCCCCACCCCTCACCCTCCTGTCTCTTTTCGAACATACTTATCTCTATCTCAGAGATGCGTAGTGAGAGCTTCCGCGCATCCCTAGTGCTACCAGTTGCTACCTACACTCTTTCTATCCTTCTTTTCTTTCAATTTCCTCTCTCACATATTTTTCATCCCAATACTTTCTACCAACTGCTGCTATACATTAATTAGCATGGGGCACATCAACTAAAATTTACTGATTTTCCTCTGCAAACTTTTCCAAACTCTCCTATCTCGGCTACTGACCCCACTGAACTTTCGGTGGTGAATGGCTGCACATGTGATAATCTATCCTGTGCTGTATGAGAGATCGAACTATGCAGCAGTTGATCTTTGATCTCCTGGGGGAATATTCACAAAACAGGGGCGTTGATTGCAGGCCGGGCGAGCGGTCTCGTGTGGATAAGAAGGGCAAGGAGGGCGGGGGATCGACGAGGGTCAAGATGTTCGACACCTTCTCCAATGCTTTCTTCAGCGAGCGCAAGAACAAGAAAGTGAGTTGGGCCTCACTTAAGGTTGCTTGAAAACGGATCTAAACTTTTTTTGGGGGGAAATTTGGGAGATTTTTTCTAACACGTCGCGCTTGTTGATCTTTCCCCCAAAATTGGAAATTCGGTTGCATTGAGGGGACTAATGTCGGTAGAATTTGAGAGCATGCGCGCGCGCGATTCTTTCTCTCCGTCCCCATTTGTGATGTTCTTATTCTTGTGGGGGGAGACGCGATTCGAAATGTCAACGGCGGTGATGAGTCGGAGATGTTTTCGGAGTTATGATTTGAGAGGAAAGAGGAGTGGGGAATGCGGGGACATTGATTGCTCCTCTTCCTCCCCCCTTTCCCTGCTGACGTTGGGAATCCCGCGTCATCTGCGCCGTTCGACTGCGCCCATTTCTCATGTCGAGTCCAACAAAAAAGCGCAACGGGCGTTTCGCGACGCTTGCTCGGCCGCCTCGCGCGGGCACAGATTCCGGACGCTACATGACCGCATACTGTGCAGCCGAGAACGCGCTTCTCAAGCGATCGCTCGGAATACGGTATCGATCGGCAGAGAACCTGGCCATGCCCCAGACAGCCGCAGTAATGAGTAGGCGACCAACGACCAGTGTGTTCACGAGTCTACCCATGGTGTCACTTGCGGTGGGTGGTTTGAAAGATGAGTAATTACGGTAGGCGGGAGGTTGATTATGATTACAATCATTTGCAGAAATCCTCGGAACGCAGTCTGGATGGATTCATGCAGCAGTTTGGAATGAAGGGCGCCGTCCACCCCGTGAGATTTTCTTTTATTTAAATGTAATAAATGAGGGCAAATATTTACAAAGCGGGAGTTTTTTTATAAGAGGTGATAGATACTAGGCGGTGCTTCCAGATAATTATTGATTTATGATAAATAACAAGACTATTTCAGAGTCGAAGCAAGCTGAACGAAGGCCTCGTCAATTCGACAGTCGACGGTCAGCATTTCGTTTGCATTAGTTTCTTATCATTTTCTCCTAGAATACACAAAAATGTCTCACCCATCGACATTCCGCGGTGTTTTCCGCCATTTTCATTGCTCACTTGCAGTCATTCGTTCCAAACATGTTTTGAATTGTATTGTCGCCGCGAGCGCTCGCTTTACTATGTAATAAGGGAAGGTAGAACGGAGCTACTTACCGGCACGGCATGTTACTGGAGAGTAAGAAGGATCGAGTCGTGGGGTTTACGACTTTCCAGGTGAGTGCGGTGGCAGACACGCGTTATCTTTGTTCCAGCTAGAGGTTATACGAATACTATAAATTTTTCCTGCTCTGTCTCACGTGAGCTTCGTATCCTCCTCTTTCCTCCTATCTCAAGTGAACTTGGTACAAAATATCTTTTGTATGCATATTCCACGTCGTATATCCTTTTTTCTCTAGTTTTATTCGCATGTGTGATTTCTCGTTTGCCGCCATCATCGGTACAAACTGCGGCGACAGTGTGTTAGCGCGCCTCGCCATTTCACGGACCGCGCATCTCCTTATTGTTTGCTCTGTAATCTCGAGGATTTACGGATGCTGCCGCGTCCTTTCGTTCCTCTTTGCTCCTCGAGGATTTCCCCTCGCAGAGAAGAAGAGGGGAGAACACGTGAGGCTGACAGCCGATCTTATTGAAGCCCTCTCTTTCCTAACCGTTGACGACAACAACGGACCTTTGAAGGCCGAAGCACTCATTTCGGCTGCGCTCTCTCACCGCCTTCCTTTTTGCCCACACTGAGATGCTTGTTTGGATAATAGACTTGCGGATCTATGTGAGATGACAGAGGCAAGCAGCAGCATCATCTTTCTATGAATAGTGTTTGCTCTTTCACGCGCTGTTTTGGCCTAAGGGGAGAAAGAGGGTGAGCTCGAGCGTGAGATTCTTTGACTCCTCAATGTTGTTGTGATATAGGCAACACTGCCTCAGGGCAGACTAATGATTATCCAAAGAGGATGTGAGCACTTGCACGCTTTATCATTGGAGGTTGACGTCGATTGACCTTTTACCCTATCACTCTTCTCTCCCCACCATTTATTGTCCCTCGTCAACTCTACAGTCGCTGGCTTTTGCTCACTGCGCCTTCCTCTTCTCTGCATGAATCATGTTCGAAGAATGCTGCCGCGCCGCCGATCTTTGTTGGACGCAATTTGATTATCCACTAGAGCGGGAGAGATAGGCCTCGGGACCGGCTACAGAACAGTCTTTATCTCGCGCTGAAATATATTTCGTGCTGAGCCTAGCGCTATCCCGGCCATCTTGTTTCCCTTATTAGATTCTCCTCGATACACTTTCGGAGATGATGCGAGTGTGGGCAAAAAATTCTCACGATGCTATGCGAACTGGACGAGGATATTTTGGAACTCTCGGAAGGTATTCCTCCCGCCGCCCTTTACTCGTATCGAGATCCCCCTTTCCTCCCTCTTCCTCTCCGTGATTGGGAATGCCAGACAGCTCATCTCCTATCCTCTCTTCATTCACTCTGCTCTTTCTCTTTTCTGATTGTCGAGCGCTCTCCTCAATTCTTGCAATGTCTCGCGCCGTCTGAAGCTTGAGATAGTGAAAGCTCTCCTAAATGCGAGCGCTATTTCCTCCTTCCCAATTGGCCCTCCGCTCCTTCTCTTTATTTCCTTCGCTTAATCAGAATGAAGAACAATCATTGACATACACACCGAATCAATTGTTTCTAGCGTCTTGCAGTTTCACTAGAAACCATTGCTGTTTTCAATTCGATGATGCTGCTGAATATTTGTGCTCTCTGAAACCGATATTTTCTCATAATTCCTCTCTTCATGTTGATGATTGCTGACTCACGTCGTGAATCGCCGTTCTCTGCGTGTCGCATTCCTCCTCGATCATGCGCGCGCATTTATTTCTCTGAATTATCGGCCGGAACGAGTGAGATAATGTTGCAGATTCCGACACTGCATCAGCCTAGTTTCCGTGCGTACGTCGCCCTTGAGGCGACTGCTGCTGCGTCTTCTATGGATTCGACAACAGTTCGTCCTACGCGTAAACCGCACCTGGATCCGCCCGTTCGACAGGCATCAGCGCCCACTCCCACCTCTTCAGTCAGCGGCCTACACTTACTCAAACCCCCGCCTGTTCCGCCCAAGCCATTCAAAGCCTTCCGCCCTCCTCTACTATCAACGCCCTCTCTACCCAATCACATACGTGCTGCCTCCTCACCCGGCTCCAGTTCCCCCGTTTCTCCCCGCCCGCCCACTCACGTTTCGTTCTTCGAACAGCGCCGCAGTCTTGGCGAGGATCCGTCAGCACAGCGGAGAAGGGGCAAGCGGGTGAGCATCGATGTGGGCAGCATGGAGACACTGGGAGGAAGACTGGAGAGGGACAGGAAGAGATCGACGCCCTTCTCATCCATTGCCAGTCTCATACTGGGGATGGTTAATGGAGTTAAGGGCAAGATGAATAGGAGTGTGAGCACACTCAGCCTCCGGGAGAGGGGAACGGAGGAGACTGATGTAGAGGACGAGGAAGATAAAGAGGAGAAGAAGATGAGGTACACTCCGAGGACTAGGAGGAACGCATTCCAGAAAAGGAGTACGAAGAAGGAGGAGCGAATCAGGTACGGTGACTGGGTATGGAGTAAGTGCATATGATCCTACTCTAGATGGCGTGCGGCGAGAGAACGCGAGTTGCATCTACAGCATCTTCTCCAGCTGGACCATCAAGATAGTCAGGAGGCTGATGTGGAGGAAGAGGGCGAGGAAGAAGAGTACTGTAGGATTGACGATGTACGTGCATTATCAGTCTCGTTCTCAGTAATGGTGATTACATTAGGTGAAACCGGCGACGCGTACAGGTCCCAAAATCCTTCTGAGTATCGACGATGATAATGACGAAGAACTTATTGATACTGAGGAATGTGCGGTCGATTTCGAAGCTCTGGCTAAAGTTCAGATGAGGTTAGGCGGAAACGCGAAAAATGAATATTGTAAACTTTCCACAACAGATTGCTATACTTCCGATACCGATCGGCGGATGATGTAAGAACTATGTCTAATGTTGCGGGTAATGAAAGAAAGCGTGCTTCGAGTGTGAAGGAGATGCCCAGGTATTTTTAAGCTCATGTGTTTTACTTTATTTATAAGTACTATTTCTTCCATTGTTACAATTTAAATTTTTGTTCTAGCGTGGAAGTTGTCGCGCCACGGCGAGCATCCTGTTCTGATGTGCCTACAGGAGGCGAACGAATATGGGAACAGATTATGAGAAAGTTCTATCAGAGGGATAACGAGCATCAAGGCCTGTTTTATTGATATATTTTCCCAATTAGCGTAGTGTCCCGAAAATTGTAGCTCGGTATTTTCGACGCAGCGATATTGTAGCATGTGATAGCACTTTTGCTTACTTATCAGGTTCGTGCTCGGTCACGACTCCGTTTCCGTAGGTAGTTCAATAAGGTTCCGTGCGAGATCTGATGTGAATCAGGAATGTGTTTTCTTGATGCTTTGATTCTATTTTGTTTTCCTCTCTCTCTCTCTCTAGGAACTTTGATCTACGCCAGACCAATTGTACGTAGGCTTGCGCCGACCCTCGAACAATTTCCTATGAATTGTGGACGCGCCCATCTGTCGCTTAAGGGACAGGGGTGGGAGGCGAGAGGTGCTAGAATATGAAGTGGATGTAGACGAGTATGAAAGGGGACTGGCAGTACACATAGCTGTCAACAATAGAGCGCTCACAGCAACACACGTTCAATCTGGTAGTCTGGTGGGGAGAGGGAAAGAAGCAGATGTTTCCTCCTTGCCATCATGATGTTAGACATGCCAAAATATCTCAAGTTTTCGCACAGAGTCATGATGAATGGTTTTTGCGATTGGGGACTGCTCGGTTAAGAATCTCGCCCATGGGGGATTTTAGTGGGAAGGTTGTGTTCTCTTTAAATCGCGGCGAGCGCGAGAGGGTGGGGCTCTCAATTGCCATCTTATCTGATAGATGGACTCGACTCGTCAGGATTTCCCCTCCTAGAGGAGGCTCTTCTCTTTTCTCATCTAATTAGTTTGAGAGTCGCGAGTGATTCCTTTTTCTGAGTGAGGTTCACTACTTTAGGGCCCGGCGCGCCTCTCGTCGTGAAGATTCTCGTCGTCATTTTGCCTGCGAGACAATTCTATCACGTTGCGTGTGTCTATCTATCGGGGATTGGGAACAACTCGCTCTCCATTGCCTCTGCCACTTTCTTTCCCCCTTCTCTTATTTCTAAGGCGAAATGTGAATTCCCTGAAACTCTTCTCCGTCCTCTATCCTTACCACCAAGCCTTTTTTCACACTGCTCGCGTTCCCATAAAAGCACGAGGTTTTGCAACGCGAAAAAGAGCAGAGTTTTATCCGGATTCCGCCGCTGATTTCTCGATCCTGCGTATCGAACAAAACGTTCTTGCTCACTGCGTCTGCTTGCGTCGATTTGTAGCTGCTGTAGTCACTAACGTTTTTATGTAGCCGTCGGACCTTCCCAAAATCTCGGTTCAAGTCGGGGGCCTCTCACTCGGCCGGAATAGTGCATGTTGTGTTCTTACTGAGTACAAGTCAGTCCGCCGATTCGTTTAGGCAATGTGGTATCTGATCGTTGAACAGTGGCAAGGAGTGGCAGTGTGGAGTACAGAGATGAGAATGCAGACACGTTCCTGAGCTCGTGACCGACTCCCTCAATCGTGTTGTTTCCACTCTCATTTCATTTTTTTTCATTCTTGCGATTCTTCAGTCTCTTTCTTCTGCATCAACTTCCTTTCATCTCGACTTTTCGTCGATTCGCACCCTCTCCGTAATCCCTTCATTCGGTCCATTTTCCTTATACTTTCGTCTCTTTTTGTCGATGCTCGAGCGAGGTCTTTCAGGGCTGGATTTCTCCCCGCGTCTCGCGATTTGTCCCCCTTCCCCGTGAGAGTTAGTGGGCTCAATGAATCCGAGAGAGGCGTCTATTCATATTATTTGATTCGAATGAAGCGGGTGTTTCTTGATTTCAACATCAACAGACACAAGTCATTGTCACTTGTTATACCACTGTGCAACATTGTGCACGTATCGAATTGCATAGATCCTCATATTCTATGCTCGTTTTCGTATCTCTCAGCTCTTTCTCCTCTTTCTTCTTCTTTCTTCGGCGCTTTCTCGCCGACTGTTCGCGAATTATTCAGATGGGATAAGCTGCGCAAGGAGGGAAGAAGAAATCGGGGGGCGGATCTGATGTCGGAGTTTCTCACGGGCAAACCATAGAGATAGGAAGTAGGAAAGAGAGAGGATGATGTTTATCCTGCTGCCACTCTCTTGTTCTAGAATTGATATCTCCTCTACTGCCTCGATTAGGAAGCAAATGTGGCAGCGGCAGGTGTTTTGTCGCAACAGGAGCGCGTTTATGTAGCCGCCTGAGAGATCGTCAATCGTTGTTCCCCTCTCGCCTAAGTTTCCTCTCTACTTTATGCGTTGTGAAGTTATCTCACCCGTGATAGATCATTAGTGAACTCGACGTTTTCTAAATACCAATTCGTCTGCTCATTCGTGCGTGTTGTCTGGCTGAGGCTCTGACAAACTTCATCTGACATCCAATTAGCTGCCATCGAGGTTTCCATGACGAGCGGCGCTGCTCTCAATGTTTCTCTGTTTTCTGTGCCCCCCTCCCCCGAGTAGTTTCTATTTATAAAAAAAAAGTTTATTGTGTTTTCCGTTGCGTGCGTTTAGCCAGTGCAGTTGCAGAGACGCTGTGTGTGCCGGACGGCGTTACGATTGGGGCGACGGAGTGTCTGCTGCCGCCGCAGGTCGGGCCCATGGGAGGCGCTGCTTCCCATGGCGCCCGCTTCTCTGCCATCTCTACCAGCTCCTCGGAGCACTTCCTCTGTCCACTGCCAGCTGTCGCTGCAGCAGCCGCAGCTCATCACCATCGCGCGTTGTCGGTACAGCCGCGGCGCCGTTCGCACACGCCGGAACCCAGCACTCCTTGCGTCACGCCAGAATGTGCGCCCGGCTTTGCGTCGGCACGTGCTGCAACTGCTAGCGACGCCAGTTGGCGCATGCGTGTCGATGCGCCGGCTTATCAACAACGACGTGCCAGCGCCACGCCCAGCATACAACTGGATCCGCCTAGTAGAGAGGACGAGAGACCGAAGAGCTCTGGAGGCAGGCCACATCAGAAGCTGAGTCTGCCGTGGCTACTCTCCTCCCCATCGACGGGATCGGATGGGGGACGGAGGAGAAGACCTCGGTCGCCCTCACCTTCTCTGCGGAGTGTGGGAGCATTCTGGAAGACTGAGAAGATGACATCATCGTCGTTGAATGAGAGGAGACCTTCGTCGTCGACTGCCATGCTTGAACTGCACCAGCACACGTGCAATGGAGTGGCCGGGGAGACGAGTGGAGGAGAGATGAAGAGGAGAATGAGCAATGCCATTGAGAGTTTGGGCAGGTGAGACGAGAGTGGAGTGGAGTGTGGTTGAGAGACAGACGAACAGTGGACTGTGTTGCAGAAGCTTCGGCCGATTCAAGAGCCGCAAGTCTCTCGATGAAGCGGGTAAGAGAGAGTTGGAAGCATTTGCGAGATCGAGAAGCAAGAGACGGAGAAGTGAGGGCAGGAATGTCTTCTTTATGGGGAAGGGTGAGTGAATGGTAAGAAGATCGAAATTAAATGAAAAGTGCAGATTGCACCGTGAAGTGTCGATGGGTGGTGTAATTTTAAAAAAAAGTGTTTACAAACAACGTGAGTAAAATATAATGCAAAGTGTATAAAATTACCATTACAGGTTTGCCCGATGAAATCGCATCTGTGCTGTCGGATGACACTCACAACGGATCTTCGAGACTACCGTCGATGGAGAGGTGAACAGTGTCGAAAATATGTTTAAATCCTTTTTTCTTCTTCTTCAATAGTCGAATAAAACAGAGATGATGGAAAAATGTATTGAATATACATGCAATATGAATATACGCTCTTGTACATGCGGGATCGTTACTATTGTTTTATCTTCTCCATGATTCATCTTTTGCGATAGTATGGTGTCGAAGGGGGAAAAAAGCTGTACAACAAATGAATGCTCAGATCGCCGAGTGCTGTGCGGAGTCCCAACGGAGCCGAGGACTACTCGTTCGAGCTGAGGAGTCTCAGTCTGTGAGTGAAATTATCCGACGCATTTCTCGGTCTAGAAAAGGCATTGACGGTGTTTTTTAAAGGTAAAATGTAGGACTTTTTTAATGGTGAAGCGGCAGAAATCGAATATCTGTTTCAATTCATTCCTATCTCAGTTATGATTACGCTGGATGCCGATTTGCACTTGACGAATCAAGCTCGATTTCAGTACTTCCGACCTCTGGGATCGTTTCGGCCTGTTCGACACTGAGGTTCACTCTGCCTGGCACGAGAAGTACTCGACGGACGGAATGGGCAGCAAGCAACTGAAGAAGCAGGACGCCATATTCGGTCAGTCGCCAACTGGGTTACTGTATGGGCGAATCGATAATTGAGAAACTTTTTGTCTATTTCACAATGCCAAATTGTTATTCATCACATTAATGCTGTGAAAATGTGAGAGAAATGTCATCGTAGCTCTTAAGCATCGGTGAAGTAGTATGCGAACAATTAGATTTGGAGGTGTCTAATCAATGGAAATAACATGTGAAAACAAATGCAGATAAAAATGTCCTCGACCAATAAGAACTATATTTTTTTGGAAAAAAAGTTATTTATTGATTGATGTACAATATTTATGGTGTCGTGGTTGCAGAGCTGGTGCTGCAAGAGCGTCGTCATTGCGCCCATCTCGCCTTCCTCAAGAAGGGGTACCGACAGCGACTCGTGGAGGAGCATGTGCTCAGTGCGGGAGACGCCGATAAACTCATTCCTGGTGAGAATATGGTCGACCCATAGGTCAAAAGGGTGCGTTAGGGAAAATCGAAAATGTGGGTTGTGTTTTTTTTTCAAAAATGGGCATGAAACACTAAAAATGTGGGCTGGGTTTTCAATTTTTTTTCTGAAAATCCAAAAATGTGGGTTAAGTTTTTCAAAAAAAATGCCTTTGAAAATGTCAAAATGTGGGTTGACTTCGTCGTTTTTTTACGTACCTTTTGACCTATGGGTCGACCAGCCATGAACGCTCTTTCTAGGAATTGGCTCCAGAAAAGTGTCCTCTTATTGAAACTGATCCCGGAACTCCAGAAAGAGGAGAAAATTTACTCTGACAGCGAGGATGGTGAGACATAGCGAAAAAATATTTTGCATAAGAGTATATATTTGTGCCATACAAGTGAAAATCTGTTTTTAAAAGCGTAGTCCTTATTTCAAAATATTGTTTTACATTTATTTCAGACGTGCTGGATGCGATGCTCGGTTTCCATCTGCATCTACTCGATCGACTGGTCGAGAGACAGCGAGTGACTGCCAAGGTCGACACTGTAGCGGATATCATCGCCGAAGAGGTACGGTAGATTGAGCCAGATTACGGTAATTGATTGAATCACAATTGCGTAGTGCGCCGTCTGGTAGCATAGTATCATAAGCACTGTAAGTATATTTATGACCCCCGTTCAGCTGGGCGAGTCGGGTCGCTTCGTGACGCGTGCGGTCGACGCATACACGTCATTTGGAGCGTCGAAGGAGTCTGCCGAGGCATACTACAAGCAGTTACTGGACAAGGGAGGACGATTCGCCGTTTTCTACAATGTTAGTAATAATAATAATTTATCAACGCATGAGGCGCAACATGATTTGAAATTTTGCGAAGGGTAGATATGGTAAGAGGGTAGACTCTCCGAAGTTAGTGTTCTTTTCTCTCTCTCTTACTCTCTCTCTCTCTCTGTGCCCATTTTGTGATAACAATTCATTGGAAGGAGTGCGATAGACGCGTTCATAGCTGTCAATGGGAGATAAATGTCCTTCTTCTTTTTTTTCTCGAGTAGTCATGGCGAGACATTTTTAGAGAGCTAAATAACAGATATCATAGGTGCGCAAAAAGGGTGCGGGAGCTTGATTTGTCTATGAAGAAAAAAAACAAGAAAAAGTGTATAGCACTAAAGGTCGGCGCGCGTTTTCTTGGTTCTCGGTTGATGGCTGTTTCGATACTCATTCTAGTCTGGGGGTGCACAGAATTTTTTTTAAAACCACCTATGATATATTTAGATTTTTTTGGAAAAAAATCCACTTATTTTGCAGAAGCTGCAAGCCGATTCCAACTACCGTCGCTACGCGTACAAGACGCTGCTCACGGTCATTATAGGTATAGTTTGTTAATTTCCCTGATAATAGATTACATGTGGAAACTCTAGCATGACGAATTACCAGTTTTTGTGCCCATGCAGTGAACTTCATGTTTCAACATTAGGTCTTAATTCTTTGGTTCCTTCTATAAGTGATGTCGTAGGGGTTGTCACTAATTGTAAATCATCATCAGGTCACAGCTGAATTACCGGCTTAAGGCTAAACAACTGTAAAATCAGCGTAAAATCTGTAAAATCGCTTCACATGGAATACCTTTACCTTTTCTGTTATCATCAGGTCGTCCCACCAAGTACCTCCTCATGCTCGATCAGATGGTCAAGAACGAGGAGAATCCGGAGATCATAGAACAGACGAAGCTTGCTGCTGAGGTGAAAATATCTTTTTTAAAACCTATTTTGTATTCCACCTCAGAATTTCTCTTTCTCGATATTTCCATGTTGTCTCCAAGTAACAGCTAGGCAGAAGCGTTTTTAAGAATAATTAGCATGATCATAGATCTAATGTGCTTTCTTCCAGACCGCTCGCAAGTTCGCCGCCCGCATCGACTACGGTCTGCAGGTGGGTGCATCGATCGAGGATTACTGTAACTCGAATAGATTTCAGTAGTGTACTCGTGACTTTCTATGGTATCAGTGCTGTTTGTAAACTTCTCATGTTTGTTCAGGTCTGTCAGATGTCGAAGAAGTGGGAGGAGATCAAGGGGCAGCTCGAGCCGAGCAGCAAGACTGTCCTGCACACTGGGGACATGGTCGTACCATTCACGGTTCGTTATTTATTTAATAATGAAAAAATAACATTAATTTGCACAATTTCTGCAATTGTATAATGTTTCTCAATGCAATTTTATGGCAAATCGGAATGGAAGGGGCGTTGAGCATTCGCTACTTGTGTCTAGGGATGTGAATCGTTTTAGACATTACAAATATCTAGATAAATAAACAAATGAGGCGCACATTGCAGATGGAGGACCTCCGCAAGGACACGTTTGCCAACGACAGTCGCAAGATTCTGTGCATGGGCGAGGTGATGGTAAAGGTGAAGGAGATTCCGACCAATGGTGAGGAGTGTCGCGTGTACTTTCCATTTTAATCAGCGCCCATTCCATAATGTAGTTTGTAGTCGTCTAATCTTGAATTTTCAGTCTACCTCATTCTCTTCGACGATATTCTCGTCGTACTGCAGCGGAAGGGCGGCAGAATGGCCTTCATCCAACATGTCAGCTGCTGTGTTCTCATTATCTCTGATAGTTGGATAATATTGGATTTGTTACCATAAAAATTGAATACATTGTATTCAGGAACAAGCGGTGCTTCCCGTGTGCTCCCTTCACATACGATCGACGGAGCGGCAGAACTCGGCCTATCTCATCTCTAGCTTCAAGCCGGCTCTGCTTACGGTAGGTAGTTTAGGGGGTACGGTAGGAATACAATGATAGAATACAGTAACATGCCGCGGTAATCAAGTCGGAAAATATATTTAAAAAATTGATAATCGATAATTGGTTGCAGTTCGATTTCCTCAATCGCAACGACCGTCTCAAGTGGGTCAAGGTGTTCGAAACTGCCATACAGAGGGCGCCCAAGCAAGGTGATAATTTAGAATATTTTATTTCTCAATGAAATCTGAAAGAGGCGTGGTCGATTTGTTGGTTATTTTTAATTGTGTATTTTCTATTTTCATGGGTCAAATAGGTCTTCGCGTGCGAAGATAGGCACTTCTGCACTTTGCATGTAAACCGGATTAACGTAGCGAGAGAGTGCAGGATAGACACATGAAGGCCTCTGTCTACATCTCCCGCGCTATGCAAATTGCGAACTTGCGAAAAACCCATTTGACCTATGTCTATTTTATAGTTTAAAATATGCAAAAAAATATTTCAAAATATCAGTGCGTATGACGCCTCGTCGCACCGCGGATGCTAAGCAACAGGCGCGTGAACGGGCGATTGAGGAGGATCGAATGAGAAGAGCAGAGGATGAGTGGATGAGGAAGCTGGAAGGACTATTTGGTGAGGAGGCTAAAAAATGACAAGTATTGATGTCCAAAAAACCGCTGGTAGGTGTTTACTGCGTGAAACACGAAACCGTTGTGTTGTATGCTCAATTTTTTTTACATCTATTTAGTGTACATCATAATGGTGCATCAATATGTGCAAAAGTGTAGCTCACGAGCCACCGCGTCTCCTCGTGACTCGCATAAATATTATTATTTTTTTATTGCAGACGATCGTCGGGCGGAGGAGGCGGGACTGGCCGAGTACTTTGACTCCCGGAGAAAGTGGTTTGACGAGTTTAGAAAGCACGTGGCTGAGATGCCGTACAGAAGCAGGAACGATATCCCCGATAAGGTTAGATGACTGATTATTAGATAAATAGTTGGGGATACTGTGAGCATGTGTACTGTAGTTGTGTTTATCGATTACTATACTCGAGATTTGTGGCTCCACGCCACATCGCATCTCTTGTTTGTTGACACTTACTAGGCACACTTTTGAAGTTCTTATTGACAAGTACATGATAATATAACCATTATTATTGTTGTTATTATTTGCAGGTGAAACAGACGGTTCGTTCTCGATTCCGCGAGCTTCGTTCTGCCCGTGTCGTTCCATTGGGAGAATTGGTCGATCGATGTACGACGGCGAGGGAAAACGACCTGTGGAGCTACTTTGATGATAAATACGAGGTAACCGTTTCTTGTATCTTTCTCACTGTACAATATCAAGTTGAATCATTCGTATATATTTTTCTGCTAATATTATTATTTTATTCCTATATTTATTCCATTTCAGATGACTCCAGCCGGTCCCTCTGACGACTCGGACAGCAGTGGATCGGGCAGATCGGGCAAGCATCCCAGACGCATTCAGACCTTCCACGGAACGACTAGTGAGACAAGAGAAAGTGAGTGCTCATGTTATTTATGAATGGTTATTATTATATTGTCCGACCGCACGTGAATTCTAGCGCATACTTTTACGTTATACACGTGATAACGGACGGATAATGGACATTTTCTCCTTTTCACGTCGCGAAATTGAATCAGCATTTGTGATTGTGGAAATTTGAACAATGCGTGATATTTCAGAGTCGTCGATTCGTCGTCACACTACCGTACCCAAGATGTCCGAGTGCGGTAGTACTGTATCCGCCGATGGACTGCATCGAAGAACGGAAAGTGATAGTGAGAGTGAAGAGGAGGTGGAGGAAGAAGGTGAGGAGATGAGGGATTACGGTAGGGGAGATAAGAGAGTACTGTAGATGAATGAACGATGATTGATTTGATGATTGCAGGTCATCAAGAGACGCGTGAGGAGCGAGAAGAGAGGATACGAATGAAGGGAGCTTATCGAGTGCCGGTTAGTTGAATGATTTAATTTCCTTTTTTTATTTTGAAATATTTTAGAGAGTAAATTGCATGTTTGATATTTTTGCAAGTTGCCGAGCGCAAAGTGTGGAAACGAAAAAAAACTTGTATGCATTGAATTGCGTTCTGTATCTATTGTATTGTATTGTACAATTGAGTTGTATTGCAGTTGTCTCTTCCCCTGCGTGCTCGCAAGGCGTCGACTCGACTGGTGGATGATGTGGTGCAACTGCGACTGGAGAACAACCAACTGAGGAACGAGATTGCACTGTGAGTGGGGAAAAAGGAAAATTATTTCTAAGAGATGCTACAATACAAGATAGGACGATAATTTTGATTGAAACCCATAGGACTGTCTAGTTTATGCCATTAATTAGGCAAAAGGTAGATGATAGACCTCTTTTTTTCAGTCTCGAAGAGAAAAAGTACGGGAATTTGGACCATCCGTCGACGGTGCTTTTACTCTGTGGATAGATATTATAAATATACTGTTTTTGATAGTGGCCAGCTGAACCAACGAATTATTATCGTCGATGGGCATTTCTTGAGCATGCATAACCATAACCCGTAAGTAAATGATGAACCAGGTGGTTAGCGGATACCTGGTTATGAGAAATGCACACTGGCGAGAGTAGTTTGTTTTTCCGTCTTGCGATCTTTGTAAAATAGTTATTATTGTTTATTATTGTCATTATTTTAAAGTAACCATTGATTATTTGCAGTGACAAGACGCTGATTGCTTTCCTCGAGAGACAGCGATCGCCCGCCCATGCAGCCATCGTCGCCCCCACTGAGACGATGGAGGCTTTGAGGAGGAAGGAACAGGTATACGGTAGTTCGGTAGAGCGAGCAGTGGGTCGGACGGAGATACGCGTAATTGCTTACCCTTTTATCTCTCACGTACAGGACGTGCGCGACGAGGAGACCCGATCTCGAGAGGAGTCGGAGCGAACGAGGGCACAGTTGAGACATGAGAAGAGGGAGTTGGAGGAGCAGAAGGTGAGAGGGGGGATACGGTAGAGGAATAGAAGAAACTGGATACTGTAGAAAGAGTGTTTGAAATGTAAAACTACAGCTTGAGCTGACGATTTTTGCTATTCATCCTGTCGTTTCAGGCTCGTTTGGCTGAGCAAGAGGCCGAGCTGGAGAGGAAGTGGCTGGTGTACAAGGAGCACACGAGCACTCCAACCAGGTCAGTTGGTGATTATTGCAAGGGAAAACATAATAAGAATACTGTAGTTTTCTTTTTTCATAAAGGTATACGCTTTCATGTTTCAGTGTATGATCTAATCTTGTAAGACTAACTGTATGATAATTTAGGTGTCTATATATTGGCATATTTAGATCGTCGAGTCAGAAGGAGAATGGCACGCCGGGCGAGGAGATGCGGCGAGAGAAGCGAGTGGAGAGAACTGCGTGAGTGGATATAGATTGATTTTGAAGATGGCTGATCACTATACGATAATCGGTAGTACTCCTGAATGTGAAAAAGTGAGCTCATTGGCGGTCAATGTTTGTTCGCAAAATTACGCGCTTTGCCAAACAGGAATTTTGTAGGTTGTAAGACCATTCGCCCGAGACGCGACTTTTGAGAGAATTGAGAGAAGATGGTGAGGAAGACTGTCCATAGAGTGTGCATTTATATGTTTGTCTTTGTTTTAGAGCACAACTAACCCCCCAGTCGCAGTCTGTATAATGTTTACAAGCCAGACAATGCTAACTCGCGCTTCTAGATCGCTCACACCCCGCTTTTACTACAGTACTTCCGTCTTTAAGTTGTGTGTTTATGTGTGTGGAGGAGGAGTTAATTACGAATCATCGCAATGCATTCCATTTCAGTAGCAACTGCTCCGAGCTCTCGCCCGCCCTCAAGGGACTCTCAGTCAAGAGTGAGACACGCCGAAAGAAATGATCTACCGTATCCCGACCCTCACTCCTTACCCCCATCACCTTTATCACGGATGTTTGTACAAATATCGATCCTAGGCTATTGTAGCTGACTAGTGAATTGATTGGCCACAGTTTCCCGTGTGTTTTAGACTTCAAAATGACACCTGTGTTCTCTGCAATTATTTGAATTCCATCTCTCCCATCGTCTGATATGTACAGTATCATTTCTATATAATTGTTTATTGATTAGTAGCTGTAAGTTAATTCCTCGGATTCTCTCTGTAAGTTCACTCTCAGTAATTTCTATGCAGCTTTCCCCCATTTCATTTTTAATATTGCGGCTCAGCTACACTTTATGTGCATTTTATGCAATAATTTGCTCCACATGTGTCTGTCTGTCTTTTTTTTGTCTTCTTTCCTGTTGTAATTCCAAATTTCGCTGTAATTTACTAGCCTTTCTCCTTTATTTTGTGTTTCTCATTTTTTTCCTCTATTTATCATACTGGTATATATGCAAATCCTATGCACTTCTCGTTTTGTCCCCCGCTCTCTCAGATACTTCTCGACATTTTATCCATTTCTCTTTCTTCATCTTTTTTCCTGTTATTATCATCTCCTTGTCAGTCAAATCTATAGGACTTCTTCCTTTCTTTCGTTTGTTAAATCTAGCCAAGCTTCTCCCCTCCCCCTCCCGCCTTTCTCTCTTTCTTGTTCATTCCTCCCTCTAGTAAGTTAGGCATACGGTCGACACTTAGTCAATAACAAGATGGATCTGTTCTATCCTTTTCTTATGATTGTGAATAGGCCCCGCCCACCGTTTCGCATCCACCCTCATCACATATCTCATTCCACTAGAATGCTCAATCGATGCAAGGAATTTACGTTCAAGATTGTGCCAAAATATAGTGTATAGTGCGCTCTCTCTCTATTGATCTATCGACGATCAAAGATCAGTCGATAATCTCACCGAGTGATACCGTATCCCCAACTTTCGCTTTGAGAGCCCCCTGACACCCCCTGATCATCATCATTCGATAACGTTCCCTGTTGCTACTGTCGACCGGTTCAGTCAATATTTTGTCTCCGCCTTTTCATTTATTTTCGCTGAGTTTCTACTTATCCCCGGATCCGTTCATTACCTTACTGACAGTTTAATTTTGTTATGCGCTAGTGCCCCGTTTTTATGTCACTTTCCTCTCTGCTTGCTAGATAATAATATACCCCGCCAAAAATCGCACACTTATCGTGTAATTGTGCACATTTTCGTGCGCTTCGGATAAACTGTGTTGAATCCGAACATGCGACTTCGAGAACCTTCGACAAACGTAAATTTTGTTGACAAGAGGTAGGACAAGACAAGACAACACGTACACGAGGAATGATTAAAGGAATTACGGTGGTTGTCCAGCTAGACGAGCCAGCCAGCTTTTTTTAGTTTCTTTCTTTCTCTTAGAGAGAGAGAGAGAGAGTTACATAATTGATGCATAAAAAAATTAGCAACAGTTATTAATTTGGATATTTTTTATCGTCATTCGAGTTAGTGAGTAAGAGATGATTATTTGGTCGATCGATAATGACGAGTGAACTTGTAGAAGCTACCGTAGTGTTTGGTACTGTAATCTGGATGGGGGAGGGAAGGGGTTGACTAGCGAATGAGTGTCATAGTCCTCTCCAGGATGGCACGACTCCACGGCTTCAGTAGCGTACTGTAACCTTGAGGTGCAATCGATAATCGATAATTTCCCCGACCTTCATCTGGAATCGGTCGGCGAGCGCGAGGAGCGGCTTGTAGGAGGATTCTGTAGTTTATGATATTGATCGGGTAATCGATTACAGTAATCTCACTATTGACTTCGCGGAAGGACGGGTGGATGACGTACATGAGCTCGACGAAGTCCTGAATTGCGGGTTACTGTATCTTACTGTATCTCATTGACTACCTCGTGAGCGACATCTTTCAGCTCGATCTCCGTCTTATCCTTCTCGGCAAAATTTCCGAAGAACATTGCAGCGAAAACGGGTGAATGAGTCGAGAGGTACTGTAACATTTTGTTGATTACGGTAGCATTCATAACTCCTCACATTCTTTCCCACATGCACTTTCTTTCCCTCGATCTTCAATACGATTCCATCATCACCGAATCCGGGTGAAGAGAAATCGAATTTGATCGATGAACTGTGGAAGATGACAATCTCTCAAAATCAGTTTGCGATTGGCCTACCGTACTCCCGTCGTCTTGGTCACGTTACTGGTGACTTGAACGACGATGGTATCCTTGACCAGGAAGCCCTGCGTAGATTCGAGATTCAAGACGATTGTTTCGGAATCGGAATGCAAAGTAAATTGAATACGAAATTTCGCACCATGGCCGGGTCCATGAGCAAGTCCCATTCGATGAACTTGCTGAAGCCCCAGCTTTTGCTTGTTGCCGTGAACTTACCGTACACCTAAACTTAGAGGACATCCGATGGCCTACCGTAACACTACCGTATCTCTTACCGTCTTGGACATGTTTTGCAGACCGGGTATCTGGTTGAGAAGGGATATTGTGTGAGTGCCTTCTGCACTCCACTTGGCCGCTTCGTCCACCTCATCATTGCACGTCAGAAAGAGCCCGAGGCATTTCTTGTTGTCGGTACGGCTCGAAGTCTCAATTTGGACGTACAGATGCCTGAACCAAATCTTCTTCACAAAGTACCGTAACCCTGATCTCTCCCTCTCACTTTCCCATACTCTCTCACCACCGATCCCCTTCTGGAGGCTCACCACGGCAGGTCTCCGCAGTGCCACACGCGAGAAGTCTTGACACCGTAGCTGGCCATCTTTGTGATGCCGGCGAAAGCACAGAGAATCGGCGGATTGGTAGATGTCATTATCTGAAAGTGGACTGTTTATAGAGAGGCAACAGTAATCGAAATCGTGCTTACCGTATTTTAAAGCTTGTGAGTGAGATGAATATGAGTGGTGAGTGGGGGATACGGTAGGCGAAAAGGAGAATGGTGAGGAAGAAGAGGGAGGCGACCGACTAGTATGGAAGGAGGAGAGGAGTGAGAATGAAATGGAGAAATGAGAGGGCAGAGAAGGAAGAGTGAAGTCATTTGTGACGTCAGTGCTAGATATTGGCATTTGTTATCGATCACTGCAGGAGGAACTGCATCATCAGGATACACCACTCCGCCGACCTGCTCATAAGCTCCAGAAAGGGGTCAGTGGCGATAGAGTATGTGAATATGACGCTGTTTACGTTAGGATCAACAAGGTCTCAACAGAGGTCAGGAACAGGCCAAAAATCGAAATCGCTCAAAACTTGGTCCTAGGGGTAACTTTCGACGCTGAACACGCTGGTGCCATCGATTTCGCAATCTGACTCCTCTGGGCTCCGGCATGGCGCCGCGCCACTTTGGCGCCAAACTTGTTTTCCGAATAAAACTCGCTTCGGAGTGCCCGTAGAGGCACGAAATCGCGCGCGTACTAGCAGAATTTGATGCTCTATCTAATGGACTGGGTGGCTGGTAGAAGCGATTTCTCGTTATTGAGAAAATCCGATTTTTTGATCCAGAGAGTAGAAAGTGAATTTACGCACATATATGAAAGAGCTCGTCATACTGATCAATTTGATATATAACACTAATAGGTTTAAGCCCTGCATCGAAAACTATTCAAGTTTTGCAGATTTTCGCGCGCGCGGAACGCGTGTGCAGACGCGGCATCCGCATGGCCGATGCGGTAGTGGTCTAGAACTGCAATCAGAAGGTCACTGGTTCGATTCCAATTGGTTGCAAAAGTTTTTGCCGAAATTTTTTTGACGTACAAGATCTTGTCTCGAGAACTCTTTTCTCCGCTACGGTTTCGACGCGGTAAGCATACCGGATTTGAATTTACTATTTTTGTTAGTAACGTTTAGAGCTCTATTGGAAGCAGCGCTTGGACTTGTGTGTACATTTTTCTCGACTAATTTTCGAGAGAGGATAAACAACGTACTCAACACTTCAATGTCATTCACTTGCTCATTTCTCACATTTTCGCCCTTTGAGAGCCCAATAAATGGCTGATAAGAGAGCATGTTCAAAGGGAATCAGAAAGAGATGGCTAGACAGACCAATCCACACTCTCAGATTATTCGAGTTCTCAGTGATGCTTGCATGTATTCTCATTATATTTCATTATTGTAATACACTTGAAATACTTTCATTAGGATAACTTGAATTCGTACAATTTTTCACATGATTGCGCACGTGAATCGAAATAAATACATAAATTTGTACAATTGAAGATGAGAATTGCGATTCATCTGTTGTTGTATTTTGTCTCTGTGAACGCATTGGATTTCTCGTATCGAGTACTGTCGAAACTGACCGAGAGTCAACGTGTAATCAAGGTAGGTGGTGACATCATTCCATAGGAAGTAAATCACTCCCTCGCACCTGGCCCCTTTCTGGAGGTTTCAAACTATGTCAAGCGTGTGATTTCACGAATGATGTAATGTTTCAAGGAGCTACACCCGCTGTGGAAGGTCCTTTTGAGAGATACAGAGACTGTTTATTCAGTCCACGATCTCATTAGAGCACTCAAGTCGACTGCATTGGACAACCTATCGAATGATTGTCGAGAGGTAAACTGAAACGATTACGCGGAATAATGGGATAATATTTACCGGTGAACAACACTTGAAACTGGGCTAGATGAGCTATTGTTTTCCTATGTAACGCCGTCAACTTTTTGAGGATCTCTTATTGATTCTCGATCCTGATGAGAATCTGCTCAACTCGACTGATTTTGAAAGTGCAGTGATGCTGCCATGTGAGTTCGCAAAATTTCCTCAGAAAGGGGTCAGGAGCGACAGAACGTGCAAAATGTTCTGAGTAACTCCTACTTTCACACATGCTTTGCTCCTGACCCCATTCCGGAGGTCTGGAATTATAATTAAGTAATTGTGATTGCAAAATTGTACACGTTTCAGTGCTGGATTCCGCCGGCAAAGTTGGTCCAGCCATTCTACGAGGTCACTTCGAGTTCAAGGGACACTACTCGCAGTGTAGAGCAGTCGACTTCCAAGTGCCCGGCAGGGAACGGAGGCTAAGGGGAGCATACTTTCAGTGGGTTTCACCTGATTTTTTCTTCCTGAAAGGGGTCGATAACGAGAGAGTGTGTGAAATGGAGAGGGGCTCTCTCACTTTCATGCGCTCTCTCACCACAGACCCCTTTTCTGGTGTTGTTGGGACGATGCATATTAATAGAGTGGATATCGACAACCAGCTGCGCAACAACGATGTCGAGGGCGCGTGTGACATCTATGCTGGTATTTAACTTTGTTTATAATAATGAAGGAAAAAACTCCATAAAGGGATTAGGGTGAGATAGTTTGCATATTAAAGTCCCTCTCATTTTACACACTTTCTCGCCGTGGTAAATCAAGGGTTCAGGGAAAATATGCGCTTATTTGATTTGTTTTTATCTGTGCAGTGACGAGAGTGATGTGGATGGGCGCCTTCACCTTTGACGTCTGCCTGCCCGATTCGTGTTCCAGTCAGGAGTTATCGAGCATCGTCAAACCGGGTTTGTAATTCTCCATCTCTTTTTACAGCTATTAAAATGATTTACGATTGGTTCACTTCTAGCAATATGTTACTATCACACATTCACCATTGAAACACTATATCTTGTTGAATGTTAGTGAACCTGTTTTCTTCCAGCTTCTGGTCCTCCTCCATCTTCTCCCAACCCCATCTGCGCCATAAGAAAGACGGGCGATCCCGTGCCAGAGATCAATGCAGGATTCTACGTCACAATGTGATAATCTCTTTTTAAAAATATGAATATTAAACATCAATAATTGCAGATCAATCGTAATAGTAATCGCCTCAATTTGCGCAGCTTCCGGAGTGGTGGACTATTTCTATTCCGAAAAGATCAGAGGTCGTATGTTCACTAGAGGTAAGTTGGTAAGTGTGTTCATTATCCTTATCGGACAGCTTCTCAATTAAAAAAGTAATTAAAAATGATCACCCTCAATTTTTGCCAGGTATGTCCTGGCGTATCTTTATGGCTTTCTCGTTTTACGCCAATTTGGGTTCGATATTCAATGTGGAAAATGCGAAAAAGGTATTGCATAATTACTCGCATTCTTTCATCAAATTGCTGCCAGGAGGGTCAAATTGTCTCGATTCACTGTGTTCGTGCAGTTTCCATGTGCTGGGTGGCCATGTGTCACAGCTTTCTCTACCATCTCATGGTCGTAGGTAGGCGAGTTGCATCGCAGATTATGGGTGATCCAAAACTCTCCTGAAAGGGGTGAGGTGCTATTTTACCCCTTTCTGGAGGATATATCGGGACGGATTCTTTCCAGCCAATCCGCTCGACATCCTGGCGACAAGCACGTTGTTTGTGTCCCAAATCATTCTGAATGGAATGTTGGCAGTCGACTCGTTCTTCTTCCTGTCAGGACTAATGGTCTCCTTTTTCTGGTGCGATACCTTACTCCGATTGTGAATAGTTTAATTTATTCAGGTTCAAAATGTACAAGAAGAATGCGAGAAAGACTAATTCTTTGAGAGGATGGATTATGTTCTACGTTCACCGAATCTGGAGGTGTGTTTCACCGGAAATGCATTGGAACAATTATTTTTTGAAGTTCATCTAGATAGTTTCATTCCCCCCCAAAAATGCCCAAAAAAGTATTAAAGGTGGTGTCCCACGAACTTTTGGTCAACTGAGTTCTCACTGTCGGGTTATGGTAATCGGTTTCCAGATAAGGGCCCCGCAAACCGCATGTTCAGCCGATAAGTTTGAACAAAGTTATTCGCGTTTGGCTCTGTGCCAAACTGACCCTGAATGCAGGAATTCAAAAATGATAGGGAGGGATAAGGGTGGACGAGGAGAAAGCGACCACGTCATTGAAACATATGAGATGAGGAATGATGGAGCAGGAGTTTCGTGATACTCCCTCTTTAAATGCGATCCAATAAGTTATCGTCATTTTGGCTGACGATACAGGCTATGCAAAGTGCACGATTGATCTTCTAGTACGAATCCCAATCAATTAATATTTTTAATTCGGGTAAATCTTGAACCTGAATAAATTAGACAATTCCCAAACGGAGAAATATATCCAATTATTTAGTGGAATTTCAAACTCTACCAATCAACTCGCACAGACTTTCCCCTCCTCTCTTCATAAATGTCCTCTTCTACACGTTCATTCTCAAACAGCTCATTATCGATTCGCCCTACAATCTCGTGGAGTACGCGTGGTGGGACAAGTGCAGGTATACGGTAATCGTCGCGTACGGTAATATCTATTGATTGCAGCTGGACGTGGTGGTGGGAGATACTGTACGTGCACAACTACGCGGACTGGCGCAATATCGTAAGTACAAGTTGATCTTTGATCTCGTGCTCGGCTCACATTGAAGCTAGTGACGGAAACATTTTATTTCTGAGACTGAAAACCACAACAAACACCTACGTTCAACGGTATAGCTACACCGGGAGCAGAGAGATGTAATTGTGGCAATACAAATGTACAACTAGATCACATCTAGATCAGTTATGTATTTTCAAAATGGTTTCAGTGTCTCGGCTATTCGTGGTACGTGGATGCGGACATGCAGATATTTCTGTTCACCCCGATTCTTCTCCTTCCAATGGCTTTCAAACCCATTCTGGCTTTCATCGTTGCATCATTAGTCCTGATTGTCAGTACGGGACTCAACATCTTCATGGTCTACAGATTCCACTGGCCGGTAAGTTATCGATCTTTGCTAAGTGATATTTATTTTTCTGTCACAAACTATTCGGTATCATGATACTTCTAAGAACGCCTGCGAGTATTGACCAGTAAGAATTGATCTTTACAAACCTCACGCATTTCCGTGATATCCAATATGCATTTCCAATATGGAGATGGTTACATAATCAGGCGACGTACAACAGCGCAGGAGATTCCGAGACTACTAATCGGGGGTGAGAAAACACACTTTTGTTAATACTTGGGGCATACACGTAGGTATGGCGCTGATTATGAAGGAGCGAAAGAGTCGTACCAATCACTTTTCTGACTCTTCAACCACTGTAGTAGTATGAAATAGTTATTCATAAACTAAATTAATTACCCCCACGACATTGTGGGGTGGTCGTGGCATAGGGGTGGTCGAGACCGGCCTCGAAAGGGGTTCCCGATTCACGTGCACACAACACGAGAATAGCCTCGCAACAGGCCGATGATCATCTCAGGACAGGCTCTCGTTGCCCCTCAGGCATAGGGGTGGTCGAGACCGCCTTGCGTGTAGAAGACCTAACACCTTTACCTTTACCTTTTACATGCCATTTTGCAGATACTATTAATTTCTCATGTACGAATCGCCGAGTATTCGATGCCAGGTTACTTTTCTTTATTATTTTCTATTTACTGAATTGCTCACTCATATTCAGATTTACGTCATGGGAATGTATATTGGGTGGATGCTGCAGAGGATGAGACGATTGAGAATGCATTGGGTGAGTTCGCATAACTCCTTAGAAAGGGGCAGCAGTGAGAGAGCGAGTAAAACGGAGAGGTTTTTCACTTCCACTTTCTCGCTCTTGACCCCTCTCTGGAGGTAGGAATTGCGTGATCATTCATTAATTTATGAACAGATCCTGAACATCGTTGGCTGGCTGACTTCCTTTGCACTCATGACAACTGTTCTATTTGGTCTTTATGGCCAGTGGAATGGACAGGAGGTACCACTGTTCTGGAGGTAAATATATTCCAAACCTCCATAAAGGGGCCAGGCGCCGGAGAGTGAGCGAAATGGAGAAAACATCACTCGCCCTGGCCTTTTCCTGTAGGTATGATGTGAGACTGTGAAATGGGACGATTTCTTGCGCAGAGCAATGTATTCTTCACTGAGCCGGCCCGCCTGGGGACTGGTACTGTCATGGATTGTGATTGCTTGCTGGTACGGATATGGAGGTAAATTATTGATTGAAAATGAGGCCTATTGATGACGCCACAGGCCCGATCAATGACGTCATGTCTGCATCATTCTGGATTCCGCTAGGTCGTCTCACCTACTGCGGATATCTGTCACAGATCCCTGTCAGTGAAATCTCAATTTGTTCTTTGATCGAAAATCTCAATCACAGGTTATCATGCTAATCAGTTCGCTGAGCAAGAACGAAGTGTGGTTCTCGAGTCTCCTTGAGACGGTAAGAGTTGTAGTCACTAACAATAAGCAATACAACCTCCAGAAAGGGGTCGCGAAAGTGAAAGTGTGTGAAAGTTAGTGCTCTCTCGATTTGCTCTCCTGACCCCTTTCTGGAGAAGTGGCAATACTGTGGGATGATGTATTGCGTCATGACTAGGTAATAACATGGTTCAGTTCACGACACTTACGATTCCCATCTGGACAGTCACCTTCTTGGTCGCAGCAATCTACAGTGCTGTGTTCGAAGTGACGTTTGTCAAGGTGCGACTCTCTCGATTTCGCTTGATCTCTTGCCTATCAGAGAAGACGAGAGAGTATGGGAAGTAGAGAGACGCAGAGCCATTGCAGATTGAAGCCATTCTACTGGGAGGATCGATAAGTGAGAGGAAGAAAATGAGTGAAGAAGAGACGTGATGATGTCATACGATAAACTGATATAAAACTGTCATTAAATTATTGAAAAAAGTATATTCAATAGACCCACAAGCGACAAAATGGATGTATTTTGTAGTTATCTAGTGATGGGTTTGTTATTGATCTCTTTGTGTAGATTTTGCGCAATATTTATTGAAGAAATGGGAGGAAGTGTGGGGTAAATGGGGAAGAGCAGCAATCAATCAGCCTTAATTTGAACCCCGTCTCTGCAGTCTCTGCTCGGCACGAAGAGATAAACAAGCGAGATAACAAGTGTGTCATAGCAGCTGGAGAGAATGTGGGAACGTAATCTCTCACTCACTTTCTCTTCTGTCGCCTCTACTGCAAAGAGAACGCGTGATCAGGTGGCCGAGTGGTTAAGGCGTTGGACTGCTAATCCAATGGGGTTTCCCCGCGTGAGTTCGAATCTCATCCTGATCGAACCTTTTTGCAATATTTTTCACTTCTTACCCAAAATATCTTCTTTGCGGTAGGGAATATTCGAAAGATAGTTTCCCTCGAATGGCTCTTTTATTCTTATTTTCATTTGTCCTGAAATGAAAATCTGATTACGGAATAAGGTAACCTCATCGATTAATTTCCCTAACGTGCCGAAGTACGATGAAGAATTCGTTAGTCCATTCTCCCAGGTGAACAGGGCATTCGTAGACACAAATGACCTTACAATAGTGCACATAACAGCGGTGGCCCGCGAGTCAAACTGACATTTCCCCCCCCTATCCGCCCTCCAATTGTTGAGATTGCGTCATTCAGATCCGAGACGCGTCCTTGCATGTGTTCTATTCCGGATCTGTTCCCTTCCTCTGTTCCCTTTCTGGAGATTCGCTTTTCTAGAATTTTCTACAGGCTTTTCGGACTTGTAATTAGAGTTAATAATTGGATACAACCTCTTCATTTGATATACGTTCTCCTCTAGTCGTTTGATGAACTGAATGAAGAGACCCAATCCAATTATTCATCCGAAATTTCAAAATCTATGAGATCTCGTCCTTCCGCGTTCCACCTCTCTTCCACGTTCTCTCGATGTTTCCGCCGATCGTGTGATTTTCCTCCTCATCTTCTCATCTCGGGAGAACTCAAAAAAACCAGCGTCAGAGACCGGGGTCGTGGGAAGAATCTCCAACCGAATGGGAGAGAGGCAGACGAACCTTTAGATCATGGAGAGAAGGGGGAAATGCCATCGCTCAACATGCGTGTGTCAGTCAATGTGCCTATATTTTGTGAAGGTAACCTCCCCCTTCTCCTCCCCCGAGAGGAGGCCCTCCGTTTAACGATTTCCACATTCATTTCCGAGTCTTTCTTTATCGCCCCTCTCGAGTTTGATTCTTATTTCGACGGTTGGCACTCACCTTGGGCCTCATTCTTCCTCTCTGTCTGTCTCTCTCTCTCTGTCTCTCTCTCTCTCTCTCCCAGCCTTGTCAGACCCGGAATGGGATGGGATAATAGCCGTTTTGTCTGATTTCGCTCCCATCAATTAAAGGAGGAGGAACACGAAAAATAGAATATCGATTTGTTGGCATTGATCGCTTTCTCATGTGAACGATAATAGAAATCCAAAATTGGAGATCTCTATCTTTCCTCTGAACCGAGATACGCGCGCGCAAAGAATCTACAATAGCTAAGGGACAATCAGGGTCAAATACTGATTACGGTAGATGGGGCGGTCTCTCACGTGCGCGAGTAAGCAAATCTCTCGATCAACTTTTACTCTCCTCTCGAGTTTGCGTGCACTCTCTTCCCTTCCTCTCCCTCGTCCCCCACGGGGAAGAGGGAGGGGGAGGGAAGAGAGTACATGCAAACGAGGGATTAGGGAAGAGGAGGAACAGGTGGAATCGCCAAAAGTCTCACTGTGTTTAGCAGCGCACTCAGTTTGCGATTATTATCCTCAACCTTTCCTTACAGTATAAACACCTGTCGCTAAGAAAATTCCATGCGGGAACCGGTGGTGTTCATCCTCCTTTAAAGAGAGCAAAAAAAGTCGGAAATACTTTATTGTGCACGCATTCCGGTGAACTAGCGCGGAACGGAGAAATTCAAATTCGTTTTTAAAAGTATTGATTTGTTCTCCGATGCACTATTTAAAAAAAAATGATTACATATATATTATAAGAAGCAGTAACTATTTCTGTGAGGCCCATCTCTCCTTCAGTGGCAAGTCGGCTGGTATTGTTACATCGAGATAGAGAGAGAGGGAGGGGGCATTGTGCCCCTGTCTGTCTCCCCTCTTTGGCTCAAGATTTACAGTTGCTGTCCCTTGTCGCTTGGCAATTTTGGGGTTGACCCAGCGCTTTGGAGCCACACATTTCTAATTATTGAGAGCTGTTCTCCTGATCAATGTTGTGTTGTAATCTGTACATTAAAATTTATAATTTCTTCGACACTAATTTTATCTTTTTAATTTGAACTCATGAATTTTCCGTCCCCCCATTCCCCGTCTGCTCTATCTCAATTAGCCATCGTCCGGCACTATTTATCTGAATACGTAAGTAGAACCATTATTAATGGTCGGATAGATGGGGGACATTCGAGGGGGAGAGAGATGAGATCCACCATGGTATCGAATCTCTCCGCCTCCCCCTCCCTCTCGACTCTCTCATTTTCAAACACTCTCTCGTCGGTGGAGCAGACTAGAGAACGTGCTAAAATGAGAGAGTCTGTCGCTAACCGAGCCAGCTAATGGCTATTCATCATAGGAACGACGATTCTGCGCTCTCGGTTCGGGACCAAAGCGGACCCCGCCCGGCTGGTCCCCAATGGGTGGTGGCCATCCTGGGGCCGAGCTTCCGCTAGAGATAGGAGATAATAGAGTTCTTTTTAAGACATTGCCCCGGGACCGGGTAATGGGCCTCGGTGTCCAGACAATCACTGACTTTCACACTTTCTCGCTGTTGACCCTTTCTGGATGTTTCGACTGGCCCTCGGAATAATGTGTCTCCATGGCGTTCCATCCGCCTAAACAAACCATAGCATCTATCTTATCACACCGTCGCTTATTTCCCCGCATTGATTAGGCTGATTAGAATCGAGGAGCCGGCCGGTCTCTCTTTCTCTATTAGCCTATGTGTTGAGTTAATCGAGAAGCTGAGCAATTTCAGAAAATGAATCCCAATTTTTAGCAAAAGATTTACTTGTCATGCCGGTTCAGTTGAGTGCATGTATTTGTTTTCACAGTCTCTTTTCTAATCCTCACTTCATCTTCTATATTACTCAAAATAACACAAAACGAATACCGAACCTGCACCCCCTCATTTTCCCCTGATCTTACCTCTGAGGTACCTCATTTCCCAGTCTCTCCTCTTTGCCTGACTCAATCTTCTCTGATTCATTCACCCATTTCTCGCTATTCCCTTTGTGGTTCATTCCCGACCTCACAACCTCGCTGTTTACGGGTTGGGACCATGCACTCTTGATTGCGGGTTTAGGGCATCTCAATAGGGGTTTCACCTATCCTGGGCGTTCGAAGTATTCCGTGTGTTATCCGCATTTCTCGAATATTCCGCCTTTTATTATCTGCCGTTTTGCACTTATTATTATTAAATGTTTTATCTTCAAACAGCGTGCAGAATGTAGAGACTGCGTTTTGGCATCCTGGTCAGTGGGAAAATGATTGATCCCGACAAAAAAGCCCAGCTGGTGAGAGGTGAGAGAGAAAAAGAGAGAGAAGAGAGTGAGAGAGACAGAGCAAAAGAGACAGAAGCGGCTGTTAGAAAAGAGAAGAAACGAGAGAGATGAGATGAGAAAGAGAGTGGTAAGAAGGAGAAGAGGGACCACACCTGTTGATAATCTAGCCTAGTGATCAGGGAGATGAATGAATTATGGGAGACAATGAAATGGGGCAAATCTGGGGGCAAATTGTTGATTTTGACGTCTCTCTTCAATATTCTATTACGTGAAAAAGTTAGGTAAAAGTATATCCGCAAATATTTTGTTCTTCAAGCTTGCTGCTCTACGTTTTGTTGTTTCTTCGAGATATGGTAATACGAAATTCGAATGTCTCCGCCCGCGGTTACTATCGTATACTGTACACTCATCGATTACAGGCATGGCGCCGGCCTTCGCCCTATCTCCCGGCCAAATACAACGGCCAGTCGTGCTCTCGCCCTCGGATTTAATCGATAATTGGGCTCCCGCAGTTAGTTTTTCTTTCCGATTACTGTAGTTTATCGAATCAATTCCCGCGAGATCAAAGGGACTCATGTGTAAGAAGATGTGGTTGATGCATGAAGGAAGGTTTAGTGCGGGGCTATTAAGTTGAGAGATGAGAGGAGGGAATGAAGGGGGGGGAGTGAAGAGATACTTTGATGTGAGGGAGGAGGAGGGAGATATGATCACTCTCGAGACTGGGGGTGTTACTGCTGGAGGCGACGCTGTTTTGACCACACACTCATCCGGGCTCATTATTAGTTATTGTTCACACCGGTGTTGGTACCCTCTGGCTGTATAAAACTCTCTAACTTTGAGTTTCTGCGAGTTATCCACCGTATTGTAAAATCTCTCGCTTATGCAGCAGAATATGCACCAACACTTCTTGTTAACCATTGAATGTCCAGTTTTTTGTTGCCTTAGTGACTCATCCATAGTTCAGTCCAAATACTAAATAACGTAGATCAGATGGTTTGTTGAGGTCTTTCCAAAACACTAAAATCGCTGTTGTTCAGAAGGGATCGTTTTCCTCTATCGTAGTAACATGTAGTGGGGGCAGCTTATCGTATCGGGTGACAACACTTTTTGACGTTTCCTACTCATTTTTCGGCCGAGACACGAGTCAGTTGTGACTGTTGCAATCGTAGAGAGCTGTTGTGTGGTAAGGATGCTCTGCTGCTCTATTTTTTCCTGTCGAAAAATTACCGATCTTTCGTTTAATAGGCCTCTTTACTGAAAGATCATTTCTCTTCTGAACGATCATCTCGCTCTTTCTAATGGTTGTTCGTGAAAGTAGCCTACACACTCGAGAGATTTGTCATCCCTCCCTGGCATTTATGATTAATCTTTGACCTCTTCAGTGCACAGTGGCTACGGGTTTCTCTCCTTCTTCCTTCACTCGACCCCAACCACCAAAGACAACCTCGCCCAAGATGGGACTCGGAGCGGGCAAAGCGTACAAACGAGGTTAGTTCACTCCTCCAGAAAGGGGTCAGGAGTGAAAGAGTGAATGAAAATGAGACAGACCCTCTCATTTTACGGACTTCCTAGCTCCCGTTCCCTTTCTTAAATGGGGCCACGGAAGAAATGTGACATCATAGAAATATCATTAGCGGTGTATCATTGAAATTTACGCGAGATACTGATCTTTGATCTCTGATCTCTCCTCAGGTCTCCACAACGCCCTTCTACTCACCCCTGCGTCTCAAGACGACCGAGGGGAGGAGGAGAGGGAGAGAAGAGAGGCTATTGAGAAGGTGAGAAATGAGGTATTCAGGTTTCACTTATTCAATTCTCAGCAAATGTGTTTCAGAGGAGATAAATATGATTTTGAATTGATAGTGGTGCTTTGTGTTTGACATACATCTCCCATTTACAAAAAAACTGATCTGGACACCAAAAGTTAAAAACGATCGAATGCTGGCGCGACAATATGAAAATGGGCTTTACAAGTAAAGGTTTACTTGTTTAACAACTGTCTACTGATCAACTTCTAAACCGAGTAATGCCTCTAACCATCCTCTCCTATTGAGGTGCACTACTCGCTCCAATTATTGATTTTTAAAGGTTATTAATTCCTTCCAATTATTGATTGTTTAGGTGCACTACTCCCTGCTCCTCCTCTCCTGCATGTCTCTCTCCTCCATTCTCCTCTCTCTCGTCGCCCTTGTATTCTTTCTCATGACAGCGACGCCACCCGGACCGCTAGTGATGACGTCATCGAGGAACAGTGGTGGGTAGAGTGATCTTAGATATTATGCTCTGAAAAATTTATGCACTGAAAAAATATCACTAGGATTAGGAATAAGATGACGCTGCTATTATTAATAATTTTAAAAGAATCTAATCTTTGATCTTCCAGTTCCTTCTCCATCTCCCCTTCCTCTCATCTTCGCTCCCTCTGCCTATCCCATGACTGTAGAGGTGCTGCAGGAAATCAGTGAGTATTATTTCTTTTAATTTTAATTTTTAAAAAAATCATTTTATAACCGTGCACATCTTGCACTTCCAAATGCTACTTTTGCGTCTAACGAATACTGGTTCATGATCTTTGATCTTTGCAGTAAATTCGCTCGACGTGATCGTGATGGTGACGTCACTGGCGGCTTTCTTCTGCTCAACTTTCCAGGTGAGAAATGCATACCGTAATCTGGAATGATCGATAATGTGGAAGAAACGGTACCTCATCGATAAACTTTTCAGATCTACTTCTCTCTTCGACAGCTCAAGCACACTCCCAGTGACGCCCAAGCGTGAGTAAAGCATACCCAACTACAGTATCAAATAAGATACCGTACTCTTCAATTATCGATTGCAGAGTTATCGAATACCTTCGGAGCAATAGCTTTACGAGAATCGTCGTCTACTCGTTTTGGTTTGCATCCGTTCTCGGATTCATTATAGGTACGGTAGATTATCGATTTTTCCATCTACAGTAATCACTTATCGATTTTCCATCTACAGTAATCACTTATCGATTTTCCATCTACAGTAATCGTGCTGACGGCGCTGCTCTCGCCCTATCGTGGATCGATATCTAAGGGAGTCGCGCTGTCTGCCGGAGTCTCCGCGCTGGTCCTGTGCGGAATAGCCATCCTACGGTATGTGGTTACTGTAGATACGAAAATCGATTTATTGATTTACAGCTCGGCCTGGGTGTTCTCGAGGAATACGCTGATTGCCTCAAGGACAATTCGGAAGTACGACAACTACTCTACACTCGTTTAAATTGTCTATATATTAATTGTTTTCTCGCAATTTCTAGTCATTCATAATAGTCACAGATCTCAATTTGAATACACGGTATGTATAGAGAAAAATGCTTGAATGTATACTCGTTAGAATATTTTTACAGAATAAATCTATCGGATTTATGTATCTATCTTGCTCCAAGTCTGCCTCTTTTTATCTTTTTTTGTCTTATTTCGAGCGTGCGAGAGGTAGTCAAATTGAATTTATCAAAAACAAATTTGAGGTGATCTTTTGAATATTTCATTACATTTGCAAATTTGCAAATTTGTATAAAGTCTCCTCTCTCCTCTCCATTTATCCCATCATTTACACTCCCCTCTCCTCTCCAGAGTGGTGGCCACAGCCACACCATGCCGTTTTTCGACTTCTTGAAATCGTGAGTTACCCTGCCCCATCTACCGTACCTCTTCGTGTATCGATCTTTTGACATGCCGTATTCCTCCGAGTTTTTTTTTCTGAACCTCACTGAGTATATCGATATGCTAACCTACCGTACCTCTCCGTCCAAATATCGATCCCCGACCTTCCCGTGCCACTTATCGAATATCTTCCAGTAGGTTCAAGAGGAAGAGTGGTAGCGAGGGCAAACATCCTTCGACTGAAGGTCCATCGAAAAGATCCACTTACCAGGTATACGGTAGTCCGCTCTAATCTTCCGTAATCGCATATTCCATTCAGGATGAGTCCAGTACCGTGCAGCAATCGACAATGGCTCCGAGCACGCACGTGGACGTCACTCAGGTACCGTAACTCTGGTGATACCGTAATCCTCGAACGGAGAGGTATCTTATCTTCAGCAACCGACCTCCAGCAACCAGAAGCAGGCGGGCAGCAAGCAGCGAAAGGAACCCAAGGTATGGTAACAAGCATCGAGAACTGACTGATTACGCTATATTGTAGAGCAGGAAGAAGGCGGACAATCGATTCCATCGACCGATCTCGCAACGTGCCGAGGATGTGAGAAACAAACAGGTATAGTAACCTCGACTACCGCATTCCGATCTACAGTAACCCAATTCATCCTCAGACCGTCAATCTGCAACTCGAGGAGCTGCACTGGCACTCTGGAGGAGTATTCTCCAATGTCTACAGGTATACTGTATGACGATCGATAACTGAGCCGGGGTTACTGTACAAGTTGCAATCGATAAATTCAGGGGCAAGCTGCTCACTCCCGAGAAGATCGAGGTCGCTATCAAGAAGACATGGCCGAGTTCGTTCCGTCAATCAATAAATATCTCCTACCGTAATCCTCGGCTACCGTAACCGATATTCTTTCCAGAGGACTCAGTTCGTAGTGACGAAATGATCATTCTTGCTGCGATGCGACGTGCCAATCCTCGCAATATCATCAAACTTCTGTACATCTTCAAGAACACCTCAGCCGATGGAGCGGTAAGATCAAAGATCAATATGATCATCGCTGATCTTTGATTTTCAGGACTGCGAGGCCTTCGTGTTTGGCTACATGCCCGAGACGCTGGATAAGGTGGGCGGAGTTTGAAGAGGGGGTCGAGGCTTATAAAGTTTTTTTCAGGTCATCAAGGCCGGACTCAATATGACCGATACAAAGATTTATATCTGGCAGCTATTCAATGGACTCGATTTCCTCGCCGCCGTACGAAACTCCACCCACTTTGATTTTTGAACTATTCATTTTGTTTCAGAATCGAATTGCCCATCGTGACATCAAGCCGATCAATATCCTGGTGAATCGTGACTCGGGCGAACTCCAGGTACTGTAGTTGACTGTATAACTCGGTTACAGTATCCCTCCAGATTGGCGATTTCGGCTCGGCGAAGGTAATATCATCGAAAGAGAGATCGTCGTCCTATCAGGTACCGTACCCTCCTACAGCATCTCCCCAATTTTACACTGTTCCCACAGTATTCCTTTTCAGGTCACTCGCTACTACCGTCCGCCAGAGATGCTACTCGGATCCAGCCACTACTCACATCTCGTCGACGTTTGGAGTGCGGGCTGTGTGTTTGGAGAGATGATCAAGGGACGAGTGCTGTTCAGAGGATCGGTATGCTGACCCACCGTCTGACCCACTTGAACTACCGTATTCGCAGGACTCTGACCATCAGATGCAGATGATCCAGGCTGCATTCGGTAATCCGACCGAGGAACAGCTCAAGCTCATGAAGGTGATACCGTAATTCGATAAGTACCGTAACCCAATCGATTGCAGGTCAACATGAAGAACGTCAAGCTCAAGAACGTGACCAAACACGGTCTGCTCACGGTACGAGTGAATACTGTAGTCCGATCGACAGTCGCTGGATACAGTAGTCTAATTATTGATCTTTACAGTATCTACGGCTGCAAGGAGAGGGATCGGATCCCTCCAAGTACACTGCGCCTGTTCAATCGGCAGTGCATCTACTCAAACGTGTACTCGTCTACGTACCAGAGAGGTATTGCATCATCAATACGCAACCGAAATTACAAAGTGATGACGCAATACTATCTATTTTAGTCGCGTCTGGGGCAAGGAGTTTCTCGAGGACGCATTCTTCGAGGACGTTCTATCGGTAAGGAGATCGGTCTACAGTATCCTTTATTCTACACAGCATTCGAAACAGAGTCAGCGAGAACAAGTTAGAGAAAGAGAGACATGGCGAGAGAGCGCGCCAAACGAGAGAGTCAGACAAGGAGAGACACTCTTGGCATGGTGCCAACTCGATGCTGTGTTCTACCATAATCCTACCGTACCCCTACCGTACTCTTACAGTCTGGTTGCCTGCGTGCGAACGGTCGTCGTCCGGATCTGCAGCGGCAGAGCGACGACACGATGTGCCACCAGTGCTTCGAACGATCGCAGGTCCCACCACGACATTTATCGATTGATTGATTGTGAACTACCGTATACTTGCAGAGATCGTCGCGCGACAACCGCGTGAGTCGCATCGCCGATCCGCCTGAGAAGGACGAGGTGAAGAAATTGATCTTTGATCTCTAATCCTTGATCTTTAATCTCTGCAGCAAACGTCGAAGCCGGAGCAACCACCCTCTAACCAGGCGGTTCCCGAACCAGAGGACTCCACTGCCGACAAGGCAAACACGGTAATCGATTGGCTTACGGTAGAATTTGTCAGTCACGAACTGACCTGATCGATTATCGCCAGATACCGTAACCCTTATTCATTCGTTGTAGGAGCTGAACAAGGATGGGCCTCAGCTGCTGGAGCCGCCTACGCGAGTTTCTGGCGGAAGAAAGGGCTAAGAGAGACGATCTTATATCTGTAATCTCCCCGGACAAATCAATTTTCGGAAATCTAGCCCATCGCAATAACTGAATAAAGGCTCATCTGAGACACTAATCTATCATCTAAAATAAAATTTCATGAGAAAAAATGCGGCAAAAGAATTGCCACTTGCAGGAATCGAACCTGCGACCTTCGCTTTACGAGAGCGACGCTCTGCCTCTAAGCCAAAGTGGCCATGCTACAGGGAGCAAACAGAGTGGGTAGTGAGTGGATCATCCTTCATTCCATAGGGAGAGGGGAGGGGCTGAACAAGACTCGGTTCATAGATACAAAAGAATACGGTAAGATGAATGGAGAGTAAATACGATGGTGAAACGGGGAAAAGAGGCGCTGAGGTGAATCTGAATAGCTCGCCAGAATGGAATTGTAACCGAGCAACAATGGCTGTATTTGCTTGCAATCTCAGATAACGAAATGTGAGTCAACGATCTTTTCATTTTCCAAACGCTATAATTCACTGAGTGACGTGAAATGAAGACTCACATTTCGTACTCTTCATTCAAGGGGTTACAATCCATTCTAGGGCCGCAAAATAGGAAAATATATGTATATAAAAAGGGCATGATTCCAAGCGTCATGAAAGTGATCAAGGGCGACTTTTTTCAGCCTGACCCCTTTCAGGAGTTTTGACTAGCTATGAAATGGGAAGGGAAGGGTGATTATTTATTACGATAAGGGGACGAATATGAGGGAAAAGTGGGACAAAGATGAAAAATGGTGATCAAAGTCAATTCGAGGATGAAGAAAACGCTTAAAAAATTCAAGAAGCAAAGTGGTGCTGGCCAATCTACAGACAGAGTTATGATCTCGATCTAATCGAGTCCACAAATTACCCACATGATTCCGCACCTCCATAAAGGGGTCTCCCATGCAATTGTCTCTCACTTTTACACTCTATCACGGCCTTGACCCTTTTCTGGAGGTTTGAAATGATGCGAGCCGCTATTCTATTTCTCTCGGAGAAATATTCTAGATGCAATTCTTCTCTCTGAGAGAAGCTAATCTACACGACGGGAGTGTATGACAGAAATCTACATCGTTCGAGTGTATGATTATAACAAACACAATCAATATAAGGTGCAGGTATACGGTAGGTCACATTTACGGCGGGTCAGAGTCATGATTGGTTAACATTACAGTACAGTGGGTCATACACACGGTGGTTCATGGTTATTGTAGGATAGGGACACGGTTAGACAGTTACGATAGGTCAACATTACAGTCCGACAAGTCAAAGTTACTGTAAGTCAGGAATACTGTAGATCAGTATGGTGCGAGTGTGCAAGCAATAGAGTGAGGGTTATTTGGAGCTAGATAATTCTTGGGGCGTTCCGTACGTGCGAAGAAGTATGTGACGTCACTCCAGTTCCACCACGCATTTCACCCAAAAGTCCTTGTCGTGCGGACTGCGCCATTCAGCCTGACATGCAAGGGGGTTAGTCACAAACCATAAAACTTCCAGCAAGGGGGAGTGAGAGCGCGTGCAAAAGTGAAAGGGATCTGTCACATTTGCGCACGATTTCTGGACCACAACCTCTTTTCTGGAGATTAGAAATCATATTATCCATGCAAATTACTCTCAGCACGCAATTGCCCCCTGACATTAATTACCAACCATGATCCCGGATTAATTTCCAGAGTCGAATCGTGCCAGGAAGTAAATACCAGAGTGTGCCCTCTACAAAAAAAAAGCATTCCAGACGTGTCCATTAAGGGGATACACCATCTTGATTTTACACACTCTCTCGTTCACGGCCCCTTTCTTTCTGGAGGCGGCTTACGTGGAAAGGCAAAAGAGTCACTCACGGGGTCCTCAAATTCCTCCACAGCGATCGGCTTCAGTTCGTATTTCTCCTTGAAATAGAAGACAGGCGGATGCTCGGTGAGCGACGGACGAAATCGAGCGAGGTATGATTCTGTCTGAAATAATCCACTTTAGATCAGGCTCCACCCCCTTCCAGCTACGATACTCCTTCTATTACGATAACCCGCTTCATTCCAACTACCGTAGCCTTCAAAAATACCGTACCCCTGTGCAATTTCTTACCTTGTGGAGACTTCTGAATTCCTCCTCCATCTCCAGTCGGTTCTTGCCCACCGGTCCGACCCTGACTCCTCTCGGTCGCGATGACCATCGTTTCAGGTCAGCGACAGCTTGCTGCCACGGCTGCACCTGCTGCAGGTGCTGCGCGAGCTGCAGCTGCAGCAGTCGCATATTCTCCATCTCTTCAATTGCCATCTTCTCCGCCTCACTCTTGATACCGTCGCTGAGCAGCTTCTGCTCCATGTCCGCAGCGTTTTCCACCAAGTTCTGAAAAAAAATTGTATAGCCAATTAGAAACTCCAAACCACGAGGTTCCGCAAAAAAACTTAAAATCGTGATGTCAAATGCCTTTTAACATTGTCTAATTGTTCGCCATCATTGTCCTAAATTCACAAGGGGAATTCGAGCTAATTGCCTAGTGATGACGCAACACTCACCAGTTCCTTCTCCTCTTCCTCCTTTGTCTCCGTTTCTTCAGTTGACTCCTCGCTTTCCTCATGCGTGGCGCCGTTGCGCAGCTTGTCCGCATAGCTGGGCCGGCGCGGCGTTGGCGCCGCCTGCTCCACAGCTGGGCGCCTTTGCGTCGGAGGCGCTGGCGCCATGTAGGCGCTGGATGGCGCCGGGTACATGAAACCGGGCGGCGGCGCCGGCGGCATCGGGATGGGCGGAATATAGAAGGAGGAATGGACGACCTGTCGATGCTGAATGGAGAAGTGAGTCATCGAGTAGCTGTTGGCGTTGTTATTGAAGTCGGACCTGAGTGATTACATAGTTATGACGCAATAAAGAGATACAGCCGCTTTCTGATTTGTACTTCTTCTCAAGACCACAATAAAGTATAGCATCATTGCTGGAATAAGATATCATAATCCCTCCGTTTAGTTCGGAATATCTGCGAAATATGTAATCTTGTCCGTGGAAGTATTTTGGTCCCCCATAAATCCCCTCCTCCCTCAGTTCGCAGACAACAAGTGCACAATTAGAACAGTAAGATGCGCTGAGGGACAAAGAAGAAGGGGGAAGAGAGAGAAAGACGTGGATATTATGAGTCAACTGAGACAAGAACAATGGGACATAAGACAGGATGTTTTGTTTTAGGAACACTAGGTAGAATAGCTCAATTTCTAGAAGGCTTGAAACAAGATAATTGTTGGTAGAGGGAGGCGACTAAAACATCTTTGTGGAATGATATAGCGCTTGGGCTATAGTATAGTAGTCCAGTTGCGTCATTCAGTCGGAAAGTGGTTCCCTTATACACCCGAATCAATTCAGTTTTTTCTCTCTTATTCCCGCGCCGCGAGCTTTAAAAAAAACCCTAATTTTTCCATGTACGGGTCCCATTCAGTGCACACGGAGAAAAAAAGCAGAAAGCTAAGTCATGTGAATGTGTACCCATTGAAGTGACGGAATTTTAGGTTATCGATTGGCTGTGCAGCTGGACGGGGTTATTGTAGAAATAGCTCACATCTGTGAAAATTGCGCGATGAGATGGTAGTTTATAAGATGAGGCGGGGGTGGAGGATGGGGAGGAGGGTAGGGACTGCAACATTAATGTTTCGCTTTGACGATAACTCTTCTCTCCATCTCTACGTCTCGCCTATTCGTACACTCTCTCATACCATTTCTCCTTCTCTCATTTCGCCAATGGTTCGCACAAGACTGGCTATGAATCACCCGAGTCGTCTAAAAATCGATAATGAAATCTGACCCGTAGTACAGTCCACCAGGGGGAATCATCGTTGCCCGAGCGTCGTTCACGATCTGCAATCAATCGATGTTCATCTACAGTAACTCTAACAATATTGTTGTACAGCAACCCAATCAATATGCATCTACAGTTGCCAAAATCTTTACTACAACGATCTATTATCGCCTTCAGTGAGCTACTCAACAGTTATCTAGAGTAAACAACTCAGTATGACAGAAGGGCCATTTTTCGAAGGGCAAAAGAGTCATAAGGCAATGGACAACACATGACGAGCAGAGAGGAACGGGCGCGAAATCTCTGAAAGTCACAGAGAGTGGGTGAAAAGTTGCCAGCTTTCCAAGCCTCCGGAAAGGGGTCAGGAGCGAGAGAGTGGATGAAAGTGAGAGGGTTTCCTAGTGGACCCTCAGAGGTTCATGTGGCCGTCCCGAGGCCATTCTCACAATCTGCCACTACTTCGTATACCCTCGTCAGCACATTCCGATGTCGTCATCACTACGCAATAATCGTTACACGGCTATAGGAATGAGGGAAGGAACCGAGGGAGAATGGCCCTGACGTGATAATCGCCGGGTTACCATGGATATTTCATCGCGGAGGAGACAAAAAAGATGAGAAATGAGATAGGCAGCCGAGAGAGATTTCGTCGTCCCGGAACAAGAAGAAGCTAACTATGATTCCGCACACCTCCATAAAGGGGTTCGGGGGCGAGAGGGTGTGCGAAAGTGAGAGAGAGACCTCTTTCAGGAGGCCTTATGATGAGAATTGCAGTCAATGGGAAACTGACTTCCGCCATCATCAATTAGTGTGAGACGCGCTAGTAGCGCAAACAATGCAAACAAAGTCATCACACTTTTCACATCATCATCCCTCAAAAGCCTCTAGAAAGGGGTCAGAAGGAGGAGTGTTGTGTTGTAACTCTATAGGATTACTCTCTCATTCCCCCACACTCTCTTCCGTCCCCTTTCCACTTTCCTATCCGTCCACTTTCCTATCCCAACCGCCTCAAATTATTCGAAATAGAGACCCTTGAGTATCGCAGGGCTCTGCGTGACCTACAGTTCTTGCATGATTCCATCCATAGACACGCCCTGGTGGACGCCACCAATCTATACACGCTTGCTCCTTTAGCACGTTCTCTCAGATTTTCTCATGGCTTACGCATCTCGATTCCTTACAGAACAGGCTCTATTTCCACTTGTGCAAGTCGATCCATAACGTTCTGGAATAACCTCCCCTCCCGCCTAGTAACTGCCCCCAAAATCCCCTTCTCCGTAGGTCTTCGAAAGACCCCAAAATTAGTCATGACCACCTCGCGAATCCGTAAGTTGTGATTGTGACACGAAAACTGCCTGATTCCGCCACCACAAAAAGTGCTCGATCCAGAGCCGAAGAATCCATCATAACGTCAAGATAAATCCAAATCCCTCCCAAAATCGCCCCTTGGAGAATAAAGATTAAAGATTAAAGATTAAAGACTTTCTGGAGTTTTTAGTAGATGTGGTGCATTTTCCTTTTTTTACGGAACGGTTAATCCTACAATCAATACGTGCAAAAGTACTAAAAGGGGTAAATTTTCTTCCCATTGACCATTCCCTCCTACCCATTCCTCATTCCGTTCGGCTGCAGTACCTGTTGCTGCTGTCGTCCGTGCTGCATCGGCTGCATCGGTCGTCGCCCTTGGCTGCGCGGATGTTGCTGCGACTTGCTGCAAGCGATTGTGTCATCACTAGGAAGTATGAGAGCTCCTCCCCGCCTCCTAACAACAAGAAAGGATGCGAAGCGCAAGAGAGTGCATGAAAGTGCTTGAGCCCTTTCTACACGTCTCTCTTACTGGAGGCAAATCAGGCCTGTTCACGATTGCGTCATCACTAGGTAATTCATAATTCTCACCTCGCTGGCGCCATAAGCAAAGTCGAAGGCACGAACTCTCGATGTCTGAAATAGGAGAGAGTGAGGAGGGATGAGAATTTGAGAGAGAGACCGAGGGAATGTGGTGGTAGTTTTTACATGTCAGCCTCTCTCTCTCGTTCTCTCGGAATGGCCTGTGTCTCTCTCCCCCCGCCCCCTCTAACACCTTCTTCTTCCTCCCATCCCTATGTATTTCTCTGTCCTAGACGAGATAGTGTGTGGAGTGAGGAGAGATAGGGTACAACTGTAGAAGCACTCAGCATGTACTTTACTGTCTCTATATTACATTTATAAAACGATACGATCATACCAAAATGTAAAAAAAACGAACTTCCTTTGTTTACCAAACAGTCACGTTGGCGGAACAAACATAGAAAGAAACATTTTGACATTTTGTTTTATCGTATAATTTTTCTAAAAATAATAGTGTCAGGAGTAGATTGCATGATCACTCTGCAATAACTCACCCCACGAGATCGAGTAGATGGTTGTGGAGATTGAATGAGAAGGCGTGGTCGAAGTCTCCTCGCTCCTCTGGGCCTTCGAACACTGGCGGCACGAACTCGGACAAACCAAGGTACCCGAGCGAACCGGCCAGTCCCCAGAGATCACCGGGCACTGCCGGGTCCCAGGTGTCTGGAATCGGGGCAGGTACTACTTCGGGTTCGAGATCTTGGTTTGGGACGAGCTCGGGTTCTGGATCTGGTTCGGTGTTCGGGACCACCGGGCCTGCCTCTGTCGGGTCCTCAGGCTCAGAAGGTGGCGAAACGGGGGTGGATACGGGCGGAGAGAAGTTCTCACTGAAAAACGATAGACTTTGCTAGTGCTCTCTCGATTTCACACGCTTTCTCGCCTGGTGAGAGAATGTGAGAGAGCGGGCGAAATGGAGAGACGCAGAGACATCTCAGTTATTCCTCTTGTTTTCTCTCCTCCCTCTGTTTCTCTCACCCCTCATTCTATCAATGGCATTGGATTATGGCGTTGAAAAAGGAAAGAGTGAACATTAGTCGTTCGATATTTATCCTTACCGTACCCTATACTCCAGTAACCGCAAAGAATTAAGAAGTTTATAAGCCCATATGTCGAGCCCCTAATCATTCGAGGGAGTGCTCGGAACTGAGAAATCAGAAAGAAAAAAAAGATTCTCATTATCGCGCACTCTCTGACATTAAAGACTTGAACTTTTAGTCGCGAGAAAGATTAGTGTTATTATATTTGACTCACCATACAGATTCAACTCCCGAATCCAGTGAATCCTGAGAATCGCGAGACCTGCAACGTTTTACAAGATTTTTCATAACGTTTGGGAATTTACATTTAGGGAATTTTGTTTAGGGGTTATCTGCATAAATGTTCTATAACGAAAAAGCCGGACTTTGTTTTTTGGGCTCCTAAACACACGTTCTAAAAACGTACTATCATTCCAAATCGGAAAATGATATTTCGGAAAGAAGCACAAAGAGAAAATACTAACCGTTTTCTCCAGCAATTCAAGTCGATCTCAACCACAGAAGTCTCGGCTACCGTATCCTTGACCGGTGGAACTACCCTACCCGACGAGGAGGATGAGGAACTCGGCTGCACCCTCCGCAGTGCCGCTCTACAGTATACATGATTAAAAATGACGAGATGGGGTCGGGGTGAGAGAGAGAATTTGAGAGACTCTCGCTTCGAACCCCGTGTGGGGGATTGAAATGATAGTAAGGACAAAGAGGGTCTTCCGTTCCTTCTCCCTCCCTCTCTTTCTCTTTCTATTTCATCTGTCCTTTCATCTCACCAAATTTGTGCTAACAAGCAAGACCCGAGAGTGGATTTCACACACGAATTAACATGAAAAACCGGAATGGAAGAATGAAGGAGAGGAAATCATGAATAACATTACCAGGAACAATTTTTATTTCGCGCAAGAAGACAGCCTTTGTTTGTTTTCAAATATTTTGAAACTGGTGCAATTACGTTTCTAAATATGAAGGTACATGGGGGGAAACGAATCCAAAAAATGTATTCCAGAAAAAAATCTGGAATTTTTTTCCTTCTAATTTTTAAACTGTTTCTCCAAAATATTATATAGCATAATTAACAATTAAAATTAAATTGAAACTTAAACTCACGGATTCCAGAGGGTTGACATCCTCACTTTGCCGGCTCCATCGTTGAGGTAGTCTGGAAATTCTATATATCGTACGTGATTCTCATCACCGCACGAATTTACGAAAAGTACATTTTGTACTTTTTTTACTTTTTCTGAATACTGAACGTACGGAGCTGTCAAGGAGCTCATTCGACTCAGAAAAATAGGTTTAGTAGGGATTGGCACGGCATGTCACGGTGAAAAGTCGTTAGAAATCGATAAAATATACTGTAGTGTCCATCTGGAGCGCATTCATAATTCGCCGCGAAGTCACGGCATTGAGGCGAGTCTATGTAAATTGAGGCAGACATTCAAATTCGCGAAGTGGACGAACTTTCGCCCTCATCCCCAATTTGCATACACTCATCGCACTTCGCGGCGAATTATGAACGCGCTCCAGATGGACACTACAGTATATTTTATCGATTTCTAGCGACTTTTCACCGTGACATGCCGTGCCAATCCCTACTAAACCTATTTTTTTGAGTCGAACGAGCTCCTTGCCAGCTCCGTACGTTCAGTATTCAGAAAAAGTAAAAAAAAGTACAAAATGTACTTTTCGTAAATTCGTGCGGTGATGAGAATCACGTACGATAAATTCTGGATTGGAGGATGGGGAAAATCGTTGGGACTTAGACTGAAGGATAACAAGACACTCGACGTTTTCAACACATGAGTGGCAGTGTTAGAATTCGAGTGCTGTCTGCCACTCTCTCCCATCAGTGCACTCTCTCGGTGGCTAGAGAAGACGAGAGAGAGCACGGTAAAGTGAGAGACGCGAGAAGCCAGACGACGCTCTCCTGTTCCCACACACTCTCTAGGCTATAAGGAAAAGCGAGAGAGTGTGCGAAAACGAAAAAGCTCGATAGCCTAACAAGGGCTCTCCGAGAACGATATCAGTATTGTTGTTTTTGGTTCCATTTCCGCGAATTAACTATTTATCTCTGACCCGGAAGCGTGAGTCCTTGAGTTGAGCACCTAACTACTAAATTTTTTTTAAAGGGAGAAATACCCTTAGAAAAAACCTAGAGATTGACCTCTCCTCCTCTGTCTGTCTTGGAGAGAGAACAGACATTGGGGAATCGGGGAAACGAGAGATTGGGGAATCGAGGAGGGGCCAGAGATGCGAGAGGAGAAGAGAGACTGAGTAGATCAATGAGAGTGCGAGAGAGGAGAGGTGACCTCGCATCCAGGGAATCTCATTAGTCCGGAAAAGGGATGGAAAGTTTGTTGTTTCGTGGTGAGACCATCGACATTCGCGCGAATTCAAACATAGAGCAACTCTCCCTTTAAAAAGAGCCAGGCTCTCTTCATTTCCCACTTTTTCTCATCCGGTGAGCAGAATTTGTGAAATTATGGTGTCCTGACTTTGTATCAGGGTGTCCCAAAAGTTCTGTCACAAAGCCTATTTTCATGGTTGTATAGAATATGTGATCGATCATTAGGCATGATGACATAATGGCTTTGGTACATTGTCCACTCAGTAATCAAACACGCCTCAGTGCTAGTCAACTGCTTCACTGTCCTAGTTTTTACATCAATTCTACCGAAGTACACATCAACCGACTTTTTATCGATTTTGCTCTAGTAATTTCTCAATGGCAAGAAACACATGGAAACCAATGAACAACTGGCGCTATTGAAACTAGAGGCGGCCCCTAATATACGACTCTGTTAGTGTTGGCATTTTGCGTTCGCTATCGGAGGCCACAGTCGCGAAAACAGACCCCACTTTGCCAGTCCCCACTCCCAAATCGACTCTCCGTTCTCATTGCGTAGGCAAGTGATCTCAAAACCAATGCCCTTCTGGTGGAGGCAGTCACTCATACTCCCATATCCACTCTGCATAAAATCGCCTAACAGAACTGGAAGAGCCCGAAGTTACAAAATGCAGTAAATCGCGGCATTTCGGCCACCACGGAAAAGAAAAGTGTTATTATTCGTCAGGGATTTTTCGACTGTCGGGCCAGCTAAAGATGGGCCAAAAAGGTAATCGATATGGATATGAAGTGGATCATGTACAACAACATTAACATAGGATTGGATCGATTGCGCGCAGGAGAGAAGTCATAGAGAAAAAAGTTCAGAAAAATCATGAATTGATTAGTTTCTTATCCTCCTTTCCTGGCCCCTTCTACGTGGAGCTCCTTCTTCATAGAACCAACATTACCGACGACCTCTTATCTACCCAACTGCAAGAGGTCGTCGTCGGAGTCCTTCTTGCTCTCATAAGATAGGAAGAAATTGAAGTTATGACAGACCGGCTAAGACCTAATTTTTTCGAAATCGATTCAGAAAAAGAAGGGCAGTTCAAAGCAGGAGTGACTAACTATACCGCTTCATACTCTCGGTTTCGAAACCATTGCGGCCATCTGCTCCGGAAAAGAGTTATCTAATCGGACCTATCTTAACGCTGACTGTCAATTTTGGTTTGACTCCACAACCAGTCTTTCTAAAGTGCGAGTTTCATGGTTCTGCGCGATCGATAGGAGGAGGTGACTAGTATAAACGGTAACTACTTCAATCACTGATCGTTTACTCCTCTTCAAGTTATAACGAAATATCTCCCTGTTGAGATTTTGTGACAGAACTTTTGGGACACCCGAATAGAATTTGAATGCTTTGCAAGAAAGAGTACTAGAAATGTGGTGTGTGTGTGGAGCTGAACAACTAGTACATATCGTTACATTTAAAATCTCTGTCGTAACTCGTATTCTAGAGAGCTTCATTGCTGAACAAGGAAGAGTAATAATGAGAGGAATTGGGAAAGGAGATGACTATGATATCTGGACATAAGCGATAAGAGAAATTGACATTTCGAAGAAATGAAAGGAAGCTAATACTCGCATTTAAATAAGACTCTCTCATTTGTATTCTCATAATATCATCGAGATTACTCGTTATGACGCATTTCCCCCTCTTATTTTCGATTCTTTTTTCGTATACTTCGCTGAAATGAGGTATCTAGAGGAAGAGAACATTCCCAACAACAAAAAATGCCTCGCGACTTGTTCGCATACCTATTTCTGCAAGAGTTAACGTGAGAACAAACGCTAACGCCGCATGACACTTCCGGAAAGTGTGGAGGGAAAATGCAGAAATAGAGGGCAAAATGCTCATTTTTCTAGGCGCTCTGGGAATGCAATCAAAATTTACGTTTTTCCTGATCCCTGCCTGATTCCAGAAAAATAGCAGAGAAATTTGTGGTAGACACGCTAGCATACCCCCATATTCGCACTCTCTAATTGTCTGTTTCACAATAATTTTAGCCGGGACGCTGCACGAGGAAGTGAGGTGTCAAAAATTAAGAGACCATCCACGAGAAGCCGGACATACCCCAAGGACGCCTTTTTTGCAACCTATACCAATAACTTGGTGGTGAAGTCAGCATCACGAGTGCTGATATTTGGCCAAGTAACTAAGGTTCTGGGTCCCGCCCCGAAAAGTTACAGTAACCCACCTTCCGACATCGATTTTTTTGAAATTTTAAAAAGTAGGTTTTTATAGGTTTTCTAGGTGTATTTAGCGAAAAAAATGCGAATCAAACCACTTTGGAAGCGATTTGACAACAATAAAGGGTCGAAATTTCAATTTTTAACTGTTTTTTGACCGTCCTGGAAAAAAATTGCCCATCTATTGACAACGATTTTGCGATTTTTAGAATCCTCATCAAAAACTGTATAAAGGATAATATTTGTTTGAATCCGAACTGTATCGCCGATACTCGTAAACGTGGTCTAAACGTTCGGGTATTAGCGGACCTTGGCGCGTGTCTGGCGATATTTCTGATCACGATTGCGAAATATCACGTGTATCGAGTGATATATTATTTGTCCACGATGCCGTGAACATGACTGACATGATTGTTTCATCACCAGGTGGAAAAATTTTCAACATTTTTTCGACCATGAACCCGGGTTCATGGAAATTTCGAGAAAACTTTTTTTTTCAAAAGCTGTTGTACCTGCTTGAAATTTGTTCATTACATGAAATTTAATATGTCTGCACCGAATTTGACTATAAAAGTGTTAGAGATAATGAGTTTGTATTGAATTTTACGTTGTGGTTTTATTTCGTAGGCTGCATCATGAGAGTCAAATATTGGAATTTGTATAGTCAAATTCGGTGCAGACATATTAAATTTCATGTAATGAACACATTTCAAGCAGGTACAACAGCTTTTGAAAAAAAAAGTTTTCTCGAAATTTCCATGAACCCGGGTTCATGGTCGAAAAAATGTTGAAAATTTTTCCACCTGGTGATGAAACAATCATGTCAGTCATGTTCACGGCATCGTGGACAAATAATATATCACTCGATAGACGTGATATTTCGCAATCGTGATCAGAAATATCGCCAGACACGCGCCAAGGTCCGCTAATACCCGAACGTTTAGACCACGTTTACGAGTATCGGCGATACAGTTCGGATTCAAACAAATATTATCCTTTATACAGTTTTTGATGAGGATTCTAAAAATCGCAAAATCGTTGTCAATAGATGGCCAATTTTTTTCCAGGACGGTCAAAAAACAGTTAAAAATTGAAATTTCGACCCTTTATCGTTGTCAGATCGCTTCCAAAGTGGTTTGATTCGCATTTTTTTTTCGCAAAATACACCTAGAAAACCTATAAAAACCTACTTTTTAAAATTTCAAAAAAATCGATGTCAGAAGGTGGGGTTACTGTAACTTTTCGGGGCGGGACCCAGAACCTTAGTTACTTGGCCAAATATCAGCACTCGTGATGCTGACTTCACCACCAAGTTATTGGTATAGGTTGCAAAAAAGGCATCCGACGATTTCCCTCCAGCACCCCGGCCTCTCGTGGATGTTCTCTTAAACCGTCAATCGATAAATCGATAATACAGTATACCTGAGGAGACAGGCGGCTTGGGCGGTCGGCTCCGCGCGCTCTTGCTCATTCATGCAGTCGACACAATCAATATCGGTAGGGAATCTGGAAAGAGCTGATGATTATGTAGTGAATTTTTGATTTATCGATCTTTGATTTATTTCGCTTATTTAACTACCAGACACTGTTTAAGGAATATTTCCAAAAACACTCGGATTTCTTCACTTTGCGCAGTCCTCAACCGACCGGTGAGAGAGCGCGTGCAAAACGAGAAGACCTAGCATTGCTATTTTTCTTATTTAAATGGTTTCTAGAATAGCATGAAAGCAGCGCGAAACGTGTGCAACAGCAGAAACATATGCAAAAGAAGGGAGAGAAGAAGGAGTGGAGTGATAATATCGGGGTTTCAGACGAGATATTGAGCGAGATTGAGAGAGAAAGAGAGAGAAAAAGAGTGATAAGCAAGTGTCAAATTGTGGCGTGTTGACGTTGTTAAGAGAGGAGGAGGATACAAACGACTATGTGAAGGTGGAAGGACATTATGACGTGCTTTAAGCCTCCAGAAAGGGGTCAGAAGCGAAAGAACGTGGGATAGTGAGAGGAAGTCTCGCACATTCACACACTATCCCGCTGCTGACCCCTCTGTGGAGGTTGGTCTGGGAGGTGGAGTGATGTGATGCACTGATGTACCGAGAGATATCAGTGGTCTGGGATGATGTATGAGCTGAGAAGGAGAAATCAAAAGATAAGAGGGGGAGACGTCCTTCCTTCTACAAGTTGTTATCGCCAACTAACTCTCGTATATTTCCAACTCACTACTCTTCCCTAATTGGGCCTGGGAACTTCTGATTTTCACACGCCAGCGACGACCTGTCTCCCATCATTCTTCCGCCCAGCCAACCTCCAGAGCGGGGTGCGCAGTGAGAGAGTGTGTGAAAGTGAGAGGCATTTTCCCACACTCCCTTGACGTGACCCCATCCTGGGGGGCTGGAGTGGGAAAACACGGAACACGGAAGACAAGGCGAAGTACTCATTCAATGAGATTGAGAAGACTCCGCCCACTGCCCTTTACAATATAATTCCCTTCCCTTCTCATGTCGTCCCTCAATACTCCGAATCTCTAGTTAGTAAAAGGTGTTGCTGCTAATGAGAGCATGCACTTACAACATTTTGTCCAAGAAATTTGTTAAAAATATCATAGACAATTTAACCGAAAACTAAAAGATCGGACATATCTGACGCACAAAACACGAAGTTTATATTAAACACTTGAATTGATGATTCATATGGTTGCGTGAGATATCTCTTTCACGTGATAATCAGCGGGAAAAACATTTCATTATCCCTTAGTAGCAGACTGACATTTAGAATTGTGGCTGATTTGTGGATGAGGAAAGGTGGTTACATACCCGCACCAGAACTTTGCCCAGTCATATTTCCAGCAAGGGGGTTTAAATGTGAGAAGCTCTCCGACTGTCACACGCTCTCTCGTCCCCGACCTCTTTCTGGAGTTTTGGAATCGTGTGAATTTTAAGGATGCAGATAATGTTAATAAGATTCAGAAGTCAACGATCAAATAATCATCGGAACAAACTTCGAGATTCAGCAAAATTGCTACTATTTCCGTCGGGAATACAAAGTTTGCAGAGGAAACAGCGCGGAAATGAGGGGATCTACGGTGGTCTACACCGCGGAGAAAACCCACATCCCCTCGCTCCAGAAAGGGTTCGGAAGCGAGATAGCGTGTGAAATTGAGAGAGTCTCTCTCCCATTGCATCGTCTAACCCCTTTCTGGAGATATGAAATGGAGGCGGAAGAATGATGTGATTTTATAGAGGTCCGGGCATTCAAACAAATTTTTGCATTCCGAGCAATGCGTTAAAATTCCTTCTGAAATAATTATTCCGTCAAGACTTGGGAATGACAAATACGCGACAAGGATGAATCAAATGAACACGGATCTATCGCAGCTCTCGCAAAGCCAATTGTATCTGAAACAAATGCCAACCAGAGAGACAAGACGTACGTTGAATTATTATAATACATGAAATATTTTAATCAATAATTGTGCAAGTTGGGTCAGAGGCAAAACTATTCTCAGTCATAAAAAAACCCAAATTTCGAGCAGCATCGACTTAAAGATCGGGGAAACGCAATGGGGAAGAGAGAACTAACAATTAAAGAGTGGGCTACGCGATTTATTTCTCATGAAGAAACATGATGAAGAGAAAATTGAGCACTCACAATCACATAATAGCCGCTCTTTTTGCTATCGTGATGCATGATGGGCATGTCATATACCACTAGCAATATACATATCATAACTGTCATAAATATTACCATTTCCTGGTGTGAATGCTGGTAAACGCGTCATTCTCTCAAATATCCTACGCTCGTCAATCGAAAAACGCGAAAAAAATCGCGACCGAGATGTGAACCGGCCGTTGTTCTTATCAGCACTTCACATCAGATAGAGCGAGAGGGAGAGAGAGAGAGAGAGAGAGAGAGAGAAACGTTTCATGAAAGGTGACGAGAGAGCACTGCATAACAAGAGAGTGCTGAGAGTAGGAGACGAAAGAGGGATAATTGGCATTTAGAGCCAACCTATCATCTGTTGATTTTCGTCGGTGTTTTAGTTCTCGATTACTTTTTCTCAAGAGTCAAAAGAGCATATTCCCAAGGAGAGAGAAGCTGGACAACCTATTGGGAACTGATATTCATTGGGAGTAATTCGCATTCGTTTAAATGCGCTAAGAACCAGTTCCATGTATGCGATTTTACTGCACCGTGCTATTGCTTAAATTTTGCTGCATCACTAGGGGAATGCCGTCACTAGTAATCAAAGGTATTCCCCCCTAATATTTTCGATTACAGTTTCTAGAACTAATAAATCTAAACACTACCCTTATTATCATACAGTACTTGTAACAACTCATTTCTCATAATCCTTTTCACTAAAGGAATCACGCCAACCGTCCGACCGCCAACCGCAAACCGTCCCACACTTCCAATATATTTTTAAATTTCTAAAATCAATGCCATACAATTATATTTCTCTTCATCAGTGGTTTTTCATACATAAAAAGAAGATACTTTACAAAATCTTTATCATAGGGGAAAGTTATACTTCGAATACACAACAAGAGTGAGAGATGGGAAATGTCAGAAATGTCGAATATTACTTATTACAGTGAGTATTAGGGGATGCACCAGAACAAAAGTCATGTGGAAAAAGACAACAATGAAAGCCTTTTCAGAAACTGAAAGAGACGTGCACATACAACAACAGGGAATTACCAAAACAATATAAATGAAGTGAAGAAGGGTTGGGAAAACACCAGAATTACGAATGAAAATGGATTACAAGAAAGAGCAGATGTGAAAATGTGTGGTGGGCAGAAATGTGAGGAGAAAAAGATGGAGATGTAGGACGCCTAAAGTAATTTTGAATAAAGGGGAGTAGAGATTCGATAAGCATGACTCTGAGAAAAGAAGAAAAAAAACACAATCGCTAGGCAAGAACCGGTAAAGTGGGGGAATATTACCTGAGCAAGAAAGAAAGTGACCGATCGATTGGGTGTATTCTACCGTGATCTCACTGCACTCTACCCTATTCTCACATCAGAGATGGGAATAGACCAAACTTTCTAGGCGACGTTCTAGGCGAAGGTAAGGCGTGTGGGGTCGGCTCAGCGGGTGCGGTAGCTCGTGCTACAGTAGCCGGGGAGGACTGGAGGGATACGGTAGCCGGGCTGCGACCCTCGGGCGGTGTCGCGTAGTTGGACGACGTGTCCATCGAAACGTCCAGATCGACCTCCGCTTCCGGTTCGTCATCGATCGCGATGTTATCGTCGGAGGGTACGGTAGCCGGGCGAACCGACGAGGTTACGATAACAGGGCGCACCGCCGGGGTTACGGTAACCGGGCGCAACGACGGGGATACTGTAGCGGGCGCGAGGTTGGCACTCGAGGCAGACTGGAAGATGGCCATACGCGCGAGGGACATTCTGCAACAAAATAAATTAGTAACATGTCTATTATTTATATTTGTTGTCATAAGTCCGATGAATTCTAATTCACTATAGATGCTCAATAGGGCACCAGATCATATAATTTTCTTACAATTAGCAACTTATAGTTCGATAAAAGTTCATCCAGATCATTCACTTTTGTCGATTTCTAGTCACTCCCACTATGAGGCTGCCACTCTGATGTGCCCCCCCCCCTATCGCAATAACTCAATTCAGTTATGAACTCACTCCTTGCCCTCGGTCTTCTCTCCTCCTCCACCCGCCGCGTACTTCTTATACACGGGAGTGACGGGGAACCGAGGGTGCGGCGCATCGCCCATCAGATCTGAAAGAAGGGAAAGGTACCAACAGATGCACAATTTATCGCTCCATAAAAGTTCATCCAGCGCATGAATTCTCCCTAATTTCTAGTCACTTCCCCAATTATGCTATAATCTGATTCGAGAATTTTAGTCGAAATGATCTCCAATCCGGAATCGAAAATGACATCACCAACCTCTTGAACCTCCAGCCAGTGCAGCCGCTCCCCTAGCTCCGCCTCCCAGCTGCATCTGCTGCATGGGCGGCGTGCACAGCGACTGCGGGGCGGGAAGGAGGGCAGGCGTCTGCAAACCAAATATATTTATGAGATAAGGCGCGCAGCTCACGAAACTACAATAAATACGACCAGACGATGACAGATGGGACCACGACGATTGATCTACACACTGATTTGCCCCTATTGCAACCCCCCCCCCCTTCCCAAACGATACTTCCCATAGAGAGTCGTTATTTACTGTACATCGTTCGTGTAATCACACATTATTCCGTTGCGCCTTCGGGCGTCGATAAAATATAATATATAAATGCCAATCGATAGCACTGTTCACACCCGCTTTCGAAAAAATGGAAGCAAATAAAGGCGCTGCCCACTTTTGCTAAGCAGAATTATGACTCAATTCATGTCCACTTCACCATCAAAAATTAGAAAATTATTCTCTCAACAGTCTAAATTTGTTCAATCACGAAAGTACAAACATGTCTAAATGTAAACGTTCCCCCCAGGAAATTCTTGGAAAATCTTCGGAAGATTCCTAAACAGAAACAGTAAAACGTGATATCACCGTGCACACTTACCACCACTTTCTCCTCCTCCTCCGCACTCTGTGCAATTTCTGCCGATGAGAGGGACGACTCGCCACGGACGGATGGAGACTAAAATAATAACAATAATAATAAACACCATGTGTATTTAAAACATTTTGACGGAATTGATTACTAATAACACTACAGTATACCTTTATGCCGGGTTATAAAAGGGTAAATTGTAAAACGGTGCGCTCAGTACCGCTTTCTTAATACAATCTTAAAATGATACGTTCATGACTCGGACTACTGGTGTGTGCCATAGGTGGGCAGAACTTATCCGAGCCTTTTTGCGCAGCGTTCCCGAACCAGTTTTGTCCATTGCGGGGTGCCCCCGATAATTCTATTCATTTTTTTCTCTTCAATTATTACTTTTTCTGAGTTTTACACAGTGCTCCCGAAATCTCCAACCCCCATTTGGACAGTGCCCCTTCCCCCTCTTGCCCACGCATGGTGTGTGCTCTCTTTCTATACCTCGGCGAGTCTCTCGCTTTATCATGCTCTCTCGCAGCCATATCTGTTGTTTAGAAGCGGAACGTTTTATTATTGAGAAAGAGTGTTTGTGAATTTATTATAACGCTTGCCTACCTGGTATATGGCAGGTGGTGGCGTCTCCAGATAGCTGGTCGCATTGTGTCTCGGTCCCTCATCAGGGTCATCAAAGCGAGTGAGAGTGGGAGAACCACGCGTGTCGTCGCCCTGAATTCGCTTTTTTTACAAATAATATAATTAGTTGTAAACTCCACGACCAACGTTTATAGCAGGTTTTTGGAACTTCTCTTTAGCAACCCCCACGAAATTGTCGTCAAGAACAGCTATTTTCGGGCCCTTAAAAACGAAAAGTTCTAAAAAGTACGATTACTAGGATTTGGAACAATTTGCTATTACTGGTTCCATAGCTTGGCCCGCATCGCATTATCAGCTTTCCCCCTTTTCCCATACATCACCATGACAACAATCTCACATCCTATCCTATTCCATTCCCACTCTTCATTTCCCTTCTGGCAACTCCCACTCATCATCACCCCTCCCCTCTATTCCCTCACCCCCCCCCCATTCCGTTCTCACCTCTCGGGTGCTTCCATCCTTGCCCTATTTAAAACCCACTACCCCAGTACCATCAGTATCAACTGTCTTCTCCCATTCCATCTCCAACAATGTCTTCTTCCTCTTCTTTAACCACTCCCTCCATCCCTCAGTTCAAGTCGCTGTTCAAAGCCCCCGGTTCAGGCCACATGAAGGTATTTACTTTTTTTCACTCTCCTCCATCTCAACATAGGCCTCTTTACAGCGAAAAACACTTTTGCATGCCGTCCTACATGCAATTGTGTACACTTGGGCACTATTTTTTACGTATCTCGGCACCAAGTGCCTAGTAGAACTTCACTCTTTATTCTCCGCACCCCTTCAGAAAAAAACGGTCAATTTCCCTATTCTGCAACTAGTTGTATCTCCTTGTTACATTTCACATTCTACTCCCCTCCCCTTGCAGCTCATCTCCTGCCTCCATTCGGATCGTCCCACCATCTGGTCCAACCATTGGACCCCCTGCTCCTCCTCCCCCTCCACTTGTCTTTGTGACGAGTTCTTCAACTCCTTCTTCCTCTTCCAGCACCATGTATTTACTGACAAGAAAACCGGAGGCAAAGTCGCCCGAGTCATTCTCACGGCGCAGGACGTAAGTCAAACATCATTTCCCATTTCGATATACAGTATCCTCCATTTAACTATCGTAACCTAAATTTCCCTTCAGGACGCCGTTCGCCTCATCAATCTCAAGATCACCACCGACGACTTGCGCGTGCATCTTGAGATGACGCACGAAGACGGGCGATCGTGTACGATTGTGGTGGAACCAAGACACATCGATGAGGTTGGCATACTGTTATCTCCCGGGAACATGTCGGGGAGCAACCGTTTGGAACCCTTAGAAACCCAAACTTCCCTAAACTAGTAAAATGTTGTTGTTTTTAAAATTACCATTTACATATCATTAAATCGTGAATATATGCATTGAAAATCGGCCAGCCGACAATTAATATTTTCATTCCAGCTGTGCTTCTGTTGGTCGCCCGCTCTCTCCTTCGATCTATCTGCATTCAAGAGGGAACACAAATTCGCCAATTTCGTGGAAAAGTACTACATGATCACATTCCCATAAAAAATCAAGCACTGCAACCCACAAGATGGACATCTCATAAACGCTGGTTTTTCTTCATTGGCGCTCCTGTATTCTCCGTGCTAGCTTCCGTTTAATAAACAATGAATCCCTCATATACCGTGTGAAAACACACTACCTCCTCAATTCGCAATGTTCACCCTCCCTCACTCACCAATCTCTCGATCGCCCGCATTCTCATGAACGTCATCTGGTAGTGCTCGTAGACGTGCTGTGTGCTGAACTCGACGCGACCTGCGCAATTAAGAATTCACACTCCGCACTCCGCACCGTCTTCATTTGATTTCAACATATGGAATCATTTATAGAGCACTATATTTCTCCAATATTACTGGCTCAATCGCGCTAGATAAGACATTTTAGATATTGCGTCATTACTATATCATTGATGCCTCTCAAATATCGTACCTGTGGTGTTCCTGCAGGTATCGGCTTTGCATTTGCACGGGAACAGCGGGCTAATAGTGTCAACCTGAAAGACCAGTGTACACCAAACGATTCTTTTGCCCGTAATATCCCCCCGTGTGTTCGTGTTACAGCATCAATACTAATTCATCCAACAAGTAGTTTGTCTGATGCGATTGAGAAACAATAAACAACAATTTCAATTAACAGTCCAGTACTAGACAACACATAGAGAAAAGAAAAAAAATAGAGAGAAAACCGTTTCGACAGTAAATCAAAAAATGAAAGAATATCGTATACATTCTAGCAAATCAATAATACCGTATACCTGGCAGAAGATGCCCTCGATGCTGCACTCGCACACGTCCGGCAAGCATCGTCCGCCCGGGCACGAGCAGCCGCACTCCCGGCGACCCTGTCGAATGTTCTCGTTCTCCGTCGCCACCGGGTCCTGAGTGGAAAAAGGGTTACTGTAGGAGACGGGAAAGATATCGATCGGACTGTTGTGCATTATCTTTTACGTGGTCAAATGTGCCAATTTACACTGGGAGGAACGGTATAAAAATAAGACACGCTACAGCGAATTCTACTCACCAACATATAATCATAATTTTAAATTTCAATGATTTTTTTCTCTACAAATTTTTAAAAAGCATTTTAGAAAAAAATAGGTAATGCTATACTCACTCTGACAATCTTGACTCCACTCATCTTCAGCAGCCTGCTGCGATGCTTGGACGTCAGTGGCTCAATGTGCCTGCAATCGTATTCCTTGTCCACGCTATCTTCCCAAAACAATGCTTCATTTCATTCTTTACTACGGCAAAGGCTCGCCGTCTATGAATGCACAATTTCATTGTTTAGCTAGACAAAATAAGGCTGTAATGCAACGGCGATCATCCGATAGAGCGACATCTATTATTTCTCTAAACAAATATATATCTCTCCTCGAAAAATTATCTTATTTAATCAGTAATCGATCACGATGGCGAGAATCACGGAGTACCAATTCAATTCCACCCCATCTAGAATGTGCCATCTATCAATTTCCTACCTGATAGTGGACTTCTCTCCGAGTGGTGGTCGCCTCGGGGACGACTGGGCGGGCATCCTCGCTCCGTTCAGTGGACGAATCTCGCCCGGCGAGAGCTCCTAAATAAAGGGATTCAAACAATAAGACAATTCGGGAAAATACTGTTCGGCCTCTGACAGAAGGAGGAATAAATGTTTTTATCTTTTATGCATAATCATGGAAAGTACAGAAATGACATGCAAATGGGCGATGATCTCACCACAATTTGGTATTTTGCCCAGAACAGCGTGAATACCGTACCTCATCGTCCCCTCCATACATTCCTCCTCTCTCCACTTCCATTCTTTCATCTTCTCCTCTATCCAATCGATATCGTTCCTCGTCGTGGTGGACAGCTTCCATACCTGGTTATTGATCCATATTTATCAAGCAAACGTCGCCACCTCATTGTTCACTTAGCGCTTCAGTCACTTTTGTCCGAAATCAGCCCCACATCATTCCAACCCCCCGGAAAAGACCAGGAGCAAGAAAAAAGAATGCGCAAATGAGATAAACTCCGTCGCGGAGGTCGTCATAACTCACCGAGACACAACTCGCCCTCCGACGGCACCGCGTGGAATCCCTGATCTCTCCCGAACAGAAAGATGTGTACGTCACGGAAGTGAATGGAGCGTCTACTGTAATAGTTATCGATTTGTTGGAAGCAGACGGAAAATTCACTTTCATCGTTTAGCGATACGGTACGGTTACCAGTATTTAATTCGCATATTATCCAGAATATCATAGGTCAAATGGGTTTCTCGCAGGTATTTTGTGCAGAAATGCCTAAATTCGCGCGCCGAAGTGCATTTTGCCTAATTTTCGATAAATTTGTCAAAAAGAGGTCAGAAATGGATGAAACGTTGAAAATTTTCGCTTGCCGACATGGTCTGGTCGCCATGCAGAAGTGCATATCTTCGCTAGCGAAAACCTATTTGACCTATGCAGAATATACATTCCCGGGTTCCCAATCGGAAGTTCCAAACCCCCCGTTCCACTACCCTACTCACCTTCTCTGCTCTATCTCATCTTCATCTTCTCTCTCCTTCTTGATGGATGAGATCGGCGGTGCGGGCGGAAAAATGAGCGGAATGATGTTGCAGTTGAAGGGATTGGAGGGACCGGGCAGGTCGGAGCTGCAATATTATCATCGAGTTATTGCATAGGTCGAAAGGGTGCGTTGCGGCAAGTCGAAAATGAGGGTTGGGTTTGTCGAAAATGGGCATGAAAATCCGAAAATGCTGGTTGGGTTTGGCGAAAATGGGCATGAAAACACGAAAATGCGGGTTGGGTATTCATTTTTTCACCAAAAATTATAAAAATGCGGGTTGGCTTCGTCGTTTTTTACGTACCTTTCGACCTATGAGTTATTGTCAGTTTACAAAAAGGTTCGAGACACGACAATTATCCTTGCTGATAACGTCACATACCGTACAACAAAAAAATAACTGTAAAGGAGAATGGAATGATTTTTAAAGTAGTCTAGTCGATTCTTTTTAAAGCAAGGTAATCCAAAGGTGGTGTGAAAATGTAACTGTTCATCACCACATTCACTACGTAATCTGCTCTCTCCACTCACCCCTCGCCCATCTCCGCATCCGCCGATGCCGCGTAGTAGTTTCTCTCGTCGTCCGCATACTTCGCCGCCATCTTGCAGGGTGAGCTGCGCGGCCGCGGCTTCGTCTTGGCCGCATTCTCCAGCGCCAGATCGCGCTGAATGCAAGTTATCGAGCAGATAATTCATAAAGTGAGACGGGTCACGCCGATGCCGCGCACTTTTCCCAAAACATTCGACTGCATTCTTACCGCCTCGTCATCGACGTCGCCATTCTCCAGTTCCAGTCGGCGCATCTTCTTGGATCGTCGCGCAGTTTTCGGCGTCGTCTCGGGCGTTATCTTGGCCAGCGTAATTCCCACGCCCGGACCTGCAAATACACTTAGTTCATTCGTGTCTCACCCATCCTACGAAGTGGATTGGATCTATCACAAACGTATTCCCGCCCCTGTGCATTCTTTAAAAATATAACACAAAAAACAATTAACGACCAGCTACGATCAAGGTGATCTACTTTGCACTCTATTACTTTAGTAATTAGAGAGAGAAAATACAACAAAAAGTTGAGCATAAATTTAAATAATTTATTATTATCTACCTATAGTTATTTTTATATTTTTTTCAAAAAAATGCAAATACTGACCATTTCCTCGCACAACCATCGGCGGCGGCGTGGCCACGTCGGAGATGACAATGTTATCGCGGAGGAAGAAGGAGGCAGAGGGGAGCTGAAGAGGGGTACGGTATGGGTTTACGGTAGCCATCAGTCAATATACCGTAAACTTAACACCCTTGAGAGAGACAGCCAGCAAGGAAAAAATGAAAAGACAGGCATGACCTACCTTACTCACTGACGTGACTACAGTAGCGCATCGGGGATCCATGGTAGGTGGCCTGCAATCGATCGATACAGGAGGGAAACCGACCGCTAAGCAGAACGGGAGCAGGGCGAAATGAGAATATCACCGTGTCTAGCTTCTCTAACTATGCAAATCAATGGATTATCTTTGAAATCGATGGAATATTCAAATTGGGGAAGATAGAAAGAGAAACTTACTCTGCAACAGCTGCTTTTTGGATGTCCGGCGATGTTCCCGACTCCAGGCGTCTCTGAAAAGTATGGTGAAAATTGTAGTCAAAATAAGTAAACAGAAAGCGGGTAAATATGTTTGGTCTTTTGCACATCATTTCAAACGCGGACACCGGAAGCGAGAGAGCATAGAACGTTAGAGGAAGCGAGAGATTGTGTGAGAGCGAGAGAGCGACCGCGACGCGCACCATCAAGCCTCCGCCCCTCGTTGCACAAAATAGAAATTCAAACACAAATGTCAGTTTTCGTAGTCTATGACATGCTGCGTTTTGTACAGGCAAGTCGGTGCCTGCCACTCCAATGTCTGACATGTGAGTAGCAACGAGTTCAGTATCCTGTTTCGGAGCTATCCAAGTGATATGTGCACGCATTTTTATACCGATCAATCAATAATTCATCAATCAATAACATCTCACCTTGAGACCTCTGGTGAGAGGAGAAGCGGGAGGTGCCTGACGCTCCTTGCCCGGACTGCTGGGCACTCTTTCCCTCTTCGTGGGTACAGTATCCTTTGGGAGTACGGTACTCTGATCTCCTCCTCGTTTATCGATTGACAACTCAGAGGATGAAGCGGAGCGAGGAATTCGCGGAGTGGGTGGACTGAAATGCACGGCATTTTACAGGGGGTGTAGGAGATAGGTAGATCAAAGGAGAGCCAGTCTCTATGGGAAGGGTATCAGCGAGAGAAGAGAGGAATTGAGAGAGAGAGAGAAAGAAAGAGAGAGAGAGAGAGAGAGAGAGAGAGAGAGAGAGAGAAAGAGACTGTGCACTGGCATTTTGCCAATCCCCTGATTCTCCACTCGATTTCGACAGAATTTACGAGAGCCGTCAAAATTGTTCCTGCCAAAACGCCATGGAAATGAGCTGCCTTCTTTTCCGTTTACCATAAATATCTACGAGTCTCACGTAACATGAGTAATCAATAAAACGGTACAGTTACAGTATACCTACCGTTTCTTTAGGCTCGATTCGGATGGACTGGGCGCGAGACGCGTACGTTGCGGGCGACCGATTGACGCTACAATAGTAACAGCAATTATAATGCCAATATGAAATGTTTGGCTGCTTAGAAAACTGTACAATACATAATTGCACCCTAATTGCTTATCATGCATATTGGAACAAATATTTGGCCCTGCTTCATTCACTTCTAATTTTAATTAATATTGCATAAATATTGTTAAATGTTATTTCCGATTCCCTCACTCACCGTCGGGAGTCTGTACTGTCTGTTCCACGCTCTGCTCTAGCACAATCGCTGCCACCGATATTACCGCACTCTCCTGGCCACCGACGGGTACCGTACTATTCCGCGTGGGCTTGGGCGGCAAGCGAGGGGCGGCTGCAACTGTTGCTATTGAATTGTTCGCAAATTAGAGTATTCAGATCCCCGCGCCAAAGTATCTCCAGCGTATCACGAAACTCGCAAGTCCTTTCTCGCTCATTACAAATACAAATACACTGGTCCGAATTACTAAAACATTCCGCTGCAGAAGCAGCAGAAGCGAGTGCTAACGAGAGAGAATCAGAGGGTAAACAAAACACAGATAGTTCATGAAGTGGAACGTAGTATTATACATTTGTAATATCTCACCTATCACTGATCTGCCCCTCTTGCTGGGCGACTCGGGTGGGCCTGCTGCAGCTGCTGCAGCCACCGTCGGTTCTGCAGCTGCAGATGCTGCACCACCAACGACCACGGATGAATAGGATCTGCAATTATTACTTCATTCTCTCCCCCTCTGGCTTCTCCACTTCATTCTCATCCCTTCCTTCGCTCCGAGTTGGTGGTCGCTCCCTATTCCACCTACCTTACCCCCACCACTCTTACCACCAAGGTTCGAGAGTCGAGACACCATCTATGGGGAAAGGCCGCAAGCGAAAAGCACCCAGCACCACTCCACCAGTCATAGTCGGTAAGGAATATAGTAGTCTACCGTAACCATCTACAGTGATGCACAGTAACCACGCTGTATTTTAGATACTCAGCCAACGGTAATGGCAGCACCTGCCGCTGATGGTGTCTTTCGATGGGAATTCAGTGGCATCGCTGCCCTCAGCTATGAAGGAAAGTGGTCGCGAGTGTGGCACAGTGGAGACGTGCAGTGGTTAGATTTACGCTTATGCATTTAACAGTGAATAGCCTAACAATGGTTTGTTGGGCAACATTCTAAAATGTACAGTAATAGTAAGTGCCAACATCCTGATCATAGCTGCCAGTTTCAAGGCGCGTGAAAATTCGTACGGAGAACTCGGTCCTCCGTAAGAGCCTTTCCATATATCTCTATTGCAACGAAGAGAAATGTGAGGATGGGGAAGAGTGGAGTGCTGATGGTTCGCACAAACTTGCTCTCATCAATCAGATACCCGGCTTGAAGAATACCTTCGCTAGTGTCAGTAACAATATTATTAATATTAATAATTGTATGGCTTCAAATAATGATTGCACATGATATTCGTATTTTAAGATCACTCATAAATACACGCAGAAGGCCACCAGCTGGGGCTACAGCGAGTTCATTGCCTGGGACACGCTAATCAATCCGGCCGCGGTTCGGACATCGGATTCACCACGCCCTTTCAAATGGATTCGTTCAGGGATTCCTGCTCAACGATAAGATCATCGTGGTAGCGACCATTCAAGTGAACAAGACCACGGGAATACGGTAACTCTATCGTAGACCGATTGGAGAATTCTATTTCTTCTTTCAAGGTCGATGCTCAAATTCAATTTTTCCACGCCGGGATTTGGTGATGACGGAATCGTATTGAAGATCGAAGGGAAGAAAGTGCATGTGGGCAAGAACGTAAGGAATTCAAACTACAAATAAATCAATAAAAAAATAATTAAGTTCCTATCCCTCCATTCGCCCGTCTTCGCAGCAATGTTTTTCGGCAATTTCGCCGAGAATGGCAAGAAAGAGATCGAGCTCAAAGATGTCTCTCACGAGGTTCGGTAAATATAGGAAATACGGAAATGCGAATCGCCCAATTCAGGACTTCATCGAGCTGTTGTATGTCATTCATCCATCCTTCCGCGACGTCACAGGTCCGAATCCTTGCTTGCAGTACCCTACTCTACCGTATACGTTACAGTATCCTCCTACAACCCGCTACTCGAGCTTGCCGATCGCTTCCAGATGAAGGTGAGATACCACTCCTGCTCTATTTATCGATTGTATTTCCCACGATTACAGTATGCTACTGACGCCGTGGAGTCATATCTCAAGAGAACCAAGAATGTTACTGTGGCTGACAAGTTGGTCGCCGCCGACAACTACAGACTCAATCTGCTCATGGTAAAGAAGCTGTTGCTCTATATGAATCACTTAGAGTGTGACCATCCACGGCACGAACTCTCCACTCTATTTCAATTATGCTGGGGGGGTACCATATGCAGTGTTTATCACATTCCCGAAATTCGGGAACCCCTCGCGCGCGAGGGGGGCTGCGAGGGAGAGTTGGAAGTGAAACTTGCACTTTTTCGATAGATTCCATTGAAAATAAAATGATGACTGATGTTCCTGCTCCCTGTACTACCGACTCCTCCGCACGCCTACTCGATGCGATGGGGTCAATTTTTCGGTGTCGGAAAATTTCGGGAACCGCGAAAATCACTGACCATAGGTCAAAAGGGTGAGTTGCGGAAAGACGAAATGGGGTTGTGTTTTTTTTTCAAAAATGGGATAAAAACCGAAAATACGGGTTGGGTTTTAATTTTTATCGCCCAAAAATCTGAAAATGCCGATTGGCTTCGTATTTTTACGTGCCTATGGGGGTACATCTTGCTCTGCGTAAATACGTCTAGTGAATCCAATTGCAGAGCCACTGTCTCGCCTCTTACTCAACTCTCGGACAAATCAAGGCTCTCATCGTGAGTCACTAATGTTGAAACCAGAATCGACACTTTCATTTCCAGGGCACACCGGAATATGCCCAGTTCACAGATGCGACCAAGGCGGCTATCTTGGACAGGACAGGCACGCTCATCGGCGACTGATACTCTCCTCCCCCCTACTAGCCAATACTACGGTAGCTCGTAAACACGATGCTACTACGGTAGCCGCCATACTCCTCGAATTTTCTACTCACAATAGCGCACCGATTTCTCACCAAACTGTGTCACCCACTAAACTAGGCCTTTGAATGGCGATAAACTATGCAGAAGTTGTTTTCTCGTTCAACATACATCCGATATTGCCAAAAATATGTTTGAAAGGTAACGTACAGTATAAATTAAAAATTGTTTTAAATTACTGTAAAATGTTGTACCTGAGTAGACCGGAGTTGATCTTGGCTGTTCTGGAGGGAGATGCGGGTCTCACTCGAATGGCAGAGGTAGAAGGAGAAGGAGCGAGAACGGGACGAGATTGACGAGGAGTCTGATGTAATATAATAATAATATATTTATTATATTATGCGAATCACCAGGAAACGTGGTGGTAAGATGCTTAGTCTAGTTTTAAAAAGTAGTTTATCAAGAGGATATTTGGATCCACTGGGAATCGAATGGGCGCTATGACGAAGTTGAAAAGGCTCAGTATCTTCGGTTTGATTTTCGTCAGAAGTCGTTATGCAATAAATATTGAGTTGAGATTAAATTCGAGGAAATAATTGGATCGAATCTCCTCTCTTCACACATTCTCTCCACCGATGAGTTGATGAGAGAGTGCATGTAATGAAGAGACCGATTCCACTTATTTACCCGAATTTCACATTATAATAAAGATTTATGGCGCTTGTGCGAAACCACTCATTCACAATTCGAAAGGTACGTAAGACATGCCGTAGTCATCCAGCATGTTAGCCTATCCCACAACTGAACAGACATTTTCGATCATAGACCAAAAACGTCGTTCACGGGACAAATCCAGGCAGCATTTTGACTTTTTTAGATGAAATTTTAAAAAAAAATCAGACATCATGTTCGCGTTTTTATCCTAAAACGTGAAAATCAGACATCATTTGGGACTTTTGGAAACATACGTTTTTTTTTGTCTCTTTTCGATATTTCTTTTCATGGACAAGTAATGATAATCACTGAAGATACTCTGGTGCAGATCAGAAGAAACCACCATAACGCTCAAGATAACTTCATATCCCACCCAAAATCGCCAGTTCGAGAATAAATATTAGAGATGAATGTCTCTACTCACTTCCGTTCCGTCTCCACTTCCTCTCAGGCAAGCAACAGAGGCTGAAGGGACGAGCGTTCGACGAGGAGGCACCGGAGGAAGAGCTACTGAAATGTGTTATTTAGATTATTACTGCTCAAGAGGAGTAATTACTGTAATCAGGACTGTTCATGAAGCAAATAGCTTTCCATAGACACGTAGGTTGAAGTTATGACTACAAATTTTTGATGCATCAATAGGTTTGCACAAAATCCTGACGTTTCTTGGATATCAATTGAAAAAAAACATTTAATTCAAGTTCATCCTAATTTCAATGCTTCCAATTCAATCACTCACCACGTTTCTTCTCCGTCTCCGCACCACTCGGGACGACTGCAGCTGCTGCAGTTGCTGCAGCTTTCGTGCTTGCTGCAGCTTTGCCGCTCTCTTCCTGCTCCTGCTGCAGCACCTCTGCAGCCGACGGCAAGCGAGTCGAGCCGGCGCTTCTGACAGAGAAAGCATTGGATTAAGAACTCGGAAAATGCGGAAGTAAAAAAAGCAACAATAAAATCGTTAGAAGGGATGCATCTTTGGAAGGGAGGCTCGACTATCCGCACACATGGTCCAGGGTTGTGGCTGGAACATCACAACCGGTTGTAGGAGGGCGAAAGGGGGCTATGTAAAAAGCGGGAGGTATTCAGCTCTGCAAGCTACACCCTAGACCATGTATGGTATCCAGATGGTTTTTGGTGGGGAGAATTTGATTTCACTTGAAATTATTCTGCTACCATGTAACGATAAATTAACTGCAGATCAACACCACGTGACATAGGTCAAATGGGTTCTCGCTAGCGAGGATAGGCACTTCTGCATGGCGCCCAGACCATGTCGGCAAACGAAAATATTGAAGGTTTCATGCACTTCTAACCACTTTTTGGACATATTTATCAAAAATTGGGCAATATGCATTTCGGAACTCTATTTTATGCATTTCTGCACGAAATACCTGCGAGAACCCCATTTGACCTATGCCACGTGAATTTATAATAACTGCATCATAATACCTCCCTCTCCTCTCACCTGCTCAATCCACCCGCACTTCTCTGCAGTCCACTACTGGTCGATGACCTCTGGAGGGTCGTCGTCGCCGTCTGCTGCTGCTGCAGCAGTTGCTTGTCGTGCTGAACCGGCTGCACGGCGGGTCGAGGCGGCAGTGACGGTCGGACGAATGATGAGGCAGCTGCAGCTGCAGAAAGAGATGATACATTGGGGATTCGACAAAAATCCAGGAGTTGCTTGGCAAACGTTTTAGAACATTTCTAAACCTTCATGGTCAGATTTCCAAACGGATCTTCCAAAAAAAATACCTTCACCAATTCCACAACACAATCAATATTACTTTGCTCTAAGGAATCCATACTACTCACCGCCTCCTTGCTGTGCGACCGTTGCAGCAGCACCAACTTCCGGCTGCAGCGGCTCAAGCTTGGTCTTTGATCTTCGGGGTGGAGGGACGGGCAGCTTGTGGGCGGGCGGTGCTGCACGTGCTGCAAAGAGTGTTATATTCGAGACCAAAAGTGCAAAATCATTGATAATTTGTATTGCAAAACTGCGCGCAAAATGCTGACATTAGAGGAGGGGGAGTAGACAAAACGGTGCGAGATATATATTGGTTGGGGGTGATAGCGCTGATATCGGCTCGTTTATTGATAACGAGAGTGAGGGATGGCAAGGGAAGAGAGTGTGTGACAGAGTGAGAGAGTAGCCAGAGAAAGAGAGTGGGTGAAATTAGCGATAAAAGAGGGCGAAATCGGGCTGCAGACACAATCATTGACAGCTAACATCAATGCGGCAAAGTTCAGTCCACTGTGGCTTTTTTCTTCTCATTCAAATAAATCAATAATATCGCACCCTGATCCACCGTAGTCTCCCTGGGAACCAGCGGCGCGACGGGAATGCACGCAGACGAGCGGACGCGCGGTATGAAACTGCAAATATTGATTATTTCGTGAATCGATAAAATCGATAATGTGCCAGAGAGCATACCAGTCAAGTGACTACGAGAGAACCAGTCTTCCTTCTCTTTCTCTCTCTGATCTAATCCCCCCTCCCCTTGACCCTAACAGTTGCCCCCTGCTCTATCACTACATGCCCTATTGATAGCGCTTGCGAACTTTGATCAACAGCTTTCTCGTTTCACAATAAATACAACTTTGCAATTCCGAACTGGCATGTCAATGTAAGCAATGCAATTATTATTGCACAAAACTGAATCTTTTCTCCTGCACCCTACATCCGGAAGGAAATGAGTCGAGACAATTCGCATATCTCAGCTTCGACGTTCGTAAATCAAGTGTCACTCATACTATACACGTTTCTTGTACCTACTTCAGCAGTGATCACAAAATTACTATGTGCTAAAGTCAGGAATGTGCCAAATAAGAAAAAAATAGAATAGTTAAATAAAAATCCCCACCTCGAGGTAGACAGCGAGAAGAATGTCGCGTTCTTTCGCAGTGGTCGATCGACCGAGTGATCCGAGACTCTCGACCCGACCAGACTCGGCTTAGATGAGACGAGTGAAGCAGAGAGCAGATGGGATGAAGATAACTGTAAAACTTACTAAATAGATTAAGTACTTTACTTATTACGCTAAAGTCAGGGAATTCACCGCTGGATATCGTCGTAGATTGTCAATACGGACGTAGACAGACGATTCGGTTGTTTGGATGGTGCTGGGGGAGGGGAGCCTCACCATTCAACCCGATATGACAACCAACAATCGATAATAGCTATAACCCGAAATCATAGAGGTATAATCGAAACTGCACGATGATCTGCACACTCAAGGCTTATGGAACGGTTCGGAACTCCCGAAAATAAAAATTCCCAAGCGTTCTGATCCGTTTCCCAAGCAAATCCTGGGAAAATTGATAGTTGGGTTCCCAAAAAAGTTCCAAAGTTCACCCCTCACGGCCTACCTGAGGTCCGAAAGTGAGTTTTCTCGCAGCGGCAGTTGATGAAGACCCTCCTCCTCCTTCGACCTCTCCCTGATCTACCAACGACGAGACGGCCTCTGACACATCTGAAATAACAAAATATTAAGTACAGGCTGAAACATGAATCCGCATCTTTCGAGTTTGCACTAGGGTTGGTAAAATCGGTCAAGCTCGGCACAAGGTTAACCGTCCCTTTTTAACGGAAAAACCCGCGAAAAGCCCGTCACCGAGCCGGTTCACCGCGGTTGAGAGTGAGTGCGCGGTCTGAGCCGCGAGCCTGAGGTTAACGGCTGGACCGCGGGCCTCCGCGGTCCAGCGGTGAACCCCCGTCTCGGCTAAAGAACTGCCCGCGTTCTCTCCTTACCAGCGAAGCCAGTGCATCAGACTATGTAGCATCCTTAGTAAAGTGGTTGTGCTATTTGCCTTTCGCCCTCGCGTCGTTGTTTCGATCCCTCGACGACGCTCCCATTTTGCTTTCTTTTATTTTGATTGCACTGTATTTTTCCGTTTTCCTTGTCTCTTCTTTAGATTTCTGTCAATCTTAGTTCAGCCTCACAGTCGAGTTCTATGGCAACGATGTTGCGTCATCTCGAGAGAGCAGCGGTTGCATTTCGCGCGTTCTTCTTCATTGGAGTAGACAATGGGCACAAAATTTTGCCAAATCACTGAGACTGAACTAAGATTGACAGACATCCAAAAAAGAGACAATGAAAACGAGTACAAATACAGATCAATCAAAATAAAAGAGAGCAAAAAGAGAGCGTCGTCGAGGGATCGAAACAACGACGCGCGGGCGAAAGGCAAATAGCACAACCACTTCACTATGGATGCTACACAGTCTGATGCACTGGCTTTGCTGATAAGGAGAGAACGCGGGCAGTTCTTTAGCCGAGACGGGGGTTAACCGCTGGACCGCGGAGGCCCGCGGTCCAGCGGTTAACGTCGGGCTCGCGGCTCGGACCACGCGCTCACTCTCGATCACGGGCCGACCACGAGCCGAGGTTCACCTTCGGCTCGCACCGATTTAACCAACCCTAGTTTGCACACTTGTTACCATGCACCAATCGGAGAAGATTGTGTGAATTAAAGAAAATTAAATAGAATATCATGGGTTCAGGAATCGAAAATGTCCACCAACTAGCCGCGAAAATATATAGCTGGAAAAGTAGTGTTAGGAATGAGTTCATTGCATGAGATGACTTGAGATTGATCCAATTGGGCAACTATTTAGCTCGATAAACCATCGACAGATCAGAAAAGCAACCGGAAATGCGAGAAAAATCAGCGCGATTTGTGGTGCGGTGGTGCATGCGAGACACAGAGAGAGGGAATGAGAGAGTGAACCACGCTCTCGACGTGGTTACTTCAATATCCCTCCTCTCTCTCACCTTTGCTCATACTCTCTTCGAACTTTCCCTTCGGCACCCTCTCACTTCCCCTCGCTGTCTGTACTCCTCTTTCTTTCTCTGCCGATCTCTCTCCAATTCCCATGCTCTATCGTTAGCATAAACAAAGAACACAATGTTCTGGTGCCTCAGAGAATGTAAGGCAAACGAGCAACGAGTGTCTTTTCCCAATTGGGAAAAGGCGCCCAAGAAGCGCTGTTCGGCGCCTTTTCCCAATTAGGGAAACACACTTTGTGGCCGCTTCCCTGACGATCCGAACATTGTGAGAAGCGACAGACACACAACATATGAACGACGGAACGGGACACACACCGACAGAGCCCGAGCCAGGAAATGATGTTGGCACAGCGCCAATTTGCTCAGTTGAAAAGTTTGCGAAATCTTTTTTTTTAATTCAACAAACAATAAATAATATTTAAAATTATGCGCACGAAAGCATTGTGGTCGCGACAAAATATACCATTCCGAGAGAAACCATTCTTACTTACTATCAGATTAAAAAGGTAATATTTCAGCGTATTTCAATGTCTTAAAAAAAACTACAACGTATTCGGGTTATCTGCGAGTAAAAAAATGTGTGGTATTTTTAGGTCAAAGCGACCATAGGTAAAAATATGTGGTAAGAGTTCAGTGGTAAGCAATTCTACATGGACCATGTCGGCAAACGTGAATGAAAGAGTTCACCGGAACAAATAGTATATTATTCACATCGGAAAGCAATATTGGATATTTATTCACAGAGTTGAACCCCGTTCAACTTTTGTGTATGTGCGTGTGTTTGTTTGTGTGGTTGTAAATGTCTTTACCTGTTGCATTGGGCAGAACCATTGTCGACTGTGTGCGTGCGAGCATCGAAGCGAATCTCTACAAAAATAAAATTTAAAAAAATCAAAAATTACATTTTAATTAAATTATTTAATTAGCTAAGTCGTGTTGACAATGGTCACGCCTTAAAATACAACTCAATAATGAGAGTCTTCCGGTTTCCCTTTTTAATGCAATATTGTTTCTTGGGGTGGGCTTTGACTGCGGAGGCGCACTGATAAGGAAACAGCTTCTCGCCTTGGGTGAGCTGGGAAACTGGCGGGGTGGCGGCGCTGGGCGCCCCTCGGGCGGAATTTGGCGCCCCGCCGACGCCGCTTTCATTGGCGACGATCGGAGGCCGTATCGGGGCTGCTCGTCTCCCATGCCGACCTGGTAGTTCATTTTAATAAGCAAATATGTAACGTATGTGAAAATTCGCTTCAAATATATCGTGTTACACATATTGTTGTAAATTTATCACTGTAAATAAAAAAGCAAAACGGTTAAAACAATAAAGAAGTCCTAATAACGCCGCGGGCTCCCAACAGCATTTATGGGAGCAATTTTGAAAGCCATTGTGTGAGAGAGCGCGCCAAAGCGAGAGGCAGGGAAACGGTAGCCGCCCTTCTTCTGGCACACAACAAGTCTCTAGCCTATGAGAGAGGGGGAGAAGTGACAGATGGCTAGTTGAGATAAGGCGCGCCCCAGCAATTAGGACGCTATGGTGGGAGAACAGATAAGAGATAAGCAATGCTGATAACTTTAAAATATCTTTGACGTGAATTTTGAATAAGGGGGCATCTGAGAAATTCGTAAGATCTCTGATTTAACCCACCCTGCTGCACCCCTTCACCCTGCCCCCAAAACAACCGAATCGTCTGAAGACGACAGACATCTGCCGACTCCACTATCGACAATCTACAAAGAACTCACACGAAACCCCTAACTCTGGCGGAATAAATAATTGTAATTGTAATTGTAAATTGTAAATTGTAAGCGTCCAGGAAAATAATAAAACATGACACCGAGTTCTATGCAAGGGGCGATCTAAAAATATTTATAGTGATAAATGCACAACAAAATGCGTAACACAATATATATTCGCATCGTTTGAATCTAATTTTCTTTAACGATACATCTTTTCTTATTAAAAATGAGCTACCAGGACCAGGGCTGGGATTTTACGTTTACGGATTTCACGGTTTTACGGATTTTACGGACCTAAACCGTAAAATAATTATTTTACGGATTCCGTAAAATAAAAATCCGTAAAATCCGTAAAACTGTTTTTGGTTATTTCACTCCAAACTTGTCAAAAAACATATTTGAAGAAAAATTTGGAGAAAAAAATATATGAACTTTTCTATTTGAATATTCTATTCAGACTACAAATGTAGTAAAAGATTGTTCTGTTCTCATCGAAGAGTAGCAAAAAAATTCGAGGTTTAAGAAATGGTTTGAATAAGAGAAAATTCGATGTATAGCTGGAAGGAACCACGCTAAGATGACATTCCCATCCATTTGGAGAACAAAATAAATTATAATTAGTTAAAAACGAGAGTTTTATTTTTTTACGGATTTTACGGAATTTACGGATTTTACATTATTCAGAATCCGTAAATTTTACGGTTTTACGGATCCGTAAAATTTTCATTTTACGCCCAGCCCTGACCAGGACGGTACCGGCGATGAACAGCCCCGATACGGCTTCCGATCGTTGCCAATGAAAAATCGGGCACCATTTTTCGGGGAATATTATTTGTTAGCCTGTCAGTAATGCAAAGGAGGTAATTTTTAACGCAACGTTTATCAATTTCTTGACAGACTGACAATGAGATGAAGGAAGATAGAGCTTACTTGACTCGAGATCGTCAGAAAGTCGAGGCTGTCAAATGAACGAGATCGGTCTCGCAGCTGCAGGAGATCGCACGCGAGCCCATCACTCTGGAAGAAATCACATTATTAATGCATAATGCAAAATATAAAAGAACTGCTGCACGGAGCTAGATTTAGTGATTAGGCGCTGCCAAGGTTCACCAGCAGCACAGGATGCTACCGATCTAAGGACTATTTTTTCCTCCCCTGCTGTCCATGGCCTGGGTGCGTGATAGGACATCAATCGAATAATTATACAAGCAAATGTGACTAGTGAAATTATTGAAATAAGTTAAAGAAATAAATTACCTGAACAACGATGATATCGTCGAGAAGCGAGCACGAGTGGCTTCGCCGACGGAAGCATCGCTGTTCCGCACTCTCCATCACAGATGAGAGCCTATTAACAAGAAAATCGATAATTTCACATTAAAACAACGAAAATATACCACAGCCGAGTAACTCGCTGCACTGGAAATATTCGGAAAACCTGGAAACACTATCATGATCGTGCACTCCTCATTTCCCGAAAGCCAAACCTGGAATTTTAGCACAAATTTTTAGGAAGAATTTTGAATTTCACGAGGTCCTACAAAGAACGTTCTGGAAGCTCTTGAAAATCAATACTTTAAAGTTCAGAATACAGTATGCACAGGTAGACCTCGTGAAATTTTTGTCGGAACGTTTTTTAAACTACCGTATTCCGTAAATATCTTTTATTTCTTTATTTTTTATTAATTTTAGTTGTATCACATGATTGTGCTCTTTTTCGCATAACTTCCGGTATCGGCACACTTTCATACCACTATAAGCGCGCATAAAACGCTCACAACTCAATTATCCGGCTATTCGCGCCTCATTCACGCGCAGAGAGCGACAACTCCCATATATCGCCCTCGTGCTTCTATCTCAAGTGAGAGAAGAGAGACCACGCCTCCCAGCAAAGTGACTGTCCCCCACTCAAGTCACCCAATCAAGCGTCCGACGCGACGAATGGACCCACTCATCGCCGACTACGGTAGCGACCCGACCGTTGTGCAGGTGATCATTATCGATTGATCACTAGCAAGTGTATAGTTGCTTCTGGCATTTCGAGTCAGTAGTACGCCTATGAGTTAGCTTTGTCATCAAAAAGTTTGATTGTGGGAATTAAAGTCAATAAATCTCAGATAATCGATATATGCCACTGGTCGACCATCGTTTTCTTCGTCCTCGCCCTTGTGCTCAACGTCGTTTTGATCTACGCCATCGCTAAGCATTCTTCCATTCATGCAGGAGGATACTACAAAGTAAATTATCGATTTATCCGTAGCAATTTATCGTTATTTAAATTATAATAATTTTGTTTTACGTTTTTAGAGAACACAGATGGTGCTCGCCGTCGGCAACATCGTCCAAGCGTTGATCATCATGTTGACACGACCGGTAAGTTATCGCTCCACGGTCCAAAAAATCTCCAGAAAGGGGTCAGAGGCGAAATCTCGCTTTGTATACTCTTTTTCACTCTAGTACCAGACCACGAGGTTTCACACTGCGTAAAATGACTCTCCCCGAGTACTCCGAACAAAGTGCAGTAATGAGTCCGAGTAAAGTTGGTATCTAGAACTGCGAAATGTCTCTACCCTGGTCACACTGCGAATTTACCTCATTCACATGGGAAATGTGCGTGCGTTTTAGCAGTGCCCATGAGCCTGCAGGTTAATCATGCTACTTCATTTCTCATCGCCCACATAGCGAACAGCAATCAACATTACTAGAGAGAGATAAACGAAATATGAATGCAAAAGCGTTGATTGATCTTCGGTATTTGGATGGTGAGAAAAGAGGAATGTAGAGGTGCATGGTTGCATCATTCCTAGGCAATCCATCTGCACGGCGGAGTCTTCATTGTCGGCGGTCATCTTCGTTTCCTTCCTCCTTCCTTCACACTCACTGTTATCTTCATTTACGCTTATGTGGCCATCTTCATTCAGGTTTCATTTTTTTCCTGAGAATTATAATGTCCAAAATTTCAAAAATTGACTTTTTTTCAATTCAGAAGACGGTTGCAATGGCCACATTGATGTTCTTCCGTCTATGGAGCATGTCACGGTAGGTCAAAACCACGTCCATTCAGCTCTTTTTTCTAATAGTCAAGTCGTTTCTTGCCACACTATTCCCACACTCTAGAAACGAGTCGGAAGCGAAGAAATATTTGAAAGCGAGACCCCCCCCCACTTACCCCTTTTCTGGAGGCTTGACAGGTCTGTGGAGTGATGTGCTGTACAACTGTAAGCAATCAGGCTCTTTTGTGAATTTTGTTTAGAAATAGAGGGAGCAAAGTGGTGGGGAGACGCGAATCACACCATTCCACAGGCAGATCAACCTTACAGAAAGAGCTTTGGAGTGAGAGAGCATGTGAAATCGAGATGGACTCTCTCACTTTAGCACACGCTACCGCCGTGATCCCTGTCTGTTGGTTTTGCATGATGTGGAATGTTTCAGTCGTCTGTCGTCCCTTCCCTCCTACTATATCCATCTCGTGCCCATTGCTGCTTTCTCCGTCGCCGTGCCCATCTGCGTGTTCCACATGGTCGAAGTTTATCCGCATGGCGATAAGCAGGCACTATGCGTCATCAGAGGTAACCGTTACTAAATTTATCGCACCGGAGCTGCCAAATTAGAGAACAATTATAATTTGAAATATTTATTGAAGGTGTCCCACAAATATTTGGTCAACTGAGTTCTTACTGTGGGGCAATGGAGCTCGAATACCCGCCTCGAAAATCGCATGTTTCAGGTTTTAGTATGAAGAAAGTTATGTGTAATAAACTGCCCTAAACGACCACAATTCTTACAGTATTTCACATTGAGCCTGCAATCTTTCGCGGTGGGAGTTGACATTTTGTGGAAAAGAAGTCAGAGAAAGGCAGAGAGATAAGGGGAAACGAGGAAGGTGCGCGAGAGCACGCTGCATTTGTGTTTCACCAACTACTGATAACAGAAATGAAACATCGAACATCGGGGAAAATAAAAGGTTTAAATCATTCGTGTTACGCCTTCTTTAAGCCTAAGGGGTTTCATGTGACTTATCTAGATTTTCCGGTCATCTTCAGAAGATTCGTGTGTTGGGAACTGTGAGGAAAGAAGCTAACCGGCACCTAAATATTACAATCAGTCTTGAATTCGAGAAAGAAATTACTCACTGGTGTAAAAAATGTCCAGCTTGTTATTGTTTTGAAGAAAAAAGATTCTGCTTTTATCTCGTGGTTGATTTACCGTCGGCTATTTGCCGGACGCACTCGGACTGAACTATTTCACAACCGCCAATCACGATAGCACACCTAATTGGCGGTATGGAGAAGTACTAAAGCACGCGGCATAATTCCCCACCGCACCTAGCACAAATCGCACAAACTTCACTCGTTTTTCCGTTCTCGAGAGGAGACTCGATTAATTCGATTCCGACAACGAATCGTAGCCAATTATCTTACACACTACATCATTGTCCTTGATTTATAATTGCAATTTGGCTTTCGCGCGAAATCGGTCTTGTGATCTCTCATTTCTCAACTGTGACGCGGAAGAAAACTATTGCGTACGTGACTTCTAAGACATAATTTGGAACGCGCCCATTTCGCAGCCGCGTAATCACTCCTTTTCACGCCGCAAGGCAAGTCACCATCTAACACTGGTTATTTGGTGTGAATTCAATTTGCGGCGATTCAGAGTTTGTCTATGGAAACAGGCCAAATCGAAGCATGCTATTAGAGGGGAATGTATACATCTCGGTCCAAGTATTCACTAACTTCGCCTGGAAACTTGTTCAGATGGTCTGTGAAAACACGCCTAACTACCCAACATTCGAATACAGGAGGGATGTACTCAATCACATAGTGATGATGCAATGAATGCACGCACGGAAATTTTCCTTCCAAGTATCTTCTATTGAATACTTGCTGCTTATTCAACTCTTCTGCGAAAACATGCCTAAAAATAACAAATTGGAGGGGGGCGGGGGACTGTCGATTTCAAATTAGAGGGAGGAACTATCGATTGCCTAGTGATGATGCAATGGTATCTTCAGATGTTCGTGGAGTGTGCACAGAAACGATCGGGCATGCGGTGAGACGGCATCTCGCACCCGATTCCGGCTTTCTCGTCTCCCCTATGCAGGTACACATCATTCCATAGTCCGATTAAGTCTCCGGAAAGAGGCCATAAGTGAAACAATCATGCTCCCACCCCTTTTTGGAGATTTATAACAATCTTAAAATATACGTTTGTGCCACATGATTCCGGTTTTCTTTCTCGCTAAAGAAAATGCGTAGCATTGTATGTCTACGTCATTCAATAATAGCTACTTTCTGACTGAATGTGTAAACGCTAACTGGAACTGTGCGGGGTGGATATTGACTGCAGATGCAGAGTGGAATTGATTTACCGTAATACTACCTTAATCCCTTGTTACTGCAGATTCTGCAGACAGAACAATAAGTCCATTTCTCAATCGAGACACATAGAGCGAACAGTATGGCAAATGTAGACAACAAAAGAAATGACTCGCAATTGTGCACAGAACTACCACTACCTTGACAATCCAATTCAGTTGGAAGACTGGCACAATTATGCCCTCACCATCTCACTCATCCTCATGCTCTTCATTATGCTGGCGTCACTCATCTTCGTCCTAGCTGGATCCGTTTGGATTATGAAACAGGTACTTAGTGCCTCCAGAAAGGGGTCGGTGAGAGATAGTGTATGAAATAGAGGAATTTTAAAAATTTCACACGCTCCATGTATTTCCCCTCCCAGTTACGGGTTTCGTGTCATGAGCATAATGGCCTTTTGTACCATAGGGATCATCGGCAGTTTGGACACAGTTTAAATGTCTAAAAGTAACCTAAACTCCATTTTACACAGGCAGGCGAATCGAACGACATCAAATTGCACCATCAACTCGCGCGCGCACTCATCTTCCAGGTTCGGTAATCATCGATCATTTACCGTATTCGCCTACCGTAATCTCCAGAAAGGAGTCCGCAGAGAGACGTGTGAACAAGAGAGATCATTTGCTCTCTGCCTACGCCTTTCTGGAGGGCGTTGGTCGTGCTTTGGAATGATACCGTAGTCCCTTACCGTAATCCCTACAGTACCCCCTTGAAGATCCTCGTGCCCGCAGCCTTCATGCAGATGCCTATGGCAGTCGGTCTCATCGGTTCTCTTCTGGGCGGCAAAATGGACCTCCTCTTCATGTGTATGCCCATCATCAATTCACTGTCAGTTTTCGAATCATGAAGTTTTCACGCAAAAAAATGAACCTTTCAAAATTCAACCTCTTCTTCACACTGTACAAATGCACCAATTTCGAACTGCCTAGTCTTTCCTGATTGGGATCATTCATCTCCCCTTGGGAGAGTGCCAGCACACCCTCGCTCCTCTCCTCTCGGTATACATCTCTTTCTCGAACCCTGTAAAATTTCGTGCTTTGAACGCACTCATTTCGCACTGCCCATACTCTCCTGATTGAGAACCCGAGAACAAATTAGTCCATTACCGCCGACGTGCGGATAGTTGGATTCAAGCTACAGCCAAAGATCTCCTTCTTTCAGAATCCTATTCACCAAAAGGGCAAAAAATGATTCACATCTGCAAGTGTTCTGTAAATTGTCATTACAGGTACACCTGCCTCGATCCACTGGTGATCATAATCAACGTGAAGTCTTATCGGCGAGGACTCGCAGGTGCGTTTTTGATATCACCTATTTATCGTTCACGCAATAGAAATGGCAAAGAAGAAAAGACAGGAAACAAGGCACAATTAGAGCACAGAGCAAGAGCAGAATATGAAATGTGCGACCATGATCTCTTCATTTCGTAAATTCTCTTCTCTGGTAGGTGGTTCAGAGAGAGAGAGAGAGAGAGAGAGAGAGAGAGAGAGAGAGAGAGAGAGAGAGAGCAGATTATACGAGAGTAGAGCAATCATGCATACTGATCCCAAATTATCCTAGCACCGTGTCACACCCCCTCGACGCGTATCTCACATCCTTCCACAACCCGCTCGAACCTCCATTAAAAGGTACGAGCGAGAGAGTGTGTGAAAGTAAGAGAGTCCTTCTCACTTTTACACAATCTCTAGCGCATGACCCCTTACTGGAAGTTGGCCGGGTAGTGGAATGATGATATTTCCTGGATTTTCTCGTTATTTTTCTCCTAATTATGACATGGTAGATAGTTAGCCCCAGTAATATTCCATATTGCCTCACGAATCAAATTTCGTTGTGACAAATTATTGACTTTTTTCAGGAGTTCTTCACATTCCTCTCCCTCGCAGTTCATCTGCAGTTGCGCCAACGCACGAAACTTTCCGAAGAATGAGTGAAAAACACGATGAACACCATCAAAATCCGTCGCAAGATCACACTGTGACAAAGTTCAATCATTAACCATTTACTATCCCTGAGTAGTTTGCTTTGAGTTCCCGTTCTCTTTTACCTCATCTATTATCGCCCTCTCGCTCAAGATATCGCAACCCCTATTCCCTACCTTTTCCTATTGTGATTTGCTCAATTAGCCTTCTTCGTTAAGGTCGACGTTTTGAATTCGAGTGTCATACTGAATACCAATTTACTATTTATTGTACATACTGTATATACCTAATTTCAAATCTCAGATGATATCTGCATGCAAGCACAACTTTGATGTCAAAGGAAGCACAGTTTCTCGAAAATTTTATAATGTGATCGGATATTATGAAGTATATATTCTGATTTTGTTTAAAGTCATTGTCGAAAGTCTGTTCTACCTAACTATATCATTTTCAAATACAATGCCCTTATGATATGCCCTACAGTATTTATCAATCGTTGCTTCCACTAATTGTGGTTTATCAGCATGCAAACACAACAACAATTACATAGGAACAAAAGAATGTAAAATAAAAAAGAAAGATCTTACAAGATCTAGGCTTTACAAAGCTTCTAAAAAATTGCACAAGAAAGACAAAGATAACAACACCGCTTCTAAAAATAAACTAGGCTCTTAGCTAGACGATTATAAATTATGAAATATCTACTTTTAATTACTCTGTAATTACTCCTGCAGGTTCAGTTCCTGGCCTACAGTAACCTAGTCTCCCTGACCTACAGTCTCCTCCTGGTCTCCCTGAGTTACCGTATCCTCCATCTTCTCCTCCTCCACTTCATCATGCTCGTCTTCCTCGTCGGAGGTCTCTTCTCTTTTCCTCCTTTTCGACTTCTTCTGACCCGCTGGGATGTTGCGTGCACGGCGCTTCTGAACAATAATCGATAAATAATTGTACAATCGATATATGTTTAGAGTGCAATACAGTAGGCTGATATATTGTACCCTCTCGTAACCAAAAGTCAATAAATGCCCACTGACAGACGGGAATTTCGCGCCCTCCTCCTTGCTTAGTACCGTGCCCGTGCACGTGCTGCCGCCTTTCTGAAAGAAAATACAAATCAATAAAATAAAGCATTGACACACTCTGTCAATCCTCTACCGTAAAAGTCCAATCATGTACGATGTACGATGAAAATGCTTAAGTAAGATGGGCATGGGCGATGGTCCCACCACGAATTCAATCTCCATGCACCAATAGATATACCGTATACCTTATTCGCAGCCATAAGATGCAGCATGAGGCCGGTGACGGTAGTGAACGCCTCCTTGCAGCCGATGCAGCCGAAGAAGCGGCCCTTGTCCTAAACGAATAATCATCGTTCTACCGTAATAACTGTTTCACACTACCGTAATCACCATTTCATCAACTGTAACAACATCGTTACAATTGAAAACAATCATTGCTACTATGGCACACAAACCTTGTGGATACGATCGAGATGCGACGACAGACTACCGTACGACACGAAGTGTAGCTGGAAAATGAACGATCGTATGTCTACCGCAGATAAGCGTCAAGTAACTCAGTTGACGATTCGCAATCGATGTACCGTACCTGACAAATGGGACAATCGGCCGGTTTGTCCAGTCCGACGCCAGACATTGTGTAGACAGCCGATGGAGGTGTCTCGCCAGGGTTCTCAAATTAGTAAAATTACATATTTCGAAAGAATAATAACGGGGATATCGATACGGCAATGCAACTCGAGCATGGGCAAAATATGCATTCAATGATCTTTTTTTCCATTGTTCTCATCACAGAACGGTGAATTGACGGTTGTTGTCTATTGCATGGATCTTGCGCATGGTTGATATTTCCTGGTCATGTACAACTAAGAAGCATTCTACCTCACGCTCATAATATTGATAGAGGTTTGTTCTCACAGGGAAATAAGTCTACGACTGTAGACTTCTCGGCTAGCGAGCGACGACTTCATAAGTCTACTCGCTTCGATTAGAGGCAGGGGAGCGGCACTTTCTAGACTTTAAAGTCGTCGCTCAGTAGCCAAGACTTCTGAAGTCGTAGACTTATTTCCCTCTGAGTTGAGAACCGCTCAGTGTTGCGAGCTACCCAGTTAGTTAATGTGCATTCAAACGTCTAGCCGGTTGAACAATTCTTTCTATGGATTCGTAGACACCCCACAGGCAATCTCTCTGTCTGTCGCTGGGTGGACCTCATTAGTAATGCAATCTCGCTCACCTTCTTCTTGCTCTTTCTCTTCCTTTTCTTCTTCTCCTCTCCCTCAATTGGCGGCTCGAAATCGGGGTCGTTGTCGTATCGCTGAAATAGACCGAATATGCATTCATGCCCGCACTAGAGCAGCGAGAATGGATCCCCGCTCCGCGCTGTTTTTGGCCCTTTCTAGCGCAGAGTGCGGTGTTGGGTTGTAAATGCCTCTCTCTCTCTCGCAGGGTGCGCAAAAAAGGGAAAGTTCTTCTAGCGCTCCTTGAGCGCTCTTTCCCGGGAAATGAATAGAACTAGTTATTTATTTATTTCTTTTTCATTAAAATTCTTTTCCTACTCTTATATATTTTGAATTATTTATTTCTTTCTCCATTTTTTACATGATTTTAGATGGAAATGTTGAAAAAAGTCACAAAATGGGCGAAAATTACAAATATGCTCATCTGAAAGATCTCGTCGCGCTGATTCCAATTATATCCTTCTCAGAACATAGCGTTGTGATTTCGTTGAGAAAAGCGGTTGGGAGCGCGATGGGAGCGCGTTTAGCGCTCCCATCGCGCTCTCTTGGCAGATTGCCAAAAAGGGCGCGGGAGCGCGCTCTCTAGCGCTCCCCGCACTTTGGCTGTAAACAAGCGGGAGCGGGGATCCATTTTCGCTACTCTAGCCCGCACTAATTGTTTCTTTTGGAACAGATTTCAACAGAAAAAAAGTTACCTCAAATAAACGGCGATAACGGAAATCCGTAGTTCAATTCTCATCCTATGCTCTCTTAACGTCAACACCTGTTCACGTGCAATGATTTACAGAAAGAGAAACACGTTTTCCCCGGGATCCAGGCCAAAGCTGTCAATGTTCGTGCATAGGTCAAATAGGGTTTTCGAAGATATCTCGTGCAGAAATGCCTAGAATCGCGTGCCGAAGTGCATATTGCCCAATTCTCGATAAATTTGACAAAAAAAGTGGTCAGAAGTACTTGCAACACTCAAAATTTTCGTTTGCCGACATGGTCTGGTCGCCATGCAGAAGTGCCTTCATAGATGGGCAGCTAAAATCCAACTTTTTTGCAGGGGGTCGTCCATTCACCATATGGCCCTGCAGGCGGTCGTCATATGACACCCTTTTTGAGGTGTTTACCAGTAAAAAAGCGATTTTTTTGGGATTTTGCTTGCAGGAGGTAGACATACCCCCGGCAGGGGGTAGTCAAGGTACCCTGCGCCCACCTATGAGTGCCTTTCTTCGCTAGCGAAAACCTATTTGACCTATGTGTTCGTGTGATAATATACAGTTTTTAGAGTAATGGTCTGACCCTCTCAATTCTGTATGTTCTCTCGCGCTGTCTGATCGATGAGAGAGCATGTCGAATGAGGACAGTGTGAACATTACTCAGTTTTTTTACAACTAACCGTCGTCTTGGGCGGCTTCCCTTCACATTGTCCTTCCTCCTCCCCTTCTTCGTCATCATCTTCCACATCCAATCCCCACGACCGAAGGAGCTCGTCATTAGACGATGATTTCTTGCCGCTATCCGGCACTTGCTAAAATGTTCATGAACTAACAGCATAAAAAACAAACACAAAACATGATTTTGGAAAAAAAAGGTAGAATCCTTGTAACCTTCAACAGAAAATAAAGAGTAAGCTATCGTAACTCCCTACAGGAAGCTGCCAAAATGCACTATATTTAGCTACTGTAGGTCACCATAGTAAGCTATCGTAATGTGCTACAGTAAGCTATCGTAATACACTTGTACCGTACCGTCTCCTCCGGGGGGACGTCCAGCCCCGCTTCCGGAACCACCTCATCTTCCACAGCGCTCTGCTCATTGGGCGGCGGACTCGGAGCAAAGTCGAGGTCCTGAACAGAAATCGATAATTGGGGATTATACAGTATGTGAATTGTCGCTCACAATGGGCAGGTCGCTCTCCTTAACGTGCACGGTAACACTGTTGGTCACCGTCTCCTCGGAACTATCGATTGGCTCCTGCTTTATCTCTGCCTGCAAATGCCATGATCGCCCGCTACCGTATTCCTATGGAGCTCAAGACACGGAGTTCTGGGCCAAATGCCAAATTTGAATTCCTAATGGGACCGTCGCAAATTTGAAAGTGCTCACCTTGTGTACCGTACTCTCGGGTTTAGGGTCGGGTTGTTTCTTCGGGAGATCGATTCTGCAGGGGATGATCTGTCTGACAGTGTGATTAACAGCGAGCTGATCAGGGAGTCGACGCAGTTGCATGCTCGCCTTCAATGGCGCCTGCAAGATTCACATTTCAGCCATACCATGTAAACTGAGAGTTCGCCAATGTGCAATCCACCCGTCGCATTCGCTGGAACCGTACTCTAATAAAAGACTAAACATTGAACGGCATTGGGGATTGATTACTTCAAAATTAGCCAGCACGAATCCCGTATCACCCGTACCATATATACATTACACGGTAATGTTGGTTAAATTCCAGCCACTTTAACCGTCTAATTTCTACCATGCAGGAATCCCGTTTCAGACATACCAGGCAAATTCTAGAGTACACCCATTTTCAATAAACACGTGGGTATGGTAATGCACTCTAATAAAAGAATAAACATCACACGACATTGAGGTATTAATTCCAGAATCTTACACTGCAACATTCGCCTCCACGAATCACGCTTCAACATTGCAATGTAAATTATAGAGTTCGCCAATTTTCAATCCCATCCTGGCTGTCATTGTACTCTAACAAAATAATACACATTACAAGGACTTTTTTAGGGCTTTTTTTAAAGACTAAATATTTCGAGGCAAGTACTGAAGGAATCCGGTGCTAAGACCAGAGCACCGTAATCTGATCAGTTCTCAATCACTACAGTTACCGTACCCTGGCAGCCTCTAATCTTCTCATCTCGTCGACGGACGCCCGTCTCCTCGCCGCCATCTGCATTGGCAGCAGCTGCGGCTGCTGCTCGTTGAGGGAAATGAACATGCGCTGACGCTGCTGCAAAATACATCAAAGGAGTCATATATAAATACTAACATAATAATAATAATACGTTTAAAAAGTATAATCCTCTCAACTATCGACTACATGTTGCCAGTTAGTGTTATAATCGTGTGAAATTATACGGGTAGCAAACACATGCATATATCTACCGCACCCTCCACCCTACCGTACCCTTGAACGTGCAATCTGTTCATATTCCGGTGGGTGGCGCAGTCGGAGATGGCCGACCATCTGATTCGTGTTTCCGTCGGCGTATCTATGCGAGTGGGCGCCGCAGAGTCGGCAGACGGGCGCGTGCGGATCGGAAGGAGATTCGTCGAAGAAACGCCAGATGGACGAACGCTTCTCTCGTGTACCAGCCAACAACTGAATCGGGTGTACACGTGCAGTGCTCATAAGAAAAGGGACAATGCAAGTGACGAATTAATGCTGCATTCTGTTTGTAGTCCATGTGGGCATGTGTGTAAAGATGAATGGGGAACAGACCCGAAAAAAATATTCAAGCGAATTAGAAACTTTGAGGGACTTTGAGTTAGGAACTGGGTTAGTCGCTTTGAAATATTCTTAATATCATTAAACATTTGTAAGGCCGCCAACTCACGGGCACGGAGAGCGCTCGTCTCCTCACTACGGGCTGCTGCTGCAGCTCCGGGTGCTGCAATTGCTGGTCGTGGTCCTTGAAGAGATGACGAGCGGCCGGCGGATTGGCTGCAGGCGCTGAAGTTGCTGCACAAACCGGTGGAACGACCGGGTGCTGCTGCAAGAACAGAATAACTCGTAATAAATCTACATTTCCCATATAATTTTCTTTATCTTTTCATTCCATAGATGTTGATGGACCGATGTAGTGTATGGTAAAAAAGATAATGATCGCACGACTTTGACTAATAGGGAGTTGCAAGACTTGAAGCAATCGGGGACATTTCGCTTGAGTTTGAAATCCCCAGAAATACACACTTCAGAAGTGTGGTATCGCCCACCTGCTGCAGCTGTCGCGCCGGCTGCATGGTCTTGCTGCAGCCTGGCTGCTCGTCCTCATGACTCCCGCTTCCACCTGCCGGCAGTAGCTCCTGTAGGGCCGCAATCTGAGAGTCAAAAAATCAATTGAGAAAAAACACGCACTCTGTTCTTCTCCCGTTTTCATTACATGAATAGTTCACGTTTAACTCCGCATAACGCGAATACAATTCAATGAAATTCCCACTATTATTTCACGGCGTTCTAAGCAGAATCCAAAAACTGATGTCGTGGTGAGACCATCTTCCATTTAAAACTATTTTTCGCACTCTCTAACTGTATTATACAGGCTCGCCAGAATGCCGAGATGTTCTATCCCCACTGTGACCTACCTGTGTTTCCAATTGATTGATCCTCTCCAGTTGCTGCTGCACACTCGGGTCGCGAGCGCGCAGTTGATGCAGCAGCTGCAGCAAATTCGCATTTAGCAAGACTTTATTAGCACGGGAATAATTCCGTGCATGGAAAAGGATTGACTTCAATCATTGGGGGAAAGCGTGGTCACTTATGATTTTCTTCCAGTGAGGGGAAAATTGGGATTCCAGTAGGAGAAAAATGCAACCACATGCGGGAGGGTGAAGTAAATAGTTTACTGAATACTGCGCAAGCGAAATATGACACCTATTGAAACCACTGACCCGGGCGGAATAAATTATTGTAACAGAAACCCTAACTCACCGTCTGATTGTAGCAGGTGAGTCGATGGATCTCCTCTTGTAGAGTGCGAATCTAAAAAAAACAATCAAAATTAATGTTTTCTTTCCTCAGGACGGCCATATACCTATTACATATATAAAATGATACGATCACACCAACAAGTCAAATGACGGACTTCCGTTGTTTACCACACAGGCACGTACGCGACCCTCTCACTTTAGCCCGCTCTCTCGCTTTGGTAAACACAGGAAGTACCATTTTGACTTTTTGTGTGTTCGTATCATTTTATAAATGTAATAGGGTAGGGAAACCAGAAATTCAAAATGGAGGGGTCATGCTTACGTAGTTATTCCTCCCTGCATCCGATGCCTGCACGCGTTTGAGGCCATTGATCTGGAAAAAAAGCAGAGTACGGTAGGCATCATAGTTGATTACCGTACCTGGATAGACCGTGATACTAACCGTGCTAGGATAATGAATAGTCAATACTGTAGCAGGATACTGTACCTGGAGGGCAGACTGTCTCTGTAGTGTGAGATGGCGCGATCTGGCGGCTTCTGCCTGTGCTCTCACTACACGCAGCTGAAAGAGAAGGAGTGTTGACCGAACCCCGCTCTTGAGGCCCTCCTCAGCAGAAGTATGACTAAATTGCGCCAAGAGCGACACAGACCTACCTCCGGCTATTTTGACCATAATTCCCTAGCAGTACACATCGAATTAACGGTTGATGATGTAAACAAAAAAATCGACAAGGAGCTGGTATCATTCAAGCTCCTATCGATCAAATTACGTCATTTTCGCCCACTCCCAAAGATCCGAGACTTCAAAAGCACGATCGATAGTGCACCGTATACCGTACCTCTGCCTCCGTCTTCTCATTAGCCTCGACTGCTATTCGCAGTGCATTGCGGGCCGCTGCGAGATCTCTTAGAAGGAAGGGGGTTCGATCGACCACCGGCACAACGCCCACGCCAGCTGACGTCTGAAATGCGCAGAATATCGTGTCCATACCTTTGCGATATGGCCAGCTGACAAAAAACTTACTTCAAAACGTACGTGTAACCGACTCAATTTTGGCAAATATTTCTACTTGTCCCTTCTATTTATACGGGGTTACAGGGAAAAAAGATGAAAAAAGAACGAGTAGTCGTAATTTTGTGAGGAAAATCGACAAAAATCTACGGGTCCCGCACCAATTATGACAGCCCACTGGATCGGCACTCAGATCACGATTCGTGTCGCCCCCCAGAAATCAAGTCACGGTTTCGAACAGAGAATGTAGTGCATTTTAATGCGTACAATATTCCCACAGTTCCCTATTTTTTTCCGATTTCGAAACAAGTCAATTGTGATTTCGCAACCATGACCCCCCCCCGTGCGCGAAGGTGTTCCCGAATTTAGGAAACGTAGGGAAACACTGAATATTCGGTGAAGGAACCTGCACTCGCGAGATGTCGTGTTCATTTGACGATAGTTATTAGGACACAGTACTTTATTCCATAGCAGGGCAGTCAAACGAACCATTCTCGCCATGACCTCTTCCATCGTCGCTGAGAGAACCTTGGCGAACTCGGCCAGTGTGAGTAGTTTAGGGCACTCCGTTGTCATCTTAATGCATCCTTATATTATTGTTGTTATTATTATTATTATTATTATTATTAATTAACGCCCAGTAGGTTTTCTGCTATCAATAATATATACATCGAACTGACTAAGAACGAAAACAGGTCTGTAAAGCATACAAATAAGTGAAACATTTACATGTATGCAAATGTACGAGCAAAATTTGCGTACCTGAGACACGTGGACGGGAATGGCTGCCACTCTGCCAAGCATTGCCAGCTGTTTCTACAATTTGATCAGATTATCGATTGATTGATAGATCGCCAATATAATTGCGTCCACTGGGAGGAAGTGATAATACAAGCAGTGGTTGTGGGGTATAGCTACTTCAAGTAGAAGACAAAAACGCAGTAAGAAAGCAGCGCCACTTTAGCTCCGCAGAGCTACTTTCTACATGACTTCTGTCTTCCAGTTGAAATAGACGTAAGGCTAGACGAAAGGCTAGACGAAATAGACGTAAATGTAAGGCTCGCTCTATGTGTAATCTAATGTTGCGATCTTTTCACACAAATTCCCCAGATATTCTCATAAAAGCCTATAATATTTACATACGCCCGCTCCTTGAGTCGAGTACAGTAATTTGGAACCCTACCGCTATCGGTCTAGTTAATCGTTTAGAGAATGTTCAGCGAGAATTCACTAGAAGAGTTCTCAAGCGAAGTCGCCAACCTCCTCTGCCATACCTTGACCGCCGAAAATTATGTAATATAGAGACTCTAGAATATCGCAGGGCTTTACGTGATATGCAGTTTGTTTATGATTCTATTCATGGGCACGCACTGCTGGACACCACTAACCTATACTCACTAGCTCCCTTAGCACGTTCTCTCCGGTTCGCTCATGGCTTGCGCATTTCGATTCCTTGCAGGCTACCAGTCTCAATTTCCACTTGTGCAAGTCGATCCATAACGCTCTGGAATAACCTCCCCTCCCACCTAGTAACCGCCCCCAAAACCCCCTTCTCAGTAGGGCTCCGAAAAAACCCCAAATTAGTTACGACCACTTCACGAATCCGTAAGTTGTGATTGTGACACGAAAACTGCCTGATTCTCCACACAAAACAGCTCAATCCTGAGCCGAAGAATCCATCATCACGTCAAGATAACCGTCCTCACCCTCATTCCCGATGGAGAATAAAGTATTAAGTATTAAGTATTAAGTATAGATGTGTCTACCACACGAACACTGAGCACAACGAGAAGAAAACACAGTTACCTCTGCGGGCTCGTTCTCAAAAATGGACTGCAATGCTGCGGTCATAGTGACCAGCGCACCGGTCGATTGACAGTTGTACAGTTGAGCGCATCGATTCATCTGGAAGCAAGCATATAATAGGAAATCTCTGGAATGAAATCGATAAGAATCCTCTTGCTATTACATACACTATCTTGCACCAGGCCCCTATCAGCGGGCTTGAAAAGATGTGAAAGAAATCAAATTGAGGAAAAAGAACGGCAAATTGTTCAGCTGACCCCATTCAGTCCGCTGCGCAAGTGGACGGCTCGCTGGTGGTTTATCGTTACAATCGAGGCCATTGGCCTGAAATAGGATGCTAATATTATATTTGAAGCATGTTAATTTCGAGAAAACAGCATCGAAAACAGTGACAAAAAGAAGTCAATTTGACAGCGATAACACGAAAGCGTACTGCGCGCATTTTCGGAACGAAATATAGCTACAGTATGTTAAAGTATGTTGAACAGATAATTTTAATATTTTTAGTGCTACTTTATCCATTATTTGCATTCTTCCATTTTATTTCTTCCCTCTTCCCCCCCTTTTTCATTCATTATCTCCTTCCTCAGTCGTATCGAGTAGTCGACAGCTCCAAAAATGGGCAAAGTGGTAACTATTTATCCCGCATCTGTAGAATTGTATCATCGATCTTCCAGAAGGAAACGTCATCCTCGCTTTCTGATAAGGATAAAGAACCGGAGAAAGATAAACCGAAGAAAACCAAGAAGAAGGGCAGCTCGAAGCCGAAGAGGGTTGCATCCAAGGTATACTGTAGAATTTATTTTCTTGAGTACTGTATACACCACGGTGTATGGTAACATCGATTGTATTGATTAGCACTGCATTAGACTACCGTAATTGATAACAATCGGTAATTATTTTCAGGAGGGAAAAGGATCTAAAGAGCCGAAGGCAGGATCGATTGTGAGAGATTACTGTAACATATTTCGGATATATAAGTACATTATACTCAATTTAAGCTGGACATTTCAGGAAGGTGAAAAATCTCCAGCGAAGCCTGTTAAACATCGTACTAAGAAAACAGTTACTACTGAGGTAATTGATCTTAGTAATTCGATCTTTTTTCTATTGACTCCCAGCAAGAAGTTCTGCCGGCCTATATGGACCTCGACTACTGGCATGGAAATCTTCCCAATGAAGATACGGCGAATTTGGTTAAGGTGGGCGGAGCTTAGGAAAAAGGGCGGAGTTTTTACTGTAACTACAGGAGGAAGGACAGTATCTGCTGCGGAAAGATTTAGTAGTACTAACAGCTCCTGACAGTATTTTACTCTCGGTTCGAACGGGTCACAAGGTTTGTAAGCCGACGAGAAACGGCTGAAACTTGTATCGAATCCAGGTTGTCAACGCTATCATCAAAGAGGTCCCCACTGGTTTCCGAATCTGCGATCGAGAGTTTCACAATGTGACTGCTCTCGTGGACTACTATCAGGTATACTGTATTTAGCTCAAAGTAGTACTGTAAGTCAATCAACCGTGATTTCAGATTCGCAAGATTCCCATCAACATCTCTGACGATATGGAAGTTACACTGGGAAATCCTGTAAGAAGAAAAGCATGGGAATTGAGACACAAGATGATTACGATTCAGAAGGTAAATATTGATTGACTCCGCCCACATTGAGCCACACCCACTCATGATGACTCCGCCCGCTGAAACCATTAATTCAGGAACTCGGCAGTGGATCGTACGGGGTCGTCTATCTGGCTCAGCTGACCTACCCGAGACAGAAGCCGATTACTGTAAGGAAATGGAATACGGTAGATTGGTGTAAATGATTGATTGCTGTAGGTCGCGGCCAAGATGTTGACGGAGATTGACAATGATGCTTCCCTCGCACTGTGGAAGGAGGCCAGAGTCATGCAGGTATACTGTAGTTATGATTACGGTATATCTCCAATTCTATCGTATCAGGAGTACGATCACCCCAACATTACCAAGTTCTACGGAGTGTGCAACGACAACATGGTCGGTTTAGCTGTGGGATATCAATTGATATCTTAATTGTTCAGCCGTATTACCTGGTCATGGAGTTCATCAAGGGAGGATCAGTTGACTCCTATCTCCAAGCGAATCCCGGCCTCATTGTCTACAAGAGGTGATCAGGGGGATATGGCAACAAAGGGGGTACAGTAATGATCACGAATACACATATCAGGACGAAAATCGCCTCGGAGGCTGCATCGGGCCTTGAGTATCTCCATTCGAAGGGGTGTATTCACAGAGATATTGCCGCCAGAAATCTACTCATCGACAAGGTGGCCAAGGTAAAAGTGGCAAAAGTTTGCGACCACGGTAGGGATCGAACCTACAATCTTCTGCTCCGTAGGCAGACGCGTTATCCATTGCGCCACGCGGCCATGGTTGGTTTGGACCAACGGTCACTATAGGTATCTGACTTCGGCCTCACTCGCAAGACTCGCAACTACAAGATCGATCCGGATAAGCCAATGAATCTCCGTTGGATCGCCCCCGATGTCTTCGAGAGTTCGGTGGTCAACAAGGTATACGGTAGATACATTACCCCTTCAATCTACCGTATTCAGGCAACTGACGTCTATGCCTTTGGTATTACGCTCTTTGAACTCTTCGTCGTACCGTATGATATACCGTATTCCCATTGGACAGCTGATGAGGTATCGAGGAATGGTTTTATTTCAGAAAACCATTGTGAAATACAGGTGAACAAAAACGTCGTTGAGAATGGTTTCCGACTGGCCCCTCCAAGAGAAATGCCCAAGGAAATTGGAGGACTCATGAAGGCACGCTACTTGCCGTATCCCTCGTATACGGTATGATCTACCGTATTCCTTCAGGAGTGCATCTTGGAGGCCCATATCCGTCCCAATTTCAAAATGATCAATATATTCCTTAATGCCCAACTGAAGAAGATGGAAAGGGAAGGAATGGATACCGAGGGAAAGGTGGGATTACTGTAAGATAATTAATCAAACTGCAATATTTTTAGAAGAAGTTCAAGCTGTGGTAGGTCTGGATCTAATGAAGATGCCAACTCGAGACCCGACACAACTATCAATCGTATAAAGAGGCATCAAATGCATCTTTCTGTATTTACAATACACAATATTTATCCCAAGTTCACATTCAATTAACAAAGTATCACATGGAATGGCTTTTCTGATATAATAGCTAGCTGGGTACAGTAAGTGGCACGCAACCTGTATACTTACGATATTAAATCGAATAATTCTATTCACGAATTACAAATGCTATTCGCGAATAGGATTAACCGATCTGACCACACTAATATCTACCGTAATCTACATCGTGATCTGCTTGTGATGGTGCTCAAAGTGATCACCCATGAAGGTGGCGACAAAGTAGTACGAGTGGTCGTATCCTGCCTGCATGCGCACTTCCACTGTGGCCGCACCGTGCGACTTGAGCGTCTCTGGCTGCAAGAGTGTTACGGTAGATTGAAAACGACAACTGACTGACTCTTTGTTATTAATCGATGAATCCGCGCTGATTCACTTCCGGACAAGGAATTCCGTTTTATTGGAGTGATTCTCTCGTTTATCTCACTGTGCGAATCTAGCCGTCACTCAATTACTCACACAGAAAAAAAACACTAATTACATGTCAAAATCCAGGGTTATAAACACTAATGTTAGAGAGCGTGCGAAAACAAGAGAGTCGCTCTCTCGTTTTAGCACACTCTCTCATTATTAGTGTTTAAAACCCTGGATTTCCCCTGGATCTGGATTTTGACATAGCCAAACTCTAACTTTCTAGTGTTATTTCTTTGTGCGTTGAACGGGGTACCTGGTCCGGAAAAGTAAATGAGTGCCATGAATAGTACCCACTAGACTTTGAAAGGTAACGATAAATAACAAAACAACTAGTTCGTAAGAGATTGGCGGAATTTTCATTTTCTCCGTTTATTCTCCGCATAACCGGTTTCGCGGGTAGTTGTTTATTTCACCCGGCAACTAGTTGCGCAAGCGGGATTTTGGAAGAATGAACCTGGAGTTCATCAATCGGTACTAAATTTCTCAGAAGATGCTTCATTACATAACATCGTGGCTCTCATATAGTTGGTAGTTCACACCACGCTCGAGCTTTTTCGGTTTCCCTATCGCTGATTACGGTAGTTTGGACTATCGATAACTGACTTTTTGGACTATCGATAACTGAATATTTCCCACTTCAGGGAGGGGCAACCACAAGAAACAGTATTTCGGGCGCAAATTGGTTTTCTCGTTGTGCCCGATTCTTGAAAGATCGGATTTTTTTAATAAAATAAGCTGACGATAGTCCTACCTACCGTAATCGTCGAATGCGGAAATCGGAATAACTCGAGCTTAGGATGAGCGATAGGGCGCCTGCTAGTGAGAAAGAGCAATTGGGAAACCCTACAGAACAGACAGACAGATCTGTCGCCTATCAGATTGTTCAAGATACTTTTGATAACGTTACTGCCGGTCGACTTCAGCCTGAAACAGAAAAAAATATACAAATTGGAGATAGCAGATGTGAGCTTTGAAATATGTGCATATTATCAACAGCAAAAATTAAATATAAACATATTAAAATCTAACCGCCCAAATTTCAATCCGCATTGGTAATCTTGGAATTGGCGTATGTAGGCGATAAGAACTTCCGATTTAGCTTCAACTTAGGCAACCCACCAACTCTGGGCGCCGGCATGGTGAGAAATGAGGGAGGAATAATAACAATCTCCTTTTCTTTCTTGATTATCATAAATCAATTCACAAAGATCACTATGCTAAACAACTACTCGCGGAATTCTTAGCAACTACCCGCGTAATTCGCAACTACCCGCCAACCGTTCCGTTTATAGAAAATGAGACGGAATAAACGGGTAGTTGTTCCGCCTTTCAAAGTCTAGTACCCACCTTGAGTTGTCCCATCTTGAGGAAGTTGTCCTCGTCTCCTTGATCTACCAGAATCGATCGAGCCGGTCCAGTGTAATCAGCAAGCAGCAGAGAACCATCGAACTGAATATAAAAGATGGGTTTCATAAAAAATGGTTATCATCAGAACCAGAGGAGAATGCCCAATTAACTTTAAACTTCCAACATCAAGGGATAAGTAAACATGTAGAAGCTATCCACCAACAAGACACATACAGCTGTACCACTATCTGAGGCCGTCCTCCCATCGGCCGCGTGGCGCAATGGATAACGCGTCTGCCTACGGAGCAGAAGATTGTAGGTTCGATCCCTACCGTGGTCGCAACACTTTTGCCTCTTTGATATGCCATATACCATTTTCTGGCTTGATACGAGTTTGCTGTATTAATTTCGTCAGTTCTCGTTTGCCACTCGTACCGTACCTTCTTCCACTCCTCGACGTTGTATCCCAGATATTCTCCGAAGATGCCCTTTCCCCATGCGCACTCAACGGGATTCGAGATGGGCGCGAAGGCGGAAATGGATCGGAATAGATCGGGACGAGTCAGTCCCATTGTGAGCGCGCCGTGGCCTGAGAATAGGAATTACTGTAGGATCATGCTTCCGTGGTATGGGAATCAGGACTACTGTAAGAAAAAGAATTATGTGGACTGCTAATCAGGATCCTGTATGAGAGCTACTGTAACAGTCATCGAGGCAAATACATCAAACAATGTAAGGATATCCGTTCGTTGATCGATACGTCCCTCCTACCGTATCCTCCCCCCACCTTACCTCCCATCGAGTGTCCGGTGATGCCAAGTCTCGTGGCGTCAAACGCGGGCACTACAGTAGCCACAGTCGCCAACAGCTCCGAGTCGATGTATATGCAATCGATATATTGACTACCGTAACCACCATTTACCGTCATATTGCTTTTCGCAGCGAGACCCCTGCACTCACGATCGCATCTTGTAGTGGTTGGACCAGGGATCGCGCGTCGCGTCAATGTAGAAGCCCGCGCCCTTCAAATAATAATAAATATGCCGTACCCTCTAAACAATCGATCGAATCGAACTACCGTACCTGTCCCAGATCGTATTTGTCCGCATCCGCTACGTCCGTTCCTCGGGGCGAGGTGTCAGGATGAATGAAGATCATCCTAAAGCGAAAATTTAACTCATCGATCAATATTCGTGAAATACCGTACATTATAACTGCGCAATCCATACCTTAGCTTGCTCGCAAACTGCTGCGCGCCACCCTTCTCCATCACGTTGGCATGCGTGCAGGTGAGTCCTGCAACGATTCACGAGAGTACGGTAATAAAGACTGATCGATATTACCGTACCCGAGAGATACAGTAGTCCGGGCAGCTTTTCTCCTTCCGTGTGATCGGGCACGTATACACCGAACGTCATATCGCACGCGACCGTTGAGCTGAGATAGCATAATCATCAATAGGAAATAATGTTTCGTAACCTTCCATTGATTCAAATTTTAAGCAAACTGAAAAGGTTTTCCCAAGTTTGAATAATTATTTAACGACATGGTTGCAAATGTTGGATGCAATCGAGAGAAAAAAAACCTTACCTCTTGTGCTTGAAAACGTACTGCGTTCCATTGAAGCAGCGCACGGCAGATACTTGTTCCGCCATTCTACATTTGTATTTATATTTATAGATTAACTTTAAATAATCTATAGAATTATATTTAAACATCACGCATTCTAAATTCGTAAATCTGAATCAGGTACTGTTACGCGATCGAGCATGTCGCTTGGACTTCATCAACGCATCGTATTTCGCTTCAAGCTATTTATCGATTATTGTCTACTAAAAGTGTAACAACGAGTATCGCACTACACAGAACGTCGAGAATGAGGTCACATCGTTGAGGTCGATCGATAAAACCGATCGGAATAAATCGATAAACATGACAGAGGAAAAATGAACTATTGCAAAGTGGTCTGAGCGCACTATGAACTATATTTACAGGAGCAAATTTTCATGAGGTGCGAATGGTAGAATGATATCGAGTTGGAGATACGGCAAAAAACTGGTCATTAGTGGGACCTATTTACTAGACAAGTAGGAAGGCGATTACAGAAACGCCCAGACTACAATTGGTATACTGTTTGGGATTGACAATACGGTATCTATGAATGTAAAATAAGTACTACTCGAGTTAAACAATATTTTGTATCGAAAAATTATTATAATGACATTTGTATCCGATATTGTACAGAGAATAGCAGCGCTCCTAATTCATCAAAAGGCAACCGAAACGAATAGAAATGAGATTCAGGAGACAGAAAAAGGTAAGGCTACAATATCACCGAGAGAAGAAGTACCAAATAAAGCAGGGACGAAAGACCAACTACAACAAATAATGTAGTACAAGTTAGCCCTACTGAATACTATAGAAAACACTTTTTTTCAGAAAATCTACAATGGCTATTATTGCAATTATTTACTACTATTCAATGCTAGTCGACGATCAATAATCATCGATCGACACTGCTAACTCACACCGTAATCATCGTGGAACGTGAAAACATAACAACTTGATCATTACGACTAACATCCTCTAACAAGAGGTTAACGATATCTCACAGGGAAATGCGTAGGGAATCCAAACTAGACTCTAGTTCCGGTGCAACTCCAACAATCTCGCGAGGAACGGGCTCAGCTCCGGATGAGTATGATGATGATTATGGGAAGTGGGAACGGCAGAAGACACAGCCGACATCGAAATAGAAAGACCTGAAAAAACCATCATTCCGAAAATACCACAGATTCGCTGTAACAGCGTATAAAACAAGTACATTTGACTATGATTAGGAGGAAATTCGGATGGTATGTACGAAATGAGATCGATTTTTTTCCATAGTATTGGGTTTGTCAATTTGGATCATTCTTATAAATCTCACTCAACACGGAAAATCTCTTTCTTAATTCACAATCCTCAATAAATACCCCACTCGCTACCGTAGCCCAAACTAGTTACCGTACCTGGCGCAGGCGCACCGTCGCCTCCTGAAGTGCTGCTCGTCGCGGGCAGACTTGTGGACGACGTCATCGAGGAGGAGGTGGTGGCTGACGATGACGTCACCGTCGACGATGAAGTGTACGAGGAGCAGATGGAGCTGTTCGCGGGAGAATAGGCACCTGACAATATGTATTACTTCATTCTTAGGTAAGCTTTAAAAACATTAGTCGTGCCAAAAAAATCTATTAAAAACAACAAAATTGGTTCCTGCTGCAAAAAGGAATATTCTGGAACAAACATCACAATTACTACTACTACTAGATGGTGACAATAGAGTGGTTGTATATAAAACAGTACATGGTTACCTGGACAGGAAGTGAGTGCTAACGCGAGCAGATGGCACAGCAGCGCGCACTGCTCCGGCGCAGTATCGTACGCCTTAAATATGTCACAGATTGCAATAGACCATTACAAATATACCATTACAACTTAAATTAATGCATAACCTAAACATTTTGTAAAATGCATCACTACAAATAGTCTTTCTCGTTAATCGATAATTCGAAATAACTACAGTATACCTCGACGAGTACGGTCTGCTGAGTGCTGTCTCTCACTCGCTCGAAGAGATCGAAGATACGCGTCGCCGTCCCCGCTCCCGATGAATCCTGACGGCAATGCAATCAATATTACTTACCATACGTCAAATGGGGTTTTCGCAAGTTCGCAATTAGCGTAGGGCGGGGGGATGTAGACAGAGGCCTTCATGTGTCTGTACTGCACTCTCTCGCTACGTTAATCCGGTTTACATGCAAAGTGCAGAAGTGCCTATCTTCGCACGCGAAGACCTATTTGACCCATGTTACTTACTATTTCGTAATAAGGGTGTGCTCGTGTGTACTTTGATGTAAACTTTATTTTACTCAGTACTCGTGGGGTATAGCTACTTCTAGCGGAAGGCATAGCTACTTCATGTAGAAGACAGAAATCAGCTAGCTATATCACGAGTATTCTGAGAGATCGCATGAAATAGCCATACCATTTGACAGAAAATTCATCGTGGTCGGATTTCTTTGCTGCTATGATCATAACATCACCACAACACCCTAACTATTTTGCAATATTGTTGGGAGCCGTAAACTCACTCATTCCTAATTGCCGGTTCTCAGAAATTTAAAAATTCAAAAATTAATAACTTTCTTACAACTTAACGAAAAAGGTCATTCAAAAAAGAGAAATGACCGCCGAAACGAGACGGACAAAATATATGTTGAGTGTGAATGTATATTACAAAGTCCTTGAGACAAAAATCACGAAAAACTGATTTTCCGAATCAATAATGATCTACACCGAAAAATTTTCACAAATGTGCACCTTTTTTGACAACGGAATCGAATTCGCCATTCAATTTTACCCCTAGTCTCTCAATATAACGAAAATCGAAAAAGGTTTCTCTTCAAACTGATTGAATATTCGTGTGTACATGATTTCCCCACTTTACCGCGTCACACATCCGGTTCAAGAGGCCGCAATTGCATCTGTTCCCGCTGAAATGTTAATGGTGGATGTTCTTGTGGATACTGATAATTATCATAAGGTTATTTGGGCCAAAACCGGCTTTTACGGAAAAGCCGGCTTTAAACCCGGCTCCGGGCTATCTCGGCTGAAAAAGGTGCTAGAATGTTGGGGTTGGGCTTAAAATGTGTGCTATAATTTTCGAAACAAGTTCACCGTTGAATATATAATGATCGGAAGACGAGATTAGGTCGAAAAAGTTGAAAACCACGCAAAAATTAAAATTTTAAAAATTACTTTTTTTGTTGAAACGGTATATTATATTGTGGAATTTGTGAAACGGTATGTCCCCTTCGCCACATTTTATGAAGAAATTTGGAGTATACGAGTTATTATACAAATAAAAAAAATTCATCGCTCAAGGATATTCGATAACTATTATTCTGCACAAGCAAATGTGACGCTTACGATAAAGAATATTTAAAATTGCGTGAATCACTTCAAAGAAATATTCATCATTCACAAATTCCATAATATAAATAAATTTTCTGGGTTCTCCTCCTAAAAAAATCCCGAGTTGATTTGCTCAGCTTCGTATTTTGGTAGTACGGTATGTTATTGTATCCGGGAGTAAGGTAGATGAAGTGCGGTATGCCCCACATATTTTGCCTGCTCGGGTTCTACCTCCTAAAAGAATCCCGAGCCGATTTGACCATTTTCGTATTTTGGTTTTACGGTAGGTTACGGTACTGTAATGTAGCCTGGGGTACTGTAGATGAGCTGCGGTGCGTCGCAAACAATTTGCGTACTCGAGAGTTATCTTCTAAAAAAATACCGAGCTGATAGGGACACTTTTGCAAATCCGTGTTACGGTAGGGTGACTGTAGCCGAGAGTACGGTAGGATGATTACGGTATCACCCTCAGGCAATGAAACTCGAGGTCGACCTCATGCAACATACCAGGGGTCTGTATTGTCAATTTCGTATTTCCGGGTTTACGGTAGCATGGGATACGGTAGTCTGGTGTCGTTGCGGGAATTTTTAAAATTTTAATTTTTTGCGTGGTTTTCAACTTTTTCGACCTAATCTCGTCTTCCGATCATTATATATTCAACGGTGAACTTGTTTCGAAAATTATAGCACACATTTTAAGCCCAACCCCAACATTCTAGCACCTTTTTCAGCCGAGATAGCCCGGAGCCGGGTTTAAAGCCGACTTTTCCGTAAAAGCCGGTTTTGGCCCAAATAACCTTATGATAATTATCAGTATCCACAAGAACATCCACCATTAACATTTCAGCGGGAACAGATGCAATTGCGGCCGCTTGAACCAGATGTGTGACGCGGTAAAGTAGGGAAATCATGTACACACGAATATTCAATCGATCTGTTTGAAGAGAAACCTTTTTCGATTTTCGTTATATTGAGAGACTAGGGGTAAAATTTAATGGCGAATCCGATTCCGTTGTCAAAAAAGGTGCACATTTGTGAAAAATTTTCAGTGTAGATCATTATTGATTCGGAAAATCAGTTTTTCGTGATTTTTGTCTCAAGGACTTTGTAATACACATTCACACTCAACATATATTTTGTCCGTCTCGTTTCGGCGGTCATTTCTCTTTTTTTGAATGACCTTTTCGTTAAGTTGTAAGAAAGTTATTAATTTTTGAATTTTTAAATTTCTGAGAACCGGCAATTAGGAATGAGTGAGTTTACGGCTCCCAACAATATTGCAAAATAGTTAGGGTGCTGTGGTGATGTTATGATCATAGCAGCAAAGAAATCCGACCACGATGAATTTTCTGTCAAACGGCAGCTGCCATCTCTTAGAATATCTGTGATATAGTATAGCTCTACAGCGCTGATTTCTCGCCACTTTCTAGCTGATTTCCAGCTTAATTCTGTCTTTTAGCTGAAGTAGCATAGCCCCACGAGCACTGAGTAGCTCATATCCTACTGTATATCCTGATACCCTCATAAGACAGCCGCAATCTCTGCCCCTCTCACTCACCCTACAGAAGTTGGCCATGGCAGCAGCATTTGCAGCAGTCTGCAGCGCTCGCGCCAGTTGCGGTCCCTCGGTGGACGGAAGCGCGCCGATGATGAGGGGATTGGCGAAACGGAGCACGAACGCCGCACTGCACAAATGAGAGACACATAACAAAATATCTTGGAAATAGTCAATAACAATAATACCACAGATACTACTACTAAGAATAATATTGAAAAAATGATTCCTTACGACAAAACGTCACATAGTTCGGTCATCTGTGTTTAGTCAATCCTAAACACACCCGAAGATTTTACATCGGAGAATTTCGCACTTATCGAACTCACGAGATGGCTCTCCGCACTACATGCTCCCTTCCTCCACCTCGATTTGCAGCATCAGCAGCCGGCAAATGGGCTGCGACGGTAGCCGAAACGCACGCAAGCACGAGGGAGACGGAGGGAAGCGCCGCCACGTCGGACAGGAGCGACACTAGCCAATCCTCCGTCAGAACTGAAAGAAATCGATAAATGAATATCGATTAGAGGAAAAATGTACTGTATTGCCAGAATGATTACAACATACTGTACTCGCATGATTACACATGTTGTTAAAATTTTAAAAACATCGAGGAATTCATTCAAATCAGCCGGTGTACCCCTTACTCGCAATCGATAACTATCCGACTACCGTACCCTTCGGTCGCTCCTCGTTCAATCTCGCCTCCAACAGCGTCTTCCCGCTCATCCTCAGTGCCGCCGTGATGAGACACGACGCGAACGAGTCTTGCCTGAAATACGGAAAATCGATATACAGACAGTATTCAATACCATAGTTCTTTTCACCCCATCTTCACATCACTGTGTCCCAAACCTCCATACGGGGTTAATGGGAGCGAGAATGAATAAAAATAGGATCGCCCTCTCACATTCCCACACTCTCTCGTCCCTCCTGACTCCTTTCTGGAGGCTACCATAATAATAATAATATATTTATCGAGTTATGTACTAATCAATAATAAGTGCAGTGATATTATGCTAAAAGAAACTACTGCAAACACGAAATACGATGTCGCATAGAGCGACAAAGCGCTTTACAGGAATAGTGAAGAGTCAATCGATTTAATATACTTTGATACAAACGGCAATACCGTAGCATGTTCTCTCCACTCGTCTCCTCGATACTCTTTCCCAGTGTGTTCTCAATGAGCGCGCGCAGAGAGTGCGGCCACACCAGCGAGACCAGCACCGAACATAGCAGGTTTCGCTGAAAACAAAATACATGACTAAATATTATGTAACCTTCTTATTGTTAGGGGAAAAGGATAATATGATTTAAAGATAAATCAATGCATAATATCAGGTTTTCCCTGTGCAAGACACATAATAGAGCACATTGAACAGACAGTTATGCTAACGGCTGCCTTTTTACGCGGTATAGTACCGTACCCCCACCGTACCTGCGGTGTGTGCAACCGTCCGCTCGCCCACTCAACCACCGGCAGCACCTCCGTCATGAGGCAATCGATGAGCGGAGTGTAGGCGTCGCGCTGTAGAGAAGAGGATAAAACAATCAAACACAGAATTGTTGTCGACCACGCTATTGATTGTGCGCTCCCTCGCCCATTGATAAAACCGCACCTCACAACCCAGTCTTAATTTCACTTGTTTACCATGTAACCCAACACTTGACAGTGATGGTCTCCTCACTTTGTTCACTTTCTTTTACAAAAAGGAAGAAAAAACGATGCACAGAAATTTAATAGAACACAATCCTTCCCATAGCTACGGAGCATTCGATCGGGCTCGAATTCCACAGAGCTCTAGGTAGGTCACAGACCATCTCCACAGTTCAAATAGCTTTCTCCACCCCCTCCAAAAACCACATGGTGAGAGTTGTGTACGTTGCGTTACGGAATCATTTTATCTGTGGCAATCTCTCTCACATCACCCTCCCCCATTCTCACGGTGAGAACGACGACCCTCTGTCGTGTGGTCGTCACTGCAAACGGCATCGCCGGCGTGGTGCTGCTCGTTTTCTGCAACAAATATTGTAATAAAATAAATCAATTTGTATCTATTTCTAATAGCTATTTCTAAAAGTAATACAGAGTTACATTGGCATAACAGCTAAAGAAAGGTATCACTGTTTCGCTCCCTTAGCGCCACATTTCTAAGACAAATGAGCTTTTCTTTGTCACAAAACAACAACGAATGAATGAATGCATGCAGATAATAATGCTCAATATGCTCACCCTCTCCACTGCGGTAGCCGCGCCACTTGCTGTAGCTGCAGCCGATGCAGCTGATGATGTCATAGCTGATGCTGCAGCTGCTGCTGATGCACTCAGCGACGCCGCCATTCCACCCATGATCGAGGAGACAGCAGTCGGACGAGACTTGCCTAGACATGATGCAATCAGGTGGTGCTATATTCGGTCTCTACTCAATATCAGAATCATGTGATATCTGAGAAATCAGATATTTAATATTAAAATATTAATAGTATTACAAATAATGACATTATTATTTAATCACCATAAATAAAATTACCTGCGGCATGCAGCGTTAGCTGGATGCTGCACGACCATGACGTCACCCTGAATGTGGTTGATTGAATATATTCAATTAAGGAATCATTGCCACAGCTCAAGTCGGAAAGGTAATCAAGTTGCCCAACACCAAACTGCCAGTGTCTGAGCATCAAGCGGTTGATTGAATGCACATGCTTTGTGAGTCACAATATTACTCGAAATACGGGTGGTGTGGAAGAGCAGAGATCACGTATCGCTATCCCCGCTCAGCTAGAATAGAAGATCACGTTGTGCAACACCAAACCACCAGTGTTTCTAGTAATCTCGTGGCAGAAGTTCTCATTTTACCGGCTCCCCCTTTCATGATATACCGTATCCCTTACTCACACGATAAGAAAGTGCGCGTCGAAGACAACACTGCTCGCGGTGGCGGGCGTTTGTCCCACGGTGGTGGCCACATTCACTCCATTGAGTGCGATGCCCACTCGATACGGCGTCTCCGCCTTCAGAATGTCGCCTCTGCAATTAATTATTACCGCTTTAAATTGTTCATATGATCTCTCCTCTTATCATTGGTTTTTATCTCATTGCACCATTCGCTCTCCGTTTCACCAATATTACGCCAAAATTATTTTGGCCACATTTAACAAACTTTAGATTGTATTTGCAACTGCGTTTTTTTCTGGGTACACAAACACAATATTTATCACTACTTCTTCCACTCTACAGTAATACTATTTGTCTACCGTAAACTACCATAACCTCCCCCCCCCCTACTCACTTGTACTTGTCGACATGGACACTCAGCAGACTCATCTCCATCCGTTCGCTGCTTGCGCCCGCGTAGAAACTCATGGACGAGGAGGAACACGCGCCGTCCACCCGTCGCTGTACTGTGTAGCGTCTGCAAGAATATGTGAAACAGTGTGTGGGCATCATAAGATTAGGAATGCTAGGGAAGGAAGGGATGATCAAGGAAGAATTAAAATAGTGTGCGCTTATACATGAGTTGTAATTCATATCCGCGTGTAGGGTGTACAAGAGCAAAATTGTAATTTATTTGTAGCATTTTAGTTTTGCTTTCTCATTTTTAATAAAAAAAGAGAAAAATGTTTAATATTTCGAAATACTTACCTCAACAGATGGAACCACGTGTAGTAGAAGTGGAGCGGTTCAAAGGAGATAAATATGCCCGACTCATTCTGAATTCGAAGAAATATTTGCATATTGTAAAATGACGACGATGACATGCTGCTAAAGAAGATGTCAATTTACCTGCAGCGGCGATAGGAATACGGTAGCCTCGCGACCGAATATCGATTCGTGCAGGCACACCAACTCGGTGTGGTGCAGTATTAGCGTGTGACGGTCGGCACGAGGCTGCAATACGAAACATTCGAATTTTGAAATTTAAAAAAAATACCATCAATATTTTAGCTGCATACAGCGGCATTGTTGCAATCATAAATTCAAGAAATCAATAATGTACTCCTACCGTAATCCCTATCCTTCTATAATAAAACCAGTCATCAATAATACAGCTCCTTACCGTATCCCCTATCCGCAGCATCGCCGTGCCGATGTGCTCGTACAGCGTGACAGCGCACCGTCGCCACTCTTTGTCCTCTCGGGCTGAAATAAATAATACTTATTTTAGAAAGCAATAAGCACATGCACAACGGTCACAAATAATTTATGCGACCTAATGCTACAGTATCTCCAATTACCGTATCTACAATTCAAAAAGAGACAGTAAGAAAGGCTAGAACAAGGAAGTGTTGGCTCACATTTGTACTGGGCGTTGACAGTGGCGACGATGACTCGATCGGCCACACGATCTTCCTGTGAAATACATATTATTTTTCAAAAATTAAAAAAAGAAAGTGTTTAATATTTAGAAGGCAAGAATGAATAGCAAGAATAACTCCCATCTGACTAGCTTGCGATAAACTTTTAAACTGATTATGTTCACTTTTCCGGCCTGTTTAATGTTTCAAAGGAGCGTTATATTTTGTTGGATGTACCTCCTGCCCCTCTCCACCATTCGTCTCCTCCACACTCGAATTGGTCGTCGTCGTCGCTCCACTGCTGGTGGAGGGCGAGGAGCAATCGGTCGAGCAACTGAAACAGACACACACAACTCACTCAATTACAATTCAAATTGTACCTCTAGTACCGACATCCATTCTAGCATAAACACAATTGTCAGCCAATTACTCGTCAACAGGATTCCCTCGTTGGAAATATATAGCATTTCTTAGTTCTTTTTTAAAATTTATTTCTAAAATTCAAACTTGCCGTTCTCCCAGTCGCACTCTTCAAATTCTAGGCCAATAAATAATAACGATATCATTATCACGACAGAAAATATCCATTAGTCTATTACAGTATTTTTAAGATTGTATGGGAATCTATTATACGTTCGTGAGAAAATGTCATTGCAGCTCTAGTACCGAAAGTCATTTTTTTACTGGTGGTTGAAACACGGAAATACCATGCGTCCAAAGACGGTCTAAAGTATACTCCTCATACTCACAACTCCTTCCCATCTCCATCTCTTGGCGGGGGCGGCGCGAGTACGGCGTGTGTCAGGCAAGCCTCGGCCTGCATCGGACGGATACTGTATCTGCAAGAATCAATCGATCGATAAAACCGCAAGTAATATCCCTGTTTTCGATTGGCCTTATCAGTTGTCAGCGATATTCCGCTAGAAAGAAACGCTACTTCAGCCTTTCAGGACTACTTTCTAGCTGAATTAGCTGTGCCTCCGCCTGAAGTAGCCATGCCCTACGAGCACAGAGTTCTTACCTGTGCACAATATGCGAGATGGATGCAAACACTCGTCCACTCAGTCGCCAGCCACTGCAGCCAGAGGAAGGAGAGGAGGAGGAGGGAAGAGATGCTGCAAGGGATGAATGGAGGAGATAAAAGGGAGACTACTCCTTTTACATACTATAACAGTCTCTCCATGGGCCACACATAGGGCGTATGCATTTTAAACGTTACCCATTCCGATTTGCCTCAATTGCAACCAGAAGTCAAAAATAATCTCGTTAACGATGACTCATTTCACGGCAAATTTATCCAAAATTGGGTTAAAATCAAGTCGACACGCAATTTCGTTTAATGTCTTCACGAAATAGCTGCGAGAACCCCCCGTTATACCTATGATTGCAGCAAACTCTCTCATACCTGTGCCTGCACAACTCGATTTCGCGTCCGCGCCGCTACTGCTGAGTAGGTTGTTGTTATTGTTGCGGGCGGCGGTTGGCGACACGCCTGCAATTCCCGGCAGTTTCTAGCTTCAGCCATACTTTAAGTTTTTGAAAAGGTGTTTGCTCAGCTCAAATGTAGTTTCATGTCGAAATAATCGATATCATATTATGGATTACCGTACCTTTGACCTCCTCGACGAGGAATTTGTCGATCTTCTCTCCGGTGTGAACGAGCAGGGCGAAGGCACCCGTGGTCTGACGTGAGCGACGGAGCAGGAATGAGCCCCGACCACCTCAAAATAAAACCATTTCGCGATGGTACTCCGATAGATGTGCGATCAAAATGTTGTGTCGGGCTGCAGCATAAAACATCAGGCACTCAAAATAGTTATAAATTCATACTGAGAAAGCTCGTATAATCACGTCAACAACCTAGCTAAAACGCTTATACGACAAGATGCATGTAGCAATTCACCGTGACCGCGGTTAGGCCGACTAGAATTAAATTTTCAACCTAAAAATCGAGTGTAATTAGGCAAAAATAGGAAGATATGCATGCGTGAACAACACTCCGCGAAATGCACACTTTTCGCATCCCGTTCCGTTCTTCTTTTCCCTACCTAGACTATAACCGTCGAATTCATTAATCCAAAACGCGAAATCCGCATTAGCTTCTTCTAAGCGCTATGCTTGTGGGGATTCCTAACTCATCACGCAGAGTGTGTGCACACTATAATACATTGATCTTCGATATTCCATCCCCCGGTAATTCGCGCTGAGAGCACTGATGAACCGGATCAAAACAGTCATTAAACATTTGGACGCGGCCGGAAGCGATAACTTTCCGACATCATCCCAAACATCTGGGCTAGTCTATGGTCAAGATGGCGGCACTAAATCCCTCCTCCCTTCTCTCTTGTTTTCTCTGTACTCTCTCCTCCTCACACGCTCTCTCCGCCACCCGCTCTTCGCATTCCCCGTGCTCTCTCGCTTCCGGCGTCCTCGAGGGACCGATTTTGTTCGGCGGGAGCGAGTGAGTCTTCCGGCCTTTCCTGTTTTCTCCCCCCTCATCATTCTTTACTGGATTCAAACGGCAATCAGGGCAAAGAGATCATGTGGAAACGAGAGGATCCGAGTGCAATATAGAAACAACAACACGTTTTCGCTCACAACTTGTTTTCCGGGAATGGTAAAAAGAAAGGAACTGCGCAACACAACTAGGGAGACTTTGTTTCGGTGTTTTTTTATATTGAAAAATTAACAAAAACAGAAATATGAAGAATACCATGACTCCATCTGAGTAATTTATGCAACAAAAAATGTTTGGCGATTCAATGCATCATTCGTCCACAGTAGAGACAAATGGCAGCTCTGTGGAACATTAATTGCATTATAACTGTTTGAAAAACGATTACAGTGCACAACATCCATTTCCCGAATAAATGGAAGTGCTAACTACACGGTTCACCACTACCACCTCACAATATGGAAACAACACCACTCACCGTCGGCCAGCAGCTGCACCACCTCATCCTGGTCGTCGCTGGCACAATCGTGGAAGTACGGCAGCGCATCGGGCGCCGCGTCCATGTCACTCTGGAAAGTACACCAATGCACCAGCACAACGATCACCACTGATACGGTAGCACGACAAATTAAATTTACAAAAACATAGGTACAACTATTGGAACAACAATATAATATGGTTTGTAGGGGTTCAGGTACAGTATCCACAAACACAAATCACTACAATATACCGCCGTATTGAGGTGTATAACCGACCACACAGAATGGCCCACTTTCGCTATCGCATACCGTGAAATAGGAATGTGGAATGCTTTATGTATCTTGTGAGCAAGACACAGAGGGAGATCACAAAACCAAGTGGGGGCGGCGCTAAGGGAGGTTCTTGCTTCGCGATACTGCACTTTCAAGTAAGCCCTATTAACATATCGCGAGAGTACAGAACAGACACATGAAGACTTCCACTTGCATGTTCCGCACAACTCAAATGGTCAAAATGCGAGAATTTGGCATGAGAGACGGTGGCATAGTTTAAATGGGGTTCAAAAATGCTTAATTTTTGCATATTACCATATTTTCGCTTAAATTTCTCGAAACAGGTGCTAGAAGTGCTTATAATAAAAAACTTCCTTTCTCATCGCACATTCTCTCTTATCAACACCTTGCCCGATGATATTTTCTCCCTTTCCTCTCCCTTGTTCTTAAAATCGCTATCTCCTTATCTTTCTATTGAATATCTCTTGTGATCCTAGTGATCTTCCTCTCTCGTTGAATTGTCCATTTCGGTTCCGAGCTACCGGCTAGTGTGTACTCGCGCACTTATTGTTGCGATAAAGATATATAATCTCTAGCGAGAGCCTATTTGACCTATGGGCGGGGATTTGTTGTTGCTCTCACCAGAATGGACGTTTGTGTGAGGTCGAAGAAGGCGATCGACTGCGAGGGGAGATGCTTGGCGAGCAGCCAACGATCGTCGATTCGACCCATTTCAGATAGGAGGTCACCACGACGCACGCTGCAATTATTATTACAATAATTTAATTTTAAAGTAGAAAAAACCCTTACAAATGTTGATTGGTATAATTATAAAACTTGCGAGAATATTTTTAAGCTTGATGATTTTTTCTCTCATGAAGCTTCTCACGCTGCAACATTTAACAGTTATCATTTATAGCCCACCATTTTCACCCAAAAAAACGCCCAAAAAATAGACAGATATTACTAATTTGTTTGAATGCATGCAAATATCTTTATAGAACAATAAAAAATAGTCATGTATTCTCTGAGACTAAAAAGAGATGCGTAAAGATCAAAATATCAAACGAATTTTCATTCCACTGTCGCATTTACAGCCGTCTTCAACATAAAAAAAATTTGACTCAAGCTAAATTCAACGACTGATTGTGAGCGTCGTAAGTGATTTTTTCTACAAAATCATATAATAAATAAAAATACTTACTTGAACATGGGTTGTCCGGGCACTTGCGCCATGTCAGCTAGCGCGATGTGAGTGGCCTCGAGCTTCTCACGCTGCAACATTTAACAGTTATCATTTATAGCCCACCATTTTCACCCAAAAAAACGCCCAAAAAATAGACAGATATTACTAATTTGTTTGAATGCATGCAAATATCTTTATAGAACAATAAAAAATAGTCATGTATTCTCTGAGACTAAAAAGAGATGCGTAAAGATCAAAATATCAAACGAATTTTCATTCCACTGTCGCATTTACAGCCGACTCTCCCACTATATTTACGACAAGTGACGACTCAGCGACCGGAAAGAAAGACCATCGATACAGTGAGTATACGTGATAAAGCGAGTCATCCCCTTGTTTCGATGTTCTCAGCTGGGTGACCTACCGTATACTACTCTAGTTAGTTGTGCTTCGATACAGTACATACATCTTTGTCCCATTTTTGTGAATTCTATAAACTTGTCAGATCTCAGTTGACTAATTTCATTCTGTAGAGTATTACGGGCGTGTCAGAAAACAGCATTCAGCATTTTTTTACTGGAAATCCGTGTCTTAAAATGTATGATAAATACAGTCAACCTGTTACCGTACCTTGTGCGAGTTGATGATCTTGACTCGATTGCGGGAGAACTCTCGCATGGTGAGATGGTGCACGACAAGGTCGGGGAGTGAATTGAAGCGATTTCCCTCGAGGAAGAACAAACGACCGAGTTGCTTGATTCTAGCAATGGATATTTATGAGACTTGATGTATATTTAATATTATTTATATCGCTATTACTCGACCCCCATTTGTTCCAAACCCCGAAATAGCATCAGCGGTAATTCACAAACAGTGCAGTCGCTCTACCAGGGGTGATAGCATCATTTTCAATGATGCGCCAGTTGGAGTAAGCCGATTTACGAGTTTCCTTTTGATTTCATCATAGTTTATTCATTACTTGCGGTATCTGCACGTCACCCAACGCATGCATGTAGTATGAATGTTGATCAGAGAACATGCATTTTCAAAATAACTCTATTTCTCACCAGTTAACAAGTCAGAAAGTCAACAAAACTGGAAAATGTATGATTTGAGAAAGAAAACTCACGGCAAGTGATGGCTCAATCCGTCGGAATCGATGTAGGACAGGTACAAATCCACAGGGCTCCGACCTCTCCAGATGAGGAACGTGCCTTTTCGAGTGGTTCGAAGCTCCTGCAACACAGCTCATAATATTTCAATTAAAAATAGCGAGGGAAACATCGAATTCGGAAAAGAAGAAAGGAAACGCTTAATGAATGATGAGTGGCCAACACAAGACTTCAAACTTCCAGAAAGGAGACAGCAAATGAGAAAATGAAAAAGGTCTAAAAGGTAGTTTTGGACTAATAAATCGCATAAGGTAGCCCACAACATGGTTTTCAATCGAAATTATCGCCCTAACTTGTGTTTTAGTACACGCTAGAGGGTGGTATTTAATCTGTGCTTCCGGAAGTTTGAAAATAGATGGAATGAAGTGAACGCTCACTCACCTTCTCTGCAGCGAGCTCGTTCAGGTTTTCCCTGCACCATTTTGAAGCGATTTCGCCCTGGAAAAAAACAAACATGGAATAATTACTCTGCGTCAAAACTGGTTCAAGATCACCTAGAGATTACACAGCTGCACAACAACAAACCCGAAAGAAAGCCAACCAAACTAGAGTTATGTTCTCGGGCTAACTTGAATAATTTTGCAATTCGAACCTTCTTGGAGCTGAGAATAATTGTGACAAAGATAACAACTAACTGACCTGCATTATCAACGAATATTCCAGCTAGAATGGGCGCGAATTGTATGTAAATAAGAAGAAGCTCGCCAAAATTAGGCGGAACTCCGTGAAATCAGCGTGGAATTGGCGAAAAGTGAGCCGAACATTCTGTAAATTAGATTAAACTAATTAAAACACAATTAGAAACGGTTAAAGCAATCAAAAGTGCACAAGAACGCATTTGCATAGCGCGCGATCACACAGTGAAACTGGGTGGAACAGCTGTTGGCAAGTTGCCAACTACCGTACTCCCTCCGTGGTGAGACACAACGATTGGAATAAGCTTCGCGAGGCTCTGCTCTAGGCTTTCTCTCGTCTCTCTCGCTTTATCGTTATTTCCGCGGGTTTCGCCTCTCACGCGAGAGCGTCTCTGCTCTCTGGTGAGGGCAGGAGGAGAGAGATTCTAGAGAGATGACGAGAGACTGGGCGAAGCGGAGAGAGCGCTTCGAGCCAGTGTGTTGGGATGGCCAGACGACGAGAGGAATCGTTGAGAGAAGAAGAGTAGGGGAAGGAAGATACACACATGCATACATACTCTTCCCTCTCTCGCTCTGGTTGCTCTCGAACCGTCCATTTATCGTTCCGTCTCTGCGCCCTTTTGCCGAAGACCGGACTTCCGCTCGTTAGCGCCGACACACGGTCACCGCCCACCCACCCGCACACGACCAACGATTTCCGGCGCTCTCGCCTAGGCAACCTTGCGGAGAGATTCCTGCACTTGGACTTTACCTTTAACGTCCGGAAATTTGAGCGGGGGAAGTGGGCCGCGTGCCTATCATTCCCTTATCAATTATATTATCGTTCTGAGGCCTCTCTCATATCGACTCTCGCTGTGTGTGGATGTGTTTTCACTCCTGAGTGAGAGCTCCCTCCTCTCTATCTCTCCATCTCTCTCTTCACCGTCTCCTCTCTCAGTTTGTTGTATCGTACTGCCACCCTCTCTCTCAACTGAGATTCGTCTCTGACATGAGATTCGTTTTGATCTACTTTCACACAGACCCCCTCTCTCCCCTCCCGCTGAGTTGCGAAATGAAGACTCGCTGTTGTCGAATGTTGCTGCTTGCAACACCCAATACCCCCTATCTATCGACGTTCCCGAGCACTTCTCCAAGACCACTTCAGATTTGGTCCTGAGTCCATCGGTGATATTCCATTTCACCATCCTCTCCCCACCCTCGTCTCCAAGTACTCAACTCAAGTAACCTCCATCCACCCTCTTTCCCCAATCCGCGAGATAGCCCTACTGCTGTGTCTGTATATCCGGCCAGGTTCCACCCTCGCAGCCCCCAATCGCATCTGAGGAATGGCAAGGCAGGCGGGGATGGATTGTACTCAACTAGATTGACTCACGTGGTCAATCCTGACTCACACTCCCTTCTCGCTCTCTCTCCTTCCTCTCATCTGCCCCTTCCCGATTCCGACTATCGATTTCACACTCCCTGCTCCTTGTTTGTTTCCTCCTTCTCATCTCCCCGTTCACTCCCAAAACACCCCAGTCATCAGTCGTTCTCGTAGTCACGTCCATTCATTCCTCTAACGCCTCTCTTTCTATTTATCACCATCGATTCTGGCCCCTACTTCTGCTCTTTTCACCTGCCTCGACGGGCAACATTTGCACTAGAGTAATGCCAGTCCGGCCGGCTGTTTTGCGCGTTTGATTCTCGACCGCCTTCCAGTATTGTAGTCGTGTTGTTCGAGTTTTCTATTCGACCACAGTACGGCCACCAGCTAACGGTGAGACACGTTTGAGGTATGTCTGGAGGCCAAAATGGTCCTCGCAAATTCTCGGAAAAGATTGCAATTATGGAGAGGAAACTCAATGAAGACGAGGATGCCTTTTCCAAGGTTAGTTTTGCGTATAACAGTTATGATGTCTCCCAGCAACAAAGTTTTCCGAAACCGATTTAAATCGGTGGCATATAATTTCTGATAAGGCATATTCTTCAAGTCTGGTGACCAGTGACATCGCGTGTAATCAACTGAGAAAAAATAAATCATCCTCCGTTTTAAACCAATCATGATTATCACTCGCAACACTGCAGTTTTCGCGATAGGAAGATGAGATGGTGAGAATGTGTACACACACGCTCGCCTTTCTGAAAGTGAAGCGCTCGTTCGATTGTTAGAGTGATAGTGAGTAGGCGTGAAGGCGTCGGACCGCCGAAATATTTGGCACGGCGTCAGAAGAAGGTGGTTTGTGTGTTCAGGTGATGCGTGAGGTTCGGGAGATCACCTCAGGCCCTTCCCCGACAAATCCTGGACCCATGCAGACCGGGCTTCATCCTGGTGCAGTTTTTCATAGTTCATTGATGGCAAAGGAAACTCTGATTGTTTTTTTCTCGAGAAATATTTAGTAAAGGTGACTATGGAAGTCAGAAACCTTCTATACAGAATGACTATCTGCAAAGAATCGTATTACTATGCACTCTCATAACAAAAATCCATTTCTTAGAAATGCAAATGCACGTTACAATTTTGTTAGGCCTGTGGCACGGTCCGGGATCGGGAGGTTCGCTTCCTAATATGCACGAAGCATCGACGGCTGCCGGCAACTACTGGCCCTCTGCGTCTCCACCCGGCAGAGGACGGTTCGTTTGGTCTTTGATCTCCACTTCCGCTCCCAAGTTGTTTCCCCTCTTTCTCCTCTTCTCCATCTAATTTCCGCGGCTTTACTGCATAACTGATGATCCGTCGCGAGAATGCGCGCGGGAACGTTATTAATTTTTGGAGGGACTTTTCACTTGAATGAACAGAGTTCGAATTAGACGAGATATGCTCACCGGAATCTGAAGCGTGTGCTGCAGACATATTTCTCGTGCCTTCTAGATGATTGGCTTCTCATAGTGGATGGATGAGCAGATTCCCAATTACTGAGAGATGGGGGAAGAGAAAGCGAAAGAGGAGAAAAGAGGATTGTACCTGCTTGCTTCGGGGGAATTTTATTGATCGGATTGCTCTTTTGCACTTTCCACTCACTCATGTTGTGTACCTCTCTCGCAACTGCACAAACTTGGAAACTAAAACGAGGATAATCCGCTAGCCCCCGTTTTTTCCGAAAGTCACGCAATGTATTGATGTCCCGGACACAAAAAAGCCTAGAGAGAATTCGGCGTATCATCAAAATAGTAAAGTGCATGCTCTCGCTCGCGATCAAAAAGTCCAAAAGATTATCAGTGCCGATTTCCGATGCTATGATTGGCCTCGCGGGACTAAAAATTTCTCCTTCACCGGGAAGCCCCCGGCGGTGTGAGAGAAAAAGAGAAATATCGTGCGAAAATATCCCGCTTTCGCGATAAGACCTAGCTAACGAACGTAGATTGAAATATATCCATTTCACAATTCCAATTACAGATCCCCCGGCTCCCACTACCATCCATATCGAGCACCGCGCGCCTCGCAAGAGCGGGTACATATCCGAAATTACTATTTTGTAAAATAGAGTCGATTTCAAATTAGCTGGTGCAAATCCAAATGCCAAAGACGAGGACGATGCAAAGACGATGGCATAATTTGCAGGTTCCCCCGCTCCATGGCGGGCACGCGATGCCACCGTACCACCAACAGGAACCTCATCACCACAATCCGCCCATCATGCAACAACAGTCCTTTAATGGACTCAGTCCGCCTTCCGACTGGGGAACGTGAGTTGACATTCCGACTTTGCACGTCGTATTGGTATGGCCGAATATGCAGGCTAGTGGTGTTGAATATACCTTTATTGGATGAGACGTTTCGGGGCACCACTCCATCTCGAGTTTTGTTTACACATAAGCGATGACATAGAGGTAACGAGAATTATCAACTTCGAACTATGCATAGTCTAGTCCCGTTTTTTAAAGTATAATACGTCAAGAGAATCGGAGCGAATATTTGAAAGAAAATGTAGTATTTCGGATGTAGTTTGCGCGGTTGCCCAGGGTCTGGTTGCCTGGGTTGTTGGCTATTGTTTTATATCAGGAAACTGACTCCTTTGATGCTCACAAACAATGCAGGAAGCTTAGTTCCTGGTATGGGTCAGAGGAGATTCCCTCTTAGAGAAAACGGACTCTATTGTCATCTCCATCCTCCCTTTTCTCATTCTAATATTCATGGATATCGCCCGAACTTTCCCCCTTCTGCACATACTCTCATTCCGTCTGACCACAGAGAAATCATAGAATTGTGTGAGAGAGAAACGCTCCGACCTTGTCCGAAACACACGGAAGATCTGCCACACGACCCATTTTCTGAAAGATTCTGCGCGATCTATGAATAGACTCGAGTTCCTCTCTTGCTGGATAACAGGAAGCTGTCTGTTCACTGAGAGGGGAAAACAGCCCGAATCGAAGTCGTATTTATTTCACATTGAATTCCGCGGACAACAGTAGCACATCTGACTTCTCTCGCATTTCAATCGTTCGAAGAATAAAACGTGATAGAGGACAGGGAGTGTTCAAAACGAAGAGAGCACCGACGTTCCAGGCAGTTTGTGTATTCAGCATATTGGATACTGCGACAAGGAAAATAGTGTGTGAAACATGGAAAATTTGTTCAGTCAGTGAGGAAAAGACATTGGATATTTGCGGGTCTGCAAACAACACTTCGAGAAAGTTCTAGCATTTCGGAATGCGAAAGTTCCCAGAATATGTGATGAGAGACGGGCACAAAAAAAGATTTTGCGTGATTCAGGGTCAACCGCGCGCACTCAGCACCGTCAATCCACATGTTGCAAGTGAGATTTTTTTTTGTTTTTTTTTCTTTTTAAACTTGCAAAACAAATGGAAACAATTTTTAGACGTAAAAAATGGTCATTTCAGCAGAATCAGTCATCGGCGCCCATGTCTCCCGTAATGTCTCCCTACACGCCAATGACACCCTATGCTGTGAGTGTTGCCTATTGATGACGAAATACGAGAATGCCGTTCCGTTTGATAGATTTTCGCTTTCTGCAAAATGCGCCGACAATCGAGTAATAGTGCGCCTCATATTTCTCTCGTTTTAATTAAACTCGTGATACTTCTATTTTTATCTACTCCAACTAGCTACCATCCAATTGTCCATACGTGTCATAAGAATTGGGCCGTCACTCACGCTCCTTATTCTCGTTATCAAACTTCCCACTCTCTCCTTTTGCGCGCTATCTCGCACCGTATAACAATGGAGTCAGAATGGTGGAATCCATAGATCACTCCTTATCAGACTGCTCCCTATCTCTCTTATCGCGCAGATCATGAACGGTCCTGCACACAAATAATCGAATTGTCCGGCGCCAAATGTGCAAGCGATCACTAAAAAAGCGCCGACATTGCACCTAAAGGGGGATTTCGTTGTTCGTGCAGATCGAGTTACTACAGGAATTCAGGGTAGGTGTCTAGCCAAAGAAATGAAAGCACGTCGTTCAATTTCAAATGACTCATTCTGAATTTTATTTTAGGATTCGGCCCAGCAATCTCCAGTGTATGGTGGCTCGCCGGTATACAATGGGGGCGGGTCCACGGGCGGGTCTCCGGTCAATTTATTACAGCGACCGGAGAATAATGGACAGGTTTGTATTCACCCCCTTAAAACATTTTATAAATTATTCGTGCCCAGATGTGAACAGGAATCTCTTTTTAAAACGGAAAATGAGACGAATACATATAATTTTGTAAAAAAATATAGATAGCCCAATTATATTACTAAATATTCCTTATATTGACAATATTTCTGCATAAACAAAATTAATGAAAAAAACATTCCTAATGTCAATGTGTAGCAGGACATCTGTGGTAGTTTGCCCAATATTCCGCCGAGTCTGCCTCAGATGCCCGGACCCAGCTGCTACCATGCACAGGTTAGAGTTTACTGACTGAATGAATTTCCATGCATTTGTTGAAATCGCGCAATCATATTTGATTTGTTGCATGGATTATATTGTTCGTTGTTGTAACTACGGGGTTGCTGAAACAATTTGAGTTTCTTTCAGGTGGGGCAGCGTCACTCCACGGGCGGTTGCGGGACGCGACTTGCGCCTTCGTTCACGCCCGAATCGCAGTCGGCGCCTACCTCGCCTGCACTGGTGAGCACAAAAAGTGACAGTGTGCTGACACGATTCTCACACACCGATAAAGTGCCTAGCGATAATGCATTTTAAGTTCTTGTTTGAATTCTGATTTTTGATCGCTATCACTAGTATCGTTCGGCAGAAAGACTATGCACTTCGTCCTTGAATCAAATCGATTTAATCACTTCACGAAATCATTTCTAATTGTAGAAGCCTATTCTCTTAGGAAATAACCAATCGGTTTTTTAAAAATACAACAGCGTTTCACGAGAGATAGTTCCTATAAAAAAACCAAAATATTATATGATTATATTGGCATTTTATTCTGGCCAGTTCCAGATGGGAGACAACAACCTGGCTCCTGCGTGGCCCAACATGCGACACTACTCCAATTCGCCTGAAGCACTCGATATTCCAAATATCGTCTTGACTGAAGCGGATGGACTGAATGTGGGCATGAACGACTGCTTCGATCCCATGCCGGTTAGATTTACTTTATACTTTATGTTTTTTTTTGGTTACCGTACCTTTGTTGCTTGGATTTTTTCCAAGTTAAATTTAATTCGATGGTATAGTAGTGACTAGAAATGACCATTCGAAAAGTAAAAAAAAAGTCGTTTCGGCTTAGTTTCGGAACTAGCCGGGATGTGTTGAGGTTAAATACACTACGCTCTATGCGTACACTACGCTCTATGCCCATTTCTGGGTGCAGGTTCGGTCCAGGGGGAGCTCGGTAGCCTGCTCCAGGTTCGGTTCAGGGGGAGCTCGGTAGCCTGCTCCAGGTACGACCCAGAGGAAGCTAAGTAACATATTTAAGATTCGGTTCAGGGGGACCTCGGTAGCCTTCTTCAGGTACGGTTCAGGGGACCTCGGTAGCCTTCTTCAGGTACGGTTCAGGGGGGACTCGGTAGCTTGCTTGAGATTCGGTCCAGAGAGGAGGACACTTTTCCCTGTGATCCCCCACGCCCTCCGAACCTTGAAAGTCAAGCGCGTACCCCACTTGGTTATGAATTTGGTCAAGTAAATTTTGTAAAATTTGAAAGGTATTTTGGTCTGTTGTCGTGCAAAAGGATCCGAGAAGATTTTTTTTTCGATTTTGAAGCAATTTATAAAGCTTCCCGATATACGATGCCTCCAGAAAGGGGTCAGGGGCTAGAGAGTGAGCCGAAGTGAGAGAGTCCCTCTCCATTTCCCTCGCTCTTTCGTTTTAAACCCCTTCCTGCGAGATTTCCCGGCATTTGGAATGATTTGGAACGAAATGTACGAAAATTTCGTGAAATCGTGTGAAATCAAGTGAAATCAATCGATATTTCACTTCGAAACTCGGCAAAAGATGCTCAAATGTGAATCTCGTTATTTAAAAACGTTTTTGGACCACTTGTGACACTTGCAAAAAATGCGGCAAAAGACAAAAAAATGCGGCAAAAGGCGGCAAAAGACACCGGCGGGGATCGAACCTGAGACCCTCGGATTTGAATTCGAGCTCGCTACCGACTTGACCATGAAATTATCGATTTTTCAAATATAAATTTCGGTGTGTTTCGTGATGGGATATCATATACAAAAGGATCTGAGAAGATTGATAAACTTTGAAGAAAGTTATTTCGAAAAAAAGGTCCGTCACGCAGAAGGAAAAAAAATACCATCAGACAGACATTTCAATTCCCTAGTAGTGGAGGAACAGCTGTCATTTTCGTCATTCCTTTCGAGTAGTCAATAATATTAGTGGCGAATGAGTTTGTGCGATACGTTTTTGAGGGTTGAAAGTGTTACCCATGACGATTGCAGATGGATCATCAGCTCGACATGGGTCCGATGTACAACACCATGCAGGACCTTTCCCTGGAAAACGGAACGGGTACACATCATATAATTTGCAATCACTTCTACTGCGTTATCCAATCTTTTGAGTCTTACCTGACACATGTCAAGAGTCTTGACAACTGTCTTTCGATGTTCTTCGCACTGCTAGCATTACTAACGTCTCGAACCATTCCAGGTCAGCCGCTGCCAGCTAATGGGATTCCGCATCACATGCAGTACTCGCAGCAAGTTGGACCGATCGGATCGGTCGGCCCGCCTCACGTCCAGATGATTCCCACCAGTATGCACTGCAATGGAGGCATGGGCTACGACGTCCCGCCCGTTTATCGATAGCGATTGCCACTTACCGTAGTACGAGCCACCCCTCAATCTTTACTTCCTAACGAAATATGCAACTTCTTCATCGACTACTTGCTGCAAACTACCTCGGACTATCTATTGATTGATTTATTTATGGTGTACTGCCCTAGTGACCGACCTTCTTCCCGTATATGCAATACCGCGCAACGACCAACACGTAATTCCTAATCTATCTTCTAGTCGAATAGAATCCGCTAGTCTCATGTTTCTCTAGTCGCGCTTTTCCCTCGCGCAATACTTCAACCGTACCAAGACAAAGAAATAATAACTGAGCATTGATGCAATAACTATTAACGGCGCTATGCCGGATGTCAACAATTTGGGTATACCGTCTCTGACAAACTTGTCTCTCCCGAAGTTGCCATCCGGCGTAGTGCCTATTTAGTCCATCCTTTACATGGGAATGATCTCAGGACACTTTTCTCGATTCTCATCAAAATTTGAGGACTTACTAAACCAACTGCGCTGATCTGTTTTTTTTTCTAAGTCATATATTCCCTGAGGTCATTCCCATGTCCCTCCCATCTCGACTCAGGTTGTTGTCTCTTCGGCCGTTTTCACACTGTCCCCTATTGTTGCTCCGCCCCCTCCTTCCACTTCCACTCACGAGCTCAGGCCTCCCGACGCAGATTCTCTGAAGCATCATGAACAACGTTTCCTATCTCTACACAGTCTTTTCGTCGACCAGTATATTATAACCCGTATATCTATTGTACGCCCGGATCAATCTCGCAAGCACACTCCACACACATGTGTACATACTAAGAATGACCGAAACACGCTCTCTCGATAATCCTTCCGAACATTTCTCACATTTCACCTGATATTCCTTGATTTATCTCATCGTTTCGCCCAATGACTATTCGACATTCACAGTTATGCTATTGTTATGCGAGTTGGAAAAAAATGATAAACAATATTTGTAATATCGTTTGCCCGCTGTGATGTGCTAACTTGGTACGCTACCAATTAACCCTACCAAATACTCACTGGTTTTAAAGTTAAAAACTATTTGTGCCCTGATTGCTTACAGATTAACATGGACAATCTTCCGTTGGAGATTATGTGTTTGATCGCATCAAATGTGTCTGGAGACGATCTCCGTCGTCTGAGATGTAGTGGGAGAAGATTTAGTCGTACCAAACCCACTCTCGATTCGCTTCCGCCAAACTATTTTTGTTAAGATTCCGCTAAAAAATTGCAATTTTTCTGCACAATAATCCTTCACTTATCTATGCATTGAAACAACTTTGAAATTAAACAACATGCACAGTTTCAGATACGGTCCAAGATCTTCTCGTTCCTCTCAATTAGCGATCGAAAAACCATGCGACTCTGCAGTAAATCTTTAGAGGAAGAAGTTGCTCGCACAGATATTTGCTCGCCAAAGATATCTGGAATCATAATTTTCGACGTAAGTCTGCAGTCATTTTTCATAGATTAAAGTTACCGGGAATCCACGGAATAATTTTGAATTCGCGGTATTCCCTGATGATCAATGGCGAGCGTCGCGTGTCGCGTCGCGGTCTTTTTGAAAGCTCTTTTTCTCATTCGATGTTTTCGTTACATAAATTCTAATACGACAATAAATTTCAATAAATAATGAGGCATTGAAGTATGCAAAAAAAAAGCCAAAAAAATCCCGGAACGCCATAAGACAACATGAAGAAATATTCACATTTGAATTTGCGCGAACTTTCCTGATGATCAGTGCTCTATTTTCGGACATTTGGAGCGGTGTCACGGCCTAATTATCGATTTCGACATGTTTTGCTTCGACAGCCTTTCTTTTACGGCAATTGTCTATTCGATTCCGTCGTAAGATCAGACACCAAAAATGTGGATTCCCGGTAACTTTAAGTCATTGTGCTATTCCGTATCTCATTACAGGATAGATTCGGGCTAACGAGGATGCACATCAGATTGTACGCCAAAGATTGTGAGGCTTAAATTACTTCATCATTTTTGGCGTAAATTATCTCGTCCAAACTGAAAACGTGTATTGAGTTCTGATTTACAAATGTTTGTGCAGTGAGAAAAAAAGCAAGCGTAAATATCTTTTATTTGCACTCAATTTTATTAGCAAAACTAGGAGTAACCTAAATTGTTCATTACAGCCGTTCACTCTTACTATTAAGGGCGTTTACTCTTACAACTGCGCGCGGAAGATTTCGATTCATTCAAGGAGAAATTGCACGTTCAAAGTCGCTTGTTCAGAAAAGCAAAACTGAACGACCTCCATCTCGGATTTGTGAGTAAACTTAGACCAAATATACAATCGAAACATTTTTCTTAAATTTATTTCTCCAAATTAGTTTACACAAAGCGCAAATGTGCAAGGAAATCGGTTCTCCAAACTCCTCATTCTACCCTTTTCGGTGACCAACCGAGAGAGTGCGTGAAATGAATAAGAAGGTGGGATAAATAACTGTTCTCTAGATAGGACCGTCTTGGAGAACAGTTCTCAAAGAAAGGAAATCTTGGAGAACCGTTCTCCTTGCGAATTTGCGCTTTCTTTGTGTAAAGTTATATTTGGAGAAATATAGAAATTTTTTTCGATTGCATTCGAATTTGCAGTACTGCATAGACGCACCTGAAGAGCTCATTACCGAAGCTGCGAAACCGTTCTCCGCGACTGAAGTCCAATTTGATATGAATCACTGCGTACCCCGCTGGTGAGTGTGTTTCATGCACAAAGGTATGCTTGGGATCCATCGATATGGAGAACGGTAAAGTGGTCATTAGTCGAATAACATTCTCCCCTTTCTTCTTCGTACCACTCCCAGAACCTCCATGATTTCCATTAGAGTTAAAAATGCGAGTAAGTAGTTGAATTCGATCCCTTCATTTTGCACACACTCTCACTGGCCGGCGTAGACTGTGCCGAAATGAAGAAACCTTTTTCAGTCTTCCTGAGCTCGTTCAGAAGTTCGATGCGAGTGAGATGAGATTGGTGGCGACGCAGTGCACGGCGGACAATCGGCTGATCAAGGAATTGGATTTCAACAGGTTTGCCAGCGCTAACATCTCCGCTGACTGTGAGGGTGAGAGCGCGCTCAATCGAATGGGATCCTCTCATTTTTGTTAACACTTTCTCGCCCTGACCCCTTTTTGTAATTGTTCTGATGACAAAGGTACTTCAACTCGTTGTTATTCCACGTTTTTCTACACAAACATGTCTATCGTATCCATATCTTATGCCCATGCGCCATTTATTGTTCCTCGATTGTATTATATGGGAGGGAGATATACAAGATTATTGGCTACCTTTTTTGTGGGAATAATAATTTACTTCCATTGGCTCTTTCTATCATTCGAGATGATCGATCACATTTCATTCCCATGCATCACTCAATGTCACATTCTGTGAAATGCGAATCAGTCAAATAAGATTGTCTATCATCTGTTTTATATTGTACGGCAGGGGGGCATTGCAATAATACAAGCCTGAGTGATTGTAACCCGTATATCTATCTTACGCCCGGACCAATCTCGCAAGCACACTCCACACACATGTGTACATACCAAGAATGACCGAAACACGCTCTCTCGATGATCCTTCCGAACATTTCTCGCATTTCAAATGATATTCCCTGATTTATCTCATCGTTTCGCGCAATGGCTACTAGACATTCACAGTTATGATATTGTTATGCGAGTTGGAAAAAATATGATAAACAATATTTGTAATATCGTTTGCCCGCGTGATGTGCTAACTTGGTGCGCTACCAATTAACCCTAATACCTAATACACTGGATTGAAAATTATAATGTATGTGTGACATGGTTGCTTACAGACTAAGATGGACAATCTCCCGTTTGAGATGATTTGTTTAATTGCATCAAATGTGTCTGGAGACGATCTCCGTCGCCTCAGATGCTGTGGTAGAAGATTTAGTAGGATCAAACCTACTCTCAACTCTCTCCCTCCAAATGTTTGTCAACCTTTTTGTTAACTGCCCACACGTTGTTTTGTTGAAAATAATCTTTCCGGTCGAAATTCTTTTCCTAGCTAGGTTAGAAAGTGCTGAGATGGTAATTATTACAGTTAGTAATAATAGCCATATCATATAAAAAAGAAGCATGGAAACAGGAAGTGATACGCTTACACCATATCTAATTTTTCAGATAAGGTCCAAGATTTTCTCGTTTCTCTCAATTAGCGATCGAAAAACCCTGCGACTCTGCAGTAAATCACTAGAAGAAGAAGTATCTCGCACAGACATTTCCACGCCAAAGATTTCTGCAAGGATAGTTTTCGACGTAAGTCTGCAGTCATTTTCCATCTATTAAGTCTTTCTCATTGTTATATTCGGTATCTCATTTCAGGATACACATGGGCTAACGGCGATGCACCTCAGATTGTACGCCAACGAATGTGAGGCTTAAAGGGACAAGACAGCGGGCAAAAACAGAATATTAATCTTAATAATTTGTTAATTAGCTTTTCTCACCATGATCTAAAAAAGAGGAATGTGGGGTTTTGATCACTCTAATGGGAGTGATCAAAACTTTTTTTAGATTTTAATTGTGGTATATTCGCTACCATAACCTGCTGCGGAGAAAAGGTGAAACTTTGAAAATTCATAACTAATTTTTTTTAAATCGCAAAAATATGCAGTTTTTAGCATTCTTCGGGTCAAGAATTTTCTATTATTTAAATACTTATGTTTCAATGCCTGGATCTTTTAAAATTCTTTATCATTTTTGGCGTTAACTGCCTCGACCAAACTGAAAATGTGAATTTTAGTGAAAAATGTAAATTTTTGTGCAGTGAAAAAAAAGTAAGCGTAAATATCTTTTATTTGCATTCAATTTTATTAGCAAAACTAGGAGTAACCTAAATTGTTCATTACAGCCGTTCACTCTTACTATCAAGGCCGTTTACTCTTACAACTGCGCGCGGAAGATTTCGATTCATTCAAGGAGAAATTGCACGTTCAAAGTCGCTTGTTCAGAAAAGCAAAACTGAATGACCTCCATCTCGGATTCGTAAGTAACAATTGTATATTGGGAGAAATAATTTGCTTTTCTTGTGTTTCGATCATATTCGAATTTGCAGCACTGCATAGACGCACCGGAAGTGCTGATTGCTGAAGCTGCGAAACCGTTCTCCGCGGCTCATGTCCAATTGTATATGAATCACTGTGTACCCCGCTGGTGAGCATATGTTTATTTCATGCATCAAGATCTGCATAAAATATGGAGAACCACATCATTCCACAGGCCGGTCAACTGTCCAGAAAGGCCTTTGGAGTGAGAGAGCGTGTGAAATCGAGAGGGACCCTCTCACTTTTGCATACTCTCTCGTCCTAACCCTGGTCTGTAGGTTTGGAATCATGTGAGAACGGTAAAGTGGTCATTAATCGAATAATACTGACTAATTTTTTTCAGTCTTCCTGAGCTCGTTCAGAAGTTTGATGGGAGTGAGATGAGATTGGTGGCGACGCAGTGCACGGCGGACAATCGGCTGATCAAGGAATTGGATTTCAACAAGTTTGCCAGCGCCAAAATCTCCGCGGACTGTCTAGAGTGCACGTTCCCATAATCACAAAGTGGGAGAACGTGTACAATGGGAAGAGACCCTCTAATTTTTCAACACTATCTCGCCCTGACCCCCTTTTCGTAGGGTTGGAAATTTCTTTCTATTCCATGTTTTTCTACCCCAACATGTCTATCGTAGGTAATATTCATATCTTATGTCCGTGCGTCATTTATTGTGCAACGATTTCATATGGGAGGGAGATAAATTAGCTTATTGGTTACCTTTTTTGTTGAAATAATAATTTATTTCCATTTGCTCTTTCTATCATTCGAGATGATCGATCACAATTAATTCCCATGCATCACTCAATACCACATTCTGTGAAATGCGAAACAGTGGAATAGACTTCGAGAAGTAACGAAGCAAAGGGTCGCCTAAGAGGAAAATACACCGCTCAAGCGAGGTGAGAAATGTTGAGAGCGAATACTAATTTGCTTCTTAGGCGACCCTTTGCATAGTTATTTCTCGAAGTCTACAGTGGAATAAAATTGCCTATCATCTGCTTTCTGTTGTACGGCAGGCGGCATTTCACCATTGAAGCCTTTCCTCGGATGGCAGTGCCACCTCAATATTTCTTGATATCAGATTAAAATTTGCGGAGTCTATGAGATGATAATGATTGATAAGAGAAACATCAATACCAATTCTTGATGGGTAGATTACATTTGTGCCTTGATTATATTAAATATTCAATTAAAGGGATCCGGCATCGAAAAAAGAAGTTATTTTTATTTTAAAAATCAGAAAATTCTAAGAATAACTGTGAAAACCGCATATTTTTACGATTATTGTGCAGTTCAAAAACTTAGCAGTCTCCGCCCACTTTGCCGATACGGTCGTTAGTGCAAATTAGTCCATCCTTCGGAAATTTCCTATTTCATTCCTATTTCATAAAACGTGCATTCCACTACTATTGAAAGCACATAATAAAATCACGGAAATATTGATATGGCGTGTTAGAATTTCGCCGACTTTTTGCACAGTAGTTTCGTTATTGACGGAACGGAAAATTTACGCACAATATTTATAAATTAATTATGAATTTTCAAAGATGGCAAAATTTAGGTACACGGTAGCTCTCGCATCCGCGGACTGATTCGTCCTCACAGATACTCGCCATTGTCTATCAATTGCAAAAATACTCATTTTCACTTTGCTAAGGCTTTTTAAACTTTTGCAGCCGCTAAATAGTGTAAGTTTTGTGGATGCAGGTACCCTTGAAACACGATTTTTTGAAAATTCATAATTAATTTTTAAAAATCGTAAAAATATGCGGTTTTCACAATTATTCTTAAAATTTTCATCTCTGTTGAATAAAAATAAATTTAAAAGAATATAAAATTATGATTTTTGGCTGCAAACTCCCTTTAAAGAATGAGTGTCAGCTAAATATCATGACACGATTACCCTGAGGGAGGAAAGGGGAATACTGTAAGAACAATCGTCCGACGTCTGCGATGGAACACGCTGCCTAGGCATATTCGCGTATGCAGATGGGCAGAAATTAGCGAGTGTGCAAATCCTCCCTCCCCTCCCTCCTCCCACAGTGGGGGAGAAAGCGCACGCAAATTCGACACGGGAGAAAAAGTTGACCGACAGATTTGTTTAATCGCGCACGCGTGCGCTGTACTTGAACCTGATTTCCCTGAGCACTGTAGCTTCTTTACACGCGCGTATTTCGCTTCGGAGAAAAGATAAACCTTCCAAATTTTGGCTTTCACTTTTCCTTTACAGGGATAAGCTATTAATATCATAATCTCCATATGCTATTTTTTGCTGACACTCCTTCTTTAATAAAATAAAATAGATAAATTTATGAATTTTCCTGTTCTTTCTTACAATCGTACCCCTTCAATTAAATTAATCGTCGGAAGAATTGTATTCAGAAACACGATTTGAAGATGAAAAAAATAACGAAAGAACGACCATAACTTGGATATCATTATAATGTCTAACAATACGGTCTGAAAATTCTGAAAATGGGAAACGTGTTTTAACAAAAGATGCACGCACCGGAAAAAAATGAGAATGCAACTTACAACAACAGCAAAAGCTCAGCACAATTAAGAAATCACTTTTACTTCTGCACACGACAATCTAAACTGATTCGTGCATTTGAATGTATGAATTAGACCATCCATACCTTTGTAGGGAAGACTACGAACCAATAAGTCCAACAATAAGCTGAGGAGCGACGTCTTTCAAAGTCTAAACTCTTCTCCCCCTGCGCCTTCAGCTTTCAAGTCGTCGCTTTGACCTATCGAGTCATAAACTTATTTCCCCGTGAGTAGCAATTTTTCTCCCTTGCATCGGCGACAGGGCAGTGGAATCACCCCCAATCACTCTTTCATCACTTCATCTTCCAAAGTTTATCATCGCCTCCCTTTGATTAATACGTGAGAATGTGCAAAGTTGAGAGATCAGTTCAGAGACTAATGCTGATAACGAGGAAAAGATAGCAGCGATAGTCGAATCATCGCAGAAATTATGTAAGGCTGCAATGATTGTAATGATCAGCAGCAGATATCAAGCAGGAGACTGGGAATTCGATGTCCTCCGCTTTCGACAATTTGTATGATCGAGTATTACTCTCAAAGATTATAATGAGAGAAAAAAGTAACAATTCATGCATTGCAGATGCAGATGACGGACGTAATTACTGCATAAATACGTTTCAATTGGCTGTGTGAAGATCTCGTATATTTTTCTTCAATTTGATTCTTCGACAATTTCTATGAAATCAAAGACATACTCTACTGACTTCAGGATCGTCTACTGTCGATATTAATATATCTATATATCTCTAAACGTAAACCCAATAGGCAGTTCACATGAAAACTGTAGTGGGGAGGAGCTTAGTCTTCCTTTGTGCCGAGAGGGTCGAATCGACTCCGAAAACGTGCTGATCATCAAGAATTGCCTCTTATCAGTGGATAATTTGTCAGCCGTCGGCGCTAGTTAAAAGGGGAAGCATCTCTGAACTGCCATAGACCGTCGTCTAATCCAGGACTAGTGTGCAATCATGAAGTTCCTCGCCTTTGCAGCCCTTGCTATTGCTATTACGGTAAGTTTCACATTGTCATTCTTCAATAGGAAAATAGCATCCATACTATGAATTTAATACATAGAAATGAGGCCGTTTAAATGAGCGCGTTTCATCATCATTATGTAATCCTCTTCAGACTTCCTCCGCTTTCTCCATGCGGTCTCTCATCAAACCCTTCACATCCGCACTAAATTCTTCCTCTTCTGAGTCAAATGAAATGATTTTTTCGAATTGTGAGTTTCTTTTCTCATAACCGGCTTGCTGCTTTTTAAAATTGCGACAGCTGCAGCAAGTTCCTCTCTTTCTTACAGCCGATGCAGCAACTTCGCCCTTTGACGTCTCAACTTGCGGCCACGGCAAGGGCTGCTTCCTGCCGGACGACTGCACAATTGGCGCTACCGATGAGGTAAGCAGATTTTTCGATTGCCTAGTGATGACGCAATCTTTTCCAGTCAGCCTGCAAGCTCGCCTATTCTTTCCGTCTTATCGATGACAATACTGTCGAAATGGAATTGTATGGAACTATTGTCAACGAAGTTACCGACACATATTTCTGGATTGCCGTGGCATTCTCCGATGATGATAAAATGGTACTTTTCCTTACTTTCTATTTTCCCATTTTTTTCCTAACCTTAAGCCTTAAGCCTTAAGCTTAAGGCATAAGATAATATCAGTGCGTTCGCGTAAGGAGCGCAGATATTGCCAGAATTCCGTACAGCAAAAAGTGACTAGTTGTGTATTTCACATATTCTGATAGCCCTATGTATGCTCTTTCAAAATATGCTTCGTTCATGACCTGACGCCTCTAATTTGCATAATTACATTAGGTCAAAATTGAGCTATATTCACGGTTTTTGAAGTGTAGGTCGTTAGAGAGAAGAGATATGGATTTGGTTGTTTCAGCAATATTGACCGTCTTGACCAGCTGCATCGACGTGTGTAATTTATTTATGCAAATTTTCAATTCTAAAAAATCATGAAAAATTCAATGACGATTTTCTCGAAAACAAAGCAAAAAAGGGTTCCTATTTTTTGATATGTTGTGGTCATGGTCATTAGCTATCGAGCAAGCACAATTACACACGTTTTGGAGGGCGGGTATAGACTCAAATCATGGAAAAACGGATCGTTCCTAATCGAGAGAAACCCCTCATTTCGCCCCCATTCCACCCATTCGACGCGGATTGCGCGGTCTAAAATGGCAGATTTACGTGCATTCCGGCCGATTCTCTCTCCATTTCTCTCATTTGAATCTATTTAGACCGCGCAATCCGCGTCGAATGGGTGGAATGGGGGCGAAATGAGGGGTTTCTCTCGATTAGGAACGATCCGTTTTTCCATGATTTGAGTCTATACCCGCCCTCCAAAACGTGTGTAATTGTGCTTGCTCGATAGCTAATGACCATGACCACAACATATCAAAAAATAGGAACCCTTTTTTGCTTTGTTTTCGAGAAAATCGTCATTGAATTTTTCATGATTTTTTTAGAATTGAAAATTTGCATAAATAAATTACACACGTCGATGCAGCTGGTCAAGACGGTCAATATTGCTGAAACAACCAAATCCATATCTCCTCTCTCTAACGACCTACACTTCAAAAACCGTGAATATAGCTCAACTTTGACCTGCTGTAATTATACAAATTAGAGACATCAGGTCATGAATGAAGCATATTTTGAAAGAGCATACCAAGGGCTATCAGAATATGTGAAATACACAACTAGTCACTTTTTGCTGTACGGAGGTATTGAAATCCTTACGCGAACGCACTGATATATTCTCCTGGATCAGCATATTTAATGATCGTCTAAACACAATTTATTCCAGGGAGACGAGCCCGTTACAGAGTGCTCTCGCATGACGAATGAGGCCGCGCCGAGTGTAAAGGTGAGATTTTGAATTAGGGAAAGGGACCGAATTAGGTAATTAGTGAAACAATTAATTGCAGGCCAGTTACAACTTCTACGACGATGAAGAGAACAAAAAGGATGCAAACAACAGAAGAATCGATGGAGAGGAGGTCGGAGCTTGATTATTATTTACAGCTCAATAGGAAAGCCGGTTCGATGTTCGGATAGAGAAACGACAGAATTATTTGCCTGTTATTTACGTAGATCAAATATCTCACCTAAGCTCCTATTGTTCATCAGTCAATCTAAAAAAAAGAATATTCAACATAATTGTGGATTATTTTGTTTGCAGAATACTCGAGCCTCGATGTTCTCCACTTCTACAATCACTTCAGTCGACGGAGTGATCTACTGCAAATTCACACAGAAGATTGGAGGAATGGGACAAATGGTCAGAATTTCGCGACTTTAAAAGTATAGATAGACAAATTGCTTGAGACAAATCTAGATTTTTTTTGCATGGATTTATCGACTTTAATATGATACCAACATAAATTATGAGAGAAGTATTTAGATTGTAAGGATGCATCATCTGTTGAGTATGTGCAAATTGTGAAAGACTGTATGGAAAAGAAGAATTACCTAACGAAATGGATAAATTGCAGTCCAAAGGATTCCTGATGACTGATGCAAAGACGCCCTTCTACTTCCTAGTGGCGAAAGGAACGACGAACAGTACTGGTGAGTAAGGATGTGCCGAGAAAATGAGTTTTAATTTGAAAAGTGAGTATGTGATGTTGATCTTCCACCAAATATTTCCTTCAACTACAACCATAGATTGATTTCATATTATGTTACAACAGTTGCTTCATGTATTCCAACATGTTCAGATATCCTGAAGCACCACCATCATATGCGAGAAGTGTCGAAGCCCACCAAGTTTAGCGAGGTAAGCAGGATCATTAGACTTGAAATTATTTTCAGCAACTATTATTTATAATAATAATAGTAATAATTATAATAATAACAATAAATCATTTCAGACTGGTTCCGCCTCTTCCTTCTCTCTTCTCATCATCGTCATGGCTACTGTTGCCAGAATGATCTTCAACTAATTTATCGATTTTCATCTGTCTATAATGCAGATCTCACATAATACGGTGCTGTGTGACTCTCAAACGATAATGTATATTCTTGAATAATAAAGACATTTAGCTTGAGAACTCCCACCCTCTTCATTCAAATCAATTAACGATCTGAAGTTTGTGAATTCGAATTCAAACAAAAAAGTTCAGAAGATTGGTTTGAGCACCTGCTGCCTATGCATCCCGTAATGTACTTGCCACTCTATTTTGATACATAAGCTTGGGCACTACTACAGTGTTTCCCATGGGACCATCAAACCTCGATTGACCCCAAACAACGAGTGAGTATACACAGAGCGGGAAGTCTCCAACTTTCCTTACTCTGGATACATTGTCTCCAGCTTAGAGAGCATGCAAAATCGAGAGATCACCTCTCACTATCTCTAGCCCGCTCTCCCCATTTTGCATGCTCTCTCAGCTGGAGACAATGTCTCCAGAGTAAAGAAAGTTGGAGACTTCCCGCTCTGAGGTAGTACCCCAAGATGTAAGAAATTTTTGGTGAATGCCATTTCGTAAATTTTTGAACAATGGCCCGGTCTTCCAATTTCTTTGTTCAACATTTCCAGCCCATTGTTCAAAAATTTACGAAATGGCGTTCCCCAAAAATTTCTTACTTCTTGGGATACTACCCGCTTTGAGTATCTAGACCGGGATATGATGGTGATGGGAAATACAGAAACCACTCAAGCTTGGCTGGTCCCAACACTACGGCAGTGCCGAAGATTGCTTATGGAATGTAGACGAACGACCGACAGCTGCTGCAGTATAATTTATATTTTGACTTATTTATCGGATCAAAGACAAAGTTGCCTAATCTATTTGACACTAGTTCCCTTTACCGGACCAAGCAACCCGGGGATGGACCCTCATTCTTCGTCACACTTCGCATACAGCCCCAGTTTGGTTACTTGGTCTGGTAAAGGGAAGGAGCGTCGATTTAGTTCCGGTATTTCCATTTCAAGTCTATTTTTTCAATCAGAAGTGTGGAATCAGAATTCCTCCAAAACCCTTCAGCAGCTCGGTTTTATCTCGGATAAATCGTGGCGCTCATTGAGGAAAAGGGGGAAACGATTTCTTGCAAGTGACGTCAATCGAATATCGGGGGGAATTTGATCTTTGATCTCTTCATTCTTCTACAATTCAATTGTCGAGTCTCGGTACAGGCACGATTCCAGCGAAGTTGCATCGGAAATGGCTGAAAATTGACAGATACGGTAAGGTTGAGGGATACGGTATCCGCCAGTTCTCATACCGTTCGTGTACTGAGTAGTATCCGTTGCTTCAATAGAGAAGGAGCTCGAGAGGAGCTGGAATAGATATGCAATGTAATCATTCTCAAGCTACCGTAGTCCACATACCGTAGCCATTCTCTCGATCTTTCCCAGAAGATTCTTCGCTCCTTCCTTGATGTCAATCGGAGTGGAGGAATGATCCGAAATGTGAGTGAGAGACCGAGAGACTGTCCAAGTAGACAGAACAGCCTGAGATTACTGTAGTCGTTTAGGATTACGGTAGGTACAGCACCTCATTGATCACACGTTCTACGGACTTTTCCTTGGACTCCTTGATCTTTGATTCCGAAGTAGACTGACACGAGTGGTAGGAGTTGGATGGGGCTGAAAGAGATATGGTTACTGTAGTTCCCGTATCGATCGACCTCACCAATTGATGATGCAACAGACTCTGTTGACTGAGATACAGTAGTCTTTTTCGCATCAATCGTTTTATTCTCGTGATCGAGGCTCATTTGAAGGTCATCCAACTGAAATTGTGTAAGTGTGGTGAGAGGTGCGACTAAGTGAACATTCTCAATTGCCTACCGTATCCTCCAACTCGAACAACGAGCATGTTCTGAGGTAGTCTTGCTGCTTGTCGATTTGGCGTTCCATTGAATTCTCAAACCAACCATTGATTATGAAAATTTGTAATGTACACACCAGCATGCGATCCACACGATTTCTCAGATACACCAACTTTTGTTTCTGTCGCTCGTCGTTGACCTGAAATTCAATTTCTTTAGCTCCTCCCCTTTCCACGCCCATTTCTGACTCCGCCCACTAACATCGAGACTCTCAAGCAGCGTCTGAAGTTGGGCCCGCTCGGCAAGAACATCTGCGCGTCGTTGCGTGATTGTCGTCTCGAGGTGCATGAATCGCGCGTGACACTGCAAGCTCCTCCTATTTCTTAGCTCCGCCCACTTTCACTGACGTGCGCGACTTCCGTAGCCACTTTGGCCACCGAATCTCGATGGAGTTTGGAGAGTTGATGGAGATGGAATGGATCTTGGGAAAGTAGCTTCGATGACTTGATTAGTAGGGATTCAAGGGCTTCCACAGTTATCTGAAGAGGGATACGGTAAGAGTACTGTAGTTGACTGACTGGGTTACGGTACTCACAATTCCTGTATCGATTGATTCCTGATCGGAAAGAGTACCAGAGTTGTATCGGTCGACCGCCCACATTGAGAGGAAAGAGTAGAAATGGATGGAGAATGGAGACGATGAGAATTTGGAAATGAAGATAGAAAGATGCAGAGAACAATGGGATAGATGCAGATGCAATATTCTGGTTCTAATTTAATTTTGCCTTCAATTATAGGGTAATTCGCTGGAAATTCATTCTCTGCACCAAATGATTAAAAAATCACATACAGAAAGAGGAATCTTTATCCGAAATAAAGGCAGATACAGTATCACACGGGAAGAAAGGCACGAAAGTACGGGAAGACAGTGGAGAGAAATGGTTGCATGTATTTACAGCTTGAAGAAAGTACATTCGGTGAGTATTTGTCATGGCAGTTTGGCGAGATTTTGGTTGGATGGGGGAATCGGGATTATTTAACACCATAGTTGTGGAGAAATCTAGACAAATAACATTTGAAGCAATCGATTTACTTGTGTTGTTGCGTTATCTCAGTAGAGAGGCTCGTTGGGATCGAAATCAAGTGCGTGTCCTGAAAGAGATATTTGATACGATTTTAAAAAAATCCCGAGTCGTCGCTCAGTCGTCGTCAGTCTGTCAGTCGTCGCGAGCGGTCCCTCTCCATTTCTCTCTGATGGAGAGGGGGAGTTTCCCTCAATTTCCCTCGCCTATCCTATCGACTACGCAACAAGATCGGAATCCCCATCCAAGCCGGACTGGTCACCGTGTGATGGGTATGACTACATAAGATGGTTGGTCCCTCAGTTTCTAGACTCGATGAATCTCCTTCTGAGATTGATGATTTGAGTTTGGTTGACGCAGATTCAAGAAAGCAGACACCTTTTTTCTTTATTATAACGCAAAATCTTCAACGTCAAGCTCGCGAGATCACTATTCTTTCTCCAGCCAATAATTCTGGGTCTGTGATATGGAAAGAAGACCGATCTCGACGCTCAATACTGGACAAAATGAATCATTCTAAAGAAGACCATCGACCACGTCTGAAACCTATATGAAACCCTCATCTTGATCAGCGCCCCTAAAGCGACACTGATAAATTTGTATTTGTATTTGTATTTGTATTTGTAAAGGTATTTTAATATACTAGATAATAGATAGTAAATATTTATACCTGACGGCTTTTGCTTGGGTTCGGGCGCAGCAGCTACAACTTCTTCTGCAGCTGCAGCAACCTCAGGCTGCAATGGAGGCATTTGCACTCGTCTCGCAAAAATAGTGAAGAACATTCACAAAACCTGACTGGTAGTACTGGGTACTCTTTACTGTACAAAATTAGGTAGTAAACGCACCCATCTGCAGCCTATTTAAAGCCCTATTTTGGTATACCATATAGGAAAAAAAGGGTTGGATCAGAAGTAAAAAAAGGGTTAGATCAGAAGAAAAGGATTAGATTAGATTAGGATTAGAAAAAAGGATCCGTACCTTGACTGGATCCTCCACAATTACGTCCTCCTTTGGCTCCTCCCCTTTCTTCATCTCTTCAATTTCCTTAGCTCTCTCAAGGACTACCTACAATAATATAAATATTATTAATTTAATTAATATATTTATACTTATTTATATTACCCACCTCGTCTCCGACATCCGGAATCAAAGCGGCAGCGTCCTCAATCTGAAAAAATATCAAATTTTATAGTGGCTAGAAGGAAAGTCAATTTCCGATGCCCGTCCTACTGTACCTCGATTTCCTTGGGTTCCTCCTTCTTTTCCTCATCCTTCTTCTCCGCTTCTACCTTCTCCTGGACCGCCTCCTCCTCCTCAGGCAACTCCTTCTCCACATTCTTCTGGGCCTGTAAAGATACGGTAGACCAAGGAACTATCGATTGCCTGAGGAAAAATACAATTGGCAGATACTTTTTACTTTCAGAGCATTTGAGTTGAATTTCTTCGCCAAACGTGTATTTGTTATCACTAGAACGGTTCCAACCCGCACATAAAGTTGTCGGGGCGTTATACAATTATGAAAATGATAGTCTCTATTTGTTTTATACATACTCTCTCGCGTCAGGCCCCTTTCTGGAGATTTCAACGGATGGAGTGATGCAAGCCACAAACCTCCAACTCTTCCTTCACTTTCTCAGCCACTTGTCTCTCCAGTTCCTCCTTCTCCTCCATTTCCTTCTGTAAGCGCAAATTATATTTAAAATAACTATTTATAACACGATCTGGAACAGAAGTTCTTCTAAATTAGTGCTCAGCAGTCTTCCTCCTCAAACAGCTCCTTCTCTACGTTATGTAGCATTTGGCTCATCCGGAATCCTACGTAGTATCCATATTTCTGTAAGATACCTCAAGCTTCTCCACTTGCTCCTTGATCTTCCTCTCCTCTTCTTCCTTCTCCAGTCGTTCCTTCTCGAGTCTCTCTTTCTCCGCCAGTGCTTCCTACAAGAATCAATAACGATTTTATTGAAGCATTACTCAAATACTGATACATATAATTTATTTTACAAAATGAATGCTACAGCCTCTCTGCTAAAAACTGAGCGGCGCAAAAAGATCATCCGCAAATTAGTTAAATTACAAAACATTCAAGCGCACCTCCAACTGTCTCTGCTCCTCTTCTACCTCCTTTTCTACCTCCTCGATCACTTCGCTCACAGCGTCCTGTTAATTACCAATTGATTACTCCTTCAAGATTTTGATTCCAAGTTTCTTTCCAACCACATCCTTCCAAAATGAAGCCAACCCCCCCCAGTCTCTCGTATGCCCACATTCATTAGCCCCATTCTGGGTGTTTCGAATCAGTGATTGTTATCACCTTATCATTCTCGCTCGCCTCCTTCTCTCTCATGTTCTCCTCCAATTCCTCCTTGGTCGGTGCGGGCAGCGGCTTTTCCTCCTCTTCCTGAAATATTGATTGAAATTGATGACAAATAACATTTCAAAAAATGACTCTAAGCAGCAGAATATTGAATTGATTCATATGCAATTCCAAATATCAAGAAAGAATTAGAGAATAGCGAGCGATTTCATGAAATTGTACAAGGTGAAAGTGTGCTTAAATACCTTCTCTGCCTCCTCATCATCATCCTGTGGCAGTACAATAGCATCGATGGTCTCATTCACTTCCTTCTCAGTTTCTCCGTCAGAATAGGCAACTGCCTCGTTGTTGTCCTGAATGCGTAGAATATGATTCGAAATCTCCAGAAAGGGGTCAAGAAGAGAGAGAGAGCTTTCTCTCTATCGGCCCCTTCTCACGTTCATGCACTGCTCTGATGATCCCTTGTTTTTTTTTAAAGTTTTAAACTTTGCGGATCGAAATATGTGCCATGTGTACGGATTTAACATTGGCCGTTCCATCATAATTGTCCCCATATTCACCTTATCAATCACATCATAATTGCCCTCCTTCTCCTTCTCCTCGGCCTCGGCCAATTTCCTCGAGTGTTCCAGCTCCTCCTCCGTATACGCGGGCGCATGGTGCGGATGTTGGCGGTGCTTCTCCTGTGCGGAAAAGCGTCACATTTCGCACTAGTCTTTCTATTATTTCACGCGCACTTTACGATTTTTTACAACATTTTTTCAGAGGATTATAGAGTATCAGCGTGCAAGAAATGTTCCTATCAGGTCAAAAATCAAGAAATTGTTTGAAAAATACTGAAACAATTGTTTGAAAAATACTGAGACTTAACGTTGTTGAGCATGACTGACAATTTCGGTGACGAACTGGTACTGCGTTCTGAGTCTCTCAAAGTCGAGATCGGCCTCCTGCTCCTCGAATCGAACACGCTCCTCCTCAGTGTGAATCTGCAGAGATTGTGTGTAACAGTGAGAAGCTCCCTGCCACCCTGATCCCATTCTGGAGCAGGCGAAAGTAGCGAAGTGTGCTCACCTTGACCCATCCCCTTGATCGGGAGTAAAAGAGCACGGGATAGACGTACTTGAGACCGAATTGCTCCGATCGTTGACGACGAGCCATATCTGTAAAATAGTATAGTAGCATTCTGATATGTATCAATTTTAGAATCAATTTGTCTGATTAAAATTTTCTTGTTGATATTTAGAAATATCGAACGAGATTCCTTTGTAATACTTTCTTTAAACTGGACTATGTCGCCTGAGAAGCTGCTGGGAATGAACCAAGAGAGAACATTCATCATCCGACCAAGTATTTCGAATAGTGAAGTGACTAACCGATAGCCATTCTCGTCTCGCTCTCACTGCATCCAGACTTGTGGGCGAAGAGGAAGATCTACAATAATTATCTATCCCATCCATCAATTGTCGTACACCCCGATCGATCACAAGAGTTGTCCCCCCCCCCCTCCCACAACCCGCTCAACAACCCATTTCCCTTTAAAAGGAAACAACCCATTTCCCTTTAAAGTGGGATCCTCTTCTGCCCCTTTCTAGAGGTTTGGTGTGATTCTCACCTGCTCGTAGGTCTTTCCATCGAGAATGTCGTGACGCAATGCAGGACAGGGAGCGCGACGGCGCGCGACTGCCTCAAAACAATCAAAGATTAGTATTTATACTTACTACTAAAATATAGAGACAAGGAGTGGCTTCGCAAATGCCCTCGGTCAGACCAGAGTGAATGTACGGAATGCAGACAGAAATTTCTTGCAAAGCCATCCCTAATGCAGGCTACAAAGATCAAAGATCACTCGTTCCCTCACCTCTTCCTCCTGATATTCTCTGTGTCTTCTCAGTCCCTCCTCGTACTCACGCTGACGCTGCTCGTTAGCCTCGTTGTATCTGCACAAATTAGAAATTTTTAAAAATAAATGACACTGTTTCGCAAAAATCTGAGTGGAATTCTTTTTATCTTTATATTTTAAAATATTAAAATATAAAATAGGAAAAAACCTTCTCTCCTCCTCTTCTCTTGCTCGTGCGAATAGCTCGTCCTCTCTTCTTCTAAACGAATCTTCATTTTCCCCGATTCTATCGGAGACAAAAGCCCCCTCCCAAAGCTGTATGAGGTATGGTAGAAACAAAACAACTCCATCCCACCGATAGCCCTGAAGCTGGTAGTATTGTAAACGGTATATTGTAAACTGAATCTATATCTCTCGAATACCTCTCCTCAACAGCGATTCTGTACTTCTCCTCCTCCTCTGCTCTCTTCAACTCGGCCAGTCTGTATCGCTCCTCGTACGCCGCTCGCTCAGCCTGCGCGCAATACATGAAATCAAATCTCCAGAAAGGTGTCAGGAACGAGTTAGTGTTTAAATTTATTTTGGCCTTTTTTGATTTGGATGTTTGAATTTTCTTGAATCAAAAGAAAACCTCTCCGAAACGCGTTCATCTCTCATGGATTTTATTCAGAACTACGTTTGTGTCTTTGACAATGAGACGTGAAGAGATCGCCGACATCTTTGTTAATCTCTCTTTGTGTGATAATGATCATCGTCTTCTCCCGCATTCTCGTCTCTTTCATAACGCTAATCACATGTCAATTGTCATCTCAAAATAACCGTAAAAATTGTGATCCGTTTATCTAGGTTTTCCCAAACTCCACACTAAATTTAAATTCAGTCATAAATGAGCGAGCTTTTAAGAATTTTTATAGACGATCGAAATATTGCAAACTTCTAGAAGGAACGGGGGCAATCGTTAGAGAAATGGTGTAAAAGAGTCATTTGTCGATAGTAGTATGTATCGTACCTCAAGTGCTGCTCTTTCAGCCTCGATGATCTTCAGACGAGCTGCATACTCGGCACGCTCCGCCTGCACAAATACACGCACTTTATCCCATTGTCTAGGGTTTTTTTTAAGACCGCCTCTCTTGATTTCGCACTCTCTCTTGACCAATCGATGGGGGGGGGGGGAGAGTGCGAAATACCTCGACTCGAACTTGTTTTGAAATTGTCATTATTCCACTTCCGCTTCAATCTCTCAGTTCCTCACCTCGTAAGCTGCATTGGCTGCGGTGTTTTCGTACGTAGTAATCGGGTATGGGTAGCCATTGTTCGGGAACTAAAGTGTATTTAGTTCCGACAAACTTTGTGCATTTCGTATATACGCCATTTCGCATCCAATTTTATGGTATAAAGATTTTTTATAATAGAAATTTTAACACTTTTTTCTCAATACCTGTGAATTATCTCCATTTCCGTTGACTACACCATCGTGAGGGTTGCGACCGCGGGGAGGGCAACGGCGTCTGATCTGCAAATTAGAATACTTTGCGAACCGAATCAGGCTCTCGGTATCACGATTTGGAACCAGTGCTACCGAAGAGGCGGGTACGAACCGGTCCGGGTTCGGGCATGCGGCGGCCCTTGCAGCCTCCGCGACGTCTGTTGATGGAGAAACGTTGCTGCAATCAACATTTGATTTACGTTTCTTATTTCTGAGATTTAGATTTATTGCGCCTTGTTTCAACCGTTATGTTTCATGTGCCCTATATGCTCGCTTCGCATTATAGCATAGTGATCGGATCATGCAGTCAATGGATTGAAGAGATCAACACCCTATTCCTCTATTCCATACTTTCTATACTTCTGCGTCTCTCTTGCTCTAACACCCTCTCTCGCGTTCCGTACTGTGCGTTATCAGCGGAAAGTTTTGTTATTTCGGACGAGTATTTGTGAATTTGTAATATCTACATGCCGTCACTCACCCAATGCTCCTCAGCGAGTCTCATCTTCTCCTCTGCAGCCATGTCAGCTGTGCCGAGTTGCCTCTGTAAAAAGCAAATCTTTCTAATCCACACACTATCCAGTTGGCAGCATGCCAAGAGTGTCTCTCATTGTCTGACCCTCTCGTTTTTTTGCGCAGTCACTCTCCATCTCTCTCGTACTCTAACGTATTCTCGCCAAACTCGTCATGGATGCGCGACGCACCCCTTCGATATTCAACAAGCAACGTCAACGATGCCGTGCGAAGAATGTGTTCATATCTGTGCCTGTGCTAATCGACTCTAATATCATCGAGATAAAGGTTGCTCTCGCATTCCTCAATGAGGAATGGATGATTATGGTGATAGCGAGGCTGTAAATGACGCGTGTTCTTCAAGGAATTTCACCCCTCAAAAGGGTCCAAATGTCTCTAATTGCCTAATTCTCCTCAAATCCCCAATATCTCGCAATAATTCTCGAAAGACCTTATCAATCTGATTAGAACTTAGACATCTATGATCAAAAATTGAAAAAAAACGTGATGATTTATGGGTCCACTTTCAAGGGCAATGTACACTTTTTTTGGAAACGCGCGCATTTTCAGCGAAAATTGCAAATCTCCGCTAAGCCTATTGTAGATGTGCAACTCAGCAGGAAATAGTCAGGGTATTTTCATTTCTCACACTTTCTTCAACTATCAAGAGACGTGAAAAACAATTTCAGTAACCGGTTTCTATTATTATTAAATTTTTGAGAAAAATAAATCGTGCAAAAATCCCCTTTGTGTCTTGCGGAGTTGGTCTATTCGGTCGCACTTTGCGTCCAATTGCATTCTAATCACTCTAATCAATCCAATCGCCTTGCACTTCTATCTTTTCTCCCTCTCTTTCCACGCGCATCTCGCACTTTACTACACTTCTCCCATCTCTCCAGGAAAAAAGTGCGAGGAATCTCTCGCCGTCGCTCATTCACCAAATGATCTTTCTAATTTGATGGCATTTCGACGAGTGGCAAATGATAATTTACACACACTCACCCTCACTCGCTGCTCATCCTCCCACGCGCGCAGCTCCTCGTCCTGCAGCGCCCGCACCGCCTGCAAATTGCAATGTTCACGCTACACTGTGCACCGAAACTACTCACATTCTCCTCGGCTGCATTCGCTCTATCGAGATGTCTCTTGTGCGCTTTGTGCTGTGGCTGGAATAGAGTTACTGTAGAGGGTTACGGTAGAACATAAGTCGAATTAGATACGTTAGATGATTACAGTACGCCTGCGAGTACGGTAGATCAGAGCGTGCTTACCAAATGGCGCGCTGCTGCCACTAACAAGAGCGCGGCGAGCGGCAGGAGCAGCCTCATCTGCAAATTAGTCATTTGAGATCCGCAAATTAGACGAAAAAACCGGGGCACATCATTCCACTGGCCGTCCAGAAAGGGGTATTAAGCGAGAGATCGTGTGAAATCGAGAGGGACTCTCTCGCATTTGCACCTCTCACAGTGTCCTCTTTTAGGATTCATGTGGGGAGGAAGAATGAGAGGAACGTTATATATAGTGAGCGATCTCATGATTACTGAGTAGTTTATAAACTGTAAAGTGGAGCAGCGATGCTAGTCATAAGAGTACAAAAACAAGAGAGTCAGCACGAGGTAACAGAATAAACAAACATGATTGAAACAAGGGCTGAGCAAAATTTCGCGCACTCCTAATCTCGCAAGCTCTCTCGCCGGTTAGAGAGCACGAGAGAGCTTGCGAAATCGAGAGTGCGGGAATTTTTTCGCCCAGTCCTGATTGAAACCTCAGTAAGTGGTCAGGTGCGAGATATTTTCAGCTGTTGATCACTTTCTGAAGTGTTTGTGATCATGCGAAGGTTAACGCGGAAGAGAGGAAGGATCCGGAAACAATTGCTACTCAATCCCTTGCTATCAGAGTCTTTGATCGACTTAGAGGAGAAAGAAGGGCGGGATCTTCTAGATCCCCGCAGCCATTTGTAACATCCATCTATCCGCCTCTATTGAACAGCCTCTGAGTCATCGAAAGGAGTAGGCAAAAAGAGGGAGTTAATGCTTGATGAGAGGAGTGAGTCATTTCGACATTGCGCACGATAAATAATAATCCAAATATTTTAATTTGCACACTTCCACACTGATCGTTTCAGAGCTCTATTGAAAATACATATTCGCACGTTTCACAACAAGAGCATGATGGGAATATTGCGTTCTAAAGTGTATAGTTCTAAAACCGTGCTCCTTCCCCCAATTCAAATATTGTGCGGAAATCAGGAAAATTATGACTTTTTTGCAAAATTTGACAGTGAGTTGAAGGCGCGGTTCTTATGTGAGAGAAGCAATCACTGCGAAAGAGAAAGAGAGAAAGAGATGATAAATTGATAATAATGACTCTGCCTTCGAGCCGAGGTGGAGCATTTTTATCAGTGATTATGATTAGCGAGAGTCAGCGAATTTTGTATGTGAATGCGAAAAATGGAAAGACACGATGAGATTATGGATGAGAAATGTCGAAATGTCGCACGAAACCACATAATCCCACAGACCACTCAACACCCTCCAGAAAGGGGTCGTGCGCGAGAGAGTATGCAAAATGAGGACTCTCCCGCGTCTGACCTATTACTAATGGTTTGCAACGGTGTGAAACTTCAGACTTCAATTATTTTCTTGATCACCTCTCTTTTGGTTCTGAATGTCGGAAAAGCGAAAAAAATAGCAAATTTCGGATCTTCAAATCTCCAGAATTTCAAATCAAGAGAAAATCGGGTAAAGAAGGGGAAGGTGCGGAAACAAATCGTCGGGCTTCCTCTACTTTTTCTTCAATTGCTTCTCTCTCTTCTCCTTCTCCCTCAAGAGTGAGACAGTGATTAATGCTCACGGAGAGAGGGAAGACAGATAGATATTCGAGATCAGAAGAATAGGGACAGGAAAAAGAGAAGAGAAATCGGGAAATGAGTGTGGAGTAGTGATCTGCACCTTTGACCTACCTTTCGACGAGCTTTTATATCTGTTCAATGTTACAAAAGATACAGGCCAGTTGTGCAAAACACATAAAAACATCCAACTTTCGAAACCGCAAGTCAATTTTGATAGGATATCGTATCTTCAACACATATCTCTCTCTTATCTCTTTCGAAATGGGGAGAAAACTGAATAAAAAGCGCGAAAGGAGCAAGAAATGAGCAGATGCACGGCTGCTCATTTGAATGATTGAAAAAGAGAACGAGAATGGGGGAGAGATCGAGAGATTTCGAAGGCTGTATGCAGACGGAAAATGCTAGATCGCACCTGTGATCTCACACCGAGAATCAAGCAAAATCGATAAAACACCCATTCATCCCAACCGGCTGATCGAATCGTCATTATCAGTAGTGGTTGTTCAACGCAACACCCCCGGGGAAGACAACGCCCCGGGGAAGACAAAGGCGTCTGCGCTCTCTCACTTTTCCCTGCTCTATCACACTGTCTAACTGATGAGATAGAGGACAAATATGAGAGAGTAGGAGAAAAGGAGTGATCGTATCACGCTTTGTTAAGAAGTCTGATGAATTTAACGACACCTATCTCTTCCTTGTCGTTATGTTGCGTGCATGCGGATACAAGCTATAACTGATGCACATGAATCCAAACCTCCAGAAAGGGGCCAGGAGCAAGAGGGAATTTGACTCCTTTCTGGTCAATCGTAAAACAAAGTCAACCCAACAAACAAGTTTGGAATCGGTGCAAGTCACCATTCCCCCACGAAACACTACTACTAATGCCACCCGACCAGGGAATGTCTCTCAATGAATCAACCATTTGGTCTTTATATCTAAATGCTAGCCTCTGACTCACTATTTTCTCTACGATAATGCACCGGAAACTACGATCTACGACCACTCCCCAAATCCGAATTTTCACGCCGCACGTGGCCCCCTTGATCACATCTGACAACACCTCGGTGAGAAATAGCAAGCGGATTGGAGAGACTTCACACCTACTCAATTTAGCGCTGAGCTTGCTCCTTTTCGGCGTAAACTATCGCATTTTTGAGAGATGAAAGGGGTGATCCGACCCACAGGTATTCTCAGCTATCAGTGTACCCGCACTTCACAGTGACATCATCAATGCATTCCAATTCTCATTTCTTGCATTCATCACATTCCTTACTAACAGGCTCAAGCACCCCTTATAACACTTCACCATATCAAAAAATTCAAATCGTCCCATTTTTAAAAGACATTTTTCTTTTCGATATTATCCTACTGCTACCTTGTGGAATACGTCGCTATCACGAGCTTAGCTTCATTATGGACAGCAAGACCGCCAATAGATAAACGAAAATAAGTGAACACAAGGCTACAGGGGGTAAACTGGGACAACAAATGTACAAGGTGAGGTGTGAAAACGAGAGACTTTACACTACAAAAGTCGGGCGGGGGAGAGGTCACGCCTGATCGAGATTGGAGAACCATCTAACAGAATGTTTAAAGACATTCGGACGGCTCTCAACCAGGGCTGTGACCTACAACAAAACGGTGGCCAATATAGGAACTTCGATGAAGATTTCGCTAGTCACTTCAGATCTGCATGCAAAATGCACACGTGAAAAAGAGAGACGAGGCCAGATGAGAGGGAGTCAAACACACGAACACTAGTCTAAAAAGAAGAGGGGGATGAAGGTACAGGCTGGCAGTATTAGCAAACGTATGGTCGAAAGCCAAACTGGGGGAACACTATTGCAAACTGAACAAGACGAATTGAAAGAAATTCCAAATCGCATATTCAGATTGAAATAATGTTGAACAATGATACACGAACTACTGAAAGTCAGAAATCAGAGGTTGAAAGTCATTTGGTTAGTTAGCACTAACGAAAGCAAGCGCAGATGACGAGCAAGGGCACAAAATAATCGATAAGCGCCGGGGGTGAAATCTACCATAATCATTCAATCAATCAATAATCACAACCTTCTACCGTAATCTACCAAATGAAAACCGGCTGGGGAAAACAATCAATAACAAATTAGATGAGGAGGAAAAGAATTTGGACAACTTCGAATCTGGGGCAAAATGATAACGGAAAGAGGTGTAACAGACTCGAAACAAAGGAGGGAGAAATTAGTCGACAAAGGTTTACAATGAGAGACAAGGGTGCTTAGAATCCAAGAGATATACAGGGTTCAGAGAAGGAAAGGAGAGGGAGGGGAGAGAGAGAGAGAAAGAGAGGTGCGAAAGAATCAGTGGAGGAAACAATCACAGAGGCCGATAACAGCAATCCATTATCAGTGTGCGCCAGCTATCGCTCCATTGTTGCACGTTTGTGAAAGGCCAAGACCGCATTAGACGACAACCTGCAAACACAAATGAGTAGCAAAGATTATTGGAAAATAAATAGATTAGATTATTGGAATATAATTACGATAACTTTATCGAATCAATCTATATCCCACTCTGTCGGCAATGCTAGCAATCATAATTATATTCCATAACCCCCATGTAATTTCGTTCTAATCCTCGACTAGAAATAAATTCTCGTATTAGTCACTAGGTGTGAAGCACCCACTCATCACATCGAGAAGAAGGAAGAGATTCGCAAAGCACGCGACACGCCTCACTCTTGATTAGCCAATTATCGCTTCCTACTACCTCATTCCCATGGAATGTGTACGTTTCACCCATCAACACCTGCTGTGTGATTCATGTCATGTACTCACATTTAGGTGCACGCGTCTAAATGGCAACTACATCGGAATAAAACAACATTGAGAATCGGATGGAAGGAAATCCGACCAAAATCAGATAGGTTCGTATGCAGTGATGGTCCAAGAATTTCAAGTTGCGGACCGCCGACACTGTTACGTTGAAAAAGTGGACACGATTTTTAAAAAATACGTTCGAAATTCGGATATATAATCTAGCCGAACATTGCTCGCATGCCAAACTGTAAGTGTATGCTAATCAATAATATCAATCTACAGTATACCTGCTTGGTCTGTCTCCGTCTCCTCTTCTCGTGGTGCTGCTTGTGTGCACGATGCTGCTGCACCACTTGCTGCACGGTAAGCGCGCTGTAATTATGTGAGGTTACGGTAAGAAACAGTACGATGAAAGAAGAGATGAAATTGGAATACGCAAAATACATTACCGCTTGGCTGCCACGTCGAAGGGGTAGTAGAAGACGCGACTAAAAATATTTACAATTAAATTACTCGAATGATTTAAAAAAAACAATTGACCGATTCCTAACTTCTTTTCAAGTATGCAAACATTTTCAAGTCCGAAGAGCCATTAGACAAGGTATTTTCATCAGAGATCAACAGACAGCAAATTGTAGTCGTGGTCAGAAAATTGCTCAACATTTCAAAATTATTGCATAATCTGCTAGGCACGACTTCGAAAGTCGAAGTCATAAAAATCAATAGATATAGACGTTACCGTACCCATCAACTATCTTCCTCTCGAATAGCTCTCCCCGCTCGTTCCTCACAACCTCCACCGGAATGTACATCGTGATCGGTCCACCACGGACACTACAAATATCAGATTACTTTTTTTAAATAATTACACTATATAAAACTCAAACAACTCACGCCTCATCTTGCTTGGGAGGCAGCACCGACGCTGTCTCCGGTCGACGCAAGCCTATAAACATATAGATATATTTATATTATATAAATGTAGGTTAAAATATTCTATAAAATCGCCGGTGGCAATACAAGTAGCATGTGAGTGACCGCCCACTAGTCGGCGGACACATGCTACTCGTTGGACCACCAAATCGTGCTAATTCGACCACCGAACCGCGCACTAGTCCGGCAACCGGCGATTCTAGAGTTATACGATCAATAACCTACTTCTGAATTTGTCCAGGTGCTCTTTCGGGTTCACTTTGAGCTTGAGCAGCGAGACACGCTGCATGTAGCTGCCGTGACGCTGCAATGCGAGGTCGCTTGATTTTTGTTCATACACTTTCGTCCCACAGACAATGCGGCTTATTACAAAATTTATTAAATTTCAAATTTAGCATAAAGCTGGTCAGAAATATAGTCCAAGTCACATATAAACTGGTCAGATCGAGAGTCCAAACTGCCCCACCAACAATTTACTCACCGGCGTCGTGCGTGTATTAAAATGTATGATTTTTGTTAATTAATTTAATCTAGTTATTATAATTAAGAAAAAAAGAATTTCAAGACTAACCTCCGAAACCAGTTCGCCTCTGCCTTCTGGCGTCGTTTGCACTCCGAGGAAGCTGTACTCGTCATGGAAGGCGTCACCGTACGTCACCTAGCGAAAGGTACAGTAATCAATCGATGGTCATCAATTACAGTAATCTGTCAGGACACGGTCACTCACATTTCCTTGAGCGTCGATTCTTCTCGCGATGCGGTGGCCATTGAAGCCTACCGTGCCCGCAGCGCCCTCCGATGCGTGCACCCACTCGAACCTTAAGATACAGATTAGTAGAATAAGCAGGCAAGTACATCCTAAGTCTTCGTGCTGATATTTAAGCATGCTATGTTCGAAAAATATATATTTTAGTGGTATGGGTTTTCGATATTCGGTAAGCTACGTCGTTTTTGAGGTATCCTTCAACCAATGTGCGCACGTGGGCGTTGGTGGGTCAAAGTGCGTCGCTCCGGATCATTCAATCGTATGACACACAACGCTCACTATCTCGCGTAACAAAGAAATGCGCGTGTTTATTATCCGTTATCATTCGGAGAATCGGTGACATCACGCCTTGTTGATAGCACCCATCTCAGCGACGCTATGCGCCTTTACAGCCAAATGGAAGTCATCAGACGGGAGTGTGTACTTTGGAAAGCTAGGCTGCTCAAATTCCAAGACGACTGATTCATAGTCCCAGTCACTCTCGTGACTTCTTCATCCACTACCTCGAGTCTCTCTCGAATCCACCAACTCTTTCGCTCCATTCCCTACCCACGCTCCTATCACTAACATCCTTATCCTTATCAGCGTGGAGGCGCGGGCGCCAGAGTCACTAGCAAAAAGTGACTAAAGCGCCCCATAAACAGCGGGGCCGTATTTGCCGCCTCGGCCTTAAACCCCCGTTGTTACTCGGCAAATAACATTGTTCATCACGTACACTGCCTGTCCTCTGTAGCGCTCGGGCACGCTGAGCACGCGGAAGCCGCCGCAGACCTAGAAAGAACCGCAATTAGGAGAACGCACGGGGCGCAATAACGCTAACCTCGACCGCCTCGGCGTGAAGGCCGGCGAACCAGCCGCACACGCGCTTGTCGGGACGAATGAACGCGAAGCCGAAGGACTCGAAGTGCTCGTTCGGATAGCGATTACGAGTTATCCTGAGACGTTTTAATGATGAATGGAAATAGCAAGGCCAATATTTCGCTCCTTCAACGGAAGCACACATTGCAACTCCAATAACAACGGTCTGATACGTGCCCCAAACTCGGCATGGAACAGCGTGTAAACATTCGCGTGTAAACATTGCTATGTGCTGCAGCCAGACAATGGAGCAATATTAAGTTTAGCTTTTTTGTGTAAAAAATAATGATAATGAAATCAGTCCATACCACAGCGCGGGAAAGATGTCCTGATTGTCGATGCGGGCAAAATCAGCGACAGTCTTGCCCGCCGGCAACTGATTCGACGGCGAGACTGACGTCCAGAAGTCCTCATTGACCTAAATACGTCAAGTGAAAGAAGAACAAAACCAAACAACTCTAAATATTCTCGATGATGAAATACGCGAAACTACAGCGTACCCAGATGGCCGTTGCCCTGTGTACGAGAAGCGTCGAGAGTAGTAATGATACGAGCTTGAGCATGCCTGAATAAATGCACATTCGACGACGATCAAACACAACACGAATGCGACAAAAACCGGAACCAAGCAGGAGGGGTCAAGTAAGCTGAGCCGGGCTTAGCAGGACGCGAAAAGCTGGCGTTGAGTCGTTATTTTTCAACTACTCAGCCTTCCTCCTTCTTATCGCCCTCCTTAGAATGGTAAAAGTTTGACAGCTCGCGGGCTATGCGGGCACCACTCATGAGAGCATCACAGTCAGACACAGCTGTCAACAATTCTAGTCATAAAGCGAGAGTCGGCGTAGAGCAGTTACCGGTCAATATTCAATAATTCCTAGGCGAGCCCGGGTGGTCTAATCGATTTAGCATTGGAATTAACGCTAATCAATTTAGCAGGCAAATTTGCAGCCGACGCGCGAAAATAAATTCCACCGTAGGCCAAATGAAAATATACACGAAACACTTGCTGTGCGTCTACAGTAATCTCGACATCCGCTATGTTAAGTTTATCGATAACTGATTCAACTGATTCAGTTTCATTAATTGACTTGTTTAGACAACATCTTCAAATTTTATTCGAATAAGGAACATCTCAAATATTATTTAATGATCGGAAACTATAAAGAAACTGGCAGAGTTGCTAGACTCTAGTCATAAGGCACATCAGAATTCGGAATTCACGGATGAAGCTTTCGTGATTGATTGGAAAGTCTACGGTATGTACAGACAGGAACGATTAACTGAACCACAGGCAAGGAAATATAAGTTGAATAAACAATCTGAGATGGTGAGAGCAATCAATGACTAGCAATGCGATGAGGTACGGTAATAATCTTTGATCTTTGATGCTGGGATAACTGTTGATCTCTGATCTCTAATCGATTAGTTGAAGAACCAGCTGGGTGGTTGCACGAAGAACACGCCTCCGTCCGTCGCACAGTACGTAGGGCAGACCTGAGAAATCGATCCGTTATTACAGTACTCCATCAATCGCTAATGAGAAACCGTACCCCCTTCCTGCCATCGTATCCCCCCTCGCCCATTCCGCCCTGCAGTCCCATCTCTCCCTTGGCGCCCGGAAGCTGCAAAGAATCGATAATCGTTCGTCTACCGTAATCCCGTCACTGACCCCGTCCCTTCCTTTTCTTCCTCTGGGCCCAGGTGGTCCGGTCGGTCCTTCGAGTCCCGGCATTCCCTCGGGTCCTGTAACCATTTTTTCGTTACTGTAAAGCGGCTCAAAGGGTTCAGAGTTTTGGTACTTACCATTGGGTCCGACGGGTCCCTGATCTCCCTCGGGTCCGGGTGGTCCGGGCAGGAAGGGCGCCGGAATCGCGTCTTTTCCATTGTCTCCCACATCACCGTCCATACCTGGGAGTACGGTATACATTAGACACTACTGTAAATATTATGCAGACGTTATGACTGTCATTCTTTGTCTCATACGAACCAGTGGCGCTTCTTTGCACAGCCAGATTGTACAAATGCCGAATATTGGATTAGAAATACGGCCATTTTTCACTCACATTGTGATGTCTCAAAATCGAAAGTGTTATTCGATAACTGTTCAACGTGGTCTACCCTATCAGTTCCTCGAACTGGAAAAGCTAACCTGGAATTCCGTTCGATCCTGGTTCTCCTCTCTTGCCGACTTTTCCATTGAGTCCTCTCACCCCAGGCCGTCCGGGCACTCCACTCATTCCTCTATCTCCGGGAATTCCCTAAATATAATAATAAAAATAGAACGCATGTTCAATTATAATTTAAAATTCAGGTAAAAAAATTGGAGAAGATCTCTCCATTTGGCACTTTATCTACGCCCGTTGATAGGTGAGAGTGTGTGCGTTTCAAACTCTATTTCTATCTCATTGTTTCTTGCATCGTTATTGGGTATGGATGATGCAACTCGCCTGTATTCCGGCTGGCCCCTGAATTCCAACGGGGCAAGGATCGGCGCAGATCTTGGCAATATCTACAGGGGGCTCGCAAGGGAGCCGCGCCGGCGCACCCTGGGCGCCACGGGCGCCAGGCGTGCCCGCCTGGCCCCCGCGCCCCGGAAGACCCGGCGGTCCTGATGGGAACTCGCATCTGAAAGATAATAAATGTTTGTCGGAGATGGTTCAATACATTAGATCAGAAATGCACTAAATGGTTTTTGAACGATTTTTTTAAACGGAAGTAATTTGCCTAGTGATGACGTAATCGAGAAGGGCGCGATAAAACTTTCGCTGCACGCGCCACTCTACGCATCGCGCACTCTCGCTATCTTGTGAAATTTCACTTTCTGGATGCGAAATGGAATTTAAAGCGCGATTAAGATAATGAGATAGGAAATGAAGAGCGCAACTGTTCAAAGAAGAACCGAAATTGCAAGAACTGAATGAAAATTTCAAAATTACGACTTTAATTTCAGCAATATGCGAAAATGAAATATCTTGTATAGGAACAATCAAAACATACATATAAAAATGATAGTTTGAGTGCAGAATGACGAGAAATAGTCAGTGGAAATTAGATTCCCTTTCTTTTGCGCACTTATTAACAAATTCTCTTTTCTGGAGCTAGAATTGAGTGCATCATTTTTGATTTTAATATTATTTTTTTTTAAAAAGTTGTACTCACTTGCACTCAGGTTCTTCATGCTGACTCCTTCTGGAAGACTTCCTCTTTATTCTCGTGCTGTTGTAGAGAGAACTCTCGTTTCTACTCGTGGCGAGAATTCGGATGATCTCACGAATCGATGACTAAATACATTGATTACAGAATTTAAAAAAAAAGCAGAGATAGGGAAAATGAGGGAAGTCGTTGCAATGTGAATGAGCGGCACGCTGTTCCTAACCGCAAGATATAGTTCAGGTATCAGACAGTGAAGGGGTCAGAAAAAAACTCTCTCGCTTTCACACACTACCTCTCCCTTGACCCCTATCTGGAGAATTGATTTGTGATGAAATGATGTTACGAACCTCGCATGCAATCGCGTCACTCTCGATCTGATCGTTGACCGAACCGAGTATTAGATCCATTGATGGCATCAATGTGGAGAGAAATAGAGTACACACCTCAAATATTGATTACCTCTTCAATTTCAAATATTTTTATTGACTTATTTTGCCATTGAGATCAAAGCACAGAGATATGAAGAAAAAAACACACCAGGGAGCACGTGAGCGAGAGGGCGATGATGACTTTGTACGCCGTTTCGCGTCCGTCAGACTCCGACGACACCATGGCTGCACCGTCGACCGCACCACGGGTTACAGTAGAGCGCTGCAATTCGATTTCAAGCACAAATAACAACAATTCAGGCAAAACTTCGATTGTATAACGGCGAAATAAATGAGAAAGTGTGTGACGCGGCATTAGCTGGCTGCTTCCCTCTCTATTCCCTACTCTATCGATGATATCCCCACCCGGGAATGACCCAAATCTCTCGGGAAAAGCTATCTAGCTCATCAGGAATTGACTATCATTCTACGTAAGCTGCGGGTAGGGGAAATGAGTGATGGAAAGAGAGAAGAAATGGAGAGAAGTCGGGAACTTTCACTTTCTCCTTTTTCAACTTCTCACTTTCTTGCAATGTCAGATGGCTGGAATCAAAGCACATCGCTCAGCGGGCCGGTCGAACCTCCAGAAAGGGGCCGAGTGTGAAAGTGAGGGAGACCTTCTTGTTTTTACACACTTTCGCATATGGTCCCTTTCTAAAGCATAGCGAATGGACCATGTTTAGAAACCGCACAATACATCCAGCCCACAATTTCGAACCTTCAGAAGAAGTCTGGAGTGAGGGAGTCATTCCTATCGTACGTACAGAAAATATCGGAACGTTTACCGGAACGTGATCAAAATATTCGATTTTTGCAACTTTGCGAGGAAAATTATTTACAACTCGTGAGTAGGTTCATATTTTTTGTCCACCTCGATTTACCGGAAACTACCCGGACATGCCCGGTGAAATGTCTAAAACAAGGGAGAAAATTCGATGCGAAAACCGACCAAGTAAGCGAATTGTCATCATTACCGTATAAAGCCGGGAAATGCCAGTAATTGCCGGTTCTGTCCCTTTTTTGCAAACGAATTTGTCGCTTTGTGTTACACATTTCACCGGGCATCACCGGGTAGATTCCGGCAAATCGATGCGGATTAATCGAATTAGCATAAACGCAAATCATGATAATGTGTACTCGCAAAGATGCAAATTGTGATCATTTTGATCACGTTGCGGTAAACGTTCCGATATTTTCAGCACGTACGATACTTACATTCACTCTATCGCGTCCCACTCCTCTCTTTTGTGCAGACTATTGTGTGTAAAAATGAGAAACGATACTCCTTTCTTACATTCACGTGCAATCACAGTTGAAGGTAAAAAAATATAAGGTTTTGCTGGCATATTTTGCTGGCGTACCACTGAAAAAAGTCTAGTTTGCTGCAAATTGCAGTCTGCAAAACAAAACTACTTAGCATATCGCATCTGCATATATTCCATTCTCTTCCTCTCCTTCTCTTTCTCCTCTCCTCCATTCTCCATCCATTTCTACTCTTTCCCCTCAATGTGGGCGGTCGACCGATACAACTCTGGTACTCTTTCCGATCAGGAATCAATCGATACAGGAATCGTGAGTACCGTAACCCAGTCAGTCAACTACAGTACTCTTACCGTATCCATTTTCAGATCACAGTGGAAGCCCTTGAATCACTACTAGTCAAGTCGTCGAAGCTACTTTCCCAAGATCCATTCCATCTCCATCAACTATCCAAAATCCATCGAGATTCGGTCGCCAAAGTGGCTACGGAAGTCGCGCACGTCAGTGAAAGTGGGTGGAGCTAAGAAATAGGCGGAGCTTGCAGTGTCACGCACGATTCATGCACCTCGAGACGACAATCACGCGGCGACGCGCAGATGTTCTTGCCGAGCGGGCCCAACTTCAGACGCTGCTTGAGAGTCTCGATGTTAGTGGGCGGAGTCAGAAATGGGCGTGGTCAGGGGAGGAGCTAAAGAAATTGAATTTCAGGTCAACGACGAGCGACAGAAACAAAAGTTGGTGTATCTGAGAAATCGTGTGGATCGCATGCTGGTGTGTACATTACAAATTTTCATAATCAATGGTTGGTTTGAGAATTCAATGGAACGCCAAATCGACAAGCAGCAAGACTACCTCAGAACATGCTCGTTGTTCGAGTTGGAGGATACGGTAGGCAATTGAGAATGTTCACTTAGTCGCACCTCTCACCACACTTACACAATTTCAGTTGGATGACCTTCAAATGAGCCTCGATCACGAGAATAAAACGATTGATGCGAAAAAGACTACTGTATCTCAGTCAACAGAGTCTGTTGCATCATCAATTGGTGAGGTCGATCGATACGGGAACTACAGTAACCATATCTCTTTCAGCCCCATCCAACTCCTACCACTCGTGTCAGTCTACTTCGGAATCAAAGATCAAGGAGTCCAAGGAAAAGTCCGTAGAACGTGTGATCAATGAGGTGCTGTACCTACCGTAATCCTAAACGACTACAGTAATCTCAGGCTGTTCTGTCTACTTGGACAGTCTCTCGGTCTCTCACTCACATTTCGGATCATTCCTCCACTCCGATTGACATCAAGGAAGGAGCGAAGAATCTTCTGGGAAAGATCGAGAGAATGGCTACGGTATGTGGACTACGGTAGCTTGAGAATGATTACATTGCATATCTATTCCAGCTCCTCTCGAGCTCCTTCTCTATTGAAGCAACGGATACTACTCAGTACACGAACGGTATGAGAACTGGCGGATACCGTATCCCTCAACCTTACCGTATCTGTCAATTTTCAGCCATTTCCGATGCAACTTCGCTGGAATCGTGCCTGTACCGAGACTCGACAATTGAATTGTAGAAGAATGAAGAGATCAAAGATCAAATTCCCCCCGATATTCGATTGACGTCACTTGCAAGAAATCGTTTCCCCCTTTTCCTCAATGAGCGCCACGACTTATCCGAGATAAAACCGAGCTGCTGAAGGGTTTTGGAGGAATTCTGATTCCACACTTCTGGGGGCTGTATAATCTGTTAGAAGTTGGCCATCTTTTCTTTTTTTCTTTTTTCGTCAGTTTTGATTTAATCTTAATTTCTTTGCATTAGTTCGATAAACCACGATGGAAAAGTAAGAATGTCAAAGAAATAAACATAAAATATAATGTTAGCGACTAGCAAATTCGTGTTAAAGATTGCCTTAAATTAAAAGTTGGCCAACTTTTAATTAGAAGTTGGCCATCTTCTGTTTCGCGGGCTAGACAGTGACGAGAGAGCATGTAAACAAGTGAGAGCGCAGAGTTTCGCAATAAAAGTAAACAACCCATGCATACTTTTCCCTCTCCTCGATCCCCGTGCTCTCTCGTCACTGTCTAGCCCGCGCAAACAGAAGATGGCCAACTTCTAGTTTTCGGCCATCTTTAACACGAATTTGCTAGTCGCTTACATTATATTTTATGTTGATTTCGTTGGCATACTTACTTTTCATCGTGCTTTATCGAACTAATGCAAATGAATTAAGATTAAGTCAAAAGCTGACGAAAAAGAAAAACGAAAAGATGGCCAACTTCTAAACAGATTATACAGCCCCCTGATTGGAAATTTGACTTGACAGGAACAGGACGGGACTGACAATAGGCTACATTTGTCTTTGATAAGTGAAAATACTTCAGACGATCCTGTTTTTTTTGCAAGAGAAGCGCTCAAAACAATGATGGTTTCTGTGAACAAATGTATTCTAAAGTAGAAATAGGCAAAAAAATCTGTGCTCATGTTTAACGAAACGAAAGACCATTTTTTAAATAATAAATGAATATTTTATCGCATCTTCATCACCCACAAAAAAACTTCGTATTATGCGATATGGGAACGGGAGGCAAGGAAAGAGTAAATCAATCGAAGATCATTTGGAGCACAGTTTTAATTGCGACGAAGAAAAGTGAGAGAGAATCAGTGGAGCCCGTCTGAAAAAGTTCAACTATATCTACTTTGTATACTTTGCAAAATCGATTTTCGCTACCAAGCTCCTTAACAAGATTGGTAAAAGTGCTTACCTCGTTGAACTTGGTTGGTTTCGAAATGGCTCTGTAATGATGCTTGTGGATATCTGAAAATACAGAAATAAATCAAATTATCGATCTGCGATTTAGAACAGGGTAGCCTAAGCTAGAAAAAAGTGTAAAAATAATGGTCCATAGTACAACAATTATCTAAATACCATTATTTCTCGTGGCTCCTTTTGCAATTAGGAAATAGAATGGAGTCTTCGTATCAGTAGTAAGGTATTCTTTAGCCTGAAAATTGTCGACATATTATTTTAAAAGATCTACTTTTGAATACTTATTGCATTCTACTCGAATACAAATATGGATACGTAAAACGCACCATTTTCCCCAGGCCTCCAATTTTCTGCGTAAATTTGCAATAGATCACTCCGTCGACTGTCTTGATGGAAGAAGTGGAATAGATCGAATGTCGAGTTTTCTAAAATAGAAAATACTCTTTTTGATAGGTTGACCAACAATAAAGAATTGTTTTACCTCCTCTCCATCGATTCTTCTGTTGCTCGGCTTACGCTTTTTGTTATCTTTATTTTTGTAAAAGTTGTAGCTGGCCTGCATTTGTTCATAATAGTACTTTTTATTTAGCCTTTAGTCCTGAATCATGATATAAAACTCACTTTTACACTCGGTGCGGCTTCATTTTCCATGCGGGAACACTCGGTCGTCGGATCGTCGCCCTGGAGTGAAAATGTATTGATAAAAGTCGCCCAAATTTTTTTCCAATTCTAATTTTTAAACATTCTTGACCTTATTGTGGGCCAATATGAGCCGAGAAAGCTATCGCGCAAGTCAAACTGGTGATGCAAAGTCACATGATTCAGCAAAACATGTCTCGGTAATACTATTGACAATGATTCATTTGAACACTACAGCGATACCAAGACTATTTCGAATTATAGAAAAGGGTTAAAATATTGTACCATTTTGTCATCATCTGAGAAGCCAACGGCAATCCAGAAGTTCGACTCGGTCAATTCCTTCTCGATTGTTCCATACAGCTCCATTTCAATGGTATGATTGTCAATTGGACGGAAAGAGTAGGCGAGACTGCAGGCGGTCTGAGAGATGATTGCACCATCACTAGGCAATCAGCTAATTTGCTTACGCCATCGGTCGCGCCAATTGTGCAGTCGTCCGGCAGGAAGCAGCCCTTGCCGTGGCCGCAAGTTGAGACGTCAAAGGGAGCAGTTGCTGCAGCGGCTGCAAGAGAGAGGAAAACTTGCTGCAGCTGTCGCATTTTTTTCTTTTAAAAAGAACTTTAAATGAAAGAAAACTCACAAGAAGACACTGATGAGAAAGGTTTGATGAATGATCTCACAGAAAACGCTGAAGAAGCCTGAATAATTTTTTTTTCGTTAGCAAAGATGCAGGAAACACAAAAACTCACCGAAATCGTAATGAAAATGAATGACAAAGCGAGAAACTGCATGGCTGCGCGCCCAATTCGACTGACGGACTTTGAAAGACGAGAGAGTCAATTCTCTTTTCTAACGCCGTCGATCACTGACTCTTATCAACTGATAAGGCGAAATTCTTGATGATTCGCACGTTGTCCGAGTCGGTTTGACCCTTTCTGTGAGGAGAGAATCCGCCTCGCGTCACTATGTACACTCGGCGTTCTCGACAAATTCATTTGGCGGTGAGACCATTAAACACCATCATCGCATAGCGTCTGTCTTCATTTAAAACGCCGCGTGCACTTATTTCTGCCCAATTTCACATACATACATGCACAATTTATATCTAGAGTGCAACAACATCACATAGTTAGTGACATACGCTTTGTGCTCGATATACAAATATGTATTCAGAAAGATGATGCCCAATGAAATAATGAAGTAACAGAGATCGATTTGCATGCGGGAATTCAGACGGAAGAAGGTTGATGTCAGTTCAGAATTCTTGCGAGAGAGACCATAGCAATGAAGAGGAGCGAGAAAGAGGAGGCAGAAGATCCTGTCTGCAGAAATACACTTTAATCAGTAATTTAAAAAAAAAATCAGTAATTACTCTGACTACTTCTAATAGCACTAGCCAGAGATGGTACTGGTATGAATGTGTCACTTCCAAGCGTCAATATTTTGGAATATCTACGAGACGATTTTTTTTTCATTCTAACCTCGCTGAATTTCATAGCTGTAGAAGTCGCCGTTCCCTTATGGCCATGACTTTTCAGTCCTGAAACGGAAATCAATACTAGTAACAGTCCGATCATTGGGCACCTGTAACATCAAACTACGACGAAAGTGAGGTACGTTTGCAATTGGAAAAGAATTCCGAGAAAAAATGCGTATACGACATAATTTCAAAAATTCCTTGCCCCTAGTATACTTTCTTTTCTTCGTAAATCCAATTCCCAAAGACTTGCCAGTGTTCGTAGTGCCACCTTTAGCTAGGAGAAAATGGAAAGAAGTTTCTTTAGTAGCTACGAGATATTCCATTTTCTGTAATGATGCATAATTTAAATTGTCCAAATTTGAGGGTCTGACCATATTTTGCATTCCTCCGATCTTCTGCGTGAACTTGCAGTACACGACACCTTCAGCTGTCGAGATCACAGGTGATGAGTAGAGGGAAGGACGGAAAGTCTGTAGGAAATTGATCTATAATACCTATGAGACATCAATTGGAAATGAGAAACTTATTTGAAAGTTCATACAGAAAAAAATATTTTATATGAGGCTAGTAAGAAACGAGTACTCAGCGCTAAATGCAAAATGTCTTTAAAAATGACTTTTGTTTAATGCTGTGCAATTTTCAGGGGTGCATGTGCACCCTCTGAGGGCGGAAAACTCGTGTAACTCAGCTCAATCTGAACGAAATCTCTTCAACCAAAAAGCAAAATGTTACAAACGTGGCTTGCAATCCATGTATCAAGTTTGGAAGGTGTAGTTTTAATAGGAATAAAGTTATGAAAGGATGCATAAAACTGATGTGCACCTTGCACCCCATGAAATTTGCGCAGCATCAGACTGCTCATGCGCAGCGAACTAGACCCCTTTCTCTGTTTCAAGAGTTCAGATCTTCGGATTATGTGAGATCGATATTTACCTCTTCACCCTCAATCCTTCTGTTGTCCACGCCGGTCTTCTTTGCCTCGTCGTGGAAATAGTTGTAACTTGCCTGACAATTTTGTTCTCGAGTTTTGTAACAAATAAACTGTACATTCTAAAAATCACCTTGACGCTGGGTGCGGCCTCATTGACCAGTCGGGAACACTCCGTCACAGCCTCATCTCCCTTAAATTAGGCATTTCCTTTGTGCATTTTAAGGGGAGAAATGTAAAAAAGGGCCTGGCACAGCAGCGCAAACCGATTTCATTTTTTGAGCGCAAGTACTATTCCTCACCATTTTCTCATCGTCAGAAAATCCGACAGCCAGATAGAAGGAGTCGACAGTGATGCCGCTCTCGATGGTACCATACAATTCCATCTCGACTGAGTTATCGTCGATCGGACGGAAGGAGAAAGCAAGCGAGCATGACTGATTGTGAGAAAGATTACATCAGAACACAGAAAAAAATAACCACTAGGATCAGAACAGCAAGTTCACTTAAATACCTGTAAGTGAAAAGTCTTATTTCTAGTAACTCTCACTCATAGGAAAATTAAAATTTTCCCTTGGTGCGCTGATCTTAGTCATTTTTTTCCGATGAAGACCGATACTAACAATAAGTAAGTGACTGCCAAATTAAAGACCTGTTAAATTTCATGAAATAAGTCTCGTGCGTTTGAAAGATAACGAACGTTGGTGGCAGCTCCGGGAACGCAATCATTAGGAAGAAAGCATCCTTTTCCATGACTGCAAGACGAAACATCAAAGAGAGACGACACTGGAAACACGTGAAGTTCGTAAAAATGTGACATCTTCTACGTAGTTTTCGGGAATCCGAAATTGTCAAATGGCCAGATAAAATATCCAATCTGCAACAATATAATCGAGAGAATTGAAGCACCTGCCGCGTCCGACGATTCTGCTGTGTTGTACAATGAAGTAAGTGGCTGCACAATCGAGCGAAGTGAGAAGGCCTCTCCAGTCTATATAATAATAACTGGCTCAATAATAATTGAGCCAGTTAACGATAAACAAGTTCCTTACAGTAACCAACTTACAGTAATAGCCGCAACAAGGATCACATAAAGCAGCGACTGCATTGTATTACAATGTTCGGCGGTGATGTCATACGGTATCAAGGCCCCGCCTTATAAACGCCCGGCGGTTGCTGACAAATAGTCAAGGGTCGCCTAATTTGACCCATTTCACACGTTCATTCACTGCGAGGCCTGCACCTATCATCTGGTGCAACTGTGCAGATTGTAGTCGCCGTTTTTGATTTTGCCGGTTTCCTGATGCACCTTCCATCGAGTTGGCACCATGCCAATAACGTCTCTCGTTGTCTGACTCTCTCGTTTCGCGCACTCTCTCTCCAGGATTCTCTCTTTCTCTATCTCGATCTCGCCGTCACTCTTTCGGAGACTGTGCTCCGGCCTGCTATCATTCGCTCGTTATCAACGATAGTCAATGAACTGATCTCTCAACTTTCGCATTCCCACGTACTTATCAAGGACAGGCAAAGATGAACTTTGGAAGATGAAATGAGAGAAATGATGAAAGATGATAGGGATGAGAAGTTGAAAAGAAAGAGATTCGACATGATCTGAAATCCGTTTAACGTTGGCTCCTCAGATACCAGTTGCCTTTATTTACTTGACAGCGTAATTGATCTTGATGGACTCAAGTATAAGAAAGGCGTTTTATTCGTTCGTCAGTACTACCTTCAGCCTCAAGTAACGGTGGACTTCCTCCTATGTGCATGAGAGAGAGTATCGATTTGGCACCATGCCAAGAAGCTCTCTCTTTGTCTGACCCTCTCGCTTCGCACACTCTCTCGATGATCCCCTCTTTCTTTGACTTGTTCTCATCTCTTTCGGATGCTGTGCTAAAACCGCTGCCTTCATCTGACGTAATCGTTTGGTGATAAATGCGAAGTGTAAAACGAACAAGTGACACAGTACCTATTCGAAACAGATTCAGCGATAGCGAGTAAGAGAAAGAGTGATGGCGCCAAACGAGAGGGTCAGACAACGAGAGATGTTCCAACTGGATTCTGTGAGTGATGAAAAAAGTGATTTCATTTCGGACTCTGCCATGTATAAAGATTGCAAGGAAGGGCTGAAATTGTCCACCCTTGCAGACCTTGATGAGTGCTGATATTATGATATTCGCGGCCATCTTAGATTCCAATAAGTTAACTTTTCCCACGCCATTTTGCGCACTAAAACATATTTACCATTCTCTTCACATCGCAGTAGGGAAAGCTCGCTCAACTATGATAGTTTGTAAATTGTTCGGAGAAGTTTATTTCGGGAACTTATCACAGGTAATATCAAGAATCGTTGCATAAATACTCTGTTTGATACAGGATCACTGAGGGTTGCACGAGGGCGGGGATAGGTGAATGTTCAATACTGGAGGTACAATAAATCAGGGAAAGAGAAAGGAAAAGTGGTTATTCAGTGGCAGCAAGAATCTGTATGACAACCGGGTTTGAGATCAACGAGAGATCAATGACGTCAACGGTTCAACATCAATAACGTTCGAATAGTTATAATATAGCATCTGGGTAATCACCATGCAAAGAAAAGAAGATTGTGTGTCAACAGAAAACCAATGTTACTGATGATTAGTTATCTAATGTTGTTTCGCTTCGGAGTCAGCGTCTAAATCAAAGCTTTGATTATTGGAATTTCTACGAGGAGCGGGGACAGGGGCTGAGGGAGGTGGGGTGACTGTGGTTGTACTGTCGGCATCTGCAGCACGAGCTGCTGCAGCCGGCGGGGTGAAGTGGACTGAGCGGGCGGCTGCTGCAGCAGCTGCAGCACTAGCCACAGTCGCAGACGGGGGCGGGGAGGTGTCGGGCGGCGGGGGTACAGCGAATACTGGCGCCGCCGCGATTACTGTAATTGCTTCATCAGTTGACGATCATAGCTCGTTCACTACTATTCTCCATTGGGGATGCTGGTTCGGTGTTGTACTAACCCTCTGGTGGTCTCTTTTTCTCCTTTTCTCTGCCTCGTATCAGCCGTACTACCGATCTCTCGCTCCAAATTCCGGAATACGAACACCGAACCGGCATCTTTTCTCCCCATGCACAACGCAGATTCTTTCGACGACGTGCATTCCCCATCGTATTCCAACCAAATAACTACATCAACTCAATGAACAACCGTGCGACAAGCAACACACACCTAGTGGGGGTGCGGGTGGAGGTGGTGCTGGCGCCACGACGGCGCCTGCCGATTGCTGCGAGTTCTCGGCGGCCGGGGGCGCCGGTGCCGGCGCCAGCTTGGCCGGCGACTCGGGCGCCAGGTGCCTACTGGCAATTACCGGCTGAGGAGCGATGCGTGTCGGTTTGCAGATAATGTCGCGGATCTGCGCGCAGATCGTCCTGCAATGGAGAAAATGCACTGGCGACATTTCGGAAAGAGCAGAAAGTCACGCACCAGATGATGTGTCCCACTGCAAACCACAGGGCGATGTTGTAGCCGACGTTCGACAGCATGTCGTATAAGGGTATGGCACGCTCCAGGGCGACTTCAAAAGTGGCGAGAGAGGCAAAGTCGATGGTCAGACGGGAAACGTAGTCCTACAACCCGTTGTGTGCTTGGTGTAGTGCAATTTTCGATCCTTTTCCTCCGGTTTTCAATGCAGCTTGTACGCGCGATTCCAGTACCACAAGCTGCGCGCGGGATTTTACAAGACGCGCGCCGGATTCTTGACTTTCCCTTCGGTTCCTTTCAACAGAACGCGCAATGTGCGTCCGATTGGTGTAGGGCGCGCACGTCAATTCAGTTCTGAACAAAATGCAGCAATAGCCGGGAAGCCCCGTCCATCAAATGTGACTTGGAAAAGGCAGAAAAATTTAAGATGATTCGCAAATGATTTTTTTCAAAAATTACGGTAATTGCACGAAGAAAGCGAATCGAGAATTGAAAAGCTGCAGGAGCAAATTGCATTTCAGATTTTACTGTGTTATTTGTTACTTTTACTTTACTTCAATATGTTATATTGACGTTTTGTGGCGTGATGTGTATCCATTATATCCTATTGTAAGCGTTAGTTCATCGTGATGAGCTAAAAGCGCAACTTTGTTGCTCAAACTTGCTTCGAACGTTACCCATTTCGCGTTTCGGTTCTTTACCACTTCCGCACTCAATTTCTATTGTAAACGGACATCCGGCCTGGTAGCCCGCTCCACGCTACCCGTTTTGACCGCTATTCTGGATGCTAACGTCAAAAAAGGCTCTCGCCATAATTAATAAAAAAGCGTTTTTTCCGCTGCTTACTCCAACTTTACCCCTTTCGCGTTTCGCTTATTTATGACTTGCGAGTCCAATTTCTTTTCTAAAACATTCTCTAGCATGACTACAACCTCCGTGCAACTCGTTTATACCGCAATTCTGCTGCCAATATTTAAAAAAATGGACCTGCGAAAACGATAATTGTACGTTTATTTTACGAATATTCGAGCTTCACCCCTTTCGCGTTTCGCTTATTTATGACTTGCGAGTCCAATTTCTTTTCTAAAACATTCTCTAGCATGACTACAACCTCCGCGTAACTCGTTTATACCGCAATTCTGCTGCCAAAATTAAGAAAAGCGACTTGTACTAACCATAATTTAGCGTGATTTCGAATGGGTTTCCCAACTGCAACCGTTCCTCCTGTTGCTCATTTTCCACTTGCGACCTTAATTCCTTTTGCAAAAGCTACTTAGGCATTTTGACCTGCTCCTTCTCACCCGTTTTGGCCGCTATTCGGATGCTATAATTTAGAAAATCGACTAGCACAAACCATATTCGCGCATTATTTCTTTTGTTTTTTTTCCAACTACAACCCTTGTTCCCATTGCTCTTTTACTACTTGTGCGCTCGATTATTTTTGTGAATAACCTCAGGCATGACTGCTACCTGCTCATAAACCGTTTTGACCGAAATTCAGCTTTCAAAATTTGAAATTTGTACTTTCAATTGAACCATTAAACCCTGCGATTTTCCTCTTTTCTTACCCGTTGCATTCCTGGCTGCTTTATCACATACGCGCCCAATTCCTTTTTTCAAAAGAACCCCGGCATGGCCACCTGCTCTTCGTAACCCGTTATTTATCGATATTCTGATGCCAAGCCTCACAAAATCACTTTACCAAATCAAGAATATCTCGTTAATTTTTTTGCTTTCCTTTATCGTTTACGATGTGTATTTATTGTTTCTTTCAGCTAACTATCGAAAGACGCACTGGCCACCGACTCCCGCAACGAAGATGGACGACTGAACCACGAGGTACGCGGGGTATATTCATTTATCTTAATGTACAGTAGCCGCCAATATTGTGCCACCTTTATATTTTTCGAATTTATCATATAATAGGTGTTCCGAAAGAATTTTTTGAAATTTTTATATTTTTGTATATTTGGTCAACATTGTTCGCAATTTCCCTATCACTCTAATAAAATACAGGAATATTATATAGGCATCCTATAGCACTCACATAATATTGTACGCCTATGCTAAAAGTGTGTAGCAAGTGGTCGCACAACCGTAATAGATATACTATTACTACCCCTTATCATCGGTAGCACAAAATTCATACATTTTCGTTGGCCCAGATTCTGGGTTTACACTTTTTTGAACCAGGCAGTTTAGAGACTCGAGACCCATCTAGGAATACGCAGAATGTCGAGTTTAGTAAGAATTGTTCCCTATCTGACCTGTTTTATCGAACTACGGTAGCAGTGATGATCTATAGATATCAATACTGCGTACTGCGGAGTTCATTTATGATTACTATCGTAAGGTGAGATGGGGATCCGGTTGCTGACTCTTTCTAAAGGTGTTCGGCTGAGATTCAGTATTTATAAGAATATCATATGTAGGTAATGAGTCTTTTACGTAGAAAATATTATTCGTTAATAAGCACGAAATTAACGCGAGTGTAGGGCTGTGTTTAAATAATATGAAATTACTGATTTCAGTTCGGACTTACACGGAATGGAGGAATAAAGAGGAGAACAGAAGGAAGATGAAAAAAGTCATAGGAATGACTCAAAAAAAATATAGTTTATGTTGCCATTCTCGTGCTTTCGTCTCTCTTTGTTATTTGTGTTGATGAAATAATAAACTGTTTTTATTTCTCGATTGACCATGAACACATATAAGATTTCTCGGGAGTCTCTTTTTAGACTCCCGGGAGTATATGTTCTAGGCCTGACACTGGATGAATTTATTTCGTATTTATAGTACACCATAAAAAACGGCACTTTGGAAAGACTGATGGAGTAACCTAACATTCGTCTGGCTAACGCGCTTGTTTAATAAGTGGGAATAGAGAGCCTTCCCCCAACTCTCCTGTGGCATATTGGTTAATGCGCGGCCTCTTCGCCCGACTCACCCGGGTTCGAATCCCCTCTTGTTGTTCTGTTTTTCTGTTAATCTGTTTTTGTTGCTCCTTTTCCCCCTCTCTGCCCCGCTATTGTACCCTCTGAATTGACGTGCGCGGCGCATCGCGCGTCGAACCCTACACAAATCGCGCGCACAAGCTGCGCTGAAGATCCGGAGTCCTATCATATTTTGATATACCTGGGACGAGGTGTAGGAAGGTGGTAGATTGTATGGTTCGGGTGTGGCGGCGTAAGCTACTCGCAGGCAAGGGAACGCGTTGTTGCTGAAATGGAATTGATATACTTGCAAGTATACCAGGGACTTTCACGGCGTTTTGGCGGGAACAATTTTGAACGGCTCTTGTAAATTCCCTTCGAGAGAATCACGGGATTGGCAAAATGCCAGTACACAGGCTCTCTCACTTTCTCTCCTCTCTCGCTGACCCCTTCCCATGACTCTCTTTTGATCTACCTCTCTCCTACACCCCCTGTAAAATGCCGTGGACTTTGTACATACGACACAACGAACCTTCTGCAGTTTTGCAGCTCATTGAACCCAGAGAGATCGTTGGGCAAAGGCTCTTCGCTGTTCTGCGATCGGGATGTCTGCAATATTGCAGGTGCGTCAAATAAATCTCAATAAATAAATCTTTTCTTTCACTAAATGGCATTAAAAGAAATGTATTAGACACCTCGACGTATCGTCGTGCGCATTGGTCATACTGATCGAGAGTGCAGGCAGACGTGGAATTGACACGGGTGGAGAATTGCGATGCGCTGAGATCAATAAAAATATGAAACAAATCTCTCTCCCCATGATAAGGGACAGTCATTATTGCATCCCCTGAAGATTTCTGCGATGTAGCAACTCACTATGTGGTGTTGGTGTTGTAATTCATCAGTTCAGCCAAGATGGGATGACAATTACACGCAGTCATCGCTGCATTCATCGTACACAACAGCATGTTGGCACTGAAATAAGTAGCTAATTTCTAGTTCACAAGTATTGATGACGGGTGGTGAAGCGGTTTCTTTAGTGAGAGGTGTGAGCGATGTGCCATTTCGACAAGAAACGGGAATGTTATAAAGTCAACAATTTTCGGCAATAGCTCACCGATTGTTACTTCTGGCCGAGTTATCAGCGGACAGCGCCGAATCTGTTGACGTTCCGCACTCGAATCGACGACCATCGATACGATTCTGCAATACATCACCGGTCAACGATTTTCTTATCCCTTCTTCATCTCCCTCGCAAATGCGTATTGAAAACTTTATAGTCATCATCCATCATGATTAGTCTTAATCGCATTACCTGTTTCTTCACTCTCAATCGAATTCCCTGCTTGTCCTTGAGTGTCACCATTGGTGGCGTTTCGAGGTCAGAAGCCAGACGAATGACGTCGTCTACCGATTCACTGAATAAATTCGAAATTCGACATTAAGACATGCCCCAAAGTTGGTGAACTACGAACTTAAATAATGAGTGCTTTGAAATGAAAATGAGCAAACCGTAGATAGATGTCAATTCCGGGATGTGTCGTTGTCTCTGTGGTGTACCACGAATTGCGTGAGATCTCAAATTTGTAGATGTTCCACTATCTTAGCGATACTTCCCGTTTCCATATACTATTGCAACGGTTGGGAAACACTTAATTTAGAAAACGACAGCACCGTGAATGTCATTATGAACTGCGGTAATGTCGTGTTCGACGAGGCGAGCAATGTAGAATCGTAGTACGTCCAGCAGAGTCCGTTCATCGTAGGGACGAAGAGCGAGACTGCTTGACAGCACTGGTACGCAGACATGGACACGCCCTGATAGCAAAAAAAATCTCAGAGATTCTTTTCTCGCCCTCTCGTTCATAGCGAATCTTCGATGTTCATCATTTATAGCGGGCACCTACTCCTTCCTCCTACACCATGAATGCAAGTGAAAATGCTAAACTCGCATGTTCTCGAGCAGAGGAAACAGATCAGAACGATACATTGTGATGATGGAGTCGACTCACATTGAATGAGCATGAGTTGACCACACTCTGACACTGGTAGACCATCTGCTGCATTCGCTGTTTACGAGCTGATTGTGGCAGGTTCGAGTTGATAGTCTGCACAAATTTATCTATAGTCTTTGCCAAGGTACTGACAACGAAAAAAAATGCTCCACGGTTTGAAAACTCTAGTCGGGACGAAGAGTTTGAAACTAATGAGATCTAACCTCTCACGTGCACTTTACCGCTTTTTTAAAAAAGAATTTCAACCTCTCGGCCTCCATACGAACAGTAAATTTCTGACATTGTAGGCATCAGTATTCTGCGCGGTTGTGGGCGCTGTGTATTCTGCATACTCCCGCGCTACAGAATTAGTCCACTCCCGCAGGTATCTGCAATGGATCTTACGAATTGACACTTATTACCAAGCGGTCTCTCTCTTGGAAAACACTATACCCGATGTCTGCTATCGCTGCGGGATAGAATGCTTGAGAAAATTGAGCAAAATATCTGAGGGACCCTTTCACATAGGCTTCCGCTGTTCAGTTTGAACACATTTATCAAGAGTTCGATCGCTTCCGCTGTATAACCCCGTTTTGGTTTCAAAAATTGCACTATTTTGAAGGGCTGGGTAATTTTCACCTCTTGGTGTTGTCGTTGTTGAGATTGCCGCTGACAGCATTGATTCCATCGGCAGAGAATGGCATTCGATTGCAGATGACGATGGCCGGCACTCGCTGCGACGTCGATCCAATGCTGAAATCGAACGAGGCTAGTTGCCGTAATTCTAGAATTCAGGGATGTATGGTCAGTATTCGTACTTCGGACTTTTTTGCGAGTGATTACGGCTGGTCAATCGAAAGTAGCCAGAGAAAAACACACTGCCAGAGGGTACCAATATACCGAACTGACATTTCAAAGTAACAACGCAGTCACACCATGCGTTGTTACTTTGAAAATGTACAAATATGTGATTCTCGGAAATAAAGACGAATGATGTTGAAATCAAACCGTTTTATAGTCTCTTTCGTTCCCACGTCACTGAGGTAGGGAAGGATGTAATAGAGTGAGTGGAAGATGAAGGCGATCTCAACATATTTTATATAAATGCGTTCCATGAGAAACTGAAGCCATTGGATTTGTGTCAGCTACTTATCAGATAAGAATTATAGAGATTCGGAACTCGCTGAGGTAACATGAAGAAAACATACTACAACATTAAACTGTACTCATTCAATATACGCATCGAATTTTCCTGCGTATTGAAATGTGCCATTTACCGTGACCATAGTCACCATCGCATATACAACAATGTTTTCCCCTATTGCCATTCATTCTTGTAGGTCTTTTTACTATGTGATAAAATATACAACAATATAAAGAGTAAAGATAAAATACTTACTAAGCATGCGATGAGTAATAATAAGATCACGACGACCGAGCAAACTCCTGTAATTAGACGTTATGAATACAGCAAATTTGGCAGAACCGGAAACCATGTGCAACGCTGTTTCGGAGATTCAGGAAATTAAAAAAATCGAGTATTATTTCGGTAAAACGTGAGCCCAAGTTATATATCTAGGATCTCATTCCTCGTGTATCTGACCCACATGAGTTCGAGTCCCAATTCAGAAGCCAGAAAACTCGGAATTTTTCATTTAGACACCAATTGGAAGACCCTTGATGCGGTCTGCTGCTGTACGAGCCGGAGATGCTATTTTACTATTATTTATTTATCGTATGTCGAAAGAGTGTGTTATAATATGCAAATATTATTATTATATTAATAAATATGCATACCTCGACAGGACACCATTTGGCGAGGCTTGGCACGTATGCGAACTGCCTACGACGATTTGTTGCGAAGAACCTAGATACAAATTTTCAGCATTGTGAAATAAGACACATCGAAGGGGAAGTTACAGTTAAATCTTAGTACACGGTGAAATAACGACGGAGAGAGGGGTATCTGGAGAACGCCAAGTATTTCTGAATCAGGCCACACGCACTGAGGCGTGTGAATTCCCTAGTGGTCACCGGAGGACTTCTCTTCCCTGCTCTCTCTCTCTCTCTCTCTCTCTCTCTCTCTCTCTCTCTCCCTCAAGCCCATTCTCACCACTCTCACCTTGCCTCACCCTCTCTCCCCCCGTTCCATTGTCCCCCGTCGGTCTAAACCTATTACGAAAGAAGAAGCGAAGGGAGTAAGGAGAGGGGGGCGCAAGGTTAAATGACCCTTCCGTTTCCCGAGCAACCGAGAGCGGCGGCTGTCCGCTGTTGCATGGGCCAATTTTACCAGACACCGAGAGAGCGTGGGAAAGTGGGAGACGGAAATTCAGATAGAGACCCAATTACGGGCGGCTTGAAATCGACTCGTGAGAGAGTTTGAGACGCGCGTCAGTGGAGATAATCCGCGTTGCAATGTTAAAGTAACTTTGATGAAGATTCCGCGAAGTCAAGAGATCGTGGGTATGCCTAGAAGAGAAGAAGGAATACGCGTCAGAGAGTCGTGATCTCACAGAGACGAAACCGCGTCGAAAACAGCCTAATCTAGACCATCTGACCAGGCTCGAAATAGAACCTAGAATTAAGAATCGCCAACTTCGCGAGTATGGGATGTAACAGGACCAGGGAGCCATTTGCAGAGTGCATGCATGAGCGACATTAGAGTAATCTTATTCCTATTTCAACTAGCAGGGATGTGTTGAGGTTAAATACACTACGCTCTGTGCGTACACTACGCTCTATGCATAGTTCTGGGTGCAGGTTCGGTCCAGGAGGACCTCGGTAGCTTGCTCAAGGTACGATTCAGGGGAAACTCGGTAGCTTGCTTGAGGTTCGGTTAAAAAAGTTGCCACGGAGCCACGAAGTGGCGTTTGGTCTCGGATTGGTAGCCTGGCGCGTTATCCACTTGGCCATGGAATTAGCGCATTTTCGTATTGGAATTTTGAAAAGTTTCTGAGCAATTATCATATGCAAAAGGTTCCTCCACTTATAGGAAATGATTGTGTCTGTCTGTTTGTCTGTATGTTTTTTTTTGTTGCAGCGTGACGGACATTTTTCCATTTTCGCCATAAATCGCTTCAAATTTGCGCAATCTTCTCAGAACCTTTTGCATATGATAACTGCTCAGAAAACCTTTCAAAATTTTAATATAAAAATCCGCTAATTTCACGGCCAAGTGGATAACGCGCCAGACTTTGAATCCGAGACCCCCAGGTTCGACCACCGCCGCGGGCAAACTTTTTGCCGCATTTTTCGCAAGTGCCAGAATGCGCCCTGACACGTTTTTGAGTATCGTGAAACACGTTTTCACCTGTTTTGCCGAGTTTTAACGTGAAAAATCGAAAATTTCGAAAAGTGTCCAATTGATGCGCAGAGCGTAGGGGATCACAGGAAAAGTGTTTTGCGATGTCAGAAACGTGTCTGAACGTGTTCTAACACGTTTTAACGTGAAAAACCGAATATTTCGAAAAGTGTCCAATTGAAGCGCAGAGCGTAGGGGAACACAGGAAAAGTGTTTTGCGATGTCAGAAACGTGTCTGAACGTGTTCTAACATGTTTTAACGTGAAAAATTGAAAATTTCAAAAAGTTCCCAAATGAACCGGGGAGCGTGGAGAATCGCGGGAAAAGTGTTTTGCGATGTCAGAAACGTGTTCGAACACGCCAAGGAAATCAACATACGGTATCCTGCGTTTCCGTTGCAAAGGGCTCGTCAGGCTGAGAGCGATCGAAAAAAGTTGCCACTGAGCCACGAAGTGGCGTAGTGGCAACTTTTTTTTCCGTTGCAAAGGGCTCGTCAGGCTGAGAGCGATCGAAAAAAGTTGCCACTGAGCCACGAAGTGGCGTAGTGGCAACTTTTTTCGATCGCTCTCAGCCTGACGAGCCTTTTGCAACGGAATAAGCCAGTACTCTTTCTAGCGATTAAGAGTCCCCAACATCCTAAGCTCTCCCTGGACCTTACTTGGAGCCGGCTACCGAGGTCCCCCTGGACCGTACCTGAAGCAAGCTACCGAGGTCCCCCTGGACCGTACCTGAAGAAAGCTACCGAGGTCCCCCTGGACCGTACCTGAAGCAAGCTACCGAGGTCCCCCTGGACCGTACCTGAAGCAAGCTACCGAGGTCCCCCTGGACCGTACCTGAAGAAAGCTACCGAGGTCCCCCTGGACCGTACCTGAAGCAAGCTACCGAGGTCCCCCTGGACCGTACCTGAAGCAAGCTACCGAGGTCCCCCTGGACCGAACCTGCAGAACTATGCAGAGAGCGTAGTGTACGCATAGAGCGTAGTGTATTTAACCTCAACACATCCCTGCTAGTTCTGAGAAGATAGGTTAAATTAGAAGCGATTTATGGCGAAAATGGAAAAATGTCTGTCACGCTGCAACAAAAAAAGAAAGACAGACAGACAGAAACAATAATTTCCTATAAGTGGAGGAACAATACCCAATTATTCTTAATAAAATAGCTGTATCAAAGTACAATCCTAAAACTATATTGATTTTCACTGGTCTGAACTGGGAATTAACCAAAGTGCAACATGACTAGGACATTCTCATTTATAAATAGTCCGGTGCCACTGGACCAATATCTTTTTGAAATATGCTTTCCCATCTGCTAATATTCCGCAATCACGAGTCCTCGCAGGTGAAACGCGGCAGTGATTGTGCAACGTGCAGCCACCAACTGAACATGACTAATATTCGGATGGTAGACAACTTCGGCTAGGGGAATTCCTGAATGCCATGCTAGTCTTGTATAGGAGATGGCGTGACATATGGGCTGGGCCCTGCGACGACACCAACTCGAGCAGAGTCTACACGGGATACATCCAATAGAGATGCATGTTCGGCATTCGTATTACGGCTACTTGGGAGAGATCGGTATTACGGCTGATAAGACGACGAGAGTGCGAGAAAAGAGACTGCCAGAGGGTACACACAACACCGACTCGGCATCCCTACACGAGACTACAACGGTGATACTTGGGCGGAATTTCTTTTTCAAGCAAAGGGTATTTCAATTCATTTGATGTGCGTATACTGTCAAATGAAGGGTAAAGGAAACTCCCTACGTAAAGCTGGGAACGGGGGAGATCGAAGTGTACCTAGAGTGATTTCTGCCGTGCTAATTCGAACAAAAACGAATTGTCGGCTAAGAGATTTATTTCTCCAAGACATCGCGAGAGGATTAGAGAAGGATCGGGAAGAGGAGGTTAAGACACGGAAGAGTAATAACTCTCGTCGCCAGTAGACAAGGGGGCGGGGAGAATTCGTCTCAACGTGTGAGATACACGGGAGGGGGCTCATTTCCTCCCCTCAGTTGCCAGCGCAACCGAGCAATGGACCCGAGAATGAGTCAGATTCAATCCCCGTGTCAACTGGTAGGTTGAGATCGGGTGACTCATTTCTCCGGAAACCAAGAATAGAAATCAGCAATCTTGATAAAAAATTGGGAAGATGCTTCATCGTAATGACTACTCTGAGAGTAGCACACATGTTTCGTTGAACTTGACTTGCTTTAAATTGGAGTTGCGAAAACCAGGTGCTATCGCACAAGTTCAGCAGAACGAGCGTTTTTGCCAAAAAAATATTTGAATTAATAAAAAATTAAAATATTGTATTATGTGATTTGGAATGCGGTATGGAGTTTCGGTCTGATCATTCGTGAGTGCACGTGCGTTTTGATAATTGGACCCGGCTTTGGACTTCCTAATCAAAGAAACATCAGTGCGAAAACGCCATGTGATTTAGACCAAACCGGCACACGTTACCTCCCCTCCGAAACCCCTCCGAAAGATTGAAAAAAAACGAATATTTTCGATAGGGATGAGATGAAGTAATTACAAAAAATATAGTCGTCATATTGTCTCGTGTTTAAAATTTCATTTAATTTATTTGTAGTCGCCCACATCATTTCTGATATCTCTTTCAGTAAGAAGAGAAAAGAAGTCTGCTGCGCCTTCAGTCAAAACACTTCCTACCTCTCTCCCCTCTTTCCCTTCTCTCACGAGATCTCTCACACCATCTTTTCACATATGAAATGTATCCGCGGGTTGCTATGGAAATTAGGAACTGAGTAGAGATGAGGGATATTAGTAGCCCGGGAGGAGACACATCATTTCACACATCCAAAAGGGGCCAGGCGAGTGTGAGAATGCAATTGGCAAAAAAGCATTTCAATCTGTCTCGTTCCAGCCCCTATCTGGAAGGTTGTTGAGTGATATGTTTGTGGAAAAGGTAGATTGAATAAGCTTATGAAAAATATTTGTTCATCATGCTATAATTAAATTCATGAGGTGCAACATTGTTTTGAAAGTCGCACCAAGTGTCTACATCAACTGGGAGTCGAGATTCCGAATAGCGGGACTCCAACTTTAAAATCTCTTTGTTTTGCACATCATGAATGTGAGAGACCGCCATCGTCCTGACGTGCATCTGATGAACACAGAAATTGTAATTTATCGATACATACAAACATAAAAACTTTAAATAATAAAAAGGTATCTTCTTAACAGCGTCAGTTTGTCGAGCGATCAACCCCGAATATTTGCAGCCCCAGCACGTGAATACAGTTCTTTCAAACACAGTATTTATATAATTATGAAAATCAGCTTTTATTGCTAGATTCCTATAAAAATTTTCGTATGAACTGTTTCCGCATGGAGGTGACTGCTAGAGTGCGAAATGAGATTCTATTATTCCTTAATTTCTCACGCTCTCTTCACATGACGATGGAAGAGATTGGTTGAACTAAGGAGATCAGGAGCTCACATTTCGCACTCTGGAAGATTTTCCTATGAGCGGGCAATGACAATAAACAACGGGATCGGTCGCTGCGGCAATCATTGCGCAGAGAGGCCGTACATGTTAGGAAAACGAGTACAATCACAAATAATTTTGGGGAATCATACCTCGGTAGGAGTGAGAGATGTCGTGACAACAGTATTGTGGAAACAAGTGAGACCTATGCAGAAAAGGTGTGTAAAATGGTGGTGAAAGGTAAAGTTGCTCAATGACAAGTGATTTTACATTAGACAGCTACAACTCTACATAAGCGAGCTGCGGCACAGTGGTGGTAGAGCTTCGGAAAGGAACAGGACAAAAGAAGACATAGAGTGAGAAGAAATGAGGCAATTGATCACTGGCAATTCCGACAGAACTAGCACCTACTTTTGGGCACTGACCGCTCATTGAGTTAATAATGAAGGGGATAAGAGAGGCAAAGAATTTGTGGTTTCTCTCATTTTGCACACTCTGCTACCCTTGATCCGTTTCGGTAGATTTTCTGAGGGGTGTAGGAGGTGATCGATGATTGATCGGAAATCTGATTCGATCGTATTTTTTGATCCGATTCGGAGTCTTCATCGTCGACTTTCACTTCGACTTCCTCCCAATTGTCGTTTTCATCTACGCAAACCGGCTCCTGAAATGTGAATTAAATTAATAAATATATAATGTGTCACTCCTATCATTGCTATTATTGGCACAGTTAATGCGCTTGCGGCGCATTAAAACGTGTTCTCTGTAAGAGCGCAGTGAAGGGTCGGATAAAGTTGCACAACTCGGTCAAAATGATCGCCCGGGGCTAAAACTATGGTACCATGACCCCTAGGGCTAATGTATGCTACAACCATAAAATTGACACGAAATCTCAAGTTTTGACCTACCAAATCGATTTTTTCAAACTTTTGATTTTGATGTCGTGTTACATATCATTCGAAAGAGCATGAAAAGTTATGCCAGAAGCCAGGTTTTTACTGAATTTGAATCGAGGAGAAGACAGAAATATAGTAAAATCGAAATTTTTTGGCTGTTTTAGTGAAACATCGATCTGCCTACCCTGCTCATAATGTCGGCCCGGAAACCATTCTTCTGCATAACATATTAGGGGCATATGTGATCAAATTTCTGGTTTGAAATTGGCACATTTTCGGTGCCCTCGTAGTGAGATCACTGCTCGTTTGACGCATACCAATTTTAAATACTTTGGTACAAATATATATTTTTTTATGAACCATACATGCTAGGCCTGATTTTCTTTCGGAAACATCTTCTACATGTGCGGCCAGTTGATGTAGTACCATAAGTGTATCATATGTGCCAAATATCTCGCCAAACTGAATACTCTTCCTTGCAGAAATAATTATTAAACTAAACAATTTCAACCATTTCAGAGATTTTGATTTTTTTCGACTTGAAATTGTGGGCCAATCAAAATGTTGTGAACAGTAAACTTGTCTCGTAGGAACGATATTATCAATCCCTAATTTTGGCGTCGTAGATTCTAGATGAAAACATTTAAAATTGTTTGATAAATTCAATAGATGTATCCAAATTTGGGTTTTGGAGCGTGACGCACATGTAGAAGATGTTTCCGAAAGAAAATCAGGCCTAGCATGTATGGTTCATAAAAAATATATTTTTGTACCAAAGTATTTAAAATTGGTATGCGTCAAACGAGCAGTGATCTCACTACGAGGGCACCGAAAATGTGCCAATTTCAAACCAGAAATTTGATCACATATGCCCCTAATATGTTATGCAGAAGAATGGTTTCCGGGCCGACATTATGAGCAGGGTAGGCAGATCGATGTTTCACTTAATCAGCCAAAAATTTTCGATTTTACTATATTTCTGTCTTCTCCTCGATTCAAATTCAGTAAAAACCTGGCTTCTGGCATATCTTTTCATGCTCTTTCGAATGATATGTAACACGACATCAAAATCAAAAGTTTGAAAAAATCGATTTGGTAGGTCAAAACTTGAGATTTCGGGTCAATTTTATGGTTGTAGCATACATTAGCCCTAGGGGTCATGGTACCATAGTTTTAGCCCCGGGCGATCATTTTGACCGAGTTGTGCAACTTCACCGACGTTCTTACAGAGAGTGCGTTTTAATGATATTCATTGTTTTCGACGTTTTCATTTATTTCAGAAAATCGAATAAACAACCCACCTGACTGATCGGAGATGCTATCCACTTCTTCCGGTGCTCTGAAATCAATTAATAAATTTTGTTGATTAACTTTTGCCGCCCAGAAAAAAAATCAGTTTTTCAATTCATATTCAAATTTGTCTCGTCTCTGTCTCTCCCAGTGCGTGCTGATCCACCCTTGATATAATTGATTGTGTAATTCCCACCGCAGGCTCGACTTCGTTTGCAGTACAATTTCCATTTATTCCGCGGGTTCTCAGATCGATGACGTAGCTCCTGAAGGGAGAAAGGTATATACAATGGTAGTTTATTTACATCAATTCGAACATTGGAAATCAAATATATGAACAAAAAAATCCCGTCAATTCCTGCTCTTCTAATTTTGCGTGGTTAACGACATAGCTGCATTATCATATTCATCGATTATGTTATTTCGGAATTTATTTTTCAAAACGATTCATGTATATAAATGATCGAACTCACACAAACTCGCTTGTGCACGAGCGGCTTCTCGTTATGGTCCAAACGGCTATAAATGAAGGCGATGACGTCTTCCAGATATTCCTCAAATTATTTAGTCTTGCACACTGGTTTCGGGCCACTTTTCAGTTTCTGCGAAATACTCAATTTTGGAAGGACGAGAGGTTGAACAGAGAGAACATCTGCTAGATATGTTTATATCTAGGGACTTAGAGAGACTCATAAATGGACCTCTGAAGTTCGAATACCACGTAAACACTTTTCATTAGCTAGCTGCTATTTGTTCCTTCCCTTTTCCGTGATGCAGAGGTCACGTGGTATCGTTATGAAGTAGTTATCATGGATCTAAAATAATGAAAACGAAAGCGCACTATCACACCAATATGTCCATACGGACAACGACAACCCCTGCAACGGATTCAGGGAATGCGCTTATAGTTATCAGGCGGTGGCACACGCTGAGGAAGCTTCTCCGACGTCCGATCCATCTTGTCGACAGCAGAGCGGCGGGTATGCTCTGAGGAGAAGGCTGGCAAGATTGTATTTAGGGATTTCCAGGAATTACGATTCGCCATTGAGAGCTTCCACAGCGGCTACTTCACGGAGATGAGGCCATTCACGATATTCCACAAGCCGAGCACCGCCGTCCTCCAAGACAAAGTCTCAACAGGCACGAATGTTTGATGTACGTAGATGGGAAGCGACTTCTACACCTCGATACTGCAGACGGCGTCGTGCGACGTTACGCCAAAGACAACGACTAAGGCGCATCGGCAAGATCGCCGTGAAGATCACCAGGAGGACGAAAAAAAGAGAAAGCGTCGGCTCGCCCATGGCCAGCCGGACGTAGCGTGGACGGTACCTACGCGGAGCCTATGCATAGTACATAATGTACATGATCAGACAGAATGATCTGAGGAGCAAGACGTCCGCGGCGAATCAACGAACATAAGCTCAACCAACATCACTTAACGAATATGTTTTCCCAAACCGGGACCCCCGATGCCTGATATACCAAACATGCCACACCGCCATCGTGATGGATTCGATAGAAGACTTCATCTCAACGCCCTACTAGAACACCGGACGACCTATGAGGTTACGCAGTCAGCCCCGTTTCCATCGGTTAACTGGGAAGCGAGTGCACAAATACTGAGAGTTGATCCACGTTGCTGTATTCTTTGAAGAAGTGTGTACTTATTGTTAGTCAGCAATTTTGCAAGTGAGCGAACTGCAGGAGATAATGTAAACAAGAAGAGTACATGATAAGCTCAGCGTCTACGCAATTCCCCTCTCTACCGTTTCTCTTATTGCTCTTGCTTTAACCACTCTAATGCCTAATAAATAACTGCATTTCAGTTTTAACACAACCGAGAGAAAATATTGTTGAAAAATTATTGCATGAAGATGTTTCGGTTCGGTAGTGTACCTGCTTGGATACTCCACTCTTCTTTTCAATGGGCTTCTCTTCTTTGACTTTTCTCATTCTGCCGGGCCGCTTTAGCACGCCCGACTCGGCTCGCATGTAACCCCCAGTATCTGAAATATTAGGATCGTTCTTCGATTATAATAACCTGCTCACAAAGAAAAAACTCTAATCTTGATATGCCCAGAGCGAGGGTTTCAAACTCTAATGTTAGAGAGCGTGCGAAAATGAGAGAGCGCGTCTCTCGATTTCGTGCACTCTCTCGACAATTAGAGTTTCAAACCCTCGCTCTGGGCATATGGAGTTTCAAACTCCTAGAGTTTTTTCTTTGTGAGTGAAATAATATATTCTCAAAAATAATAAGGAAATGTGAACATTTCAAAATGGGTGAGAGGGATAAATAACGAGAGTGTGCATGATTGGTGAGGAGTGCCAATCCAGGGTCCACTGAAGTGGCATCGAGTGTGAGACAGGGTAAGACAACTTCATGATGTAAGAAGAACAGGTAAAGAGAACGGCAGATGAAAGGCGTTGGATGCCTAAATAGCAGGACGCACATCTGACATTGGCGGGAGTTCAAATTCTGTGATGACATGCCGGCCGCTTTAAATAAAGAGAACGCGCGCGTGCAGAAGAAGAAGAGGACCATCAAATGGATTGAAAGGACGGAGAAGAGAGGAGAAAAGGGGAAATAAGATTCATGTGAGGAGTGGAATGGGAGATAGGCCACTGTCTGACTGCGACTACTAGACAACAGATAATGGGACGGAAAGGGGATTCCCTTCCCATTCTCTACCAACGAACTCTCTTAGATGCCGCCATCAGTAGAGTGGAAAAGGATTGACGAGGCAGGGGGGGAAGTAGAAAACTTATGAAATAATGGAAATGACGCTCAGTTTTTTTAGACGGCTTGACTCTCTCGTACTATGCCGGATGAGAACTATTTCGCAACACCGCCTTTGGCACAACAGTTGCCTCTCGCTTCCAAAAGTTATCACCCCGTGTAGTGCACAATTCTCTCACATTCAAGAGATTTCATCCTTCACTCTCTCAATTGCGCACACTATCTCGTTATAGGAGTAGTTCTTTGGGTGAAATGTCGTGCGCGTCATCCAACAGAATAGAGCGATGAGGGCAATGTTACTTCCAAGGCGCTGTTTCCAAGTTTGCGTTTGGTTGCAACCAGGACCTTGATGAAAACAAAACCGTTGCATACCCAACTTGGTATAAAGTTGTGAGCGAAGATCGATTTTGCGTTAAGCTGCCATCCAAGTTGACCCCAAGCTTGATACCAATTCGGGGAACAATTGATACCAACTAGGGGGGGGGGGCGCATGGGTGGGTCTAATTCAGAACGGGCGCAACATCCAAACTTTCCCAGTAACAATCGATGCGAGAGGCACTGAATCATAAGATAAGAGGGAGGCAACGTTGGAAAAGTGTAAGCCGAGCGGCACTAAATCATGGAGGAGGGACAATAGTGGAAAGGACGCTGAGTATCGCTCCCCTCCCGTAATTAGCAGCCATTCTATGTACATATCACAGGACTGATAGGCCCACTTGGCGCCGACGCTAATTGCCAATGGGTGGAATGTCGTCGGGGGAATGGAGAGCGGGGAGGGGGACACTATTCTCTCTCCCATTCTTCTTCTCCTTTCGAAATCTCTCCTCTCACACACACAAAACACACGCACTACTCGCGTTCTCTTCTCTACCGCTCCGATAGAGAAAAGAAGAAGGAGAAGGAGGAGAAGAAGAGGAGTCATACACGAATAGACAAGATGATGATGGTAGAAGGGAGCCTCTCTCTCTCTCTCTCGCTCAGAGTCCCCAACAGACACACAATCCCGATAATGAGAATAGAGAGGAGATAGAGAGAGAGGGAAGGATGAGGGAAGGATGCACCTGTGAGCCCCACACACTTCACGCGTTATTTGACGAGCTAAGAAGGGCAATCATAAATGGGCGAGGAGCGCATGATAATCCACAGAAAAGGCAAGGGTGGGAGAGTGTGCAAAAGTGAGAGCCCTCTCGATCGCGAATGCTCTCTCACTCCAAACCCCTTTCTGTAGCGATGGCCGGAGGCCTTTGGAATAATGTGGGAGGGAAATGTGAGTTACTCTTCATTCAACGTGGACTCTAAAAGTCAGCGCATGATTCCGAACCTTCAGAGATGTGCCTGGAGAGAGAGCATGTGAAAGAAAGAGAAAATCCTCTCACACTCTTGACCCCTTTCTGGAGGGGGTGACCTGACTCTGGAATGATCTGGTCATGACAGATACTCAAAATGATGAGAGAAGCGAGAGGAATTCCGTTAGTCTCCATCTCAACACTTGCGCCGCTGATAAAAGATAGAAAAAAGTATTGAGCCCGCAGTGTGTTGGCTGTCACTATGACTGCAATAAGAGAGGCGGTTTGAAGAAGGAGCGGGGAGGGGGAGAGAATAGTCGAATCTCTCTCTCCCTCCTTTCTCTCCTCCTTCCTTTCTCGTCCACTCTCACTAACACATCTTCCACAATCTTTTCTCACGCTTCTTTGACGTGTGAGAGAATCGGCACCCTCACTTTGTTCCTCTTTGATTCTCCCAATGTTCGCGCGTCTACTGCGCCCATCGATCTATTCTTTCCTCCTCATCATTGGATCAATCCTATAGAAAGGGGTTTGGAATGAGAGAGCGTGTACTATCGTGAGCGCCTCTCTCACTTTTTCACACTCTCTCACCCTGATCCGTTTCTGGAGGTTTGGAATCATGTGCCTGATACACGCAATGTTCTACTGCTCATCGATCAATATTTTGCACATTACTCTTTCCTGAAGATACGTGTTCGGAGTCATTCCCTATAGGGATATATGGCAGTATTTTTCTGTGAATCTTTGCGCATTATAAAATATGTTACCGACCTTTCGTTCAATATGCCGAAACAAGTAGCGGGAATCTGTAGACAATCAAATGCTTATTTGATGATACATTCCTCCACTTATAGGAAATCATTGTGTCTGTCTGTCTGTCTGTCTGTCTGTCTGTTTTTTTTCCGTACGCGTGACAGACATTTTTTTCGCATTTTCCTTATAAATCGCTTCAAAATCGCGCTATCTTCCCAGATCCTTTTGCATATGATAACTGACCAGAATAGCTTTCAAATTTTACAAAATTTAATAAGCCAAATCCATAGCCAAGTGGGTTAAGCGCCAGACTGTGATTCCGAGACCCCCAGGTTCGACCCCCGCCGCGGGCAAACCTTTTGCCGCATTTTTCGCAAGTGTCAGAAACCGTTCTAGCACGTTTTTGAGTACCGTGAAACGCGTTTTCACCTGTTTTGCCGAGTTTTAACCACTTGACGGACTTTTTCGTTTTTTCGCTATAAATCACTTCAAACTCAATCAATCTTCTCAGATCCTTTTGCATATGATAACCAATCTGAATACCTTTCAAATTTTACAAAAAATATTTAATCAAATTCATAGCCAAGTGGGTTACGCGCTTCGCCAGCAATCCGGCACCCCCAGGTTCGACCCCCGTCGCGGGCAAACCTTTTTCCGCATTTTTCGCAAGTGCCAGAAACTGTACTAACACGTTTTTGAGTACCGTGAAACACGTTTTCACCTGTTTTGCCGAGTTTTAACTTGAAAAATCGAAAATTTCGAAAAGTTCCCAATTGATTCGCAGAGCGTGGGGGATCACAGGAAAAGTGTTTTGCAATGTCAGAAACGTGTCTGAACGTGTTCTAACACGTTTTAACGTGAAAATTGAAAATTTCAAAATGTTTCTAATTGATTCGTAGAGCGTAGGGGATCACAGGAAAAGTGTTTTGCGATGTCGGAAACGTGTTCGAACACGTCAGGGAAATCAACACACGGTATCCTGCGTTTCCGTTGAGAAATGCTCGTGAGGCTGAGAGCGATCGAAAAAAAGTTGCCACGAGCATTTTGCAACGGAATAAGCCAGTACTCTTTCTAGAGATTAACATTCCCCAGCATACTAACTTCCCCCCCTGGACTGTACTTGGAGCCGGCTACTGAGTCCACCTCCCTGATCCGAACCTGAAGCCGGCTACCGAGCTCCCCCTGAACCGAGCCTGAAGTAGGCTGCCAAGGTCCCCCTGAACCGAACCTGAAGCAGGCTGCCGAGCTCCCCCTGGACCGAACCTGGAGCAGGCTACCGAGCTGCCCCTGGACCAAACATGGAGCAGGCTACTGAGCTTCCCCTGGACCGATCCTGGAGCCAGCTACCGATCTCCCCCTGGACCGAACCTGCACCCAGAACTATGCATAGAGCGTAGTGTACGCATAGAGCGTAGTGCATTTAACCTCAACACATCCCGGCTAGTTTTCTTGCATCAGACCATTTGTGTGCATGCCGTAGCCCATTCCTTCGTGGGATACGATAATTACAAAATAAAAGTAAAATTAATTCTGGAGCGAATTTGGTTTCGATACCTTTTCGAACGTCATTTTGTCATCGCACACTGAAAAAAATGTATTCACCAGAGTCAGCATGTAACAAAACATATTACACGCATCTAATACATGTTGAATTATTTATGATGCATTTTCCTGTATTCTGCGACTGCAGGAAACAATTTTTTGCCCTTTCGGCCACATGTTTTACAGTGCAAGTGCAAGTTGTGCTAGGGTAATAAAGTTGAAATGGAAGGACCGTCACTTCTATTTCACTTTAGTCCCAGTCCTCCCTCGATTCTTCCCATTCCTTTGTCTCTCCCCCTCCCCCATCTGAGATCTCCTTTTCTGTTCGATCTCAGTCAGAAATAGATCAAAAGAAGGGGGAAGTGCTCGGCGTAATGAAAATATCCTCCTTTTTATTTCTTTTCAAATTAAACTTGTGTTTCTATGACTTTGGGATTCACAGCCCGAAAAAATCTCCGGAAAGGAGTCAGTCACTAATAGGGCGGATAAAACTATCTCCCCTTTCTGGAGGTTTTCCAAACATGTGGTGCTGTCATGGCATTGGTGTCAAAAGGAAAGTCATTCTCGATTTTACACCCTCCCTGACTCCAAACCGCTTCCTGTAAGGCTGGTCGGCCTGTGGAATGGTATGTACTGTTCCTAAGTCTCTCGCTCATGACCCCTTTCAAGAGTTTTTCGAATCACGTGGTGCTTTCATGACACTGGGGGAGGGGGGGGTCGTTCGTTCAATGCTCACATGACTCATTTCCCCATTCGAATGTTCACACTGTGGGTGTAAACAAGTGTGCCCATCTGGTGGCTGACTGATCGCCGCTCTCTTTTGTCTTGCCCCCATTCACTAGAGGACGAAAACAGTTTGTGCAACACAGCCGAAAAGCGGCAGTTAGATGAAGAAAGACATTGTGACTGAGTACGGTATACAGACATGCCTTCTCACCTTTACACATTCTCTCGATCCCGGCGCTCACTTGAAGTTTGAAATGGGTGGATCTTCTAATATAAATTGCGTGACTCTTTTTTTTGTTTTTTAGGGTTTGTTTTAAAGACTTTTTCATCTCCATTTCGCTCCTTCGCTAGCCAGTGATGAGCATTGTGTTGACGTGAATTCAATTTCTTCAACGCCCTACAAATTGAGCCGCCTTCTTCATTCATTCACGTTTTTCACGTCCCTCTGCCGATATCTTTCGCCGTCACGCATCGAATTGGCGCCGTGCCAAGAACGTCTTTCGATGTCTAACTCTCTCGTTCCGCACAGTCTCTCTGGGATTCCATCTCTATCTCGCCCTACTCCTTTTGGATGTTGTGCGACTTTAGTCTAGCAGCAAGTGAAGCACAAAAAATATTGATTGCAGCAGCTGCAGCAGATGCTAGCCGAGTCGGGTCGACTACAGCGGTCGTGCGACCGTGGACCGCCCATAACGCGACAGCAACTCGCTGACAGGGGACGAATCGTGTACGAACAGAGGAGAACAGAGCAGGGTCAATATTTGATAAGTAGACACAAATCTCGCAAATCATGATTTTTTTGTGTACTTCACTATGTCATAGGCGCAACACATTCGAAATTTGACAAGAAATAATGAAAGAAATGGGCAGGGGGGACTCTCAGGGGGATTTGTTACAATTTCAAATGGGATCCGTTCTGAGTGGTGCATTTGCACTTTTTTTATTTCTGCAGCAGCCGCAGCACGTGAGGCTGCAGCCAAGTCGGACCCGTCCCGGCAGCATGCTGCAGTGCAGCAACGCCGATGCATCCACAAGAGAGTGCAGGTAACGTGATAGATAGGAGAGGGCGCAAGCACTACTCACTACAACACGGACCACACCACCAAATCTTCCGAACCTGTAACGCCCTGTGAGATAGTAGAAAAGAAACAAAAACGTTAAAAATCTGACATTTTTCGTCACTGGATCGTTACCTGATTCCAGGCTTGAATATTATTCCAACCCAATGTGAGAAACGAATGCCGAGAATCCCAAATTATATCGATTTTCTACATCGTCATTTCACACGAGAATCCCAAAGTGAGAAATGGCAATTTAGAAATTTCGATATTCATTGTATCTTCACTATCATTGTATCGGTATTTGAGGAGCTGTGTCCTCGTTGGATAGCGATGAACGAGTTGAGACGCCGTCGTCCCTCCGAAGCGAGAACTAAACGTAAGATTTTTTAAATCATTAAAATATACTTGAGTTGTTTGTCATTACTATGATACATACTATCTATTATTTCAAACACTGCGTTTTTGATGTTAGTGTGTTTTTGTGCCTTTCCGTCCGTCCGTGCGCCACTCTCGAATATCGCGAAACTTGGACGTTACAGAAATGATGAGTACGCTGGCAACGATTATGAGGGAGAAGAGGGAGAATGGCGAGAGAAGAGGAGATATCAAGAAACGAAATTAGTAGATCGCAAACTGAATAGTAGCTGGAATAGCGAGACTACACGTGATCTTCCTTTCCTCTAGTATAATTAGTACACTCCTTAATCCGAAAAAGTACTCAATAATTTCTCATCTATGTGATCTCCTTTCTGACGTATTGTAAGCCAAGAGTGCTACGAAAGATACCGAATTCTCAAAGATTACATTTCAATATATTTCTCCATTACGATTCACTGAATTTCACATTCATTCGCCAAGTTGGAACTGTGTCCAATTGTATCCATGTTTCGGATTGAAATTGTTCTATTATAGTACCCCACTATGTTTGTAGATATTGCACTGGGGCGAAGCGAGATGCTGTGAACAAAATGTATTGCACAAGATGTTCTATTGATAAAGTTTCACGCGCTCCTTTCTCGATATTTGCAAATAATCCATCGCGCTCCTATAAAATGTCACGTTCTAGCTCTGAAAAATGTGAAAATCCTCTGACTCGAATCTCCATATCCTTTTCCCCCTTATAAACACCTTTCCCCTCCTTCTCCATCCATTTTTCGCTCTTCACTTCTCCTCTCCACACCTCTACTCACTTCGTCACTCGCCGTGCGCGTCGAGCGGTCGACCCAAGCAGAATGAAGGTATACCTCCATCCCCGTCCTGCCGATCACCAGTGAAGGTACACCTCCACCCCACGTCAATTCAGAGGGTACAATAGCGGGGCAGAGAGGGGGAAAAGGAGCAAGACAAAAACAGAGGAGGGGATTCGAACCCGGGTGAGTCGGGCGAAGAGGCCGCGCATCAACCAATATGCCACAGGAGAGTTGGGGGAAGGCTCTCTATTCCCACTTATAAAACAAGCGCGTTAGCCAGACGAATGTTAGGTTACTCCATCAGTCTTTCCAAAGTGCCGTTTTTTATGGTGTACTATAAATACGAAATAAATTCATCCAGTGTCAGGCCTAGAACATATACTCCCGGGAGTCTAAAAAGAGACTCCCGAGAAATCTTATATGTGTTCATGGTCAATCGAGAAATAAAAACAGTTTATTATTTCATCAACACAAATAACAAAGAGAGACGAAAGCACGAGAATGGCAACATAAACTATATTTTTTTTGAGTCATTCCTATGACTTTTTTCATCTTCCTTCTGTTCTCCTCTTTATTCCTCCATTCCGTGTAAGACCGAACTGAAATCAGTAATTTCATATTATTTAAACACAGCCCTACACTCGCGTTAATTTCGTGCTTATTTACGAATAATATTTTCTACGTAAAAGGCTCATTACCTACATATGATATTCTTATAAATACTGAATCTCAGCCGAACACCTTTAGAAAGAGTCAGCAACCGGATCCCCATCTCACCTTACGATAGTAATCATAAATGAACTCCGCAGTACGCAGTATTGATATCTATAGATCATCACTGCTACCGTAGTTCGATAAAACAGGTCAGATAGGGAACAATTCTTACTAAACTCGACATTCTGCGTATTCCTAGATGGGTCTCGAGTCTCTAAACTGCCTGGTTCAAAAAAGTGTAAACCCAGAATCTGGGCCAACGAAAATGTATGAATTTTGTGCTACCGATGATAAGGGGTAGTAATAGTATATCTATTACGGTTGTGCGACCACTTGCTACACACTTTTAGCATAGGCGTACAATATTATGTGAGTGCTATAGGATGCCTATATAATATTCCTGTATTTTATTAGAGTGATAGGGAAATTGCGAACAATGTTGACCAAATATACAAAAATATAAAAATTTCAAAAAATTCTTTCGGAACACCTATTATATGATAAATTCGAAAAATATAAAGGTGGCACAATATTGGCGGCTACTGTACATTAAGATAAATGAATATACCCCGCGTACCTCGTGGTTCAGTCGTCCATCTTCGTTGCGGGAGTCGGTGGCCAGTGCGTCTTTCGATAGTTAGCTGAAAGAAACAATAAATACACATCGTAAACGATAAAGGAAAGCAAAAAAATTAACGAGATATTCTTGATTTGGTAAAGTGATTTTGTGAGGCTTGGCATCAGAATATCGATAAATAACGGGTTACGAAGAGCAGGTGGCCATGCCGGGGTTCTTTTGAAAAAAGGAATTGGGCGCGTATGTGATAAAGCAGCCAGGAATGCAACGGGTAAGAAAAGAGGAAAATCGCAGGGTTTAATGGTTCAATTGAAAGTACAAATTTCAAATTTTGAAAGCTGAATTTCGGTCAAAACGGTTTATGAGCAGGTAGCAGTCATGCCTGAGGTTATTCACAAAAATAATCGAGCGCACAAGTAGTAAAAGAGCAATGGGAACAAGGGTTGTAGTTGGAAAAAAAAACAAAAGAAATAATGCGCGAATATGGTTTGTGCTAGTCGATTTTCTAAATTATAGCATCCGAATAGCGGCCAAAACGGGTGAGAAGGAGCAGGTCAAAATGCCTAAGTAGCTTTTGCAAAAGGAATTAAGGTCGCAAGTGGAAAATGAGCAACAGGAGGAACGGTTGCAGTTGGGAAACCCATTCGAAATCACGCTAAATTATGGTTAGTACAAGTCGCTTTTCTTAATTTTGGCAGCAGAATTGCGGTATAAACGAGTTACGCGGAGGTTGTAGTCATGCTAGAGAATGTTTTAGAAAAGAAATTGGACTCGCAAGTCATAAATAAGCGAAACGCGAAAGGGGTGAAGCTCGAATATTCGTAAAATAAACGTACAATTATCGTTTTCGCAGGTCCATTTTTTTAAATATTGGCAGCAGAATTGCGGTATAAACGAGTTGCACGGAGGTTGTAGTCATGCTAGAGAATGTTTTAGAAAAGAAATTGGACTCGCAAGTCATAAATAAGCGAAACGCGAAAGGGGTAAAGTTGGAGTAAGCAGCGGAAAAAACGCTTTTTTATTAATTATGGCGAGAGCCTTTTTTGACGTTAGCATCCAGAATAGCGGTCAAAACGGGTAGCGTGGAGCGGGCTACCAGGCCGGATGTCCGTTTACAATAGAAATTGAGTGCGGAAGTGGTAAAGAACCGAAACGCGAAATGGGTAACGTTCGAAGCAAGTTTGAGCAACAAAGTTGCGCTTTTAGCTCATCACGATGAACTAACGCTTACAATAGGATTTTTTTCATTTGCGAATCATCTTAAATTTTTCTGCCTTTTCCAAGTCACATTTGATGGACGGGGCTTCCCGGCTATTGCTGCATTTTGTTCAGAACTGAATTGACGTGTACTCCCACCCCACCCACCCCTCCACCGATCTCCTTGGTGACTGTAGGATCCTAGGAGTCGTGGGATAGTGTAGGACCGGGTCAGGGTGTTGTAGCCTCATGACACTATGGCAGATTCGAGGGTGATGTTAACTAAAGAGCGAAGGAATGAAGGTACACCTCCAATCCAATTCCACCGACACACCCCCCCCCCCACCGATTACTCTCGTTCCACTCTGGTGACTGTAGGAGCTGTATCGGAGGAGTATGGGTACTGTAGGGTAATTCCACGCTGCTGTAAGGTCACTGGATACTGTATCCTATGGGTTATGGTACTGTAGGGTATGGAGTAGGCTACTGTAAGGCCAGTGGGTATTGTATCGAATGGGGGAAGAGTACTGTAGGGTAAGTACCGCGCTACCAAAGGCCAGTGGATATTGTATCGAGGGGGGTATGGGTACTGTAGGATAATTCCACGCTGCTGTAAGGTCACTTAATACTGTATCGTATGGGTTATGGTTAAGGTACAGTAGGGTATGGAGTAGACAATTGAAAGGCCAGTGGGTACTGTATAGAAGGGGTAAGGATACTGTAGGATAAGGATCACACTACGGTAAGGCCATTGGGAGATGTATCCAGGGGGTATGGGTACTGTAGGGTAAGACCACGTTACTGTAAAGCCACTGGATACTGTGTCGTAGGGGTTATGGTACTGTGGGGCATGGGGTAGACTACTGTAAGGCTAGTGGGTACTGTGTCGAAGGGGTAAGAATACTGTGAGCCAAGGACCCCGCTACTGTAAGTGGAGTGGGTGCTGTATCGAAGGGGTTACGATACTGTAGGGTAAGGACCACTCTACTATAAGGCCAGTGGGTACTGTACCATGGGGGTAAGGTTCATGTTACTGGCTATGCTTTTGTAAGGCCAGTGGGTGCTGTATCGAAGAGATAAGGATACTGTAAGCAAAGGACCACGCTATTTTAAGGCTTGTGAGTACTCTACCATCGGGTAAGGTTATTTTAGGGTAAGGACCACGCTACTGTTAGGCCAGTGGACACTGTATCGAAGGGGTAAGGGTACTGTAGGGTAAGGACCAAGAAACTTGAGGACAGTGCGTAATGTATCGAAATGGTGAGGGTAGTGAAGGGTAAGGGTACTGTGTGGTAGGGACAGATTACTGTCATGCCAATGGGAAATGAATCGTATGGGTTATTGAACTGTCAGGATGAGGGGAAAGCACTGTAGTGCTAGTGGGTACTTTATCGAAGGGCCAGTGGGTACTCAATCAAAGGAGTTATTGTATGTATTTTTGATGTACCAAATGACGGTTCATTTCACATTTCCGACTTTGCAGAATCCTTTTCGAATACGATGCTTCTTTCTCGCCCTCGTTACATTTGCTTCCATCGTAAGCAGTCTTCGAGAATGGAGCGAGTGCGGCATCAAACGAGAGATGGTATGACTTTCAATCCTACAGAAAGGGGTCAGGGCGAAAGAGAGTGCAAAAGTGAGACAGTCCCTCTCGATTTCGCACGCTCTCTCACTCCAAATCACTTTCTAAGATCTACTCACAAAAAAAAGAATCCACGAGTTGAAACTCTAAGCACAAATCAAGAAAAACTTATTTGCGAAATAGTGCACGAAATCTAGATTTTCGAACACTCTAACGTACTCTCGCGTTCTACCTATCAGGCTGTTGCAAAAGTCCTGTCGTTTTTTGAGCGTCCACTTTCGCGGGTTATCTCGGCACTGTTTCTTTTTGGAATGTGCCTTCCAGTTTACAGTAGAAGGGGGCCCATACCTTCTCTCTAAAGCACGGTTATGATTAGTCCCTTCTAGTTCTCTGAGGGAGAAATACGAATTGTTTTGTTAACGTCTCTCACCACTTTTGGGAGGTAGTTTTGTTCGTCTTCCTGTCCGGCTCAAAGTCACTCAGATTTGAACGCCATGTGGATATGAGTCATCAGTCATAAGCAACCTCTTTGCACACTGTGAAAAGTTGGACTCTCGATAGCGAGAATATGGACTTTTCTCAGGCCGAAGAGGACCGATCCGGAAAAACCTCCATCTGTATTTTAACACTCAGTGCACAGAGCAAGAAGCAGACCCCTATCGAATCATGTGCAAACTGGGCGACACACAAGGAGCAGACTTTGACACCATACATTGGGGAGTTCTCGAAATTGGAAAGAAGAAAAATATGGGACGGTTGATTTATTACGAATTCTCGGATCTAGTCATTTTTCTGAGGGTGGATATGTCTTTGATTTTCCTAATTTTCCACAGGGCCTTCAACTGTCTCTACTAGATGGTGACTGGGGGTTATGCATGGGTAAAGTGTGAAAACTTTGTACCCAAACACCAGTGGGTTGATGCAGATTAGAGGACAGACGATGTTCCCAAACACAGTTTTCGGTAGTCAAAAAATGATGTTGTGAAATTCGTGGAGCACCCGGGGCGCTCAGTACTGGGAGCTCCTACTCGAAGGCACCACTATCATGACACAGGTGTGCACCATTGATATATAATAAGTCAAGATCAAAGTCGATAAGAGACGCGAATTGTGGGGAAATGTTTACTTCCAACACTGCATCGCTGGATCCCTTACTGCGAGGGCGACCAATTCTGAACTGGCGGCGTATGGCAGCACCATCCTAATATATTTTTCTTAGTCGTCAGACACTACCCTTTCAGAAAATAACTTGTTCCCCACCATCAACAACTTCCTCAGAGAACAGCAATTGAAGATCCGAGTTGATCTCGTAAACGAGTAGACCGGCTTCTTCAAATTGTAGACCCCGGCGTTCTATGAGGGTGGTATCCATAAGTTGCGCGAATTATAGAGTACTACTAGTGGTGTGAACGTAGACTATTCCCAAGTTCATTGGTCCACCTTTGAAGATGGTAGGGATAAAGATGTTCTTACCCCGAAACGCGACAAGACTTTTGCAACAGCCTAGTAACTCTCGTTCATGACATATCAAGAATAGAGTTATGTTTTTTGAGAGTAAAATCAATTGTATATTCCAGATCTGCCTCGTGCATGCGAGCTGCTTGGGATTTGATGTGAGTATTTCTCATATGCACTAGGTTCATTTCCACATTCAGGGCGAGATGTACAGCAAATTGAAAATGAAGGTACACTCGAAGTCTTTCAAAATGGAGTGTGCAAGATACATTATCGTCAGGTTAGGGTCGTCAGTTTCTATTAGTCGACGAACTATTTCAGCGGTGTCGACTCGAATAAAGTGCACATCGAAGTACATGATGGAACGATGAACAAGGATAAGGGACTGGAAGTGAATGCGCAATCAAGTTCGGCCGTCTTCCAATGCGTGAAAAACGTTGCGTCAACTACTGACCGTACAAAATTCAGTAAGTGATCTTGCTTTCAACGCTGCATGCAATCGCTGCATTCTGGCGAATCTATGCCAATTGTTGCAGACATTCAGAGAGTATGGAAACACGGCACTACTGTTTGGGACCAGCTATTCTCGCAGTGATTTCTGCATTTGCAGAGAGCTCCCTGCAATGGTTTTTCGCCCTCCCATTTTTGGGAGGGCGACGTCCTTGGGGGCGGTGATGCTCCCCTCCCTCTCCTCAATCGGAAGAGGGGTGGACTGACCAGAGGAACGAGTTTCTCAGGATTTTATAGTAGAGAGACAATGGCGAGGTAGAGAGTATGAAATTGAAAGAGACATAATCCTATTATTAGAGGGTATGTAGAGGCAATTTTAATAGAAATGAATTCATTTATAACCTAATTTGTAATAAATTTGTACCTATGAGTGAGTGAGTGAGAGACAGCAAAAAAGACCGCAAATAATGAGTGAGTAGACCAGAAATGAGGGCTCTCTGCTTTGCAGAAATCACTGCGAGAATAGCTGGTCCCAAACACTATAGTAGTGCCGGAAACACCATGTAAATGCGTGGTTTTACCACGAATTCAATTTTGGCATTTTGCCCAGGGCGCTGAGTGCAATATGTATTTTGCAGTTACCGGCAAACTGCAAAATCTGTATTTTTTTTGCAGTTATCACTGATGTGCACACCTCGAACTCCGATACGAACATTGTTCATTGCGAATTGGACGTATCGACACCCGACGGCACCGATAATGTACCGTATAACAATTAGAAAATGATACGACGAAAAGCCGACATACGGACTTTTCTACCACACACAATACGCGAACTATCTTTTACAGTTTCGGTGAAAACAGGAGCTACCAGTTTTGACATTTTGTCGGTCGTGTCACTTTATTTTCGCTCAGGTCTACACTACTCTCAAATCGCGCATGCCATGGGTTGTGAAGAATATGGCAACTTCTGTCACTGCTGACGCTGATTTGGACAATGTGGACGGAATAAGTTTGTGACGCTTGTTTCGATTGCATTCAATTTCACACTTTTAGTTCCGTGTGCTTGGGACTCGGAGCTGTTCAGAACCGGCCATCCGGATAGCAATGAGGACAGCTTTCCCTTGGACGTTTCTAAGGATTTCAGAAAGTGTTCCGCCGGATACCTATGGTTTGTTATTTCAAACTCTATAAATAGAGTTTGAAATTCGGGTAAGTAATTTGATTAGCTCTCTTCATTTGGCACACTCCCTCGCCAATCGATAGGTGTAGAGAGTCTCTCTCTTCTTACTGAAGTTGCGAATTTGCGCAGGTTCTCTGCCAATGACGAACCGTGGAAGCGAATTGACAGCTTTTTCTGCAAAGGAGGCGAAATAATGCGAATTATTTCGAATGTCGAACATCCCATAGATAAACTTGCAAAGAACAGAATGAAGTGCGCCAAACCAAGTGAGTGTACTGTATTGTGGATACTGTAATATCAATTTTTCGCCTCAGAATGCGGTCATTGCACGTGTCCCTTTTGCAATGCCGACAACGCGCCCAACTTCACGGCCACGGAAGGAACGCGCTGCGCGAAGATGACGGTAGGTATACTGTATTGATGATACTATAGTGTCGACTTTTTCAGTGCACCACTCCGAATATGCTGGTCAACTATGGCACTTCGTCTGCTGTCGCTCTGCACAAGGGCACCACTCTCTCTTGCTCAGCAAAAAGCACTGCGGATAAACCACAGTGGGAGGTACGGTATCTATCGGTACCAGGGGGAGTACGGTACCTAATGGTACCAGTGGGAGGTACTGTACCTATTGGTATCATTTGTTGGATACGGTACCTATCGGTACCACTGGAATTATGGTATCCGATCAATAATCATTCAGGGTCCATTCTCGACCATCAACAATGTGACTTGCGTCAAGGAGGTAAAGTGTAGTGAGCTGGGCAAGAGGATCAAGACCGCTTGTCCAAAAAAGAAGAAGGGAGAAGCGGAGACAAAGGAGTGCCAACCGGTACGGTAACTTGCTCATCGATCATTGATTTTTTTTAAATTAACAAAATAAAATATAATGCAGGCAAAGTTGCACGATGACGGCAGCGACGTGTGCGATAAGGAGTTTGACATTACCTATTTGCCGCTGAGCAAAATTGAGGTACTGTAAGAAAGCAATCTATGATTGATTTATTTTATGTATCAGAAAACGCCAAAGTCGTTCAAGTGTGATAAGAAGTCTGGCCAGTGGGTGGCCGTTGATGCGGCTAATGAAGAGATTCGAGTTTATGAGGACACCAGCGTGTACTGTCTCAAGAAGGCCGCCGGTGGGTGATGATACCACACTTGTTGGTGCCAGAGGGGATACGGTAACTATTGGTACGGTACCCACACTGGTACCACCCTCTCGCTCCTAGCCCCCCTCAAGAATGGGGTTCGGAGTGAGGGAGTGTGTGAAATGGAGAGAGCCTCTGACCCCTTTCTGGTTCGATGTGACATCCCTTCAGAGAAACAGGAGCAGACGTCTTCGGCCGGTCTCGGAACCACCATTGTCATCGTTATTGTAGTCGTAGCTATTATTGCAATCGCAGTTAGTTTTTAATTAATAATCAAGAAGAAAGATAATTACGCTAATTAGTCTGATTAATGGTAATTGAAACACCAATCTTTCAGATTATCGTCGTCGTCGCAATTTTCGTGTGCCGCAACCGCATCAAGAACAAGCGTGAGCTGACTCATTTCAACCAATTTTGGTAAATTTAAATTTGGCAGGTGACAAGGTAGACCTGAAGTCGGTGAGCGTCACTGGTCGATCCAAGAAGGGCAAGAATGACAAGAAGAAGAATTCACAAAGCTCCTCAAAGATAAGCTCGAAAAGTGGCAGCAAGAGCAGCGAGCAGAGCTCTAGTACGATTTTTCCCGTTTTATCCACAAAAACAATTCCCGATACTTGGCAGATAGTATCCCGCATTGCAGTGCCACCCGAGCCGGCGGCGCCTCCCATTCCCGACCCGATCCCCGACCCGTCGTCACAACCTGCTGCTGCAGCTGCAGTGCCCGTTGTTGGACCCGACACTGGCAAGCCCGATCGGCCTGCGGTGCTCGTTGGTAAGGCAATATCAATCGGTAATCTACAGTATCCTTGACATATTTGAGACATTCTGCCCTCGTCGTCGCACATGTCCGAGAAGGCTTCGGAGAAGAGGGTGCAGTCATCCAAGCAGGGACCGCCCACTGACGCCACCGGTTGATTACTGTAGATCGATAATATAAAGTAACCTACAGTAAATATAGCATTATTGATTTTTTAACGTTAAAAGTACTGTAGAATGTTGTATGATACATTTCTTCTTTGACATATTAGGGAACTGTAGATTATAATTGATGATGTTTACAGGTTACTGTTGAATACATTGATCGTTGATCTTTGCAGTTGCCAATACCGTAACGGGCACGACCTTCGACAGATCGCGAGTGGATCCGGAACCGAGTGGCGACACAACCAAGAAGGAGGCGAAGAAGAAGGAGGTGGATGGTGAGTGACAGACTACCGTACCCCGAAAGAGAGTTCGGTGGGTCTGATTGATAACTGTAGAGTTGATCTAGAATACGGTAGAGGGGAACAGAGGAGAGTTCGGTAGGTCAAATTGATAACTGTAGAGTCGATGATGTCGGACACTGGACGGCAGACGAAAGAGGCGACGCGAAAGTCGAAGAAGGACAGGAAAGTGGACAAGAAGGGACGAGGATTGACGGACGATGACGAATACGATAGTAAGGGATACGGTAGAGGGATACGGTAGCGAGAGGATACAGTATAATTAATTTATTTGATTTCAAAATTTAGTCGGTGAGGGCGCCAAGCCGGTGAAGCACGAGGACAAGAACAAGAAGGAGTATGTGCCCAAGCGCAACACAAAAATGATTGTGAGTGTGTAATTTGGGAGAGGTCGACTGCCGCCTCACACTCATCGCACCATCTTCCACATCATGTGCAACTAGCGGGGTTGTATTGAGGTTAAATGCACTACGCTCTATGCATAGTTCTGGGTGCGGGTACGGTCCGAAAAAAGTTGCCACTACGCCACTTCGTGGCTCCGTGGCAACCTTTTTCGATCGCTCTCTGCCTCACGAGCCATTCACAACGGAAACACAGGATACAGTGCGTTCAGAACTTTTAGAACACGCTCTCTGGATTTTTTTCCTACGCTCTCTGAATCTTTTTGGAACTTTTCAAAATTTTAGATTTTTGTTAGAACACGTTCAGACACGTTTCGAACATCGCAAAACACTTTTCCCTGTGATCCCCTACTCTTTCTGAATCATTTTGAAACTTTCCGAATTTTTAGATTTGTCACGTTAAAACTCGGAAAAACAGGTGAAAACGTGTTTCACGGAACTCAAAAAAAGTGTTAGAACGGCGAAAATGCGACAAAAGGTTTGCCCGCGGCGGGGGTCGAACCTGCGTCGGTCGGATTGCAAGCCCAGCGAAAAAACGAAAAAAATTACAACGGAAGGAATAACACACAAAAAACAAACAAACAAACAAACAAACAGACAGACAGACAGACGTTAGCATTTTCTAATTTATAGTATATATATATAGAGTTTTCTAATATATAGGATATTACAGAATGTGACGGCGGACACGGAGGATCAGGATCTGGGCGCACTGAAAGCCGTCGACAATGGACCGAGAAGGAAGAAATCGTGACCGAAACGGTCACAGATCAAAGATCAAATTTTAAATGTTCGAAATCAAATTTATATTTATTATTTCAGATCGACAAACGACAACGAACGGGCCCGTCGTAGTGCTAACAAAATCTGGACTCGTTTTATTGGCCTAAAGCGACTGTGCCCAGTTCAGGAATAAATACCAATAATTGTCGTTGAACTTGAGTACCACAGTGTATGGTTGCGTTGGATCCTGGTGAACCTTCCAAAATAATCAAAACGGTCTTCTGCTAAATACAGAAATGATAGGAATCAATCCCAATAATTGTAGTTGAAGTTGAATGTTTGTTTGCGATGATGGGGGTCTGCTCTTACAATTAGGTTACTGAAGCCCAGACTATTTCCAATGAAATTCTAAAACAAGGACATTTGAAATGAGTCCTTTCGAGAGTTTCTCTGAAATAGTTTGCAATTACTTTTTTTCCCGAAAACGGTACATAATCCAGATATTAGAAGAAAAAAATTCTGATTTATAGTTCTTTCTGTAATTACATTATTCCAACGTCTCTCATAAATCTCATATCTCGTGTTGTTCAACTTTCTTTCAATTTATCGGACGTAAAGAAGAGTTTGAATGACAAGTACAACTTGCGAAATTGATTATTATTATTGCATTTCGTTGCTAATAGCTAGAAAGGAATTGTGCTATCTATCGAATAGATTCTATTCACAAACGAAAACCGGACTGTAGACAAACTGTGTGTAAAGTGGATTGGATAGATCGGTATAAGGTCAAATATCAAAATGCGGAATATTTCAGAACTTGCATCAAAGCTCGGCGATTTGAGTAGTGAAAAAACATACGAGAGCGGAGAAGGAAAAAAAACAAGTAAGTTGGCCAGAATAAACAAATGAAATACCGGAGAAATTGCGGAAAATTGTTAGAAGAAAACGAGAAAACTGAGAATTTGCTTGGAAATTGGAGAAAAAGAGAGATAATTTACACATTTAACGTACCTAATGAGGCCCATAACGAGGGAATACTTAAGGGGTTTGTATCGATGGATTGGAAAGGGTACGGTATATCGAATCGATCGATTGAAGAGGTACGGTAGCACATTGGGCGGTCAGCTATTATCGAATCAAGAAGAGGTACAGTATGCTACGAGCAGATCTAGGGGATGCGAACAATCAATACGATTTAGTCTGCGGTCGCTTCGGCTCTTAGTGCGAAGAGAACTCCCTGGTAGGTCACGCCATTGATCTCCATTGAGACAACCATAGAAGAGTCGGATGATTGACCTTCTGCAAATCAATAATTAAATTAATGGTAATTAATATTAATTATTTTAATAATTTGCAATTTACCGTACCCTGCTTCTGGCTGGTGATTTTCAGGGTGGTCGAGGGGGTTACGGTAGCTGTCGCGGATACGGTAGCGGTGCAGCCGGAAGGATCCTCAGAGTTGGAGGGAGAGAGACGAGATCGCTTCGCTGCTGAAACAGTGCACACATAATTCCAAATTTCCAAGATGGGGGCAAGAACGAGATACTTTCTGAAGTGATAGACAAGGGACTTGGCACGATTTCGCTCGCTGTCTTCAAGTATATTATCAGTGCAAATGGATAAAAAGTAGCTAAACAGTGGGTTTTCTCGCGTTTCTATTTCTTTAAAAATGTATTTCAATAGTTTAAAATATTTTTATACGTTTTATTAAATCAAATATTTATTTTTTTGTACAAACCGGGTCCGTCTGCTCCATCAAGCGACGACCCATTCGACTCTCTTCCATTTGTCATTCCCGCGTGGACGCCGGCCAACGATTGCCGCGCCAGATTATCGATTGCCGCTCTGCAGGGAAATTATCGATATTTCACAAAAATCGAAATGCGAATTTTGAAAATTGAACATTATTCCAAACTTCGGACCCCTGCCAAAATAGAGTCGGTGGCGAGAAAACATGTGTGAGAATCAGAGGGACTCATTTTTACACACTCTCTCTCGTCAGTGACCCATTCTTGGAGGTTTGACTAATCTCGTACCTCTGAGCTCTTTCGATGTGTCGCTGCTGCTCGGCGAACATTGCCATCTGCTCTGCGCGGTACGCTGAAAATATTCAATTTTTTGTTTCGAATTTCCTTGGTTCCCCCTTTTAGAAGATTTCAATTCCACATGTGAAGAATCAGATTGTAATAAGTGTTATGTTCAAAATTTCACATCTTTCGTACTTAGTCTGATTATAAAATATTACCAATAAACAATGAGGTTCAGATGTTACCAGCGAGTATATTGGGTTGCATGCCTCCATTAGGTGACCTTTCTTCTCCCTCCATCATACCACCCAGTCGTCCCAAAAGTCCGGCTGCAGCAGGGTTGCCCATGGGGAATCCGAGTGGCAGTCCCGACCCGGTCGACCCGAGACCCGAACGACGACCCTCCCTGAAGACACTGTAGGGCCGATAGGAGGGGCCGAGGCAACTGAGGGAAAGGACAAAGGCAAGTAACTACTTGTATCATTCTGAATTTGTAAAAAAAGGCTCTCGGAATTCGTTGATATTTGCGGTGCATTAGTTCTACTTGCGTAGTAGTAAAAGTGCGTGATTTTAGTAATTAATTAAAATTAATTGAAAAACTCACCGTCGATTTCCATCAATTGCTTGCTGCAAGTCGACGTGCTGAGAGAATGCCTCCTTCTCACATTCGTAATCTGCAATAATGAGGCAGTTACCTAGCTGTTTTAAAATATTTTTAAAATGTTTTTTCTTCACAAAATCATTTCCTATTCGCTCGGCTATCAAAATAGATACGTTGGTGCTTTCCAATTCCAAAATCATAGCAAAAAACGTATGCATTCTATGTCTACGGTAACTGTGTCTGTGGAAACATTCTACGGAAACTGACCGTAGAGATACTTCTGGTACTGCGTTCGCAGTGTGAAAGCGGCGGAAGTTATGCTGCTGGGCAGATTCAAACCTGCAATTTTTTTTGGTTTTAAAGAATAATTGAAAATGTTATAGTGAATTTAGATGATGATTACATCCCGCTATCTGATTCCCTCACGTTCGTATGTATTACAATTTTTTCCGAAAATGGGGTTTCGTATAGGGTTTCGTGCTATCCGTCGACTTTCTCACATCATTTCACCGGCTGGCCAATCCTACCGAAAGGAGACTCTCTCACTTCATCATAGTCTCTCGCCCTGATCCCATTCTGTACGGTTGGAATTATAATTTGTAATAGTCATAAATTGTTCTCACTCTCACCTTTCGTAATCTCTCTCCACAACTTTTTGTTGATAATCTCCACGAGACCTCCGTGTTGAATAACCAATCGATACAGCTCGTATAGGTCCAGCACTTGCTTAGCCATGATGGGGATTCGCGTCACCGGCTTGCCTGCACATCAACGCTCATTTTTGCGGTACTTTTCAAATGTGAATCTTGGGAAGATGCCAAATCCCTTACCGATGCGGTGCATGAAGCTCAGCCAGTCGTCCAGCCATTCCTTTCGCTTCGTATCCGATGAGAGTTCGTACAACTGAAATTGCCTCATTACTACGCAATCTTCATCTTTTCCTTTCCTTTCCCCAATTCCCTCGTTTTTCTCATCAACTTTTGCATGTGGAATGATGACACCGACTGGTTATTACTCTATTCCCTCTGAGGGGAAAAGAAATAAGCGAGCACAATTAGTAAGGAAAGTGATGAGGTCTCTCTCTCTCCCCTCCCCACTTCATGTCATCCTTTCAAGTGACTTCCATCTCTATCTATCTAGTGGTCATGGCACTCTCTCCATCTCTCATACTCTCTCGTCTCAACTACGTGCGAGATAGCATGCGAAATGAGGAGAGCTCAGCTCTAAATGGAGAGGGAGATGGGAAATAAGTAACCCTGGGAACTAGGGAAGGATATTAGAGATGAGAAGGAGAGGAAAGAGAGTAGGAGGAGAGAGACACTCGGAATTCATTTAGAATGAGATGAGAGAGATCCTACGGAGTACGGTATAGAGGTATAGAGATTTCTATTAGAGAATAATATGTGGAAGATACGGTAATAGCAGATACCGTACCCTGCAAGTATCGAGCTTTATTTGGACGACGAAGATGCACTTGAGAGTGAAACAATAGCCGGGGTATAGCGGGTCTATTCATTCGATTCACCCGGGTGACATTGTCTTAGCTCTCTCTCTCTCTCTCTTGAGAGTTACGCTTCTCGATCAAATTCAGAGGTTCTCTCTCTCTCTCTCTCTCTCTCTCTCTCTTTCCCCTCCTCTGCCTGGCCATATGATCCCCTCCCTCTCTGTTTGCGATTGTCTTTATATCAGAGTCAAGTGTGAGCAGGAAGCGCGCGTCAATTCACTCCTCCTCTTCTCGTCTCCCGACACGATCGGATTACGGTAGATGAGCCAATTCGATTGATCACAAGAGAGGCAGGGGGAATACAATCGTACCTAACCACAGACAACGCTATAGTAGAATATTTTGTTGAATTTTTCCAACCAACATAGAAATTTTCATGCTTATTGTTAGTAATAGTTCCGCAGCCCCACCAAATCACAACCAACGGATAAGAAACGATCAGAGGGTAGGAAAAAGTTCGAGTTAGAGATCCTCCAGACCCCTTTGTTTGGAATAATGTGGACCTCAACAGGCAATCATCATACATTACGACTCTCTGGATCATTGTCCCGTATGGAAGGAGACAATAGACGTCACTCGTGCTGTTGTAAACTTAATTAGTCACTCCCCATCTGGAACTTACTGCGGATAGCAGCCTTAGGAAGATCGGCATTAATTCAATGGGAAGTGTGAGAAGCCACTAACGGCAGTAAGTCGTTCTCATGCTGCTTGACCATTCAAGTATCAAGTACTGTGCTTATTCGTTTGCGCTGTCTGACACTCTCTCATTCGCACACTCTCTCGTCAACTGTCTAGTGGCTAGATGAGGCCCCAAGTGTGGACACAATAGGGGGGTGTTGGGAGGCAGTGGAATAACACCATCATTTATTCTTCCACTAATTTGGCGACGAACAAAACCCGGTGAATTGACGATTCACACAGCTGTGAAAACAATTGGAGAGAGGGGGAGGAGGAGGGGAGAGGGAGCGAATGCATGGATAGCCCCGCCCCCATTTTATATCGCATGAATGAACGCACTGAGGGATACTGTAGGAGGGGAGGAATGAACCAGTTCGCATCGAAAGTTTTGCAAACAAATACGCTATCGAAATGTAATCTCTTCAACATATTGTTTTTTTTCGAAAAGTTTTGTTATTCCCTCTCACGACACCGGAACTCGAAAATTTGGCGCGACTCTAATTTATAGAGATATTTTATCTGCGAGTTTAATACTAAAGTGAAAAAAGCTGAAACCTGCTTGAACTGCTCTTCGTAACTCCAATTGTGCGCATTTCCATCGTCGTCTTTTTTGATTCTGCCAAACATGAAAATCAATAAAACAATAAATATAAAAATTAATTATGTAATTTTAATATTCAAAAATACTTACCCAATTGACAGGTCTTCCGGCTCGACGAGCAGTCCACCGTTCTCATTCTCGTCCTCCTCCCCATCGAGAATCGGCGATCCTGCGAAATGGATAATTCAAATTTGAATTTGCTGCCTACTCTTCGTCTCATGCGCAAGTGTCTACACAAAATGATCAATTTTTTTCAGGAATCCTGGATTGTTTTGCGGGAAATTCAAATACTGACCTCCTCCGAGAGCTAGGGATGCGAGTAGTTGCTGCTGCATGAGTGGATTGGGACCGCCACCTTGGAGAGCAGCAAGGAAATTGAGATTGAAGGGAGATCGACCGAATCCTCCCAGACCTCAACAAAGAATTATTCATTATCAGTTCATTCACTGATTCACGTGCATACAACATGTAGACGACCTAGCACTGTTACCTTTACCTTTTAGTCCCCCCCCGCCGCTGAAAAGTTTACCACAAATTTCCTTTGCTCACTTGTAATTTCTTTATTATTCAAAATTCTACTATTTCTTCTCGATTCTGCTTCCCCAAAGCTTCACATAAAATAATTTGCTCCATTCAGGGAGGCCGGCGATCCACAGTAATTAGGGATTCTTTTGAATGAATTGTCCCCTCTTTCCTTGACTTCTCTTTGGTATCCAATGGATTCACCTGCTCTCCATGGAATAGCTGATTCATCTCCCTTCTCTTTCCCTATTCAGCACTTCTTCCCTTTCCTCCAGTGAAGGAATGAGTTTCAGTAGTGCACCGAACATAAATATTCTTCCCCTAAATCCACAAACCCAGCAAAAATTCCCAAATTATGTGTTCCCGGTTGGCTATCGTCATAGGAGATTTCTCTACCCTCCTGTTCGATTCAAGTACTCATCAAGTGAGAAACGAAAGAGATAGAAATAGCTATTAGAGAGAGAATAAAGTGAGAGAGGGCTGAACAATGCTCATTTCCCGGCTCCAATCATTAGAGAGAGAAGAGAGATAGAAGAAGCGGCAATAATCAGCTTATTGCTCACGAGATTACACGCGGGAGACGATGAAAAGCGCTCTAATCGACTACCGTAATCTCTTCAATTCGATCGGTCATAATATAGAGCACGTCAATTACCTAGCGATGACAATAGCCGTTGTTGTGCTTTCTGCTGTGCTTCGAGATCAAATCCTCCTAGGCCAGAGTCGTCCGCGGGCGAGGGAGAATTTTCGCTGGCCTGCAATCACAAAGTTGACCCGGCGAACTCTCCTACCGTAATCCCTATCTACCGTACCTCGGCCTGCTCGATCTTGAGCGACATAGCATCGCTCTCGTCGCCATGGACTACGGTAGTTTCAGTGGGTTGAAGATGTTGCTGCTGTTCCATCACCATGGACATACCTGCAAGAAGCAATCGATAAAGTTGCTAATATTTGAATACGGATTCAGGCGGGAAAGTTCAAATTCAAAAAAGACAGAATGTAATTGGTGCTGACGTAAGCGCGGCGATGATGAACTGAGAGGAGGGTGAATGAGTGACAGAAAAGGTAAGAGAGTGTGGCGATTGGAGAGAGTGCAGAGAAATAGACACAGATTGTGCACAGAGACATTTGAGAAGACGGAAGAGGACGCGATCTTTGCACTTTTCAATTTTACAATTAATCAATAATTGAGAGTGAGTAAGCCGGGCATGTACTGGTTCTCGGTTTACCTCACAAACTTATTACAACATCGGCTTGAGAGAGAGAACATACTGATGCGATTGATGGGAGATAGAAGGGAGAGATGAGATGAGAGGATAACTAGAGATCCAACCAATAACTCATACCACATCATCAATAGTTTGTGAGTCTCCAGTAAGGGGTCAGGATCGAGAGCCCGTGCAAAAATTAGGAGTAACCCCTTCATTTTTGCACAAATTCAGAATACACAAAGAACATTCTCGTGCAAGTGATACGCGTTATCCACTTCCTGCTAATACTTAAACATAAGCATAAGGATAAGTATAAGTGCTCATGATTGCGATTGGAATAGATATCAGAGTGCCACCCTTTCTGCTGTGAGAGCAGCAAAAAGAGTTGAGTCTTGCTAATGGACATCGACTTTCTCCTCTCTTCAAGTGCTCTACGATCAATTCTTAATTACTTTTCCCTCTCGTCTCTCTCAATTTCACTCAGAAACAACTGTTGATCTGATGATAGAATGAACACTTTGATAGGAGGGCGAGGATAGGACCAATTCACGCACGAAAAATTCATGCACCGCTTTACAGGTCGGATAAACATCCAGAAAGGATCAAGAGTGAGAGACCACACCTCGTGCTCCTAGACCCCCTTCCGGAGATTTGTAGTCGTGCAATGTTCGGGAGAGTCACGGTATCTACAGTAGATCAAAGTGTTCGGTCTCTCTTCGATTCCAATTTGTTCTAAGCCGTGTGAATACATTGCTCACCTCCTCCTTCTCTCTCTCTCTCACCCAACTTCCTTCGATCACATTTGCTACATACGCGAGAGAGCTCGATGAATGGCAAACACACTCACTCACAAGCCCCCGTGTGCGCATAGAAGTTGGGCAGAATCAATCAAAGTGGAATGAAATCAGTCCTCGGTCGGTTACGGTATATCAACTAGGATCAGAAATACTGTAATTGAGAAGCGATCCTATTGAAGTGCATTGGGAAAAACTTTCGAGTGAGCAGGTGAATTTGATGCCTACCGTATCCAATTACACACATAGAGAGAGCGAATGATGTGATACAGGGAAGGTGGAGAGAGAAAAAAGAGAGGGGGAGAGGTTATGGAGCATCTCGATTGATCAACTTCTGTGAACAAGAGAGAGAGAAATGAGGGGAGGGGAGGAGGTGGGAATTAGAAGCTTATCCGAAGGGAGAGGGAGAGGAGTGCAGATTATTTGATCATCTTCATCATGTCGATGAGAGATCGTTCGAGATCAAGAGAGTGACCAGACAGTGCAAGGACGAAGAGAGATAAGGTAGAAGTGAGAGAGGACAGACATACAACGACGGAGTGAGAGAGTGTGGAGATGCTGGAGAGTGACAAGGGAGAGATGATTAGATGTCGTTCACGCAAACAGACACAAGAATCATGTAACCGTCGATTAGGAAGCCGTAGATTAGGCCACGCGGATCTACCGTAACCTCAATCGAGTTTATGAAGCCGAATGAAATGAGAGCAAGCTAGTTATGAGTGGGGAGAGAGGGGGCGGAGTCTATCCCATTTTCAATGAAAAGAAAGGAGAGAGAGAGAAGAGGTGACTCCAATTTCGCTTCCCCCTCCTACTTTGTCATGCAATTATTCCTTCCCTTTCCTAGAGAGAGGAAACGGAGACTCCGCCCACTTTATTCGCCTATTGGCCGACTCCGCCCCATTTCGATCCCTTCCTCCTTACTAGGCAGGATATACCGTAATTGGCGGATTGGATAATTAACGGATACGGCTCTATTATAAGTTTGTTCTTTAAAAAAATAGAAGCACTGAAGGGGGATTGTTATCGATGTTTCATCGTTCGATAGGTACATACCTCCAGAAACTGAAGAACGGGGTAAGGAGCGATGGAGAGTGTGTAAAACAAAGAGAGTGCTCTGAGTTTTGCGTGCTCTCTCGTCGCGACCCCTTTTTGGAGGTTTGGCGGGCCGTTGAATGATGTGAGGGGGGATTCGCTCTACCTGCATCTCTACCTGCTCAAGGCGAGAGAGAAGAGAAAGAAGAGACACGCACATTAGTCTTCGTTCGCCCCTTTTACCAAAGAAGCGACGGCCGGCGGCAACTTTGGGGAGGTAGACTAAGCGGGCCCACCTAGGGGGGGCATTCCGAAGCTGGCGATACTCGAGACGGGTTTGACACCTCACTTTCAAAATTTCGTATAAAGCGGCCCTAACGAAGGGAGGACAAGGAAATACGGAACATGATAAAGTGCTGCAAATGATGCACAACCTGGCGCCAATGATTCTATTTGGCGCAGAAATTGCGTGCTTCCAAACCTCCAGAAAGGGGTCCGCATTGAGAGTGCTCTCAAAATTGAGCGGGCTCTCTCATTTCTACATACTCTCTCGGATCTGGCCCCTTTCTGGAGGTTTGGAGTCGTGAGTCTCTTACTCGGGGAAGATGAGATGTGTATTAGAGCAGTGAGTCTCGATTGATGGAGAGATTGCTTCCCTGGGACTCGGATGAACAGACATTCTCTCTCTCTCTCTCTCTCTCTCTTCACCTCTCTTCCCTCCTCTATTTGATTCGAACGCAATTCACCTGGGACAGCCGTGTGTATGTGTTGTTTCGCATTGCGATTGAAGGGGAGAAAACAAGGATGAACAACGCCCGAATTATGAAGGGTATCAGATCAAAGAATACTGTAGCAACAGACAACCTTTGCTAGATGTGAACATCGTGATAGCCAGTACTTCTAACTTTCAATATCCTTGAGCCTCTACTTTCTCAAGTTGACAAATTGACGCAAAGGATCTTTACGCCTGAGAGTTCTGAAAGTGTTCAAAGTTCCGCAGGGACACTTATTGCAAAGGTTCAGGACGAGAGCACATGCAAAAGTGAGCGAGTCCTTCTCGATTTTACATGCTCTCTCATCCTGATTCCTTTGACCAATCATGACGTGTTGAACGCCCGAACGGAGGCATCAATCGGAAGAAAGCGAGGAAAATGAAGTGAGGAATAATAACAGGCGTGTGCATCTCATACTAATCGAATCGAGATGAGATGAGTAGAGGAGAGAGGGGGGAATTGGGAAGCTGATTTTCTCATCTTCTCACGAATGATGGATCGGTGATCGATCAGAAAACGCAAGAGATGAAGAGGGGATTCGGGTTGGGTGCGCTGTTTTGCGGATACATTTCACGGTTCCCGGTTCTTCATACCAGCTCGGAAACGAAACGGATCAGTGACCGGGGCCGTGAAAAAGTCATCGGGGCGAGATGCAAACTCGGATGGGGATGGGGGCTATTGTTTCACATCGTGCGCTAAGCCTATGTGACCACTTGGAAGTTCATCGTATTGGAGAGAAGACGAGACGGAATACGATCATCTTCCATTGTTTCTGGGAAATCGCAGAGAGAGAGAGAGAAGGAGCTAAGGTCACCTTTCAATTCAGGAGTGACTAGAGCGCTAGCGAGATGCGGGTGAGAGATACAGAACAATACCGTAATCCATCCCGCATACTCACTCTCAATCATGGATCAAGGGAGAGAGCAGAGAGTGCAAACAACAGTATCGCCGCCCCCTCCGATGAAATTGATACCCCGCCATACCGTAATCCGATGGTGCGCCGCCGTGATTCGTCGCCTGTAATATTTTGGACAGGACTACGCGCGCTTGGTATTCGTCGTCTACCGTACACCCGACGCGTGCGGAAGTAATTCGGCCACAATAAGGCTGGCCAGGGGGCTAGGATTCGACTCTACGAATGGGGAATGAGATGGGGTGGAGAGGGGGAAGGAAGGAAGAGAGAGAGAGGGAGTAAGAAATCGACAAAGGAGCGTCTTCATAGAGAGAATTACAAGGCAGGTAGACATTGTGGTTCCCAAGGCGCCCACCTGGATTCACTCTAGTATTCATTCATGAATCGTGCTACCGTACCCGGTTCAGTTTTCGATTCATTTCTCTCATTACCGTATCCTATCCCAAATCAGTTTGTGATGCAGCTCTCACACGCCTTTGAGTGGATAATGGAAGGGACTTCTTCTCCTTCTCATAGATAATGGCCCCCAGATTATCTGGTGGGGGAAATGGCAGGGGGCGTAGTCTCAACTAGAAATCTGGTCCTCACTTTGGATTCGGACTCTCCTCGAAAAGCCAGCTGAATGCATAAGCAGTTTCTCGAGAGCGAGAGAGTAGTGCTGTCTGTCTCTCCTCATTCCACCCACTCTCTCACACCATCTAGTCGACGAGAGACTGTGCGATATTGAGAGAGACAGCTAACAGCCAGTCAAAATATGATCCTATTATGAGTGAGTCCCAGACCTCAGAAGTAAGAATGGAATGAGCTCCATATTTAAGGGGGGCTATTCATTAGGTGGTGGAGAGACCCAGAACACGATTATAGATAGCAGTCAAACGGGAAGGAAGAGAGACATGGGAGATAATGAAAAGAAAGAGATATAGGGCGATGAGAGGGGCCAATTATGGTAGTAGTGATGAGTTGCTCTGAGAGAAAGACAAGAAGAATGGTGGTTAGAGAGAGGGGATAGCTATCATGAAATGAGTTTTCGGCTTTGACGATGCACATAGATACGGTAATAAAGAGTGAAAAAAAAGGAGATCTAATAGGCAAAAAGTGGATCGTATAGACGGAAGGGGGGGGGGAGTAGCCATGCTTACAAATCTCCAGAAAGGGGTTAGAATCTCTATCTCTTGTTCCTACACACTCTTTCGGGCATGAAATCGTGTAGGAATAGGGATCGATTAGTGACAGTCGGGTGGTATTATTACCTCAAAGAAGGTATCAATCATGTTTCGTCTCTTTCGGAATCGACACTTAATTGCGATGGTTACCGCATGAAAGTCTCATTGTGTGTTGATCTCAGCCCTATCGTAACTGAGCGAGCGGCTCACTTTTCACTACTTGAAAGTATCTCTCTCTAGATTCCCTCTCCTCTCCCTTCACCTAAAGGAATAGATAATTACCGTACCGCGCCGATTGTGTAATTGGGGCGCTATTAGTATGGAGAGACAGGTATCGCTATCCGTTCAAAGAAGTCACAATAAGTGTTGTTGGGTCTAACCGCGAATACGGGGATCGGCTGCAAGAAACACAGGTCCTACCACGAAAATGGATCGATTACAGTAATCTCATAGTATTGCAGGTGGTGGTGTATCACACGATCCGACGTACGTCATTCGTCGCCCCATCTCGCCACCCCTCACTATCCACTCGATATATTTGTGTGTACACCTAGGCATAAGAAGCGAGATATCAATTGGAGATGCGTGAGAATCTCCCACTCGATATACGAAGAATATGAGATACACCACCTCCAGAAAGGGGTCGTGGTAAGATAGTGTGTAAAAGAGAGAAAGGGCAATGTCGAGGGGAATCTACTGGATGGGCAAGGCGGATCCTGAACTGCGTTAATCATAAACTGAGCAGATACCTGGGCAGTGGCGCTTCAAATCCAGGAAAGTAAGGAAGTGGCACAATTTAGGAGCCGAAACAATATTCATCCTTTACAGCGAAAGAGTGGACGATGAGGGGGCATTCTCAGATGGAAGGGGGCTCAACATAGAATAGACGAAGAAATGAGTATTTAGCGAGAGACAAACTATTAGATTACGGTAGATTTCTCCTCGTGAAATCTATCTCTCTCCATCTCACTATTGACAATGTGATCATCTCTAGCTTCTCGCATCAATAGGGGGACGATCGAGAGGGTGCGCAGCTCACACTGACATTCTATCCCTCCCACTTGTATGCCAACACTATGATGATCTATGTCCTCTCTCCGATACACACACTCTCTCAGCACCCACTCTCTTCGATTCACGTACTCTCTCACCGCACTGTCTGACCATATTTGGAGGAGCAGATATCAGATATTAGAGAGATGTGCACTCTCGAGTACCTGTTGTTCGATGAGTTGTGTGAGGTAGAAGGGAGTAGAGAGAGAGAGGGTGTGGCTGATCTGATGTAGACTCAAGGGATTAAGCTTTGTGACGAGAAAGAACACCGATACAAGACTCAAACAGTTGCAAAGAAGGGAGCGGACCAAGAGCCAATACAGGAACGAGCGATTCAGGGGCTGGCACCAAGACCCAAGATGGAGCCAAGGGCTGGCACCTTTGAATCCAAACAATCCAGCTGGTACAAATTGTTCGCGCACTACCGAATTATTCATAGAACCGCAGGTGAGAACATACTAATTAGCAATGTTCTCTCTTTTCAATAAGGTCCATTCTTTCGAGAACCGAGAATGAGAATGAGATACAATAATAATTGGTAATGTGTCAATTGTTCGCCACCCCTGAGGGCAAGGTTAGCTTAGTGAGGAAAGATTCGATCTGCAGATAAAAAGGCGCGCTTATGAAAGCGGAATTGTCTAATATTGTGTGAAAGGTTGGCTGAATTTAGCACGTTGGATAGTCGGACAGGCAAGGTTTGTCAATGATAAAAGATTGAACCAAATTTAGAGCTAGCTACTACAACAATCAAACAAACACCATGACGGAGTTTAACAACAATGAGTCAACTAATTTTGAGCCGTGACTGGGAATATCCTAAAAGGGGCGAAAAACAGAAGGATGCCGTGTTTACAATAAGAAGAGGATTTCAGGAGAGAGATTGTGAAAGGACCTTTGACATGGGAGGAGAGAGGCACACATGATCGAATAGGTACTGATGCTAAATGGCAGTGAGGGAAATGGAAGAGTTGAGGGGAGAGGTTAGAGAAAGACCGAGAGAGTGTGTGATAGTGAGAGAGGGCAGACGAGAACAGTTGCAAACTACTCTATGAGTTGCGAGGAGATGGCACGTTTTGATTAGAGATGAAGGGGTGAATTAGCGAGAGAGAGAGAGACCATTTTCGATTTCTCCCTTTTCCAATTTGTTTTGATCCGCAATCAAGCGTGAATTGGGGAACAAAACCGTTCAAGATCACTCCAAACCTCAAGAGGAGTCAAGAGCTAGAGAGTACGTACAAATGAGAGTGCCATTCTCGATTTTCACACTAACTCACACCTGAACCCTTCTGGAGGTATGACCTAGGGAAATATATGGATTTAGAATACAAATCTGAATAATATATTAGTTCAAAATTTAATATATTAAAAAAACAGATGATTGACGTATTAGGAAAGAGGCTGGGCCGAAAACAAACGACGCAAAAATATTATTGGTCGGAAATTGGGACCAGTCGACTGAGTCTTTCTTTTGTTTATTGTCCGTAATCGCGGAGCCAAATTGAGTTTATACACACGACAAATTTTGGCCTGGGACCGGAAAGGGGGATGATTTGGGAGAGTCGCTTTAGTTTTGATTACGCTTCCCCTTCCTTCTTCTTCTTTCCTCACATATGTGTGAAAATACTCATGATCCAGTCCTAAGAGTGTGGGCAAATTCACATTTGCCTATCGTCCAGAAAGGAGCCTGGGCGAGGGAGTATGCGAATTCGAGAGGCGCTCTCTCACTTTCCCACTCTCTCACCCCTGACCCCTTTATGGGTAATGTGAATGGGGGCAAATTTAGAAGTGGTCCCGACTCGACTCGAAATAATAATAAACAATGGGGAGCTTGCGTGCATCAACAGAGGATTGACACTATACTGAATTAGCAGTCGTATTTTGCGCCTTCACATCTTACGGTAGCTCCCCAATTCACCTAAACAAAGAGACCTCTCCTTTCCTCTCGATTTGGCTAACGATCCCATTAGTTAGTCAGGATACCGTGTGTGAGTCTACGGTACATGCTCTTTCTCTGTGTTAGAAGAGGAGATTCATTGAAGTGAGAGAAAGAGTGTAGAGAGATAGTAACACCTGGGGAGAGCCCCATCTCATCGCCTGAATGACCAACACTCCTAATGAATGGAATGAGCGTGATACGACGAATGGTTAATTGGCGCGCAACATGATTTCTCCAAACCTCAAAAAGAGGCAGAATCGAGGGACCCCTTTCTGGAATTGACTTTGGAATGATGTGGACGCGAGACCAATCAAAACAGTCCAATCCAAATTTATAATGGTGGGAAAATGGGATATTCGGATGAGAGCCGAGGGACACTCTGTATCAACACTTTGTGTTCGCGTGAAAAAATATTTGTTGTGAGACAAGGATGCTCCCTGAATCATTCTCTGTTTCTGTTGCCCATCTCTGACTATCCACATCCCTCCAGAAAGGGGTCGTGAGTGAGAGAGTGGTGTGTAAATAAAAACATTCTCACTCCTGACCCCTTTCATTTATGTATGTCTGTAAGCGAGTAATACAATATCCTGTGGCACTACAAACTCCTTAGACACATCTGGGCGCAATAACTGTGGACACAAAGAGGACAATCGATGTCGGTTCTCTCTGAGTCGCGCAAGGAAAGGAAAGGAATCTGCTCCTTCTGAGACATTACAAACACCTAGCAATGACTCATGACGCAATCCAGCAACACTCTGATGCCGTGAACAACAGTCCGGCTACTGTAGCAACAACTTTAGGGATAAATATAGTTAGCACCGTGATGAATCACGGCGAAGTACGGTACACACAGTGAGGGTACAGTAACCGGCATCAATTACGGTAGGACCACCACAGCGAAGGGAACGAAATGGAAAGTTAGTGCGGAGGGGGTGAAAGTGTGATCAAAAGTAACGGTGGTGCTCGAGTGAGAGTAGTGAAATGATGAGTCTCAGAGAGAGAGAGAGAGGGAGAGAGGAGGAGGGAGAAAGCTCAGAGAGAGAGAACGAGACATTTGGGGTGAAGAATGAAACATTAGCTGAATGGCACACCGGTAGATTGAATGAGAAGATTAGAATTGGAATAGAAGAGTAGAGAGCATTCAATGAGAGGAAGGAGCATGAAATGAGCAGAGAGAGAGAGAGAGAGAGAGCAATATAGAATAAGGTGAGGGAGGTCGAAGGTCGGAGGGGGGAGGACACCCTCCAGATAGGGGTCAGGAGTGAGAGTTTGAGAGAGGGAGAGGGACTCTATCACTGCAACGCTGTCTCTCGTCCTCGGTCCTTGACTTTAGAAATCATATAAGGAGATTCGAAGTTTGTTTCCATTGACAGTCCATAAAATTGTCCTACTGAACATCTAAACGCAGCGCATCATTCTTTATTCCGTCCCCACCTACTGCGTCAATAGCGAAAAGGTATGTAAAATATAGAGATATTCTCTCTCTTTCGCATACTCTCTCACCCAGATTCCTTTACAGTAACCTCCATAAATTACGGTGGGACCACTACAGCGAAGGAAACGAAATGGAAAGTTCGCGAGCTTAGTTAAAGTTAGAACATGTTATTACGGTAAACGATGAAAAAAGCTGAATTCGGTACAAATGGCCGTGAACAGAATAGATTTGATCTAGATCGCGCGCCAATTTTGACATGAAGGGGGTGAATTGAGAGAGGAGAAGAACATAAAGAATGATTGGTTCTCTAAGCGGAGGCACAGAGGGCAACTTCTTTTGTGTATCTACACTACAAGCTTGGAATGGTACGGTAAACCACAGGTAGATCGATGGCATGGTTTCGGTACAAAAGGTAGATCTGCAAACGAATTGTGGCGCTAAACCTCGCTCTGCCTATTTCCATTAAAATTATCGCTAGGTACCTCTTGATTTGTTCCGGGGGGCATATCTGGGCCTAATCGAAGAGCTAAGTGCTATAGTGATAGAAAGATGCGATGGGTTGAAACGCGGGGCGGCGCGCTTTATTCGGGCTGGTTATGCCCCCAAAAGCAACCATTCAATTCCCCTTTCCCCTAATTCAAATCTGATGATTAATGGAAAGTGAATGGCAGATTTTCTTCGTTGATAGGGATAGAAAATTATTGTAAAAGGACGAGAGGCGATGGAAACCTTCAAGGAATTGTCTGACCGAGCACATCATGCAACTGGCCGACAATGCACAGAAAGAGGCCAAGAGTGAGATAGATTTTAGAAACTGCGTTTTACTCCGTAATCTCTAGCTCATTTGCAGGAGCATTTCACTATTACGTCTCTTCACAACCCTCTGATCTCTCTCAGATTCGAGTAGAGGAGCGATATGAAAGGTGGGAGAGAGAGAGAGAGAGAGATGAAAAGGGACGAACAAATGTCCTCAATCATCATTCCACACGAGTCATCATCATCGGTTCACCTTTTTTCCCTCGATTACACTCCTTGAAGCGAGATGAGTGAGGTAAAAGTGAGGGAAATGGATCTGAGAATGAGAGGGGATCGGCAAGTTCGCAATTCAAAATACTGATAAATCACACAGGCCCATCGACATCCATACTAAGTAGAACGAGCTATTTCCCGGCACTAGACTATTTCATTTTTTCGCGTCGTTCTAGAAATCTATTTTCTGCACTTTTGTGGATATTTGAATTTTTGAATATTCAAATATTCGAAAGTCTCGGAACCTCCCAGATTGCCCGAAGTTATACCGAAAGTAATAGGGTCAATAAATCGAGAGGAGAAAACGTAGAGTAATTTGTGAGAATCGCAATGAATTGAATGCGGGGAGAGATACTGAGAGTAATGACTGATCACTACGTCCCTCCTGTCGAATTGCAACACATGTTCCACTATCTCTCGCCTATTTATCTCCCGATCTCGAGCGAATGATTAGATTACAGGTAAATATCTGATGAACAGAGGAACAGTCGTGTTCTCAACTGGAAAGCATATGAATACCTCCAGAAAGGGACCAGAACGGAGAGAGTGTGGGAAGGTAAGTGACCTTCTCTCACTCTTGACCCCTTTCTGGAGGTTTCAATGGTCAGGAACATCGAGAATAATGATATGGAATGCTCGGTGAAAACGATCAAAAGTGCTGAATGGGCTGTTTAGGAGTAACTGAAAGAAATTTTGTATGGAAGTAGGAGGAAAATTCAGCAGACTAGACTCGATCAGTCCTCAAATCACCCAGCACTGCCTCATTAAACTCTCCCTTGAGGTGATATTGAATTTCATCCCTTTCGACTCGATCATTTTTCGATCTTCTTCTTCTTTTTCCCCTCCTCTGCCCCGCCGCTGTTGATATTCGACAGCAACTGTCGCGATTATTACGTAATCCATTCATCTCTCTTTCATCTCCTCTTTTTCCTCTTTTCTCTCTCGTTTGCTACGAAGAAACTCGACGAAAGAAGTGATTCGGTCCAGTATCAATTTCACAGAAGAGGAAAGAGTTGAGTTGAAATCGGGCGAGGAATAGAGGGATTTTGATCCTCCAGAAAGGGATCGAGAATGAGAGCCTATACCTGAAAATGAGAGGGTCCTCATAGATATCGATGATTCTTAACCCCTTTCTGGAAAACTGAGAGCGCTGTGAAATAATGTGAGCCACTTCCGCATTATTTACAATATAAGAGATAAATAAGCAAATCAGCATAAATGCTTTGAAACTACTGAGTACAGAAATTTCCTGTGAATAGAGTAAAAAAGGATTTTTAAAAGATATTTTCTAGAATACAAGCAAAATTTATTTTAAAAAAAACATACGAAGAAACAAGAGAGGAATGTACAGAAAGATTCCAAATCTCATGAAATGGTCAGGAGCGAAAAAAAACATCGTTTGAATGCGAGAGGAGCTTTCTATCACTTTCAAACACTCTCTTGCTCCTGACCCCATTCTAAAGATGTATCTACTCTGTGAGACGATATCGTACTGTACGAAATAACGAACGATATCCATTTTTTTGCATACCCACTTTCACAGAGATAAAATGCGTGAGACAGGAATGACCTTGCATGCGTAATTATGCTCTGAAGCATCTAGAGATAGCACAAATCGTTTTGATAGCTCTTTCCTCCTCCCTCTATAGGGGTGGTCTCTCTCTCTCTCTCTCTCTCTCTCTTTCCACTCTCGCTCTGATCAACCTTTTTTTCACTTGCGCGTGCCCGCACAAAGTTGTTGTAAAGGGCGACCTATCAATTTTATTGGTATGAGAGTCGAGTAATCATATTGAAAGAGAACATCGCGATTCGAGATTGGAATCGGAACACGAAATTTACAATTCAATCGTCTACACTAATAGGGTAAATTTCTCGATTTTACAAAGGAGTTTGAGAAGTAGATATAACACAGCTCAAATTTTAAACGGCACAGGAATATAATAAATGCATGGAACGTCATTCCACTCCTCCAGAGAGGGGCCAGGAACTAGAGACTTTGCAATGCTGAAAGAGCCCTCTTTGTTTGTCCGGTCTGTGGATGCGAGGGGGCGGCCATCACAATTTAAGCCATTCCTCGATCTTACTCAGAGATATCAGAAACAATTCGCGTCAGATTGCGGATTATTATGGGGGAATTAATTGGTCGGAAGTAGTGTTATACTGCACTATGATCGAGTCGAACAAGGGAATGACTCAGCTCTCTGTATTACAGTGCAACATGTGGTGTGAGATGAGACAGAGAAAGTGATGAGTTACGACTGTGGAGTAACTTGAAACCACAATAAGTGAATCAAACAAAAGGCATGCTGCGCGCGCGAGAAATGGAAGAAGGGAGAAAGAGAGAGAGAGAGAGAGAGAGAAACGGCGGAATGAGAGAGGAAGTGATGGATTTGATGAGATGAGGGGACACTTTGGCAAGAATTTAGACACTTTTTCGGATATGAATCTACATACTTCTCAATCCGAAATTGTGGAAATGCTTCACATTAAAGTATGTAATGTTTCACATAATTACATAGTCCGGTCCAACCTACAGAAGGAGTCAGGAGTGAGAGAACATCGTCGAGAGGAAACCTCTCATTTTGAACGCTCTCTTGCTCCAGAACCCCTTTCCGTAGGATTGGAATCATTTACTGTCCTTTGTCGTTTCAAATCCACGAATTGTGATGGAATCGCGAGTCTCTTCTCTCCACTGGAGTAACGATCAGACTCTCCTTATTCTACATGCTCTCTCATCCATCAGACAGCGCGAGAGAGCATGCAGAATTGAGAGGTTCAGACCATTACTCCTCCTCTGCAATATCAACCCAATCTCTTCGTGTCAAGAGGGGCCAACGGAGGAGAATCTCTGGTGGAATTCATTTGATGGCCACATTCTTTCCTCATTTTGGACAGACTCAATCAAGAGGGCGATGAGAGATACAAAGTAAATCAGACATACCAAAAAAGAAATTGCCCATGTGCAGGAAAAAATCTCATAATTAACATTTTTACATCTCACCGGTTGTGTGACAAATTAGTTTTTTTTAAAAATGATAATCACATCTCAGAATATTCTCCTTATTTGTGTCCACTAAATGGCGAACGATATCCATTGAATTTCCTCTAAAACCCATGATGATTCGGTTGTTTAGATGGATGAAAGAGAGATGCTTGAAGTGGTGCTCCTTATCTGGGGCGCCTTCTTGGGGCGAGGGGCCGATTATTAATGACACATCGGTCTGATATGGAGTCTGGAGAGAATGGAGCAGCAGCTCTCCTAAATGTACCCTCGAGGCCCCCAATATTCGATGATGACCCAATGGCATCTTTGGATGGCGCGCTTGGGAATTGTATTGATATCAAGACAAGAGCCGACTGAAAGGAATGGGGCACATCAGTCCACAACTCGGACAAAGCTCCAACAAGGGGTCAGTGGCGAAAGAGTGTGGCAAAGTAAGAGAGAACAGCTTATTCTCAAACACTCTCCCGCTCTCTTTGGAGGAATAATTTGGGGGGAAATATATGTGAGTTTAAGTGGGGCACTTTTTTAGACGAATTTGCATGTCAGTTAATTTGCATTTCCTTAGAAAATATAATGCATTTTTTTCAGAAATTGAGACAAATGACAATTTTCACCACATTTAGATAACTATTGCCACTGTTTACTCGAAAACGAAGTAGAGGAGAGCAAATTTCAGAAATGATGAGTATTTACTTACCCTCTTTCATTTCACAGCCATAATCTCTTGCATTACTCGGAATGAGTTGGAATACTTCATAATATTTCTCCTATGCTTCTAATCCCCGGGCGAGTATTCCCTATCACTCTTCTTATTCTTGATACTCTGCGTCTCTCTATCTCTCTCTCTCTCTCTCTCTCTCTCTCTAACATTCCAACCCCCCTAGGGCCCGCTCCGATTTGTCTAAAATTAATCCAAAGACAGGGATTGGGTTGCGTTTTTCCCTCTCTCTCTAACTTCTCCTCTCTGTCTCTATAAAGTGTCTATGTAAGACTGGGATGAAAAAGAATGAATGATGCCTTGTCTCAAATATTCTCTGTGATAGAAATGCCACAGCAAAGAGAGAGAAGATGGGGGAATTGAAAATATTGTGATGCCACTCATAGATACTCCCCCCCAAACCTCCAGAAAGAGGTTCGGGCAAGAGCATGGAATTCGTCCACCTCCAACGACTGTAAAAGGTTCGACCCCGTTGAACCTTTTTGATTAACCGTCTCCCCTGTCGTGTAGTTGAGACGGGACCGAAGTGGTGCAGATTAGAGTGCACAATGTGAGACCACGGTCTCTTCATTTCGCATACTCTCTCACCAACCGACCGGTCGAGAGAGAGTGTGAAATGAAGAGATCGTGGTCTCACATTGCGCACTCCAGTTCAGATGAGTTCTTTATCAAGCAGTACGATAGTACTCTCGATACGCGTGTCTTGTTCCTCGATGGACGGACCGAACGACAGTGAAAAGAGATACAAGCACAAGCGGGGGTTTGAAAGATGGAATGAATCAGCTGGATAAAGCAATGAGGTGAGATGGAAGAGATAGCGAGGGAATGTGGCAATCTAGTAGAGGTTAGAGAAGCACACATTATAGAGATGGCTGTGGACGATGTTGATAACAATGAGAGAGCAATGCTAGAGAAACTGTGAAATAAGTGATAGAAAGTAACAAAAATCGTTAATATGGGCGTCGCTGACCCCTCTTGCCGTTCAACAACAACGACGTCGTCGACCGCGTAGTGCACATTTTGACCCGAATACCATCTGCATACCGCCCACGCCGGTGAGTTTATTTGATATGAATACATTTATTTATAAATTTGAATATTTATTTTGTCATTTAACCAAAAACGAAAGGGAATCTGACCGCTAAAAAGTAATGAGGAGAAAATTCCCCGCTTGGATTAGTTCCCGAATGTTCGGATAGGTTTCGCGCATATTTAAATTAGAGTTACACTCATCTGCAATGGTGGACTATCTCGATGGGTTAAAAAATAAAATAATATTCTTAGTAAAACGTTATCTTCAGGAGGTCCCGAAAACCAAAGTGTGCAAAAGTGAGAGAGACCCTCTCGATTCTGCACTCTCTCTCTCTCTCTCTCTCTCTCTCTCTCTAAACCTCCCCCCCTATGATGTGATCGCAATGGAATACGGTCAGAATACTTTATTATTCGGGCACTGCTCGTTTTCGAATACCTATGTACAAATAATGTATTTTGCAAAAAATTTTTTTACAATAATACAACAATTAATAATTAAATTAGCAAGAGGCACAGCGACGCTCATGTTTCTCGCCCGAGATGGAAAGACCTGTAAATGAATAATTTAATTAATTTTTAATTATTTGAAATAAAGAAATAATTAATGAATTATTCTCACAAATGGATCGTCGCTCGGGCCAACGCTCCTCTCTCATGGGAACGATCGGAATATTGGCGACGGATTCGAAAAGCTGAAAAAATTAAGTTGTCAGAGGCGAAAAGTGTGCGAAATCATAGTGTGTTCTCTGTTTTACGCGCTATCTCAGCCCTGCTCTTTTTCTAGACATTCGACCAAGCAATGTCACGATGTCAAATGGTACCTCATTTATGTTCTCTCCTGTTCTCGCGGAGGTTTCAATGTAGGGCACTATTGTGTCCTCTCCGAGAAACGAGTAAACCGTCTTCGGCACCACTTCCCTTTAAATATTCATTGTCTATATTTATGGTGTCTGGTAAATGTACCTTTAAAAATTCATATTTTCGACAAATATGTACTTTTATGCATATCTTTTTTTAAATATCTGCCTCCTCTTGTCTAGAGTAGCCCTAAGGCGTAAAAGCTCTTTCTTGTTATAAAAATACGCTCCTCATAATTTACATGTTAAAAAGTCTATTTACCTCTTCTCATCTAGATCACTCTTGTTCCCTACAAGAACGAGTTTGATGAGATCTCCCCTCTCACTCTTGATAAGAGACAACCAACGGCGAAGATTCGAAAAGGACTTCTCATCTGAAAAAGAAGATTTGGAAACGATCAAAATTGACGATAACTTACTTATAAATTTATTTGGCTGTGAGTGTGTTGCACGAAGACAATGATAAACAAATATTATTTTAATTTGTTTTAATATATTTATTTACCTGACAAATCAAATACGAGAATAGCAATGGAGGCGTGGCGAATGTACGAAGGCATCAGTTGAGTGAATCTAAAATTTGGTTTTTTTAAAAATAAATTTATTTAATTCGTATTTAAATTTATCAAATTTGAAAACATAATTGTTCTTGCAATTACCTCTCCTGCCCTGCAGTGTCCCACACCTGAAGAGTGACGTCCTGCAATTATCGATTATATTTATTTATTAATTATTGTTTTTTTTGCGTTGCAAAAATTCCTAATTTTGCGCCCTTATGATCCCTCTCCCCACACTGTCTGTTTCACTATGCCCACTCTTTCAAACTGTTATCGTTATCTTATCACTGAAACCGTTTTGAATCATCGTCTCCCGTGGTACAACAAAAAAGCGATGTTTGAAACTACCATTCGATTTCAAACCTCCAGAAAGGGGTAGGAGCAAGAGAAAGAGACACTCTCATTCTGCACACTTTCTAGTTCCCCTTTCAGTAGATCTGACCTATGGATTCTCGAAATGTTTGCGCATTTTCCCGAACAGTAGAAAATAATACATATTTCACACCTCTCCGCTTCTAGTAGTGTACGTTTTGTGGAAGAAGTCCATTCCAATGGTCGTTTGCTTGTTGTCGTGGAACGAATCTTCCATGAAACGCTGCATTATCGCAGATTTCCCGGCTGAAATAAAAGTTACATGAATTTCAGTTTATAAAATCCCGCAATACGAAGCAAATTCTTCAAATGTTAAAAACACTATGTGCTAAATCGATGGGAGAATGCTCACCGCATGAATCTCCTAGCAGAATGACCTTGACATTGCGCGAGACACTGGAGTAGCCGGAGTCCGAGGATTCAGATGATCTGATTTCTTTTATTGCAAACCACGCTGGATCATGTTCGATCAGTGTTTTTTTTAAAAATCAGCCCATGAAGAGAAATGACGCAATTCTAATCCGTTTTTGAAGCTCTAAAATAAAAAAAAATTAAAAACCTTCTCGGAGTGGATCTCGTAGAGGCTGCGGAGGACGAGCGAGAGGAGATAATCGACATTTCCAAATTTATTGATCGATTGAGACGGCGAACTCTGAAAGAACTCTGAAAGAGACAACATTAGAGGCCAGATTAACCACCAGCAACGGGTCAGAGATCAGTGGGTGATGGTACGTCTTAGTACTGCCATTTAGAAACACGAAGTATCCTAAACAAATCCGGGGGAAATGTTGAGGGTTCCTAAACGGCAGTTCCAGAGCGTCCTACCGATTAGTGGCCTCTCCAACTCCTTTCTAGAGGTTTGGAACCAGACGATAAGAACAGGTGCGCAACAGGCGAGAAACGATGAGTAATGTCGCGGACAAATAAGGCCTGTCTATAGGGAAACACATTGCATCACGTTTGTACGTTGTTGCGGACACCTCCAGGAAGAGGTCACGGGGGAAGTGTGCAAAAGAGGTAAAACACGCGCGAGACAAATATCCACAAAGGGGTAATGATAACATCTCCCTTCTTTTGCATAGTCTATCGCATCCGACCACTTTCTGGAAGTTCCATGATGGTGGTAGACTGCGAATTGTGAAACCACGGTCTCTTCATTTCGCACACTCTCTTCACTGGTGGGTGGAAAAGAAAGTATGCAAAATAAATAGATCTTCGTCCCTCACTTCGCAACCTACTGGGGAGTGATGTGGTCCATTTGCAGTACGATAGCTGACTATAGCCCGAGGGGCGCTGTTTCAGGTGGTGATAAGAGATAGTCCGTTTTATAACACACGAACGGTCATCGCTGCTGATAAGAGGTTGTTATCAGTGCAGCGATCGAAGAACCGAGTGGAGGCTTCGGTCAAATGAGTGGTCAGGGGAGATATTACGTGCACATCATTCCACCTTCCAAACAAATCTCCAAAGAGTCGTTTGCGTGATACTATGCAACAATGATACTTCCGTCTCCTGTCTGGAGGCATGGCATCATGTGGAGTGGTCAAGCGAAATGCGAAGATAAGACGAGACACAAACTTAATAACAATTTCAACGAAAGCGTCTAAAACTGCACACCCGTCTCAGCGTGCACCATTTTAGAACTGAATGCTCCATCTAGTAGGCATGGCTTATCGAAAAATGAAACAACCAGTGGTGAAATGGCTCACGCTAAGAAGGTCCAACGTGATGAAATTGGATAGCGACATTCCCGAGAATTTTCTCATCGTCAAATAACACTGATAATATTCTCAACCACCTTGAAAGGTTGTTTTCGACAGGACTAACTATCGCTTATCACGTTTTGTCAGTCATTTGAGTGATACCTCTCCCCATATGCCAAACTGTTTTCACCATTCTTCTCCTCCTCTTTCTGCACCCATATCAAAATGTTATTGTTATGCAAGGGGCCGAGACTCCTCCCCCTTCCCGGGATCATTATTTGCCCGGAATGACCAAAAAGAGAACACTGCCTACATTCTTCTTTGATAAAGGGAAATACATGCATTCGATAACAATTTGTAAGTATAACTGATAGCAAACTAAGGAATCTTTCAAAAACATTCAAGAGTAGACGGAGGTATTGATATCGTGATACAAATATCTTTCGATTTTTGGGGTTTTGTTCTAATTTACTAATATTATTTTCGATAAATAATGATCATTGGAAAAATCACAACGACAAGAATCTGATATGTCGCTCGGGTATTTGATTTGTTATGTGAAGAACTTCTGCAGATCTCTGACGCGAAACAGCAACGTTAAACAATAAAAACGACATTCTGATGAGTCTCTGCAAATTGATGCGATGTTAGTTTTCCGGAAAAGCACTTGGAAAGGCTAAAAGGAGTGTTAGTTTTTACTTTTCCATTTCTCACGGCGGGCTCGGAAAAGCTAAATATTTGAATTCCCGCAATTATCGATTTTCGGCCATAACTCTGCTCCCAGTGCAGCTAGGCTTACCAAACTTGGTCCATGAAGTCTAAATGCAAAAAAGTAACCCTAAAACAAATTTTCTAAATGCTAGCTTTAATAGGAACCGAGATACAGAAAATGCGGGAATTCAAATCTAACTGCTTTTCCGGAAAAGCTCGCGGAAAAACTAACACTCTCGATTGCTTTTCCAAGAGCTTTTCCGGAAAACTAACGCCACACGAGACAGACAATTACCTGCTGGTGCGGAAAATAGCATGTAATGCTGCGCAAATTTCATGGGTGGAATTCCACCCCCCCCCGGGTGGAAAACTCGTGTAACTCAGCTCAAACTGAACGAAATCTCTCCAATCAAAAAGGAAAGTGTTCAAAACGTAGCTTGCAATCTCTGTATCAAGTTTGGAAGTTGTAGTTTCACTAGGAAAAAGGTTATGAAAGGATGCATAAAACTGTTTTGCACCTTGCACCCCATGAAATTTGCGCAGCATAAGTGCACCCAAAACACCGTACAGTACAAAAGTGTTCAACAAAGGAAACGCAAAGTGATCGCCGAACAATGCAATCCTAAGACATTGCATTAGCCTCCTCATCCAAAACGTGCAAAATCTATTATTCTCAATTTCTCTCTTCCCTTCACCTCTCATTTCTACTCTTCTCGGGGGCGACGGGAGGTCGACCACTCACACGGTATGGTTGCCACGATTATCTGGACTGCTTTTGTAGTGCTTCGACGGGGTTCTGTACCTCATGGGTCTGTCGTATTTAAGTTGTTACTATACGTCCATTAGTTTAGGGGTTACAAAATCTCGCTACTTTCGTATTACCGTATTCTTTCGGCGGGTTACTGTATGTCATTATCGATTAATTTCCAGATGCTGCCTCTTCTCTCTCTTCTCCTCGGTCCACTCTCCCTCGTCCTCCTCTCACTAGTGTCCGTCGTCGCATTCTGCACGAAGAAGGACAAGGCGGCAGTTGCGAGTGAGCGATTTGATCTTTGGACTTTGTGGTTTATTCCATGAGCTCTCAAATTTGATCTTTGGATTCTGATCTTTGATCCTTTGGTCTTTGTGGCCTGACCTTTTGGTTTTTGTAGTCTGCTCTTTGATCTTCACGTTTTTGTAGTCTGAACTTTGATCTCTGCAGACCCACGAGATCCGAACTACGAGACGATGATGGTCATCAAGAACAAGGACACGTTCGGCGCCGATAAGAAGAAGGACGAGGGCACTGTCGGTGAGAGATGAGAAGAGCTGGCACGGTGCCAAGATAACTTAGCACCGTGCTAGACGAGTATCAGACAATCCAAGTCGTCGGCAACAAGTAAACGTTGGGTCCTGACAAGAAGAAATAACTACCGTACCCCAGTGGGGGATATACTGTAACCTGCAGCCTGAACGTGGTCACACCAGCTTCAACCACTCAAATAATGTTAAAAAACGATGGGAAATGATGGCGCGTTAAATGTTTTGATATAATGGCGAATACACAGTAGTGCAGATTGCTGTGTTTCTTGTGTTTCCCTAATTGCTTGTGTATCCTTTACTGCGCTTTGGGGAAACTGACGATTTCCGTTGCTTTATCTGGAAACAATCGACTTTTGAATAATGACTCCCCCCGCTCGCAACTTCTGCACATGTTACTCATGTTTAAAGGGACAGTAAACACACAAATTCTTGTTCATTTGATCCACTTTCCAAGAGTGACGTAAGGATAGAGATAGTGTGCGCCCTACCCGATATCGAGCAACGGTAAAACGCTTGCCTAGCGATCGTGAGGTCAGGGGTTCGACACCCAGCCTATGCTTTTGTTTCTTCCCGCGGGCCAGAAATCCAGGCGAGACCTTTGAAATGTGCGGGAATTCAACGGTGTCTTTACTGTCCCTTTAAGACATTCTAAACGAATGATATAATGATTCCAAAAAAATCAATAAATAATTGCAGACGTGAACGATCCCAACTACCAGACGCTCCAGGTCGTCGGCAACAAGGACGCGTTCGGTCCTGACAAGAAGAAGTAGCTACCGTAACCCCACCCCCACTGGGTATACCGTAACCTGCCCCCAATCAAAGGCATTTGATTGATGACATAGGCGAGATAAAGGCAAAACGTGTGAGCGAATCCGCGATAAAGCTGTATCAATCAATTAATATTAAAATGTTACAATTATAAATTACACAATCATCTGTATAATTGATTGGCTTTACTTATATGAAGAGTTTAGAGGGGCCTTTTCCTTCATAAGACGATACATAATTTCTATTCCCTCAATTCCAACCTTCTTTTCAAAATATCCCCTCTAACACGTAATCTGCGGAATACCCATAAGTTGCGCATCGCTCTTCCCTTCGCTGTGCCTAAGTCTCATTCTACGTTTGCCACTAGAACCGTACAACGATGGAACGCACTTCCGGGAGAAATTGTGAATAGCTCGCCAAATGTCTTCCGATCTCATATCTTGAACTTGCCGTCTATCTCTTTCACGTCAGAGTCTCTCTTACGACTCTGATTTGCCCTGCCCCGCTGCACGCCCCTAAATCCTGCCCCCTCTCCCACAACAACCGAATCGTCTGGAGACGACGGACCTCTGCCAACTACTATAACGACGATCAACGACACATAAACGAAGCTAATAGCCCTCTGGCGGAATAAAAAATTGTAAAAAATTGTAAATTGTTATACTATTCCTTAGTTGCATTCCGTATGAAGGAAGCAATTTTTCCTTACCGAATGATGTATATCTTTATATATTTCTCAAGAGTCGGGAACAATGTCTTCTGCATGTTATCTGCTTTAAATATTACTCGTTAATAATTAATGACAAATTAGTCTCTTATCTAAGACATCTCTTCTGATTATCATTAGCCGTCTTGTATTTCCCGCACAGACTCCCTCTATTGGCGAGACTTATTATCGGTCGCCAGGGGAGACTGACTACTTCTCCTTATAACTCTATCTGTGCCTCGTCTCTCTCTCTCTCTCTCTCTCTCTCTCTCTCTCTCTTTCTCTCTCTATCCCTTTTCCTCCCCTACAATCCATCTAGCCACCCAGATTAATCGCGCATTGTCCGAAGGAAACGCCTGTTATTTCCCCCCAATCTTTATTGCTTCTTCTTCTCCCCACGTTGCGAGAGTACAATTTACATTATCCCCATTCTACTCACAAGGAAAAACTCCCAATGTCGAGACGGAAAGTTTATATCTAAAATTTTCGAGCGTTTCCCACTCTCCGTCTCGCAATATCCACATTAGAGATATTCGTTTGAGAGTTTGAGTTTTTTTTCAGGAAATCGGCGCGAAATAAGCAAAATCGGAGAGAGGAAACTCAAGAAAAGAGAAGAAAATCGCTGGCGAAGAGGAGTCGAATCGAGTGGGTCGTCGTCTTATTTTCAAGTGAATTTCATATTCGGGTGCAACATGCTAGGCAGAGACAAGCTCTAACATCACTACCCGGTTGAGCATCGAGAAATGGCTACAAATGGTGCACGTTTAGAAAACGTCTCTCGCTTACTCCCCCGTTTCTCGATCTCGACCCCTTTCTGGAGTCAGTACAAATTGAAAATAGATATCACGTTCCACTATCTTTGATGTGTGTGCTGTCTGATTCTATCGTCTCCACGCTCTCTCTTTCTGGCATTTCTGTTGTTTATCAACGGAACGTTTGATAGTTTCGGACACGAGTATTCGTGAATTTGCAATATGGAGTGACGTGCTCGCATCTCGTCTCAATTTATCTTCTTGATGCCTTCCAGATGCTACAAATTCTGCACAAATTAGTCAATTCTTGACAAACACCAGAGCGATTCGAATTCATTTGATGTCTGATGTTGTTCTTTTGCACTCTTACTTGATATGTTCAGGGAAAGGAAAGGAAATTCTGTATTTTTCTTTTTTTCTGCCAAACAGATCCAACCAGATCTAGATCGTTAAAAACCTTCCGACCAGATCTTCAGAAAGAGGCTTTACGTGAAATGTACGAGAATCCCTCCCTCGATTTCACATATTCCCTAGACGCTGGCCCCTTTCTGGAGTTAAAGGATTCACGTGTTTCTGTCCCTTCTCTGTCGATCTGAGAACAACATTCATCCATAGACAATGATATTGTGGAGCACAGGGGGCAGCAACAAAAGGCGAGAGAGCAACAGCGAGCACAAGTTAGAGAATGAGGGAATCGTTGAGAGAGTGCGCGAAACGAGAGAGTCAGACAGCGAGAGACGTTCTTGGCATTTTGCCAACTCGAAGCTCTGGGTAGCAACAAAAGGCGACAGACTTCTTTCGTATTCCATTCTATTCCGGAATGCGCGCGCGCCTTTCCAGCAGATTAATAGGATAACTCATAGTTCCGCGAGATTTTTCACATGATGGCCCTCAACAAGCTGTCTTGTTTTATAGATGCGCTCTTTTGATCTCCTATCTCCCCAAGCCCCTGTAGAATGTAGTGACGAATCACTGCGAATTATCACCTGGCTTTTCTTATGTATCACCTTGTAGATTTGAATTATCATCTTTAAAGAAGGAGTGAAGGGAATATTTTCGTGGGTAAAGTGGCAACACACGTCGATTGCTTCCCTCAACGATAAGAGATCCCCGAAGTTTCAAATCTCTAGTTCGAAAACCGACGGAGATATGCGCGCGCAAAGTTTGCGTGATGATCAGGGGTTCCGTACGTGTGTCAGCCAACGGGCTGCAAAATCTCTAACTGAGCTGCATAATCCCTCGACTCTCGCTCGCTACCCCTGCGTTTACGATTTGCATGCACTCTTCAACTCTTCTCTCCCCCTGTCTCAACCTCGTCTCGTGTAATCAGCGCCCTCCCTATTTTACATGCCCCTGCGCTTATCCATTGTCTCCTTGGTGGGAGGATAATCCTTGCCAGTCCTCCCTGGACACGTTCGAGTCTCTGAATTTTCATTTTTTGTATTTGCCGAGCTCTTACAGTACTGCTCATTGCATTTACAGGGACTTCCAGCTGGGAACCTTTCCCTTCACTCCTTCTTTAAACCTGCAGGCCCTTTGCCTTCATGTCAGGATAAATGACTAATGTCTACAGCCAGAGCACGTATTCTATCGCGAAAAATATGCTTCTTCGGCGGAAGTGGCTACTAATTATGGGCTTCTAGGGGAGAGAGCATTTCTGAGACCACACAGGCTTATTTTGTATATTTATTAACTGGACAGACCCGCGAGGGGTGTGATAGGAATTAAAGAAACGATGAAGAACAAAAGAGGATCCTAGTTTTTCGAATATTTGTTATGTTGAATTCTGCACATATCGGCAAACGTTTATTTTACACACTCTTTCACTGTTTTCAGTAAAGTTTTTTTTCAATAAATAGTCTGAGACGTAATGCAATTTCGCGTGGTGTTCAAAGGTGTCAACATTTACTCTCATTCGTGTCCCACAGTGATATTACACGCTCGTAAATCGATAATCACGGAATTTTGAAGGCATTTGGCTAAAGATCGCAGGTGGAATTATCACATTAACAGTGCCATTTCACCTGCCCTTATTTTGAAATTACGTATGTCCAAACATTCAGCCCAAAAGTCAGCACAACATCTCTCTCATGACGATTGCTTTTTATGTATGGTCTAATCTGCAATAATAATCAATTCCTCTTGTTTTTGACGCTTCGTTTTCGTGTCACATCACTGCTAGCCGGTTAGCAAATTAAATTAAAAATAAGTGTACTTATTAAATGATCGGCGAATAGATCGGGTTTTCTATTTCTTATGCGAGTTAACAACACTTGTATTGTCAAATTTTGCTTATCTCACTCCGCCTAGTCCGATTCTTACATCGAATCGCTCACATCTCATCAGTAGAGTGCTCTAGTAATTACTCCACACGTTTGGAAGCGCTGTTATTAGTAAGAGAGCTCATCTTTTGCCACCCTGCGCCTCCCTTCCAGCTTGCTCATGTAGGTATGCCGAGACAACTGGGACTAACGAGCTTCTCTCTCTCTCCCTCTCCCTTATTACTTGCCGATATGTGGTCAGTAGTCTAGTGAGAGCGGCGCTTCAACTAGCTCAATAATCACGAGGCGACATGCAATTGTCTCGCGAATTCAGCAGTTTTCAGTCCAAATTCTCGGCAGTGTCACGCAAAAAGACAATTGTTGTGGGTCTTCCGACCACGTCCCTTTCTTCATTATCATCCCTACTCACTAGTGTGGTTTGTGAGAGAGTTTACAAGCGCTCCCACCCAGCCCGCTTTCCGTACGGTCGAACGGGCTTTGGAATGAACTGATTTCAAGCCGCCTAGGCTGAAAATGAGAGCTTCCCTCTCGAGTGTGCTCTCTCTCTCTCTCTCTCTCTCGCTCCTGACCCCTTCCTGGAGGTGGGGGATATTTACCGGGGCCGCCATCATCCCTTCTCCCTCCTCCCTTATCCCCCTCCTCCTTCTTTCTCAGCCGGCGCTAATCCACGGCTTCGCACGACGGTCGTGCGGATTTGTGAAGGAGAGAGGAGGGGAATGAAGTGGCACCGTGCTATCTATCTATCTCCTCCTCTGGTTTTTGTGTCGTACTGGATAGACCAATGGTGGATATTGCGGTCCCCCGTTGGGGGGAGGGAATTCTCCTATTGGGGTCACACAGTTTCCCCTAACGGGAAAATATCATCATTTTAAATATTCCCCCACGTCTACCAACTGGGAATCCATCGTGGCACAAAACCAGAGTCCTCCCCATCTTATTTCTGAATTTCTTCCGCCATGATTGCATCATTCCTAGCCTAGACAAACCTCCTGAGAGGACTCAAAACTCGTGACCCCATTCAGAAGATGTTGCCGGGTGGTAGTTTGATTTGATTTGTTTTCTGTCATATCCCCTTCGCGTTATCTTGTAATTTGACGGGGACCGCATAAATCGAGCTACGCAAAATTCGTTTCCATCAGGATCTTGTCGTGTACGTATGTGCTGCCAAAGTTCTTGCCTATAAACCGGCTCTGTGGAGCCATAAAAGCTGTGAAATTCCCGTAAAAAAACGATGAAATTGCAGGTATCCCGTGACGGGTGTTTGGGGGAGAGGGAAGAAGTGCTTTCGGCTCCACCAGTCTTCTCTTGCCGGGTAACCTACTCGAGCAGGGAAGACTCCGTCTCGACGCCGCATGTGGGCCGGTGGTATGGGGTCAGTTAGCATATTTATCATATATTTTTTTATCGAATGAAAGAAGTAGTGGCGCGAGTATCCAATATTTGCAAATCAAATGTCGCAGTCTATAGGCGAAACTAGAAGGGGCATCAGTGAAATGCGACTACAAAATGGACGAGGAAGGCGTGCTACAATGTAACTACCTAGAAGAAGTCTCAAGCTGTTTAGAATAGACAGGAAACTGACTGACATTGTTGGTGTCTTCGAGATGTTTTCTTGAGAGAGAGAGAGAGAGAGAGAGAGAGAGAGGCATGAACTAATTGTTAGTACAAACGCATGTCTGGCCTGATTTATTCGCCGCTCCTTAGATGGTAGGAAAGCGAGAGCGAGAAGAGATTTCCCAGGCGCACAAATTTCACAATGCTCCTTGCTTTCTTATCGATATCGTAGAGATTTCTCCATAGTCGTGAGATTATTAGCGTCCTGCCGCGATTCCCCCACATTTAAATAGTATTTTAAATTTAATCGTATATCTAGAATTTTTAACCCTACCCTTTCCGCTAAAAATATCAGCAAACAGGCCCACATTTTTTTCAAATCTCCACAAAGGGGTCACGAGCGATAGGTTGTACACTTTGTCGCCCCTGTCCCCATTCTGGAGGTCTGAAACCATGTGGTTTTCCCTTTCTTCCACCTTTACGTGACTCATTTCTCATCATCTCAATGGCTATTGAGGTACTGAAAACATGGGTTGGAGCACTTTGACATCATCTCTGGGGGATTCCACCGGGCGGGAGCTTCCGACTAATCAAATAGACACCCTCTCCTAAGGACTGAGTCCAGCTGGTGGAGGAAGACTAGGTGTCCAAGAAAGGAGAGAGAGATAGAGTCACTTCCCCTTTACCGCGCGAAGGCACTAGAGCATCTGCCTCCATTTTTAAACTCTGGTATTCTCCCTGCTGGATTCCGGAATAAACGGCATTTCCAGACTGGAATCAGGCAGGGATCCAGCTAGGAAAAATACCAGAGTTTGTTATACAAAATTAAGGAAAAAAAACAGATACATGCGCGGTGGGAGAACAGTAGTGCTCTTGCGATCTTAACTAGCCTATTTATCAGTTTTTGTTCACTGAAATCAGTACGATTCCTTCCTCCTTTCCAACAAACTCACGTGATTCCTAAGCTCCAGAAAGGGTCTAAAGCAAGTGAATCAAGACCCCTTTCTGGAGGTTCGGGGTCATGTGACCCGTACCCTTCCTCCTTCTTGCCTCTCTATAGTATTCATAGAGGCAACACATGAGGATGATGCGTGGAGTGATGGACTCTTGCAGTGTTATCCTCTTTCTTTTTCTTTGTTTGTTGTGCGGACCTACATGATTCTCTCCTGAAAGGTGGTATTAGCGAGATAGCGTGGGAATGTGAGAGGGTGTTACTCCTGACCCCTTTCTGGAGATACGCTCTGCCCGTAGAATGATGCGCACTTCCCCCCTCCCTCATCTCTCTTCCCTCTCTTGAGATAATCACTCGCGAGAATAATCTCTAGCTGGAGAGAGAAATCCTTCTGAGAAGCGCAAAACTGACGAAAAAGCTCTAGCCCCACCGAGCCAAAAAGACTAACCTACCGGCAAATTCAGCTAAATCCGCTCGCGCAATTTTCCCAACTCTCCAGAAAGGGGTCAGGAGTGCGTGCAAGCGGGAGGACCCTGTCACTTATGGTCTAAATCGCCCTTACCCCTTTCTGGAGATTGGACTGGCCCGTGAAATGATGTTACTGGTGCGCGTGCACTAGTAGGGAGGCTTCACATTTACTATCGCATTAAACGGTCATTTATAGTTTGAATCACTACTCCTCTTGCTCTTCGTAAACTCCCCTGGCGCATTTCCTGTACTAGTCGAATCATGCATCTTTCTAACATGGTCCGCAATCTCCCACTCCTCCTCCTCTTCTCTTTCCTCCAGAGCACTCGCTATACTCGGCCCATTAGATACTTGCGAGAGCCCGATTCCGACTACGACCACTCTCTACGAGCAATTAGTCCCGTTTCTAAATCAAAACGCGCTTCTTTAGCGTTGTATTTTGCAAATATCTCGCTGTTGTCTGATAATCTGTAATAGCTAGTAATAGTAGATCTTACGTGCAAATGAACTATCAATCCTGACCCCAGTGATTTTTGAATGTGGTGCTTGCCTTGAAATCCATTTCACGGCGCCCCAATCATTTGCAAGCCGAAAATGATTATGTGTTCTTCGGAAGTGTACTAGTGAATGAGCAGCTATAGGAGATTCCTTCCAGATGTGGGGGTTGGAAGCCTCGAGCCTCCAGCGCGCGTAAGATTAATCGACTGTTCGCATGCTAGTACGCTTTTCCTCGCAATGATACGCCTGATTCTTGCTTTGTTTCGTGTATTCGCATGACTCTGAACCTCAGGGGTCAGGCGGTGTAGAACGTTACTACTGACTTAACGTTGTTTGAGGCTTTGAATACGCGCTATTTTATCGCATTATTTATTCGACAAATTGTGCTCCTCGACACATTGTATATGTATACATTAATGAAGTAGGCGGAAGAATAGAAGAGAGAAAGATATCGCGCGCTAATAATAATCACGAATACCGACCACTATAGCGCGCAAGAATGCATGCGGAAAATGGAAAATGTGTGTTCACTCCGTGTCTGCATTTGAAAAAAAAGTATCTTCCGCGCTCCACCTGATTTAAATTTGTATTTACATCGCAAACCATGTACAATTGCTGATTTCCGATTATTTCGATGTTTGTGTAATGGCCGGACAAAGGCGCATTTCTGGCGCCAGAGTGTTTTATCTTGTAAACGGGGATTGTCTCTTTCACTTTTGTCTCTTTCATATTTCGACCCCTTTATGGAGACGACGAGTGATGTGAATGGGGGACAAAAGCGGGACCGGAATCGCCCTTTGTTTCTTCATTCATTCCATGCATTAGGCGAGCTTCCTGCCTCTCCTGCCAGTCTGAGAGAGATGGAGAGAAATTTCTCGTATATCGACGTTTTCTTTGATGACTATTAATTTTTCCACAACTTTTCCACCATCTAATCATGCGACCAAATTATATTGCTTTTTGTCTTTTCGGAAATAGGCGACGCACCGTTCCTGGGGCTAATTTCTAATTAAAATATCTAGGGTTCCCCTTTTCAGGCGGTGAATATTTGACCTGAAACCTCTCCCCTTTATTTCTCCCCACACCGAGTCCACCTTTATGTCGAAGTGAAAATGAGGAAAATAGGTTTTGTGTCACCTGATTGAAATTGTTTTCTTGAAACCCTCACTTTTGTGTTCTTCCTTGGCGATTTGCGGTCCATATCAACCGCCCCGATCATCAAAATGAGTTGCGACTGAGGGAATATAATGGGGTTTCAGGTGACACAAAACATATTTCCAAAATACCATTCACCTGATCAGGTTGATTGATCCCACCGTCAAGAATGAACAATCAGATGAAATCGCACAAAACTGGGAACCCTAAAAATAACTAATTGTAAAAAAAATGCTAAAAATGTAATTTTTTCTTCATTTTCATTAGATCGTAGTGAGTATCATTAAAAAGTTATAAAATTAAAAATCTGTTTTTGTTCGCTGCCTGGTCCCTTTAAATAATATGCTGGATTCGTTGTCGAAAAAGTTGAGCCTCTTCAATTTACACTCTTCCTTGCTATTCGCCCATTCGAGAGAGTATGTGAAATAAGGAGAGTTTTGAACCCTCAAAATGATAGAACATCTGCAATGAACGCAGCATAACATTTATAGTAGTATTTCCTTCGAATTGATTGTCTGGAGGGTCCACCGCTGTCATTTATTATTGGTGCACACACTCGTGCACATCTGAGCAAACATCACTTTCGACGCCCGTATTACGTTGAAATTCGACCCGCGCGAGAGTAAAAAGCGCGCGAAATTTGCATGGGCGCAGTACAACCGCCGCTTCGTTCCCTAATTTTCGGCTTGCAAATTTGTGAAAATGAGAAACACTCTCTGTAGAACGCCCTCTCTCCTGACCGCTTTCTGGCAGTATGAACGGGGATTTACCTTATTGTTAGCCATTTCAATGGTTAAAATCGGTGAATTGTCTTCGAAATTATTCCTTGTCCAATTTCAATCTCGTACTCAGATAAATTATAATTTTATAAATGATGATTTGCAGTGCGGTTGGTCGCACGGACATGTACTTCCACGCCACACTTGCGAGGACTTTCATTAACGCCCTCTCGCTGAGGGGAGACGATGACTTTATTGATAGGCAAGTGTGATTTTCCAACCATTCTTATGAATGTAATTATGCGCTTCACGAGGAAAAGAGCTCAATACAATAAGGCCACTCATACTTAGGGAAACGGCTCAGTTTTCCGGATTTTTGAATTGCAAAAAATATTTCTATAAAAACGACATTTAATTTAAATTGAGAAAGTTAATCTGTTAAATTTTTCAAAAATTATCATTTTCTTAAATGCAGATTGAACTACTACTACACGCCGATTATGCTGAGTGTCGCCTGCTTGATTATCAGCGCGAAACAGGTAAATTTATGAATTTTGAAAAAATTCCAAACAAAGAAAAAAAATCTCGATGACATTTTGTAATTGGAACCGCTTGAGCATGTGAGTAGCGCAGTTTTCAATTGTATTTAAAAACCAACAGATGGATCAATAAGTTGCAGTACGGCGGGACTCCGATTGAGTGTTGGGTGAATCCTCACTCGAGAGAATCGATGGAGGAGTACATTGAGAGCTACTGCTGGATACAGGTTGGTTAATTATATGTAATCATGGAGTTCTGTTTTGTGTATGAAACATGAGGCAAAGAACCAAAGAGTATGAAAATGGGCAATGGTCTACCACGAGTTCAATTTTGGCATTTAGCTAAAAACTATCGCGAGAAAAAGGGATTTTTTTTGTTCGAGGAAGAATCGCACATGAAGAATGAACGGATGCAATAAATATTCAAAGACGTTATTTCAAAAATTGCAGAACACGTACTGGGTGCCAATGTACGAGAACATACCAGACGATCACACTGCTAGAGAAGGTTTGCAATTTTTTTCACTCTAGCTTGACGTGTTCTTATCAGATTCTAAGATTCATTCGGTAAAACAAATATACCAACGTCAGGCATAGATGACACATTGTTGAATTTTATATAGATGCAATGGGAAGAAATACATGAAAACTGTTTTAAAAGTGTTTGCATTAAAAAGGAACTGCAGAGAAGCAGATCGGGTACTACCAGTGGGTGCCCTTCATTCTCATCGCTGAAGCACTCATGTTCAGCGTCCCTTGCATATTCTGGCGACTACTTTCATGGCAATCTGGTCAGTACGAGTCATTCCATAATTGAAACATCCAGAAAGGAGTCAGGAGTGAGATAGTGTGCAAACTCCTGAAGTCCTCTCTCTCTATGTATTTGACCCACTATCTGACCCCACTCTTGAATTTCAACTTTTAAAAAATACTCCAGGTAAGAGTTCGCCTTCAACTCGTTATCCCCGTCCCACTTAACACACCCGCGTTCTTGAGCATCTTCTAGAACAATCAAACACGGATTATTTTTTTCCAAATATTTGCAGGTCTGAACATCCAACACATCATAAATGCAGCATGTGACTCACAAGCAATCGTCGATCAAACGGATAAACAAAAGGTTGTGATATAGTTTTCTAAAATTTAATATTTTTTAGAATGGAACTTATGCTTTTTGTTTAATAAAAAGAAGTTAATAGTCACCATTTTTTTGTCTCGCAAATAAATAAATAAATGTTACATATTCCAGGCAATGGAAGCGATTGCCTCCTCATTCGTCGACATTCTCGACTTGCAAGTATGTATTTTGCTATTTTACGACTTCTTAAAGAAGGAGTGTCAGCGAGATATCTTGGCACGATTACCCTGAGGGAGGAAAGGGGAATACTGTAAGAACAATCGTCCGAAACTCACTGTCTAGACAAATGCGCGTATGCAAATGGACAGGGATTAGCAAGAGTGCAAATCCTCCCTCCCCTCCCTTCTCCCCAGCGGGGGAGAAAGCGCACGCAAATTCGACACGAGAGAGAAAGTTGACCGACAGGCACGCTTGCGCGGCACTTGAACCTGATTTCCCTGAGCACTGTAGCTTAGCACGCGCATATTTCGCTTCGGAGAAAAAATATAGATACCTTCCAAATTTTGGATATAAGACGGTCGAAACTATTATGTCCTAGGGAAAAGGTCAGTTTTAACAAAACCGTCTAAGCACTGCACTCACCATCGCATATTATGGTCGGACAGAATAATGTCGTATTTTCAAGAAACTGCGATTATTTGTGAATCGCATTTTATTTTGTTTTTTGTTTGCTTTCTTGATCGTGTTTTCCTATTTATTTTATTTCACAGACCATATTTCACACTCTATTACAGATTGGTTTCCTTCTCCAAATTAGTAAACGTTTAATATAGGCTAGGTTAGAATAGACGTTTAATATAGAGTAGTATTTCAATTTTTATCGCAACTACAGAAAGGGACAAGAATTGAGGTAACGATTTCGCTTCTTCTTCATAGTTTTTCTTGTCCACGATCGAAGAGATTTATTCATCACGATATCTGGAATAAAGGCAGTCAGTCGATTTTGTCGCAAATTCACGGTGGAAAAATGCGACAGATCCACTCATTCTTCCCTCCCCCATCTCCCCCAATCGGTTGTTCTCAGATTTTTTCGCAAATTCACGGTGGAAAAATGCGACAGATTCACTCACTCTTCCCCTTTCTCCTCTCCTCGTTCGGTCTACTGACCATTTCATCCTATCGGCGCGGCGAGGAACGGTTGATCAACTTGTCGCGGCAGTGTGGAATAGAGGTAATACTGTTTATGTGACTTAACATATAAAATTATCTTATCATACCAATTTCTATTTGTGACTAGTAGTGTTTCAGTATAAATCTTATATAAACCTGGTATTCTGTCGCAAATTCACGGTGGAAAAATGCGACAGATTCACTCACTCTTCCCCTACCAAAGCTAAATGTTACTAGGTAAAGGTAAATTTAAACGGTGAATGCATAATCTTACATAGGCGTCGTGAGCTAGTAATTGTAAAAGTATTATATTAATAAACATACTTACCGACTGCTGATGACTCATTCTCCATTCCACACTGCCGCGACAAGTTGATCAACCGTTCCTCGCCGCGCCGATAGGATGAAATGGTGAGTAGACCGAACGAGGAGAGGAGAAAGGGGAAGAGTGAGTGAATCTGTCGCATTTTTCCACCGTGAATTTGCAACAAAATCTGAGAACAACCGATTGGGGGAGATGGGGGAGGGAAGAACGAGTGAATCTGTCGCATTTTTCCACCGTGAATTTGCAACAAAATCTGAGAACAACCGATTGGGGGAGATGGGGGAGGGAAGAATGAGTGAATCTGTCGCATTTTTCCACCGTGAATTTGCGACAAAATCGACTGACTACCTTTATTCCAGATGGCCTCTTCATAGCTCTTCAACGTCAATTCAAGAAGCATATGTGTACAGAAGATGAGAAGATGATGAAGATTGTCAGTCCTAATTGTAAAAGCGATAAAGTACTTCAATAAAATAATTCTTTTCGAAATTTAAAGCAAGCTCTGGTGAAGATACATGATTAATTTTGTTATGAAACACGTGAATATATGGAAAATACAAATTAAAACACATAATAAAGGTAAAAAAATAGTGTGTAATAAGATCAAAATATTGAAAAGGAAAGATAATATACTTTTCCAAAAACTTCGACAGAATGCGAAAAATTGATCGCCGAAATCCAGGAATAAATTTAAATCACCATTTTTAAAGAAATAGTGCAAAAATGATACACATTAAAGACACTTTTTTCCAAACTGACCTTTTCCCTAGGACATAATAGTTTCAACCGTCTTATATCTACAGGGTGGGGCAAAAGTCTTTTGACACACTGCTAATCCTCATAACTGTATTTATGAATGTGCGATCGCTCTTAATTTTATGCCATATATTGCTCATACCTTCGCAATTATATCATAACCATGTGACATTTTGTCTCGAAGGTTCACTGGAGTTACATAATTTTAATAAAATTAGTTGCTCTTCGATTCTGGTTTACATCTATTTTTGAGGTGCAAGTTCACTGAACTCGGAGTCTAGCCACGCGCACTATGAGAGCAATATAAACCCAGTATTTTTTTGTTAATATGTCTGTAGTATGTACAATACTGCAGTCTTAATGGCAAGCTTTGGTAACCTTTGTTGACTTATTTATAAATATTTTTATAAAATTCCAATTTTCGGCGCGCAAACAAGACATATTTGCGAATACGGATAATTTTCAAGATGAATAGCGATGTTTGCTATTTTTAGCATGGGGCAAGTGCACATCACCCTCAGCTATTAATCAGTGTTATATATTTTGTCATACTCCTACGAAAACGATTTGGCAGTGCATCCGACTTCATGGAACTGGCATTTCCGCGATCAATTATCAAAATGATTTTTGCTTTTGATTATTCTCATTGTACGTATTCCGTCTAATTTTACTGATGGCAAGCATTGGTAATGCCAGATCATTCTAAAAACGACTAGATGAGAGCATTCGACTACTTTGTAAGAAAATCGAAAAAGTCACTTTTCCGGAATTTAATTCTCAGTGCTTAGCGCCACGAGCTGTAAAATTATCAGTTGCTGTACTGAACTGGATCTGGTATAATGGGTAATAGAGCTATGTTTTGTCTTGTATTTGGTTGTTTGCTCATGGACATTCATCGCCAGATATTGTCTGGAAAAAATAAAGAGAGCAAAAATGAGCAGCGCAGAGGCTAGTTTTGGAATGGCGGGTTTTCGGATGAACCGATCTTCGCATTGTACGAAATGGCGTCCAGCATTTGTGAATAACTGATGGAAGACTGTGTTGGTTCCCTGTCAAATGTAAACTCGTACGGTTCACTGATGGCCGAGTTATGATAGGTCAAACTTGTCAAAAGACTTTTGCCCCACCCTGTATTATCCTTCATGGGGGTAAGCGATTAATATCACAAACTCAACATCCTATTTTTGCTGACACTCCTTCTTTAAATTTGCGGACTCTCAAATAAATTTATCTATTCTTAATGCGTTTGAAACTATAATAGCACTAGAAAATGTGTGAAAATGATAGAGCGGGTCTCTCCTTTTCGTGCGCTCACTCGAAAATTTCTGTTTAAAACTGTCCGGCTCGGCGGACTCCTAGAAGCTTTGTCTTTGTGAGTATCTGATCTGGACATCTGGGATGGGCTGTTCTAGTTGAAATTGTAAGGCGAGACTACCTTCCTGCAGTCTCATTATGATGCCATGGAAATAAATAAGCAAACAAAATCGATCGCAGGATACTCCCAATTCGAAGCTGTTCCCGCGGAGTTTAATGTCGAGAATGAAGTGCACGAGGTGTGTTATTCGAACATTTTTTATTTATAATTTTTTAATAACAAAAACCCTTGTAATTTAGGTTGCTCGCGGGTCACTATGTCAGCTCGTTGTACGTCATCACAAAGGTATGAATGGTTAACTAAAACAAGGAAGCGGGTCTCATGATTTCACATCACAAGAACAAAGTGAGAGTAGAGATAATGAGCGAAAGGGAGAGAGTCCTTCTTGATTTCTAGCTTTCTTTCTGGAAGTTTACCGGTTGCGGATGAGAAATTAAATAGCCACATATCTTGTTTCATTTGAGATTCTCTACGCTCTCAACATCATCTTGCAATTCGTCATTCTCAATGCGTGTCTCAAGAACAGCGACTATTTGCTCTTTGGATTCCAGGTATCGTTTTTTAGCACAAATTATTTGTATAATGATAAGTCTTCTTCTACCATTTTCATTAATTTAGCTTTCACCAAAATGAGATATTCGTGATACATTGTTCAGGTACTGGGCGATCTCTACGCTGGCAAGCCATGGACGGAATCTGGACACTTTCCTCGTGTAACGTTGTGCGACTTCGAAGTGCGATATCTAGCAAATCTGAACAGGTAACGTAATATGTTTTGATATCAGTAAATACACATGATTGTTGTATGTATATTAAGGTGCTCGCCATAACTACCAGATAGTGTGTAGTGAAACGGATAAATTAGGGTTCTATCGATTTTTTTTTGTTTTGCAGATACACCGTTCAGTGTGCACTGTTAATCAACATCATCAACGAGAAAGTCTTCGCGTTCCTCTGGTTGTGGTATCTGATACTCATGCTGTTCACGACGTAAGAAATTCATTTTAAAGTATTTTCGATTACTTATTTGTTCATTAAAGGGACCTGGTACTGCAAATGAAGTGAATTTCAGATTAAAGAAAATTTTCTTCCGATTAGAATGCAAAAAACCGCATATTTTTACGATTTTTTTGAAATTAGTTATGAATTTTCAAAGTTCCCGTTTCAGGCCAGAATGACCCAGCGCTACTGTGTTTAGCGGCTAAACACAGTAGTGCCGGGTCATTCCGGCCAAAAATGAGACCTTTGAAAATTCATAACTAATTTAAAAAAAATCGTAAAAATATGCGGTTTTTGCATTCTAATCGGAAGAAAATTGTCTTTAATCTGAAATTCACTTCATTTTCAGTACCGGGTCCCTTTAAAGATGAATAATCGATAAATACAAGCACAAGGCAAACATTTAACAGAGACAGTTGAATAAACAAAGTCTTCTCGCACTCAAACACTCTCTTGACATCTTTCAGAATGTTTGGAAAAAAAAGTGAAGATGTCTTGAGTTAATGTCGCCTTTACAGTATTTCAACGATGCTGTGGATTTCACAGACACTTCTCGTTGCGGAGAAAGTGGACTACGTTACCAAGTTTATGCAGGTTTGTGATTATTCACGTAGTAGCCAGCCAAACATCAGCACAGACATTGCATTATACTTGGTCAACACTCAGAGAAATGTCTCCTGAACTACGTTTGTATGTTATATATAACATACTGTATGTTATATATGACATACAAACGCAGTTCATGAGCCATATATGACAGAGATTTTTCTCTGTGAAGGAATCTGCATTAGGCTTTGCGGATTACAGAATGCATTGTACTTATAACACGAGTATGTAATGCCACGTCTCTCATAAACACCAGTAATCAAATGAGAAAACTAAAAAAAAATTTTTTTTTCAGATTGCACAATCAAGTGACAGTCGAAAGGAATACAAGTACATGAACGGAAAGGTTAGCTTAGATTATTGTATTCCTTATTTTCATTTGTTCTTTGAAAGATAACGAATAAGTCGATATAGTTATATTTATGTATATCTGTGACAACTTCTGAAATTTGAGGGATCTGGGGAGACACCTTATTCTGTTCTCTCGTTCGCACCTCACTTATTGGACCGGTACGTTCCTTTGTGAATTTATTTCCCGTTAGCTGCCTCTAACTGATTATCTGGAGATCATTTTTATTGAAAACAAACCAGCAAATATAGATTGCAAAGACCATTCGTCCCAGATTCGCCCTTCACTTCCTACGCACAGACGGTGTTTTCATTCTGCGAATGATGGCCAATCACGCGGGAGATTTGGTCGTTGTTCAGGTATATTTCACAATTACTCACAGCATTAATAAAAACTAAGTTTAACGATAAAGAAAATCTTTTTTTATTTCTATTTCTTATCTTTATCCATCCGTTTCAGCAGCATAACTATTATATTTACCATGAAACATATCGGTAGAAAGAAACACTTTTTCAGAGATTATTATACCATTGAAACATAATTCGTATGTCTAAACGTCTCTCTGGAGAACTCTTGCTGTACTCAGAAATGATTACCCATTTTCAGATCGTTCGGTCGTTGTGGCGTGAATTCCGGGAGCGAAATTGGAGGGAGTTCGCGGAGTTTGAGGAAATGAAAGACTCGGGTGCACTCAGAGGAGGAGGAGTTCTTCACAGTAAGCAGACAGTGAGACCCGCACCTCCCCAGCCTGCCGTGTTGACGTGAGATTTGCTGTGAACCTTGATGAGAGTATAAAATGCATGTGAATGAATAAGGGGAAATTAGCATGCAATTGTTTGAATAGATGAAAATTTAAACCGAAAAAAACTTTTTGAATAAAGATGAAATCAGGAGGGATGTTTGCGCTGATCACAGTTTGTTGAATGTGGATTTAGGAATGTTTTGTGTGCTTGTTTTGCGTGTCCTGCAGTGTTTAGTTTGAATAGGCATGATCTGGTCTTGTGAAGGTCTGTAATTCTTCATAACAAAGTTGGCAAATTGCAGGCAACACAATCACCGCTTCGTGACGATGTCTAATCCCGTAGCGACGATCATGTCGGATTCCATCAAGAGCGACGAGTTTTAGCTAATCTGTTCATAAAATTCCCATCATTCCAAACTCAGAGAGTGAGAGACTCCCCTTACTCTAGAGATGGTGTCTCTTGCTGATAGAGCGCAAATCGTCTCTCACTATCTCTCGAGCGCTCTCTCGATTTCGCATGCTCTCTGATTGTGAGCAGGAAACAACATCTCCAGAGTCAGGAATGCTGTAGACTTCTCGCTCTGTGTATGTCAAGCTTCCAGAAAGGGATCAGGCGTGCAAGACTGTCTCGAGAAGGACCTTTTTCACTCCTGACCCTTCTCTGCACCTTTTCATGCTTTACTGCATGCCACTTTCTTTCACCTCGTTGCTGTGATGTATAGGATATTGGATATCGTTAGGACCTAGCTGGCGATTATTCATATCAAAGCATATTTTCCATGCATTTCGGGTGTTTTAACTTTGCTTTCTATGTGCGTATCGGGTTTGTACGAAACTTATTCTTGTCAGTCAGATAAACACGTTCTCAAACAATTTTTTTTTCAATTAAAGTTACATCTCTTTTACAGAAGTATTTTTGCATGATCACTAGACAATCTGGTGATGATGTTATGAATGTTGCACAATAATGATTCAGATGCGAATATGTTTATAGAATATAAAATGCCAATATTTCGAACAGATTAGTAAAATGAAGAAACAGAAGAAGAGTGCATCCAATTAGCTGTAGAATGTATTACTCAGAAAATAATAATAATAATGGTTTTGAAAAATACGCTGAAGATGGATTGCTTTAACTTGTGGAGAATAATTCCTAGAATAAATTATAGTACATGAATCAATTTTCTTCTCGAAATATACAACTCATTATATTTGAGAAAATAAACTGACCGATCTGTTCTTTACCTGAAAGATAACACGGACAGGACATGGGCAGCACGTACATATTCTTATTTACACCAATATTTTCACAAAAATCGTTAACTTATTTTCTTGTTTACAAGCAAGAAAATAAGTTAACGAATGGTGCTTTATCTAAACCAGTTTTTTTTAAAATTCCTTGTCCGACTAACCGACCACTAATCGGTCATTCAGCGTTTTTGCTCTGGGAAAAGTAGTCACTAGGATCAGGACACCAAGCCAAAATGTTCACTTCTCTGTAAATGAAAGTTGCTAGACATAAGATACATTTTACTTATAGGTAAGTGCACATGTTCTCCTGGTGTCATGAATGAGGACTCCTGATCCTAGTGACTTTTTTCTGAGTTTATGTGATTTACATGTCCACCTGTGCTTGGACATGACGTGCTCGTGGAATTCGCCTGACAATCGTCAACTCCTGTTACATCCACATTCGATTCGGTTGTGGCCGGAATTGAGTCTACAATCAATAAATGGAATCTTCGAGGACAGCCGTTCACAATTCCAGTGTTTCGAAGTATCGATCCCTATGAGAGAAAATTGCCACGAATACGGTACAGGATGCCATAAAAACGTACAAGCACTGACAGCGTGAAGGATGGTGCATGTAATCTGAAATTAGATTGATGTCAGAGTTAGTTGACTTAGTTGAGAATAATGTGACTTGTTCATTTAGTTGAGCATTAGTTGTTTTAGTTGAGATTCAAAATAGATTAACTGCGATGAAAAAAATGTTTCCTTACCAATAGTGCACTTAGCGCAGGGCGGAGCATAACCTCGATCGATCGAGGTTTGTTTGACGGCTTGTAAGATGGCCGTCAGCAAAATGATCATACGGGAAAAATCTTCACTTTTATATGCACACATGCAGACTGGATGACACTTTCCTTGGTGAATTTGCAGATGCGACTTTTTCGATTTTGGCTTCCACTAAAAGCCATTGAGGAATCGACGGAAAACGACTTTGGCAAAAAGGGTTTCTGATGGAACAGAATAAGTTGTTTCTAACGAAACTGTAGTCTCAGTGAAAATGAACATCAATAATAATAGTTTACTCTCTGTGTAAAGTCTTATCTATGAGAACGAAAACTAGGCATTCATGTGAAGGCTTTGCCCTTCACTATAGGGAGAGCTGGGCTGAACTCCCTTTTCAATAAAATAATAGAGAATTAGCATAGATGAGTACTGCCGCTCCAAATGTTCTCTATTGTAACACTTTGACCAATTTGGTTAATTAAATCATTAATCAATTCTACATTTCAATCTCTCCGAATTTCTTTTAATTTCCCCCCATTTCATCCCCTTTCTCCTCTCGTGTGCGGTCTCCTCCATTCCATTGTGAGTTGTTTCACGGCATTTTGGTGCCAATAATGTTGAATATTTCCTTGTGGGACCATGGATTCGATCTGCTACGTGTGGCAGACTATCACCGCACTCGCTCATTCCCTTCCGTCTCTCACTTTATCGATAAGATCGGTAGAGAGATTCTCTCATTGATCTACTTCTCTTCCTTATCGCATGTAGAATGCCATGTACTTTCTGAACTTCTCCATACCGTACTCGAAGCCGTCCTCACATGGGCTCAAATGTCCCGATTCCCTAAAAGAAAAATGAACAGTGGATGGTCACGATCGTAATGCGTGAAATTTCCATTGCTTACTACGGTATTCCTATGAACCTTGTGGCTTTCTAAGGCATTATACCGTAGTAAATGCATTTGTTTCTCGGACCATTTTTTTGTCCACCTTTGAGCCCCCGCGGTCCCGCAGCACTCTTTCTAGGTATTTAGTTATCGATTAGCCATTTAACGATATTGTTGGCTTGACTCCAGATTTAGTGCATATTGTGATACTTTAACGATTATATTTTATAAATTCTTTGTATTCTTTGTCAGGTCCATGTGGAAACTGTATATATGCCTACTCGCTATCGTTATACCGTCGGTCAAAAGTGCCCTGAAATTGCACGATTGTTACACAGACCCCGACACCACGGTTAGAAAGCCATCGCTATCGCAAGCCTAATTTTTTCTTATGTTTCAGATGTGCCTCGGCTACCAACAAGATGTAATATCCAATTTTATGTTTGTATAACCGACATATCCATTTATTTTCAGGTTGCAAAATACACGATTTACAATCCAAAACTGAATATACAAGTGTCAGAACATCAGGCGATCATATTCAGGTATAAAAAAAGATAAATTAAATTTAAAATAAGTTTTCAGGCCGGAAACTAAACACAAATGGGAGATCACAATCAGGCATCCGGATAAGACTAAAACTAATAGTGAGCGATTATATGTAAAATGTTGTAAAAATGTTAAATATATCAAGTTATAATAATTGTTTGGTTATTTTCAGCGCTCCATCTATATATCGACCAAAATCCACTGATTGCCTGCACTGACAGTCGAGTTGAATTGACCGACAGAAAAGAGAAAGGTTAGTTGCCTTATTACTATTTAATTTTTTAAAATATGCGTTAACAATACAATATTCGGATGTTTTTTAAGCGGAAATAGTGAACGTAATTTCTGACGATAAAATGTGGTCCTTCACTCTCAACATGAAATACAAGAAGCAAACGGCTAGTATTATTCTTAATTTTTTCAAAACAAAAAATCATGATTTTTCGATTCTTTTTATTCAGGTCTTCGAATATTTGAACGAGTTAGGCATATCATTCGAAATCGTAATAGATGCACAAAAAAGAGTGGGAACCTATAATTTCAAATTGGAATATGTGAAGAGGAAACGTGAGTTATAGGCTTTGTTTTTGAGTTTTACGAAATTGAAATTGGAATTTGATCTTTCAGTTCCTTGCGAAAAAGTCGAGGAACCAGCGTGTGAGGAGGATGAAATCTGTGGAAAGGCATGTTATAATGTATTTTAAACCGTATTTAACTTGTAGTACACTTGACATAGCAATCGATATTCCGCGGCTAAACACAAATTCCGCTGGTGAAAGAGCATGGCAAAACAAGAGACACACCGAGGTATAGAAAGAGAGTACACACACCAGTAGCCCATGTCATGAATGAATCATTTTGAAATTGTAATATAGAAAGAGAGTGCGCACACCAGTAGTCCGGGCGTTCATGAAATTTTCCAGTTTATGAACGTATCATTTTATATTGCAATAAATAATAACTGTAATATCCTGTACCTTTTAATGGTCGTTGGTTGTTGCAGCTCGATCACACCTACAAGTGCGCCGCGAACTTTCACACAATGTCTGTTTCAATCCATTTCTCGTCCGTTCCGATATTTCAAAATTGTTTCAACTAAAGTATGGCTATATTCGCAAACTTATTAATTTGAATTTCAGGTTCCGCCAAACGCCCACTAGTAATTTCACGAAGGTGCATATCTCCAATTTCAAAATGATACTCATTTTTCCAGAGTATCATATTTTGCGCAAAATATAAGATTCCAGGTGACCATTACGTGTACGGAAGGTGATGTGACGGTGAAAGACGGCAATGCTAAGAAGATACCGTACCTCTCCGGCGAATCTATCGCAAAGTGCGCGAGAAAAAGTGAGTACTGTAGATCGCATCTTGCCTTATGTGGCGTTAAAAAACTTCGAAAAGATATCAAATTTTGACATCTGCCTGTTAAAAAATGCACGACCAAAAGATCGAAAAGATCTCAAATTTTAATTTCCGTATTTATCGATTTTTGCGTATATCTCGATTCCCAGTGGTGCTAGAATGTTGAAACGTTAGGTGGCGATCGACATTCCTATTTGAAAAAAAATGATCCAAAAATTGAGTCGCTGGGAGCCGAGATAATCGATAAAAACACTCTGGGAGCCGAGATAATCGATAAAAACAGAAAGTGCGGGAATTCAAATATTTGATCTTTTGCGATCTTTTGGTTGGAATTTTTAACAGACAAAAGATCACATCTCTGATCTTTTCCTCGATTTTTAACATCGCATGAGTCGCGATTGGAATTAGCCAGAATTCTGATTAATTATTATTATGGCTAGGAAATAGTACAAAAGTAGAAAATAATGGTAATAGAGGACAGCTAGTACTCTTTCAGAATGCTCCCACTGTAAATTCGAGGCTACAGAAACTGGCGATTTCCCACTGCCCAAGTATACTCCATCTGACGCTTTCGATAAGTGTTCGAAAATCGAGGCAATTAAAAGGGAACCTTTTTTTTATTTTTTTTTATCTTGATTTTTCAGTGTGAAAACGGAGGATTCATGGTTATCAACGAAAACGTGGCCACTTCTGAAGCTGTTCAGGTCAGTCAGTATCATTGGCTAATTTCAGGTTGCAAAACCAAAGTTGCATTAACCTGAACCAGTTTGAATCAGACTAAAATGCGTGTGCATATCCCAATGAAGGTACACGTTACTTTACGTGTGTAATATTTGTATTATTTGACGACAATGGATAGATACGCCCTAGATAGCGTTTTCTCTTCTCTCTCTAAGTAGATACTATCATACACTACCATATAAATAAAGGAACAATGGACCTATTACACCTTTTATAAAACCACCTTTCCCTTTATAAAACGATACAGTAGAACAAGCTGTCGAAATTTAATACTTGCTGCGTTTACGATTGCCGAGAGAGCATACAGACGTGAAAGAGCCGCAAAAGTGCATGTGTAGTGCCTGTTTTTAACTTTTATGATCGTATCATTGTATATATGTGTCTATAGTAAGGTAATTTCGTGTCATTCGTATGTCGTTTTCGCGACTCTCTTTTGCAACTTGTCAGGTGCTCGCACAGCGATTCAGGTGTATAGCGACACGGCTACACATTTTTGGCAAAACTCCAGAATTTTGAATTTGAGCTGTAGAGAGAGAGGCACGCAACGCGACCGCGACTCACGAGTCTCTTCATAGCGTTGTTGTCTCTCTTTTTTCTCCTCGTCTGGCATTTGGCCGCTCCTCCGGTTCAGAAATCCTACTATTATTCTACTGTAGAATCCTACTAGGAAAACGAAGAGTAGGATTCCACTAGGATCCTACCAGGAAACGACTAGGAATATGCACAAAGACAGAAACACACACTCTTTGTTTACGCTCCTTGTTTGTCGACAAGAAGCGCTGCGTGTGTTTGCGTCTTTGTACATTTTCCTAGTGGTTTCCGAGTAGACTCCTAGTGGGATCCTACTCATATTCGTAGTCGGATTCTGCAGCAGAGTCTCTAAATGGTGTGTTTGCAGTGTTCGTCGATCACTCCTGATACAGAGGAGACAAATGCAAAGTGGACTGTGGAAGAGCAACCGACGCAAATCAAAAGGGCACAGTGCAAGGAAAAGGGTCCGTATATTATATTCTCAAAAACACTCGTCCGAAATAGTAAAACTTTTTTTCTGCTGAACAGCAGAAACAAGGGCACGCGAAAGCGAGATAATCAGACAGTAATCACACCACAGGTGGTTCTTGAAGTGGAACGTAGTATTTTAAATTTGTTAGAATAGCATTGAGCCGCTGTCTGCTTATACATGGCGAGACGTTGGTTACAATGTGTTTACGAATCGCAAGAGAGAGAGTGCAAGCAGAATGTTCACGAGTGTCGAAAATGTTCCCTACACAAGAATATAAGATCGGTCTCAATTCAAATATCCTTTTATGAGCGTAGTGTCCTTAATTATAGGAGAAATCTGTCCACCCTACATTAAAGGGAGAGTTACCCCATGTTTGAATTCGCGCGAATTTCTTGGGTCTCGCCAAGAAACAACAGACTTTCCACCCCTTTTCCGGACTAGTGTGATTCCCTGGATGCGAGGTCACATCTCCTTTCCCGCACTCTCCATGATCTACTCAGTCTCTTCTCCTCTCGCATCTCTCGTCCCTCCTCGTTTCCCCAGTCCATCGATTCCCCGATTCCCCAATATCAGGAGGAGAGGTCAATCGCTAGGTCATTTTCTTGGAGTATTTCTCCCCTTAAATCAAGATTTCAAAAATAACAGTTTAATTAAATACAATTGCATTTTGTAGTTCCGTGCGAGTCCATGACGAAAATCGTTTTCGCTTCGTGTGAGGAAGACGGCATAATAGACAAGAACTGCCACACGGTGAGTGACTACCTCTCCAGAAAGGGGTCTTGGGGAGATAGTACGCGAAATGGAGAGAGGCTCTCCCATTCTCTGGTTCAGAAATCATACTAGGATTCTACTGTAGGATCCCACTAGGAAACCAATATGAAAATGCGCAATGGAACTGTATATGCTTTTTGTATTTGTGCATTTTCCTAGTGTTTTTCTCGTGATCATACTCATTTTTTTCTTAGTACGATTTCTGAACCAGAGTTACGATGAAGTGGCAATTTGCGCCTCCGTTTCCAGCCCGTGCGAAGTGCCAAAACGAAAATGTTCATGTGCAAACACGGACAGGGAGAGATGCAGATGGTAGTGGTGAGTCCATTAAAAAGATTTTTTAAATAAATAATTTATTAATTGGTGTCATTATAGAACGAGACCGACGTGCCGATCTATCCGCCCGTTTGCGCTGATAATGGATCGGTAAGCTCCACATTTATAATGAAAGATATTTCACCGTCGTTCCTGTGTTTAGCGGCGGAACGTTTTATTGTTTTTTCCTGCAGTGGCTCGTTACTTTCCCTTTGCTTAACACGACCACCCAAGTTGCCGAAAATATAACCGTAACTATGCCATCGACTGACGCGGAACTTCAAATCAAGTGTCTCCATATTCCATGTAATATTTTTAAAACATATTTTACGTAATTCTAATTAAAATGTAATAATTAATTACATTTAAAAAAAATTAATCAAAATCACGTCATATTCACTAGAGATCTGTTACCAGAAACGCCGACTAGTCTGAGTGCAACGCTGTTCCATCGGCGGTCTTGCCAAGCTTCATTATTTTTGTAATTTCGTAACGAAATGTCTTCGATTTCAGTGCCTGAGGCGATCGTAGAGGGATCCTCCATGTCTCTCATCATTGGCTTGATCATCGGAATCATCTTATTGGTCGTCTTCGTTGCAGGGGTGAGGCGACGTTTCCCATTCTGTACCTACCGTACACCACACACACACAGATTATTAGCGAATAATGCGCTGCTATTCGCGAATAGGATTATTCGATCGAACAACTCTAATGACAAATCAGATCGCCATCTGCTTCGTGGTGAAACGTCGTAAGCCCCGGGCGCCCTCGTCGTCCCTCCCGCCGACTTCGGGAACCACAAAAACAACGGGATCGAAGGGAAGCAATGGAGAGTCGGGTGAGCATTTGATGCTACGCAAATTGCACGGGTGAAACTTCAAATTTGAAATTGGTATCTCGGCTCGCAGGAAGCTTGAACATTTCTTGGGTTTTAGATACAGTCCTGGTTGTTTCCCCAATGAAAACTTTCCGGCCCGGCCGGGCCCGCACAGCGATTCAGCAACACGGCACTTCCGGCCAGAGAGATCTTGGCACAATTCCAGAATAATTTTGAATTTGAATGTATTGGCGGGCATGTACGGTAGCTCGAAGTATTCATCGAGCGCGCGCAGCTTATATAGAGTATTGAGAAAGCGGTCCTGACGCGAGCCGGGTTTGACTGCGGGGAGAAATCCGATGTCTCGCCCCGCCCCCTCTCTCTCGAGCGTCTCCGAGAGGGAGCGGGCGGAGGAAGCTCGAGTCTCCGCCCCTTTTTCACCGCGAATCCGTTCCACCCCGTCTCGTGTAAGGCGCGTCTTTCCGATATAAATCGGCATGTTCTTTTGCCTCGCGGTCTAGCGTCTCTCTTAAGTGAACGCTCTCTAGCTTTTGTCTAGTCGTCTAACCCCGGTGGCCGCTCTCGAAACGCTGTGGGCCCGGACGGGCCTAAGTGGACCCACGCAATTTGTGGCGCGAATAGAGATAAATTCGAGACAAACTCTGTGCAGTCAACGAGCTCAAGTCATTGGTCATCGAATGTTATTGAATGAAAATTAAATTATTTGCTTTATTACGTTTCATTTCGTTGAAAGAAATGATTGCAAGGAAATGACTTTCGATAGAGATTGACGCAAAATATTACAGTATCTATTGGACTTTTGCATTTACCACGAACTGATTTTTCATAGAACGAAATTTTCTAATGAATTTAAAATTACTAAAAAAAGATATTTAAATTTCTGTTGACGCTTACCGATGACGAATGACCTGAATTCGTTGACTGCACAGAGTTTGTCTCGAATTTATCTCTATTCGCGCCCGTCCGGGCCCGGCCGGGCCGGAAAGTTTTCATTGGGGAAACAACCAGGACTGTACACCCCGTGAACAATCAAGCATCTTTCTTCACGGAGAACCGTGACACCAAATTGCTAGAATTCAAAATTTTACTTTCCATATGTGAAATTTGAGCAGAATTTGGCTTTCACAACGTAACGATGGGTGCGCAGCTAGTTGTGTGCGAGCTAAATTGACTGGTTTAGAGAGAAATTTGTAAATAATGAATTTAAAAATCAATAATTTAATTTTTGCAGAACCACTCACGTCCGCTATCATCTCCATCACAGGCGATTCCGTCGAAGCGAAGAAGGACAAGCAACCACCAGTCGCCGTCGCTCGTTCGTTTTTTATACAAATAAAAATACAACAAAAAGTATTTGAAGATGTAAAAGCAACTGCGAAGGTCGAAGAGGCAAAGAAGGAGAAGAGCGAAAAGCCAGCGAAAAAGCAGACCCCGAGTTAGTTTAAAAATTATATAAATGTAACTTTATCTATTTATATATTTAAATAATGTTGTGTTCAGGAAAGAACAAAAAGTCGACGACGGCTTCCAAGTCCAAAGAAAAGACAGCACTGAGCGGAGAGACGTGTACTTACTCTTTATTTTTTTTAAATCGAAACTCCATCGTCTTGTTTGAAGGATTCGTCCTATTACGGATGAAATAAACCAAAGACAATTTTTGTAAATATTATTTTTTCTTAATATTAATAGTTAAATTTAGCCAAAACTGCTGTTTCGATGACGGGAGGCGACGCAGACGGCCAAGATGACAGGAACGGAGAGAGCACAAAGGTTCGACTCAGAGAGAGAGAAAACTCAAACCATTAGAATATCGCCGCACTTTGATAGACCCCGCTTTCTTTGTATTGCCCCTCCTCGTGCTAGACGTAATAATATGTTCCGACTGCACAAATTTCGTTCAGACTATATATATTTATGTGATCACAAGGAAACGCGGTACAAAATTAAAATAAAATAAAAACAAATTCTAGTTTCTATCACCACTTCCTAGTCAATCGCGTTGTATCATTGTGGAATTCTCTCCCCAATCATTTTATATTATCATGTAATAGCGACTCATTTATGACTAGATGTCGATTAGTCATTCCGATAGATTATTATTGAACCAGTATTGTACACCTTTCACTTACTGCACTTCTCTCACTCGCACATTGTCTTTGTCACCTAGTCGTGACATCGTAGTTTTCGTGTTGCTTCAAATGCTACACATTACTTTATTATTTTTTTGGCATGATAAATGATTGAAAGAGAGAGAGAAAGAGAGATTTCCCAACAAAAGACATTACCCATAAGTCTATGGCAATATTTTTTTTCACTTTGATTTGGCACCAAGATTTGCAAATTCATGAAATACGAAGAAGAAAAATAAATATATAAAATGTCATTTAGCTGATCTCTAAGAAGTCCTCAACACGCACGAACAAATCGGTCAAGAACAGGAAGAAAAATGCCGATTTCCTGGTGAGATTGAGTGATCTATTTTTCTTACAATTGCAAGCTCATTTTTTAACATTTTTAAACTTGAGAGCGTGACCGACTCGAACGAGGGAGAGGACCCGTCCCAGACTGGATCGAAGAAGAGAACACCTAACAAGAAAGAGTGAATGAGGAGGATATAAGAGGAGATTAACAACCACCGTCACATTGTGATGTCCCAACATCGTGCATTTGGTAGATAAACAATGGTAGCTCAATTGTGGAGTAGGGAATACACGAAATGAATTCTCACAACGAAAAAATACAAGAAACTTGGAATTCATCTTTGTGAAAACTATCATGGATAAAGTACTACGCTCTAAGCGCGCACTACGCTGAGATAGTCAGTGAAGGAGACTACAGTGACCGAAGAATGTCCAAACAGATGCTTCAAATCGAATTTATGCTCGGATGGCAGAACCTCGTTGTGAATGCTACTTTGGGAGGTTTGAATGGGTAGTCTGAGGGGAAGTGAATATATTCTATAGTCAGAGAGAAGACACCACTCTGATGTGGTGACTACGGCGGACCCATGATAGTGACCTACCAGTGAAAGAGATCATCTGCAACCAGATCCGCGCTGCACTGAACAAGTGGGTCGCTTCCCAGATCCTGCAGCTCCTTCTAAATACGCTTGATGGTTATACTGAAGGGCTGAACGGAATCGATCCTCAAACTTGGGTTTTAAAAAAAACACGTTTGAAAACGTTATTTATGCAAAGCTTATTTGAATGCTTACGAAGCTTGGCAAAGACGTTTGACGAAAGTGCGGCGGGGTGGAGTGAAACCGGCACCGGTGATATTTAAATGTCGTGCGCTGTAACCACTTAAAGAAGGAGTTTCACGAATCTCCTTCTCCATCAATCCTGATCTCATATGTTTCAATGGCGCGATCGCTTTCTCCTCGTCCACCCTCATCCCTCCCTATCATTTTTGAATTCCTGCATTCCGGGTCAGTTTGGCACAGAGGCAAACGCGAATAACTTTGTTCAAACTTTTCGGCTGAACATGCGGTTTGCGGGGCTCTTATCTGGAAACCGATTACCATAACCCGACAGTGAGAACTCAGTTGACCAAAAGTTCGTGGGACATCACCTTTAACTATGAATTTTGTGATTCAAAATTTTGTAAAATTTAAATGTGTATTTAAATGTAATTTTGGTCAGCTATCACATGCGATTCTCAGATGTTTTTGATGTGAAATATGAGGAAAATGAGAAAAAAAGTGCGACCGGACGGGAGGACAAAAAACAGACAAAGAAACAAAAAAAAGACAGAACACTGCTTACCTAAAGTATACTACACAAAAGTAATCAAGAATTTTCAACCCTAATACGGAGTGTCTTGCTCAGTAGTTCAGTGGGAAGAATGATATTCATTTTAGGATAGCTTGGTTAAAAGAAGGTGTCCCACGAATATTTGGTCAACTGAGTTCTGACTGTGGGGCAATGGGGATCGAGCAATGGGGATAGAGCCTCGAAAATCTCACGTTTCAATTTTTAGTTTGAAAACGTTATGTTTAATAAACAGTCCAAACGACCAGAATTCTTACAGTATCTCACATTGAAATTGCAATCTTTTCGCGATGGGAGTTGGCATTATTTAAAGTAAATAGAGGATGCGAGCGTGTGTGTGTTGTGAGACGATTAAGGCAGTTTTATTGAGAAATAAAAGAGTTTACTGAAGAAAAACGTCAATAAATGACAAAGATTCGGCCGTAGCCTGTGAAAACTCAGAGAAAATCAACGAAAAACAACAAATTGTGGCCTAAAATTAATCCGTCGTGTGCTGCGTCGTGCCGCGCGTGCAGTTTCCCTTAGTGCGATTCTTGACAAGGCGGGTCACTACCGTAATCACACACCACAATAGACTATTGTTAACTAACTGATTATTTACAATGATAGCACAGAAAATCTATTGTTACGATTGTATCAATGGGGTTGGGGCTTATTGCTGCTTCGCTCTCTTGGGGGAGTGTCCTCTCTTCTCTTCATCCCCCTCCTCGTGAGATCGTCGTCCTCGACGATCCATTCCCATATCCTGCCTTGCCCTGGCTCCACTCCCGTATCCGATCTTGCCCTCCTTTCTGGCCAGCTTTGCCAGCAAGATTGGACACTCTGACTTCCGATGGTTTCCACTATGGCAATGCCAACATCCGTCTTCTTCTTCTCCTCTCCATTTCTGTCCCTGTCCCAAGCCGGCATTCTGTCCCATGGACCATCCCATCTGGCCCCTCTCTGGTCCGCTTCTGAGGTGCGCTCTCCTTTCTTCTTCCATGATCTTCCTCTTCCTCTCCGTATCAGCCTTCTCATCGAACGCTCTGTTGTACTTGAGTGAGGTGACGAATTCCTCCCAATCCTTTCGGTCAGTCCACTGTCCCATCGCCTGCAGACAGGATACTGGAGTTCCTCTTCTCGTCAGGTTAGTGTCCACAGCGTGGACCATCACCCTCGAATCCTCATCCGTTGCCCATTCGAGCATGAACTTGGTGTATCCCTCGGGTACTTCTTCTCCCACTGGTTCTTGGACAACGTGGATATAGATTCCACTCTTCTTCGAGCACGTCTCGACCACCTTCTTGAGGGCCTTCCAGCCTTCTTCTCCCCCGTACTTAGGCCACACGACGACCGCAACCTTGACCTTGTCCTTCGTCCAGTTCATCACGACGTTTGTCCATTCTTGAAGCGGGCACATCGTCCACTTCCACCTTAGCTGGTCTCCTCCCACTCTTGGCAATCCTGCTCCGGGGCGGCATAGAATCGCTCCGTAGTAGATGTGCTTCTTCTTCTCCTCTCCGAGCTCGTTGCCGTATACCTCTGCCAGGTCTGGTCTCACGCCGGGAAATGTGTAGCGGAAGATGAAGCCAGGCACCCGCATGAGCTGCAGCGAGTGACGACAAAACGATTTCGCTAGCACTCCCTCGATATCTTCTCTGATCAGACCCTTCACCATGTCCTCTTCACTATCATCCTGTAGATGTCGTACTGCCCGTGGGAATGACAAATCCGCTGTCTTCCTTATCTTCGCTCGGATGTGCAGTACTTGGAGTGGATATGCGATTGTCAGTCCCTTCAGATGCTCCGGGCATTCCTTCCAACAATCTCCTATTGTCTTCTTCTCGCACTCTCCGCACTTTGCTGCCCAATGAAGCGGATGAGTAGAATCAATAGTCGTCCTGAAATCACCTTGTTCAGTATCGTTTCTTCCCTCTTCCACCATATTCACTCTCACTGATTCCTCCCTTCGATGTACTATCCTTGGTCTATCCAACTGCACCACTTTTTCTTTTTCCTTTTCTTCACCCAACTTCACCACTTTTGCAGTTGTGTCTGATCTTTTTATCACTCGGAACGGCCCGTCCCAGTCTATCCTCAGCTTTGGGTTTTTCTCTCCTGCCTTCTCCTTACGCACGTATACCCTGTCGCCCTCCATTGGCTCGAAGCCCTTATTATTCGCAGCCCTCTTATCATATAATGCCTTCATTCTTTCCTTCTCCTCTCTCAATTTTCCATTCACTTGTTCCTGAGTCTTTCTCATGAGTATCATCATCCTTGACTTGTAGTCATCCTTATCTACCACATATCTTTCATCTACCCTCCAACTTTCTCCCGTCGGTAACTTCTCATCCCTGTTATAGAATAAGAATACCGGGCTCTCTCCCGTACTACCATGGGGTAGTGTATTATAGCAATACACTGCGTATGGCAACGCTTCTTCCCAGTCTTCCGGCCTGCTCACAATCCTCCTTAGGATCTCTATGATTGTTCTGTTCAATCTTTCCACTCCTCCGTTTGCCCTTGAGTGATACGGTAGTGTACATTTTCTTTCAATCTCCCACATCTTATTGATTTCGTCCATGCATTCATTGATGAATTCGCCTCCATTGTCACTCAAAAGTGCCTTTGGGACTCTTCCGCCTTCTAACACCCATCTCGCCATGAACTCTTTGGCTACGGTAGATGCCCTCTTATCCTTCAATGGATATGCACCTGCGTACCTACTGAATAGATCAATGACCGTCAGTACATATCGATTGCCTTGTGATCCTTTGCCTAGATCCAGCAGGTCTATTGCAACCACCTCCAATGGCTCCTTCACCTCTCGCGGTTTTAGTGCCGGAATAAACTTTTTCTGAGGTTTACTCAATGTACACTTTTCACACTCTTTCACCACTGCTTTCACCTCCCTTTCCATTGCACCCCAGACATACTCCTTCTGTAACATGAGCAGCAACTTCTGCCCACCTGGATGACCCACTAATACATCCTCGTGAATGCCTCTAATCAACTCCTCCCTGCCCTTTCTTGGGACGTACAACCTCCGCTCATGATCCTTTCCCAGGATGAACATAACACCCTGATCCACCACAATATCAGCCAAACTGTACTTCACCGTTGAATCTGGCATCTTAATCAACTCGTTCTTCTTCCTTTTTCCTGCCTCTGACTCTTCCCATTTCACCAACACACTTTTCACCCATTCATCACCACCCTGAGCAGTCCTCCATTTTTCCCTTCCTTGCGTCTCTCCCGCAACTACTCGCAGTTCATTTTCTCGTTTCGAATCTTCCTCCGCCCTTCTCCGCGTCACCGCGTTGATCACGATGTCATCCCCTATGGAAATCCCTTCTAGTGCCTTATCTTCCACTGAATCTACCGGGAACCTTGACAACGAATCAGCCACCACGTTCTCCTTACCCTTCACATGAATGATATCAAGTTGATAAGGCAACAGTTCCGCTGCCCATCTGAGTATACGTGGACAAACATTCTGCCTCTTGAACATTGCTGTTAATGGCGCATGATCAGTTCGAACTTTCACTCGAGTTCCGAATATGAGATATTTCCACTTTCGAACTGCTTCGAATATGGCCAATGCCTCTATATCGATAATCGAATAATTCTTCTCAGCATCCCTGAGTGTTCTGGAATAGTAAGCGACCGGCTTTTCCACTCCCTTCTCATCTACCTGAGACAGCACACCTCCCATACCATGCCCACTTGCATCCGTCGTTATCCAGAATGGTTTATCACCTTTGATTGCCGCTTCACAATCCGGCTGTGACAGCCCTGGTGCTTCACTTATGGCTCTTTTCAGCTCAACGAATGCCTTCTCATGCTCCAATCCCCACTTCCATTCTACATTACTAGATGTCAGTGCATGTAACGGCTCAGCAATCTTGGCAAATCCCTTGACAAACCGTCTGTAATATGATGCCATTCCCACGAACGACCTCACTTCACTCGGGTTATTCGGTCTTGGGTATTCCCTCACCGCATGCACCTTCTTTTCATCCATACTCACTCCTTCTTCTGACAACTGATGTCCCAAATACTCTACTTCTTTCACCAAGAATCTGCACTTGCTTGGATTCACTTTGACTCCTCTCTCCTTCATTCTATTCAACACCCATCTCAACACTTCATAATACTCCTGTTCGGTTTCAATCGCCACCAGTACATCGTCAATGTAGCAGTGCACTCTTCTCTCTCGCCCCTCTTTCTCCATCTCTTCTCTTAGCATTTCCACCATAGCCCTCTGGAACTGGCATGGAGAAACACTCAACCCAAAGGGCAACACTTGAAACTCAAAATGTTGACCCAATAGACTGAATGCCGTCAGTTCTCTGGATCCCTCTGCCAATCCCACTTGCCAAAAACCCGACTGCAGATCTATTGTGGAGAAGAATCTCTTTCCACTCAAGCTCTGCACCGTGCTCTCCAAATGAGGCAATGGCTGTGCATCCAGACTGATAAGTGTATTAACTTTCCTATAGTCGATACAAAGTCTCAATGAACCGTCCTTCTTCTTCACCACCACGATTGGCGAGTTCCATGGACTCTGTGACTTCTTCACAACACCCTGTCTCATCATTCTATCAACCAACACTCTCAGCTTCTCTCGGATTGCAAAAGGAATCGGCCTCGGCTTCTGCCTGACCGTCTTTCCTTCCTTCACTTCCACTTCACATTCCCAGTTCGTCAATCTACCTATATCTTCTTCACCCTTAGCGAAGACTTCAGTATGCTCTTCCAGAACTTTCTCTAATTCGCCTTCTACTCTTGCACCTCTATTCTCACCCAACTTCTTCTTAATCTGCTCCCACAGTTCACCATAACCTGCTTGGACTCCAGCCTTGACTTCCTTTACACTAGCACTCCTCTCTGCTATCTCTCCGACTATACCTTCCTCTATCATCACCCATCTCCCAATTGACTGATACTTTTGTATCTGAATTCTTTCTTTCGTGTCATTTACAATCGGTACGAGCACTACTGCTTCGTTCACCGCCACTCCTTCTACAGCCTGCTCCACATCTGCATTCAGTACCACAGTTGCACCCGGCTCTCCTGTTACCCATACGGTTCCCATCTCGCCCGGCTCTACAACCATGCTTCGCAATGCCATCGCTTCACACCCTTCATCCCTTTCACCCTCCTTATTCAGTCCTCTCTCCTCTTCCTTATAGTCCACTGTCTTCAACTCAATGCCCAGCGCATCCAATCCCATTCCTCCAATAATCACCGTACCTCTATCATTATTCACAATGTAGAACCCAACTGGGGCTACTTTTCCTCTTTCCAATTCAACCTGGATAACTGCTCGACCCACTATATCCATTTTGCCTCCCTGCACATCACACATATCAATTGTGCCCCCTTTAAGGACTTCAACTCCTTCAATCTTCTCCACTGTGTTTCTTGAGATAACGGAAACATCCGCTCCGGTATCCAAAAGAATCTGTGCCTCTCTACCGTTCAACCACCCAGTTACTTTCTTTCTCTTCTTGATGAAGAAGTATTCCTCTTCCTTTATTTTCTTTTCCTTCCTCGCCCTTTCATCTTCCCAATTTATTCCTCTGATTTCAATCGAAGCGACACTGCCTCCTCTATCATACTGTCCACCACCACCATTGAAACCTCCTTTACCGTAACCTCTATTATATCCACCATACTGTCCTCCTCCCCTGCTTGCTCCTCCTCTCTGAGCACCGTTGGTTCCTCCTGCATTGCTTCCACTTGCATGCATATCTGACTGAGCACCTCCCTCTGGAGCGTTGTTCCTCACGTCACCACTGGTTTCGTCACTATTTCCACCATGACTCGCATTCGGTCTATAGCCACCTCTCTGGCTCTGATGAAATCCTCCCCTGGCACCACCTCTATTCGCTCCAAAACCACCTCTGAAACCTCCACGTCCATTATTAGATCCGTCATTCTGACTGTATCTAGGCGAGACACAGTTCGCACTCATGTGTCCATTTCCTCCGCAATTATGGCATTTCCTTCCATTCAGCCCTTGACCTCCGAACCCTTTGTTCCCACTGTCCTTTTCCCTTCTCCTCAGATACTCGATCTGTACTAATACAGCCTTCATTTTCTCATAACTCTCCTGACCTACGAACATCTCTAACAATTTGAGATGCTCGGTTTGCTTGCCTTCATACAGAAAGAGCAATTGCCTCTTTTTCATGATCTCTCTCTTTTCCTCCTCCTCATGCACCTTGTCAACCCATTTTTCCAGCTCCTCGCACACCAACGCCACACTTCTGCCCCGAATCGATTGAACTCTGAGTTTCCTCTCAATTTCAATCTCTTCAAATGGCGTCTCCTCTGATAGCTTGCTTTTCAGCTCTTTCAGCACCGCATCCAATCCAGCTTCACGCTTCTCTTTAGGCAGTCCCCTGAGGGTCTCTCTCGCTTTCCCAACTAAGTTCTCCTTCAAAACCGTCAGCGCTGTGACCCGGTCTAGCCTCCCATAACGAATCCGGAATCCTGCCTCAAAGTCATCCCAATCCTCCTTTTTCCCAGCGTACTTGGGCATGTGGGGCAATCGAATACCCGACAATCCCGATCCCGCACTCTCGACCTCTCTCAGATGCTCACTCTGTCCCGCTCCAATCCGCTCCCTACCAATTGATCTCTCTTCTCCTGCCTCACCTCGTCTCTCCGTCTCCTGCAGCGTCCTCTGCTCGCCCGACGGAGTACTCAAATCGCTTGTCGAGGCCTGCGAGGAGATGGTTCCATCTTCTCCCGCACTCGACAGCTTCTGTAATTCCTTCAGTTCCCATTCTAATTCTTCCAACTTTGTCCTTTTTCTCCCTTCTTTCTCCTTTGTTCCCTTACCGATATTCCTCTCCCTTTCTGCAAATTCCCTCACTCTTCCTTCCTCGACTTCCTGCTCCAGCTCGGTAATCCGCTCGTTCAGATCTTTGATCGTCTTCTCCTTATCCTCCTCCTCAATTTTGAGTGCGAGGAGGTCTCCGTCGATGGACTGCAATTTATTCTTCAGTGCCTTCCATTTCTCTACTAACTCTTCAATCGCTCCTGTTCCCCACTCTTCCTCTACTTTCATCCATTTTTCCAATTCCTTCACTCTCTCTCTCTTTCTTCTCTCTATCTGAGCCATGGCGTCTACAATATTCGCTCCTCCCTCATTCGTTACTATCGTCCCAATTATCCGCTCTTGCATCTCACACTTCTGTCTATTCTCCAGGATCTCCTCCAAAGCCGCCTGTGAATCTGTCAAATTCGCGTTTGTCAGAAGCCATTCCTCCCTATTCAAACACTTGTCAGCCTCGTTCACTATCTCCTTCCAGCCATCAGTCGCGCCTCCCATTATTTCCAATTCCTTACTTATCGCATCTCTTTCCCCTTTCAGCCATTTCTTCAGCTCTGCTTTCTCATCCTTGTGCACCAAGCCCATAATCCTATCCTCTATCCCTTTTATCCTCTTTTTTACTTCTTCCTCCCCTTCACTATATCGCTGCATCGGGTCTAATGTGCTCTGTCTGAGCGCTTCCCTTCGTTGCCTCGTCATCATCCCGCCACTTACATCTCCATCCTCTTCGTTCCGGGCCGTCCTGTCTCCTCCCAGTCCCTGTCGTTCATCACCGTCTTCTTCCATTCTGACATCATCCATCTCCATTCTCAATTGGCCATTATTCTGTCCATTCTCTCCATTCAGTGCACTCCGCTCCGCCATTATCCCTGTTTGATTCGTTCTGCAATCAAATCGTACTTATCTTGTTCTTTATTCCTTTCCTTCCCTCACTCCCCTCAATCAGTCCTCCTGCTCCTTGCAGATTCGTCTCACACCCACAACACACTACTCACTTCCTTTTCACCTCCAACTACCTCCTTACTTCAGCAACTGATCAGCTCGACCCGTTACTGAAGTTGGTAGAAGTGGCCTTCCTCAAAAATACAAGAGAACTATCACCAATTTAAAAATCGGCGATAGATTTCCCTGTATAATTGAAAAATTACACAAATCCCAGGCTTTGGCTCAAGTGTGGACGATGTCCCCCACTTTCACAGCCAGGCTACCCACCGCCTTATGCAAAGAACAACAAGAAAAGGCACAAAAACTCAAATTTTGGTCCTTAGTCTAGAGTTCAAATCGGCTCAGCCCCCATAAATAGAGGATGCGAGCGTGTGTGTGTTGTGAGACGATTAAGGCAGTTTGATTGAGAAATAAAAGAGTTTACTGAAGAAAAACGTCAATAAATGACAAAGATTCGGCCGTAGCCTGTGAAAACTCAGAGAAAATCAACGAAAAACAACAAATTGTGACCTAAAATTAATCCGTCGTGTGCTGCGTCGTGCCGCGCGTGCAGTTTCCCTTAGTGCGATTCTTGACAAGGCGGGTCACTACCGTAATCACACACCACAATAGACTATTGTTAACTAACTGATTATTTACAATGATAGCACAGAAAATCTATTGTTACGATTGTATCAATGGGGTTGGGGCTTATTGCTGCTTCGCTCTCTTTCAAAAGAAGTCAGAGAAAGGCAGAGAGATATGGGGAAACGAGGAGGGTGAGATAGGTGAACGCGCGCTGCATTTGTGTTTTACCGACTTCTGATAACAGAAATGAAACATCGAACATCGGGGGAAATAAAAGGTTGAAATCATTCGTGGGACTCCTTCTTTAAATACTGAGATATTGAGGGGTTGAAACGAGAGAAGAGAGAGAGAACAGATTGAGATAGATAAGATACAGATGCATCCAATAATAAAAGTTGATCTCTGGAATGACAGAGACACTTAGAGAGCGTGCTAAAACGGGATGGCGACAAAAGTCATACCAGCAATCCCGACTCGATTCGAACAACTTTGTAAAATCGGATTACTGTATGGAAGGTCACTGTAGTACGGTAGCAGAGGTACAGTATACTATTTGATCAATTTCGCACCGAGCACGGCCCGTTATGTAAGAGAAAACCAATCCTAAAAGAACCGCGTTGCGTTGGTGGGTTTCGCGCGCTTTTTTTCATTCAAAACACGTGACGTCACAGGCGGAACGGCTATTCTACGTAAAACGATCGTTTAGCTGCTTCGTGGCCGATTTTTCTGTCTATTTTGGAATTTCTCGTTCATGCTATAGCTTCCTAGGAGCAGCATGATCTAACGGTCCAGACTGTGATTGTTTGGTACAGAGTTTATCGATACTGCCCAATTGACATCTGTTCTTGCGGAGGACCCGTAAATGGCCTTCCCTTTTTCGAGAAATTTTATGGTGTAATTTCAGACTTTTGGCCAGCATGACTTATCTATCTTGGTGCTCTGGACCAAGGTGAAGCCAATGATCATAGAACCGCGACGCTTTGAAAGCTGTGAAGAAACTGACACTTGTTTTAGTTAGCTAAATGCTGTTTTATCGAATATTTCTTATAATTTGGAAGAATAAGGGGCAATGAAGTACGCCCAGCAGGCTTAGCTAATGTATAATTAGTGTTAGATAATTTAGCAATAATTATTTGTTCAAGCAAAGCACAAAAGAAGAGAAATCTCTTGCAAAAAATAACATGATTTTGACACAGCGAACTGAATCGGGGCGGGACCTTTTCATAACGAGTTGTGTGTGTTTCAGAAGTGGCCGTAACGGGCCGTGCGAATGTTAACTCAAATAAGCAATACCGACACGTTTGGCGCAAATTGGTATAATCATGGTCCCGCAGCGAAAGCAACAGGTATTTATCCGAGGTACAGTACAACTTTCGTTCAACGCGGCACCGAATCTCAACTCACACAAGTAATCCCAGCTCGTTTAGCGCAATTTCGTAAAATCGTGGTCCCGCAGTGAAAGCTACAGTAACCCGGATTAACGATTTTGGGCTACTGCAGATCATACAGCGACGTCCCACTATAGGTGAGAGATACCGATAATGTACTCATCTCAAGCTGATTTTGCAACAACGTGCATATTTAAAAGATACAAGGTCGATCACGTCTCCAATAAATGGTTACCGTTACTCTTCGGAAAACGTTTATTACCATTTTAAAATGATACGTTCGTGAAATGGACTCACAGCGAATTTGCTGCGAGGTGGTTAGATTTTGAAAGTCTTCGATGTCCCAGCCCACAAGTCTAGAGTCGTAGACTTATTTCCCTCTGAGCCACGCCATAAATTGAGCGCTCTAACAACCTAGCCTCTGTATATGGCACGAGCTTCTCCAAATCATGGCATGTTGTTTAGTCGTTGACCATGCCTTTTTACACCCTGATGTGTTCCTGGGCAGAATTCAACGAAAGACACATAGGATGACTCTTGAGCCGTTTTACATCCCTTATACACCGTGAAATTTGCGGAACAAAGGGAGATATCTGAAATGTTAGGAACAATGAGAGCATAGTAAAATTAACTAAATTTCACGCTCTACTTTAACAGTTTGTGCATGTGATTCAGGTACGACGAATGGAATAAGAGAAAGAATTTCAGGAGGAATAATGTATTTCTATATTGATTAGCCACATCACGTATATTACAGCAACCACTGCACGTATAGTATAATAATCCCTAAATTGTGCAAAATGAACATATGCAAAAAGTGTACAAGGAAGACGATGATTTGCTTAATTGAACTATCTATTATTCACTTTTTATCTCCTCATTCTCTCTTCATTTCTTCCCTTTCCTCCTCTCGCGTGCGGTCGCCGGCTATTCTTTGTGTGTATCTCTTGCTCTTTTCACCACTGATTTACAGTAATTAACAGTGACTTATGTATTTAGTATTTGGATTTTCAGTTATTGAAACTATAAACGACTCCTTACTGTTAATAACTGTTGATTCGAATTCTCTCCTTTCAATAAAGGTTTTCCTCTCCCAGGTCGCTCCATGAGGAACTTACACATATTTCTGCTCCTAATCGTGCTTCCATCGGCAAAAAGTGGCCTTAATTGGGAGGATTGTTCGTCAAGCATCGCTACCACGGTTAAACATTTAGTCGTGGTGGCACTACTGCTGTGTTTGGGACCAGCCACCCTTGTATGAGAGAATATACCAGAAATTAGAAGTTTAGCAAATTGAAAAGGATGGGAAATGAGCGCTTCTACATGTAGAATTTGTGGATGGTCCCAAACACAGCAGTAGTGCCGTCGTGGTTATTCATTCACCCTTAAAAATTGACACTTTTTCATTTCAGGTGTGCCTTGCCTACTTTCCCGAGGTGAAATCAAATGTGCCGCCCATGCTGCATTTAACGTTTACACTCAGAAAGCACGTTTAGTATCAGGGCATGTGACGAACATGCTCACTTACCTGTAAGAGAAGGTCACAAGAGATAAGAGGCTTCTCACTTACAGGAAAGTGAGACAGTTTAATTCGTGTCCTGATCCTAGTGACTTCTTTCTGAGTCCGACACCGTGTATCTGATAATATTTTCAGTTGGATCAATACGCCGATTATCACCCAAAGTTGCATAAAAATGTGTCAGAAGACATGGCACTGATCATAAGGTATGCAAATAATCTTCAAGATAATTATATAATAACGCACATCTTTTCGCACAGACCCGACACTAAAGCCGTTTGGAACTTCACAATCACTCATCCGAGAAAGACTAAGACCAATCGTAAGCCATGAAAAATTTAATAACACATGAGCGTACCAAATACAAGATAGATTTGACAAAAGCTTCGCACAGTTAAAAAAAATTATAAAAGGCTCCCCAAGATTCGCCTAGGGACAGTTTTCGATGCTCAACAACGTGTCGCCTTTCATTTTTCATGCATTTCATTTTGGCGCCAAAAAGGGGCCGCGCCGGAATACAGTGAAATCACTTTTTTCAAATATTTCTAACTCAGCTTTGCAGATACAGGATGCGGCATAATTGCGGAAAAATTCATTTTTTACCTATTGTTTAGACAGCGCCTTTTGGATGCTCCAAGTGACTTCTTGTAATCTTTTCAACAAATTACATTGGCATCCCATATTCCGTTAAAGGATCTCGCAGATCGTTCATTAGTTAGAAATATGATCCGTACTTGGAAGATGCAATCATTTTCTTGCTCGATGTGGCGCTGTGGAACGCTCGGTGGCGATTTTAGTTAATGCAAGATTGCTCTCCGGGGGCACATTGCGCCCATGATGCTATGATATAGCAAGAGTATCCCTTCCACTCTTTTAGTGAGAAGACCGTAGATTCTCGTCGATTCTGGATCCATGGTATACTTAGAGACCATCCTGAAGGCCACTCTGGAGATCAGAGATGCTATTTCCGTAATTCTGCCTTAGAACGTCGAAGTCTCACGAGAATTTGACGGCGAATCTCGCAATGTAATTCATTTGTCGCTAATTAGCTTAATTATCCTGTAATTAAGCGTTTTTCAACCAGTCGAAGTCTGCGCGTCTTGACATATTTCCTAGAAACCGCTGTGAGACGCTGATTCAAGGAACATATTTCTGTGATATGTTTTAACAATATTTTAATGAAAAATAGAAGATCGTTATTGTTTAAAACTAATAACTTGATTATGTTATCGCAAAACCAGTTTCCCACCCTGGTATTTGAATTTTCCACATACATATTTCACTTTCCTATTGCCCTATTCACGTGGGTTCGGATCCCCTCTGTTACGGCTCGTTTTGCCAAAAATATATATTCTGAAAATTTGAAATGATAAAGTGCAGAATGGCGCGTTATTTGGTGGTAAATGGCTCTTTAAAATTCATTTTGCATTTTAGACACTAAAACACGCATTTTCAACAGTTTTAGACTAAACAATATACGAAAACATAGTTGCATAGGTTTGTTTGACACCGAAAATTATCCCTAGAATTAGCGTCTCACGGCGGTTCCCCTGAGCAATGTCATGAAATTCGCACTTTAACGGGTCAAAACGCTTTATTACATGCTAAATAAGGTCATTAGCGACAAATGAATTGCATTGTGAAATTCGCCATCAAATGCTGATCGAAATCGTGAGACTTCGAAATTTTATCCTCAATGCTGTTGGACATACTTTTAAAAAGTGATTTCTCTGCATTCCGGCGCGGCGTCATTTTGGCGCCAAAAGTGAAATTCATGATAAATGAAAGACGCCAATGGTTCAGCATTAAAGGGACCAGCCAGCGTGCACAAACACATTTTTAAATTTTATAATTTTTTAATGAGCTTTACTCGCTATTATCGAATGAAAAATTGAGAAAAAAACTACATTTTTAGCATTTTTTTACAATTAGTTATTTAAATTTGAAATTAGCCTCAGGAACGGTGTGTCGGCTATTTCCGAAAAGACAGAAAACTATTTAAATTGGTCGGATGATTAGATAATGCAACAAAAAGAGGACTGCAAGGGTTTTGACCACTCCCGGAATCAATGCGCACAACCAAAGTTCATGAAAATGTCTGGTTTTAGAGAAATGAATTGTGGTGTAGTCGCTACCGTAACCTGATGTGGAGAAAAGGCGAAACTTTGAATATTCATAACAAATTTTTTTTAATCGCAAAAATATGTGGTTTTTAGCATTCTTCCGGGAACAGGATTTTCTTTAATCTTAAAATAACTTATTTTTTCATTGCTTGGTCCCTTTACTGGAAAGTGTTTAAAATATGTCGAAATAGGTACACCGCATATTAATTTGATTGTCTGCAGAACTCGATTTCGAATTCAATCAAAATTCGAAAATTTCTTGCATTAAAAGCCAAGTTGAATGGCAAGGCGGTGAAGAGAAAGGTATATAATATATTTGTAAAAAAAATCAAATTTTTAAAATCTTTAATTACAACTAATTAACATTTTTCAGTGGATATAATCGCACCATTTTCTGAGGATAAAATGTGCTCCTTCACTCTATCTATGAAAAACAAGACGGAAACGGTGAGATTCATACCGGACTTAAAGAAGGAGTGAAGGGAATATTTTCGTGGATAAAGTGGCAACACACGTCGATTGCTTCCCTCAACGATAAGAGATCCCCGAAGTTTCAAATCTCTAGTTCGAAAACCGACGGAGATATGCGCGCGCAAAGTTTGCGTGATGATCAGGGGTTCCGTACGTGTGTCAGCCAACGGGCTGCAAAATCTCTAACTGAGCTGCATAATCCCTCGACTCTCGCTCGCTACCCCTGCGTTTACGATTTGCATGCACTCTTCAACTCTTCTCTCCCCCTGTCTCAACCTCGTCTCGTGTAATCAGCGCCCTCCCTATTTTACATGCCCCTGCGCTTATCCATTGTCTCCTTGGTGGGAGGATAATCCTTGCCAGTCCTCCCTGGACACGTTCGAGTCTCTGAATTTTCATTTTTTGTGTTTGCCGAGCTCTTACAGTACTGCTCATTGTAGTTACAGGGACTTCCAGCTGGGAACCTTTCCCTTCACTCCTTCTTTAACTAAGTTTTCGAGTACTCGACCCTTCCCTCTCACAGTCGAGTACTCGTCCGGCTCTATTTCGAGTACTCGATACCTCTAGCCTCTGAGGGGCTCGACCGAGTACTGAATTTCGAGTATTCGACTCTCGACTACTCGACTCTCGAATTTCGACTACTCGACTCTATTTGAATAACCCTACTTTCCGTATTGTAGCAAAAGTACATTCCATTCAGCTCGACGGTTATCTTAGTACGATTGGCAAGTCATTCAAAATTGGAATAGAAGGACAGAAAATGGTCGACTCCTTTGAATATTTCAGTTTCGGATCGGTGAATGACAAACGTGAGTTTGCAGTGTCATAGAAAGGTGATATTAGTTGAGTTTGAGAAGTGGTATATTCATTTGAAATTAATTTAAATTTGGTCGTTGCAGTCGCATGCAAAAAGTTTGATCTCCCCGCCTGTGGCCAGGATGAAGCTTGTCTTCAGGTATATTTACACTCAGTGAACGAACATTTAACGACGTCGTTACAGATTGAGCAAAACTTCGAATGTCCCGCAGATTTTCACACAATGTGTGTTTCTAACATTGGACGATATTTCAATTTGCTAAAATCTATGCTTATTTCAGGTACCGCGAACGGGCGGACAGTAACTTTACCAAGGTATAGGATGCCGTATATCCCTAATTCTGTCGAGAGCCCTTGTAAATGCTCACTGACGACCTAACTCATTAAATTATTAAGATTTAACCATTGCAGATTGCATCCATTTTCTGCTCAGGCGGCGATGTCAAAATAGCCGCGGACCAAACCTTATCGTACTTCCCCGAGGAATCGGTCGCCAAGTGCGCGAGGAAAAGTGAGTAGGATGTGTTCGGAAACACCGTATTTTGCGCGGACATTATCGAGAAATGACTTTATTCCATATCTCTATGCAACGTGCTCTATCACATTTGACTGCGCCGTAAAATGCGGGCGCTTTCCATTTTCGTTCCATTTTTTTAACGTTTAATTGTGGTACTTTTTGCTCTTTCAGGGTGCTCGCTCTGCAAATTTCACGTTAACAAAACCAACTCTGTTACACCCAAATATACGCCGTCTGACGCTTTCGATAGATGCACGAAACTAGAGGCAAGCTTTATAATGATAAAAGTTTTTTTAAGTAGGGCAAGGACGCATGTGTCACAGGCGAAAAGTGGACATCTCTCCTAACTCTACCCTTACTTTTAGCATCCAACAAACATTACAAAAATAATCTTCAGTGCGAAAACGGCTTCATGGTGATCAACTCAAATATGGCCACCTCCGAAGGAGTTGAGGTAACTGCTATGGCAGCTAATTCCGAAAACCAAACCAGTCACTATCATTCATTGGCTTAAACATTAATTAGCTAGCATACATTTCAGTGTTCGTCGTCTTCAATCGATGAGACTAATGCGAAATGGGAGGTGGAAGGCCAGCTGATCAAAATTGCCACTGCAGAGTGCAAGAAAAGAGGTTTGTCATAGGGTGGCGGACCATTGTTACCCGCTTTTGAACCTCGTGACCTTACCTACAGAGTAAAATACTATTAAATCTAACAGATTTGTTGAAGACCAATTATAAATTGTAGTGCCATGCGAGAACCTCACCAAAATCGTGCCCGCCCCTTGCGGAGAAAACGGTGAAGCGGAGACCGAAGACTGTCACAAGGTGAATAAAACAGTACATATCACAGTCTACGGCCCAGTCAATTCTCCAAATAAAATGTTTCTCAAAGAGAGCTCCTATGGGTAGGGTCGGATCAGACCTTTTTCATAGACTCTTTCACGAATCAAACGGTATATGTAGTGTGCAGAGCAAAGAGATCTTATCCTACATTTACCCGAATTTTGAGATTGAAAGGTGGGAAATAAAAGATCAAAGACCATTCAGCCAATCGTCAACCCCGACACGTTGACTTTCGAGTGCAAGAGCGGGCAGGAAATGCAGCTGGTCGCGGTGGTTAGGATGATCGATCGATAATTTAAATAATGAATTTCATTAATAAGTCTAATTAAGTAATCTTATGAATTTCAGAATCAGACGGGAGCTCCGATCGATCCACCCGTCTGCGAAGCCAATGGAACGGTACGGTTTTTTTCTTTTTCGTAGGTTGTGTAACTTTACATCGCACTGTCGTTTTGGAACGCCTGCAAAGATGCATATATTCGTCCCAAAACCCGTTTTGGCTCGGTTTAAAAAACAATTTCGGAATGATTTGGCAAAGTGCCTACCTTTACAATCTTTAAAAAAAGACTTTTATGAATAGGAACAAATCACAATTTTAAAGTGGCTCGTCACTTTCCATGAGGTGGACGCGACGACCCAAAAAGCGGTGAATCGAACCGAAGCGATGACGTCGATTGACGAGCTGCGCATCAAGTGCATCGACCTTCCAGGTAGTACTAGTGGGTGTCCATTCGGTGGTCTTGTTCCGGATTTTTAGCAAGAGATTTGGAGCAAGACAGGGAGTAATACAGCTGCTAAAAAGCAGAGAGTCAGAAAAAATGAGACTACGATTTGTTTATACAACACCGAACTAGTATCACTATAGTTGACTATCTGCAATTCTTCTCTCAAGAACTCATGCACCCCGTATCTCTTCGTGTATATTGCCGTATGAGCAATGTCCATTTCAGTGTCTGCATCGCTCGTCGAGGGTTCCTCCTCGTCTCTCCTCATTGGCTTGGTCATCGGCATTATCTGCCTGGTTGTGATCGTCTTCGGGGTGAGATGCAGCAACATCTTGAATTTTTAGCATTATACCGTATTTTTGCCACCCTAACACTTCGTATCTATCACAAACTGATCGATTTTCAAATCCTATCGCAGTATCTCACCCTAATACTGCGCTCAGACATTTTGCCTATCGCAAAGTGATACTTCGGAAATGAATCTTTTATTCCCATTCAGATCATCGTTTTTGTGGTGGTCAAGCGGCGCAAGGCCCAGACCGCCTCCTTGTCCGTCCCGCAGACTTCGAGCAACACAAAGACATCGAAAGCAAGCAGTGCTGAGTTGGGTGAGTGTATCGATTTATTGATTTATCGTTCCTGATAGAAACGTTTTATCGTCAATGCTAACATTCTTTGTAGCCCATCTCGATAACCGGCTTTTCGGAATTTACCGGTTCCGGAATCGTCGCTCCCTAAGTCCGTATTTTAGAGCCGCTCACGTCCGCTCTTGTCTCCGTCTCGGGCGATTCTGTCGAAGCGAAGAAGGAGAAGAAGCCGATCGTCCTTGCTGGTGCGGAATATGCAAATTTCCTTTATTTTACTAAATTATCGATTTATTTTACCCAACTCAGGGCGGAAAGTGTCCAATTTTCTACTCTGGAGATGTTATCCCCTACTGAGAGAGCATGCGTGCTCTCGCAACGGGAGGCAACATCTCCAGAGTAAGGAAAGCTGGAGACTTCCGGATCTGTTAATGGTTACTTGTTTAGACGTGCGCGGCGTCACTGCGGCGGCTGGGAAATCGGGCGAGAAGAAGGAGGAGGAGAGCGACAATCCGACAGGACGGCAGACTGCGGGTTGGATTTTTTTAAAATATATATATTTAATATAATAATAATTTAATATTTTTGTTTCAGAAAAGAATAACCAGTCGACGATGACCTCGAAGTCCAAAGAGAAGACCGCAGTTACCGGCGAGACGAGCAAAAGTTTGCACTGCAAAATGTCTTTTTTTTTATTTCTGAACCAGTTTTCGTTTTTTCGATCAACATCAACAAATTTTAATTGAAAATGGATAAATATAAATAATTTGATAATTTAAGCGGCATCGGGAGTTTCGAGGACGGGAGCAGAGCCGGACAGCCACGTGGACAAGTACGGAGAGAGCTCCAAGGTTCAAAGACGCATCACTTTTCACTCGGACAGAAACAGTCATACCTATTATAGATTTAATCATATTTCACTTGTTTACACTTGGAATAGCTATAGATATTGTACCAAATTCAATAGCCAGGGACAAGCCCGGCTAACTCCGACTTTAATTTTAGGCCGCACTACTTTCAATCAAGAACCATGAGACAGAGGGAAATTAATTAAAATATCATATTTCAAAGATTTATAAATGCTAATTTTAAACTCGAAATCGTTCAGATGATTTCGAAGAAGGCATCCACGCTTACGAACAGATCGATCAAAAACAAGAAGAAGAATACCGATTTCCTGGTGAGTATAGTTTCAAAAATTTAGAAAAAGAATTCACAATTTATATTTTATTTTAATTTTCAGAACGTTACTGACATCTCGGATGACGAGCAGTCCAAGAATGGATCAGTGAAGAGAAGACTGTCGAAGAAAGAGTGAGAGATGAGGAAGAGGGAGACTAACAAGCAACCGTCACATTGTCCTGTCCCAACATCGTGCATTTGGTAGATAAACAATGGTAGCTCAGTGTGAATTATAACTTGCAAATGAAACTTGTTTGTACGCAAAAAGTTATCTGGACTAATTGAGCAGTATTATTAAAATTAAGCACTTCCATCTGCATCATTCTGCCTCAGTGTGAATGAAAACTACACTAGATAAGAATCGATGAGCTCCATTTCTGAGCAGCTGTATCTAATTTTACATTTTCAGAAATATTCTCGACAATAGTGAATACACGATTTATCGATGTTATTAAAGACATGCGAGTGATGAGTGAGCGTATTCCAGAGAGCGATAGTGGTGGGATAAAGTGCGGTTGTAAGAAGTAAAATACAGTGTTTGTGAAACACCCGTCAGAGCGAATCGAAAGGTGAGAAGTACGACATTTTGGAATAGAAGAGCATGGGGTTTCCGGCAAGGCCGATACGGCAAGGGGGATGATATGCAACTTAAATGGAAATAGATAAATGATATGGTGTTGATTGTGTGCTACTACGGTAACTATACTCTACCCTGAACGATAGGTGCGTGTTTTGTACAGTAAATTATCATTTCGGGTCAATAGATAATCGAAAATCTGCATTTGATCAATAATAAATCGATAATGCTCTAGACGGCGGGACGATCGGGCACTGCGCTGTTCTCAGGAGCGAGCTGCAAAATCGATATTTGTTGTAGTATAATAATGAAAATAATATTTATAAAGATAGCAAAAAAAAATTACCGTCCCCTTCACAGCTCGGTTACTTCTCTGTCTGGGACTGATTCGAGGTCGCTTTGATCCCCGAGGACTGCAAAATAATTAATTAATTAATTATCCATTTTTATACTTACACACCTTGACTGACTGCTTTTGATACGTTAAGGGTACTATCCAATCATTCGTAGTATGACAATTCCAAGTAATCGTGACCGATATTATCGATTAACTTATTAACCTGAATGCCCATCGTGCTTTGTCGATGCAGATTAGAATGGCGGGAAGGAAGATGAGACCGTGCATATTACAGAGAACGACGCAAATGATCATGATTTGGCACGAGACCTGAAACAGGATTGTAACAATAGTCGTAATGTAATTAAATTTGATCCCGAATGATTTTGATAAAGTCTGGATCAGATTTCATTCCCCTTCTCCCATTTTTATCTCTTACAAAGGATTTTTAAAATGGCAATCCGCACAACTCACAGTGGCCATGTAGAGATCGATGAACAGAAGAGAGCAAATGCATAGAATCGTTGAAGTTGCGGCCTATATATGTTTGAATTATATATAAGATAACATTCACCATTTATATGTGTATTTATGGGTCAGAATAATGATTACCTGAACTGCTGGGAACGCGACCGATGAGAGGCACTGCGTTAGTCTGTCTTCGGGAGATGAAGAGGCACCATGTGACCGCGCTGAATGGAAGATTCCATTTCAATGTGCTCGCGCAGAAAGATCCGCTCACTTCAAACCGTCATCCGCCTACTGGCGGTGATCTTTCATGCCCTAATGTGGCCTTGCCATTCTTATGATTCCTCACATGCAGTATAGTAGTGGTACGACACGTGGGCGGGGATGTCGACGGAGAATCCGATGGAGATGATCATAGCAGCCATTGTGATCGGATCGAGATCCACACCGAACCACGACATTACTCCCAGAATTCCTGAAAGAGAACGGGGGTATGTGAGCATAATAGAGTACGAACTGTGGCACCACGGCCGCCTACACCGATCCAAGGATAAGATCACGTGGGATATGAAGTGACCGTGGCCCTCACATTTCAAGCTCAAGAGTATGTCCCAATTGCAGTTAACATACATAAGATATGTGCCAAAGAACGATAGTGGAACAACTGTGGAACAGCTATTGAATTACTGTAGTTCATAATCTTCTACTCACCGCAGCAGATGGAGAGAACGGAGAGCGATGCGATTCCTACGGTGAAGAAGTTGTTGAGGAAGAGGAAGCAGACGACACCCATGCACACGAGAGCGCCCAAGATGGCCTGTAGATAAGATTTGATAAAGGATAGAGTTTGAGGGCTGAGGGAGCCACTGCAACGCTCTCAATTGATCATTTGCGCGGCTGTTTCTCTGCAACAGTTGGTGGCTGTATATGTATAACATTAGCAACAGATAAAATACGTAAAATACATACGTACCTGCCACGTATCCGTGACCATGTTGTCAATAAGATCGAGGTACTGTCCGTCCTCGTGGTACACCTCCGCCTTGAACTCACTGCAAAGTTAACATTACTTTCCTATTATTTCTATGATCGTTCATTAAACCTTTAAAAGCTTGGTTCGTTTCATCTAACAAGACGGGGAACTTTCCTAGATCAGTGCCAGGCCCCGCCCCCTGTGCTCCACCCCCTCGAGAGAGGGTGGAGCCGACCTCCCGCCCATCCATGGGGAAGGGCGAGAGGCAGTCCAAAATAGCCGAGCAATCGGCATTCAATCGGGCATGGCTGCGCCGAAGAGTTGCAGTACGCACTGAACTGCCTCTGAGCGAGCAAGCACTATGTCTAGGGAACGCGCGCTTTACCCGAGACGGGGTTGAGAGACGGGGAGAGCGCGCTCATGAGTGGGCGGAGTTTGCGCAGCTCCCTCTTTCCCGCTCCTCCCCTCTCTGATGTGTCTCTCATCTCTCAAACCCGTCTCGCGTAAAGCGTGCGTTCCCTAGACATAGTGCTCGCTCGCATCAATGATGTGCGGCGTGTACTGCAACAAAGCAGCGAAGCTATCGCCGATTGGAAGGTGATTGCTCGGCTATTTTGAACGCCTCTAGCCCCTCTCTCGGGTTGGGCGGGAGGTCAGCTCCTCCCCTCCTCTCCTCTGGAAGGGAAGGGGGCGGGGCCTGGCACGGATATAGGAAAGTGCCCAAGACGGAAACAAGTATTTAAAGTGTACATATCTATATGTAATAATAAAGATAATAATAGATGCACTCACGGGTATCTGTCCACGACGGATCTCCACTCTCTCAGTTTGTGTCCTCTCTGCACCCACTCTCCCAGTCGATCGCCGTGGTAGCCAGCCGTCAGTACGAACTTGTCCAGAATTTCCAGAGGCCTGCAGCAATAGCCAGTTCTTTATGGATGTTACATACATTTTGTGTCTTTTTGATTCAGACGCAATGCCCCTCGTAAATTCCTTAGGTGTTAGTCCCTTTTTAAATTTAAATTACTCACTCCTTCTTCTCGCGTGTGATGTTCTTCGTCTTGACGAGTCCTCCCCAGAAGACGTACTCCGACCAGCGAAGGAAGTACCTCAGATCCTCCTCGTTGTAACTAAAATACGGATTGAAGATGTTCAATTATCACCTCTATAAAACATTGAAACTTTCTCAATAGGTATTAAAGACCGAGGCATAATAAATAGCAAAGAACGTAATCTTACCGGGTCGGGTCCAGAATCTGCGGCGCCTCATCATCCTCGACATTGATGTAGTCGTCCTCCCAACCTGCAAAGAACACCTTGGCAACGAGACACTATCGCTCACTTCACTTTTCGTTAGCTGTATCGGCTGGATTGAGCAGAATCATTGTGAAATAGAGTAAATTAGTCTCTCTCGACTGACTCACTGCTCAAGAATGTCTGGTAGTCGCGTGCAAAGTATTTGGTGCCATCCGGTCCCCACGAGCCCTCCAACGCTTCAAATTCGCGCACCATCCTGAGCAATTAAGTTTGCGACGCTGGTTTTGAAAAATGAGAAAACTTTTGTAAATAGTCGATCAATCTATAAATATTACCTATTCATCGATTTGAGTCGGTCGGGAAGTGTGAAGTTGCCCGGCTCGTTGACAATCACAGTGACCATTGAGAAGTGCGGCAGGACGAGACGCACTCGCAGATCTTCCAGCTGCAACTTGTTACTATTTTCGACAGAAGAGGTGAATTATTTTTCACTCGATGTTTTGACAATTATTTCTACGGAGACTTCGTCCAGGCAAATCAACGCGGACTAGGAATCCGATTTTACTGCTAAGGAACTAAAGAACGAAAGAACTAAGATTTAAAAATAACGCTCGCACCTCGTTTAGCGGCGAGTCTCCTGCGAACAACTTCTTCGTTGACAGATTGATGTTGATACGGGTGATACCCTGCAAAATTATATTTTTATCCATAGTATAGATGCCAATACTTATAAATATTATTAATCAACTCAGGAGTCTCGTCTGCCTTGTTGCGCTGCCAAAGCACCTGATCCCGCACAACATGAAATCAGCAACATCTGTTTTGGTACGATTCCAACTCACCCAGATAGTGATAGTCAGATACAGTATGTAGATGCCGACAACGGTCATCGAAACAATCGAATTCGCCATGATCTTCACGTATTTGTGCATGAACGAAGAGACGATTGGTTGAGTGGTCATTTGGAACTTGGATGGAGTTCTCTGCAACATCAGCATTGACTTGATTACTTTGCTTAATAATATCATCACAGATCGTGACAAAGTGATAAAGTGACAAAAAAATCATAGGAAAAATTATCATTTTATATCTTTAAAACTCACGGGATTCTGACTGATCTCTTCTCTATTGTTAATGCATTATGCTATTTTCAGGTTTCTGCTCTACATAAGAACATAATAGTAGACCATAAAACTCACAGCAAGCGAGTGGTTCCTGGCGACCTTTTGGTGAATCTGCACATGGATATTCTTCGTCTTATTATCGACAACCGACGCGGAAACAGCGACGTCATCCCTTTCGATTTCCTTCTCACCCACGATGCACATCAGACCGGCGTAGAATGTCATCTAGGAGATTGATGTAGGGCTGATGTCGATGACTGTGGGATCGATAGTATTCACAGATAGATAGTAACTGTGGTACAGGAAGATAGTGTGATATCTTCATTCACCACAGCTCTAATACAATGTACGGAATTCAATTTGTGAGGCGGAAAATAATCGAATAAGTTACAGGCGGTACCTGATAGATGAAGGCGACGCACATGGACAACATGTTGCCACCGCAGAGAAGAGTGATCTCGGGAGAAGACGTGAAGGAACCGACCTGCAGTTTAACAGGACGTCAAATATAAATAATTACCAAAACTTCAAACTAACTCTACCTTGTACTCTACATGAATAAACAAAGAAAAGATAAGAGAGACTATCTGAGTGAATCAACATGTTTCTGAAGAGGCTTGGCACAGGTTGAAAAGTGAGAAGATGAGATAAACATGCCACATTGTACTATGGCCGAGTCGGAATTGATTCATGATATTGAGAAAGTGCAAAAACATTTCTACGCCTCAGGGCATGACGTCATCGAAATTTCCGGTTTTCGAAAACTTTATCAAATGGCCTAATGAGTAGTACCAATCGATTCCTCATAAAATTCTAAGACTTTTGTGACTCCATGAGTTTTTCGCTAATCTTTGATCTAAGCCAGAAAAATTGAAAAATTGGTTTTAAAATAATTGATTTAAATAATTTTAATATTTTTGTGTAGTTTCCCTGAGGAGATGGCAAAATTTTATTCGCGTAATTAAATGATATAACAATGATAGTTTAACTGTATGAAGGGTTGTTTGTATGAGAGGCATTAAGCTTGTTCAGTAAGCTGAAATTGAATGGGTCCTTGGAATTATGGTGTACCCACAGTCACCAGGGGAAAAGTCGTAATGTTATTAAAGCGGCTCTGGGAGACACGATATCCATTTTAGCATAGCTACTCAATAGTAGGTGGCCAGGGCTTTCATCGGCCTTACCGCCGAACCTGCCGGATAATAATTGGAAATTACTCCGGGTTACTGTAGTACACCATAATTCCAAGGACCCACTCAATTTCAGTTTACTGAACAAGCTTAATGCCCCTCATACAAACAACCCTTCACACATTTGAACTATCATTGTTATAGCATTGTATTACGCGAATAAAATTTTGCCATCTCCAAAGGGAAACTACACAAAAAATATTTAAATTTTTAAAATCATTTATTTAAAAACCAATTTTTCAATTTTTCAGGCTTATATCAAAGATTAGCGAAAAACTCATGGAGTCACAAAAGTCTTAGAATTTTATGAGGAATCGATTGGTACTACTCATTAGTCCATTTGATGAAGTTTTCGAAAACCGGAAATTTCGATGACGTCATGCCCTGAGGCGTAGAAATGTTTTTGCACTTTCTCAATATCATGAATCAACTCAGCCTCGGCCATAGTGCAAAGTGGCATGTTTATCTCATCTTCTCACTTTTCGACCTGTGCCAAGATTAATTCGACTGAGTCAGATAGTCTCTCATAATATACCAGATCAGCGAAGAGATTGGTGAGGCAGGAGATGAGAATGGCCGGCCCGACCTCGCTCAGCACCTGCAACAAACGAAATTTTGATTGTAAAAATGATAATTGATAACGAAGGGCTCAAAAAAAACTATCACATGCTGCACCATGCACCATATCACTTTTTGATATGTTACCTCGCTCATCCTCCTTCCCACACTGTCGCCCTTGATGGGATTCTCGTGTGCGTGCTTCGTCACTCGCTGCCACTCGTGGATCATCAGATAGGAAGAGTCCACACCTGTAAACGTGACGCATTAATAGGTGTCCAGACTTGGAGGAGAGAAACTCAGGCGCGGACACCTAGGGTTGCATTGCAAAAAAAAAGCCTGTTCTAACGTGTATTTTGACAAAACTTAATTTCCGCATCATACACCGTATGTACATATCGCACATTACTCGCGGTAGTATAGACGCGTCGATGAGCTAGCTTCACGAATTTCTCTGCCCCTAACAATACAGTGTCTCTTACCAATGGAGAGTACGAGGAAGGGCACGACGCAGAGGATGGAGGAGAAGCGAATTCCGAAGAGAAACATGAGGGAGAGGGCAGTGGCTGTTGCCAGGATCGGAGTGATGCAAGCGGTGATGGCGAGGACGATCTGAGTATTATGGTACATACTGGCGACAGGTAGAAGCATCTCCCTATCTAGTCATGGTACACTCAATCTCCATTGTCCCAGATCGACAATGTCATTGAAACCAAGAAATAAACATTTCCACGATCTTGTGCTCAGAGCGCGAAGTCTCCAGCTTTCCTTACTCTGGAGTGTTCACTTCTCCTAATAATAGGAGACTTGATCTCTCCATCTCTCAATTTCGCATGCTCTCTCCGCTGGAGACAACATCTCCATAGTAAGGAAAGCTGGAGACTTCGCGCTCTGTGTGTTGTCCCAACTTCGAAGATCTATGCCACCCCTGACCCCGACCTTACCCATTTCTCGGTAAAGATCACATGGCTGCTGATCAAGATACGTGGACAGCGAGGGTAAAACTCAGTGGCCCATAGCTAATGCTTGTCCCTCACTGCCCCTCTCACCTTGAAGTAGTTCTCCTGATGCATGTAGAATGCGCGGAGCATCACAGTAAACGAGGAGACGCAGCACATGATTATGAATCCGATCACCTAGAGATATCCATTAGTTTTAATTTAGATAACAACTGACATGAAAGGCACTTTTCAAAGTATACTTTTGCAAATGTGAGGTTAGGGTATTTTAGAGAGCCAAACCTCTCACCAAGTAAGGCAGCATAAGCTTGCCTCCTCTGACCATCTCTTCTTCAACGTACGTTTGAGAGAAAGGAACGACGTGAATGAGGTCGTTCGAGTAGTGACTGAAATTGTGCAGATTCACTCTTTTTAAACCATTTTTATATTTAATTTTTAACAAAAATATGGGTTCCGTACCTTATTGTAAGGAGATTATTTTCGATCAATAGTTGGTAGATCAATAGTTGGTAGATCAATAGTTGGGGAACATAAATGATCCCCCTTTCTTAGTCTCATTTCTTGCATTCGCACAGTTGTGTACACGTTGTGGCACCCTTGTGGTACGATAAAAAAAATGAACAAACAAAAGAGTTCTGCTCACTTCATAAAGTGGTCGACGACCTTCATCTCGAATGCCTTCACCTTCTTGTCTCCCCATCCTTCCCTCTGCTCCGCACGCAGAAGGGCGGCAATCATCTTGACTCCCTTGACGTTCGTAATGCTACAATGACCAAATTCGGGTAAACTGTTCGATTTGATTTCATCAATTCACGATCTGAATACGTCTGTGAGTAGAAAAGGGCGACGATAAAGATGGTCCTGACATTGCATAGTATGTATGCAATGCATACCAAAATGTTCTGGTGCCTCAAAGAATGTAAGGCAAACAAGCAACGAGTGCGCAATTGGGGAAATACACTACGTGGCCGCTTTCCTGTCAATTTTGACACTAAGATACAATATTTATTAACTTAAGTTTTTTTGTGTTCTATCCTTGCATACTTACTCTCGTCTGTTGAAAGTCGCATTTCCGTGCTCTCCACTCAGTAGTTTCTGCGTCTCATCAGTAGCATCCTCTTTGTCATCATCGCCGTAGAATTCGATGCCGAAGAAATTGGGCTGAAAGTTTTAAATTTACCAAATATTAACATTTTTAGCAAATATAGAAAAAAATACAGCAAATATACTCAAACTGGAAGATATCAAATGGATACTCCAAACGGAATGTTGTCTATGGTATAATTATCGATATCATTACTTGCAAACTGAAGGAAGTTCCGAGCACAGTAGATGTAGGATAGTTGAGCTTGATGCGGGCAGTCGATAGACCTTGCTCGTACACTTTCATGCCACCCTCAAAAAGCAAGAGATTTTTTAAAATTTTTAGTGATCTACTGATAGAACAAATTAGGAATCTTCTGATGCTTCCGAAGAAAGGATCGGGAAAAGTTTGATATTTTTTCTAACAAAAACTCACAGCAAACTGTCGAATGGGTTCATTGGCGAGGCAGAAACTGTGACAGAACTCATAGAAACTGAGGTCCTTTCCACTCGCCTCGTCGTAGAGAGTGATGTTAGAAGAGGCGTACGAAATCACCTCAATTATATTATATTAAATGTTTTCATGTTATTTGTATGTTTTACACACATTTGTTTCTGGAAATTTATAAACTCTAGATGATGAGGTGTCAATGACATCCCTCCATGACCTTCCCATAATAGCTGTCTTCCGCAAGGACTATTTTTAGCATGATGTTTGATTCAAGAAATATTGATTTATCAATTTCCTACCTTGAGGAACTCTTCCAAGTGTTCCGTTCGTATCATGCTTCCGTTGTCCTTGGCCACTCCGAATATGTACGTGGCCACTGGCTGGCCGTGAGAAGCGAAGAAGTCATTGTAGACCTGTGATGAGTTAATAATGTCCATCAAACAACTTTTTTTATACTTTTGCAAACAAATTTTTTATACCTTTCGATCGCACATATATATCCTTCCTAGTGCGTCCATATTCATTCTAATTTTAGGCATGATAATTATTTATTTCTTAGATCATATAGATAGTTGAAATTGCATCGCGAATTCATGTATTTATCCCTATCATCGCTCGAACATCCCTCAGTAGTGTACAATGTGTTTTAATGCTACCGTTGTCCAATAAACTTTCATATTTGAGTCGGTGGAATGAGTGTGTGAGAGAGAGAAGGAGAGTGAGTGTGTGTGTGTGTGAGAGAGAGAGACGGAACGTGCATCGATCAAAGTAGCGACCCCCATTCCGCGCAAATTGCATGCACGGTTCTGCTTTCTCTTCAGAGTGAAAACACGTGGAAACGCCTATCGAAAGGGAAAAGAAGAAGAAAAGTCAGCCGTTGACCAAACTCTCAGTCAATTCACACTGGAATGATGGTGAATGTTGGCCGTAGATTGGTCTGGTAGAGGTCAAGACACCAAAAAAACGATGCACGATAAACGATTAAATAAAGCTGCCCCGGAAAAGTGCATAAAGCGAGACGATATGTTTTTCTTTCAAAAGTACAGTCAGGATTTTTTAATCTATTTTTTTAAATCATCTGTGTAATCTTTGCTATTTCAGGGAATTTATACGACAGACTCACAGCGAATTCTCGATTTGCTCGTGCTCCGTAGGGAGTGTAGCCGGTGATGTCGTTTTGCTGCCTGAAAATCATTTACGTAATAAAGTTTCAAAAATCGCTCTTTCATTGCTCAAAAAGCATAATTCAATCCACTCCTTTCATGGTTATTTTTCAACGATTTGTCTCACAAGCTTTAACTTTTGCGAGGAATTCTTCAATTTCTTTTCCTTAATACTAAATTGCGGTCGTTCCACAAGGCCGTTGATTGTACAACCGTAGTATCATTGTGTGAACAATCCTTGTCTCTTACTTGCAAAGCACTATCGATACTCTCTCTCTCTCTCTCTCGCTCTCTCTCTTCCTGTCTTAATCGAGAAAGCAGCTAACTTTCCCCATTCGATCAATCACATTGTAATGCACGCGCGGCTTTGGCAGTAAGTGAATGAGAAGGACAAAGAGCACGTGAGTTATTCTAGAGACTGGCGATTTTACGTGATGAAAGATTGAAAATGTCTCTCTCTCTCTCTCTCTCTCTCTGAACGTCTTACAAGAGTGCAATTAGGAAAGTGTAACTAATCAGAGAACGAGACAAGACTCAAAACTTGAGAAGGAACGCAAAAGACTCCACTAGACACGCTGAACTTTTAGTCGTTCAGCCGCTTAGTACTTGATAATTGGTACTTGCCTGGTACTTGCCATAATTGGTACTTGCCATACTCGAGTACTTATTAATTGAGAGTGCTCTTTATGCATGCCGGTTCGACGTTGTGTGCGCCCTCTGGCAGTCTTTTTTTCTCTCATTATCTAGGCCTTATCAGCCGTAGTACCTATCTGTGACTCAAGATGCCGCAAGACGATTACCGAACTGGAATCCCTAGTGGCTCTCCCATCTGACCCATTATGACCCATTATTATATATCATTTTTTAACTCGTTCATTTTTGTACATGTTGTCGCACCCTTGTGGTGTACGATAAATAAATAAAAAATAAATCTGATGCTGCGCAAATTTCATGGGTAGAATTCCACCCTCTGAGGGTGAAAAACTCGTTCAACTCAGCTCATACTGAACGAAATCTCTCCAATCAAAAAGGAAAATGTTCCAAACGTAGCTTTCAATCCCTGTATCAAGTTTGGAAGTTGTAGCTTCACTAGGAAAAAAGCTATGAAAGGGTGCATAAAATTGTTTTGCACCTTGCACCCCATGAAATTAGCGCAGCATTACTCGAGTATAAATAGTAGTGCACACTTACGGAGTGAAGAAGATGTTTACGATGCCGAGGGATGAGATGAAGAGCACAATGAAGATGGCGAGCCATGCATTCTGAAAAGAGGAACTTGTAGTATTGACAGCTACCCTCATTCACAAATCCTAGAAGATTCAATTTCATTGTGGAAACCTACTTGGCTAGGATACTACAAAAATTTCTGAAACAGAAAATGACTATTCATAAAGCAACAAAGAAATAATCCAACTACGAGGGCGACTCCAAAGAGTGGTCCACTTCATTGTATAGCCATATTATACGTAAGTGCTTACAACTTTCTACTGGTGCAATCTATCAGTTGTTGGAAAAGAACGGTCTCTTTTTGTATTATGATACCTATTTTGACGGATGGCCTACCTTGGCTATCATATATCCCCATTTGCGGTAAACATTAATGACGAATCGAACGAAGCGTGGTCCTGAGATTAATTACGTTAACATATAATAAAATAGACAATTAACACAAAAACTTCCTAAACTTCTTCTTAGACTATCTTCTTAAAAGAATTTTCGTTGAATTTTGGTAACAATTAGATTCTATAAAAATATTCCGAAGGTCCATCATAAAAATCCCGAGAATTGATTAATGCTGTGACGCCATACCCTCCTCCTCCTCTCCGTACACTTCTTGCAGTGTCTTGGCTCCAATGAGTAGAGAAGGTCGCTTGGACTGCAGTGCCCGTGTCATCGATTCCGTTCGGTCCCGAGGGTCCGGCCGAGGCCCCGCATCTACACTGAAAAGCGGTTTTGTTATGTATTGGACCGAAAATATATAAGATTCCAAATGTTCTGAAACGTTTTCCAAATAAATCCATAAATAGATATGTTGAGGGTTACTTAACGGCTGTTCCAAAATTTATCACCTTGAAAACCCGCAACCATAACGTCCCAATCGCATTTTCGTTACATTTTTTATAAAGATTTAGTCAACACTCCTATTTTCGATACGATCTTTAGGATGGAACACATGCATGTAATTTGTCATTTTCTATTTTCGCAGTTTGGTTTGATAGCCGGGTGCCGCTCCCAAGCGCGCTCAATGTTCGCTAAACGGACCATTACCCACACTGATCTTTCGTAAACTGACGTGCTTTTTGCGCAGACACCAAACGTGCGCACAAGGGATCAGCATCATATTCTCAATATCATATTCAATGTTCCTCCACTACTAGGAAATTGAAATGTCTGTCTGTTGGTATGTTTTTTTTCCTTCCGCGTGACCGACCTTTTTTCTGAATAACTTTCTTCAAAGTTGAGCAATCTTCTCAGATCCTTTTGCATATGATAACACATCGATTTTTATATTTGAAAAATCGATAATTTCATGGCCAAGTCGGTAGCGAGCTCGAATTCAAATCCGAGGGTCGCAGGTTCGATCCCCGCCGGTGCATAGTCTTTTACCGCATTTTTTCCAAGTGTCAAATGTGGCCCAAACCCATTTTTGAGTAACGAGATTCACATTTGAGCATCTTTTGCCGATTTTTGAAGTGAAATATCGATTGATTTCACTTGATTTCACGCGATTTCATGAAATTTTCGCACATTTCGTTCCAAATCATTCCTCATGCCGGCAATCTCGCAGGAATGGAGTTAGAACGAGAGTGAAAGGAAAATTGAGAGTGACTCTCTCATTTTGGCACACTCTCTCGCCCCTGACCCTTTTCTGGAGGCCGGAATCATGCATCCGGAAGCTTCCTAATAAATCGAATCAAAATCGCTCTATCTTCTCGGATCCTTTTGCTTACGACAACAGACCAAAATCCCTTTAAAATTTTGCAATATTTAATTGACTAAATCCATAGCCAAGTGGGTTACGCGCTTGACTTACAATCCGAGACCCCCAGGTTCGAACCCCGCCGCGGGCAAAACGTTTGCCGCATTTTTCGCAAGTGTCAGAAGCCCTTTTGGCACGTTCTTCAGTAAGGTGAAACACGTTTTCACCTGTTTTGCCGAGTTTTAACATGGAAAATCGAAAATTTCGAAAAGTTCCCAATTGGATCACAGAGCGTGGGGGATCACAGGAAAAGTGTTTTGCGATGTCGGAAACGTGCCTGGACGTGTTCTAACACGTTTTAACGTGAAACATTGAAAATTTCATAGTTTCCAAATGATCCGGCGAGGGTAGGGAATCATTCATTGGAAAAGTGTTTTGCGATGCCACAAACGTGTTCGAACACGCCATGGAAATCAACACACGGTATCCTGTGTTTCCGTTGAGAAAGGCTCGTGAGGCTGAGAGCGATCGAAAAAAAAGTTGCCACGGAGCCACGAAGTGGCGTAGTGGCAACTTTTTTTCGTACTCTTTCTAGAGATGAACACATTCCCCCCAACACACTAAGCTCCCCCTGGACCGATCTTGGAGCCGGCTACTGAGTTCTCCTCCCTGGACCGAGACTACAGCAAGCTACCGAACTCCCCCTGGACCGAGCCTGAAGAAGGCTACCAAGGTTCCCCTGAACCATACCTGAAGAAGACTATCGAGGTCTCCCTGGACCGTACCTGAAGAAGGCTACCGAGGTCCCCCTGGACCGTACCTGATGAAGGCTACCGAGGTCTCCCTGGACCGTACCTGAAGAAGGCTACCGAGGTCCCCCTGGACCGTACCTGGAGAAGGCTACCGAGGTCCCCCTGGACTGTACCTGAAGAAGGCTACCGAGGTCCCCCTGAACCGTACCTGAAGAAGGCTACCGAGGTTCCCCTGGACCGTACCTGAAGAAGGCTACCGAGCTCCCCCTGAACCGTACCTGAAAAGAGGCTACCGAGGTCCCCTGGACCGAACCTTCACCCAGAACTGTGCATAGAGCGTAGTGTACGCATAGAGCGTAGTGTATTTAACCTCAACACATCCCGGCTAGTTCTAACGAAACAATAACGATACTAGTGTATAAGGGTATAAGGGCAATTTAGCATTTAATATCTCTGAAATCGCCTTCAAAATACCCATTTTCGAGCGCTGCGTAAAACTGTGAGATATGGTATAACCCTACATATGTGTATGGCCAGCGCTTTTTCTTTGCTGAACACATTGATATGTGTGTGGAAAGTGACTGATTCCCAACTTTTCAAAGGTGACATTTCTCCATTGGGCACTCGTTTGTTCGCGCGTATTCTCAACTGGTTTTGACCCCTACTCTCGAATAGTTCGCGATAGATCAGCGCCCGTGAACGGGTATGAGAAGGAAAAGGGAAGAGGAGAGAAATGGCATGGTAGTTTGTATATGGCAGCAGCAAAACACGTGAACTCCTATGAATTTCTAGCTTGGATTCCTAGAACAATTAGTATTTTCAGAAAGGAATCGAACTGTGATTCAGACTGGAAAACAATGAAACAATTTGCAAAAAAAAGCATTGTATACTATTAATTGATCTGCCATGTGCCCGCAATGTCATGCCCGTCATACCATACCAAATGCTATATTATGCCGTATGATGTGCCCATCATTCAATTAAAATTCCTAATTTAGCTGTTCCGGTAATCAATCTGTGCGTGTCAAAGCGCATGCTGTTCCCAAGAGATACGCGAGGGGCGAAAACTAGTGCTAAGCCCTTCACAGCCGCCGCAAGCGAACTACAGTGGAGAAGAGAGAGAGAGAGAGAGAACAAGAAATAGAGAGAGGATTACGATCCAGATCAACCCCGGAAATGTGAGTAAGACATGTGCACGGCGAAAGATTGGTAGCTGAGATAGGAGACCAGACGCGAACTAGTAGGCCACATTAGAGTTACGGTACACGGAAAGAAATGGTAATGTCAATTTCATGGTCAGCGAAGAGGCCATTTTTACCACCTTAAAGGAATACATATACGAAACAGACTACGAACGATTTACTATCTGAGACGAGTGTTCGTGTATCTGTAATACCTGGTTCGAGAAACGAAGATCGAGGCTCGTTTCTCGGTTGCTGACGCTGTCATTGAACGTTGAAGGATTGACTCACTGCTGCCTTATTCCTCACCCGAGATATCCTCGCCCCTTCTTTGAACTGAGCAAAGGGATTAGATGAGTCACGGGCGCGCGAATACAAAAGAAATTGGGGGAATGAGTGTGGGCGGGAGGGACACAGGAGCGGATGCCTCAGATGGGGGGCCGTAAAAACACTAGCCATCGAAAAAAAAACTTTGAATGGCTATCTGAGATTATTCAGGCGGCGCGCGCGCGTGTGTGACCTTGTGCAGGTAGATCAAAAGGAGAAGAGGGAGGAGGGGCAGGGGGAGGCGGATTGGGGGCCACTCAATAGAAAGGCGTGAACGGTCGCTCACCTCCCCCCCCTTCCTGCCCCCGCCACTCTCTCGAAAACTGCAGTAGAGAGAGGGCGGCAGAGAGACAAAGGGTGCAGGTAAGACACGAAGCTGATAGGGGAGGAAGGTTAGAGGTTGGCGGGGAGGAAGGGGGAAAGGGGGAGAGAGGAAGCAGGGGGAACGAGTTCCCCGTCATGGGAGGAGAGGGAGCAAATGAGAACCAAGAGAGAGAGACGATCATAGTGCGGCTGCGGCGGCACAACACTGCTTCTCACTCTCGCTCTCTTTCTATAGATATCGCCATAATAAAGAGATCATAGAGATATGCACGCATCTATAAGGAGGCCAATGGGACGATCCAGTACAATTATTTCATTCACATGAAATGTTGTCTGATAAGGAGTGACTGCATAGCTGTACTCCAGTTTCCATTAACACCAAAATCGACGAGACTATTATAGTGCGGCAGCGGTACAAAACTGCTTCCTACTCCCGCTCGCTCTATATCGCCATAATGCACGGGATCATAATTGATTAGGAGGTGATGGAATAATAGTATGAGAGATATGCACGCATCTACGAATGCATGATGCGGTCACGGGGATATATGATTCAGTGAATGCACATACCGCATTACCCGTTGCACCTTACTCTTCAGTCGGATAATGCATCTGAGAAGCATGCAAGTGAAGATAACAACTAGGGCTATGCTTAGGAGCATCAGGTTTGGAACCCGACAAGGAACAAACGTTGTGAGTCTAGTGAAAGAGGTTCCTGGAGACCACTTGTGCCTTGCGCTGGATTCCAAAAGGCGGTTTCCAAAACGCTCCATCTCTAGCATTGTGCTCGGGCGGAACGCCGGATGCGACTTTAGTCTACAGACCCATGATTCGAATACGGGCAGCTATTACATCGCACAATGTTCTGGTGCCTCAAAGAAACGAGCAACGAGTGTCTTTCCCTAATTGGGAAAAGGCGCCCAAGAGCCGCTGTTCGGCGCCTTTTCCCAATTAGGGAAACACACTACGTGGGTGCTTCCCTGACAATCCGAACATTGTGATCGAAGTCTAATGCGCGGAAGGCAGCAATTCAATTAGCCGTCGTCGATCTACACTAGACAAGAGCAAAAGTTATTGGAGGGGCTAATCTGGATTTAGACTATATCTGATATAAGGTGACATGGGTTTCATAGGCCATATATCCCTTTGACACCAGCATGTAGCGAACAATGAGTCTTGGCGTGATTCGGTTGGCGAAACACTGACGTAGCCAGGCATCAATCTCTCTTCATTTCGCCTGCTCTCTAGCATGATTTGGTGATTGTCAAACCGGTACTCGAATTTCGTCGCGCATTCGAGAAAGTTTATTGAAAAGAGGCGGAACACTCGCGGTAAGTGACTGAGGAAATTGAGCGAATAGCCGCCTCCCACTTTATAGCGGGCGATGCGGTGAGGTAAGTGGGATGTTTTGATAACATGCACAATGCGGCACTTGCATTTTTTCGACTACCTAATTAGAATTCGCCCAGAACACATTTGATGCGAAATTGTCGGGTGATTGCTGACCACTGGTGACTGTGGAAAGCAATTTATTCCCAAATTATCTGTGCATTGGCTATGAGCATCGTATATAGTCTACACTCTATAGACTCATGCACCTAGAGTATGAACAAGTATGAGATGTTTTGTAAAGAAAATTCATGGATCAAGGAAATGGGAATAAATGCGGAGACGCAGAATAATTGTATAATACAAAGCGCAACCAATCGTAGATAAATGATATGTGGGCTTTGACGATAAATCGTTGGCATATTCCAGTTCTGCGTTTCTGTCGTACTTTCATATGTTGCAGCTGATTCTAAAGAGCAAAAGGAAGAGATAGGATGATGAAAATAGGTGCAAAAATAAGAAGAATGAGAGGAAGGAGTGTGATAAAGAGGATCCGAGGTGCAGTTTATGCTGCCGTCTAACGAAGATCAACGTCCACAATTCTGCTCTATTTCAAATGGCGCACAGATGTTACAGTAGCACCAAATTTTTGGCGCACTTCTTACTTTATGTAACTGTTGAAAAATGCGATCAATCTTTCTAAAATTGTTAGAGCAGAGGGAATACGATTCTCGTTATGTCGTATCTCAATTGCATTAAAATGCTGCATCCTCAGAAAATGTTACTGCATATATTATTGCCCCACCCCAACCAATAACCGGCTCGTCTGGAAACGACTGACCTCTACCATCTACTACGCATACAATCACTTTCACATTTTTGACGAAGCTCATAAACCCCTGGCAGAGGAAAGAACTACATTTTGTATTTTTCCCCTTAGTTGCCCCTGTCACCATTTTTATCCGTTGTACATCCTCGAATTCTATTTTCGAGCTACGCCACAGCATAGAATCATTTCTTTTTCCTTTTAAAGACAGGCGTTGTACATTTCCGCCATTTTTTTGTGGAAGTGATGTACTCTCCTGCCCTGTAAAGTCGTCGTTTTGTCAATCACTTTGCCTTAAGGGCCATTCCACCCTCCCATTCCACTACGTTCCCCTCTCTCTCTCTCTCTCTCTCTCTCTCTCTCTCTCTATCACTCCCTGATACACATACAATTTTATGCACGTGGACGCGACCTTGGCAGTGGCTTGTGTGATAAGGCAAAGTGCAGAACAGCTGAACATATTGAGAGTGATAAAAGCTTGAATTAACTGAAATATCTGGAAAGTACGTGAGTGGCATGAAAGCGCGCAAGATTATGGAATTGTTTTTTTAATCGGTAGCGACTTCACGATGCAGCGTTCCAAAGCGATATTGTTCCAATAACATGTCAGAAAGTGAAAGCGATGTAACCACACAACGAGCGAACTCTCTTATGTGGTGTTAGTTTTCGGAAAAAGGAAATGGAAAAAGGCCAAGATTTGAATTCCCGCAATTTCATACCTCAGTTCTCCGTGGAGCAATCGACTCAAAACTTCGAATATGGCATTCTTCGACCCTTTTACACCTATAAACGAAGTTTTGAGTCGATTGCTCCACGGAGAACTGAGATAAGAAATTGCGGGAATTCAAATCTTGGCCTTTTTCCATTTCCTTTTTCCGAAAACTAACACCACATAAGATATCGACCGCTAGATACTCAGTCGCTTGAAGAGATATTGCATGAATATGAGAGAGTAGAGGGCGAAGTCTCTCAGATAAAAGGGACTTGGACTATCTAAATGTTGACATCTAAGAGACGATCAGACCTCGACTTCTCACACTGCCCATAGACTAAAAAGTCTGTTTCCAAAAGTCCCAAATGCTTTCTGATTTTACCTTTTAGGATGAAAACCCCGATGATTACGGCTGATTTGTCGAAATTTCACCTCAAAATGTCAAAATGATGTCTGATTTTTCGAAATATCATCCCAAAAAGTCTAAATTATGTCTTGGTTTGTTCCGTGGAACGAACTTTTTGTCGTATGCTCGCGCATGTCCAAGCTAATGCAGAGAGCCCACAAGGGATGGCCACAGAGTGGAGTTCCCTAAAAAAGCGAGAGCGACTCGAATCATAATTTCAAAATTTGAATCGTTGGTCCGAAACTGCTGCATGTTGACATCTTCACTCTCTGTAGGTAGGAGTCCAAAACTGCCGGAAAACTGGTCTGGAAAAAGTCGGGAAAATTGCAAAGCTCACTTAAAGCACAGATTTTTGTTGTCCAGTAGTTTTAAACCGTCGATTAAAAGGTTCTATTATGATGCCTATTTTTTACCACTAGGTCTCATTCGGAAACTTCATATCCACTATGAGTTCCTAATCAGGCTAAATTCCATCTAAAAAAAGCAAAGGGCTGATCGCGATCATTCCTACCGTCAAGCTGGGAGTTTTTGAACGATTACCCGGTAAAACCGGGTTCTACCGGGGTGAAATCCGGTTAACTTCTAATTTCTTCTAAAAAATTGCCCAAGACCTGAAACTGCTTTTCCTGCACACGTTCGACATGATATTTCAATATCTGAAGAGGAAAACATTTTTAAAAATTTGTAAATATATTAAATAAATTTTAAAAAGAATTTCGCATTCAAATATTTTATATGCTCCACGTGGACTACAGTATCCAGATGCGCGGGAGGTTCCGCGAATTTGCGATCCTTTTTTTCGTCACGCTCCGCGCTTTGCCGTTTGCACTTATTTTGATCGATATTTCTCCTGTTTGCTCAACGTTTTCACTTTATCGATCGATTTTCGTGTTCCAGCCCCGCCGACTTGCAATGCCGACCACCAGCGGCCACCGGCGCGAGCTGAAGAGCGCGCGAAGCGCCAGGACACGGATAATCAGGTACATCTTTATTATTTGCTAGAAGTTATTTGGCTGAGAATGACTTTTTTTGTGCTAGTGCAACCTCAAAGAGGTGATAGTTGGTCAAAATGAGCTATTTGATATGATTCTAAACGTCCATAAAAGGGCGGGAAACGAGAGACTGTGTGAAAAAGAGCGGAACTCTCTTTTTCCACACACTCTCTTGCACACGATCCCTTTCTGTTGACTTTTCTATGTGGAATAACGGTCTAGTTTGTTAACGCGGTGTCTGCTTGTGGTAAATTTCAGCCTCGGTGGGCCGTCGCGCCCTCCTTCGATCTCCCTTCACTCTTCGGCGGTGGAGAGAGGACGGCTGGTGTGTCCTCCTCCGTTTTCGTCACTCGGCAGAGATGGAATGAAGACTCCGAACAAAAGGTAAACTATATCTTTATTCATGGAAAAGCAAGGGTAACAGGCAACAAAGAGTACTTTATATCATAACTGCAAGGTATAATACATATTGCTGTGCATATAAATTTCAAGATTATCATTGAATGTTTTAGATTCTCCGGCTCGATTCTCACCGACCAGGTGCATTTCTCAGCGAGGATTGCGGTATGTGCATATTCTCTTTAGTGTTATGTTGCCCTCTCCCGTTTCCTATGGCTAGTGATAATGTATCATCACGCGGAATCCCGTAACCAGACGTGAGACCAGTGCATGTGCTTTTCTGGTCTCCGTTTCGTTACGGTACTCTGCTGATACTGTCGCATATGGCCTTCCCCTAGCTTATCAAATAAATAATTATTATAATCATAGTTACAATAATAGCAAATATTCACTGTTACTTCTCTACCGAATACTAAAAAGAAATAAAATCAAAGAAGAAATCTGCTATATTTCAGATCCTACAGTGACACTCACCATTCGTTGGAGCGACAAGGCCTGGCAAAAGAGCCGTTTATTTTTTCTTGTTCTCTAATGCAAGTCTCCGTTAATAGTCATGTTAGCATTAGCTTTGAAAACATCCAATGAGACAAACATCCAACGTTGTTAAAGAAATATTCAGAAACACACACATTAAACAGTAGCCACAAATATATCTTTTTTTCGTTTATAGTTTGGTTTAAATTTGTCGAATCTTTCTATTTCTAGAGAGGACTACATATTCTTACGATCTCTAATTATATGATCTTGTTGAAGGAGGTTCACATTGGTCACCGTGCAGTGAAATTACCATGCTGCACCTTTTAGTAGAGGCTGATCACGGACATAGTGGATGTGTACTAACATTAAGCACCTGATAATATTAGAAACTTAAGTGCGTGATTCCCCATAATGAAGAAGAAATATACGACCAAAGTGAACCGATGTCGACCACATTGTATCGTAAATATGTAATCCCCTCAAAAAATTAGAAAAAATTGGACAAGTTTGAACCGAGACATCGATGATAATTCATTACTGCACACAACAAGCCGTAATCGGATCCTCTGAGCGCGATGATCTGAAATATAGCAGATTTCTTCTTTGATTTTATTTCTTTTTAGTATTCGGTAGAGAAGTAACAGTGAATATTTGCTATTATTTTAACTATGATTATAATAATTATTTATTTGATAAGGTAGGGGAAGGCCATATGCGACAGTATCAGCAGAGTACCGTAACGAAACGGAGACCAGAAAAGCACATGCACTGGTCTCACGTCTGGTTACGGGATTCCGCGTGATGATACATTATCACTAGCCATAGGAAACGGGAGAGGGCAACATAACACTAAAGAGAATATGCACATACCGCAATCCTCGCTGAGAAATGCACCTGGTCGGTGAGAATCGAGCCGGAGAATCTAAAACATTCAATGATAATCTTGAAATTTATATGCACAGCAATATGTATTATACCTTGCAGTTATGATATAAAGTACTCTTTGTTGCCTGTTACCCTTGCTTTTCCATGAATAAAGATATAGTTTACCTTTTGTTCGGAGTCTTCATTCCATCTCTGCCGAGTGACGAAAACGGAGGAGGACACACCAGCCGTCCTCTCTCCACCGCCGAAGAGTGAAGGGAGATCGAAGGAGGGCGCGACGGCCCACCGAGGCTGAAATTTACCACAAGCAGACACCGCGTTAACAAACTAGACCGTTATTCCACATAGAAAAGTCAACAGAAAGGGATCGTGTGCAAGAGAGTGTGTGGAAAAAGAGAGTTCCGCTCTTTTTCACACAGTCTCTCGTTTCCCGCCCTTTTATGGACGTTTAGAATCATATCAAATAGCTCATTTTGACCAACTATCACCTCTTTGAGGTTGCACTAGCACAAAAAAAGTCATTCTCAGCCAAATAACTTCTAGCAAATAATAAAGATGTACCTGATTATCCGTGTCCTGGCGCTTCGCGCGCTCTTCAGCTCGCGCCGGTGGCCGCTGGTGGTCGGCATTGCAAGTCGGCGGGGCTGGAACACGAAAATCGATCGATAAAGTGAAAACGTTGAGCAAACAGGAGAAATATCGATCAAAATAAGTGCAAACGGCAAAGCGCGGAGCGTGACGAAAAAAAGGATCGCAAATTCGCGGAACCTCCCGCGCATCTGGATACTGTAGTCCACGTGGAGCATATAAAATATTTGAATGCGAAATTCTTTTTAAAATTTATTTAATATATTTACAAATTTTTTAAAATGTTTTCCTCTTCAGATATTGAAATATCATGTCGAACGTGTGCAGGAAAAGCAGTTTCAGGTCTTGGGCAATTTTTTAGAAGAAATTAGAAGTTAACCGGATTTCACCCCGGTAGAACCCGGTTTTACCGGGTAATCGTTCAAAAACTCCCAACTTGACGGTACATGGTTACTTCCTTGCTAAATAATCACCTCTCCAACGTTTACCTAATGATTCGATGGTCACTCCCGGCCACGTTCTACTCTATCTTAAGTATTTACCCATTTGACCGTGCCGTCACATTGCGGAAGAGGTGAGATAAACAGCAAAAACGAGGAAAGAGTTAGTGAGCCTTTCGTGCATAAATACATCGCATGACCGTCTCAGCAAAATAGGAAGAGAAGATTAAAAAGATCTCCCAAGACACATGAAACAAGGTTCTTAGTTTAAAAAAAGGTTAAAGAATGTGTCCCACGAATATTTGGCCCACTGAGTTCTCAGTGTGGGGCAATGGGGATCGAATACATCAGGACTTGGAGCCTAGATAAGGGGATGCCTTTACCTTTTACCTTTTTACACGATGAGAGCCTCGAAAATCACATGTTCCAATTTTTAGTTCGAAGAAAGTTGTGTGTAATAAACTCTCCAAAACGAAAAAATGTATCTGACATTGTAACTGAAAAGTTGGGGGGGGTGACAATTCTGCAACCGACATTTCCGCAACGGCTTATAACTTTTCTTAAACTCGAGGAATCTGTATGAATTTTTTTCCCTTGTTAGTTATTTGCTCACCTCCATCGACTCAGCTTGTTGCTGTATTTTTCTGACCATTTTGAATTTTCTGCTATTAGCCAAATTTTAATTAGCCAATTAGTTAATTTGTGGGTTTGAAAGCCCTCGTGATTCTGATCATGATAACACTGTGGTGGAGATATGCAGTTAAAAACCTCGTTGCGGAAATGTCGCGTTGCGGAATTGCCACCCCCCCCCCCTCCCCCCCCCCCGAAAAGTTTCGCGGTGGGAGTTGGTATTTTGTGAAGAACAAGTAAGAGAAAGGCTGGGAGATGAGGTGAAACGAGGAGGGTGCGCGAGGGAAACGCGCGCTGTTATTTGTGTTTCATCAACTTCTGATAATAGAAATTAAAATTTGAACGTCGAGGAAAAGAAAAAGGTTCGCATCATTCGTGTCACGCCTTCTTTAACTGCAACAAAGTACTGAAGAATACGCTAGACATTTCTATATCATTTTTTGTGGAGAGATGCCCTTGGAGATAACTGCAGACAGAGACCAATATGTCACCATAACTCACCGCAAATCAGTGTTGGTGAATAGTTAAGATTAGACGGGAAAACAAAAAAAAAGCAAATTATAGATGGCAGACTTCATCATGTGTATTTAAATATGGTAAAATCATAAACCATTTTTTTTCTATTTTAATTTGTGTATATTGCTGAATTCAATTTGAGTGCCAGGCGAAAAAAAGAATGAAACGCACGATTTTTCTCTCCAACAACGATAGACTAGCACTGAACCATATTTAAAAAGAAACAATAACCCAAGTAATAAAAGCAGATATTCATTTTATCGAGATACATGGGATGACGTTACACACTGGTTTCGATATGGTGATAGATCATTTGATACGTCAATCTCTCAATTTTTCATTATTTTTTGCAAGGCTAAAGAAGAAAGAACGAGAAACCAGGCGGTATGGGCAAATCAATTTTCGTGTTCGTGGTTAGATCATAGATTTCTGTTGATGACGTCATCGAGTGCAATCTCCAATTCCTCGTTCGTTCCTTTGAGACCGGCGATCACCTGAGATCAAAGATCAGTATCGCAGTCGGGTTGAGTTTTTAGACTCCACTCTGACGACAGAGCGTATAATTGTTGTATTGCATGATGTAGAGGTACATTAAATGCATGACTACACAAAATTTGAAACAAGCATAACTCGATATTTTAAAATATAAGATTTCAAAACGAAGATCTTAAAAAATATACCTCCTTGCTCCACTTGAAGTACTCCTTGACTCTTCTCTTATCCCATCCAACGGGCGTCGCTCGCTCGAGATCTCTCAAATTGTAGAGCTTGTCCGCCAGCTTCACCAGCTTAGTCTGCAATACCGCATATTCTGAACTGAATACATTAGCGGATTACGGTATGTATACAGTATTGGCGAATCCTTATTATACATAGTAAAGGTGGATGACCCGACATCAAGTGGACTTCACGTTGACCAGCGACTACTCAATTGGGGCTCACCGGTGAGGCAGGTTTGCTAACTTGGTCTAAGTATCCCCGCTTTTCATCTTAAAGTCCACCTACTATCTTTTCACACTCTTTTTTAAAGTAATGCGTTGCTGAGTTGACCGAATGAAAATGTAAATATCACTATTTCACAATTTTCTGAATATTAAATATACCCGCAAAACGACCGGCCTGCCTACAGTAGTCTATGGTAGGTAATCGATATATTTGCAGTACACTCATACTGCTGGATACACACAATAATTACCTGTGCGCAGTTTCCCGGTGCTCTCTCGATCTGGAGCGCCTTCCTGACGTCTCGATGCAGTTTCTTATCGTCCGTGCACTCTTCGACGATCTTCCGAACCTGATGGAGAGAGATCAAAGATCAATATGGAAAAGGACTTGTGGTAAATACCCTATAATTCCCCGAAGAGTACATTTTCCAAATGTCTAAAGAGTAAGGTAAGAGTTTGTCAAAGTAAAATAGCTACTTTCGCTTTCGTATGTTATCAAACCTTCTCCCGGCGGTTAACTAGCCTGAGTAATACTATTCGGTGAACGTCGTTTTAAATATCTCTTTTGTCAGGCACAACAACAAATGAAAAAAATGTGTTGCCTCCGGTAATTTCATCATCCCTATGCAATCTTCCCTCTCACCTCTGGTCCGAATTCATGTTCGATCTCCTCTATCGTCGTCTTCGTATCCTCTACCGTATCATGCAGATAAGCGGCGGCCAGAGTCACGGGGTCAGTCACACGACCTTCCGACGTGAGAATGTAGGCAACACCTGAATGGATACGGTAGGAGGAGAGGGATACAGTAAATGAAGTGGGATAGGGTAGACGGAGAGGGATACGGTATATGGAAGTGGATACGGTAGGAGTCCCTAAATTCGGGAACTCCCTCGCTGCGAGGGAGTCGCGTAGGGGAATGGAGTGAAAATAACACGTGTCTCCGATAGATCTTATCGAGAAGAAAAAATTGTCATGACTGATGCTCCCGTTCCCTGGACTAAGAATTCATCTGCAGCGCTTAGGGAATGCGATGGGGTCAAAATTTCGAAATCGGGGAATCAATTTAGGAAACTTTGGGAATCACTGTGTACAAGTAAGAGATTCCCTCACGATTTGGCACTGGTTTACTTTACCGGACCAAACAATCCAGGATAGTAGAGTGCGTTTCTCATTCATTATTTCACTCTGCTACTCTAGCGCTCACTCTCTTACAACGAGGTGTTTGGTTCGGTAAAGTAAACCAGTGCTCACGAATTTGCATGCTCTCTCACTCCTAACCCCTTTCTGCAGAGAGGATAGGCCTGTGGAATACCGTTATTACATCATCTCTATGCAATCTCACCGGCGGGATGGTTGATGTATGGCGTGCCCCTGTGATCCTTCCGCTTCTGACTGCGATGACGACGGGCTGCGAAATCGGCTGCCTGAAAATAGTTATATTATTTCGGAACTCCAGAAAGGGGTCAACGGTGAGAGAGTATGCGAAACTAAGAGAGTCCCTCTCAATTTTGCATTCTCTCTCGCTCGTGATCATTTTTTTTTGGATCCTATACCACATGGCAACCCCATCTACAATAAATGGAGGGAAATCCAATCGAGATCAGCATACATTATTGTAGAGGGAAATCAAACAATCATTATTTCGACCAAGACAGTTTCTGTACTTTCTAAGAAAAAAAGAGGGTAGCAGAAAAAAAATTTCAAGAAAGGCACAAGCAAAGGGAAAAATGCAGAATAGTACATTGAAATGTCTCAGAGATTTGGTGGCATGGCTATTCATTCATTCATTATTTATTTATTCCGTCAGAGTATCGCATACAAGAAAAATAACTGTGAATGGGGGCAAGAAACGGATGTCCGTCGACGTAGTCGAATCGGTTTTGTGCATGGCAGCAAGGGTATGGGGAAGAAGGGTTAGAGCCAATTCTTAACAATTGACCTGGCTATGGCAGGTAAAAAGCATGGATGCCGGCTGGTAGACAACATGGATATGCAGCTACATGGCAGGTAAAAAGGGAAATAACAGGCTGCGACATGCATGCTTTCTACCTGCCCGACACCTGTCCACCTTCCCGGTACCTGAACATGCATGCTTTTTGTCGATACTCAGTTCGACTAACTGTAGCATCCATGCCCTTTACCTGCGACTGCCAGGTTTTTTGAAACTATCTGTAACGTGGATGCTTTCTACTTGCCGACATGTACGTTTTGGCGGACAGATACCCGTAACATTCATGCCACGAAATCTCTGAGGTCGTGCGACATGAGGAACCGGTAGGAGAAAGAAGTATGCTGTGCACGAATTCGCTAGAAGAATGGTCCTCCAAGGTGTCGTTTCATAGAGAATGGTTTTCCATCTTCCTCATCCCACACGCTCTCTCATTTCGATTAGCAAAATGAGCGATTGCGTACAATAAGGAGGGAGAAATTTTTAAAAAAAACGAAACATTGGAGAACCATTCTGCTAGCGAATTTGCGTTCAGTTATAGTATTACCTTGACAATGAGGGAGATGCCGGAAGGGTCCGAGTAGGGCGGGGGCTTCGAGACGGGACCACCATGCGTCTGAAGAGTGCGTTAAGCTGCGGTATTACGGTAACATTTGAGGAGTACGGTAGATCGATTTCGTTAAGGTAGGTATTACGGTAACATTTTAGGATTACGGTAGATCATAACGGTCAATCAAAGTCTATGCCATCTCCGGCTGAGGCGCGATTTGTTGCGACAGACACCTTGGTTTCTGTCGCAACAAATCGCTTTGATTGGATTTGCGCGCGGATGAATACCTGTTCAGTGGAGAGGTCGGGATAGTAGGGAGGGGGTCCTCCTTTCTCCGCCATTGTTGCGCTGAGTGACACTGAATAGATTGTTGTTACTGAGGGGAATGAGTGACGCGATACAGTAATGTGAATCGATAGTGAAAAAGGAGTGCTGCTGTGCTGGGCAATAGACGATCTTGCGCAATACTACTCTCACTGTTCGCTACACACTCGCTAACGAAAACTCGCAACTTGACCGGGGGGATGAGTCACCACGAAAACACAAGTAAATAACAAGAAATCGAGTTGAAGGGGTACTGGAGAAGTGGAGGAATCACAGCAAAAAGTTGCGACCATGGTAGGGATCGAACCTACAATCTTCTGCTCCGTAGGCAGACGCGTTATCCATTGCGCCACACGGCCGATGTGATGCGCCACGAGAAACGCGTACAACAGGTGCCGGCAATAGTGGGTCAAGGCACAAGGGAAATTCGATTGCCATTCCGAAAATCAGAAAGGAATATAAAAACAGTTAGGAAAACAATTTTTGATTGTGCACATGTAATCTACAGTAGGTTGAAGTTTTAAAAAGCTAGGAGAAATACTGTTCATCAGGATAAAAATCGATAGACATCATGGGAATGGAAAGAGTTTGAGAGGGTGGTTTGGGGATCAATCGCGGGCTGCTGAGACAGGACCAGTCCTCGAGCGAACAATGCATTGTGAAACAGCGATCGCGCGAGCTCAATAAATAAACAAGTCCGCGCGTCTGCAAGCAATGCCGAGTTGCGTTGTTTACAAGCGTGGATTTTATCCGGTTCTCTGGAGCCGTAATTTGGACAAATAAAGTTTTTGAGAGTAGATCACTGCTCCTTTTCTATTTTCCCGATTGTATTCACTTTTCAAACCTTCAGATGGCCTCAACTTCCGATGTCGAAGTGCCCGCGGGCGCCGAGGAACACGTGATTGAAGAGGAGATCGAAGAGGAAACCATCTGGATGCATGAGGAGGACTATGTGAGTACTTTTTCTCCCTTTTCACATGATTCAAAACTTACAAAAAGGGGTCAGGATGATAGAGTGTGTTAAACGTGAGAGCGTCCCTCTTGATTTCGTCTGCTATATCACTTCAAACCCCTTCTGTAGGTTTGGCATAGCTGTGGCATGATTTGTTTTCTCCTCTTTATTTTTTATTCACAATAAGCTTTTCTTTATTGTAAATTTAGGATGAAACCGGAAAGAAGCACGAGTTGGCCTATGACGGCAGCCAGGTCGTGTCGGCCGAAGAATACCACGAAGGTGAGGCAACTTATTATTTTTTCTTACCATTTTTTTGTTATTAATTTCTCTCTATATAATTAATATGAATGAGAAGTACGTTTTCGCGGTGCTGGTGCGGTGCATCCAGCGCTCTGGCATGCATTAGTTGGCCAGTGTGAGCGCATGTTTCCTGTTTTTCGAACATAATTTTAAAATTCAGTTTTCATATTTTCCATTTGCAGTGGACGTAGTTGACTACGACGAGGCGGGACACGACGGCTCCTTCAGAAACAATCTGCCTGATCTGCTATCTAAGAGGTAAATGCGCCTTCCCCTTTTTTCCATTTTGAATTGCTTTGATTTTTCGAATCATCCTGTAACAGGGAATGCTGCATTAACTTCATTCTTGTTTGTTAATTTGCTTATTGTTATTCTCCTGGATTATTGCATCGTTAGCAAACCGGCCTTATCGGTGAGCCCCGGCAGAGTAGTCGCTTGCTGACGTAAAAGACTCCGGTAGCAACCTTGTTTTTTTGTATTATTATTGCATGGCCCAATAATCACCTTGTTCCTTCAGGATCCAGCTGGACAACGGCACTTCAATGACTATGTGCTTCTCCAAGCGTGGCATCAATCAACTGTCCGCCGAGGGCTACTTGTACAACTTGTCGCACGCTGTGAGTTATTTAATATAGTGTTAATTGGCATGACATGTTAAATTTCACCGTAGCGTAGCATATCGTCAGTTAGGGTATTAATTAGTCGTAATGCACAATTAGCATGGTTGGGTATAAAATTCACTAGGCAATACCAGTAGTAGTTTGAAGTGTACTGTACTTTAAAAATATCAGTTCACTCAATTATAGTTCGTTCAGGTTCATCTTCTAATATATTTAATAAATCTTCGATTTTCACTGCCTCCTACATATTGATTGATTTGAGGAGAGCTCCAACTCGACGTGGACATGCATCAATCCCGAGTGCACTGCCCACATCATCTCGATGAACGATATGACGTCACTGTTGAGGAACGAAGATATTCACAGCGAGCTGTGTGAGCCGGACGAAGCACAGGTACTATAATAAGCAATCAAGTGAATTTTACCGTAGCCTGCCGAATCAACTACCCAACTCAGCTTTTAATGAAACATAGGTGATTTCAATTTTTTTTAAATGTACTCCTGTTGTACTAGGAGGAAGGATTACGTTTCAATGTTTTCAATATTATTTTACAAAATTTTCAAATTGAAAAATTTCAATACAATAACATAATTATAAACTTGTTCAGCTTCGTCTCCGCATCGCCATCTACGATCTCCGTCTGATGGCGGAGTTCACCGACGTCAATATCGCTATTCTCTACGACAATTTCGGTAATTAACTGTAATAATATTCGTAATAATAGTGTGCTGTGCTCTGCAGTAGATATTAACTACTAGAAAGCGGAGGTGTGCGAGAAAAAATAATTCGAGAAATTTTCGAGAAACGAGAATTTCTCGAATAAATTTTCGAGAAAACCGAGAAATTCGAAAAAAAAAATCGAGAAATTTCTTATAAAATTATGAGAAGCGTTTCTACTTTTTTTTAAAATCTTGCTGTCACATTTACGAACTACGAACAATTTTTTCGACTGCAAAATCGCAAAATAACAGCGAAACAAGCGAATTTTGGTGCAAAAAACGGAATCCGCGATCAAGTTTTGATTTCATACCGAGAAAAAAAGCAAAAGAGAAAAAAAAGAGAAAATTTCTTTCTGGTGTCATTAAAACGGTGTCCAAATTTATAAGTAGATTCTTGAAATATGATCAAAATTTTTTCATTCTTTTCTCGGGCCTAGGTTCCCGAAATTATTATTTCTCGATTTCTCGATTTTTTTCGAGAAATTTTCTCGAAAAATGTCGAGAAATCGAGAAAAAACGAGAAATGCACACCCCTGCTAGAAAGTCCTTATGCAAGTTGAGCCATTTATTTATTTTCTGTCATATCATCGACCTATCGAATTATTCATGGTTGGTGCATAGACAGTAGTGAAACAAGGTCTTCAGAAATAATGTGTGCAGCACTTTGCTGACTACTGCACATTGTAGAAAACACCATGTACTTTTTTACAACTAAATTAATATTTAATTTAACTAGTGATACTGGTTATCTGCAGCTACATCATTCGCCGCGGAGAACCCGGGTCTCGGCGAGCTGTTCCCGCCATTCGAAGCAATCCATCGATCACTCGAGGCACATAGAAGGATGAAGGTGGGTGAGGGGTATTATGAGATAACAATAGTAATAATAATAATATTTCAAAAAGAAGCACAACGCAATCATAGAGAGAGTGAGATTCCTATTCATTTTGTATATGTCGCATAATCTTGAATAAATATATAAAGCCATAGTCAGTCGAACATTATTAAAACAGCGTAAGAATTGGTGAAACCATTTCGCAGGAGTAGAACACGATAAGAAGAATAATTAAAATAATATTAATACTCAATTACAGATGTATCGTCGTCGGTTTGAGATGCGAGAGGGCGATTCGGCCGAGAAGGGAATGGAGGAGGATGTCGACCACGATGAGGAGAGTGTGAGTGAAATGATCATAATAATGCATTTATAGATTTGTTTACTAGTAGATAACAAGTACATGTATGTTAGATTAAAGTATGCAGCATACTGATGTGTGACGAGTACTGTGCAATAAACACGCCAAAAGTGGTACTATAGCGCATAGGTCAAAAGGGTGCGTTGGGGAAAGCCGAAAATGTGGGTTGAGTTTTCAAAAAATAGGCATGAAACCCTGAAAATGTTGGTTGGTTTTTCAATTTTTTTTCTCAAAATCAAAAATGTGGGTTGGATTCTTCAAAAATTGGCTTTGAAAATGTCAAAATGTGGGTTGGCTCCGTCGTTTTTTACGTACCTTTTTTCGAGGGGTACGGTATATTGAATAGTAGTTACAGTGCTTATAGAGTGTGCGGTGAAAAGTGGAGATTAAAACCAATTACCGTACTTTTTTCTAAGCTCCCGACCTCTGACCCCCGCTCTGCAGGCCCATTTGCATTGCTGTCAGGATACCGCTTTATCTTTATTTGTCGCACCCTTGTGGTGTACGATGAATAAAATAAAATAAATATCTTTACTGTACTCGTATTGCAGCTGCTCATGTCGGGCATCCCCGAGGAGGTTGTGGAGGAGAGCTACGCGGAGCGAGTGCCGATAGACAGCGAGCTGGCGAGAGGAGGACGGACCATGTGTCTGCTGCCATACGGAAGGACGAGGGGATGGCCACCGGTGGGTATTACAAATCAATAAATATTTGTCCACAGTAATAAAACGTTCCACTGGCAAGATAGCATGACAAGATATACACCAATGTATAGAAAGCGTACCAGTAGTCGATTTCATGATCGTTTAATTTTAAAGTTGTAATGAAGTGAGAAAGTTAACAAACCCGTTTTAGAACGATAAATGCGATTGAAAATCATTTTGTAGGCTACTTTTGCTAGTAATTTTAAAATGAGGCAGACCAAGTGTATTGTGTAATAAGAACTTGTCGACTTCCGACGATTGACTGATAGCGATGCAAAGATCCATTTGTTTCGTTCATAGGTCAAAAAGTGGGTAGATTTCGACATAACCTGCCAAAAATAAATGCCTGATCAAAATTACCCCAAAAAAACGAAACTTGCCCGACAGTCTACGAAAACAACCCAGAAATGTGGAAACCTGCCCGGTAGATTATTTAAAAAATCGAAAACCTGCCCGACCAGATGTCCCATGCTACTTTACTTTTTTACCTCTGGTTTTGTTTTGCAGACGTTCTGCGTGGAGTGTGGCATCGAGATGTCTACAGCCGGCCGCGCCTTCACTCCGCAGCACGCTCTCGTGCAGCACGTCAGCCGCATCCATGCACCAGTGAAGATACACAACTACGTATTCGAGCCGTCGGCTTTCGAGGTACGGTACTATGCGTATACTTGGTGTTGTTTGTTCCTATGAAGAAAATGCAAGTGGCACTTTCGTTAGTCGATTAAAATTCCAAAATACGAATCACCCTGTGCGATGCGCGACGAATTATTTGCCCGTTCCTATATCTTCTGCAGGCACTTTGTACGCTTCGACGTTTATCTGAAATTGTTAATGTGAGAAGACTAGCCGGGATGTGTTGAGGTTAAATACACTACGCTCTATGCGTACACTACGCTCCATGCGTACACTACGCTCTATGCTCAGTTCTGGGTAAATTTTCGGTCCAGGGGGAGATCGGTAGCTGGCTCCAGGTTCGGTCCAGGGGGAACTTGGTGGCCTGCTCCAGGTACAGTCCAGGGCGAGCTAAATAACCTACTTAAGATTCGGTCCAGGAGGACCTCGGTAGCCTTCTTCTGGCACGGTTCAGGGGGAACTCGGTAGCTTGCTTGAGGTTCGGTCCAGGGAGGAGGAATCGGTAGCCGGCTCCAAGTACGGTCCAGGGGAAGTTTAGTATGTTGGGGAATGTTAATCTCTAGAAAGAGTATTGGTTTATTCCGTTGCAAAAGGCTCGTGAGGTTGAGAGCGAACGAAGAAAGTTGTCACTACGCCACTTCGTAATCTCTAGAAAGAGTACTGGCTTATTCCGTTGCAAAAAAGCTCTTGAGGCTGAGAGCGATCGAAAAAAGTTGCCACTACGCCACTTCGTGGCTCCGTGGCAACTTTTTTCGATCGCTCTCAGCCTCACGAGCCTTTCTCAACGGAAACGCAGGATACCGTGTGTTGGATTCACGGGCGTGTTCGAACACGTTTCCAACATCGCAAAACTCTTTTCCTATGGTCCCCCACGCTCTGCGAATCAATTGGTAACTTTTTGAAATTTTCGATTTTTCGTGTTAAAACTCGGCAAAACAGGTGAAATCGTGTTTCACGTTACTCAAGAACGTGCTGAAAGGGCTTCTGGCACTTGCGAAAAATGCGGCAAACGTTTTGCCCACGGCGGGGTTCGAGCCTGGGGGTCTCGGATTTGAAGTCAAGCGCGTAACCCACTTGGCTATGAATTTGGTCAATTAAAGTTTGTAAAATTTGAAGGGGATTTTGGTCTGTTGTCGTTTGCAAAAGGATCCGAGAAGATAGAGTTATTTTCAAGCGATTTATAAAGCTTCCCGATACACGATTCCGAGCCTCCAGAAAGGGGTCAGGGGCGAGAGAGTGTGCCAAAGTGAGAGAGTCCCTCTTGATTTCACTCGTCCTCTCATTCCACACCCCTTCCTATGAGGTTTGCCGGCATGTGGAATGATTTGGAACGAAATGTACGAAAATTTCGTGAAATTGAGTGAAAACAAGTGAAATCAATCGATATTTCACTTCGAAACTCGGCAAAAGATGCTCAAATGTAAATCTCGTTACTAAAAAGGGGGCCACATTTGACACTTGGAAAAAATGCGGCAAAAGACTATGCACCGGCGGGGATCGAACCTGAGACCCTCCGATTTCTAGTCGAGCTCGCTACCGACTTGGCCATGAAATTATCGATTTTTCAAATATTAATTTCGATGTGTTTCGTCGTTGCCTATCACATGCAAAAGGATGTGAGAAGATTGCTAAACTTTGAAGCGAATTATAGCGGAAAAACGGAAAAACGTCCGTCACGTGGAAGGAAAAAAAAACCAACACACAAACAGACAGACATTTCGATTCCCTAGTAGTGGAGGAATACATGGAAACTTTTACGTTGTTTATTAAATTATATATAATTAACTTCCTAAATTGCAGCTATGGCTGCGCGAGGTGCAGCGTTGCGCGGCGCTGAAGCTGCGTCGTTTCGCGCTCATCGGCGACGACATGTACTACCTGTGTGCGGCGGACGAGAGACTGCCGAAGACGAAGCACACGGAGAGATGCCATTGCACGACTTATATCAAGATATCCGATTACAGGGTACGTTTTTCCTCCTAAATTCAGGGCTTGTCCTCCACATTAACACACCACTGTAGTGCTAGTAATACTAAATCAACTATGGTTTATCGTAGTTGGGTTACGTACGGGGGAGGCTATACTAGTGAAATCATGTTTTTAAGGTGTTTTATACATTTTTTTTTCAGAATGTCTCCGCCCGTCAAGCGAGACTCGTCAATATCGAGTACTCCTTCGATCACTTCTCCCACATTGTACACGTCGGTAAGCTATTTTAAATATTTAATTTATTCAATTAAATAATTTAGTATTCTAATGATATTACCTATTCTAAGTTACTAAAAAGAATTTTCAGAAGGCAACAAGTCTCCGGAGACGCTGATTGCGGACCTGAGACCGGAAGTAACTTCTTTTAAATAATATTATTTTACTAATTATTTTACTAATTTACGAGCCTTACAACTACTGTATTTGTAGCTGCTGTTTGTGTAGCTCCTGCTTTTAAAAATAGAAATTTATCATTGACGCGTAATCATAACATATCTTTGTCGCGATAAATATGCTATCGCAGCAATAATATTTTGATCATTTTGAGAACTTTGCGGGCCAAATGGAGCGTCGTCGGCAGGCGACCGCCGCCCTTGTGCGGAACCGAACGGAGCTGACGAGCAGGAGACAGGCACTCGCCCATTCGTACGTAATATATAATATTTTTATTTGATACAGTTCAATTTTTTTTTAAATTTTATACTTGCATTATTTGCTAATATAAATATAATACTTATTAGCCATTGGGGAATGTTGGTGGTAGTGATTTTCTTGAGTTGAGAATGAGTTTTTTGTTATGCTGTGTGGTGGCAAAAAGAATGCGGGAATGTTTGTATAATGCTCGTATATTCAGGCTCGCGATACGAGCCACTGCGAGAAGGGACAGGGAGATGGTGATGCGTGAGTTTTCCTATTTCTTTCTCTCTCTCCGCAACTACTAACACCAAGTGCCTCGCATAATTATTATATTCTGCTTAAAATATTGTACAATCTATACTTGCTCCTCCTTGGCTGGTGATAGCACGTTTTAGAACTGCAGTTTAGGAACAAGAAAATATTTTTAAAAAACTTCTAATTGTTTTGAAACGTGCCCCAAAAAAATCCTGGAAAACTGTGTTGAGGGTTCCTAAACGAAGCAGTTCCAAAACGTCCTATCACCACTTGGTCCCTCTCACTAACATCTCACATCTCTCACTGCAGTGCCCGAGGACGTCTTCTCCAATTCTCGTTCCGAATCGAGATCGGCTGCAATGCGACAGATTGCGAGTGCGGGTGAGAATGAGAGAGGAAAAGTGTGCTCCCGAATAATCATAATTAGTAGGAAAACTACCAAATCTTGGTTGGGTATTATTTAGCAGGATTTGTTTAAACTTTATCCAAGCATGTTCTTCCTTTTCAACCTCAATTATCGTTGTTCTGCTCACTGCAGGCAAGCCATCCGTTCCTCCTCCCTCCCTCTCCTCTTCATCGGCCACCAAATTCGCCGTTCGTCCGTGCGCGCAGCGATCGACGCTGGCCGAACCGCGCAAGTTGATCACCAAGCGGAGCAACTTCAGGAGCAGAGAGGTCTACGAGTCGGTCCACCAGTGCGAGATACTGTCGGATGTGAGTGCGATAGTACTGTAACTGAAACGATGGGTAGGGTACGGTATTTGAGCAATTATGTATAGAGTTTAAGAAATTCTAATCGGTTATATATTTTTTAACACTAAGAAACCTTGATTGATAACGGTATGGTCACATTAGGAGTGAATAGAGGGGGTAGGCTACGGTAAATGGATAATATCGATTGATTTGCAGATGATAATTCGTCGACTGCAGAACGCGAAGAGCACCAAGATCACAGAGCACTACTACGAAGTGATGAGTGAGTGCTATCGATTGTTTTTCCGTATTTTTTTTCTTTCAGGAACTTTTTAAAATATTTTCTATTTTTACATTACACTCATTTTGTGCATGAACTGTGAAGAATATTGGGGCTATGATACCTCAACCTAATCGATAATTATCTATTTGACCGTACCCATAGACTCGGTGTTGTCTCAGGCAAGCTGGTGAATCGGCTACTGACGGACGCGGATTGCATTCCGGAGGGATCGGCGCAGGCTGTGTGGTGCGGACTCGATCAGAGAAATGGTGAGGGAATTAGTGCAAATTTACAAACAGCCGAGATAGTGGAACTTTTCGTTGCTATTCCGCGCTAAATGCAGATTTCGGCTACTAAATTTACGGGCTTTATTTTTATTCGTGTCATCGATCATCAAGCGTACCCTATGCCGTATGCGTGACGTAATTGAGAAGAAACTGACCTATCGATTAATTGCAGGCACTCGAGCGGCGCAGAAACGGGGGGCCTCGGCAGGAGAGGAGGAGACGGAAGAGGATGGAAATGAAGGAGAGGAGAGGGAGAAAGAGGCGAGTGCAGAGGGAGGAGAACCGAAGGTGAGCTGCTTCTTTAGCTCTCTTAGCTCTTACAATTAGCACTCATAGCATAGCCAAATACCCAATATATCCCGTATCTGCTCTATCGCATGTACTATGTAAACAGGGTAAATGAGACAAATTGAATTGAAGGTGAAGAAGAGGAAGGAGAGTGGAGAGAAGGGAGAGGGAAGAGTGGATGAGGATCAGAAGGAGATGCCTGCTGCTGTTGATGTGAGTGGAGCAGAGGAGGAGAGGAGAATTATGAACTTGTTGAAACACGAAACAGAAGGGGCGATTGCTAATTACCGTTGTTCATTGCACGGTATTCTTTGAGCGAATTTGCTATGACTGATCTAATGATTAGGGACAAAAATGAGACTGGATGTTATACGGATTGTGCAGATTCTGCACTGCAGAATATCATTCTTATCACTCTACTTGCATGTTCTTATGAAAAAATAGCCCCTGTATATTTCTACCGTATCAACCCCCCTTGTACCGTACTACCTCTCTCCAGCCCGCTGACGATCCCTCTCCGTGTCCGAATGAGACGGCGTCGTCTTCGTCAGTGACACCAGTGGCTGCAACCCCGTCTATGACGTCACCACTCGAAGCTGCATCTCCCAAGACGAAAGGGCGGAGCCAGCTGCCCGTCAAGAGCACCATCGCCGCCGCCGGTTAATTGGGTTATCGTAGTTTATCGAGAATACCGTATTAAAGGAACTTTGATTCACGATGTAGACTAGGACTCTTTTTTTTATTTATTTGCCGTCATGTAGATTACTGTCATAATTTTTTTTTGAAAGGCAAGTCTCGGGGAGACAGATTGGTCTCAAGTTAGATCATAGATAATAATTTCTCAATTTTTAAAAGATATTCGAGAGAGTTATGTGCCGAATGAGCAAGTTGATGGGCGTTGATTTTTACTAGTGCTCATTTATCGATTTATTTAATTATTAATCGATTGCAGCTCGTGCCTCGGAAGACGTCAGTAATAAGGGACAGGAGAAGGAAGAAGCAGGGGCAGGGACATCAGGAGCAGACGTGAGTATTGAAGAGAAGAGAGCGCTTTCGGTGCGGCGACGACCGACGGGACAGCTGGTCAACAGTGGAGAGAGGGCGGAGGCGAGGAAGTGAGTTGTGGTTACGGTAGAAGACGATCATTTGATATATTTATTGGAAAATAGTTTTAAATTATAAAAAACGGTCCTCCGACATGATCAGAGTGACGTGAATCCATGCTAGCGAGAACCTATTTGACTGCTTCCATTGGGGGGGGGGGGTGATGGGACTTTGGCGATGAGTGGTGATTTTCCAAGATTCGAAAAATATATTCTTATTATTACTAATTTAACTTACTAGGTCTCGCCCTCGTTTCTACTGTTTATCCGCGGAATCTTTTTTCAATATTTTGGACGAGTGTTTATACATTTGTATTACGCTTTTTGCAGTTTCCTCGTCGTCTCGCGTGCTCGTTCCTCGCGCATTCAAGCGAAGAAGGAGAAGAATGAGGTGGACAAAGACAAGGAGAGGATGTAGAGGCCAGTCAGTAAAAGGATTACGGTAGTTATACGGAGACAGGGTACGGTAGAATCGAATTACCTACCAAATAGAGCGGTTACTGTATGTGTAATTAGGACAACTACGTTTAGCTAAAAGCGATTTTCGTTCACTAATGTTTATTTGATGTGTGTATGCTAAGATCTCTTTTTTTAAATGTTTCCTTCTTGATGCGAATATCATAAATATTTTTTTGAAGAAACTGTCGCCTCCTTAGCCTTCCATTTTAGTTGCACTGCCAATTTCTCGTTTATTACTGAAAACTCTCATGCATATCGCTTGCTTGTTCCTAAATAGGTTTTGAGTCTTAAAACTTTGTTTTCGGAAGATAACCAACAAAAATAAATTTTAAAAAACTGTAGGATATTGTCAGTATTGTAATATTATTAATCATCAAACTCTCCTTCTCACCTCAAATAACTCTGACTCTCAGCTTCCTTTTTCCTCCTCCACCTCACTTCATCAGACACTCGGTTCACTGACTCTTCTCCCCCTCTTTCTCCTTAAATCCCGCTACTTCCCAGTCCGCGTGCATTAGTATTTCGTAAACGGCTGACTTCAAATTCAATTTTTTCTTCTTCTCAAATATCGATCGATTTCAGTCTAATTTTTCGCAGATTTGTGTGTGGGCAACACTGCGCCGCTCTTATCATGTGTATGCCTATTTGGCTAAACGTGAATTGAGATTGGGGGTATTTGTGGTCTCGTGAAATGGTTGGACGGCGGCGGTCAACAAGTCGGCATTCGAGACACTCATACGGACGATCTCTGAACCTGGCCAGGGCCATACTACAGGTACAACAACAGCCAATTTGTATGAGCTCTCTCCAGTCCACGTTCTCTGATGCTGCATTTAGTGTCACTGGTCTAGACTAGACCGCCCTCTCCGAATGAAATGATCTCTGTGTGTAGATCATTTTATTCGGAGAGGGCGACTTCGACTAGACCAGCGACGCTAAATGCATCGTCTTTCATTATTTTTATGAACAGCATTCGTAGCCGGAAAAAGTTGCCCCCCCCAAATCTGAATAATGTTTTGCAGCTTAAAATTGACCCCTCAAAATGGGGGATGGTGGACTGTGAAGGTAGCACAAAACAGGGAGGCACGGGGCGGTGGACGGAGTAATAGCCAAGTTCCTGTTGATAGTTTTCTTCTGGAAAGGAAGCTCCGCCCTCATTCTGTCTCCTCCTCCCCTAATCGCATATAGGACATGTTCTTCTCTGTGCTGGAGAGGTTCCCGTCGGGACGACTCGTCGGAAACATGCTGGAGAGCGGGCAGATACGGGATCTCGTGTGAGTTGAGGGGTACGGTAGGGGTAGTATGGTAGATACGGTACAGTCGAGGAGTACGGTAGGAGAATACGGTAGACATAATGCTGTATCTTCAGATAACGTGTAAGTTAGGGGTGCGGTAGCGGTAGCGGACACAGTAGTTGTCTCCTGTGAGTTAAGAGTTACAGTAGATATGGTACGCTAGTGTGAAACATGTTTGCCTTTGAACGTCCGTATACTAATCCGAGGGTATTAGTTTATGTTCTGAAAAGTATTCCGAACAAACCGTTGGATAAATTGACTAATGGAGCACTGAGGGGGTACTGTAGGAAGATAAGATTAAATAGACATGGTACGGTTGTATGAATTTTTATTGTACATTATGGGGATGTACCTACCGTAATAATTGTGTTTACAGTAGTAAACGTCGACTGCACGCGTGGAGCGATGAAAGCGGGGAGTCGACGGACGACGCGCCCTACGAGGAGGACTTTGAGAGTCTCCCGTCGAGGTACGGTAGCTCAATGAGATACGGTGCTGAGGTACGGTACGGTCGATAAATACATATTTGCCAGAGTGAGCACACGAAGGAAGAAGAAAAGGGAGCAGCCACACTGTGAAAGCAGAGCAACCTATAGGCGAGTTTTAATACGTTTTTCTATTCTGGTTTAATATTTTGATATTTTAATGATTAAAAATCGTAATCTTTCCTTTTTAATATTCATTTATTTTTATCAATCTTGGATGGCAATCACTAATCGCTTCCATTACAAGTTTCACAGAAAATTTTACAACTTGTAGTGAAAAAAATGTACATTTTGTAAGTCTAATTTAACTCAATCTATTGCAGACGCTTTTCGCGTGGGAACACACCAGAGGAGACGGAGTGGGTGGAGGATGAGAGGGAGTACACGGACATGAGCAGTGAGGTGGGTTGGGGAGGAGCTTATTACAGTTTATAAAATTATAAACACAGGACGCAACGTTTTGACATGTCGTTTGATTGTATCATTCTATAAATGTAATATCTCATCATTGCTGCCGGGCCGTGAGGATAATATCTCTTATTATTAAGGCCATCTTAGATTCAGTGTTTGGTGGAATCATGCAACTAAAACACAGTTTTTATGAGATGAATCGCGAGAGACTCGAGCTCATCGGCCATGGCCGGGACATAGAAATTTATGATTTTTGAATTGGCTGAAAATATAGCACAAGGTACTACAAACCTCCCTCTATCGAATAGCGTTTTCAGATTTTTTTTGAAAAAATCGTTTTCGCGTGAAACACAAATCAACCTGGTGACTCGGGAACTTTTTCGAGAAATAGTAAAGTTTGAAAAATCATAAATATCTTCAAAGTGAAGATAGAAATCCGCGATTTGGTGCGTTAGATAGGCAAATGACTCAGATTGTTTACCAACCGCTCTAAGTCATTCCTGGATGATGCGCCGATGTGGGGTGGTCGCTTTTGCAAAAGTTGGGCTAATTTTCGTAAAAGTCCAAAGTTCAGGTTCCCCTTCGGGCGCTGTGGTGAGCATAGTTGGCGCTTACTACAACATAAAAATGGGACGAATCGACTCCAAAGCATTCTAAAGATACTCGCGATTATGTCAAGTCGGTCAAATATAATTAATGTCCGCGAACATCAATTCTGGCCCATTTGTGGTGAAAACTATCACAAACTATTCAAAACAATATTTATGTTCTTTGTGGCATTTTTAATTGATTGATTTTTTGAGTAAAAAATTGAAAAAAAATCAGCGTCGATTTTTGGATTTGCGGTATTTCGATTATTTCGAAGTCTATATGTTTATTATTAGGTTTCATATTATTAGTTATGAACGCTGGTGCAAGATGTCTCTGTAATTCCTTCAGCAAATATATTTTGCCCACTGAATATACCCCAAAAATGCGAAATTTGTCTTCCACTATTAGAACAGGTTTAATTCCTTCCATAGTTCATCATGGAATTCCTCATTATAGGTAGACCAATTTCCTTTTTGAAAGTGAACGGCTATCTGTTCGTAGAAAAGAGTTACAAAGCCTAGAAAATCGATAATAATGCGAGAAGCGCGTGCTCTAGCTTCTCTAGCACTCTCTCGATTCCCCACGCTCTCTCGCCTGAATTCGGACCCCGAGCTGTGCAGAAATCTTTTGCAAAGACTCCTCTGATGCACCACCAATATTTTTGGACTGAATTCACTTGATTTCGATAACACAGAAGCTATTCGATAGAGGGAGGTTTGTAGTACCTTGTGCTATATTTTCAGCCAATTCAAAAATCATAAATTTCTATGTCCCTGTCGAGCTCGAGTCTCTCGCGATTCCCCTTGTATGTGCATGTTGTCGCACCCTTGCGGTGTACGATAAATAAACTTTATGATTGCGAATTGCGCAGGTAATCGATCTCGAGCATCACGTCAAAGAGGAATGGGAGCTGAGACGGGAAGAGGAGAGAAGGGCGATGGAGCAATTCGATCCCGCCAGAGGGAAGAGACTCATCGCCAAATTTCTAGAGACGGTGAAGATGGGGGATACGATAGTGGGAAGGTTACGGTATTTCAATGCGCCATAAAATCATCGGGAAAACCGTTGTATTGTATTGGAAACATAGTAGTTAGTTAGTTCGTTCGCATGAGAAGCGCCAAATTTTGATGTATGTCAATGATGTCTAGCAGTAGACCTTTTCTTGTTCCACGTTGTTTCTCCGTGACTCGCGCAAATATTATTAACTTATATTATACTGTTATTTATATTAATTAATTGCAGAAGTGGAAGATCACTGATCGGGTAACGTACACGATCGAGTTCATGTGCAGAGTGACTCTGCCGGGCAGGGAGAGGTACAAGTACTGCACGAAGTGGAGCAACGGATACATCAGCTCGTCAGTTATTTTATTTATTTATCGCACACCACAAAGGTGCACAACAATTTTGAGGTTAGTGAAGAGTGAGAGAGAGTTTCTCCTTTTTTCTTGTGAACTTGCGCATTTTAATAAAAATCAATTGGAACCTCACGAATTGTTGAGAGGGTGGGAAACAATTTTTTTAAATAAAATTTCTATGTGCAGGTACGTCTACTTCAACGTGGATCTCAACGAGTCTTCCAAGGGCGCGAAGAGTCTCGCACTCACTTACACCTTCCCTAACAACAACTCCATTCACAGGTATTTACCGGTGATCTTTGATTTCTAACTATCTTCATTTTGAATGCAGAACATTGGAATATTGCACATAGCACGAGTTCATCTTTGATGACTACGTAATGGATATGCTTTGTGTCTTTAATATATTTTGATTTCATTGATTTCAGAGAGAACTCGAATGCGGACGAATTTAATACGTTTCTGCGACAATTCGACCACAATTGTGATGTGAAGCACTAAGTAAATAATTATTTTAATATTGTGTATCAAAATATTTTTCTAAAACGTGCTGTCGTTTTCCACTTTCCACTATTTGTGTAACCGATTTTGTGCTCGATTTACGCCGTGATAGTATTGCGATAAAGATTTTGAGTGTACATCAAGGGATTCATCGTATCATCTGGAGTTATTCCAACTCACGTCGTATCTTAATTATGATTTTACTACTCCGTTTTCTCCGCTTCCTTCGATGTTTTTTCTACGTTTCTTCTAATGGAATATACGTACGAAATTTATTTCTGCAATCCAATAGCCTGATCTTTAGTTCGGTAACTTCAGACAGATGCAACTTGTCTTTCCGGTCTATATTTTCAATGAATATGACGCAACAATTTTAAATTTATTTTCCTCTATTGTAGATGGAATCGAATGCGCAGTACGCTGAGCGCGACTACTGGGAGAGTCGATTTGAGAAGGTATACGGTATTTAGAGCGAATATTGATCTTGTTCGACTGTGGAGTACGGTAATCCACTCAGGAGTCGCACTACGAGTGGCTGGCGGGTTTCGACTCCTACAAGGAAGTGCTGCTCAAGTATATAAATCCGGCGCAAAGGTATACGGTATCTACATTGTCCTATTCGGACACCAATACGTTGGTTACGGTGGATATTGTTGATTCCCGTATGGATACGGTAGGGACATTCCCCTTTGGATTCTGTAGGCGCTGTTTATTTTGGTCTGAACGAAGTATACACGGTATTTTTTGCGTGGGTACTATAGACACTGTTGATTCCGGGGCCTGCTGTGACGTACTTGCAGCTTTTTTCAGCAACCCCTCATCCTCTGTCGGAAATGGCTGTCAATCTTCTTGAAAACTACGCGTTGTCTAGTGAAAAGCGCCCGTGGACCTCTCGTTTCCTCTGCTCTCGCAAGTGTTGTTTCCTCGCGCAAAAACGCTCAAATTTGACCCCGTCAAAAGTGATCTTTGAGCAATGAGCGAATGGACGTATTTGAGAGGGGAAGGGGAAGTTATCCTTTGGTGAAACTCCACTCACAAAAAAAGGTCTGCCCAATGCGAGTGTTTGAAACGGGGAGTGCACGAAAAGTAGAAAAGAACGAAAAGTCTATTAAACAGTCATTCACTCTAACATTAGAGGTTCACAATCACATTGTGAGCGTATCAAGATTTATTTCTTTGTGAGCATAAGCCATGGACGCTAAAGGAGCGTGAAAGTCATGCACTTATTGTTAGCACTTGTACCCATAAATAAGTTATAGGACACACACAGCGACAGTTTTAGATATAGAATATGAGCTCTGAGAAGCCTTTTCAATGTCGCCATTCGATTCCCAGTGAACCCTCATAGCCTCGTGATAAACGACTTATAAACTAAAGTAAAAAGATGATTACAGAATTCTCCACATTGGATGCGGCAGCAGCGATCTGTCAATGCGACTGTACGAACTGGGATTCACCAATATAGCCAACGTCGATTTCTCGGAGGTTTGTTGTGCTGGGCACATCATTCCACAGGTCGGTAAACCTTACAGAATGGGCTTTGGAGTGAGAGAGCGTGTGAAATCGAGAGGGACTCTCTCACTTTTGCACACTCTCTCGCTCTAACCCCTGATCTGTAGGTTTGGAATCATGTGACGGGATACCATTTTAGAACGGGTCGCCTTTAGAGAATTTTCAAAAGACGCTTAAAATCGTCTAAAACCACTTATTTACTTGTTTTACAATAAACAAAATGTTCCATATCGTATCCAATAGGTTTAGCGAATAGGGCGGTAGCCCGTCCGTTTGTGCTTTTTTGCGTTTATTCTTTTCTTATTTATTTTAATGTCGTATGCAGTGAACCCCCTCCCTTCCTTTCACTCTTTCCCCCTGTATACTCTAGTTTCCGCGTTGTCGTCGGGATGGTGTCACAACGTCACACTAATCCACGAGACGACACCCTAAAACTGTCGTCGAACCCCCTTCCCCTCGAAATTTGCATAATCTCACTCGTGTTTTCGCTTCACGCGCATTGTAAAAAGCGGCGATTCTACACTCGAGTTTATCAATTCAATTCAGTTCCAATAGGATTACAACGAGGAGCGATGTGTTTGAACAAAAACAGTAGCACCCAACACAGTATTGCTCCGTTTTCAATGGTGACGTCATCGTTTCGCATGCTCTATTCACAGAGCGTAGCACCGCATGATTACAAACATCCAGAAACTCTGGGGGTTTTATCGAGTGCTATCCCAGTACCGTCACTGGGATACCAGTGTGGGAAACCGTCGTATGTTTCTGCCAGTTGGAGAGGAACTGGGATACCACGGGGGGAATACCGGAGAAGCGCCAGCAACGAGATATCATTGAACTCATCTTACCTTTCCACGCTGTCTTGCCCATAGCCCGTTTTGGCATTTCTCAGGGGCGTTAGAATGATATGGCCGAATAAAAAGCGGTGATTGCTGATGCACTACTTGTTTTCGAAAATAGGGTGGTTCGAAGCGCTTTCTTGATACTTGAAACGGAAACACGCGCTTGATTGTTGGTGAAGGGCGAAAACAGCGAGAGATCCGTGAACCAAAGGTGACAAAACATGCAGTTCTTTGGGCCGAAAATGTCGAAATAGGGTGGACTTGAACAACAATCCGAATTCTAAGACATAGACCAAATGGTGTGTTTCCAAAAGGTGAAAATAATAATATATAAATTTGGACTGTGGTAAAATTAGAAAATGATTAATTGCAGACTCTAATCGCCTCTCGGAAGAAGGAATACCCGGAGATGGAGTGGATCTGCGATGACATCACGACATTGTCGCAGGTTTTTTAAAAATTTTATTTTTAAAATGTATTTATGAACGTACTGCAAGGATAACCTGTCACTGAAAGTCACGGTTATTAGGTGTTTGAAGCCAAATATAGTACCAAAACAAATGGACAAAACTTTCGGCGTACGATGGAAAATAACTGCGAATGTCTTGAATATTTATTTTGATAATATATTTTTTTTCCATTATGTAAAACCGACCCAACAAATTAAAACCGAATTCCTTACATGTTAGACATGATCATACAACAAGGCTGAAACGCGAAGACGCCAGGGCCATAGACCAAAAACGTTTGTTCCCGAAAGCCCCAAAAGCTGCCTGCTTTTGGTGTAGTAGGGTTAAAAATCGAAAATTATGTCTTAATTAGAATTTTCCCCCGCGCATAGGATAGAAAAGTGAGAAACCCCTGTTTCGCGAATCGCGATTCCCGGGCAAATACTCCATCGCTAGGGCCGTGCTTCGCATATGTCCATAATTTTAAAAAAATGAATAAAAAATATTTAGATTGTTTTAAAATAATAAGAAAACCGCATGAAAAAAGTTTAATTAATGATAACACGTGAAAGCACATGCCAAAATCCACAATAAAAACCTGACCCCAGCTACTATAAATCTGCAGCAAATAGTTAATTAATCGGTTTCATATTTCAGGAACATAAGTAGCACAAACCGTCCGCGTTACCGCTTCATTATTCATTATACGGCTCGGCTGCTGATTTTTTGTTGTGCGCGCCAGATTTTTCAGATTCCCTGATGTTTTTTTGGGATATAACCCTTCTTACAGATTTATCGAATCTTAAGAAATGGCCACCAATCATGAATTTAAAGATGAACATGGCTATTATGCAGAGTTGTCATAAGCGCAACGTGTTTGTTCATACGGTCAGAGATGAAATAGGTACCGTTAGCCCAAATGCACCATGTGCCCACAGCTGTTGGGAAACTTTTTTGAGCTTTTCTCTTACCAAATGTTCATGTATTGTTATAGAGAATACATTTCAGTTATAATTGAAATTATCCCGACTCTCTGAGGCTTCAAACACATGGTGCGTTTTTTTGGCGGGAAAATCAGGGATTTCAGATACATGGTGCATTTCGATTTTTAAAAATTAGTTCTTACTAAATATTGATGTCTAATATAGCAAATTCGCTTCATTTGGTTCTATGAATAAGCTTATTTAGGTTTGGAGCGGATATTATCGTCCTCCTTTGCGTACACATGGTGCACTGCGTAACGTTAGACAACGGAACCATTTTTTCTATGCATACGGTAAGTGCACACGCAAGCGTTAGCAACTTGCGGCAAACCTGTCCATTTCAGCTCTTCCTTTACTCTAGAGATAGTTCACCTTCTTTATCTTTCCATTTCTCGTTTAACTTTTCTCGAGTGTTTAGTGAGAGTGTGATGTCTGATTTTTCGGAATTTCACCTCAAAAAGTCCAAAAGCTGTCTGGGTTTGTTCCCTAGAACGTACTTTTTGGTCTATGGCCAGGGCGCTCTTACTGTTCCTTTCCATCGTACAAATCGTCCCATAATGAAAGAGTCAATAATTGATTGATCCAATGCTCCTTGATGTTATTAATTGTTGTTCCTTAGCGAAACTGTCTTAAGAAAGATTATCTTATTACTATTATATTAAAGGGACCTGGCACTGCAAAATAAGTTATTTTTATTTTAAAGAAAATTCTTTTCCGATTAGAATGCAAAAAATCGCATATTTTTACGATTTTTTTGAAAGGAGTTATGATTTTTGAAAGATACTCTCGTACCGGGCATTACTGTGTTTAGCGCGCTAAACACCGTAGCGCCCGGTACATCAACGCATATTCCGAACTTTGAAAAATCATAACTCCTTTCAAAACAATCGTAAAAATATGCGATTTTTTGCATTCGAATCAGAAAAGAATTTTCTTTAAAATAGAAATAACTTATTTTGCAGTGCCAGGTCCCTTTAATACAAAAAATTATAAATATTATTTTGTTGCAGATTACTGATTCCTCATACGACGTCGTCCTCGAGAAGGCGACCATCGAAGCGCTGCTGGTCAAAGAGAAGGTATGACAAATTCACAAACACTCATCCAAAATAATAGAACGTTCCGTTGATAATCAGTGCTGAACAACAGATACGGCTGCGAGAGAGCATGAGAAAGCGAGAGACGCGCCGAGGTATAGAAAAAGAGTACACCACCAGTAGTACATATCATGAATGTATCATTTAAAAATTGTAATAGGATTACATAGGAATGACGCAATCAAAGCTCTACTCATATTGCATGGTAATGATTCAATACAATGAAAACTTATGAAAAATGAAAACGAATGAAAACAATGAAGAATGAAAACTTGTTTTTTTATAAATGATCTATCATTTTAACGTTGTAATTGCCATGATACGAGTGTGCCTAGTGATGACGCAATAATTCAGAGTGTGTGGTCGCCCTCATCGTCCGCGCTGCGCACGCTGGACGCCGTCTGGGCCGCCGTGTCACGCGTACTCGTGCCCCAAGGTTGGCTAGTAAGGACGCAATCGGCCTATTAGGGATGCCGGTTCGGTGTTACCCTCTGGAGGCCTCTTTTTACGAACACCGAACGGTAATCCCTAGCGCCTACTATTGTAATTTCGGGGTTGATGTTTTAGAACATTTAGAATTTTCTAGAATGAGAGAGCTAGAGAAAGCTAGAGTTTTTCTAGCTAGAGAAAAATAACATGTTTGGCATTTTGCTGAGAATGTGTATGATAATTTTCATCTAGCGAGCGTGAAAGTTCCAGTTTTCCGATGCCAATTCCGCTCTCACCCAGGCATCTTCCTCTCCATCTCCTTTACGCAGCCGCACTTCCGCGTGCCCGCGCTGCTGCGGAGTCCCGCGTGGAACGTGCAGGTATACTGTAGCCGCACATCGATTGATCGCTGAAATACGGTAGTGATGTTGATTGATCGCTGTGAGAAGTTTGGTTCCTTGTGTTCAAAGGCGGATAAAAAGTGGTTGAGGGTCGTGACCATCCTATGCTCATTTTTGTCCTCTGTTAATTTGTCTAGGGAAGCGGGTTTTCTGAGTCCCGTGAGTCAGAAAAAAACTCTAAAACTAACCCGCGTCATGTGTTTTTCTGGTTTCTGTGATATGACGCGATGAATGTGAAATCAGTGGATAAAAGTGATATGATAAGAGGGGGAAAAGTTAAGTTGTGGTGATGTCAGAATTTATAAACGGAAGGAAACGAAGCAGTAATTATCTCATGAGAAGCCGCGCTTTTTTCTTTCTCCTTTTTGATTTAAATCAACGAAACACCAGAACATTCGACGTCATTAGGGATGCGTACTCGGGCATTTCGAGCGCAAGACCTGAAAAAGGGAGTGAGAGAAAAGGAGATTGCCGGAGAGTATACTCAAGACTGAACAGTTATTCCTAAATGACATCACCCAAAATAGAGGGGGGGGGTGATGTTGCTACCGTATCCATCTCTCATTATCGCAGACTGACTTGTTCGGCGAATTTTTCCACTTCTTCGTGTACGTGTGTCGGAAGGGCGAGGGCAACGGGGAGATGATGGAGAGGTGAGAATCTCCAAAAAGGGGTCAGGAGTGAGACAGTGTGCAAAAGTGAGAGGGGAAAGGACTCTCTAGCTTTCACACACTCTCTCACTGCTGACCCCATTCTGAATGAGTGAAATCAAGTGAGCATAAATGATGAGGGGACTAATTCGAATAATTTCAGATACGCTAAGATGTCTCCAGATTGGCTCCGGAGCGCGAGTGAGGAGTAGAAAAGACAACATTTTCAGCACGGTCAAACCTCCAGAAAGTGGTAAGGGTGGCACACAATCGCATACAACTATTTCTCTCTTGACCCCTTCCCGGATGGTTTTTTATATCGTATAGTATTTTTGTTGGTTCGTTGATACTTTAGTGCCCATGTGTTCTATTTTCGGCCACATTGTTCTGTTTGTTATGTTTCTCTCTCTCTCTCTCTCTCTTAAGAATAGGTCAGAAATGGATGATACTCCTCTGAATCAGCGATGATAACGGGGCGTTCTTTTCCCCCTCACGCACTATTTGTTGGAGGCGAAATTCAGTTTCCTTTCCTTGAAAATATTACCGAAAGTTGTTTGTTATTGCGTTGTTTTTGGTGATGGTAGGTTTTGGAACGGCCGTTTAAGAACCCGAAAATATAAAAGTTTATAAATGTTCTGGAACATATGCCAGAGTTCCTAAGCGGCAGTTCCAAAGCGATATTTCACCATAACGATCTATTTTTTTGTCATTTTCAAAGTCCCTGAATTGGAGGTAAAGATAATTGTTTTGATTTTTCTTGTGAGATTCGTCATGGCGTTTAGATGAGTCATACGATCCGTTCACTCAACTTGCCCCTATTTATCTCGTGATGTGGTAGATCAAGGTGGTGTTTGATGAATAGTCGATACATTTTTCTCTCCGAACAATGAGTTTCACTAACCTACAATTTTTTCGGCCGTTTTTTTGTAAATCAAAAAAAGATTAATGAAAACGCCATGTGAATTGGAGATTACTTATTCGAACTGCCGCTAAGGAACCCTCAACTTTTTTTCCAGTATTTGTTGTTTGCGATATGTTTCGGAAACATTTTTTTCTATATTTTGGGTTCCTATACGGCAGTTCCAAAAACGAACCTAGAACAGTAAAATTTTGAATATGCACTACAACAGTGAATGTATTGTGTGATTTGAAGTTTTATTCATACACTAGAACCTCTATCACCTCTTTAGCGAATGCATTGTAAATTCAACAACACAATGTTTTTTAGTTTTTACTAGGTGTAACCTAAAACCAAATTAGATATTCTTGAAGATAACTGTCGACTGATCGACTTTTGCATCCTTCTTGCTGAGATTTATGTTGTTTAGCAGCTGCGCTGTATTTTCCAAGGTATCGTTTATCACTAATCACTTTGTATCTCTCTCTCTCTCTCTCTCTCTCTCTCTCTCTCTTTTTCTCTCTCGTATCGTCAGAGTCAAGTCTAGACTTTGAAAAGTTACGAAGTAACAAGCTGATTTTCTCCAAGCACTCCTCATGTCTCGCACTCTTTCTATCAAAATCGATCGATTTATGCACCTAGTTGAACCGGGTTTTTTTTCAAAGTCTGGTCTAGACTAGTATAGATAAACAGCCCCCCTTCCTTCCTCTTCTCTCTATTGTTTACATGCTGTGTATTTTGCATGTGCGTGGTTTTATTGTCTCACACACAGGGGAATCTCATTAGCGAATAGAGGGGTTGTAATCGGATTTCCCTTGATCCCTCTACCATCTCTACTGGTCGTCTTTGATCTTCGAGAATCGCTAGTTTGGTGTTGGTTATTGGGTGCGGGGGGATTTTCCCTATCATTATTTATCGTCTCTGGTGCATTAGCGGTGCATCGAAACGACCTGGAGAGTTTGTTCCAGGAAGGGGTCAGGGCGGAAAAGTGAGGAGCGGGAGGGCTTCCGGTTCGATAATCGTTTTACGGTATATCTTGAGTGAGAGATCTCGGATATATGGCTGATAAGGCGCAGAGAACAAGAGAGAGTGCCAGAGAGGACGCTCAACACCGAACCAGCATCCCTCATGAGCTGTGCTCTCTCACTTTCTCGTGCTCAATCTGGCCCTTGGTCCCTTTCTGGAGGTTGGAATGCGCGCACAATTGGGGAAGCGTTTCCTTAATCTATTCGACAGTTGTTGCACCGCTTCCTTTCGGGGTGTCATTTCCCTCCCCCACACACATACTAACAAGTTTGGAATGGCATTCCAGCTTTGCGGCGGGGCTATGACGTAAAAACGGAATGAATCCTCCCTCCCCTCCCCCCTTCACTTCTTACAATTAGATCAACTAGTCATTTCTCTCTCTCTCCGCTCTCTCCGCTCTCCCTCACTGTCCCATCTGATCCACAGCGTCCGAAAGACAAGCGGCGAGATCAACTTAGAGCAAGAGGGGATCCATGAGAGAGTACGCGAAACGAGAGATGCCAGACAGGCTTTCACATGTGAATCATAGCTCACCACGCCTGAGGCTCCACCCATGTATCCCCCTATACGTGGAAGCCCCGAGCCCCAAATGTTTTCTTTGGGGCTCGGGGCTGTCACGTATAGGGGGTCATGGTCCAAAATGGGTTTTGGGTTGGTCCCACCAAAGTCAAAGTGGTATACTGTATCTTCACCGCGGGGGTCCCGCAACGAAAACAGACTACCGTAACCCATGCTACCGTAACCCGGAAATACGAAATTGACAATACAGTCCCCTGGTATGTTGCATGAGGTAGACCTCGAGTCGTCATTGCCTGAGTGGGATACCGTAATCATCCTACCGTACTCTCGGCTACAGTAACCCTACCGTAAGATGGATTTGCAAAAGTGTCCCAATCGGCTCTGGATTTTAATAGAAGATAACCCTCGAGTAGGCAAAGTGTGTGGGACATACCGCACCTCATCTACCGTACTCCCGGCTACAGTAACCTACCGTAACACGAAAATACGAAAATGATCAAATCGGCTCGGAATTTTTGTAGGAGGTAGACCTCGAGTGGGCAAATTATTTCCGGCATTTCATTATGTTCCTACAGTATTTACAGCTACAGTAACCTACCGTACTACGAAAATTCTAAAATGACAAATTCGATTATGTATGGTTACAGTAGCCGCGAATACTGTAGGAACATAATGGTATGCCGGAAATAATTTGCCCACTCGAGGTCTACCTCCTACAAAAATTCCGAGCCGATTTGATCATTTTCGTATTTTCGTGTTACGGTAGGTTACTGTAGCCGGGAGTACGGTAGATGAGGTGCGGTATGCCCCACACACTTTACCTACTCGAGGGTTATCTTCTATTAAAATCCAGAGCCGATTGGGACACTTTTGCAAATCCATCTTACGGTAGGGTTACTGTAGCCGAGAGTACGGTGGATGATTACGGTATCCCCCTCAGGCAATGACGACTCGAGGTCTACCTCATGCAACATACCAGGGGTCTCTATTGTGAATTTCGTATTTCCGGGTTACGGTAGCATGGGTTACGGTAGTCTGTTTTCGTTGCGGGACCCCCGCGGTGAAGTTACAGTATACCAACCCAAAACCCATTTTGGACCATGACCCCCTATACGTGACAGCCCCGAGCCCCAAAAATCACCATGTATAGGGGGGTCGTGGAAGCCCCGAGCCCCAAAGACAGCCTCCACGTCTGGTGAGGTATGCATGTGATGCATGTCCCATTCCTCTTGACCCGCTCATGAGTTTGGAGGTTTGGTGGAAGAATATGAACGAATCCATTCGCAGACGCTTATTTAACCTTTAATATTTATTCACCAAGAGGCGATATTTGGGCGGGATATTGGTTTATCTTGACGTTATGATGGATTCTTCGTCTCTGGATCGGGCACTTTTTGAGGTGGCTCCAAGAATATTCACAATGAATTGGCTCCCGTTTTGTATTTGGCAAAATATTCCTTTTCTCCACTTGGATTTAGATATGCCGGTTCGGTATTTGTCATAACATTTGGACGGCTGTTTTTCGCTGAGTTTATTTGCCCTATCAGCCATAATACTGATATTTCGTTCACAAGGGCGTAATACGAGTACCGAACCTGCATCCCCGCTTCGAATTGTCTCCCCATCTCGCTTTTCCAGAACATCATTGAGGCTACCACGAGACGCATATCATTCACATTGTCTGGGTATAATACCGAAAAAAATGCACAACCACTTCCCAAAAACGGCACAATAAACTTTGTCTGTGTTTCACACGGCATTCTGACGAGTGTATGCAAATTGGGTCAGACAGTGCGAAAACCGTAGGAAGATGGGTGGTGATCACTAGCGTTGTTAGATCGAATAATTATATTTGCGAATAAGATTATGCGATCTAACAACGCTACTAATCACGAATTCAATTTGGCGTGCGTAGAATGCTCTCCGGATGTCGATAATGTATTGTATCCAACTACCGGTCCAATTGTGAATGTTTTGTGCACATTTTATCGACTACTCTTGTATTTTTTCCTAGCTGGATCACTGCCTGATTCCAGGCTGGAAATATACCGGGATCCAGGCTGGAATCTTCCCATTTCTTACCGGGATCCAGCCTGGAAATCGCGCTATACCGGGTTCCAGGCTGGAAATTATACCGGGATCCAGCCTGGAAACGACTCCAGGCTGGATCCCTATCTTATTCCAGGCTGGAAACGCAGTTTATACCGGGATCCCGCCTGGAAATAAATACCAGAGTACGTTAGTCGTCTAATAGTAAGAAGCCTCGTTAACCCCCGTTTCGTCGAAATTCTGAGGTCTCAAGCAAACAAGGAAAGAAAATAATGAAGAAGCATTGACAAATTTCGGAAGCTTATTTTTCTGGAAAATTAGTGTGTAGAGACTATACTCAAAGAAACAACTCTAATATTTATATAATATGTCTAATTAGACTCGAATGTCAGAGAGCGCACACAAATTAGAATTTTAAACTTTTGCTCTGGGCATACGGAGTTTCAAACTCCTAGAGTTATTTCTATGAGAGTAGAAGCTTGGATTAATTTGCGAAGCTCCCCGTTATTTCCGTTGCACTCTCAATATTCGTGCCACTTTCACTGCCAGGAGCAACGCACTTTCCAATTTCCCCTCAACTCTCCGCTTTTTTTTGTTTCCGCCAAATTCTAGCCATAAATTTCCATTTGTTTTTTCCCGAGATTCAGTTTACTCCCTTCTCTATAATCCCAGTCTACCGGTTGTTCCGTTGATTTATCCGGTAGTTATGGCGTGCATACGTAAAACGATCGCATACAAAATACACAATTGAAGTTTTCTTCATGCTATCATTTTGATGCGTCCTACAAACCTAAAATATTATTAATATTTATGCGAATCAAAGGGAAAGGCAAATTGCCAAAGACATGCTCGCATGCTCGGCCTGCCCAATAATATGCACTGAGTCTATGGTTCTGAACCGTACCAACTCGGTACAGGATAGAGGGTCAGAGAAAAGGAAATTTTGCCAGTGGGTACTTTCACGCGCTCGTCCCTACTACCAAGAGAATTAGATTTTGTTTGTTTTTTATCTATAGCTATTCAATGAGCATTTCAAACGATAGTATCCAAAAATGTAATAGGTACGACTGTTTTGCTACCTAACAAAACCAAGAAAACGAAAAAAAACCCAAATTAGTTACTTGTGATTGTGGCACGAACACTGCCTGATTCTCCACACAAAACTGCTCAATCCTGAGCTGAGCTGAAGAATCCATGATCACGTCAAAATAACCGTCCTCACCCATATTCCCGATGGAGAATAAAGTAGTGCGCCATACACTTTATTTTAAAAAATCGAAAACGCACGCTTTTGTCCGCCCTCCCCCACTCACTGCCCTCTCCATAGGTTTTTGTATCCCGCATTCACTCAATCCTGCCCTATTTGTGTTTCAACTGCGCTACAATTTCCGTGCTAGTCCAAGTCTCTATTATCAATGTGCCCTAATATACGCTCCCCTCGCACTACCGTAGTCTGCGCGATATCCCATGACGAAAAGAGGGGGCGGAGAGTGTGTCTCGGCAGATTATAGCCACATCATTCCCGAAACCTTTCAGAGGGACTCTCTCATTTTTGCAAACTCTCTCACCCTGACCCCTTTCTGGAGGTGTGAGATGATGTGTAGACCGCTCACCTCATTTCTCCCTCCTTTTCTGACTACTAGTTGATAACTGGCTCACTTAATCGTCCCACACGGACATTTCGCGCATGAATGTTGTCTTTCCAATACCTCTCCCAGGACTACGCACGTCATAATCCCCAGAAAGGGGTCAGAGACGAGAGAGTGGGCGAAATCGGAAGGGACTCTCCACTTTCCTACATTCTCTCGTCCTGACCCCTTTCTGGAGGCTTGGCATCGCGGGTAGGTCAAAGTCAGCGTCTATTTCTCGTTTTGATCCGTTTCTTTTGCCATTCGTCTGAACTGTTCTGTGCTCTTTCTTTCTCCCTTCGACCCAGTCAAAATAGAGACAGAGTGTCGCTCTTTCATCCATCGTCTATTCACATCTCGCATGTTTCCACTCTTCCACAAAGGGGTCGGCGGCGAGAGAGTGTGCGAAAGCGAGAGAGCCCTTCTCGCCCCCCTGAGGCTGGGAGGTTTAGCTGCAGGGAAGGTGAGAGAGCGAAGCGAAAAGAGGGGTCAGATAGCACGAAAGAGAAAGAGAGAGAAAGAGAGAGAAAGAGAGAGAGAGAGAGAGAGAGAGAGAGATTCTTGGCACCTTTGCGAACTGGCTGCTGCTTTTTTGCGCGCTATTTTGTGTAACAATAAGGTTGAAAGGCGGGGAAGTGGGGATGGGGGAGCGGTGCATGGACTACCCTACAAAAAACAACACAACGCTGCAGGCTGAATCTCTCTCTCTCTCTCTCTCTCTCTCTCTTCCTTCTTCCTCTTCTTTCACCTGCGAAAAATAAGGAAAAGCGGATTACATTTGAATAAAATGTAGCTGCGGGCGCTGTTTCGTTATCTTTGCGTCTCTCCTTTTCATGCGCTCTCTAGCGTTGTCTAACTGGTTAGAGAGTGGGGGAAACGAGAGAGAGAGAGAGAGAGAGAGAGAGATTTATCTATCTCTTTTATCTTCTATCGTTGATCAGCTGTTGCTGCTAGAGCTAGAGCTTGTTAGTTCATTCCGTTCCTCTGCCTCTTCTCCCCTTCTCTCACCTCCCCTGTTCCTTCCTCCCCTTCCTTCTTCCCTCTCCTCCCCTTCTCTCACCTCCCCTGTTCCTTCCTCCCCTTCCTTCTTCCCTCTCCTCCCCTCTCACTTTTGCTCCTCATAGCAGCAAACGAGTTCGATCTGCCACTGCCACTGTGTGTTTCACTCGATTACCAGCCAAGTGTGCCAACTTGATCTTTCTCCCGGGATAGCGCCCCCCCACCTGTTTTATGTCTTCCATAATGATTTGATACAGATAATTACAGTCCTCCAGAAAGGGATCAGATGGAGAGAGCACGTGTTAGAGAGCCCCTCTCGATTTTACACGCCTCTACGTGCAAATGGTTTGTGTAGGGTTGACCGGACTGTGGAATGATGTGTTGTGTTCAAACGTGACGATCTGTTTTGCAACTTTAGTGGCAAGTTGCGCCAATCGAAAGCGGTCGTTGTGCCCCCCCCCATTCTCTGCTTACTCTGGTATTTATTTCCAGGCTGGATCCCGGTATAATCTGCGTTTCCAACCCGGAATCAGACAGGGATCCAGCTAGGAAAACAATACCAGAGTAGCGATTGGGCAAGTAGGGATGCAGGTTCGGTATTGGTCATACCCTCTGGCATCCTCTTTGTGTCTGACTCTCTTCGTCTTATCAACCGTAATACAGTTTTTCTCTCTGCAGAGTGCTGGAGAGCGTGCGAACAAGAGAGGCGTCCTCTTGTTTTAGCACGCTTTCTCAATATGCTTATGTAACCGATGATTTTGACATAGCTAATCTCTAACGTTTTATTGTTTTTTTAAAAATATCTTTGAGCAGCGGACGAGGGAAGTATAAGTATCACCTTCTAATTTTCGTCTCTCTCTCCTTCCGGTATTCATTGCCAAATGAAACAGCAGTGATAATGGAGAAGGAAGAGAGAGAGAGAGAGAGAGAGAGAAAACACTATCTACCATCACTATTTATCAGTACCCCCAGTATACTCGTCCCGCTATTGTTATTTTGTTTCCGGAATTTCCGGTAGACGACCAGTACGTTTCTCTCCCTCTGACGCCTCTCTCTCTCTCTCTCTAATTCAATCATCTCTCTCTTCTTTCAATAACTTTTCTTGCACTCATTTCGACCAGATAATGGCAGGAATGCGCGCGCATGCGACCGATCTCCGTTCAGTATGTTTTTCAACACAATTTCGTCCTTCCTTCCCTTCTCTATCTCTCTCTCTCTCTTATCTCTCTCTCCTCCCCTCCAACATTCGACCCGTTCCACTATTCGCGCGCTAGTTTTGTATCAGAATAGCGGCTCAATTTGGTAAATTCCACCAATCTCTCTCTCTCTCTCCCACTTTCATTTAGATCATTTTCCATCTCTCACCCACCCCTCCCCCACTACTTTTCAATACTCTCTCGCTGTGACCCATTACTAGTAACACTCGTAAAATCAAGTGAAATAGATAGTTTGCAAAACAAGGGAGTAGAGAGAGAGAGAGAGAGAGAGAGAGAAGAAGAAAGAATGACCAGTTTCACTCTCTCTTTACTCTGGTCATTTAGAGCAAGATTACTTACTCGATAAGCTGCAGTGTATGTGACGTGAACAATACAAGCATAGCAAGTACGGTGGAATGAGAGTACGGTAGACAAGGCAATTATCGATCGGGATATCACAAACGCTCGTCGAAAATAATAAAACGGTCCGCTCCTAAACAACAGATGTGGCTGCGAAAAATACGCGCAGGTATAGAAACAGAGTACACGAACCAGTAGTCCATTTCATGGAAGTATAATTTTTAAACTGAAAATACACACCAAGATTGTATACAATGTCAGCATGATGCAAGAGGTGAAGCAGCCAGTTCAGTTATCGATAAAATCGAAAGGCAGCTCTCGAACGATGGTAGAATTCGGTACTGTTATGGCGTCTCCAGAGTGTGTGATCATCTGAATACTTTAGGCTACGGTGTCTTCAGATAATAGTGGGTAACAACATTTTTGAGTTACGGTGAAATACGGCAAGAGCGCATTGCGGAATTTTTTTTTAAATTACGATGTATTCCTGAATGTTCAGATTACGGTATCTTATGGCATCATATAATGATGGGCTCATGACTCAGTTGGACCCCATCTGTTTCACCTTTGCCTTCTCTCTCTCTCTCTCTATCGTTCAATCTTTCACCTCTCTTCTCGCAGCCACTTTTTCCACTTACTTTGCCACACCATTTGTTCCAACGCTCTCTTCAAGAATCTACTTTGGCTGACCTCTCCTCCCTTCCTCCTCTCAGAGAGAGAGAGAGAAAGAGAGAGAGAGAGAGAGAGAGAGAGAGAGAGAGAGAAGCCTTCCTCCCATTGCTCTCTAAAATGATCTCATCCGATCGCTATTCCGAATCTCTTCCTAGACTCTCAAACATCAAATGGGCACTTACCGCTCGCATTTAAGCACAGCTTTGAAACATTTAACTATCTCCTTTTTCTTTATTTCCCGCCACTCTTAACTTTTTAACACATCCCTTTCCTCTTTCTCTCTCTCTCTCTGATGGGCTTAAGCGATGAGCGGTGGAACGGTCTCTCTCTCTCTCTCTTTCCCAATATCGTTGTTAGAGCAGCCGATAGACTCGGTGAAACCAATAGACCATCGAAACTTTTTCTGGGGCGCAAACCAGCTCAAAATAAGCGATCGTTTCACGTGATTTACCTCTTTTGTCTGGGAGAGAAACTTACTAGATAGAACATAGAACGAGCATCTTTCTCGTTCTATCTAGTCTTATGTAGAAAGTTCTCTCTCTCTCTCTTGTCTCATGTACAGCACTTGATCGTCGGACAAGGTACCTAATTCGGTGCCAGTTTTGCGTGATTCGAAATGTAGCCAACTCGATTGCACTCTTCCTAATTGTAGTGAAAGTATCACTGTGCATACACCCAGAAAATGAGGTAGTTTTTAACTATTGTGATAATCAAGGTTGGGCAAAATATTACTAGCAATATTCTCATGATAACTTTCGCTCACTATAATTATGAATGGCATTTCCTTGCGCGTAGTTTCGCTACTAACAATGAAAGCCAGTACGAAATTTGAGTTTTATCTAGGGTTTGAAACATTATTGAATTTTGCAATCTCGATATATTTGGTTGCGAATTTCATAATTTCCAGTTCGAGTTGTATTAGATACTCGAATTTTCCACTATTCGGAGGGGGGGGGGTGAAATTCAGTGAAATTTGCGCCGGGCTGGAGTAAGATTTGAGTCAACCCGCATTTGCCGAATTCCAGCTCATTCTTCTCTTGTAATACTCCCTAATTGTAGCTGATCTATCTCTTTACCCTAGAAACTCCGACTCAACCCGCATTGCGCGAACACTCTGCACGTACATTTGATCTGTTTTCGTCCAAATTTCTCTCGTCGAGCAATAAATCTCTCTCTCTCTCGCTTTCTCTTACTCTCATGCTTAAGTGCCTATCATTGATATGGCCGATCTAGCGCCGAGTGAACCCGTTGATTTGAGCAGATACTTCTTCCAAACAGATCGTGTTGTCGTTCCGCGTAATTTATATTTGTTTTAGTTAATTAATATTAATTAATTAATTATTAAAGAACCAACTCAAAATGGAGACGCCTATCCGCAGGAAGACGCGCAGAGACAGACGTGTCATCGCTAGAAAGGTCAGTTGGCGATTCGCGAACGATACAGTATCCTCCAATTGACAATCTATCGTAAATACCGTTTCATTGACAACATAGTAAAAAAATAGGATGTGAAATGGGGAATAGCGATAGAATTCGATCTTGGCCACACCCTGAAAAACTCCAGAAAGGGGCTAGGTACTGGTGAGCACGAGTTGCAAATTTTACTACTCCGTTCCACTGTCTGATTCTCTCGTTTTCGCATGCTCTCTCGCCTTTATGCTTTTATCAGCGGAGCGCTTGAATATTTCGGATGAGTGTATGTGATTGTATTATAAAACCCGTCACGTTTTGAATAATGTGGCTTTGTACCGCCACACTGTCTGGTTGAATTTACATTCGCAAACTTGTGCTTCAATAGGTACTTTGAAATTTTTCTCGCTAAAGTCACAACTGAAAAAGAGACATCCCCTGCTTTTTTTCAGTTTTGTTTGGTTGCTTTATCTGCTCCCCTTTTTCGATTTCTTTCCATTGTTGACAGTTTTGTATTTTTATTTTAGTTTAGTTTATAGCTCGTTCATCAAGAGGGGTTCATGGGGTGAATCGACCGGGGTTCTAACAAAGTTGATATGGCTCCTAATCTTCGGTTAACTTTCTCTTGAATGGTTTTAGCAAGAGTTTGGAATTCGGGAAAAATTTGAGAGATTTCGACGCCAGTCAAATGTTGAGAGAACGCACGAAATGAAGAGAGAACTCATCCAATTATTTACCCAAATTTCCAACTCTTGTTTCGCAGTGCGAATCGGTCTCTTGTCGGTGAATGAGTGGAAATGAGATACGCTTGCTCCTCTTTTTTCATCAGATTCGGTTTGTTGCTTTATCTGCTCCCTCTTCCCATTCGATTGTTGGCGGTTTGACGCAGGAGGGCTTGCTCAATCTGTGGAAACAAAAGGAGGGGAGAGGACCCGGATCCTGATCCCGATGTCACTTCCCCTTTTTAGAAAGAGAGAGAGAGAGAGAGAGAGAGAGAGAGAGAGATCGCTTTGCCCCGCGGCATTTCAAGGAAGTGAAAGCGCGCGCACTATTGAAACAGTTGTGCTGAAGCGCTCGAAACAGTTTTATTTTCTCTTTCTTTATTATCTTTTCGATTCTGCACGGTTTATGATATTTTCTCTACCACGGCGATCTTTTTTTCTCAAACCTAGTCGTGCCACAGCCCTATTAACTCTCCATAAGGGATGTGGCGAGATAGTGCCTCAAAGTGAGATGGCCCCTCTCTATTTTTCACGCTCTCTCACTCCAAACCCCTTTTGTGTGGTTCACTCTGACTTGTGGAGCCATCTGTTCTACCAGCGCGATCGTTTGTGTGAACCCTAGTCATTCCCCAGGCGCTTTGACCTCCAGAGAGGGGGGGGGAAGGAATTGTCCGATCGATGTGGGCTTACATTTAGATGCTTCATCTGATTGGCACTTGTCTTCCGATCACATGATTGATTATTTCGAGAGAGGTGATAAGGCGGACGGCATGATAAGTGAAACCATCTGATCCTTCTTACTTTCACTCACAAAAAGTGACAGGTTTCGGATTTCGAGCGAGAGAGAGAGAGAGAGAGACCCGCTTTTTGCTGTTGCTGCATAAAACGCGCGCTGGGAACAGCTGAGGTAAGAGAGAGAGAGAAAGAGAGAGAGAGAACCAAATCCCAGAATATCTTTGTTTTTTTTGCGCACGAGGGCGCTGAGTCATAGTGCTGCGTCTGAAAAAGAGAGAAGTCGGCCGTTTCGTTGAACTATGACAAGCGAATGGACGTGAAACCGCGTGATTCCCAACCGCCAGAATGGGGTCAGCTGCCTCTACGAATACAGAAGTCTAGGTTATCGAACAACATCTTTCAAAGTTTACGCCAGTCTAAGGCGTTCTGGGCAAAATGCGAAACCATTATCGCGTGACCGAAGTGATTCGATTTTTTTTAAATCGTCGCTCGGTAGCCTAGACTTCTGGGTGCGTATATTTATATCCCAGTGAGGTCCGTTTCAGACACCCCCTGACCCCTTTCTGGAGGCCTGAAAAAAATTCGGATGAGGAAGTAGGAACCCTGACTCATACCCTAGTACACACGGTTTCGTCTCTGATTGATGGTGTTGTCATTTTCACCCTGAGGGTGGCATCATCAACAACACATTTTCGTTCCGAGTAGGTCAATCAAAGTGCGGGAGGGAGGGGTCGGGCGGAGAGAGAGAGAGAGAGAGAGAGAGAGAGAAACGTGCCCTCAGGCACAGATCATGAGAGAGAGACAGGGAGCAAACAAGATTTGCCCCTGAGGCAATGAGTCAGTGCGAGAGAGAGAGAGATATCATGTGTTGGCATTGAGAAGCGGTTGTCCCTACAAGATTCGAGATTAATCGAGAAGATTCCTCTCCTTCCCTTTATTATTATCGCCACATTTCGGCGACAGGGGCAATACTCATTGAGACTCTCTCTCCAATTGACGCATTCCCATATCAGCCCTTTTTATCTGCCCCTACCAGTGCACGACGTTCTGAGCAGCCGAAATTGAACTCGTGTTGAGGCTATCGCCTTGTTACTTGCCAGAAATGTGCCAGTGAGTAGATTTGATCGAGGCCTCTTAACCCCGGTCCATTTGTGCTAGAAAGAGTTCCTCCTCTGGGTAGTGTAATATCACAAGGCTCTGGGTACTCTCCATTTGGGGATATTCCCATCACTCAAGATAGCTTTCCATTTACCACATTTAGCATCTCATTTCCCTGTCCCTTTGTTGTCTACAAGGTTCCCCCATCGGGTAGTCTATCGATACCCCCAATGCTCCCCCACTGGTTAGGATCCGATTGGCACTATTCCCCTTCTCGTTTACCTCCTCCTTTCCACTCTACGCTCATTTGGGATCAGAGCATGCAAATCGGCGCTCCCCCTCTTTCATAAATGGAAACTCATTTTGCATCTCCCTCATTGATAGGAAGGGTGTATGCAAAAAGCGGCTAAACCTGTTGTCTCTACCGTTAATCAGCCCCAGATTGCCCACGTTTCCCTCAATTTTGTCTCTGATATCACGTCCCACAGGCCTTTCAAACCTCCAGAAACGGGGTTTGGGCGAGAGAAAGAGTAGAATCGAGAGGACTCTCTCACTTTTGCACACTCTCTCTCCCCTGACCCCTTTCTGGCCGTCTTTCTGTTGATTGCGATACGTTTTGGAACTTCCGATTAGGCACCCGGCAAAACCACGATTTCTCGAGATACTTGTCATAACATTTACAAAACTTGCCCGATTTGCCAAACGGAAGTTCCAAAACAGTTTTCGCCTCCTGTTTGCGTGGTCTAGCCAATCGCTCACCTCTCCACTTTTCACCAATATTTGTGTCCAAATCTCTCTCTCTCTCTCTCTCTCTCTCTCTCTCTCTCTCTCTTACACGTTCCTATACTTCGTCTCTATTATGGCCGATTCGATCTTCTCTTTTTCTCCTTCTTCAGCTCTCAAGTTTTCCTCACAGTTTTCCGCAGCTAGAGCAGAGGGCGATAGAGAGCGAGCATGTGACCGAAACTAGCACCCTCTATCCCTCTGCCACGACGTTTTGGCGGGAACAATTTTGAATGACTCTCGTACATTAACTTCGAGATCGAATGGAGAATCAGGGGATTGGCAAAATGCAAGAGCACAGTCTCTCTAACTTTGATCAACCTCTCCCTTTCACCTCCGACTCTTCCTTCCTCCAACATCCCCTTTCTCCCACCTCCCACCTCTCGCCTTCCCTTTTCTCCGATCTCCCCCTCTCCCTTACTAGCTACTATCTATCTACTACTTCTTCCACATAGCTCTCAGTGTCAAAACTAGCCGGGTCGACCTTGTCGAAAAGTGAAGAGAGAGAGTGGAATAGTGGAATCTCAGAAACGAAATAAATTGAGAGAGAGAGATAGGAGTGACTCTGAAATAGGATCAAAACTGTACGGAGAATGTGTGTCTGACATAAAAAGTGACAGTAACTTGGACTGCAGGGATACCGTAGCAACTTCCATGTCCCCTCTGCCCTCCCGCCGATAATTTACATTTCCCTCAAAGTCCATTTGAGGAGTCAATTAGCCGTTTCAAAACACAAATCATAGTCGGGAGGGGTCAACTGCATGCTGATTTCGGGAGAGTGTGTAAAGGGAAGATAGTTTCGGGACCTCAAAATGATATGACATCGAAAACGAAGCCAGCATTCAACGTATACTTCATCCCGACACTGATCTCTATCGATAAGTGATCCATATCACCCCTGCTTTGTCCTGTCAAAATCAGGTCTCTCTCTCTCTCTCTCTCTCTCTTTATTGTCCTGCCAAATCAGGCGGGAACTCTCGCTTTTTTGTTGTTTGTCGTGGCAAAATCATTGTCCCTTTCTCATTTGCAGACTCACAAAGAGGGCGGCGGTTGCTTATTGATAAGTGATAAGAAAGAGAAAGAGAGAGAGAGAGAGAGAGAGAGAGAGAGACTGCGAGAGTTGCACTGTTTAGATTTGCCGATAAATATCGGTATCACTGATAACGCGTCATTAGCGGCGGACGATAAGCGGCTCAGGGTGAGAGGGGCAGTATCTAAGCTGGCCATCTCTGAATTGGATGTTGTGAGGATTGCGTTATTACTAGGCAATCCAGGCATAGAGAGTGAGAGAGCGTGTGAAATGGAGAGGGCTCTCGCACGGACTCCAGTCTGTAGGTTTGGAATCATGTAGTGATATCAGTTTTGCAATGGCGGGATTAGTTCCGCGAACAATTGTTTGGGGGTTTGGACGCATTGATGGAGAGAGTCGAGCATACTATACTTAGGGGGCGCAAGCTCCGCCCCCTACCTTTCTCGACGAGAGGGAACAATTGTCCCAATCGAATGACAAGCTTCATTTTCAACCAAATCCCGCGTTCAAAAGCTTATTCGAGAGCTCTCGATCTACTCTACGAATGAAGCATTGCGCACCTTGTTCTGACAACATTTAGTAGATCAAAAATTGACTGAAAGCCTCAAGAGTAGGTGTTTAGGACACTTCCAATTCACCGACACAGCTGCGCAATTCTCAGTATAGGTGGAATAACATGCTGAATCTATACAAACAAAAAAATTAAAATTTTATTAATTCGCAGAATTGTCATTTGATTTTAAAGATATTTGCAAAATGAGCAAAAATTTTTGCAAACCGCTGAATTTGAACCAGCGGCCTCCTGTTTATAAAGCCTGTGCTCAACCGCCTGAGCCATGGGGGAACACGGGTAAGGAGTTATCTTTCACACTCAAAATCAGTCAGGATTTAGAGATGTAGATTAGCTCCGCCCACTTCTCTCTTTCACCACTTTCTGTCAAATGACGCGCATGGTTTTTGAGGCGTAGCGCGGCTCAGAGACAAGATATCGACAAACGGCAAAAAGTATGATGTTATTGAGACCTTAGCGGTTCATTTGACCTCATTTTCTTTCAATTAGCATGAAATTGGAAGATCACGTTGCGGCCCCTAACTATACTCTGTAGGATAACAAATGTGTCAAACGCTGTGACCTCTGCTCTTGGCCACTTGTAAAACGCTGTTTTGAATAGACATGAGCAGGGGATCTCTCTCTCTCTCTCCCTTCTACTTTTACCCCTGAAGATCTGTATCAGTTTCAGTTTTCTGAACAGTGATCGCCAGATTTTAGCCCACAATAACAGCACATTTGGACAACTGTGACGACCTCCGCCCCCTTTGTACTGGCTAACCACCTCCCCTTCGCACCCAACCACCTCCCCTCCGACCACCTCTTCTCTCACCTCCCCTCCGACCACCTCTTCTCTCACCTCCCCTCCGACCACCTCTTCTCTCACCTCCCCTCCGACCACCTCTTCTCTCACCTCCCCTCCGACCACCTCTTCTCTCACCTCCCCTCCGACCACCTCTTCTCTCACCTCCCCTCCGACCACCTCTTCTCTCACCTCCCCTCCGACCACCTCTTCTCTCACCTCCCCTCCGACCACGTCATCTTCCCCTAGCCCCCCCCCCCTTGACGTTCAACCCATCCTTTTCTCGGTACAGCTAGGGATCTGACATTAGGAAGTGCCGTTTAGTCTTCGGGAATATGTAAGCCACCTTCTCCAACAATTTCCCACCTCCAATAGTCTCCCCTCCCCTCAAACCACCTCTCATCTGCTGTCCCTTTGCTCTTCGATCACATCTCTCTCTCTCTCTCTCTCTCGATCCATCCATCACTCCCTTATCATCGATAGACGCGTTTAACATCAAAATGCACAGACACCTCGGTTTATACCACACTATGAAAAGGAGGAGAGAATGAGTGAGAGAGAGATAGAGAGAGAAATGGTTTCCGAGTGTTGCCACAATGCCCGTCTGGCATTAGAATTGATCAGGGGGATAGGCGGGGGAAGGAGAATTCAATAGGACAGGCACGAAAGGGAACCATAAAAAGGAGGGTGGGTTTAATACCGGCGCTAGGCACTTTGGATGGGTTATAACCTTCCGGAAAAGTCGGAACCAGAAAAAGTTTTCAAAAAAATGAAATCTTTTCTAATGGCTCTTTCGCTATCGCTTTGAGAGATTCTCTGAAAGATCGCATTTTAGGTGGAAATTGTCTTCTGTCGAAAACTATGCTGCCTATCGTCCGATGGTACGACGTAGTCTCTTCAATTTATTTGCAGAATTAATCAACACTCACAGCCGGGCACCCATCCCCAGCGCCGACCGCGCAACCCCCAGCCGCATACAGAGAGTGAGGGGAAGAGTGAGAGAGGCACACATAGACGTCACTTCAGACAAGGGGCTAGTTAGGGAAACAAGCAGGGTAGTAAACCCCATCCTTTCATGGTTCCCACTTTCTATACCTGTCCTATCAAATCTTTTCTCGCGCCTTTTTCCTGACCAATTCTAATGCCAGACGGGCATTGTGCAACAATCGGAAACTTTTTGTCCCTCTCCCCTCCTCTCTCTCTTTCTCTCTCTCCTCCCCTATCACTCCTTATCACTTCCTTCTCATCGCTCGAGACACGTTCTCAAACACGACGGCTGTTGTTGCTTGATCCACTACAGTAAACCGTCTCTCCCTTGTTTAGAGAGAGAGAGAAAGAGAGAGAGAGAGATCAAAACCCTTAGTTTCATTCCTGAAAAAGGTGCTCAGTGCCGAGAGAGCTATTTAGAAGTTCGTCCGGACTGTAGGATGACTTGCAAATATTCGAAATAGCACCCTCTTTTGAAATCAGCTTCCGAAAGTGGTTCTAAAGCCTCAATCAATGTATATTACAAAACACCCACTTTTTTGTTCACCAAACAGGCACTTTGGGACCCTCTCTTTTTGTGCGCTCTCTGGCCTACTGTAAACACAGGAACGTGGATTTTGGCATTTTGTTGTATCATTTTATAAATGTGACACTGCATTTGTACACGCATAAACTTCCGGGGTCCGTATGGTCTACTCTCTCTCTCTCTCTCTCTCTCTCTCTCTCTCTCTCTCTCTCCTCTTCCTCCTCCCCTCCCCCGTTCACTCCTCCTCTTTTCATTCAATCAATCTCTGTTTCATGTTTTGCCTATTCTCTTTTTCCCCTTCTCTTTCCACGCTGATGGTCGATATGAGAGAGAGGCTTTTGTGTATTCGTTCGGCATATTTAACAAAACTATCCATAATGTTTCTCCCAACTTGCTCATCTCACCTCCCACCTCCTCATTCACAATTCCCCATCCTCTCATTTCTCACCTCCCCCACCTCCCTCTTCCCTCACCTCCTTGTGTCTCACCTCCCCTTCTGCCATCCCACCTCCCCTCGTCCCACCTCCCCTTCTCCTCCCATCTCTCACCTCCCCTCGTCCCACCTCCCCTTCTCCCATCTCTCACCTCCCCTCGTCCCACCTCCCCTTCTCCTCCCATCTCTCACCTCCCCTCGTCCCACCTCCCCTTCTCCTCCCATCTCCCACCTCCCCTCGTCCCACCTCCCCTTCTCCTCCCATCTCTCACCTCCCCCTCCTCCACCCCTTTAGCGATCGTCGGCAAACTTAGACGCGCCGTGAACTCGCATTCTTACTCCAGTAAATAGTTGTTAGTCATTTACTCATCGTGTTTGTTGGTTCCTACCTTTCTCTTCTCCTGATGGCCGTCAACCTTCTAGGAAGGGGTCAGGATGAGAGAGCGTGTACAGCGAGAGGGACTCTCTCACTTTTACACGCTCTCTCCCTCTGACTCATTTCTGGAGGAACGGGACAATGTGCTTTCTCCTCTTCTGATTCCACCGGTGCATCCCTAAGTTGGCGCCAAGTAGGTATTATTTACTTAGTACCAACATGACCAAAGTAGGTCCTTGGGAGGCAACATGGTGCTAAGTGAGAGAGACTGTGAAATTAGTGAGACAGATACCCTCCCCAACTTGGTACAAATATCTATCTAGTTGTCTGACTCTCTCACTTCGACAAACTATTATAATGAAATTGCCCAAGTTGCCTCTGAGCTTGATGACAACTTGGAATTGAAGACTATACTTGATCTACCAAGGGTGACACATAGGTCTGCCATCAACTCTCACATGTTTACGTCTATCGATAGGAAAAAGCTGGAAGAAGCGATTCTCGGCTTCCACTGATAAGGGACAGAGAGAGGTCACTCTGGAGGAGGAGGAGGAGAGTGAGAGAGAGAGAGACGGGGTCGACGACCCCTCCAGATTATCTATTGTTTATACCGGAGAGAGGGAGAGACAGGAGTAGAAATGTCCCCTCACCGGTTTTGTGTATACGTAATAGGCTTGCGGACGTTTACCTCCCAATGTATTATTCTAGTTCATCTCCTCTCACGTAAATAATATAGAAATTGTGAATATTTTCTTACAATATTCTTTTTTCGGGGCTTTTCAGCGGTCATTTAGAAGATTTTACGTGTTTTCTAACCGCGAAAGCGGGAGGCAAAAGACGACCTTGCGTTATTTTCTTCACGACGCGTGCATCTTTTCATAAACGCTGCTAAACTCGGATTGCCCTGAGGCGTAGTCGTATTTTCACTACTCGCTATCTGAGAAGCGAGCCAGCTCGCTTTCTCTCTCTCTCTCTCTCTCTCAGCCCTCTTCTAATGAGTATTTCGGGCATAGTTAGACGCCTATTTTGGGGCAGAGAGAGAGAGAAGAAGAAATGACGCCATGTCAAGAGAAGAGAAGAGGGCGTCAATGATTTATCCGGAGAAAGTTAGGAGTTTGACCCACCCAAAACCCTAGCCGGCCTACCGTATCCCCAATTAGTGTATGATCTACAGAGCCGTCCTGGAGTGTAGGGAAGTTCGATATTCGTACTCACAATAAAAAAACCGCTAATTTCAGTCAACCGAGGATTATAAACACTAATTTAGAGAGAGAGAGTGTGTGAAAACAAGAGAAACGCCTTCTAGTTTTAGCACTCTTTTGACATAGACGTTGTTTTTCTTTCTTTCTTGTGAGTACCTTATCCCCAATGTGTATTGCTATTGCTTATATTGTAATCCTAGAGTGTAGCCAGATGCATGCCTATTAGTGATGCCTGATGAGCGATTAGTCATGTAACACATCACATCACAGGCTGGTCAAATGGTATTTTAGTGAGATGTAAAATCGAGAAGGGCTCTCTCATTTTTGCACCAAAAGTGTAGGGTTCCTTAACACACACGAAACACACAATGATACACGAAAAGCCATTTATAAAAAAAGTGGAACAATAGAAACTCTTTTGTTCCACTTTCTATAATTGGATTATCGTGTATCATTAAGGAACCCTACTAGAGTGCGAAATGTTCTCCCCATTACGCAAACTCTGTCGCCCACTGTAGAGATTGTGCAAGATGAAGAGGCTGTGTTCTCTTTCGCACTCTATTTTTACTAGAGTGTAGCTGGATGTGTTAGTGCCATTTTATAATCTATTAGTCACATAACTTCCCCCCCATACCATTACCGGCTGACCATTGTGCCTTTTTCACGCATTTTTCCATTGTATGCCAAGCTGTTTTCTGATCCTCGCTCTTTCCCTTTTCTTTTTTTCTCTCCTCTTTTCCATTCATTCGTCCCGACACACTAAGACGCTCTGAGCTTTTGCAATCGTTGACGCACTTGCGGTGCGTCATGACCTACCTCGGGGTCAGGCTATGGTAATCCAGATACCGTGCCCCTTGGGTCGGGTACCGTATCCATGGGTACGGTACGCGGGTACCCGGCTCATTTTTGCTCCTCATTTAAATATTGTATGTATGTCTCTCCAACGCCCGTCGAGCGCGCGTTTTTCCACATTTTTCAATCGGATTCTACCATCGTTTTCGATGAAATGTAGAGATGATAGAGAGAGAGGGAGGGGAGGGGAGAGAGAGAGAGAGAGAGAGAGAGAGGCGGAGAGGAGGGAAAAGAGAGGATGTTTGTATCAATCCTCCTCCCCCCAGATGGAATGGTTTTGATCAGTTTCCTCGTCCCTCTTCGCCTAAACTCTCCTCCGTTCGTAGAATCTCTCTCTCTCTCTCTCTCTCTCTCTCTTTTCAACGTGGGGGCGGCGTGAATTGAATCTGCCTATGCTTTTGTTGCCTATCCCCCATGAAAGGAGAAGAGAGAGGCGTGCCCAAGTGATCAATCCATGCTGCTATAACCATCCCGCACATTTTTTCTCTGATTTCCTCCATCAACCGTATCCTACCGTAGTCCGGCAGTAGAAGCGATCGAGTAATGACTATTTTTTTGTCTAGCTACCGTACCCCAATATACCGTAGTTCGTCGATCAAACCAATCGATCAATGCCCCCAGGAGCCCTGTTTGCACAGGCGTTCTGGACAGTTGGAAGTTAGCCTACCGTATCGCTGACCTACCGTAGTCTCCTACTCATCGATCGTCAATCACAAACTAACTAATCCGCGGGTTCCTACCCTGAATCATCGTATATATATCCTCTCTGTCTCTAACTATCGGGATCTCCGTGTTCCGTTTTACATTCGTCACCTTTTGCATCATCCCACATGCCGGGCGACCCTCCAAAAAGGGGCTTGGGTGAGAGAGCGAGACAAATCGAGAGGGACTCTCTCATTTTCGCACACTCTCTCGCCCTGACCCCTGTTTGGAATCATGTGCCCGTGTTCCGTTTTATTCGTCACTTTGCCCCATAGTGCGCTTTCTCTGACAGAGGGCCTGCTTTATGGCAGAATACCCCTATCCTCGATCAATTCTAGGCAAAATCAAGCATGTTCGAAAATGTGTCCCGTATCCCCTGAATGATTATGAACTTTCCTTTTTTTAAAAAAAACTTCATTAATTTTCTATTATTGGGGCCGTCTTTCTACTTGCACTTATTTTCTATTTTCTACTGGGGGCTGTATAATCTGTCAGAACTTGGCCAAGTTTTCGGCGATCTTTTTTCGTCTGTTTTTGACTATCTTAATTTCTTTACAATGGGTAGATTAAGCAAGATGAAAAAGTAACAATGCCAAAGAAATGTACATAAAATATAATATTAGAGACTAGCAAATTCGTGTTAAAGATGGACGAAAACGGAACTTCGCCAAGTTTTGTTTTGGGCGAGCTAGACAGTGACGAGAGAGTACGTAAACAAGAGAGAGCGCAGAGTTTCGCAATAAACGTAAACAACACATGCATACTTTTCCCTCTCCTCGATCTCCGTGCTCTCTCGTCACTGTCTAGTTCGCCCAAAACAAAACTTGGCGAAGTTCCGTTTTCGTCCATCTTTTTCACGGATTTGCTAATTGCTATCATTATATTTTATGTTAATTTCTTTGGCATTGTTACTTTTTCATCTTGCTTAATCTACCCATTGTAAAGAAATTAAGATTAAGTCAAAAACAGACGAAAAAAGATCGCCGAAAACTTGGCCAAGTTCTGACAGATTATACAGCCCCCTGGTTTCACAAAAAAACATTGGCCAGATTCGGGTCCCAGTTACTTTATTATATACATTGTGGAGTAGCCGGCTAAAAGACAAAGCGCCAGGGGTTTGATAGCTTTGGACTGTCTAAATGTCAATACCCAAAAGAGTTGGTGCTCTGTATCTCTCTTCTGGCACCGGAACGTTTCACTATTTCTCCAGTTCTTTGTGAATTTATAATGTACCGGCCGGTCTCTCTGTCCGTCTCGCCCCACTTGTTCATTCAACAAAGCCGTATGGCACACGCTTCTCTCTCTCTCTCTCTCTCTCTCTTTCTCTCTCTCTCTCTCTCTCTCTCTTTCTCTCTCTCTCTCTCTCTCTCGCTTGATATACAGTAAGTCACACGCAGTTGTCGATGTGTGCTTGTTTTTGTTCGTAACTCTCGGGTTTTTTTACCGGAGATCGTGGATCGCATTAGCGAGGGGCGGACGCTCTGGGCCCACATCATTTCACGCTGCTCATATTCAGTCGAGAAACTACAGAAAACGGTCGCCGACGAGGAAGTCTCTCTCTCTCTCTCTCTCTCTCGCCCTATGGCCCCTTTCTGAAAGTCTCTAAGATAACCAACCATGTTTGTAGCTGAATTCCTCCCACAGTTCCACTTTTGGATTCACATGTGTTCTCTGAATTCGGGCCCTTTTTATGGCGCCCCTGAGGGCAGTGAGGACTTACAGTAGGGAGAGAGAGAGGGAGAGAGAGAGAGAGAGGGTGCAATGTGGGAACTTCCGCGTAGGACCCCGCCCGAAAATACACGTTCTCAAGCCCAATCAAAATCGAGGAGAGGAAGATTGACGGGTTTCTAAACACGTGTTACGGGTGTTGTTGTTATTACAAATTTAAAACACTACGTTCCACTTCGAGAACTACCTGTGGTGTGCTTACCATCTGATTCTCTCGCTTTCGAGTGCACTTTCGTCCTAGTTTCTGTTGTTTATCAGCGGAACGTTTTAATATTACGGACGAGTGTTTGTTAATTTGTAATAGCGAGAGTGGAGATATACAGTGTGCACTCAAAGTGTTCGATCCTTTCCATAACATTCACACGTTCGAAACACGGGTGACGTTTGTTCACACATGGCTCCAACCGAGATCTCAGAGAGAGAGAGAGAGAGAGAGAGAGAGTGTGTGGGAAAGTGAGAGAGTTTGTTGCTGCTCTGACCCCTTTCTGGAGCTGATTTAACTTATGATGATTACCCACTTTCCCGGCCTTTTCTCACTGCGTGTCCGAGTGTTTTCGTATTTCGAAGGGCCTCGTTTTTCACTTCGGAAATTAGATAGTTGAATGCCAGACTGTCGAAAACACAGCAAGAGTTAGGAAGAGCCGCAAACATCTATGTGACTTTTCGATGGAAAATTTGGCTTTTTTCTAATCACCCTTTTATTTTGTTCCTCCGCTTTTCTTGTTTAGATACCAGTAGCATTTTTCGGTGTACGTTTTCTAGTTGACGAAAAAAAAGATATTTGTTCATACTGGTACGCGCGAACCCAAAACTACGCGCAGAAAACCTATTCTTATTCTGAGGGTATCATCCTCACCATCTGATGTTACAAAATAATTGGCTACAATTTCTGCGTCTCTTGTATTTCCCTCCCTTCAAGACTGGTCATTATTCCGCACGTCGAGTAGTGACGTAACGTGGGGTTTCCGCTCATCTCTCTCTCTCTCTCTCTCTCTCTCTCTCTCTCTTCTTCTTCTTCTTCTTCTTCTTCTTCCTCCTTCTCCTACTCCTCCACTTTTTTGCGTCAGTGGCGTATTGCCTTCATTTGGAACCTCCCCCACGCCCGTTAAGTGAGTGAATGAGCTGGATCTCTCTCTCTCTCTCTCCTGTTTATAGCGGGGGTACGTCATTGTGCCTTGCAGCAGCCCCTACGGAACCCCCTGGTTTCAGACTGATTATTTACACGAGGCGTCCATGCAGTCACGCTAGCAGACTCTCATGATAAATACCTCCTTTTTCTCAGCGGAAACAGCTTTTTTCCGCGGTTTCCGCATCTCTTGCTGTTTTTTTTCACCGGAAGAACTTCGACGAACATTGGGCACAAATATTGCATGTGTGAACTCCCCTGTGTTAATAGGCTACGGTAGGACTACGGTATCCTATTTGCTAAAGTAGATTGGAGTCTAGATCGCTGAACCAAAATCTGGGGACTCGGAAGCTCTTGTCCACTTATTGCCAAGACAGAGATATGTTTGTTTCGTTGTACCCGCCTCGGACTGCGGTACCCAACTACAAAAGACCGAGGTCGCAGAACCAAAATCTGGGGAACCCGGAACCTCGTGGCTTCCTATTGTCTGAACTGCGATCTTTTTTGTAACTGAACCCGCGCAGAACTCCGGTATCCTATGTGGTACAGTAGATTGGGTCTAGATCGGGTCGCAGAACCAAAATGTGGATGGGACCCGGAACCTCGTCTCTGCGTATTGTCTAGACTCTTGTTGTGCCCCTGTAAATACCCGCCCACCTTCTCGCGGGGATCCTTTATGCGCTTAATTTTGCATGCGGAACGCGCTCTTCGTTCTTCTTTTGAGTCCTAGTGGGGGAGAGAAAGAGCGTGTGACGTGGGATGATGTCAGTCCTTCTAGAGGCAGAGAGAGAGAGAGAGAGAGAGCGGGAGAGAGAAGAGTGGACAACAGAATGACGTCGTCTACGGCCGAGTATTCGCCCCCTCAGGCAATGCAGAGAGCGAGAGAGTGGGGGCCGGAGGGAGGGCGCAGACGACGAGAGAGGCGAGAGAGTGAGCGAGGCTTGGAGGGCGGCGAGACGGCGCGAGAGGAGAGAGAGGGATAGAACCCGCCCTCTTTCCATAGTGGGACGGGAGGGGTTACTGCGACTCTCAGGCTGCAGGCTTGCCGGTTCGGTATAGCCGCTGGCAGTCTCTCTTTCTCTAACTCTCTTCGCCTTATCAGATGTTTTACCGATCTCTCACTCAAAAGGCCAACCTCATTTTCTCATTTTTTGTTTGTTTTTTTTAGTTTCCGGCTGACCTCGGGCATTTGACCGTGACTTGCATATACCCTGTGCGTACCATACTGCCTGATCCAACCACCACTTTAGGAAGTTCTAAAATTGCCTAAGTGTGCAGCTCCTTGTTTTTCATGAATTTCGCATCCCATAGTTAATTTAATCCATCCCACATCATTCCACAGGCCGGTCAACCTTACAGAAAGGGCTTTGGAGTGAGAGATCGTGTGAAATGGAGAGGGACTCTCTCACTTTTGCACACTCTCTCGCTCTGACCCTGATCTGTACGTTTGGAATCATGTGATCCTTGCTTCACTCATAATTGTTTTGCATTCGCGCATTTTGGTAAATTCGATGCGCACTTGTGGTAAACAATAAATAAATTTAAAATATGATTTTGCTAAATTGCAGATGATGGCTGACGCCAAGTACTTTGGCGGCGACGTGCCCGCCGGATTCCGCCGGCTGAACAAGAATCAGGTACGGTATTGTGTGTGTGGTGCGTGGTGCAAACGCGCTTTCCGAAACGTCGCTAGTCGATTTTCTTACAGATGGAGCGACTGCAGCAGCTGCTCAATGAGAACGTGGAGATTGACGGGGCGGGCGGATTCCCCGAGATTATTCTGCCCCTGCGACACTTTGTGATCGCCCTCAAGCGACAATTGACGTGAGTACTAACTGACAGAGCGAACAGTGTCTGACCCATGGAACCTCGTATGTAGGTCCCCGCTGGAAAAAATGTGGCCCACCGAACGACTCCGCGCAGTCGTACTGTAGAACGGCATGCATCATGCGAACGCTACGAATTTTGCGTAAGGATGACGCAATGCGAATTGTGCAGAAGACGTCTCAAATGACGCCGGCGCGATATTTGGCCCCCGATTCGCTGCCCGCAATTTTAGCTCCTAGCGTTTGCAAAGGAGAGTCACGAGGGGCACACTGAGATTGCACAATTCCTCCTCCTCTCTCTCTCTTTTCTCTCCCTCTCTCTTTTTCTCCCTTTTACTGCTTTCTTCCTTCTTCTTCTCCATCTCTTTACTTTCTGACGTCTTTAGCGAGAGGCTCATTTAGGCGCACTTGACGGCGCCGCTGTTGCAACATGTAGTGAAATAGAGAAAACGGAATTCAAGTGATGCCACGCCTCCAGAAAGGGGTCAGGGGCGAGGAAGACAGCGCGCGTGAAAGATCACACCAGAAATTGCCCTTCGAGAGTGAAAAATGCAGATTAAAGGTTAGATAATCAATCGATAATTTTTCAGGTCGGCGGGTCTCTCGCCGCTCTCGATCAAAATTAACGGAGGGGCGGCGACGGCGATCGCTGCTTCGCGAGAATTCGCCTACTCGGACATTGACCTCATCATTTCCGCCGATTTCGGAGAGGAAGACTCGTTCAACAAGGTGAGATCTTAGAATGCCTAAGCTTAAGACCCTAAGCTTAAGATCCTTAACCTTAAGATCTAGAGGTATCTATGGCTAAGAAGTCGAATAATGTGCGTAGTTTAGAAGTCGAATAATGTGCGTAGGACCCCTCATAAGGCGTCATTATACTCGAGTATGCAGATACTTGCAAACGAAAAAATAGCGTCGGGAGGCGAAAGTTTTAGTCATTGTGGGTAGTTTGATGTGTTTGCAAAGAAAAGAGATGGCTGGCTGGGAAACCGTGGCAAAATTGACGCTCCATTGTATTCTGTTCGATAATAGTGAGTCATAAAAGTAATATTTACTATCGCATCATCCATAAGCAATATAGAATATTGTATCGTTCATAAGCAAAACTTACTAGTTCTAGAGACTATTGTGTCGATCATAAGAAACACTTACAATGGCATAATTCCTACGCAATCCTCACTATTGCATCATCCCTAATCCATATATTCAGGCTCGCGAAGCCCTCCTCGCCGTAGTCCTCGACCAGATGCCCTCATCGACGATCAAGTCGCGCATCTCCGCCGAGACACTGACGGACGTCTACGTGAAGAAGATGATTAAGGTATTGCATTGCATCATTCCTACGTAATACACGCCGTGTTTGGGATGTACTGGCTTTAGACAGTAATGGATAGATACTTAATATATTGCTTGCTGCTCGCGATCCAGTCGAAATATTTTTCTGCGTTGAACCTCTCGTAAAAATCACAATTTCACTCGGTATTACCATGAAAATGCCTAAAAACACTGAAATAGTGGATAATTGATAGGTGAACGGTCACTCGGGCGACAAGTGGTCGCTCTTCTCCTTCAACAACCACCTCGGACGGTGTCTCGAGATCAAATTCGTCGACTCGATGCAGCGACAGTACGAGTTCTCCGTCGACTCCTTCCAGGTACGAGCTTAAGATATTAACCTAAAGATGTTTAAACTTAAGACCTTAAGATCCCTAAGCTTAAGATCTTAATATCCGTAACCTTAAGTTGCTAAGTTACAGGTGCTGCTCGACCCGATCCTCGAGGATCCCGAGAAGCCCTTCGCCCTGCTTACCTCTGCCTTTAGAGATGTCGATGAGGTAAGGCAGCGATTGCATAGTGATGAGGTAACTCGGAGTAAGACTCGGAATGATTGCCTCACGATGGGGGAAAGACTCTAAGGAATCGAAATAGATATTCCTATAGCAGCTTCGAACTTGATTACTTGTAGTACGCATGCAAATAGCCATAGTTATTAGTCAACAGTTTCAATGATCTCACATTATGTGGCGGATAAACATGATTCCATAGCGATGACGCAATCCCTTTTTCCAGGCCCTTGTCCACCTCGAAGATCGGCTCATCAAGACTGTCGACCCGGAGAAGATTCGGGGAGGTGGGCTACTGAAGTACTGCCAACTGCTCGTGAGAGGATTCAAGGCTGCCGACCCCGAGGAGTGTCACATCATGGAGAAGTGAGTATACTGTAGTTGGCCAAGTCGCGCCTATCGATAACTGACGTTTTATGTGACATTCTGTTGATGGCGAAGTCTACCGATAACTGATTTTTCCGCTCATCTTTGCCGGAAACTTATCAATAATTGACTTTTTTGCAGATACATGTGCTCGCGGTTCTTTATCGATTTCCCCGATCTCGGCAGTCAGGAATCGAAGCTGCGCGGATACATGGAGTCCCACTTCGCCAACCATGACTCGGTGAGATTATTGATCTTTGGTCTTCGGTGCACAGTATAACCTACCGTACACCACCGTAACCCATTCTAGGCAGTCAGAAACCAACTTGGTGGTAGATAAAAGCTGTTTATTTTTATTCCATTACCTATTTCGGGGTCCTCTTTTGGTGGGTGCTTTTATAACATAGTAGTCAGAGAGTGACGTTCACTGTTCGAAAATATCCTGGGTGCGATGACCGAATGCTATAAGAAGAATACACTATTCGACGTAAACACGACAGAGCTACAGAGGGAAAGAGAGAGAGAGAGAGAGAGAGAGAGAGAGAGAGAGAGAAAGGGGAGGGGATGCCTTACGAGACTCAATAGGCGCAGATACAACACTAATAGAGTTAGAATAGAGAGAGCAGAGGGTTGAATTAGGGGAGGAAGGAGGGAGGGGAAGCAACGACGTCATTCGTAAAACAACAACAAAATAGGCGGCTTCAGAAGGCTGAGAGAGTGTGCAAAAGGGTGAGAGCCCCTCCGTATTGTACGTGCTCTCTCCCGCAAAATCCCTTTTGGAGGGTTGTGATCATGTGGTTATTCAGTTTCGAGAATCTGAGTCATTCCGCACACACAACTCCTTCTATTGTGCAAAACGCCCAAATGGTGAATGGAAAGTGGCAAAATATTTAATTTTGTTGTTATTATTAATATTATTCAGGCCTCCTCGCTATGCGGTGACGAGACGGACTCTGAGGCGTCGTCCAACCAGACCACCCACTCCTACCTCGCCGTCTCCCAGGTACGGTGTTTGACCTACCGGAAGCTACCGTAACCTGGCATACAAAAAATATTTTATCATACAAATAACTTTGCCTTGTATTACAATATGGAATACTGTAGACCATAGTACCCTGACTTAGCATTTGTTTACTGTTTGGCCCGCCTCACTCTACTTTAACCTACCGTAGCCTGACGTAACATTTCCCTACCGTGTGACCTACCGCACTCTACCGTAACCATAAATTACCGTACTCTTTTCTTGCAGGCCAAATACGACTTCCTCATCATGCTGTACCGTGTGATCTCCTCGTCTACCGTATGCCTCATGACACACGACCGTCGCTGCACACTGCAGCTGATCGATCGAATGGCCTACCAGCTGACGCTGTCGTCGGCGACGACCGCGACCGCGACGCGCCCCACCCGTGCGTCCGCCTACCTCCACTCGCCGGCCGCGGCTGCCGCAGGCACCACAGGCTCCGCCCCCAAGGTGTCCCTGCTCTACTTCTCCGCCAATCCCAACCAGTGGATCCAGGTCGTCTAACGCGTCGATTAGAGATGCTACCGTAACCCTACAGGCTGGTCCCACCCGTTTTGCCTCCATGACCATGAGTTGCGTGACCCGAGTGTCAATTATCGATCGATTAGTGCCCCCCGCCCCCTGATAGTATGCCCCAATGCTATGAGCAACTCGCTAGTGAAAAATTTTCTCGTGTATTTTCCCCCATCTGACCTACCGTGCAGTTACCGTACTCTATCTCTCTCGTTCTCCCCCACTATCGTATGTAAATAGTCGTCACATGTAGTCTCATGAATATTGAATATTGGTTCGAGTACCGTACACTTACAGTACTCCCGGTTGTTCGATTCGAGTTGTTGTATACTGTAGTTGCTAGAAACTTGTGTGAGGGTGCGTGCTTCCGTTTCTTATTTCGTATACTGAGTTCATACTACGGATTCCCACGCACATTTTACTTTTTTTATATTTATTTCTCATATTCTTGTCCACATCCATACATACATTTTCCACACATTTCGGGGTTTGTATTCTTCTCTCTCTCTTTTCTTTGTCAATGGCTGGTTTCCCCCTATTCGTTGCCCTCTTATGACTATTTTCATCCATTTCTCTTCCTCCCCTACAATTCAATCGGGTGATCTACTCCAGCCTTTTCGCCCTTGTACCCCCTCTTCCTACCGTATCCCACCACTTCCCGATGCCCGGTACTCTTCCTCTCTCTCTCTCTCTTACCGTAACCGAGTGCAACCCCTGTTCTCTTCCATATCCAAACCCACATCCACTTTTTGGTGGTTTCTGACTCTGACAGAAGTCCCCTTCGACCCCTTTACCCCCTCTATTCGAACAGAGTTTCAAACTCGGGTAAATAGAGGGATCAAAATCTCTTTATTTCACACACTCTCTCACCAATCGGCATAGAGTGAGTGTGTAATGAAGAGACCTGATTCATATATCTACCCGAATTGCAAACTCTTTATTCTATCCCACTCATGGTGTCTCAACCTGTCCTACTCTCTCTACCCACATATTTGTTACGGTCACAAACCTCCTATTCGAGACGAGATAAATCAAATGTTGATTATATTTTTTACTATTTGTGTGACACACAAAAACGCACATAGAAATCGCCATCCGCCATTGACAAACAGTCAAGGAAAAAAGAGATGAAACTGCCCACACACGTCCGCTGGCCAAATAGACAGATAACTCAACACGTTGTGGGGGGCTTTTGACTTTTGGTTGGGAAAAGAGCGGAAATCGACGGCAGGGAGTGGAACTGTCTCATGCTTCGCAAATTTCATGAATAGGAAGAAGACCGATCCTCTACCCCGACCCCAGCCGAAATGATCCGTCCATACTAAGAAGAATGATCCTGATCCCTGAAACCACATCCTCACCTGATGTTAACGTCTGACGTGATAAATATTGTATTAAAACATTTCATGAGTGGAATTCCACCATCCACGAGTGGAAAACACGAGTAACTCAGCTCGAACTTAATGAAATCTCCCCCAATCAAATGTTCCAAACAGGTTTGACCAGCCCTCAATCAAGTTAGGAAGCTGTAGCTTTACTAGAAAAAGTTAAGAAAAAGTGAAGAAAAAAATTCAGAAAAAAAATGTTTGTTGGTTATTGCGAAGCCTTCTTCTTTGGTGCGCTAAGAATAGTGCGGGTATTCGCATGCTTTATATGTCGAAGCTGTTAAACAATATCAATATCGTAATCATGTTTATTCCTTTGTTGTTTCGGGTTACTCACTGTATCTTTAGACCTTATTCTCACTCCTCCTTGACACTGTCCATTGCTCTGGAAATAGCGAGAGTTCAAAAATCACTCGACAACCGGTCTATTCCTGGTTTCACGCCTCCAGAAAGGGGTCAAAGGGTCGAAAGATGTTGTAAAAGCGTGTCCTTATTAGTGTTTTTTAGATCGAATAATCCTATATTCGCGAATAAAATTATTCTATCTAACAACACTAGTCATTATCGGTTTCAGCCACTTTATTTCTGGAGGTAGTATCCTGGAATGTAAGAAATTTTTGGGAATGGTCATTTCGTAAATTTTTGAACAATGGACCTGTAAATGTTGAACAAAAAAATTGGAAGACAGGCCATTGTCCAAAAATTTACGAAATGACCGTTCCCAAAAATTTCTTAAATTCCCGGATACTATCTTTCTGGAGGTCGTTTCCTCACCTGCAGCACTTCGCTCCTCTGACATGCTTCGACTCCATGGCCGTCTTAATTTCCATCTCCTCCAACTCGCGCATTCCATTGCGAATCTCGCCCATCTTAATGGAAGAATAGAAAAAGGGCGGATCGATAAGCGAGAATGGTAGATTTGGTGGATCAATAGCTTCGAGAAACTACGGCATGAGTGCAAGATACAACAGTAGTATTTAAGTTTCGGACATCAAATATATGTTGAAATTTCCTGCCTAGAGTAATAGAGGAAAGTTATGAGTGAATAAGCAAGCCTACCAAAATATACTTGGTAAAAGATCTCAGAGATTAAGAATCATTCTTCCGGTATCATAGATCAAAGTATCACTCAATGATCTCACTTGACTACCAGATAGTAAAAATCATTTTATTCATCTCGGAAAATCTTCAGAGTTAAACAAGAAATTTTCAGATATTACAAATGAATCTTTAATCTCAGAAATTGAGAGATAAAAGATGAATCTTCAAAAGACAGAGATGAACGATCAAAGTCTCACCTCCTTCTTGAGACTCTCCCTCAGTGCATTCATCTGCTGATTGAACTGCTTCGTCCACTCTCTCAGATTCGTCTCCGCCCTCTCAATTTCCTTCCTCGCTTCCGACTGGCCGACCATCAGAGGACGACCCTTCGTGCGGCAACGAGTCACCTACCAATCATGAATCTGACCGGACAAACTAGAGTATCCTGAACGATGAAGTTAACTACAGTAGCCCGAAGGATAGCCACCTACAGAAAAACAGAATCATGCATATCAGTGCGTTCGCGTAAGGAACGCAGATAATACCACAATTCCGTACAGCAAAAAGTGACTAGTTGTTTATTTGACATATTTTGATAGCCCTTGGTATGCTCTATCGAAACTAGCCGGGATGTATTGAGGTTAAATACACTACGCTCTATGCGTACACTACGCTCTATGCGTACACTACGCTCTATGCACAGTTATGGGTGAAGGTTCGGTCCAGGGGGAGATCGGTAGCTGGCTCCAGGTTCGGTCCAGGGAGAGATCGGTAACTGGCTCCAGTTTCGGTCCAGGGGGAGATCGGTTGCTCGCTACAGGTTCGGTCCAGGGAGGACTCGGTAGCCGGCTCCAGGTTCGGTCCAGGGGGACATCGGTAGCTGGCTCCAGTTTCGGTCCAGGGGGAGATCGGTTGCTGGCTACAGGTTCGGTCCAGGGAGAACTCGGTAGCTTGCTTGAGGTTCGGTCCAGAGAGGAGAACTCGGTAGCCGGCTCCAATCACGGTCCAGGGGGAGTATGTTGAGAAATGGTAATCTCTAGAAAGAGTACTGGCTTATTCCGTTGCAAAAGGCTCGTGAGGCAAAGAGCGATCGAAAAAAAGTTGCCACTACGCCACTTCGTGGCTCCGTGGCAACTTTTTTTGATCGCTCTCAGACTCACGAGCCTTTCTCAACGGAAACGCAGAATACCGTGTGTTGATTTCCCGGGCGTGTTCGAACACGTTTCCGACATCGCAAAACACTTTACCTGTGTTCCCTCACGTTCTGCGAATCAATTGGCAACTTTTCGAAATTTTCGATTTTTCATGATTTTTCATGCTCTATGCGTACACTACGTTCTATGCGTACACTACGCTCTATGCACAGTGCTGGGTGCAGGTTCGGTCCAGGGGGAGATCGGTAGCTGGCTCCAGGTTCGGTCCAGGGGGAGCTCGGTATCCTGCTCCATGTACGTTCCAGGGGGACCTTGGTAGCCTTTTTAAGGTACGGTCCAGGGGGATCTTGGTAGCCTTCTTCAGGTACGGTCCAGGGGGAGCTTATGTTGGGGGGAATGTTCATCTCTAGAAAGAATACTGGCTTATTCCGTTGCAAAAGGCTCGTGAGGCTGAGTGCGATCGAAAAAAAAGTTTCCACTACGCCACTTCGTGGCTCAGTGGCAACTTTTTTTCGATCGCTCTCAGCCTCACGAGCCTTTCTCAACGGAAACGCAGGATACCGTGTATTGATTTCCATGGCGTGTTCGAACACGTTTGTGGCATCGCAAAACACTTTTCCAATGATTCCCTACGCTCGCCGGATCATTTGGAAACTTTACGAAATTTTTAAATTTTTCATTTAAAACGTGTTAGAACACGTCCAGGCACGTTTCCGACATCGCAAAACACTTTTCCTGTGATCCCCCACGCTCTGCAAACAAATTGGGAACTTTTCGAAATTTTCGATTTTCCATTTCAAAACACGGCAAAACATGTGAAAACGTGTTTCACGTCACTCAAGAACGTGCTAAAAGGGCTTCTGACACTTGCGAAAAATGCGGAAAACGTTTTGCCCGCGGCGGGGTTCGAACCTGGGGGTCTCGGATTATAAGTCAAGCGCGTAACCCACTTGGCTATGGATTTGGTCAATTAAATATTGCAAACTTTGAAGGGGATTTTTATCTGTTGTCGTATGCAAAAGGATCCGAGAAGATAGAGCGATTTTGAAGCAATTTATAATGCTTCCCGAAACACGATTCCGAGCCTCCAGAAAGGGGTCAGGGGCGAGATAGTGTGCCAAAGTGAGAGAGTCACTCTCAATCTCCCTTACACTCTAGTTCTAACTCCATTTCTGCGAGATTGCCGTCATGAGGAACGATTTGGAACGAAATATACGAAAATTTAGTAAAATCATGTGAAATCAAGTGAAATCAATCGATATTTCACTTCAAAAATCGGCAAAAGATGCTCAAATGTGAATCTCGTTACGCAAAAATGGGTTTGGGCCACATTTGACACTTGGAAAAAATGCGGCAAAAGACTATGCACCGGCGGGGATCGAACCTGAGACCCTCCGATTTCTAGTCGAGCTCGCTACCGACTTGGCCATGAAATTATCGATTTTTCAAATATTAATTTCGATGTGTTTCGTCGTTGCCTATCACATGCAAAAGAATGTGAGAAGATTGCTAAACTTTGAAAAGAGTTATAGCGGAAAAACGGAAAAACGTCCGTCACGCGGAAGGAAAAAAAAACCAACAGACAAACAGACAGACATTTCGATTTCCTAGTAGTGGAGGAATCTGCTTCATTTATGACTTGATGTCTCTAATTTGCATAATTACAGCAGGTCAAAGTTTGAGAATATTCACAGTTTTTGAACTGTAGGTCGTTCGTCAGAGAGAAGAGATAGAAATTTGGTTGTTTCAGCAATATTGACCGCCTTGACGAGCTGCATCTACCTGTTTAATTTATTTATGCAAATTTTCAATTCTAAAAAACCATGAAAATTTCAATAACGATTTTCTCGAAAACGAAGCAAAAGATGATTCCTATTTTTTGATATGTTGTGGCTATGGTCATTAGCTATCGAACAAGCACAACCAAACACGTTTTAGAGGGTGGGTATAGACTCAAATCATGGAAAAACGAATCGTTCCTAATCGAAAGGAACCCCTCATTTCGCCCTCATTCCACCCATTCGACGCAAATTGCGCGGTCTAAATAGACTCAAATGAGAGGAATGGAGAGAGAATCGGCCGGAGTGCACGTACATCTGCCATTTTAGACCGCGCAATCCGCTTCGAATGGGTGGAATGAGGGCGAAATGAGGGATTCCTCTCTAGTAGGAACGATCCGTTTTTCCATGATTTGAGTCTATACCCCACAGTCTCATGAAAAGGCATAGCCCAATGCAAGAATAAAACAGCCTTGAAACTCCGCCCACTGGGACAGAAGGAGCTGAGTGTGTACTCCCGAACGGATTGTTGGCGTACTGTAATGGCTCGAAGCGCACTGGCAGCTCGACCCGGCGCATGAGATATCGCACGATAGGGTAGCGCAAAGTAGAAGTCTGTGTTGTCAGCCCGCATGGCTCAGCAGGTAAGTAAGTAGTGTGTCAAGGAGGGGTCGGGGGTTCGACCCCCACCCCATGCAAAATTTCTAGCCGCATTTTTCGGAGACTCATTTCTTTTCGTCGACTAATTCCCCCTTGCCCCCACTACACCACGAATCACACCACGCGTGCTTCGCGTGCAGCTTTCGAAATGCATTGGCCATGAGACTATGACCCACCCTCCAAAGCGTTTGTGATTGTGCTTGTTCGATAGCTAATGACCAAGACCACAACATATCAAAAAATAGGAATCATCTTTTGCTTTGTTTTCGAGAAATTCGCCTTTGAAATTTTCATGATTTTTTTAGAATTGAAAATTTGCAAAATAAATTACGCAGGTAGATGCAGCTCGTCAAGGCGGTCAATATTACTGAAACAACCAAATCTCTATCTCTTCTCTCCGACGACCTACAGTTTAAAAACTGTGAATATAGCTCAACTTTGACCTGCTGTAATTATGCAAAATACAGGACATCAGGTCATGAACGAAGTATATTCCGATAGAGCATACCAAGGGCTATCAGAATATGTGAAATAAACAACTAGTCACTTTTTGATGTACGGAGGGTTTGAAATCCTTACGCGAATGTACTGATATGACCGGACTAAATACATTATCAGAAATTATGTAAGCACCTGCAGTAACCCGAATCATGCATACAAAAGGGCCAACTCAGCTACAGTAAGTCACGAATCTGACCGGACGAGCTCAGCTACAGCAACCGGGATTATGGAGAGACCTACAGTAGCCTGAATCATGCATCCGAACGGACAAACTCAACTAATCTTCCCCCCTATCCCGGATCATAATCACCTACAGTGACCCGGATCCCGCATTTCACCACACGAACTTATAAGCAAGTAACCCGAATCGTTTAAATTGTTTATTTCACTCGTAATTATAGAGTGGCGTAGTAGCCCAAACCGTAATCACATACACTAACCAGATCAATTGAAACTTTTAACAGTACCCCATTCATGTAAGTTACCTACAGTAACCCTCATCACACATCTGACCCGCCCAACGCCACCGTACCTTCTCATCAAACTTGCGCGCCTGCTGTATTCTCTTCTGTTTGAGGTTGGACAGCTCCTTGGTCAGTCGTTTCTTCTTTTTCTCCTCTTCATTATTGGGCGTCTTCTTTTCGTGAGATCGGGTCGGAATCGTCGCAGCATCCGAGAGGGAGACGGTCAACTCCGACGGAGCCTTGCTCTGAAACGATCGATAATTGAATCTGCCGCAATCCCTCAGGCAGAAACCGTAATCGTTTTCGAGACTACCGTAATCCCTCAGGAAGATGCAGTAACCTCTCCCTTGAAATCACATCTACCGTAATTGATACTACGTTCTTCGTTCTTGGGAACAACCACGACGAAAGAATGAGTAGACACTTATTTTTCCTTCTCTTACTAACTCTTTCTGCGCAGTTCATCCAAAGAAGAAAAATAGAGCCCCCGCAACCACCTCCGCAAGCAGATACCGTAAACACTCCGCACTAATCTTACCTACTGTAATCACCACCTCATCTACAGAAATCCCTCAGCACGATACCGCAACCTCTCCCCCATATCTACCGTAATCCTCACCGTTTTCACGGCGATATTCTCGTCGGAGAGCTTCTCGGTGATTGGCTTCGGAATGGCGGTCATTGTGGACGTGGATGATCGCCGATTCGACGTTTTCGGCTTCTCCTACAGTAATCGATATTAGAGAGATACTGTATTTAGTCCCCTTCAGTAATCAAGAAAAGGTAGATACCGTATCTTGTCTCCTACAGTAATCTAGGATAGATAGATACTTTACCTATCATGGATTCGCTCATTTCTCCTCGAGAGAAATCAATCTGTGCTCGTTAACAACTCTTCCTCTCTCTCCTTCTCTGTTCCTTCGGGAGTCCCTCCAGGGCCGTGCCTCGGTCCCCTCCTCTTCTCACTATACATTAGTGATCTACCTTCCATTCTACCTCCAAACATTCACTGTGTTATATGAAGCCGTTTGCCTAAGAGTCGGGCAGATCCGACAGGGGTTGGTACAGTAAAAAAAGGTCAATTCTCTGAAACTACGTAATTTGGTGTTTTCGAGGGTGGTGATAACGGTGGACATATTCATTTTGCACGCAGAGCCTCCGTTAGCGTCAGACGACGTTGCGTCGAAATCACCTTTTCTCTATTTATTCAGACTCTGATAACGCTATTTTTTATCCTTGTTGGTTCTTGGGCAGAATTTGATGGCGATCACGCCTGACCAGTTTATTTCTCATAATTAATAATGATAATTGGTAAAAAAATCAACTTTCTTCAGAGCAATTTCTGACCTTGTTTAGATACACAGATCGGTGACGAGAGGAATCCAAATATATAATTTGAGCGAAATCTGTCATCCGATCTCCAAATGAGCAGCAATAAAGTGTATTGAAAATGAGCGAATACTCCCCTCTTTTCCACTGGGCATCTTCTCACTCTCTCATTTTGCCATGCTCTCTCGCTTCCCCGATAGAGAAGAAGAGAAGGGAGTCACGGGGAGGGATGAGGGAGTGACGAGAGAGTGTGTCAAAACGAAAGAGTGCCGAGAGATCGGGATAGAGAGGGGACATAACTGTCTCTTTTACTTGCAATTTCGGAACTTTACTACGTCCGTGCCAAGCCCCACCCCCTTAGTTCCGCCCCCTTCACAAAGGGGCGGAAGGGGAGGGGATGGGCCACACCCCGAAGGGCGGGACCATGCCCATCCAAAAATTGTCGAGAGGTTTCCCTCATGCAGGCATTACGACGGCAAGTCGTGATGAATCGGTTGGTGGGTCATTCTAATAGGGGGTGAGAGGTTTACACGAGACGGGTATGAGCAGATCACGATCAGGAATGAGACCGGGCGAGAGAGTGTGTGGAAACGAGAGAGCGCATGATGTGAACGTGAGAATGCGTTAATCCGTCCGATCTGTCACGTCAAGCAGCGGTGGGCCCAGTTAGTACTTGGTTCGGCGACAATCAGTGATTTAGTCTTTCACCTCGACGCAATTGCTTACTAAGTAGGAGTTATGAACTTTAGGAACCCATAGCTGACACTTGTTGTCTTTATCACTTCTACAGCGCTTGAAATAGGTCATTCCTCCCCCCTCACCGCCTGAATACATACGTTAGAGTTTCACAAATTCGTATCTTTACTGTATGATGTCTAGAATGGGTGAATTGATTACATGTTTTGTGAATATTCGTAAGATGCGAATTCAAACATGTGAAGCGGGAGGGCAGAGGAGTGGCAAGGGGCGGGACGAGGGAGAGATGGGGGCGGAGGGGGCGGAGCTTGGCGTGGATGTAGTAAAGTGCCGCAATTTCAATGAACTTTATTGCTGCTCATTTGGAGATCGGATGACAGATTTCGCTCAAATTATATATTTGGATTCCTCTCGTCATTCCGGTCCGATCTGTGTATCTTAACAAGGTCAGAAATTGCTATGAAGAAAGTTGATTTTTTACCAATTATGATCTCTAATTATTATAATAATTATGAGAAATAAACTGGTCAGGCGTGATCGCCATCAAATTCTGTCCCAGAAACAACAAGGATAAAAAATTAGCGTTATCAGAGTCTGAATAAATAGAGAAAAATCGATTTCGACGCAACGGCGTCTGGAGCCAACGGAGGCTCTACGTCCAAAATGAATATGTCCACCGTTATCAGCACCCTCGATAACCCCAAATCACGCAGTTTCAAAGAATTGATCTTTTTTGACTGTACCGAGCATTGCTCGATTCTTAGGCAAACGGCTTCATATACGCAGATGATGTAAAATTGTGGTCCTACTCTGATTGCGCCTCTCTTCAAAGTGCTCTGGACTTGCTTTATAGCTGGTCAACTAAATGGGGACTATCTGTTTCCCTATCTAAGACGAAAACTATGCATATTGGTATTCATCACCCAGTCACTTCTTTCAAAATGAAAAACACTGATCTTCCCGTTGCTGCCGAGTTCACGGATCTCGGTGTAACATACTCTAACTCTCTTGACTTTTCCGCGCATATTGAGAATAAGATAACAAAAGCCCGTGCTCGTTGCTCGTACATTCTACGAATCTTTCTATCTAAAAGTCCATCTCTATATGCCCGTCTTTTCTCAACTTATGTTCGCCCTGTGCTTGAATCTTGCTCCGAACTCTGGTCCCGCCGATCTCGCGAAACTTGCTTCGATTTAGAAAAAGTACTACGCAATTTCTCTGAACGTGCATTGTACAAGTGTGGCTTACCATATTGTCCCTGCCCCGATAGACTAAAGCTTCTCAAACTCGAACCATTAGAATATCGCCGCACTTTGATAGACTTATAATTCATCTACAGAGTTGTTCATAATGACCTTTACATTGGCTTGCCCCGCTTTCTTTGTCTAGCCCCTCCCCGTGCTAGACGTAATAATATGTTTCAACTGCACAAATTTCGTTCAAATTCTACCTTCTATCACCATTTCCTAGTCAATCGCGTGGTATCCTTGTGGAATTATATTCCTAATCACATTGTATTATCATGAAATAGCGACACGTTTATGACTAGATGTCGATTAGTCATTCCGATAGATTATTATTGAACCAGTATTGTACATCTTTCACCTACTGCACTTATCTCACTCGCACATTGTCTTTGTCACCTAGCCGTGACATCGTAAATATCATGTTGCTCCATAATATTACATATTACTGCAATTCAATCATACTTTGGCATGATAAATGATTGATACCTAGATACAATACCCATAAATATCAGCAAATATTAAATAATAATGATGAGACGAAAGCCTTTTTTGTTATTTTCCTTTTATAGATGTCTGCGATGCTAGGGCACCGGGACGCCGACCAAGAACAAGATATCATACAGTATTTTACGTTACCGTAATGTAACATTAATCGATAATGCTACCTCGGCCGACGTCTTCGAGAGTCTATTCGACTTCTTCTCGGCTTTGGCCTTGTCCTTCAATCGATAATTGTGGCTACAGTAAGCTACCGTAGTCCCACCTTATCCGGCGACATGATGGGCTTTTGCTGGGGAGACGCAGACATTTGCTTGTTCGACTTCTTCTTGGCTGCTTTTTCCTGAGTGGATTAATTGACAATCGATAACTGAATCTACCGCACATTCCCAAAATCCGATCGATAATTGAATATACCTTACATTCCCAATAACCGATCGATAATTGAATCTACCGTACATTCCCAATATCCGATCGATAATTAAATCTACCGTAAATTCCCAATATCCGATCGATAATTGAATCTACCGTACATTCCAAATATCCAATCGATAATTGCATCTACCGTGCATTCCCAGTGTCCGATCGAAAATTGAGTCTACCGTACATTCCCCATATCCGATCAATAACCGAATCTACCATATACCTTCTTCTCGGGATCCGACAATTTGTTGGCAGGCACGGCCTGTTTGGTATTCCGCTTGCTAGCCGAGCCGGGCATCGTTGACTTGATTGCTGGAGGAGACCGCTCAGGACCGAGGGAAAAGGAGAAGGTGAAGAGAAGAGGAACAGAATGGTACTTTTTTAATTCGGGTAGATAATTGGATTCGGTATCTTCATTCTGTGCACTTTCTTATTAAGAAACCCATAGATGGGCAGCTAAAATCCAACTTTTTTGCAGGCGGTCGTCCGATCACAATTTCACCCTGCAGGTTGTCGTCATGTGACCCCCAAAGGACCCCTTTTTCAGGTGTTTACCAGAGAAAAATAGTTTTTTTAATATTTTGCTTGCAGGCGGTAGTCAAGGTACCCTGTGCCAACCTATGACGAAACCGGCGAAGAGCGTGCGAAATGAAGAGATCGAATCTAATTATTTACTCAAATTTCAAGCTCTGGAAGATGAGTCGGACAAAGTAAATGTTGAATTATTGGAAACAAAAAAGTCCAGTTCCTCTCCTTTCCAGTTCATTCCATGCATCACCACTATGCAATAAACTACGAATTGCTGATTTTCAAATCCTCGGAGTTAAAGAGTATATTTTTTATTCGCAAACAAAAAAAATCAATTACAAAAGGGAGAGCAAAATCAACAACATCCCGACGTAAACTCAACAACTCCATAAATTCTCTATCAGTGATTTAGCAGCCACGATACTCTGATTTACTACAAGTTGATCAACTTTAGCACTTCTACCGTATACCTACAATCTCCGATGAATCGATTCTCCTTGTACGGATTATCGACCATAACATCGAAGAGATTCATGCCCTTTTCTTTCATTCCTTCCGTCTCCTCCTTCTCTTCTTTCCTACCATAATCATTCTTCCTGACGAGTCTCAGCACGAACGGATTCAGTCGTGTGCCAGTACCGTACACCCGCTCGCCGAGAACGACCGCAGCCTGAATACGGTACGTTTATTGATTGCACGCGGATAATTTCCATCCTTAAAATTAATCAATATATATATATATATATATATATATATTCGTTCTCCTTTCGAGGTATGACTCCTTTGGAAAGTATTGTTAGTGGCAACTAGTGCGGCAAGCATTTGTCTTTAAAACGCGCACTCCGTAGTCTCTTTCAGCCTAATAGTAGTAGAACTAGAACTGATCAAAGTTGGTGGGTCGTCTCCCATGATGTACCAAATATCGGAGTCATGATCTGCGTAGGGCCAACCTTTCCGATTGAAAAGTCTATGAATTGATAGGCAGTACTATAGGGTATGCATTTATTGCCTAAGAGCGGATTTGACTGCGATATCCTAATAAAATAGTGCTCTCAAAGTTCAAGGTCGGAATTTCGGCATACTTCATTGGAAATATTTCAACGTCAAGTTTATAACGAATGGAGCTTGATCTCCCTATTCTAGTGGGAAGTGAATGAGATGTCGTGTATTATAAGAATTGCTGATAAGATGGAGGCTTCGGTTCTATATAAAGAGTATATAACGTCAGCACTGAGGTGTCAATTTCGCAAGGCCGAAATTGGGGTTCGCATGAACGTTTCTCTTGACAAGGGAAATTGACTGACGAGATAGACCCAGTAATGTATAGAATAACCATTAGTGTATCAACTGTAAAAAAGAATTGGTCCGCGCATACCGAGTTTTAGAATAGAGACCGATCAAAGAAATCTCTCAAAATTACAATTTCGTAATTTTCCGCAGATTTTTAATTTTTTTTCAAAAATCCATTTTATTTTTTATAGAAGATGTTAGTCTATGATGTTGAATGCCGCGATAAAGTGCCTTGTATACTAAATGCTTCGCACGTAGGCAGAATCAGAATGATATATATATATATATATATATATATATATATATATAGTATTGGTCCGTAAAAAATCGGCTCTGTTCTGGTTAAGAGGTCCCATGGAAATTGAGAGGTCCCTTGAAAAATAAGAGGTTCCATCTCCACTGCTATTAATCGAACGCCTATATTCTGTATTTTATTGTTTTGTTTGCATGAAGTATTTACTTTCGTTGAATTTAGTTCATCAACAAATACATGTAACAAACGCGCGTCCGTGTCTTATCTGTCTAAAAATGCAGATTAGTATTTGAAGATGAGATCGCCAGTCGCCACGAACTGGCCGATTTTCATCAGTTTATGGTATTTGTGATGCCAGAACTCATTGATGACAGTCTTAACAAAAAGAAAGTAAAATGCAAGACAACATAATAAGCAAAACTAAGAATTCCTCTCTTACAAGTGCCCAATCCTACCAATCACAATTCGTTTAAACAGGCTTCACAGGTGTGTATTTGTCATTGAATATCAATTTATTCAATATTAAATGCATCAAACAAAAGAAAGGCATTAAATACAACACAAAGATAGGTAAGCGTTCGCTAAACAGTAGCGGAGATGGAACCTCTCAATTTTCATGGGACCTCTTATTTTCCATGGGACCTCTTAATCGTCATGGGACCTCTTATTTTTTATCGGACCTCTCAATTTCCATGGGACCTCTTAACCAGAACAGAGCCAAAAAAATCGATACCCACCTGCTCCCTCACATCCAACGATTCGTCTTGCACAAATTCGAGTAGAACCTCATCGCATCCTTCTGCAATTCAAGGCGTTGGGAGCAAGTAAATTTGAATAAAGATACATTTTAATACAAAAATAGAGATCTTTAAAAAATCGACACACGCATAAACATGGGAAGTGGACTTAGGTGGCGTATTTCTATCGCAGCATGGTCCTTGCAACTTCTACAGTATCTCATTTTTGTCACAACTTCTACCGTACCTCTACAGCCTGCACACTCAATCGCCAGCTCCTTCGTCTCTTCGTCGTCGGCAGTCGTGCACCTCAAATGAATCAATTTTTTTACAACGATATGTAACAGATTTTCGTACAAAGACAGTGACATTAATCAATACAAAAAAATTAATCAATACGATAAACGGAGATCGTTTTGCAGTTTTTTTTACAATATCCTGTTCACACATCTATATAAGACGGATTCATCCAATTTATTAACCATTTTTGTCTTGCCATGTTTTTCCCGAATTTCACTGAGGTAGAGTAGGCTGTAGTGTCTGGCAATATTGAACGTACTATCTAGCTAGAACACTCTAAAATCACAGGATATTTCGTGGAAGTTCATGATTGCCATGCGCAATTCATGGCACTCCTTCGAGCTCCTTGCCCCATATACTTTCCACAGTATGCTGTTGGTGTTTTACGCAACAACACAGATTGCCAAGTTTCCACTTTCGCAAAAATTAAATCTCTACTTAACTGTTCCGTGCTTGGATTCGCCATTCTTTAACCGTGAGAAATTGTCTGTGTCCAATCTGCCAATTTTTCACCGTGGAAATTGGTTGTTTCTCTCTTCATCAAACGCCGCAAAAGAAGGCGTACTTCGCCAGAGTTCGAACCAATGACACATGGATTTGTAGTAAACCGCTCTACCGACTGCGCTGCAGAAGACAATGTGCGAGAGAACCAAGGAAAGACTCAGAATACATTTTCTCTGCCGAATGGTGAGGGTGCCTATCCGCTTTATCGAGTTCTACAACGTGCATAAGTATGAGTTTCAATAGTATACCTCGCAGAATGTGTTAGGAGTGTGCTATGCTATCTAATAAGTAATGAAAATTTCTGTAGCAAAAGGCTCGTAACTTCGACAAATCGGAAGAAATTGTTATACCAAAACACAAATAAGAGCCCGCGTTCGTAATAGTTGGACACATCTCGGTACAGCAAAAAAGTGAAGACCTGAGATAACAATGGTTTTCGATGCACTTCGGGGAGCTGATAAAACTGGCCAAATCTCATTATATGCAAATTTGAGTTTAGGTCACCATGGAGCTTCAAAGATCGTTGCAATTGACTGTTTTTTTTTCGATTTGCATGGGGAATCTCACTGTAGTGTTAGAAATTTAAACTTAAAATTGTCAAAAAATTGAAAAATTGAATTGCTCAAGAACTAAGAAAATGTGGACAGCCACACTACGGTCATGATCAGGATCATACTCTCATTGACCCACAAAAAATTGGAAACAAAAGAATTTCGCCATGTTATGATTTTTCAACCGGCGAGACAACACTCATTTCTAGGAGAAAACCCTCATTTACTTCCCTTACTGTCTCTGCGCGGTGTCTGAATATTAGAAATGACAGAGTGAATACATGTAAATAAACTCTTTTCTCCTAGAATTGAGTGTACAGATCATCGAGTCTCGTTGGTTGAATTTTTTTTTGGAGCTCCATGGTGACCTAAACTCAAATTAGCATACAATGAGATTTGGCCAGTTTTATCAGTACATACTTATGCACGTTGTAGAACTCGATAAAGTGGATAGGCACCCTCACCAACTTTTCACCGTGGAAATTGGTTGTTTCTCTCTTCATCAAACGTGGCAAAAGAAGGCGTACTTCGCCAGAGTTCGAACCAATGACACATGGATTTGTAGTAAACCGCTCTACCGACTGCGGTTTACTACAAATCCATGTGTCATTGGTTACAGAAGACAATGTGCGAGAGAACCAAGGAAAGACTCAGAACACATTTTCTCTGCCGAATGGTGAGGGTGCCTATCCACTTTATCGAGTTCTACAACGTGCATAAGTATGTACTGATAAAACTGGCCAAATCTCATTGTATGCTAATTTGAGTTTAGGTCACCATGGAGCTCCAAAAAAAAATTCAACCAACGAGACTCGATGATCTGTACACTCAATTCTAGGAGAAAAGAGTTTATTTACATGTATTCACTCTGTCATTTCTAATATTCAGACACCGCGCAGAGACAGTAAGGGAAGTAAATGAGGGTTTTCTCCTAGAAATGAGTGTTGTCTCGCCGGTTGAAAAATCATAACATGGCGAAATTCTTTTGTTTCCAATTTTTTGTGGGTCAATGAGAGTATGATCCTGATCATGACCGTAGTGTGGCTGTCCACATTTTCTTAGTTCTTGAGCAATTCAATTTTTCAATTTTTTGACAATTTTAAGTTTAAATTTCTAACACTACAGTGAGATTCCCCATGCAAATCGAAAAAAAAAAGTCAATTGCAACGATCTTTGAAGCTCCATGGTGACCTAAACTCAAATTTGCATATAATGAGATTTGGCCAGTTTTATCAGCTCCCCGAAGTGCATCGAAAACCATTGTTATCTCAGGTCTTCACTTTTTTGCTGTACCGAGATGTGTCCAACTATTACGAACGCGGGCTCTTATTTGTGTTTTGGTATAACAATTTCTTCCGATTTGTCGAAGTTACGAGCCTTTTGCTACAGAAATTTTCATTACTTATTAGATAGCATAGCACACTCCTAACACATTCTGCGAGGTATACTATTGAAACTCATACTTATGCACGTTGTAGAACTCGATAAAGCGGATAGGCACCCTCACCATTCGGCAGAGAAAATGTATTCTGAGTCTTTCCTTGGTTCTCTCGCACATTGTCTTCTGTAGCGCAGTCGGTAGAGCGGTTTACTACAAATCCATGTGTCATTGGTTCGAACTCTGGCGAAGTACGCCTTCTTTTGCGGCGTTTGATGAAGAGAGAAACAACCAATTTCCACGGTGAAAAATTGGTGAGGGTGCCTATCCACTTTATCGAGTTCTACAACGTGCATAAGTATGTACTGATAAAACTGGCCAAATCTCATTGTATGCTAATTTGAGTTTAGGTCACCATGGAGCTCCAAAAAAAAATTCAACCAACGAGACTCGATGATCTGTACACTCAATTCTAGGAGAAAAGAGTTTATTTACATGTATTCACTCTGTCATTTCTAATATTCAGACACCGCGCAGAGACAGTAAGGGAAGTAAATGAGGGTTTTCTCCTAGAAATGAGTGTTGTCTCGCCGGTTGAAAAATCATAACATGGCGAAATTCTTTTGTTTCCAATTTTTTGTGGGTCAATGAGAGTATGATCCTGATCATGACCGTAGTGTGGCTGTCCACATTTTCTTAGTTCTTGAGCAATTCAATTTTTCAATTTTTTGACAATTTTAAGTTTAAATTTCTAACACTACAGTGAGATTCCCCATGCAAATCGAAAAAAAAAAGTCAATTGCAACGATCTTTGAAGCTCCATGGTGACCTAAACTCAAATTTGCATATAATGAGATTTGGCCAGTTTTATCAGCTCCCCGAAGTGCATCGAAAACCATTGTTATCTCAGGTCTTCACTTTTTTGCTGTACCGAGATGTGTCCAACTATTACGAACGCGGGCTCTTATTTGTGTTTTGGTATAACAATTTCTTCCGATTTGTCGAAGTTACGAGCCTTTTGCTACAGAAATTTTCATTACTTATTAGATAGCATAGCACACTCCTAACACATTCTGCGAGGTATACTATTGAAACTCATACTTATGCACGTTGTAGAACTCGATAAAGCGGATAGGCACCCTCACCATTCGGCAGAGAAAATGTATTCTGAGTCTTTCCTTGGTTCTCTCGCACATTGTCTTCTGTAGCGCAGTCGGTAGAGCGGTTTACTACAAATCCATGTGTCATTGGTTCGAACTCTGGCGAAGTACGCCTTCTTTTGCGGCGTTTGATGAAGAGAGAAACAACCAATTTCCACGGTGAAAAATTGGCAGATTGGACACAGACAATTTCTCACGGTTAAAGAATGGCGAATCCAAGCACGGAACAGTTAAGTAGAGATTTCATTTTTGCGAAAGTGGAAACTTGGCAATCTGTGTTGTTGCGTAAAACACCAACAGCATACTGTGGAAAGTATATGGGGCAAGGAGCTCGAAGGAGTGCCATGAATTGCGCATGGCAATCATGAACTTCCACGAAATATCCTGTGATTTTAGAGAATTTTAGAAAAGCCAGTTCCTACACAATGAAAGGACATGGCAAAGCAATAATGGTTAAAAAATTAGATGAATCCGTCTTATATGTACTTATTTATTCGCAGACTTATCGAAAATTCATATCCTATTATACAATATTTAAATAATTTGATTTCATATATTAATAGATTTCATTATAATTATATTTCACCTCTGCATCCATTCCAATTCTCCCCCTCCCTCTCCCTCTTCCTTCTCCTTCTCCTCCCTCACACTCGCTCTCAGCGCCCGCAGCAGACTCTCCTCGGGCAGTCTGAAACGCGTTTCAGTAGGATTATGTATCCATTGTGAGATTAAATTGAACAATATCACTTCACGTATTTCGTGTGCAAACAAAAACTTATATATTCTATTAGATATGATGGAAGCTACTGCAGACAGGAATAGGAGAACGTTCGAAAAAAATAAATATTGCAGAAAATGTCGCAACCACTGTGGGAGGTTGTTTAGTGTGTATTTTAGCATTGATTTTCATATTTATTTTATCTTTTAGCTTTGAACTGTTTTGCTCGTACAATGAGGATCAACATTCTTGACTAGAGTTCTCTTATTGGAAACTATTGGAAATGGGAAATGTGGAAAACAAAGGAACGCTGATGGCAACGCGTGCGAGAGTGAATGAAATGAAGAGAGTAGATGTCGAGTTCTTTAGCAACACTCCAACAAGGGAACCCTATTCTTGACCTACCTCTTAGTAGCCAGATCGATTGAACCGACAGCCTTTCCGATCTCCGATCGAATCCTCTTCTCCACTCCCCTCTCTTCTCGAACAATTCTCATGAGCAGTCGGAGAATCTGCAGATTACAGTATGCGATTACAGTACGGGATCATACATTTTCGTTGGCACAGATTCTGGGTTTACACTTTTTTGAACTAGGCAGTTTAGAGACTCGAGACCCATCAAGGAATGCGCAGAATGTCGAGTTTAGAATGTCGAGTTCGCCACTCAAATGGTCACACACAGATACATACGAATGCTGTTCGTATTAAAATAATTTGCAATCGATGCATCAAAGTGATGATTTACCACTCACAATCAATCTATTTGTCTCCTTCCGCTCCAGTGTCAGGTCCTGCACAAGATACGGTAGGAGGATATCGATTGTCTCGTGACAATCGACGGAACCCGATGCGAGGTTACGGTAAATCTCGTGGCGGAATGCAGATGACGTCAGAGGCTATAACAATATTGAATATTCAACAGGGGTATGACTGTTAAAGTCAAGCCGCGGCCTAATGCAAAAATTATAAATATCGGGCTCTCATGCGGAAAACTACAAATCTACCGTAAGAACCGCACGCGCTGCTCATGCAACGCGGTTCTGTACAACTGTGTGAATTTTCTTTCTTTTTTTCTTTTTTATTGATTGTTTTGACCTATTTTTCGTTACAATATGTAAAGAATCTGCACTAAATGAACTATGATACACTCGCACTTGCAGGCCTCGGCCGCTTCCTGCCGCCGCGTCCCGCGAGCAACGCGCGCTTTGCCTTCGCGAGCGAGCGATTATCGAGGAGACAAGCGACGGCAAGGTTGGTAGCTTTTTCGTGCTACTGTTTCTAAATACGATTCGTCGCACTTGAAGGCCTTGGCCGCCTCCTGCTTTTTAAACTGTTTTTAATTGTAAACTGTTGCAATCGCAGGTTTCGCTCGAGTTCTTCCCGCGACGGCGTGCGGTCGCGTCAAACTACTCGTCACGCAACGGTGCGTGATCGTTTCCAGCTGGTCGTTCCGCGATAGCGTGTGATTGCGTCAAACTACTCGTCCCGCGACGGCGCGTGATCGACACGCCACCGCCCCAAGCTGCGCACCGCCGCGCCATCAAGGTTTGTCGCATGTTCATTCTCTTATTTCTAATCGTAAACTGTTGCAATCGCAGGTTTCGCTCGAGTTCTTCCCGCGACGGCGTGCGGTTGCGTCAAAGTGCTCGGCCCGCGAAGTCGCGCGATCGTTTCCTGCCGCCGCGTCCCGCGCTAGACGCGCGACTCGCGTCCGCAAGCGATCGATTATCGAGGAGACAAGCGGCAGCAAGGTTGGTTGCTTTTTCATTCTACTATTTCTAAATACGAATCGTCGAACTTGCAGGGCTCGGCCGCCTCCTACTGCCTCGTTCCGCGCTAGACGCGCGACTCGCGTCCGCAAGCGATCGATTATCGAGGAGACAAGCGACGGCAAGGTTGGTTGCTTTTTCATTCTACTATTTCTAAATACGAATCGTCGCACTTGCAGACCACGCGCGCGCCTTCGCCGGCCACCGCACGCGCCTGACGAGCGATCGATAGTTGGGAGGAGGAGACGCGGCAAGGTTGGTTTCAGTCATTTATTATAATATTTATTCAATCTCTTTCATAAATATATTACTACAAAGGGGAGTTGGCGTGAGTATACAAATGCTGACACGACATGGTAAACTAAACAAATATTCTCTCAATTCTCTACATCAACCTCCTCGTTCTCATTATCATCGGAGCTAAACTCATAATCGCTATCTTCAGAATCCGAGCCACGATCTTCGATGATCTCCTCGACGAAAAGCGCCGCTTCGCTCTCTTCGACGTCCAGTTCCTCCTCTTCTTCCTCTTCTCTCCTTCGATGGATGGGCGAGGTGAGCAAATTGGCGGTCTTCTGGGCAGCCTGTTTCTCCCTCTTGAGCCTCCTCTTCTCACTCCTCTCCGGGGCTTTTTCTCTCACAATGTTCTCTGCTTCGTGGGCAATTTCGTCTTTCCATAAGTGCTCACATCCACCACTGTATATTTTGAGTGCGACGGGACCCTCCCTCCCTTTCCTCTCGACAATGCGGCTCTTGGTCGTAGTTCGCCGTCCACTTAGCCTAGCCAGTGCCATCCAATTCCAGTGGAGCTGAGCGGTTTCTGTGCGAAGGATGAACATGTTGATAGTGCTGAAAAACGATAGACAGGCATGTTAGGGTTGTATCATAGTCATGTACCATTGAATTCGCTTGCTGCGATACTTGAGGCAGAGGCTATTGAATGCCTCATTATCGGCCGTCGCCTTCTCTGCAGCCAGACGAGGTAGAGCTTTCTGGAATGGAATGAGCCAATCATTGTGACCGAGTTGGATAATAATTTACTTGAATCCGTTTATCGTTCACGATGGACTTCAGTGCTAGGAAAGGGGCGCTATTCTTATTGAGCACTACCGCTCCATCCCTGTCGTCATCTAGATCGCTGTGAGTGCATCCAGCTACCAGTTCGAAGGAAGGGTCCTGCATGCTATCAATAAAATAAGGCAAACGTTTCTATCTAACTTGGGACCATCCGTGAATTCCTTGTAGGTGATACAGGAGTCCGTTGAAATACTCTTTTATCAGCTGTCCATTGTCCTTGCCCATATCAAGGCAGGCCCAGAAGTGATTATTTATCTTACTTTTTACGTCCTTCAATGCCTCGTTACCCTTCTTCTTAGCTGCCTGCGCATTGCGATTGATATTACTAATAAGTGCATTCAACTTACAGCTGCAACTTTCTTCATTATATTCTTCCTCAAATGCCAACTGTCCAATAGATGCTGTATGGAAGAGAATTCTTCTCTCATGAGCACCTATAAGCATATTCAATCGATAGAAATATCGTAATACGTAATACCCCGACAGTGCCGGATTCATCTGTCACCACTTTGGTAACGGAGAGGTCGTTCTCCGCGGCCTCGTGAATGAGAGCATTGAGCCCTCGCCGCACCCCTTCTTTCTCCATCCTCTGAGAGACTCCATCTGATGGAAGTGATTAGTATACGGCCAGTTTGTTACCAGTCCAACCTGTTTCACTTTTTGTGATTCCAATGATCTTTAGTACCAGATGCGTTTTCGTTTCAACGAAGGTAATAGAAGCATTGTTAGCACAATGTCCTGGACTGTCGTACTGGCAATCCACGGACAGAGTGATGCATCCATTCTGAATTAGGCCAGACTGTTAATAAAACGTTAGAATTGTACTCACGGGGTTATGCATCTTGACCATTTCCCACCACTGCTTTTGATGATTCTGCAAAACTCTGTCCTGCGCGGGCTTGACGAACGAGACTAAGTAGTCTGTGTACACGCTTTCAGCAATGCAAGGAACTCCGGCGTACTCCAAGGCCTCGTTGAGTAACTGAAACATCGTAGATGTATATTATTTAGCAACTCATATCTAACCGTGTGGTGCTGACCCACTGAGTGAGGGTAGGACACAAGGGAGAGGTTCTTCTCAAACATCTTTGTCCCTTCCACACGTTTCTGTCCTTCCCACTTCTGCTCCCCGCAATCCTTGCATCTCGTATAAACTACGGGCGCAGTTCCCTGCTTCCTCATCTCAGCTGGCTTCACGAGTGTCTTCTGACGGCAACGGACGCACACATCAAACAGACACTCGAGTAGCGAGCAATCGACAATGACAGAATCGGAGAACGAGGGATGGGGAGCAGCCTAGATAGTAGATCATTTTAAATAGCTCTAGTGATTCACCTCACGTACTTGCTTTAGAATCTGGTGTTGTATAGCAGGCCGCATTCTTTTCCGGGGAGATAGTGGAGAGTGAGATGAGGGAGGCTATACAATATTTCGTCAAAAATAGTCATTCATAGTTGATCAAATCATTTCTTACAGAGTCGAACGCCAGCTTGCGGCACGCAGTGCTCAGAAGATGCGACGGGGTGTGAGGTGCTGCGAGACTGGAACGACTGTATCGTGGAGTGAAGGCCTGGGGAACGAGGGACGCACGCTGCTGTAGTTGTTCGACTTCAGTCAATTCGACGTCCGACAGTTCTTCCTGTCAAAGTTCCCCTACTTACTCCACTCCCCTCGTATCCAATCGATAAATTATTCTTACCTCTGGACGCTGTCGCACCTCACTGAGATGCACCGAGCAAATGGCCGGTGCTGTCGACGTGGGTGACGATAGCTTGTCCCGAACGGCCCTTTCAACTCGCGTACGGTATTCCTCTGTCCCGATGATTCTTGCTAGTAGATCTTCGACCTTCCATTTTGCCCCTCTTACCAGTGTTATTTGATCCGTTGTTACACCACACGCTATACACGTCCTGCGAGGCGCCATCTGTATATATGTAAATATGTAAAATTGTTTGTACATAGAATAATAACGACGAAATAGGATGGAATGGTATAAAAATGACAAAATATATATGAAATTCGCGAAAGCTCTGCACTTTCGCGCATTGTACAGTATAATATCGACTCGGATCTGCGGATCGAGAAATGTTTTTTTTGCCCGATCTGTGATAAGGCGATCGATAAGATCTACACACCATAACTGAATACTATCGATCGAAGATTACGGTAGAATTCAGTACTTCCGCACAAGATACTTTTTTTTTGAATTTGGCCGGTGCGTGACTTTAAATAGAAGCTACGAGAGAAACAGCCATACCTATAGCAGTGTGAACCTGTGAGCTGGGCAGAATCATTACTTACATCATTCGCACAACAATTCCACAGAGCTGTATAACTTAAAATCAGCAAGCCCCTGCTTACCAAGTCGGCACTCCTCTCCGGGTACCGTATCCAAGTGGCGGCGAGGGGTCTCAGGGCGAGAGTTAGGGTATCGATCGGGGGTATCGATTGGAGACGAGGTGCGGGAATGGAGAGACGGTGATGGAGTGAGAGGAGTAGGAACAGATTCCAGTCGCACCTCAAACAACGATGTGCTCATGCCTTTTATCTGCCCCATTCAGTTCCGGTATTTTTCGCCGAATTTCAAATGATCGCCGTGGGAGCCGATAAAATACTACTACATGCGCAAAAAATGAAGACTGCGAACAGAATTCAGTAGGAGGGGCAAGTATCCATGACATAGTAGATTCCAAAATGTGAGACCACCTTCACCGGTCGATGGATGAGAGAGTATGCGAAATTAAGAGACCGTGGTTTCACGTTTCGCACTCTACTAGAAAGTAACGGCCTTTTGTCGATGGCGATTACACCCGAATAATCGATGCACACATCATACTATTCATCACTCACAATTCCCCGCACTCGAGAGGTCAAAAAGTAAAGTAGCTTGAAAATCTGATCGGGCAGGTTTTCGAATCTTTGATGATCGACCGGGCAGGTTTCTACATTTCGGGGCTGTTTTCGGAGACTCCGTCGGGCAGGTTTCGTTTTTTAGGGTCTTTTTGATCAGGCATATATTTTTCGTATTTGATCATTTGATCGTATTTGATCATTATGTATTTGATCACGTCACAAATGAGCGGATCCGTGACATCACTAAATTGAAGGATGTAGTTAGAGAGGCGGAAAGACGGAAATGGATATGGGTAGAAAGAATCTCGAATCAAAGCCATTATCGGTGGAATCGGAAGATGCTCGATTGGACCACGGCAAAGAGATGGAGAGATGATTTCGTCAACGCTGCTGGACCACAATTCGTGCAACTCGCAAGAAACGATCGCAAGCAATGGAGATCTCTCATGGCAACCCAGCTTTAACACCCAAAACCAGCTGATAAAGTTGTTCAAATGTAAAATGTAATATATTTTTCGCAGGTTTTGTTGAATTCTACCAACTTTTTTACCTATGCCGCACTCCCTCCTCTCCTCCCATCTCCTCAGTATTTATATCTATTCAATATGACAAATATTCCTCTACATTGGGGGGGACGAATACTCGATGCTCACATCATACAGTATGATGTGAGCATCGAGTATGTCATACTACTCTCAATATCCTCGATGCTCTTTGGATATATCAACTTCTAGTTGAAGTAGCTAGGCCCTCCACCACGAGCACTGAGTCATCACTCACCACTCCCTGCACTCTCTCCTCTCCTCCCATCTCCTCAGTATCTCTCTCATCTTCTCCTCTGCTTCTTCGTAGTCGTCGTCTCTCTTGCGGTCGAGGAAGGCGCCCAGCTGTAATGATATCGACGCTAACAATTACAGTTGCAACTATGTATTTACAAACTAATTGATCGTTTATAGTGACGCAATGGGAAACACCCTGACAGAGAAATCAACCATAAAAAATACAATCGTTTCCTCCGAAGTTGACATTTTTTTGCACTTTTCTATATGAGAGGAGTCGGGAGAAACTCGAGCACGATTGTCAGTAGGAAAATTCATGATTTTTAAATATTCTAATTTTTGCATGGTAGGTACTTCAACCTCTCCTCTATCGAATAGCGTTTTCAGAATTTTTTAAAGAGCTTCTTTTTTTTTCGTGAAACACAAACAAACCTGGTGAGTAATAAAGTTACAGATCTGTGGATTCGTTTATCAGATAGAGACACCAGTCGCCTACAAAACAAAAACAATCTCGTCATTCCTGGCTCATGCCGCGGTGCGGTGCGGTCACTTTTGCAAATATGCTTGCCATTTTCGAAAAAGTCAAAACTATGCGCCGCCTTTGTGTGCGATATTTTGCGCATATTTAGTACTAAATATAACCGTTAACAAGAGGTCTTAGAGAGGGTGCGTTGTAATGATGTTGATTTTTATGCATATTTCGGTGAAATGAGAGTGCTGAAACATTGACTATCTCAGTCTCATTTGAGGTGTATAATATTGCAAATAATCCAAAAATAATATTGAACGTGTTTTGTTTGATTTTATTCATTACTTTTTTCGATAAAAATTTTGGAATTTTATCAGACCCGAAATTTGGATTTCGTGAATTTCATTTATTCCTGCTTTCTAATATCTCGCAACCGTCTCCTAAGCATATATTATGATGGGTGAAAGAAGACCTGTTCATATTTCGTGTTGCATACCACATTTTTTTAACAATATGCAAATAAGCAAGTGTTTAAATTGTTTGCCTATTAAATCACGTCTAATATTATCCAGACTTCTTGAGCAGTTACCTCAACATGCACGGAACATTTCCTTTTTTGAAAGTGTGAGGCAGTCTCTTCGAAGAAAGAAGTTATAAGACAAGAAAACCAAAGGATCTGCAAAAAGGCGCACGCTCTGTCTCCTCTCTCACTTTCACGCTGTCTCTAGCCCAGTTCGACACCCGGCCCATGCGCGAATCTTTTGCAAACGTTCTATGCCATTATAATTGAGGGAATACTGAGTGAATACCACACAAAATTAGTCATTTGAGCACTGGCAAAAGATTCGCGCATGGGCCGGGTGTCGAACTGGGCTAGAGACAGCGTGAAAGAGAGATAGTGCTAGAGAAGACAGAGCGTGCGCCTTTTTGCAGATCCTTTGGTTTTCTTGCCCTTATAACTTCTTTCTCCGAAGAGATAGCTACACACTTTCAAAAAAGGAAATGTTCCGTGCATATTGAGGTAACTGCTCAAGAAGTCTGGATAATATTAGACGTGATTGAATAGGCAAACAATTTAAACACTTGATTATTTGCATATTGTTAAAAAATGTGGTATGCAATACGAAATATGAACAGGTCTTCTTTCACCCATCAGAATGTATGCGTAGGAGACGGTTGCGATACATTAGACAGTAGGGAAAAATGAAATTCACGAAATCCAAATTTCGGGTCTGAAAAATTTCCAAAATTTTTATCGAAAAAAGTAATGAATAAAATCAATCAAAAACAGGTTCAATATTATTTTTGGATTATTTGCAATATTATACACCTCAAATGAGACTGAGATAGTCAATGTTTCAGCACTCTCATTTCACCGAAATATGCATAAAAATCAGCATCATTACAACGCACCCTCTCTAAGACCTCTTGTTAACGGTAATATTTAGTACTAAATATGCGCAAAATATCGCACACAAAGGCGGCGCATAGTTTTGACTTTTTCGAAAATGGCAAGCATATTTGCAAAAGTGACCGCACCGCACCGCGGCATGAGCCAGGAATGACGAGATTGTTTTTGTTTTGTAGGCGACTGGTGTCTCTATCTGATAAACGAATCCACAGATCTGTAACTTTATTTTGAAGTAAGTTATGATTTTTCAAAGTTGGAGCTTTTGAAAAAAATATCCCAACTCACCAGGTTTGTTTGTGTTTCACGAAAAAAACGAAGCTCTTTAAAAAAATTCTGAAAACGCTATTCGAAAGAGGAGAGGTTGAAGTACAGTAGCGGTCAAAAGTCTTCGGGTGATTTTTAATTCTGATACAACTTTTGAACCTGAAGAAGCTTTGTTTTGATATTGTAGGGCCTTATGTGAAATCCATTGGAGATTACGATGCAACTACTGAGGTGTTGCGAAATAGTTCAGTTATTGCGTTGTGATGACGCAATCAGTGCATACTTTTTTGAATGGGCATTATTCTTACATGGATTTTTTCCAGCTCACCTAACTTTCAGGGTGTTGAGACATGGCCATGTCCTACCGAAAAATTTTTTTCAAGTTGCTGCGGTGTCGCTACTTGGCTGCAGCCATGCTGCAAAATCGAGGTCGGAAAATCATATCTCGCCTTCTAGACATCCCACAGACCCGATCAAAGCACCAAACTGATCGCCATGATGACTGCCGATGATCCTGAGAATATGGTGGCGGTAGGCCACCATTTACCCTCAGGTCACGTAAAAGTCACTTTTTCGCATTATTGTGGTCTCACCGAGGGCCCCCCCTATAGGACTTGCACTAGAGATCTGGCTTGGGCGTGGATTAGGTAGAGAATCTATGGGAGAACCGATTGCTAGGGGCGAACCGATTGCTAAGCGTTTCGATTGGATTCCTGCCCGCGGCGATCGATTTCCAGAAGGACACTGGTTTGGTCACGCCCATTTTCAGCCCTTTGACAAGGTTCCGACTTTTGAGCGTATTTCGGCTCTGAGTTAATGGAGAAGGCTGGCATACCCATCAATGGAATCAGCGTGGCTGGCTCTATAATCTCCTCCACAAATTGCATCATCACTATGCAATATTTCATCATCCTTAGGCAATACTTTTTAGAATGGTAAAATGTTGCATATTAGTGACGTAATTTGTGCTCTAGAGTGACGCAAAGATCACTTTAATGTCATTAGCATCTTTTCCGCCGTTGCCCGTTGAACTACCGCTAAGAAAACACTGAAACTCGGAGTATTGCCTAAGGATGATGAAATATTGCATAATGATGATGTAATTTGTGGAGGAGATTATAGAGCCAGCCACGCTGATTCCATTGATGGGTATGCCAGCCTTCTTCGTTAACTCAGAGCCGAGATACGCTCAAAAGTCGGAACCTTGTCAAAGGGCTGAAAATGGGCGTGACCAAACCAGTGTCCTTCCGGAAATCGATCGCCGCGGGCAGGAATCCAATCGAAACGCTTATTGCCCCTAGCAATAGGTTCTCCCATAGATTCTCTACCTAATCCACGCCCAAGCCAGATCTCTAGTGCAAGTCCTATAGGGGGGCCCTCGGTGAGACCACAATAATGCGAAAAAGTGACTTTTACGTGCCCTGAGGGTAAATGGTGGCCTACCGCCACCATATTCTCAGGATCATCGGCAGTCATCATGGCGATCAGTTTGGTGCTTTGATCGGGTCTGTGGGATGTCTAGAAGGCGAGATACGATTTTCCGACCTCGATTTTGCAGCATGGCTGCAGCCAAGTATCGACACCGCAGCAACTTGAAAAAAATTTTCAAAGTAGGTCGTGGCCATGTCTCAACACCCTGAAAGTTAGGTGAGCTGGAAAAAATCCATGTAAGAATAATGCCCATTCAAAAAAGTATGCACTGATTGCGTCATCACAACGCAATAACTGAACTATTTCGCAACACCTCAGTAGTTGCATCGTAATCTCCAATGGATTTCACATAAGGCCCTACAATATCAAAACAAAGCTTCTTCGGGTTCAAAAGTTGTATCAGATTTAAAAATCACCCGAAGACTTTTGACCGCTACTGTACCTACCATGCAAAAATTAGAATATTTAAAAATCATGAATTTTCCTACTGACAATCGTGCTCGAGTTTCTCCCGATTCCTCTCATATAAATCATTACTAGATAATAATGGTCATAATTATACCATATTATTATTATTGTTGTGTCCCTGTCTTGTACCCGAATACAATGGCTGCGTGGTATAGGTTTATCCACGACAATAACGAGAGAGAGGGATCAATAGTAATAGAGAGAAGTCACCAGTCTCTGGCTAACCGGGCGACTCGACTGACGAGAGGAAGGGGCGGGGCGAGGGAGAGGGGAGAGAGGGAGAGGGAGAGGGGAGAGAGCGGGAGCCGCCAATCGATACATACGAGAGGGGAGCGAGAAGGGGCGCTATAAATAGCCCGAGCGCGACCAAACTACACTCGACGCTCAGTCGACACACTGTCTGTGAGTAGGGGTCACTCTACGATACAACACCTCCCCTCCAAGACTCAAGCTTGGGGAGAGTCTGAACAACAACAAAATGATAGAGGTATGGGGATTATTCCTTTCGATATGACTTCTTGAGGGGATCGATGACCAGTCTCTTCGTCGGATTCTTGATTCGAGTCGATCTCCTTACTTTCCCGGAATCCATCATTCCATCCCAGAGAGTACCACTCTTCATCTCACTCTTATTCACCTCTTCCATCGCCATTGTACTTTCCACATTAGGTTCCTCATCGGGGACACCATTATTCCACAGAACGTCGTTCTGTCCCTTTCCGACCTCATTATCCATTTCTCTGTTCCATCTTAGGAACAACTGATATGCCTCCTCCTGAGGACTTTCATCTGTCTGCTCTTGCAGATTATTCTTTATCGATTCCACCATTATCGATTTATTTGCCTCCTCCTGAGGACTTTCATCATTCTGCCTCTGCAGTATTATCTTCATCGTATTCATGATTCTCTGTTTTTGTGCCTCCTCTTGAGGTCTTTCTTCTGTCTGCCTCTGCAGATTATTCTCACTCGATTTCACGATTATCGATTTATTTGCCTCCTCTTGAGGTCTTTCTTCTGTCTGCCTCTGCAGATAATCTTCTTTTCCCTGTTCACCAACTTCAATAGAAACAATCTCATGTTCTATTGAGTGGTTATTTGTCTGATTCATTCCCGTTACTCTTTTCACTGCTCCATAGAAATCGATATCGCACCAATTCTCATTGTGGATCATCTTTTTTTCTGGCCTCTTCACACACTTGAGAGACATCACTTTGATATCCCTCTTCTTCATTCGTGCACTCACACTATTCTCAGACCCTTCAGAAAGACCACTTTCAGTGGTCTTTCTGGGAACCAATCTGAAAAATTTGACTATGCAGTCCTTTCCCATGATGTTCACTCCTATTCTCACTGTGTACACTCTTCCTGCAGTGATAATTCCATTCAATTCCAACTTGAGATTGCATTTTCCCGTCAGTTTGAGTGGCTCTCCATTCGCACAGACCGGGAATGCATCTTTTTCCCTTCTCAAGGGAGCTCCGATTTCTCTCCAAGTGGACTCTGATATAACAGTGATATCGGATCCGGTGTCTAACAGCATCTCGATCACCTTTCCATTCATCTGTACCGCCACATTGAACTGCTGTACACCTCCTCTGAGGTTACAGTATACCGTGTTGACCTTCACTTTGGACAGGTCTTCTCTCGACGAATCTCGTGTCCATTTGTTGCACATGTTGCTTACAATTAGATGTCCCACTTGTTCACATTTGAAACACGTTGCATCCTTTCGAGGACACACGTCTCCTTTGTGGCCCTCTTGTCCACATCGAGAGCAAAACGATCTCTTTGTTTCGCTGGTATCACCACTCTTTGGTGATTCTTGATTGAACTTATTCCAACGTCTAGACACCGCATTAACCACCGGCGAACTCATTCCACCCTGGTTAGTGGCTGCATGTGCATCTCCATACACCTTACGGTAACTATCGATCACTTTGAGTACCGTATCCAAAGTGGGCGTGTCTTCTCCGATCTGGTTCATCACATGGAACATTGTTGCAGTGTATCTTGGGAGATCTACTCCACTCAGTAGAATCATCGCCTTTGTCTGATCTGGCGTCATCTCACTGATATTCGCGTCCTCATACACTCTGTTCACAATGCTCGAGAACTCTTTCAGATCATCGCATCTCAACTTGGACATTTTCAGCTGGAAGAGATCTAACCTCTTCTGAAACTGAGATCGCTTATCACCAAACAACTCCTTCATAGTTGTCACAATTTCACTGAATTTCAGATCAGAGGGACTTTTTGGCCGGATGTGATTTCTGAGCTGCTTATCCACCTTATCATCGATCTTTCGAAGCAGTATTCTCACTTTCTCACCATCCTCCAATCCACTGAAATCTTTCTCGAATATCTCATTGTGCCTTTCCATCCACTGGTCAAATGTCAATTCATCCTCTGGTCTGTACGAGAATGTTCTAATCTGTTTCTCCAGTGCATCCACAGACAGCCCCCGTCTTGCAGTGGTCTCAGATCCTCCTGAACTTCTCTCATTTCTCTCACTCAACAACGCCTGGATTGCACCACTTTGTGTTTGCAGTGTCTCACTCTGTGTCTGCAGTGCCTCACTTTGTGTTTTGATTTGTTCACTCTGTGCCTTGATCTGTTCACTCTGTGATTCAATCAATAATCTCTGATTTGCCATTTCTGCTTTCGTTGTTTCCATCATCATCATAATTGTCCTTACTAATTGACTTGCCGAGGGCTCACTCCCTTCTTCCTGCTTGACGTCAACCATTCTCCTCTGTGTACTTTGATCCCTTCAATCTCTTATCGATCGATATCTTGTGAAATGAGCCTTGCTCAAGTCACCACAACTCTGACTCGTCAAAGAGACTTTCTCTTGACAGTCCGTGTGGGAGCCTTGCTCACCACACACTTGAGTTGGCCCAGCCACACTCAACAACAACAACCTTCCACGACCACCGATTCGAACACAAGGGAAGGGACGAGAGTGAGTACAAGTACTCCTGAGCGCCACTGTTGTGTCCCTGTCTTGTACCCGAATACAATGGCTGCGTGGTATAGGTTTATCCACGACAATAACGAGAGAGAGGGATCAATAGTAATAGAGAGAAGTCACCAGTCTCTGGCTAACCGGGCGACTCGACTGACGAGAGGAAGGGGCGGGGCGAGGGAGAGGGGAGAGAGGGAGAGGGAGAGGGGAGAGAGCGGGAGCCGCCAATCGATACATACGAGAGACTATCTGAGTGGATCAACATATTTGTTCAGATGCTTGGCACAGTACGAAAAGTGAGAGATTGAGTGAAACATGGCATTATGCACAGTAGCCCAGGAGGAGTTGCCCCGTGATGTAAAAAGTTGCGAAATCGCTTCTACGCCTCAGGGCGTTTACGTCATAGGAATTTCCGGTTTTTGAAAAACTTCGTCAAATGACCTAATGAGTGGTACCAATCGATTCCTCTTAAAATTCTAAGACTTTTTCGACTCTGGACATTTTTCGATATTTATCGATCTAACGCCAGAAAACTCGGAAATGTGAATATCATTTTCAATTTTAATTTATTGTACGTATTTCCCACCGCCAACTACAAAATTTTATTTTCGCAAAACATTTCAATAACAATGACTTGCATTTCGTATAAATATGGTACATTTTAATTTCGGCGGAAAATGTAAACTTAGCGAAAAACGGAGTGCCATACCATTTATGGTGTGCCTACAGTATGCCGGCCGAGGTTCGCCTTATCACTTAACGGTTACGGTAATCAAATTACCGCATACGACCGAGTCTTATTGCAACAGGCGAGTCATTTTACTCACGATAAATTCTGCCCTGACGCCGTTTAACAGAAATACAAATCTCGTCCGACTTACAGTAAGCACACTATAAATGGTATGGCACTCCGTTTTTCTCCAAGTTTACATTTTCCGCCAAAATTAAAATGTACTATATTTATACGAAATGCAAGTCATTGTTATTGAAATGTTTTACGAAAATAAAATTTTGTAGTTGGCGGTGGGAAATAGGTACAATAAATTAAAATTGAAAATGATATTCACATTTCCGAGTTTTCTGGCGTTAGATCGATAAATATCGAAAAATGTCCAGAGTCGAAAAAGTCTTAGAATTTTATGAGGAATCGATTGGTACCACTCATTAGGTCATTTGACGAAGTTTTTCAAAAACCGGAAATTAAAAATGCCCTGAGGCGTAGAAGCGATTTCGCAACTTTTTACATCACGGGGCAACTCCTCCTGGGCTACTGTGCATAATGCCATGTTTCACTCAATCTCTCACTATTCCTACTGTGCCAAGAGTAATTCGACTGAGTCCGATAGTCTCTCATACGAGAGGGGAGCGAGAGGGGCGCTATAAATAGCCCGAGCGCGACCAAACTACACTCGACGCTCAGTCGACACACTGTCTGTGAGTAGGGGTCACTCTACGATACAACAATTATCATTATTATTACAAGTATATCTCCATTTCAGTTCCACTCACCATCAACATGACTGCATTCACTTCGTTCTGTCTCATCGTCGACGCATTCTGACTGCCGATCCACGAGAGGAGGAGGGAGACGTCCTGACAATAACCAGTTATTGATTATTTTATTATTTAAAAATCAATTATTTACCATTTTTATACGTATAAGTAAATAGTGCGTGAAAATATGATCACTATAATGTAGGGTTCGCCTGCCAAGCAAGATCTTGGGATCCCGAAATGAGATAATTCAATTATCTCACTTCTTGCAAGAACAATGAAAACAATTTCAAGATCTTGTTTCTTGATAATTTCTTGGAAAGAGAACTTAGTCAATTCTCAGTTTCAAAATATCGCCTTAATCAAAATAATTATTCATAATAACATTAATAATTTGCGTTGTGATCGCTAGATCTGAATAATGACCATTTCTGATTCGCTTTATGATCGGTCGTGCGCGCAATAGGTGCGTGTAAAGGTAGAAGGCACTCATGGATTCACTAATTTTCTTTTCAGTGGGTAGACTGCAATATAAAAATGACAAACAAAAGAATATTTCCTACGCTTACGGTATAGGGAAGTCGGAATTTCGAAGAATGAGGCCAAACTTGTAAGATACGGGTGTTTTGCGTTCGTTAATAGCTGGCGATGTTGTTTAAACTACTAAATTATTATAAACGATTTTAACAACTTTCTTGAAATATTCTTGGTTCTTGTTTATTTCTTGGTTCATTTCAAGAAACAAACAAGAAATCTTCTCATTTCACTTCTTGCCAAGATCATTCTCCTCATTTCGGGAAAAATAGCGGTCTTTTTTCTTGCGAGGCGAACCCTACTATAATGATCACTATAAAATTCCACATTTGGGCTACGGGCGAAAAAATGTATCAATTTGGGAGTAGCTCTCTTGCGTTGGCTTCGACATAATAATCAATGATCAATCGTTACTCGCTCTCTGTCTCACCTCTCTGGTTGATATGGCCGACAGCGAGACTGCAGCCAGCGAACGGACTTTCTCTGCACGAGATGAGAGAAGAACCTAGAAAAGAAGTACGTGGGAATATCCCAATTGGTAAAATTCAATTACAGATCGTTTGAAGAGGAATCAGATATGAACAATAGCCAATTCAAATTATTATGTTGTCTTTCATTTCACTTATCGATTTGCGCGTACTATGCGTAGTTTTGGAGGCATCAGTGCTAATTTTTTTGGGTACAGTTACTATAGTATTATAGTTGTTATTTCACACTCTATCTATCGATGAACGAACACTATCGTCCTCGCCTTGAGCAACCTAGGACGAAAGGTCCCTTATCCTTTGTCAAATATCAAGTCCTGTAGCGCCTCTGGGGTAGGTAAATTACTATTATTTACCTTGAGCACCCTAGGCACAAAGGGCGTGAGTGCTGCGGGAGATGCAGCGGTGGGGAAGAGATGCGAGAGGAGGACGAGTGAGGGGAAGAGGGAGAACTCCTGTGAGGAGACACATGGACGAAGTGTTGAGAGGAGGAAGTCGACCAGTGATGGGAATCTGGAAATAGGGCTTTTGATCGGAGATTGAGATATTTTCCGGCCAGTTTTCATTAATCACCCTCCCCCGTTCTCCTCCCAATTATTGAAATTATGAAACTATAAAACTACGTGTTTAGGAAATCATTTAAACGAAGAATTTATCAAAGACCGACTCTCAAAAGCACATGAATAATTTATTGACAGAACCGAATAAATACAATTAAAGCAAAAAAACGTATGTACTACTCCTCTTCCAAGTTCACTTTGAAATCCGTGTCTTCGGGCCTCCAGCAGTAGAATTTTACACCCTTCAATAAAATTTAAATCCATAATTTCAAAATCGAAATAAGTTTCACCTGATAATGATATCCCAGATGATTGGCTATCATTCGGTGATGCATTGTACCCTCCTCTACGTACGCATGATCTAGAAAGGGTACCCATTGATGATAAACCACTTCCGTCAATAGTATACCCATTGATTTCGTGTTTCTGTATTCCAATATAGTCGCGTTCGCTCCACACAATCCCTTGCTGTGCACTGCGTAGCCTTCCAGCGCTCCGTCCGTCGAAAAGCCCAAGAATGAAGCGGGGCCTGGGGAAATAGATATTGATACCGTACCAGACCCGGATACCGTACTTTTCTTCTTGATCGCCGTGCGATGCAGGGGGAGCAGATTCCGCTCAGGGCACACTTTGGCCAGTGTTGTTGTGTTTTTTCTCAGAGTGAGTAGGCAAAGCGCTGAACATTCTCACCACAGTGAGTGCCAATAAAGGGATCACGCATACTAAAGTTTGAAATTCGGCTAAAAATTGGATTAGATATCTTCATTTCGCACAGTCTCTATATCGATCGATCGGTGAAAGATTGTGCGAAATGTAGAGACCTAATCAAATTATTTAACCGAGTTTTAAACTATAACGCATACTGTAAACTGTCCGATAACCATGCTTCCAAGACCAGGCCATCTGCGAGTAACTGGTCGTGAATAAGTGGAAGCTGAAATGTGGCTGCTCCACAAATCGATCACCAAGAAATCAATAATGCTACCGTTTGCGATCGTTGTAGGACGCCAGAATGCTAACGAGGTCGTCACGAAGTGGAATCGATAATCCCGGTTGACACTCGATTTGCTAAAATAATTATCGTAATCTACAGAAATAGCAAATAGAATGCTTACTTGTACTACAGCTGCGAGAAATATTGAAAGGGCGAGATACCTCATTCCAAACGAGAGGTGAACACTGACGGGAAGAGGTAACGAATATTTGCTAAGCAGGCAGACTACAGCTATGATCAATGAATCGAGAAAGGCAATAGTCCGCGACACCCTATACAACGAAAGTGCTTCGAAATTGAAAGGAAACGCATACGATAGAAAGATCAGGAAAAAGGTCAGGAAAAATGTGTCAGTCGGCCATCACAGAAATTTCTCGAATTTTCCAATTTGCAATACTAACCATAGATGGGCAGCTAAAATCCAACTTTTGTGCAGGCGATCGTCCGATCACAATTTGGCCCTGCAGGTGGTCGTCATTTGACCCCCAAAGGACACCTTTTTAAGGTGTTTACCAGTGAAAATAGTGTTTTTTTTCGGATTTTGCTTGCAGGCGGTATTCAAGGTACCCTATGCCCATGATACTAACCTCGCAAAGAACTCGGCCGCACTCATCTGGTTGTGATGGGCGGGTCGGAGGTCCTTCTGACCCTCTCGCGGCACTCCGAACACACGGGAGATGAGGGCGGACAGCAACTGCGAGGAGGCATTGCGGGCGGGCCATTCGGGAGACGAACAACCGGAGATCGCCGTCTGCAATAGAGAGAGGCAACAATCAATAAATACATCTTTATCAGGCTAATGCTTCATGCAAGGTAAGCTCAAGAGGCATGCTGATCTCTTCTTAATTTGAATTGTTTTAGAGTAGCAAGATAGCAAGAATCCATGAGATCTGACAGCAACTCAATTACAGAGACAGCGATCACTCAATTAGCATGCATTTTTGATTAGTAAGAATCAATTGAGATATGACCAGTTTATGGGGCTTGTACTATGTATTAGGCGTAACTGTATGCGAAAGCCTATGTTTACTAGTCATGTGAAGAGCTAATTAAATCAATAAGCCTAAAATGGCTGCCAGTGTTTCGGCTCTGCGGTCTAGTGATCAATGTTCATACTAAATTCTTAGCACCACTTTACAGTACCAGATCGGTTCTCAGAGACACCGATCAAATAAATTAGAAATCGATAATTATTGCCTCACCAGCAACGCCATTTCCAGTGCGGGCGGAATTTTCTCGGCCAGTCGAGAGCACGAAATGATCGCTTTAGCGACGTTGCAGCTGTGGACTCTGCAAAAAAAAGAAGTTGTGAATGAAAAAATTAGCCAATTTACGCCTGTTTCTTAGATATCTGTGCTTCTTTTCACTCCCTCCATCAATATCTATGGTTATAAAAAACATCAAGTGACCTAATTCTATTCCCCCCCCTCTTTTCGAGTCTCTTTAAAATTCCAATAAATAATTGATGACCCAGTAGTACCTCGTCTCGAGACTCTTCTCCTCCGTATCGAGCAGCGTCGACAGCGTGGCGAGCAGCAGTTGGCACTTGCTCCACTCGGGTTCAGTGACGAGGATAGTGACGACGAGATGAGGAAGACCGGCCGATCGACGGGTGAGACACAGTGAACCTGGGGAGAGAAAGACGGAGGTGGAGGCAGTAAAGGGGCGCCTTTTTACAACTTCGGTCAGGAGTCCGAATAAGACATTTTTCAGGGATTTCTTGAGTTATAGTTATTTATTTGGCCACAAAGATCTGAAACTGGGATACCACAATGCCATACTGTCCCTCACCCTTCTCTCCCTCGATCGCTCTCACTGCTTCATTCAGCCATTTGTCAGGGGCCGCAGCTCCTCGTTCCTCTCCTCCAATCGACCACATTCGACGACACAGCACCTCGAACCTGCAAGGAGAAGATAAATGATTATACTTAACAGGACTGGGATTTTTTGAAAAAAATTTCAAAAATTTTTTGATCAAAAAATTCAAAAAATATTTCTTTTCAAAAATTTTTTGATCAAAAAATTTCAGTTTTCACACGTATTTCTTGAATTTAAAAAAAATGCTTTTTTGAATATCAAAAAATGAAAAAAAATCTATATATGATAAATTTCTCGGATAGCATAGTCATAGGTATATCACAAATCTAAGATCTGAATTGGTGGTTCGAATAATTATTTCGAATTAATTTGACGTGTTTCGTACCAATTTCGGCAAACTGCATCACTATTTTTGCAAAATATTTTCAAAAAATTATTTGAAAAATTCAAAAAAAACTTTTTTGATTTTGAATTTTTTGAATTGGTCAAAAAATTCAAAAAATCAAAGTCAAAAAATCCCAGCCCTGATACTTAATACTTAATACTTTATCCTCCATCGTGAATGAGAGTGAGGACGGTTATCATGGCGTGGTGATGGATTCTTTGGCACTTTTTTGTGTGTGGAGAATAAGGCATTTTTCGTGTCACAATCACAACTTACGGATTCGGGAGGTGGGCGTAACTAATTCGGGACACATTATGCGAAATCATTCGGAGAAGCTTTTGAGGTGAGTTCATTTTTGGTGTTCATGCTTCTGAGGGATCAACGCAATCTCTCTATCCCGTATTCGTGTTACAGCGCCATCGGCAAGAGAGCGGTATTACGGCTGATAAATAGCGGGGAAAAGGGGCCGCCGTCGAGTATATACAATGCCGACATAGGTCAAAAAGTTGGTAGAATTCAAAATAACCTGCCCGCCGAAAGCGGGCACGAAAAATAAATGCCTGATCAAATAGACCACTAAAAACGAAACCTGCCCGACAGAGTCTTCGAAAACAGCCCCGAAATGTAGAAACCTACCCGACAGACCATCAAAAATCCGAAAACGTGCCCGACCAGGATTCCAAGCTACCTTACTTTTTGACCTCTGAATGCCGAACCAGCATCCCTACCCTACAGTAACCTCATGCTGCCTACCGTACCCACTAGGGATGGCTAAACGATTGCGGCTATTCGGGGCCGCAATAAGCTCCGCCCACAATTGCATTCCGCAATTCTGGGGGAAATCTATTCGAGGCCGCAATTAATTGCGGCCTCGCAATTCTCTCTTTTGGTCTATTTGATCTTTTTCGTAGATTTTTTTTGTTCCTTTCACATTTCCCATGGATAATAAGTTGTTACAAACGTTGTTTACCATCACAACTCAACAATAGTGGTTCTTTTTTTCGAAAAAGAAAGAGTTTCCTGTTGACACTGAAAGCGCAACCCTGACTCCGCCCCCTCGCTGGCGCTCCCCCTCCCTGTCATTCCCGTCTCGCGTAAGACAGGCAATACCATGACCTTCCGAGAGGCATCTCTCGGGCGTCTAATATAGCACGCCTCTCACGAGAGGCTCGGGCTGGACTTGGCACAGTTCCCATTTTCAAGGTTGCGTTTTTCACGTTCTCAGGTTCCACTGGGTGCAACTAAGATCCCTGCGAGCTATTATACCACAGAAGTCATTCCTCGCTTTGCTACAGCTACTGTAAGGTGCAGCCTGCGAACTTCGAAGCCGTTTTTCAGTGCTTCAACACTATTTCTGAGAAAACTTTTTGCTTAGAGCTAGTGTTACTTTTCCATGCTCTTTCGACCTATGTCATTCGTTTTCTGATTGGTTTTCGAATTTGCTTGAAAATCATTATTATTAAATTAACAAAAATCCGCTCGAAAAGGCCGCATTTTTATTTTTCCATACCCTCCAGCAGGGGATGAGGATTCGAATGATATGTCTAAGCTCCCCCAACTCGGGAGTTGATGCCATCTTTCATACGAAAAGGTGTCAAAAATATCGATTATAGACATTTCCCACCGAGTCACTCGAATCTCACGTGATGAATGACTCAGTCATCCATTGTTCTCCCGCTCTCTAATCGTTCATTTCCTCTGAATGAAGCGGTGCGCGGTGTACATAATGAGAGTAAAAGCAATATTTGACACCTTTTCGTATGAAAGATGGCATCAACTCCCGAGTTGGGGGAGCTTAGACATATCATTCGAATCCTCATCCCCTGCTGGAGGGTATGGAAAAATAAAAATGCGGCCTTTTCGAGCGGATTTTTGTTAATTTAATAATAATGATTTTCAATCAAATTCGAAAACCAATCAGAAAACGAATGACATAGGTCGAAAGAGCATGGAAAAGTAACACTAGCTCTAAGCAAAAAGTTTTCTCAGAAATAGTGTTGAAGCACTGAAAAACGGCTTCGAAGTTCGCAGGCTGCACCTTACAGTAGCTGTAGCAAAGCGAGGAATGACTTCTGTGGTATAATAGCTCGCAGGGATCTTAGTTGCACCCAGTGGAACCCTAAATACTTGAAAAAAGAATTTCGAAAAATGAGGTCTGTGCCAGAACTATGTCATTCTAAGCCGAGCCTCTCGTGAGAGGCGTGATAGACCCCCGCGGTAACGCTGCCATTTTTCCCATAATTATTGATTTGTGATGATGCAACTTAGTGAAAAAATTATTATCCATTCCTTTGAGCTGACATCTATTGCCCTTCTGGGAAACCGTCACAGGGACACAAGTGGCAAATAGTATGTAGTATCCATAGCCACACTTTACCAAACCCTTTCAGTTCTGACCCCTTTTTGGAGGGAAATAATCTTTCAGACAAAACTCTCCTTAACCAAACACATGAAGGATTCGCATCTGGGTCAAATCAAGTATCGCTCTTGCGAAAGCGATTTCGATCGATAAAATGTTGTATCCTAGTCTTGTATCCGAACTCGGTTGGGGGCGGGGCGAGGGAGAGAGGACAGGGAGGGGGATGGGAGAGAGCGCGTGCCGTCAATCGATAGCCAAGAGAGGGAGCGAGGGGGGGGAGCTACAAATAGCACACGTGAGCAAACTACTGTCGACATTCTGTCGACACACGGTATGTCAGTAGGGGTCACTACTATACAACACAAGCATCTGTTGGGTGTTGCTTTTACAAATATTTTATTCTTATTGTTTGTTGTTCAAATCATTATTCGCATATAGACTTCGAGAAATTACGAAATAACAGGTTGCACTACGGCAATCAGAAGAATAAATCAATAAGAATTAGAAATTCCTTGCTGAAAATTGAAAATGCCACTTGTGACCCTGTGACGGTTTCCCAGAAGGACGATTGAAGTTATTCCCAGCTCAAAGGAATGGACAATAAGTTTTTCACTAAGTTGCATCATCACAAATCAATAATTATGGGGAAAATGGCAGCGCTACCGCGGGGGTCCATATTAGACGCCCGAGAGATGCCTTTCGGAAGGTCATGGTATTGCCTGTCTTACGCGAGACGGGAATGACAGGGAGGGGGAGCGCCAGCGAGGGGGCGGAGTCAGGGTTGCGCTTTCAGTGATAACAGGAAACTCTTTCTTTTTCGAAAAAAGAACCACTATTGTTGAGTTGTAATGGTAAACAACGTTTGTAACAACTTATTATCCATGGGAAATGTGAAAGGAACAAAAGAAATCTACGAAAAAGATCAAATAGACCAAAAGAGAGAATTGCGAGGCCGCAATTAATTGCGGCCTCGAATAGATTCCCCCCAGAATTGCGGAATGCAATTGTGGGCGGAGCTTATTGCGGCCTCGAAAAGGAGAGCGGGGGAATTGCATTCCGCATAGGCCGAATAGCCAACACTAGCACCCACCCATCAACGGCGCTCTCGAAGGCTCCGCAATGCTTGCACTCCGTCAGCTGCTTCAGGTAGTAGCCCGCCATTCCCGCCAGAATATCGTCAGTGAGCACGGAAGGATACGGTAGCTGAATTATTTATTAAAATAATTCGTTAATTTATTAAAACAATTTTACGTTTTTCTTTGTTGCCCTGCTGTGACATCTTATCCTATGGTCACACATGCCATTGTTCATGTATTGCATAATTAGGTTTTGGTCTTGGCGTGATATTTTATTTATTTTTATTTATCGTACACCACAAGGGTGCGACAACATGTACAAAAATGAACGAGTTAAAAATGATATTTAATAATGGGTCATTCGCAGGAGTGGGGAGCGGGAAGGGAGTGATCGGGGCCAACGTACGGGAATTAGGAGTGAGGGGAGGAGCCTCAAAAGCGGTGGAGGAGCCGCTTATCCAATGTATGTCTTATTGGATCTCCGTGTGGTTCCCAAATCGGGGAAGTGTTCGGAGTTGGGGAGGCTTAGGTCAAAAAGTCAAATCGACGGATTTAAATTATTTTTACTAGAATTTTTCCAGGAAGAAAAACCTGCCGGTCTTTAGCTTTTTCGATTCCTCTGATGGTCCTCTTTCTAACAAAAATATCGCTTACTGGGTCGCTGCACGGGAGGGCACGTTTTTTTCGCGAAATAAATTTGCACTAGGAAATGCACTTTTTACAGTCGGGCAGGTTTATTTCCAAGTGCCGCAGATTTTCACAATTCGCCTCAGGTTTGTAATTGATTGGGGCAATGGTAGCTACAAAACAGTGTGGGTATCTCGGCTCTAGGTAATCGCCTTGTACCCAAACCTGTCAAGTCGAATTCAATCCACTTTTAGAGCTATGTGGGGAGGGGATCTATAGATTGGGAACAGGAATACCTAGTGATGATGGGAGGTCAGCAAGTAGCAATAAATTATTTTTGATAGTGGGGATGGAAAGTTTAGGGTCACAAATTAAGTGTAATTTATTCAAAAAAACGGGCAGTTCTATGACCGAAAGATGCTTTGAGATTTTCGCGGGAGGCTTTCGGGATAAGCAAAACAAATGCATTATGACGCCTACTTATGGAACGAAAAGTGTAGAAACGATTGACCGGTAGATCAACAGAACAAGCAAAGATTTTCAATGCAAATACAAAATCAGCAACGATCCGACGAACATAGAGACTACGAATATTGTAGTAAGCCAAACGATCAGAATGCTTCATGCAAGGTAAGAATGCTTCATGCATAATCATGATTGATTGAATAAAAATCACTAATCAATCGGCTAAATAGTGAACACACATACCGTACTCGCGGCCCATCCGAGGATGCTCGATACGTGTTTGTGCGCCCGCCATGCGCACGCAAGCAGCATCTGAGACGGCGTTGTGGAGGGAGCGGAGGAGGAAGACGAGGTTACGGTAGTGGTCCCGGCTGAACGATAAGGATTTTTTTCTTTCAACAATTTAGCAAAATCACAGATATGTTGCGTGTTTTTGGAGTGATAATGAAAAAAGGGAAACAAAAGGTATTCACGCATCTCGAAATCACCATGATTGAGTCAGAAGTGGATTTATAAATCGTTCACCCCCAAAAAAAGGAAGTTCAACAAAAATCACACCCTGGAAATAGAAAGAAAGGGTAGAAAAAAATAGGCAGAAAAAAACACTGTTCTTTTCCTTTCTCTGCCTATTTTCAATTTCCACCCTAGATGGATCGCTGTCTGATTCCAGGCGGGAAAAAGGTTATGCCATGACTCAATCCGGAAAAAAATGCAGAGAATTCAGACTGACGCAGCTGGAAGTCATCAGGCAGGAATCCCTCGGGTGACATATTGTGCACGAGGGGAGAGACGACGGCGGAGATGGAATGGAGAAGGACGATGAGAGGATGGTGGATGGGAGAGGCTGAGGGGTCACTGAATGGAGGACCAAATTACAAATTTGCAAACACTGATCCAAAATATTAAGACATTCCGCTGCTTTCACGCACGTATCATTTTAAATTTGCAATAATTCAGCAATCGGAATCTTCCCTTCTACGAACTTAGTGTTTCGGCACGGTTCTGGGCGGAATTGCTTTGCTTTAGCATCGTTTCGGCTTTCACAGTATCAGATCTACTGATTGTTGGAACAACGCCACTTACACTCCTTATTTCTTGTCAAATTTCAAATCGCGTTGTACCATAAATGCACTCACTCCTGAATCTCGACTAGAATGAGTTCGATCGCATTGAGAAGTGGATGGAGGGGCTCGGAGATGAGCGATGAGAGTGATCGAGATGCCGATTCCAGACGAGATCTCACTAGGGGAAGGAACCACGAACTGAGCAGGCCGATCGTCCTGAATTGAGGGGTACGGTAGTTATTGATTACACGTCGTGCCTAAAAGCGTATTCGCACGACATTTGTTTTATCAAGCACCCCCTTTTTGAACTTACTGTAAACATAATTTCGAACTACCGTACTAAATACATCTAACTGAGAGTTACTACTGATCAACAGTACTAACTACCACTAGTTACTACCGTACTCACTCTTTGCGATCGATAAGGGTGAGGAATCGTATTCTGTATCCTGTCGCTAGTGTGATGTGAGTGGAGATAGTGAGCAGCATTTCAAGCGTCTCCGATCGGAGGGCCGAGAGGGGAACCACGAGCGGGGAATCCCTGCAACGACAACCCCCAATCTTCCATTATGATGGGTTACTTAAAATACAGGAGGAAAAGATCTTTCATGACAGCCGATTCTACAGGAGCAAGTTGCTACGCTAGATGGGGATGTGTATTACAGTACATTTAACATGAATCTCTTTTTTTCTATTATAATATTTTGTTCTATATTCGACCGGATATGTAAATGATGATAAATAAATAAAAATTACACAAACAATAACCCACTTGTGAATGGCCGCCAGGACCTTCAACGCCAGCGACTGGCAGATTTCGTACGAGTCATCTAGGACTCGAATGAGAGCCGCGATTGACGAAGGAGTGAGGGAGGAGGAGAGATCTAGGCGAGAGAGAAGACGACCTGGAAACGATATTCTTCATAATAATAATAATCAATGTTTTTTTAGGTAGATACAGATACAGATTTAATTAATCATGTGACTCGATTAGACTCCGAACACATGCCTAACAGGGCTGTGCATTTTACGTTTTACGATTTTACGAATTTTACGATTTTACGACTTTTTTTCGTAAAAATTTTACGTCGTAAAATTTTACGAAATATTTTCGTAAAATTCGTAAAAGTTTCCTGAGAAAAAAAGATTACTTTATTGGCGAATAGCGCACTTCACTTGGTATTTTCTCAACAAAAAAACGTTTCAATCATAGGTCAAAAGGTACGTAAAAAACGACGAAGCCAACCCACATTTTGACATTTTCAAAGCCTATTTTTGAAAAACCCAACCCACATTTTTGGGTTTTCAGAAAAAAATTGAAAAACCAGCCCACATTTTCAGTGTTTCATGCCCATTTTTGAAAAACCCAACCCACATTTTCGACTTTACCTAAAGCACCCTTTTGACCTATGGTTTCAATCTTTAAAATTTCAGTGAAAAGTGCAGGTTTTATTGTTTTTTCCTAATTACTATTTTTTACCGCAACAACACAGACTGCGAATATGTGATTAGGAATTGCGTATCATTTCAAATAATCGAATTTCGAATCCCAGCGTTCGATCTAGTTATAACTTTGTTCAAAAAGCAAAATCAAGACGTTGTTTGAGCAATTTTCTGTAAATTATTTGATTTAGAATTATTTTCAAAATTTAACGAAAGTTTTACGAATTTTACGATTTTTACGAAATTTTTTTCGTAAAATTTAGGTTTTGCGAAAATTTTACGAAAAATATTTTACGCACAGCCCTGATGCCTAACGTGGGTTCGGAATCACGAATATTGCAAATTGGAGGGCAATCCCCTATACTGACATTGCATTTTTTTCTAATAGAAAAAATAGCATTTAGCCGGCAAGTTTGCGATTCATCATGTCTATATGGAACGGTTCAATATTGCATGAATCGCTATCAAGCTCATTGCTTGTCGTTCAAAATAATAATAAAAAATATTATCACCAACCCTTATTCGGCACGATGAGTACTCGCTGTCGATAGAAGAGATCGAGCAGGGACAGGGCCATTAGACGACTGTAGATAAATTATTACAATTTTAAAATGAAACGTACCCGGAATAATGATACGGTTTGAAACTTCCGTTTTAGGAAAAGCAGAATTTCAAATATCATACACAAATCCAGGAAAACAATCACCCCCTTTTCTTTAAAGCCGGCACCTAAACGTGTACCGTCATAAGAAAAAGCTTCTCACCGAGGGAAATTGGCCTCCTCATCGAGTGAATCGAACGCAAGTCTGATCATCGCGCCAATCCACACCTCGTAAGCGGCCAACCGCGCCTCTCGCGCCTCCTCCACCTCCGCGCACGACGCGGACAGCAGCCGCTCCGCCGACTCCACCATGCGGATGAGCGCCTGCAGCATCGATCGATAAGATCTACCTATTGTGCATGACTAAATACAATACGGAAAGCAAAAGCCTCGAAAGGTCTATCAGTGCGTTCGCGTAAGATTCGCAACACCTGCCGTACAGTGACCAGGTGAGTAGTTCACATATTCTGATAGCTATTGGTATGGTTAATCATTTTTCTTTTAGCTCATGACCTGAAATGTCAAATTTGCATAATTACAGTAGGTCAAAGTTCAGCTGTTTTCATAGTTTTTCGAGTGCAGCTCTTCAGGGAGTTGAGTTACGGCTCGAACAAAGAATGACCGCCAAAATCTGGCGCATCTATATGTGTCATTTGTTTATTCAAATTTTAATTTTTAATTATTTCCGGAAAATTTGAACTCAAATTTCTCGAAAACCAGGCCGAATCCAATTGCCATTTTTCGATATGTTGTACTTCTGAACATGGTCTATCCGATTATCACAGTCACATGGTGTATTGATGGCGGGCATAGGTCGAAATTCTCAATTCAAAATTATTAGAAATGCACGAAAACCCCTCATTCCACCCTTATTTCACTTGTTCGACGCGAAGTGAGTGGTCTACAATTCGCACAATTCTCATTTCACACCGCGCAGTTCGCGTCGAATGAGGGGAATGATGGTGAAATAAGGGTGAAATGAGGGGTTTTAGCGTATTTCTGATAATTTTGCATTGAGAATTTCGACCTATGCCCGCCCTCAATACACCATGTAACTGTGATAATCGGATAGACCATGTTCAGAAGTACAACATATCGAAAAATGGCGATTGGATTCGGCCTGGTTTTCGAGAAATTCGAGTTCAAATTTTCCGGAAATAATTTTAAAAAATTCCGGAAATATATTTGAATAAACAAATGACACAGAAAGATGCGCCAGATCTTGGCGGTCATTCTTTGTTCTTTGACTAAAGCCGTAACTCAATTCCCTGAAGAGCTGCACTCGAAAAACTGTGAAAACAGCTGAACTTTGACCTACTGTAATTACAGTACCGGTGAAAAGTATGGCCCCAAATTTCAAATCGTCATAACTTTCTTCAATGTTGAGATAGAACCCTACGGTTTGGAGCATTAAATTGCAAATGAATAATAGAATATTTCGCAATAGTCTATTATTACCGCTCTGCATGATTCCATTTTAGGCATTCCGTTTGCAGAGGTGCGGTCGCAAATAAAATTCCATTCTCACATAGATTTTAGATACAGACTCAAACACTCAGTAGTGATAGTATATCCATTGATGTATACATTCCACTATACGAATCATTTTTCTTTTTGCGATTAAAGCCGGTGGCATTATTTCACGGCACCTCCGAAAAAAAAGGGAAATCGAATATCTCTTGTCTAAGTAGTGCTAGAGGTCCCATATTTTGCAGAAACTATGAGAGTATAGTAGAGTATCTTCGTGTAAAATTTGGCTTCGATCGGTAGCTTATTGCGAAAAAAAATTTCGAAGTGCGATTTTTGCACTACCAGAACTCTCCGCTACGTTAAACTAAAAATCTGAATTTTGCCATGTTGTGCAAGTACTATCAGACACCACATCTACGAAGTTACGAAGCCTAGAAAATTTATTAACTACTGTTGGAGCGTAACGTAGCGGAGAGTTCTGGTAGTGCAAAAATCGCACTTCGAAATTTTTCAAAATTTCGCAATAAGCTACCGATCGAAGCCAAATTTTGCACGAAAATACTCTACTATACTCTCATAGTTTCTGCAAAATATGGGACCTCTAGCACTACTTAGACAAGAGATATTCGTTTTTTTCGGAGGTGCCGGGAAATAATGCCACCAGCTTTGATCGCAAAAAGAAAAATGATTCGTATAGTGGAATGTATACATCAATGGATATACTATCACTACTGAGTGTTTGAGCCTGTATCTAAAATCTATGTGAGAATGGAATTTTATTTGCGATCGCACCTCTGCAAACGGAATGCCTAAAATGGAATCATGCAGAGCGGTAATAATAGACTATTGCGAAATATTCTATTATTCATTTGCAATTTAAAACGCGTTCTCTGTAAGAGCGCAGGGAGTATCGGGCACAACTCCGTCAAAATGATCCATTCGGGCTCAAACTTTTTTCACAATGCGTCTTAGGTATAAAGTAAATTTTGATTGTGAGAAATTCACGAAATGTCAACTTTTGAAAAATCGATATTTTTTTCAAAAAAAATTTTTTTTTCAATTTTTTATTTTGCTGTCGCGTTATATATCATTCGAAAGAGCATCAAAAGTTATATATAATTCCATACCTTCAGAAGAATTGAACCACTAGAAGCGAAAATCGATGGGCGTATCAACCGAACTTTTCCGTTTTCATGAAACTTACGTTTGGCTAAAATTGTTCCCATGATTTGTAGGTCGTGGTTTCGACGTATGTTATGTATTTTTCATTGTAGAATCGAATTATCAACCTCTAATTAGAAATTTCGTGCGTGAAAGTACTCCAGTCTTTACCAGACCGACACCACTCTAAGGTAAGATTCATCAAATAAGTGTGTGGGAAACTTTTTTCAGGCGTTAAACCTAAATCACTTGTATACCATTCGAAAGAGCGTCAAAAGTTATGCATAAGTCTATATTTTCAGAACGATTAGACCACTAGGAGCGAAAATCGATATTCGCACCCTCAGCATCTGATATTATAAGTAAGACTATATATTCAGCTCTAGTATCTTTCAAAGTGATCGACCGGGGCTTAAACTTTTTTTACTTGCAGTCTTATTTCCATAGTAAACTTTAATGATGAAAAAGTCATGAAAAAATAACTTTTGAAAAATCGATAAAAAAATATTTTCAAAAAATATCAAAAACTTTTTTTTAATTTTAATGTCGTGTCGTATATCATGCAAAAGAGCACAAAAAGTTATGCCGAAATTAATTTTTTCATGACGAATGAGCCTCTAGAAACGAAAATCGGTGATTGCTAAATAAATATCAAATTTGAGGATTAACTCACAGAATTTGGGTACTAGTTGCTCAATCTTCCTGAAAAGAATATTTTCTGCATAACTTTTTATTCTCTTTCTATCTCAAAAGTTATTTTTTTCATGACTTTTTCAAGATAAAAATTTACTATGGACATAAGGCTGTAAGTAAAAAAAGTTTAAGCCCTGGTCGATGACTTTGAAAGATAATAGAGCTGAATGTCTAGCCTTACTAAAAATATCAGATTCTGAGGGTGCGATTATCGATTTTCGCTCATAGCGGTCTAATCCTTCTGAAAATTTAGATTTATACATAACTTTTGACGCTCTTTCGAATGGTATACAAGTGATCTAGGTGTAACGTCTGAAAAAAGTTTCCCACACACTTATTAGTTGAATCTTACCTTAGAGTGGTGTCGGTTTGGTAAAGACTGGAGTAATTTCACGCACGAAATTTTTTATTTGAGGTTGATAATTCAATTCTACAATGAAAAATACCTAACATACGTCGGAACCACGACCTACAAATCATGGGAACAATTTTAGCCAAACGTAAGTTTCATGAAAACGGCAAAGTTCGTTGGATACGCCCATCGATTTTAGCTCATAGTGGTTCAATTCTTCTGAAAATATGGAATTATATATAACTTTTGATGCTCTTTCGAATGATATATAACACAACAGCAAAATAAAAAAAAAAATTTTTTCGTAAAAAATATCGATTTTTCAAAAATTTACATTTAGTGTATTTCTTACTTTTAAAATATACATTGGACCCTAGACCATCTGTGAAAAAGTTTGGGCCCGGGGCGACCACTTTGAAGGAGTTGTGCTGCCCTCTCCTACGGTCTTACAGAGAACGCGTTTTAATGCTCCAAACCGTAGGGTTCTATCTCAACATTGAAGAAAGTTATGACGATTTGAAATTTGGGGCCATACTTTTGACCGGTACTGTATGCAAATTTGACATTTCAGGTCATGAGCTAAACGGAAAATGATCAGCCATACCAATATTACATTTATAAAATGATACGATCACAAAAAAGTCACATGACGGACTTCCGTTGTTTACCACACAGGCACGTACGCGACTCTCTCACTTTTGCCCACTCTCTCGCTTTGGTAAACACAGGAAACACCATTTTGACTTTTTGTGTGTTCGTATCATTTTATAAATGTAATAGCTATCAGAATATGTCAAATACTCACCTAGTCACATTTTGCTGTACGGATTTGAGAACAATTTATGCGGTTCTTACGCGAACGCACTGCTATTTTTATTTTTTTAGCTTTTCTGAACAATAAGAAAAGAAACCAGGAAGAAATCGTACGTTAATCAATATAATCAAATTTTTATCAGTTCCCTGAAGTATAGATCGATATCATGACCCCTCAAGTACCGTATTACAAAATCACAAACACTCTTCCAAAATAATAAAACGTTCCGCTCCTAAACAACATATCACGCCTCTCACGAGAGGCTCGGGACAGAGTGACCCTAATCTGTCACAGCTGCCATTTTCTATGTTGAGTTTTTCACGTTTTTGGATACCACTAGGTCCAACTAAGATCCCAGTGAGATATTATGCCACAGAAGTAATTTCTCAATTTGCTGCAGCTACTGTAAGGTGCAGCCGGCGAACTTTGAAGTCGTTTTTTCAGTGTTTCAACCATACGTGGGCACGAGGGGGCAGGGGCACTGTGCAAATTTGGGTCGGGGTATTCGGGGGCCCTGTGCAAAAGTGAAAATGAGATGGATACTAGAGAAAATCGAAAAAAAACATGCCTATTCGAAGGTTCACATTTTTTCGGGGGCACTCGCAATATACTATAGTGAATCGGAGGCACTGTGCAAAAAGGCTCGGAAAAATGCCGCCCACGTATGGTTTCAACGCAATTTCTGAGAAAACTTTTCTCTTTGAGCTGGGGCTACTTTTCCACGGTCTTGCGGTCTGTGTAATTCGTTTTTCGATTGGTCTTTGAACTTTCGTGCGAATCGTTATTCTTGAATGTACGAAAATCTGCTCGAAAATACCGCACTTTTATTTTACTATCGCCTCGGGCTGGTCACAAGGATTTGAATGATATGATCAGCTCTCCCAACTCGGGAGTTGATGACATATTTCATAGGAAAATGTGTTAAATATTGCATTTACTCTCCTTCTGTGCACCACTCACCGCTAAATTCTACAGAAATGAACGCATTGCGCGCGGGAGAACAATGGAAGTCCGATCCATTCTTCACGAGTGAGTCGAATGAATCGGTATGAACTGGCGATAATCGCTAAATTTGGCACAATTTCTTATGAAATATGTCATCAGCTCCCGAGTTTGGAGAGCTTAGACGTATCATTCGAATCCTTGTGACCAGCCCAAGGCTATGGAAAAAATAAAAGTGCGGTATTTTCGAGCGGATTTTCCTAGATTCAAGAATAACGATTCTCACGAATGTTCAAAGACCAATCGAAAACGAATTACACAGACCGGAAGAGCGTGGAAAAGTAGCCCCAGCTCTAAGAGAAAAGTTTTCTCAGAAATTGCGTTGAAACACTGAAAAACGGCTTCAAAGTTCGCCGGCTGCACCTTACAGTAGCTGCAGCAAATTGAGGAATGACTTCTGTGGCATAATATTTCACTGGGATCTTAGTTGGACCTAGTGGTATCCAAAAACGTGAAAAACTCAACATCGAAAATGACAGCTGTGCCAAGTTCAGTCCGAACCTCTCGTGAGAGGAGTGATATACGGCTGCGAGAGAGCATAACCAAGCGAGAGACACGCCGAGGTATAGAAAGAGAGTGCACGCACCAGTAGTCCCTTTCATGAACGTATCATTTTTAAATTGTAATATACCTTCTTGACTCCAGCCAGTATCTTCATCCTAATTGCCGGTCGCTGCTCGCCCATATTCGTCTCCATGAATGCGCCCATTAATGTGCAGTCTTGGACGGAGAACGGCTCCGCCTTCTTCGGATGCTCGATCAGCAGAGACCACGCGGAGAAACGAACCTGGAAAATATTGATTTTTGTAAATATTGAAATCTATCTCTGTAGCTTGTTACTAAAATGAGGCATTAGCTACTATACTACCACAATAGAACTGATAAGCGTTCATATTGTGAGATAAGATAAAATAAAGCCCGGTTGGCTTCAAATTATCCCGCTTATGGCCATTTAGTAGAAAACTCCCGATTCCCTACAACAGATACGAGCATGCGATGGACACACCCGTGACCCATGAATTCACATTCAGTACGGTATACCTATGAAACTCGTGACTGCATAAGGCATTATAGTGTATCTAGAAAGTGCACTTTATTATCGATAACACTCTCTATCTACCTTTAAGCAACAGCCCCACCTGTGCGTCGACATGCAGAATCGCCTTCGTCATCTGCTCGGCCGGCAGGAGCGAGTGCCAGTTCAACCCGCCCGCGCCCACTGCAGAGACGGCGAATCGAGAGACGGAGAGGACGGCATCGAGGCAGGAAGGAGAGGAGGCGGCTGCAATTTGGTGTTCAAAAAATACACAATCAATGTTATTTTTGGAACACGAAATGTCCAAGAGTGCCTCATTTGGCAGACATTATATTATTCTATTCGGTTAACATTAGTGAAATGAAGGTAGTCTTTATTAGTCACCGTGAGCACGCTATCTAGGCATCCTACCGTACCCTGAGTAACTACCGTACCTCGAATGCTCTGCAGCAGCTGCTGCAAGAAGGGGGCACCGATCTGCAGCCGCTTAGCTGCAGCCGGCAGCAGTCGGTCGTAGATGGCAGTGAGTGTGGGAGAATGAGACGAGGAGGACGCGGAGGAAGAGAGGAGAAGACCGCTGATGAGAATGAATACATTTAAGATTTATTTGTTCACAATAACTAGCCGGGATGTGTTGAGGTTAAATACACTACGCTCTATGCGTACACTACGCTCTATGCACAGTTCTGGGTGCAGGTTCGGTCCAGGGGGAGATCGGTAGCTGGCTCCGGGTTCGGTCCAGGGGGCCTCGGTAACGTTCTTCAGGAACGGTCCAGGGGGACCTCGGTAGCTTGCTTCAGGTACGGTCCAGGGGGACCTCGGTAGCTTGCTTCAGGTACGGTCCAGGGGGACCTCGGTAGCTTGCTTCAGGTACGGTCCAGGGGGACCTCGGTAGCCGGCTCCAAGTACGGTCCAGGGAGAGCTTAGGATGTTGGGGAATCTTAATCGCTAGAAAGAGTACTGGCTTATTCCGTTGCAAAAGGCTCGTCAGGCTGAGAGCGATCGAAAAAAATTGCCACTACGCCACTTCGTGGCAACTTTTTTCGATCGCTCTCAGCCTCACGAGCCTTTCTCAACGGAAACGCAGGATACCGTGTGTTGATTTCCCGGGCGTGTTCGAACACGTTTCCGACATCGGATAACACTTTTCCTGTGATCCCCCACGCTCTGCGAATCAATTGGAAACTTTTCAAGATTTTAGATTTTTCATTTTAAAACGTGTTAGAACACGTTCAGACACGTTTCCGACATCGCAAAACGCTTTTCCTATGGTCCCCCACGCTTTGCGAATCAATTGGAAACTTTTCGAAATTTTCGATTTTTCATGTTAAAACGTGTTAGAACACGTTCAGACACGTTTCCGACATCGCAAAACACTTTTCCTATGATCCCCCACGTTCTGCGAATCGAATGGCAACTTTTCGAAATTTTCGATTTTTCATGTTAAAACTCGGCAAAACAGGTGAAAACGTGTTTCACAGTACTCAAAAACGTGTTAGAACGGTTTCTGGCACTTGCGAAAAATGCGGCAAACGTTTTGCCCGCGGCGGGGTTCGAACCTGGGGGTCTCGGATTCAAAGTCTGGCGCGTAACCCACTTGGCTATGGATTTGATTAATTAAATTTTGTAAAATTCAAAATGTTTTCTGATAGGCTATCATATGCAAAAGGATCCGAGGAGATAGAGCGATTATGAAGCGACTTATAACGCTTCCCGATACACGATTCCGAGCCTCCAGAAAGGGGTCAGGGTGAGAGAGAGAGCGAGAGAGAAAGTGAGACCCTTTCTATTTCACTCGCCCTCGTATTCTAAATCCCTTCCTATTAAACTTTCAGGCATGTTGAATGATTCCGAGCGAAATGTACGAAAATTTAGTGAAATCGTGTGAAATCAAGTGAAATCAATCGATATTCACTTCGAAAAACGGCAAAAGATGCTCAAATGTGAATCTCGTCACTCAAAAATGGGTTTGGGCCACATTTGACACTTGCAAAAAATGCGGCAAAAGACTATGCACCGGCGGGGATCGAACCTGCGACCCTCGGATTTGAATTCGAGCTCGCTACCGACTTGGCCATGGAATTATCGATTTTTTGTAAATACATTTTGAAATGTTTTCTGATGGGTTATCATATGCAAAAGGATCTGAGAAGATTGCTTGAGTTTAAAGCGATTTATAGCGAAAAAACGAAAAAAATGTCCGTCACGCGGAAGGAAAAAAAAACATACCAACAGACAGACATTTCAATTTCCTAGTAGTGGAGGAATCAACTACGGAAAAAACAGCAACCCATATCTCAACTTTGAAACAAACAATCAGCGCTATTGTAACGCCGAACACATTTCTGTCGATCAGCTGCTTCATTAGAGTCTACAGGAGAGATGTGAATGCTCACCTCAGACATTCAATGTGCTCCGTCCAGCTGCCGTACCCATTGGAGAGGCACTCGCAGAGCAATTCGGTTAGCTGAGAATAAAGATGATCAAACTGCAATCAGCAGTGATCAAAGATCAGCTAAGTATGGAAACGAAAATGACGCACGATATCACTGCACAAGTTTCGAATATTCTTAGCGGGTATTTGAAGGACAATAAAGAAAAAATAAAGAAAAAAACAGCATTGGTGATGGCGCGTCTTGGAACTACAGGCATCCGACAATAAATGTCCTGAAACGTATACCAAAAAAAATATTTTAAGGGTTCCTAAACGGCAGTTACAAAACGTACCATCATTCACATTTCGATATTTTTTACACAAGGCTATTGTCATTTGACTAACCGCGACGCCGACAGAAGCGTTGGCGAGTGAGTCGTAGAGAGTTTGGATGAAGGGACGATCGAAGAAGGGAAGACAGAGTGAGGGACGAGCATGGAGGAGAGATATCTATAATGAGCTGATAGTAAGATACATAGGTCACATCATTCCACAGGCCGGTCAACCTTACAGAAAGGGCTTTAGAGTGAGAGAGCGTGTGAAATCGAGAGGGACTCTCTCACTTTGGTACACTCTCTCGCCCTCACCCCTGTCTGTAGGTTTGGAATCACGTGAGGTCAAATGGGTTCCTCGCAAGTTCGCAATTAGCATAGGGCAGGGCATGCAAATAGAAGCCTTCATGTGTCTGCCCTACACTCTCTCGCTATGTTAATCGGGTTTGCATGCAAAGTGCAGAAGTGCCTATCTTCGCTAGCGAAGATCTATTTGACGTATGACCCAACGAAGCGGTCCGCAACGGAGATGAGCAATTCTACAGCAGTGGTACACCTTTTTTTTTGCAAAACCTTGGGATGTTCGAATAAAAATCGATGTAACAGCGTACGAGTTCAAAAGCCCGCGAAAGGTTCGGCGGTCCGCAATGTAAAAATGATCGAAAACTCGTCACTCATCACTGATTATGAGAGCGACGTTAATTGACTCTACCTCAAGCATAATCAGAGCTAGACCAATAACGGTGCTTTTCTCTATCTTTTCTACTCACCATGCACTTGTAGACCGCTCTGCATCTCGAGTTGGACTGGAATAGCTGTCCCGCCACTCCTTGCAGCCAGTCGCAGTTGGAGGAGCCGGACGAGCTGCAGCATCAACAATAATGGGCTAAATGAAGTCCCGAGTATGCAATTAGCCTATTCTCCTCACGATGTGTATCACAGATAAAGAAGGGTGCCATGGCGTCTGTATTGACAGAACCCAGGAGTCAATCATTCAAAATGCAGTTAAGTTCTTATGCAATTCAGTAGAATCAGTTTTTTAGTTAATTTTCACGTACACACACATTACGCGAGAAATCAATCAATTTATCGCAGCGCATTGCTAAATCCATTATCAGCTGCATACAGCTAGAACCCTTACTATTAGAGTTTAGAGTTCCTTTCGCTGAGCGGCAAGGCTATTATCAAAATCCGGAAAGTTTGAGAGAGCTCCTGAGGTACCTTATTGTTTTTGTGTTGTTGCCCATATGCTTCGTACCTTTCTTTTAATTTATTGTATCGCGTTTCCTCGTAACTCGCACAAAAATTAGTACACCAATATACCATGTCTCGCAGTGCTCCATATGAGAGAGTACAGTAATTGTGAATGCCTCTGTCGCATCATACGAGACGACGTCGATGACGAAATCCCAGAACTTGTGGGCGTAGAGCAGAACGGCGTCGGCGAGTTCAGCGGGCAGGCGAAGCTTCTGCTCTCTGCAAGCGACAATTAACAATTAATAATAACAATAATAATAATAACTAGCAGGGATGTGTTGAGGTTAAATACACTACGCTCTATGCGTACACTACGCTCTATGCATAGTTCTGCAGGTTCGGTCCAGGGGGACCTCAGTAGCTTGCTTCAGGTACGGTCCAGGGGGACCTCGGTAGCTTGCTTCAGGTACGGTCCAGGGGGACCTCGGTAGCTTGCTTCAGGTACGGTCCAGGGGGACCTCGGTAGCTTGCTTCAGGTACGGTCCAGGGGGACCTCGGTAGCCGGCTCCAAGTACGGTCCAGGGAGAGCTTAGGATGTTGGGGAATCTTAATCGCTAGAAAGAGTACTGGCTTATTCCGTTGCAAAAGGCTCGTCAGGCTGAGAGCGATCGAAAAAAGTTGCCACTACGCCACTTCGTGGCTCCGTGGCAACTTTTTTCGATCGCTCTCAGCCTGACGAGCCTTTCTCAACGGAAACGCAGGATACCGTATGTTGATTTCCTTAGCGTGTTCGAACACGTTTCTGACATTGTAAAACACTTTTCCCGCGATTCTCCACGCTCCCCGGTTCATTTGGGAACTTTTTGAGATTTTCAATTTTCCACGTTAAAACATGTTAGAACAAGTCCAGACACGTTTCTGACATCGCAAAACACTTTTCCGGCGATTCTCCACGCTTCCCGGTTCATTTGGGAACTTTTTGAAATTTTCAATTTTTCACGTTAAAACATGTTAGAACACGTTCAGACACGTTTCTGACATCGCAAAACACTTTTCCTGTGTTCCCCTACGCTCTGCGCATCAATTGGACACTTTTCGAAATTTGCGGGTTTTCACGTTAAAACGTGTTAGAACACGTTCAGACACGTTTCTGACATCGCAAAACACTTTTCCTGTGTTCCCCTACGCTCTGCGCATCAATTGGACACTTTTCGAAATTTTCGATTTTTCACGTTAAAACTCGGCAAAACAGGTGAAAACGTGTTTCACGATACTCAAAAAACGTGTCAGGGCGCATTCTGGCACTTGCGAAAAATGCGGCAAAAGGTTTGCCCGCGGCGGGGGTCGAACCTGGGGGTCTCGGTTTCAAAGTCTGGCGCGTTATCCACTTGGCTATGAAATTAGCGGATTTTTATATTAAAATTTTGAAAGGTTTTCTGAGCAGTTATCATATGCAAAAGGTTCTGAGAAGATTGCGCAAATTTGAAGCGATTTATGGCGAAAATGGAAAAATTTCCGTCACGGTGCAACAAAAAAACATACAGACAGACAGACAGACAAACAGACAGACACAATCATTTCCTATAAGTGGAGGAATAAAAGTTTATCTACGTCCGATGTGCAAAATTATTTGAAATTTGACAAGAAATATATAAGTAAACCCATTGAAAACGGTATTTTTTTAAATATTTTTACAATAAGCAAACGTATTCAACCACCGAACTCCAAATTAAATTATCGTTTATTCTTCACGATTACAACAAAAAAAGCTCACCTCGAAACGAGCAAAATCCTCTTGACGGTGCTGCTCGTGAAGAGAATGTGCGCAGTTGACCTGTAATAAATGGGGCACTTATTGCAACTGATTCCGGAACTCCACTAACAAGGGGAACAAAGTATCTCAGTGGTTCGAGAATACCGATCTATCATATAAGGCAAGCTAAATTAAGATATGAACTACAACATTTACAGTAAGAAACTACAGTACCCATCTCCTTCTCTACCTGGATGCCGTATTGGCCTCCTTCAGCAGTCTTCTCAGTACGCAATCGAGCAGGAATGAAGGATGAGAGGAGCAACAGGAGAAGAAGAGAGAGGGAGAGGAGAGACGCTGCGAGGATTACGGTAACTTCATATTCAGGATTATGGTAACTTCGTATTGAGGATACGGCAACTTCATACCGAGAAGGATATAACTCACCAGGAAGGAATAATCGGCCGAGTGGTCATTCAGAGTCTCTGCTTTTGACAGAACATCGCAGACTACTGTAGGGTCGCACCCGTCCATCTCTCAACAATTAACCAATTCATATTATTTAATGCAAGATTTGTAAATATTTATCCTCAGTTTCAGATATCAATCGGCAAATGATCTACCAGATAATCTTCTCAATAAGATGATCAAATGGAAGGTTTATCGGCTGGAAACTTGGTAAAAACAACTCATTAGACGTCGTAGCATAACATGAACAACAACAGAACAAACAACAATTTGAATCAGTCAACTTCATAGAAAACAATGTCAGTCCTTGATCGGCCCTCGACTACCGTACTACTTTCTCTTCATTCCTCCCCTGCCCTTGCTGAACTTCTTGAGGGCGACCTTGACATTGCTGCTTCTCTTAAATGTTTTCAGTCCCTCTCCTGCTTCCTCCACCTCTTCTCCCTCTCCATCATCTCCTCTCCTTCTTCTCTTGTACGGAGGCGCCTCATTCTGGCCGTCTCCTCCTCCTCTCGGACCCTCGTCGCTGCGATTTATTTATTGAATTATTCAATAGACTCAATTTCATTTATCCATCACATGGCATCACGGTAATAGACCAATTTGCGCAAATGATGGTGCGCATGCCTCAACCGCATTATGAATGCGATGCGTTAGTTTGATAATATGTATAACCTCTTACTACAAATGAGTATGATCAAAACAAGCATACATTTTCGCCCGGCCCAGATCTCTCATTTTCACACACTCTCTCGCCTAGCATAAACACGTCAGATATTTCATAAACACGTCAGATTTCTATCGGAAGTTCGATAAAACAGGTCAGATAGGCATAGACCAAAAACGTTTGTCCCTGAAAGTCCCAAATGATGTCTGGTTTTTAGAGTTTTTGGGTGAAAAATCGAAAAAGATGTCACATTTTCAATTTTTCAGGCGCTGCCGCGCCTGGATATCCTGAAATGATGTCTGATTTTTCGAAATTTCATCTCAAAAAGTCCAAAAGCTGTCTGCGTTTGTTCCTAGAACGAACTTTTTGGTCTATGCAGATAGGGAACAATTCTTACTATACTCGACATTCTGCGTATTCCTAGATGGGTCTCGAGTCTCTAAACTGCTTGGTTCAAAAAAGTGTAAACCCAGAATCTGGGCCAACGAAAATGTATGAAAACAAGCAACAAAAAAGTATGGCCGATTTACCCTCTTACAACTAGCGTTATCTCTTGAAATGAACCAATCAATAGTGAGAGCAGGGTATTCATTCACCGTTCTCTCTGTGCAGCAATCTCCCTGTCCCTTGCATAGTCCGTTTCCACCTCCTCCGTCTGTCCCGTGGCCATGGCCTGCTTGCGGGCCGCCGCCTCGCGCACCTGCTTCGCCTGCAACCAACCATAATTAAACCTGGTTATCTCATCCATAGGTCGAAAGGTACGTAAAAAATGACGAAGCCAACCCGCATTTTGAGAATTTTTGGTGAATAAAGGGAAACCCAACCCGCATTTTCTTCTTTTAGTGCCCATTTTTTGACGAAATCAACCCGCACTTTCGGTTTTCCATGCTCATTTCCATAGACCAAAAACATATGTTCCCAAAAGTCCCCAATGCTGTCTGATTTTACCGTTTTAGCGTAAAAACCCGAAAATGATGCCTGATTTTCCGACATTTCACTTCAAAAAGTCAAAATGATGTCTGATTTTTCGAAATGTCATCTAAAAAAAAGTCCGATTGCTGTCTGGGTTTGTTCCGTGGAACGAACTTTTTGGTCTATGCTCATTTCTGACAAACCCAACCCGCATTTTCGACTTGCCGCAGCGCATCCTTTCGACTTATGATCTTATCAATCAATCAAGTTTGTAGTGAAACAAGTCGTTAATTGAATTATGCAAAACATGATAACACGATAGATACGACGCCACAAAAGCGTGACAAAGATATATTCGCTACCGAATAGCCGGAAAATATTGTGTAAACTGTCATTCTGAATCAATACCCCGTCCAACAAGTGTATCAGTGATTTTCACGGTTCCCGAAATTTTTCGACACCGAAAAATTGACCCCCTCGCATCGACTAGGCGTGCTGAGGAATCGGTAGTACAGGGAGCGGGAACATCAGTCATCACTTTATTTTCAATGGAATCTGTCGAAAACAGTGTAATTTTCACCTACAACACTACGCGACCCCCTCGGTTCCCGAATTTCGGGAATGTGAAAAACACTGAAGTGTATGTACAAAATGATGCGATCATACGGAAAAGTTAAAACACCGACTTCCGTTGTTTATCACACAAGGGTGATCTCTGGCGTTCGGTAAACACAGGAAGAAACAATTTGACATTTTGTTTGATCGTATCATTTTATAACTGCACTACCAACCTCCTCTTCCTCCTCCTTCTTCTGATCCTCTGTTCTCTGGAGTCTGCGAATGACGCGCATCTCTATGTCCTTTCGCCGTCGCTCACGCTGCTTCCTGCAAGGGAAAGTTTTATTTATTTTATGCGCGATTAAAAATCAAACAGTTGCTAAAGATGATGAAATACCCACCTTAATAAGTAATAGTAATAAATTATAAGTTTACTAGGGTCTGAAGTTGAATTTCAATGACATTTGCAGTTGATCCAACGACTGTTCATTTTCAACAAAATAAATATACATATTTTAAAATATATTTACAAAAACTCACTGGACGATCGGCGCCTTCTTCTTGAGCTCTTCGATTTCGGAGGCCGACTTGGTGACGTGCTTGTGGTAGAGCACCTCAAGATACGCAGTCACTACGCGTTGCTACGAAAAGCTTCCGGAAACTTTTGATGGCGAAAATAGTTTCGAGAATGAGCCATTCCCAAAAAAATAGATTTTTTCGTACCTCTCCCTCATCGATGCCCTGCTCGACCTTGATGAGCTCCACGGTGAGACGGGGACCGAGCTCAAGCAGTCTGCAAATTAGGCATGCAAATCTGCTTCAACTCACCAAAAGAACGACATATATATCCAGGAAATGGAAAACACGCATTTATACGCTCGTCTAGCAAAGTTAGGTTAAATTTTTCTTTGAATGTTTTCTCAAAAAATGAATAAAAAGGATTGAGCTTCTCCTGCATCATTGTTTCATAACATTATAATAATGTCATTATTATATATTTTAACAAAATATCAAAATTTACCTAATCTGCGTCTGCCCGCCCTTCTTGCATCCTCTGCCCAGATCCTGCGCGAGCTCCACGTTCTTCGACTCCTCCTCCATCTCAGAGTCGGAGAGGTGGCCGGGACTGAAAACAATATATATAAAATGATATAACATTATTATTTTTTAAACGGACATTACAATATAATTAACGTACAGATAACATTGCAGCAATCTGCCTGTGAAAATCACGTTTCAACTGAAAGATAAATGGGTCTGACTTCTCGAAGAACTCGGAGATGTCCTTGTATCGGGAGAGGTCGGGCAGCTTGCTCTGCAGCAGCTTCTTCGTCGACTTGCTCATGCCAGTTGGCACCGTCTTGATCGAACTGCAAATAAATGGTGCATTTTTTATGGAAATAGTGTTATTTTAGGTAGGTTAGCTGGTCAGAAAAATTAACCGAAACTGGTTCCAGGGGCACCGTGCATTTGTTGCGGGGGCATTTTACGAAAAAAATCATAATGAACAAAGGTTTTCAGCATTTTTTTCTACGGTTGCGCACCGCAATTAGCTATTCCGGAATCCGGTATTTATCTGGGACACCATGAAAAAAATTGATCCATGCTGCACAACTACGAGTTAAATAGGGATATTGTGAAGGGAAAATACAAGTGTAAGCACACTCACTAGTGTCGGATGTCGAGGGTATCGTCCTCCTCGTTGTATCTCACCATCATGCAACGACGGATCGCGGCCAGATTAATCTGGAATGACTACTGATTTTTAAAAGTACTAAATTTCAAATGTGTTTTTGCATTGCATTAATAGTGCAAATACTTATTATTATTATTATTGTTCAATCAACGACTTTTGGCATGATAAATGATTGATTGATTGATTGTTGTTATTATTATCTATCAATCTTAAAACATGCACAGCTTACCGTATCGACGTTGATGGAGGGGAACATGTTCTGGAAGGTTGTCTGGATGAGGCCGAGGTGACGAGACTGACCCTCCTGCAGCGAATCACAGGGTAAAACTTGTTGTGCAATTGCCCTTGCCATATAATGATAAATTTACAACAGTTACCGGTCGGGGTAAGTTACAAATTATTGACTGTTTTTAAAGGATTGCAGGTCCGATAATTGACCGGTCGAAGCAAAGTGCTGCAGCATAGAATGTGAGGGTTGGAGACTAAATAGTATGGAGTTGATTCGGGGTATTCGAGAGGTAGGTCATGGATTGGCGTTGACAGATTTTGGGTATCATCATTGGGGACCGAGATCTATGGGTCCAAAGTTGGGTACTTTTTGGGGCTAAAAGTGCACTTTTCAAACGGTCATAACTTTGTTCAAAGTCAATAAAAAGTCTCGTTCTCGACGTAGAAAGAAAGAGCATGATCAGGAGATAAAGTCTAAAATCCATGCTACTAAGCATGGACCTTTTGGGATACCTGTAGGAGGCCGTTGAAGCGACATATACTCGATTTACGAGAGGACCGAAAAAACGATCCAAATAGGTGTACCCGAGTGATTCTGAATATGACGCGGGGTGAGTAAATACTAATAAAATATTAGGTCGTGTAGAGCAACCACTGGGCACCATTCGTACCCAAACTGGGCCCTGTACGACCACTTTGAGCCACACAGCACTTGATGGCGTGGGGTACTATTCGCGATTTTTGCGACTATTTGTAATTTTCAAAAATCCACCGGGCCGATTTTTCACTTTTCTGAAGAGAAAATGTTCGCCTTGAAAAGTTGGAAAGTTGAATCTATGATCGAACGACTTTGGGGGGTCTAACACGTCTCTGAAAAGAGTTATGGGCGTTTGAAGTTGCCAAAAACGGATTTTTGGTGTTTTTCGCGATTCTCGTGAGTCGTAGACAGTTGTTGGGATGCTCTGTGGTAGTTTTTCGTATAAGACCACTTGGGGAGAGTGGATTGGTATCGGTACCATGTCGGTACCACACTTGGTTCGGGTGTGGTAGCCGATTATAGTGGGAAAAGTGATGAAAACTTCGAATTTTTGCTTCCCTCCATTCGTATTCGGCCCCTGGACTACTCCCGAGTAGTTTTTCGTGTAGACCGCGATGGGAGGAGTGGATTGGTGTTGGTACCATGTCGGTACCACATCTGGTTCGGGTGTGATAGCCGGTTCAAGGGGGTCACATGATGTAAACATGAATCGGATTTAGACTTTTCGCGTTTCCCTGGTGTTGTACTCGACCCCTGGACTGTTCTAAAGTTGTTTTATGTTAATTCGTGTGTTAATTCGTGGCGCAGTCGATTACAGCGTAGGCTGGCGAACGAAAGGTACCGAGTTCGGATCCAGTCGGAAGCAAAACTTTTGCCACATTTTTCTCTCACCGGGGTCGTGTACAAGAGTGATCTTAGAGTACTCTGAACCCGTCGTAGGCGTGGACATTCTGCGGGTCCAAAAAGTTTGACATCAACTTGAACGATGAGCGGAGAGAGACCGCCTCACTCTCCTCTCCCCTCCTGACGCGCGTGTTCATGACTGAGATTCGCGATACGTCTTTCATCGACTAGGTGGTATAGTGTGTAAGCTCTCTGCCTGTTAATCGTGATGTCGTGGGTTCGAATCATACATTTTCGCCCGGCCCAGATCTCTCATTTTCACACACTCTCTCGCCTAGCATAAACACGTCAGATATTTCATAAGCACGTCAGATTTCTATAGGAAGTTCGATAAAACAGGTCAGAAAGGGGACAATTCTTACTAAACTCGACATTCTGCGTATTCCTAGATGGATCTCGAGTCTCTAAACTGCCTGGTTCAAAAAAGTGTAAACCCAGAATCTGGGACAAACGAAAATGGATGGTTCGAATCCCCTTCAGTGAAACTCCTTTTGCCAGAAAGGTTGCAAGTTCGGATTCACTCGGACGCAAAACTTTTGCCACACTTTTCTAACATGGAATTCAGTATCACCGAGCCTGTTCAAACTTGGCATAAGTATCGGGTAAAACAATTTTGAGACACTTTATCGAATTATGGACAAAAATGAAACTTTTTCGCATTTCCAACCCCAAACTTTGCTAGAAGAAACTACACACATCCAAACTTTGGTTAACCCGTAGCAAGCGGTTAGCTTGGCTAGTATTTATAATAATAACAAAAGCATAATAAATGATTACTTGGTATTTGTAATAATTATAATAATATAAAACGTTTACCTTGAATCCGGAGAGGACGACAAGAGGGGGGCTCTTGTAGAGCTCCTCGAATATCATCGTCTTCTTGAGGGATGAGAGCACGTCACGCATCAGCGTGTACTCTTTCACTGAACGAAAGTGGATTACACAAATATTATATATTTTATTTGTCAAATGAAAAATTGCAGGCACACCACTGATTTAACAGTTATTTACAATTAGAAGTGATGCACTCCAATTTTTTTTACATATATTTATGTTACAAATCCTCAATACCTCTGAAGGTGAGCGTCGGTCCCTGGGGCAGTCTCATCACTCTCATATTGACGGACATCTCACTCCTCGTGAACACCATCATGTGCGTCACGCCGAGCACGGCGCCGGTAGTGACGAAATCACGAATGTTGTTGCGCTTCATCACCTAAACGAGCAAGAATCAGAGAGTTTGAAGGTAATTTGCATTTTAAAAGAGGTTTATGTATTATACTACATTTGCATTTTAAAAGAGGTTTATGTATTATACTACACTGCTAAATCAATCAAAGGTGCTTTGCTTCTTCCAAAGCACACTATCCTTTGCAATTGTGACTAATTTCGTAGTGAAGCATAATAAACACCATACGTCAACAAACTACGTTCGTCTAGCATAATATTATATCATGTCGCACGTGACGCACTTTCAGTTTCATAGCAGTGTTCGGCTCCATCGCTCGTCGATAGTCTCTGACCAGGCGCTTCACGAACTTGCCCACATCTCCGCTGGGAATGACGATGGAGTGAGGCTCCCTGCATTACAAAATATATTTGAAAAAATAGAGATCAAGCAATTGTTCAAATGCTCGGCGTGACCCACATGAGGCCTTCATTAGGGATTCTTCCCAAAAGTGGAAGTGCGACTCATAAGAAAGTGGGACAATAAGAAAGTGGGACAATAAGAAAGTGACCCACAATTAGAAAAAACGCAAAAATTGAGTAGTTGATGAAGGAGCCGAAATTGCAAGCAATATAACCTTTCTGAATGTTGCGAGACGGAGTTTTTTGAGCTGGTAGAATACAACGTGTTAGGGGTAATTGAGCGTCGGTATCGGAGTCCTTCTAATATTGAGAGTAGGAATGTCGTAGTGAACTTGACGTTGAAGATATAATTTTAGAATAAAAAGAAATAGTAAGATCTACTAAGAATTGAGAATTGCCATGCTGATATTGTGATATGCTACTGTAGGAATACAGTTTCAGGGCATGCATTAACAGTAGAAATAGTAAAAAATTGGCAAAATGAGTTGCACAACAGTGGGGCCGAACCAGCGGCCTATCGTTTGCTAACCCGACCTCTTACCAACTACACTACTCGAGGTGGTGTGAGTCTCGTGTTGTTTCCCTATGCAATATGTGCGAGTCGCGTCGAGGGGAATCGCACGCAAAATAATATTGTGCTTAGACGTAGGCTGCTTAGGCTTAGTCTGCTTAGGCTTAGTCTGCTTGGGTTTAGTCTGCTTAGGCTTAGTCTGCTTGGGTTTAGTCTGCTTAGTCTCATGTTTACGCTGAGGCGCAGTCCTCCCGCACGTGCCCGCGAAAGGATAATGTCCGCGAAAGGATAACGTCCGCGAAAGGCTATCTGTATATAACCAATTTTTTGATAACAGTGAGATTACAGTAACCCCTGTCACTTTCTTATTTGTCTCACTTTCTTATTTGTCTCACTTCCTTATTAGTCTTACTTTCTTATTTGTCTCACTTTCTTTTTTGTCGCACTTTCATTATCATACATTATCCTTCATTAGGAGCGTCCAGGTTTGTTTAATAACGAGAGATTAAGACGGTATACAACCAAGTTAGGCTCAGTCCTTACTTGGCCTTGTCTTTCTGTACAGTTTGAGTGGCGACGTGGTCTCTCAGCTTCTTGATTTCATCCTTCTCCTCTTTCATTCGTGCTCTCTTCTCAGCTCTCATTGCCTGTATTGAACGATGTGAACATCGTAAACTCAAATTCCGGTAATTTTATACCAATTCCGAAATCGAAGAGTCCTACGCTAAGCCCGTTATATTTTCTGAGAGAGAACCATATTTCGTATTCCATAGGCCTATTCTATCACCTTGTGACGAAATTATTATTGGACTATGATAACTTGCCAGTTCATGACCGTTGATTCAACATCCTTTGTGGCTAAAGTTCCTTTGTCGAATTCTTTAGATATGTCACGATTCGCATCCCGTTAGAGCCCCGTTCGCACTCCGCACCGGGCTCCCTAACGGGCTGAGCATCAAGCTCCTGCTTTCCAGAGAAGAACTATGAAAACTCACGAATTTTCCCGAGAAATTCACATGCATCTTAGCCTCGCCGCGGTCGCCCGCCTGGGCGGCCTTCGCACTCTTTCCTCTTCCCTTAAGTAATACGCATAACATTGTTAAAAGAATACAAATTCACATTGCAAAAAATAAAACCAAAATAACAGTCGAACCTTCCTTTTTCCCATAGTATTTCGACTTCGTCGAGTGGCTACTAGATTTAGCCCTGAAATGAGACACACGTAGAATGCAAATATAGCTCCACAACAATACAAAATCAATAAAAGAAAATGAATAAACGAAATGCGTTAAAGAACTTTTGTCACAAAATTTTGAATTATATAGGTCCTGTACGGAACTCCCTCACATTTAACGAACCCAGGTGCAATTTTGAAATGCGCCTTTTCGTCGCCTACGTCACATTCATCTAACGCGATTATCTCTTTTTGAAGATAATTAAGGATGTACGGCTACCAGGGATACGTTCCGTGAGTTCAGCTTTATCGTTACGACCTAATCACTCGACTTTAGTAGTCCTCAGGTGGTATTCACAGCAGATTCCAGTCATCGATTTTCTTGAAGCACGACAAAATTTACAGTGGCCAAAGCACGACTTATACAACGTCGGCAGTCGCAGCTGCTGTTGCTGCTGCCTATTCCGGCTCAGCCCAGCCACCAGCACCGCAGGGAAGCAACGTCTTCGGCTATCCCTCCGCTACCTCCTTCCCGACAGGGTAAGTGCCCGTGCAGTTTATTGCTTTTGGTCACCTCGCTACCCCTTCTTATTTTATATCTTTCAGTGTCGATCCTACTGGAGCAGCAGCGTCCAATGCATACTACGCGTACGGCTACAACAATCCCGCTGCCCCTTCAGCGGCCGTCCAGGCCGGCTACCCCAACATCGCCGCTGCCGGCGCTAACTATGGTCAGTAACACATTTAGGGCACTTCTTTACTTTAGGGGGTAAGCCCCGCCCCTTTCCCATCGAGAGGGGTAGGTCAAGAGATCAAGAGGGGAAAGGAGGAGTGATAGTGGGGGGATAGGGGTGATAAGGGAAAGGGGCGGGGCTTGCCCCCTAAAGTAAAGAAGTCCCACATTTAGTCCCGGGAGCTCAAAATTGCAGTTCTTCATACGATCAAATGAACAAGGAAGATCCGGTGCTAAGTTCGATTTCCAACAATTAGACCTGCGTTTTTTTCTCTCTCAGAAACTGCTTTGGGGAAGGGCGCTAGTCATGGTATCGCTCGATTTACACGATCCGGGGTCGAGATGCACTGGGCGATTGAGAGTGGATGGGGGCAAGAACTAGACATAACATGTTGCGTATAAGACTGAATTAGTGTTATCTCTTGTCGTAATACCGTAGTACGGGCAATTATCCCTGGACCACTTTTTAAAATCCACCTCTTTTGTATTCACCCCAGGATCCCCAGTTGTAGTTTTTGGAATATTGATAGCTTTGGATGCATGTTCTCTCTAAATTGATGTTTGTCATCATAAAAAGAACCCTTTAGCATCTCTTTCGGATCTCTCGTTCGCCGCTAAGGGCCGAGCTCCTTACGGATCCACTGCTCCCAAGCCCAATCCCGCTCTCACCACTCTCACCACGGCGAACAAGCCCATCTGTCAGTTTTTATCACCTGCTCAGTTGATTAGTTTTCGAGATCAAAGGGAAAAGAGATTTTTTTTTCGAGATTTTCGAGATTATTGTGATTTATGGGTAAAACGTGTGTTACGTTTGCAGCTTCGTACGGCTCGACATACGATGCTGCTGTGTACGCTGCAGCATCCAACATGATGGGCACTCCTGGTGCGGGGCGCGGTACCTTCCCTCCCAAGGTATATTACAAAGCTCGTTTAAATATTTTTCGCCCGATATTCAATATTATTAAAATATGCATCTACTAAGGGTATTTGTGAATAGTTTTCGATATGCAATAATATAGTATGTAAAAATACACTTTTTTCAGAAGAAGAATCCGTTCTCTCAGCCCGGAACAGGAGGAGCAGGAGGAGGAAGTGGAGGAGGGATGGGCGCTGGAAGCGCGCCCACTCACAAGTACGGCAATAAGCGATGGGGATTGGGGGCGACTGCCACCACCCACAGAGACGCCCAGCAGTTCTACTGCGAGGTTGGTGTTGTTTTTACTCGTCAGGCTAGAACTTGATAATTCATCTCTGCTTCTCAAGCGCTTTCAATTTCGTAATCGTTCTTGTAAAATATGCATGTAAATTGAAGGTGTGCAAGATCAGCTGTGCTGGCCAGCTTACGTACAAGGAGCATCTGGAGGGAAAGCTGCACAAGAAGAAGGAATTGTTGGCGAAGGGTGAAGGCACGCAGGCACTCCCGAGAAGCAAGGTGCGCTTCCTAGCCCTCCTCAAACTTGACGTGGAAATTGTGAAATATTTAAAATGAAATAACGTTATTTGTTATCGCTGCAGGTCTCATTCCGCTGCGATCTGTGCAATGTGACTTGCACGGGCAAGGACACGTATGATGTGAGTTTATTGTTAAAATCCAAAAAAAGGAATATAAGCAGCAATTGCTAGGATGCGATGCCCACTCAATTTCGAATTCAAAAACCGTTGAGAGATTCTTTCGATGATATTGAATCATTTTCTCGCACAGGCTCACGTGCGTGGAAGCAAGCATCAGCGTACACTCGCCCTCTGCAAGAAGCTGGGCAAGCCGATTCCTGCTGGAGAGCCGACCATCATCGCTCCCGCTGAGATGGGCGGCACCATTCCGCCGCCTGCTGCAGGTACTGCAAAGGCAGGAGCTGTTCCGAAAGCGGCTGCTGCATCCGCCAAGATACCCACGATTGGAGCTGCGGCGGCGGCGGGCAAGAAGGTAGTTGAATTTATTGGAATATAATTGAATTGTATTTGAGAAAAAAAATTGGTTTTGTAGATCGCGCCAGTGCACTTTGTGGGCGGATCCAGTCTCGAAACTACCAAGAACCAGACGGATATCGACGCCAAGAAGGTTTGTTGCTGTCGTGTATTGAGTGAATTGTGTTGTATTTTTTGCGAAGCTTTGACATTCTTTCCTAATTCCTGGTTTATTGCAGGCTGCCGTTGCTGCGGCCGTTGGATCGGCCGGATCTGCAGCTGCTGCAGCAGATCCCGCCAAGAAGGAGGTGGAGTACGATCTCAACGCCCTCCTTGCTGCAGACAACAATGTGAAGCCGGTTGGAGAGAATTTCGTGGAGACGGAGAGGGACGCCAATGGAAAGCATCTCACGTCAGTTTGAAGCAATAATTTCCTTGTTTTCCTTTTTCCTGCTCCAGGGCAGCATTTGACAAGAAAATGGGATGTTGGCATCTACGATTAATGCCTTCTCTGCAGTTACGTTTGCAAGCTGTGCGATTGCAAGTTCTCCGACATCAACGCTAAGGACATACATCTGAAGGTGAGATTACTGCTAGAACAAACAAGATTATATCGCTCTACTCAGGGTCGTCGCCATCGTCTACAGTACAAGCAGAAGGTCGACCCGACGCTCGTGGTACGCTCTCGATTTCGTATTTTTCTAATAATCGATGGACGTGCGATAGCCCTAATGATAAACTCTTAAAATTTTTACAGTAAATTCGTCATTATCTTTCGACAATCGATATTGATTTTTTTCCTTCCTAGGTGGAGATGAAACCGAACACTCTGCGCGAGAAGCGCGCGGCTCGATTGTCTATGGAGAAGGGACCCGGCAAGTACATGGGACCTCCTTCCGTCCACATGGGCGGCCCAATGGGTCCTTTTGGTCCGAAGTGAGTACTGTTTCGTAGTTGAATTTTTGTGTGTCCAATTTCCAGCCCATTTTTTTGTGGTCACTGAGTGTTGCCGATAAATGGATGCTGTTTCAGTGGAATGGGCCGTTTCGCGCCGGCTCTTCCTCCCCGCCCCTACTTTGATGCAGGCCGCTACATGGAGACTGAGGACGACCGACACATTATGGTTAGTTGGTTCACGGAGAGGTTGGGCTTCTCCTAGCTCGTTCATCTTCCGACTATTAAATCACCCCTCTTCAGATGAAGCACGCGAGTCTCTTCCCCAATGAGGAGCAGTTGAAGGGATTGGAGGAGATTGTGCAGAGCATCGAGAAGGGACTGAAGGGACTCAGCGATCTCTATGAGACTAACAAGTATGTGAAACGACGGTTGATACGGCGGAGAAATTTACGTTGTGCACTTTTCGGATAAGAGTACCCTTTGCATATGTTATCCACAATTTTTGAGGATGAAGTGTATGTATGATTGTTTGTGTTGCAGGCCCAAGACGGAGGAGGCTACGGTGGCGGGCGATCGTCTCCTGAAGGGAGCGATGCGCATTGGCATGCTGTCGGCGGGATTGGCGGTCGCAGGCGAGGAAGAGGTCCAGCTGGTCACCCTCTTCTCCAAACCGCCCACCGTCAAGCAGCTGCAGGATGCAGCCAACGATATTAAGCAGTTTATTACTGTAAGTAAAACAGTTCATTTGCATGTAAGCGTAAAATCTGTATTTTAAAATCATTTTATCGTTCTCCGTTTTTTTAAAACTTTTTTTTTAACCTGTTTTTGACTTCTTGATTGGCGGATTCAGCTGCCCGACTACACGGTCGAAGTGCTCGTCGATGAGGCTGCTCTGCTGTACACGGTGAAGGACCGTCTGCCCCGCGTCAAGTGCTACTTCACCTCTACCGTACTCCGTCAAGGTATGAGACAGTAGCCATTTATCGATTGGGAGCATGCACGCTAACCCCCATAGACTAATGCACGCGTGTTCCGTCTAATCTTTTGTTGGCGTTGCTCTCGAATTTTTTAATCGGAGGTGTATTTCATGTTTTTCTGCGTGTCAATACAATTATCCGATTTGGTTCTTAAAGAGGCTCGCCCCCTTTTTTTGCTTCTCTCACCTCTACCACACCGTATTTGCTTAATTTTCTTTTGTACAGCGAAGATTATTCAACCTATATTTGTGAGTAATCTTTAGCCCTCTTCTCTCCGTTACAGCGGCTCTCATGGATCTGGTCGTTATCGTATCCGTTAGGGCCGCCGAGAAATGTGAACGATCATCGATAATGTGACCGCCCCTCGAAGGAAATGCCTGACTAAATTGAGTGAAAAGAGATGGTCAATGAACGCCTGAGAACAAAAAAGGAACAGTTGACATTGCACGACATTTATCCTTGCTGAATAGGACAGATCCAAACAACTGCAGACCATCTCTTAATTGTCTGCTCTCTCTATCAATATAGAGTATCAAAAAAGCATCGAGGGCCGGTTGCAGATGAATCGGGAAGTGCGACTGGCGAGAAACCGACTGATTGTCTGCCAGAGGAGAAATGCCTCTACGCTCTTGCCGAGCTTCGCCACTCCAAGTGGTTCCAGGTACAGTACTCTCGAAACTAACGTAGTCCACGATCGATAGGCCACAGTACACTTTTGAGCTGTAACTTGTCGATCAATTGGACTATGGTAGTCTCCCTTTTTATCTTCTATGCTACTCTTACCCCCGTCCAAGTAGAAGTAAGAGTAGAGTAGAGCCCGTGCTGGAGCCAGGTTTTTCTTAGAGTTTGAAGTTGGGGTAAACAATTGGATTATATATCTTCATTTCTCACGAGTGTGCGAAATGAAGATATCTAATCCAATTATTTACACGAGTTTCAAACTCCAGATTTTCTTCTGTTTTGGCTATAGAAACCTCTGGAAGCATTTCTCCCTCCCACTCCTGACATACTCTGGCGAGCAGTCCTTTTCGATGCGCGCACGAGTATGGCAGGAGAAGCGCGCGACTTGGTTGTAATCGTTCTGTGCCTGCAGGTTAGATGCACGGGACTGCAGTCTTGCCAAGTGGTGCTGCGTGTACTCAGAGACGTCGCTAGACGCATCCAGACATACACGAAGCTGAGCCCGTGGATGACACAGCTCATCGTTGAGAAGGTTTTTTTTAAAATAAAAATTATTGTTTTACAGGTTTGGTTGGATATTCAGCTTTAATCCAAGTGTGCTACAGTAGTCGGTCGCCTATCTTGACTAACTAATTACCGTATCTCTCTATCAGGTGATTGCCTCAGTGGGCGTTCCTATTCCCGTGGGCGACGCTCTCCGTCGCTTCTTCGAGGCCCTCTCCACCGGCATCCTATTTGAAAGTGAGTACAAAAGGCATTTTTTTGTTTTTTTCTAGTCCCTTTCATATTTGATTCAAAAAACAACGCTCGAAGTAGAAATCGTGTTTTTTTCCTGCAGACTTTCAAAAAATCATTAGCTACCCTTTATAAACGAAATTTTTATTTTATTTTAAATGTGCAAATTTGAGGCGGACCGGGCGTGCTTGACCCGTGCGAGAAGGAGACGGTGAATGTGCTCGCTTCTCTATCCGCCCAAGACAGAGAGAACATCACGAGCAGTGCTCAGCACGCACTCAGACTCATCGCATTCGGACAGGTTGGTGGACATTTTTGATTTGTTTTCTGGATTAGATGCCATTTGATGGCTTTCCCCAGGTGTTTTATGATACGACGATGAATACTCTTCAAAATAATGTACATTAGAAACTTTAAAATATCCGGTTTTTTGATCCTCTATTTGGGAAAAATAAGAATTGATATTTATTTGTTTCAGATCCACAAGATTCTGGGAATGGAGAAGATGGTGCCCGCGCCGTCGCCTCCCAATGGAGAGAGAAAGAGACCAAGACAGAAAGAGGCTAATGGAGCAGCTGGAGGTAGAGATTTAGATGTCGATTGGATAGAAGGAATCTTGGTGATGTAATTGGGGCACAGACTGTGTAATACAGTTGTTGATCTCAAAAGTCACTGAGTAGGCATTGATGCATTGGTTGATCAAAGAATGTATCAATATGAATGTATTTCAGATGCGAAGAAGGACAAGCCGGATGAGGAGGAGAAGAAGGCGAGTGAGGGAGAAGAGAAGAAGGAGAATGAGAATGCAGAGAAGAAAGAAGTGAAGATTGAGCCGAAGGCACTCAATGTGAAGATGGAAACTAATTGAAATGTGATGCTCATTACTTAGTGCCACGCACTTGTTCACAATGGTTCACCCTGTTTTCTCATCTCATGTTTCCCTCATCCACTCTCACACTTTAAATTACTGTATTACCATATTTTCATTGTTTAGCTCCTTTGCTCTTAGCTTCCCGTCGACCTGTTATTTCTACTTTTGAAGTGTACGTATTTACGAAGAGCTTTGTTGTGTAAGCTACCATGATACCCAACGTTCGCACACGCACACATGTTAGACATAATACTAATAAACATGTTGATGAGAATATCGTTTGCAATTTGCGATCATGGTTAGAGTGATGCTTAGAATACAATAGAAAGAAACTGCTTTTATGAATAACTAGGTTTCTGCGGTGATGTCAATGGCTTTGTTGAATGAAATTCAATGCGGAATGAAGGTAGAGGGATAAAACAGCGCGGGAAAGCGGAAAGGGGCAGCGGGAGTGTTGCTATGGGAACTGTGTTGTGTGGAAACGAGGAAGGGGGGGCAGCACCTCGTTCTTGATTCCTCCAGAAAGGGACCAGTTGGAGTTAAAATGAGATCGCGTCTCTTAGTTTTGCACACTATCTCGCTCCTGACTATCTTCTTTTGCGAGATTTTCTTGCCGATACTTTTCTATCTCTGTCCTGATTTCTTAACATTTTCCTCTCATTTCTAGTCTCACCCCATGGTTTACGTGCGTACAACCAGACCAAGTCGATGGTGGACTGTAAGTCTTAGTTAATTAAATGGCTCCAGAAAGGGGTCGGGCAAGACAGCTCGCTCGTCCCTGGCTATGATTTTCTTATTGGAACTTGTTTGAATTGGACGCTTAATGTGGCGTTAGTTTTCCGGAAAAGCTCTTGGAAAAGCAATCGAGAGTGTTAGTTTTTCCGCTAGCTTTTCCGGAAAAGCTGCCAGACTCCAATTGAAGCTAGCAATGAGAAAATTTATTTTAGGGTTACTTTTCGCATTTAGACTTCATGGTCCAAGTTTGGTTAGCCTAGCTGCACTGGGAGCCGAGTTATGGCCGAAAATCAATAATTCTGGGAATTCAAATATTTAGCTTTTCCGAACCCGCCGTGAAAAATGGAAATGTGAAAACTAACACTCCTTTTTGCTCTTCCAAGAACTTTTCCGGAAAACTAACACCGCATAACTGCCCTCTCGATTTCCATCCCTCTCACGCCCGTGCAGCAGTCTGCTTTCATTGGTTACCTCACTTTCAAAATTCCATGCGATTCAATTAGGAGGCTCCAATCGCTGACCCTTATCTGGTGCACATCCTCGAGTTGGCACAATGCCAAGAAGGTCTTTCGCTGTCTGACTCTCTCGTTTCACGCACTCTCTCAATGATTCCCTCTTTCCCTAACTGTATCTCGCTGTCAAACGCTGTGTGGTAGAGATTGGAATTCGAGCAAATAATTGGATCAATTCTCTTCATTTTACACAGTCTCTTGTAGAGAGAAACTCTCTACGCCGGCTGGTTAGGTATACATATTTATCGCAAATTTAACTTTTCGAATACACACAAAATCGGTAATACTTATATAAATTGTTTTAGGCGTCGTATGAGTGTCTCTCTCGCGATGAATCCGTCTGCACGATGGATGAGTGCACTGACGGACGACGAAACGGGACTGAACACGAATGCGAATTGTGTCTCACTCGCTGATTATAGTGGAGATGGAGAGATCAAACTGATTGTGGCGGATCTCGGCACGAGCAGGTGAGATCCGCTAGATGGTGGAATATGGTAGAAACCGAAAACGATAGATGCGTATTATGGTAGATGGTGGAATACGGAAAGTACTGATTTCAGTAGATGTGGGCATACGGTAGAGCTTCGCATGCGGCAACTGGGAACTTGGACACTGTAGACTGCAAAGAACGAAATGAGCGAAAACAGTAAATATGAAAATGCGTGCGGTCTAGTTCCGAGTGCTGGAGGGATACAATTATTTAAAAAAAAAAGATTTTTTTTGAAAGTAAGTAAGAAGTAGATTTCAAAAAGAAGTGTTTTCTCAGGTACGAGATGAAGATGAAAGTGTTCAAGGCGCTCACAAAAATCGGCGAGACGACACTCATCGACTCCGCCATTGCAATTATGGCATTCAACAATGAACAGGTAAGTCTACTTTCGGTTCATTTTCGGTAATCTCCAGAAAGGGGTCTAAGCGCGTCAAAAGTGAGGGGGAATTTTTCACCAACATATACTTTTTTCAGCCGTTGTCGGAATCATTTTTGCCGCACTAACAATCAAATGAATAATGAAAATGACAGAAACCGACATACACAATGGGAGTGGCGTGTGGCAATTCGCTCTTCGTCTATCGCGCGCTGCGACCATTCTACAAGGTAGGATTATGCAATGCTGATTATTTAAAAAAAACACAACCACACACTATTTTAAGAAATTTTTAGCACTTTTTGGAAACTACTAATATGTATTCCTTTCTAAATGCCGAGATCAAGTTTTGCATTGTGCAAGGCGTTCTTGTCAAAATGCCAAGCTGGATTTGTGGTGAGATGATCGCCGTGATCCCTATCTTTTCGCACTCTGCCTGTCTCATCCTGCACTGACTCACCCGAATGCCATGTTGCGAAAGAAAAGACATAAAGAAGTTGTTTCACATTTCAGTTCGAGATTCCGGTAACGCCGCTGCTTCACTCCGAGGCGCTCGCATGGGATCGATACTGGAAGGATGGACAACAATTGGAGACACTCACGAGTAATCTACAACTCGCCGCTGATGAGGTACGCCAATGCTGATTCGCACACCGTGTCAGTGTTCGTAATCCGGCATTTTGAGCAAGGGAGCGGTATTACGGCAGTTAAGAAGAAAACAATAAGAGAAAAAAAGACTGCCAAAGGGTATATACAACACCGAATCGGCATCCCTGTCGTACGTGATTCCTAACAATAAAGGCGGCCAAGATTCCTAAAGAATTAGGGATGCACATCAGTTGTCCTGCTTTTTTTAATGATTTACACACCCTCAAAGTGGGCGGAGCCTGTGGATAGATAAATGCGCGGAAAGTGCCACTTTTCTTCTATTTGCCAGTCGTCCTTCTCCGAGCTGTCGTCGTACTCACAAGCCATTCTCATGGGCAACTACAGCGATCGAGAGGACATCGTGGAGAAGGTTAGATTAATTTTAATTAATTAATATTAATCAAAATGATTAATTAAATCGTATCCCTTGTTTGCCGGAGTGTAATAGGCAAACTTTTGGATTTTTAAAACTTATCAGTAGACGACAAAATAAGCATAATATTAAGGTAAAGACCGTCTTCTCCGATCGCATGCCGGTGCATAAGGTGAGAAAGCTGCAGAAAGGTCCACTTGTCGATCTTCTACCGTAATCCACTCCGCTTTCCCACGGGTTCCTGTCGCATAGCCATAAAGGGGTCTGGGCGAGACAGTGCGTGAAAGAGAGAGAGTCGTTCAGTCTCCTTTCCAGATGATTGAACCATGTGTGCTGAAACACACACGGGGGCTCAAAGGCGGATAAAAAAGCGGTCCGCGAATAAGCTGCACTTACTACGGTGTAATGCTTGATGTAGTCCACAATTTTCATCGCAATACCGTAGTAAGCAATGGAAATTTTACGCATTGCGCTCGTGACCATTATCTGTTCATTTCTCTTGTAGAGGATCTGAATTTTTAAGCCCCCGTGACACAGTGACACTGTCAGAGTCATGTATGGAAAGCCAAATGGCCGAATCCGAAGTGTTTTTTTAGTTTGAAAATCGAGTAAACTATTGGATCTCTTCATTTCATAGCTCTCTTCACCCCTGTTTATGAGAGTGCGCAGAACGAATAGAATTAAAATATTTAACAGAATTTCAAACTCCAATTTCGTGCTTCAGAGTCAGATAACGTGTCTCTCTTCGATCAAACGATCCGCTCCAGAGGTCTCATCTGTCGACGTAATCATTATCGGGCAAGTTTCGGTCGTTATTTGTTCATTTGATACTCCCGGACGACAATAAGCCAATCGAGTTAATTTCTTTCCCATATGCGAAATCTACTAATAAATCTACATGCTATTTAAAAAAAATATTCTTTAAACATAATACAAATTGCAGGTGCGAAAACGGCGGCGTGCATTTCGTCGACACACAGGCCTTTCAGGTAAGTATCGATTGAACCTCCAGAAAGTGGTCAGGAGCGTTTTTTTTGCGCACAACTCTCAACCCCCAGACCTATCTGAAGGTTAGGAAGCATGCGGTGTAATGAAAGCTTGCAGAATTTCCCTCCACTCTAATCGATATGATATACAGTAATCAATGTGCACAGTAATAAGCAAATCTAGGTGCTCTCGTCCGTCAAACTGCCAGACGCCGTCGTCTTTCTCGTTTGCAGTGGTCAGTTATTGGATTTTTTATTCCGGTGTACTGCATTTTTCAACCTCGCAAATCTACAACTATCTATTTTTGTTCCTGGCGCTCCATCTAAAAAAACCAACAATGAATACATAAATTAATCAGAAATCAAATCGCTTCATTTAGCGCACTCTATCATCCGTGTATTTAGAAAGTGTGCGAAATGAAGTAACCGTGTTTTCACATTTCGGAATCAGAGATTCTAATTATACCGTAATCTCCTTCTTCTAGGGATGTGGGAAGTCGATTTCAAGGTGTTCGCCTCCACTCGAAGCGGTGCTGTCTATTCAATCAAACGGGAGCAAATGGCTGCAAAGTAAAATTTATTTTTATTCATTTTCATTATATTATTATAAAATGCATTGAAATTGTTTACATGGACACGACCAAATTAATGCTAAAAAGTTAAATTGAGAGTTGGAAAGCCGATCGCCGTCATGTCTCGACGCATTGTCGCAATGAAGACCTTCGCCAAAATTGTATGTTATTAAAATAATCTTCCAAAAATAGAAAATCGATCGATTCTAAGTTAAGTAATATTAATTGGATAACTAAGTTGTTAGCTATAGCGTAAATAAAAGTGTTCAGTTAGCGGTCGCTACAGACGACAACCGGATCACGTACTACGACTTCAAGGGAAGGAGGCTGAAAGAGGTGGGAGATAATACATATTAAAGAATAGACATTCGTTCCTGGAAAAGAACCTTTATTTTTGATATTAAAAATTATTCCTCCCTCGTCATATCTCATCTGTTGCCTATATTCTATAGAATTCGGCATGCCTGACCTGAGAATTAATTTGTCCAGTTCCGCACTACTCAACGCATCATCGGATTGGAGACTTTCTTCTACGAGCCAAGGCAGTACTCCAATTTAATGGTTGCCTTTCAACGGGAGGTAATCACATTTCCACAATTTTTTTTAAAGTTCCGCCAATTCAATGATTTTCACGCTGATGAATTAACGAAACTTCTCATTTAACTTCTTTGATCATTTTCTTCGTAACCTCGCTTGCCTTTATGTAACAATAAGACTTGAGACTGTGTGGATTTGTTGAAGAGAGCTCCGATGTAAATTGATTAAAACTTGAATCCAACTTGAATCCGCCATTTGTGGCGGGATGAGTTCCATTTGCAAGATCTGCATGTACAACGAGAACTCTCTCGTCGACACACTCAAGATCGACGCCGACATCAAATGGATCAAGTTCGGTGCATTCGGAAGAGAGGAAGCGGCCCTGATTGTCGGCACCAAACGTCAGTTTTTCATCCAGAAAGGGGTCGCAAATGAGAGAGCGTGAAAAAATGATCGGTCCATGTCTCACTTTCTCGGCTTCTCTACGTCAAAATGACATATTGTGAACAAAATGTTATAAGATATAATAAGCTATAAGATTTTATTATAAGATTTAGTTGATGGGGTTCCCATGAAGGGAACCGCCTGAATTTGCGAGAGCATGTTCCGTTCGGTGTTCAAATAACTTCTGTCCAAGCAATTATCGAAACTCAAGTTCTAAATTCGGTTTTGGTCGGGTTAAAAATAACTCAATTTCAGTTCTTAAGCGATCTGTAAGCTCAGAACCGTCGAATAGAACCGCGAAACAACAGAATCTTACTGTAGCCGTGTAGCATCGAATACTGATTTATTATTTGTGTATTTTAAAGACCACCAAGTTAGATGCCAATTGCATCCTAAAATTCATAAATGGCTCTCTTTGGGGATACCAAGGGTGCAGAAAAGGCCTATTGTCATTAAAAATTTGGAAACTTTCGATTTCGGGCACTATTTTACGATTTTCATTTATCCCTCCTCCAGGAAAGTTGTACCACGCGCATTCAAAACTGCATTTATAATTTGAGTTTCGATAATCGCTTGGACAGAAGTTATTTGAATACCGAACGGAACATGCTCCCACAAATTCAGGCGGTTCCCTTCACGGGAACCCCCTCAACTAAATCTTATAATAAAACATTCTCGTTTCTGTCAGTCGTCGTGAGCGGTCCCTCTCCATTTTGCTCTGATGAAGAGGGGACTTCCCTAGTTCCATGGGCTCCCTCGTCTTTCTACCAACGACTCGACAAGATTGGAATCCCCGTCCTAGCCGGCCTGGTCACCGTGGATGGGTATGACCGTTTGATGTTGGCTACTCAGATACCAGTTTCGCTAATTCTCAATTTGATTGATGTTTCGTGCTTGGTGGAATCAAGTGGAAGAAAGATGCACCAGTTCGTCAGGACTGCCTTCAGCATCACGTTACCTCCCCTTTCCTCCTACGTCCATGGTCCTAAGAGAGATCTCGTCTATTCCTACTTCAAAGAAGATGGTCTGTGAATGGGAAGAAGACCGATCCTCTACCCCGACCCCAGCCGAAATGATCCGTCTATTCTGAGAAGAATGATCCTGACCCCTGAAACCACATCCTCACCTGACGTTATCGTCGGACGTGATACATATTGTATTGTATCTTATAACATTTTGTTCATAATATGTCATTTTGACTGTAGTTTCTAAATAGTTTCGGAGGACCTGCATCATGTAGGATGTTATACGATACATAATTTACCGAACATAGAAGGCAAAATAAGTAATTTAAAATGTGTCTTGCAGCTGGTGGTCTGATCGTGAAGCTGTTCAGACGGATGGCCGTGCTGTCGGATATGGTTGGTCAATCGCAGCATTGCACAGCACATTAAAATCTCCAAAAATGGGCCAGGGGCCTCTCTTGTCTACCTTTCTGGAGATTGGGAATCATGTTTAATGCTATAGCTTGATTAGAGCTAACGGCGTCTCTGAAGACCCCAGATAGTCCCGCTTAGAGTTCAAATGTAGATCGAATTGTAGAAGAGAAATCGATAAATGACAGGCTGAGATCGCTCCTCCCAAGCTCGCTCACCACTACAAACTGAAGATTCCCCGTCGGACGAAGCTGTATATTGATCAGGCACAGAGGGAGAGAGACAACCCTGTACACATGCATCAGGTATGGCATTCAATTTTTGAGATAGCTTTCGAAGGTTTGTCGAGAATCTCAGAGAGTTTTAAACGAATTCAAGGACCTTTTTGCAAAATTGTAAAACGATCAGTTCTAAAAAAGGCAGTCCATCCATCTCTCCTATAATCTTAAACATTTGAAAATGTTCAAAAATGTATTAAAATATGCTAAAATGTTTCAGATGTACCAGCGCGATTTGTTTCTACTCCGATGGCTCGTTTCACAGCAATTTTCCGTTATGACCACGAAAGGTAAGAGTGAAGCGTAAACAAAATCATTAGAACACTCAAAATGCTTAGGAAAATCGCAATGAGGTTGGAGTGTAACCAAAGGGAATTAAATGTTTGAAAGTCTCGAATTATAGAGATATACAAGGCATGCATTTTTGGTAACTCTTGGTCTACGCCGCAGTATCTGGTCTCTATCTGATCGTGCTCTAAATAACATAATTACCAAATAATAGTAAATAATAATATATATAACGATAACCAAATTTGAGCTCTCTCGACGGTCTCGACATCATCATCTGAAGCAGTCGATATTTCAGTGGACGTCCACGGATTCGGACCAACATTCAGACTGACTGTACGACTGTCGTCCGGAACGTAAGACTTTATTGGAAACACAATTGTATTCCCTTTCGCTTTTCTAATTATTTATTGCTCATTCTCCATCGATTGAAGCATACTGAAATTATAGCTTCGTGCAAAATTGTTTAGGGGAGCACAAGAAAGGTTTGTACACCACGTTTGTTTTGAAAAAAGGTAGCGCGGAGTATGACAGTTCAATCAAGGGCCAATCTCTTTTTCTGATCTGGCTACTAGTGAAATGCCCTCTATTTATTTCAGGCGAACGCCTCTAACCGACATGTGGTTGTCGTTCGTCTACAAGAATGATGCATTCAAGCTGAGCGACACACTGATCCCCGTCGCATTGCTCACGCCTGGCGACTTCTACACGTTCACAATACTCGTGGAAGCACAGAATCCGGAGAAGGTATTATAACCAGCGTTTCGAATCACAGCTTGGGTTCTCTTATTGGAATCAAATAGAATAGTGATTGGAAAGACCAAGGGATTCAGATAGCGACTTGTACATGAGAATGACAGAAATTCAAAGGGGAGCGATATTCCAAGAAGAGAACCCAAATCACAATTCGTTGATTCGGACAATCGTTAAATAGTGGGGAAGATGAATATCGAGTGAAATACTCTACGACAAGCCGGATCAATTCAGGGTCTGGCCTCGGACATTCGTGTTTATCTCTGTCGCAAGGGTCGTCCGACGCCCATCGTCACTGCCATTATCACAATGCCTCTGAGCGAGATGAGCTTGCTCGACTAGTCCCTATCCGAATGGCATGAAATATAGGTAGGTACGCCGTATGGTAGTCTCTCTTTCTGAGATTCACTGCACCTTATAATGTAATAAGCTCATCAAAAATATTTACCATTTCTAACTAAAAAAGAAGAATGAGTGAGCGCACCGGTGCACGCCCCGCCGTTACCCTAGAAGTGACCAATGCTTTCAAGGAAATTGATGATTTCTTCATCCCCGCCTGTGTTTTCCTCGTTTCTTCTACAATGACTGTTGTTGTTTTCGCTGATTTTTGTATGAAGGCATCCTTGCCCGATCAATACATTTCTCTAGTTTGCGTGCGGCCGGACTATGATCGTCTACGATGTATCCTCTATTGTTCTGAAGCATCTCTTTAATAAATTACCAGAGTTTTGAAGCGAAACAAACGTTTCGCGGGGCAACTGCTCGGTAGTCAAGTAGAATGGAATCTCGGGGTTGGAAGTTTTCTCCTTCTTCTTCCTTTCATTTTGTCTTCTCTTTCCTACTAACGACGCCGAAGAAGGAGTAATGGGCGACTATGATAAAATCATCGAAATCATTCTGATCATACTCTTCCCGGTAAGCATCTTCCACGTCATATTTTGAATTAAGTGCCAACGATGTAGCAAATATTGCTAATCCAAAATCGGTCAATTTACAAAAAAAATATTATTTTAAATATTATGGCATAGATAATAAATAGTTGTATTGTTTGCAGCCGGCGGCGGTGTGGTTCCACGCCAAGAGCTGCGTCTCTCACGTCTGGATCAATCTCTGTCTTCTCTTCTTCTTCTGGCTGCCCGCTACACTCCACGCCGTGTGGTCAGCCCGGATACTTTCCGAAATATTCTTCCCCCGATTATAGAAAATGAAACACAATATTGCTGCCCAAGAAGAATGAAACACAATATTGCTGCCCAAGAAGAAATTTACATACAGTTGAGATGACAGGGACCTTTTTAAAAATACAATTTTGATCATAAAGGGACCCTCGTACTTAGGGCGTCAGGGTCAATCAGTCCTATGAGGGAAGAAAAATAAATATGTTTCTACACTTCAGGTTCTGCTTCATTCGCGGCTGATGATACGCGGAAAATTTCGGAATCTCCAACTTCAACCGATATTCGTGTTTTACTGATTACATGGATAAACAGTGGCGTAAACACATTTCGTTTAAAGAAACTTCTTGAACACCCACAGGCATCAATGTACGAACAAGCAACAACTACTGGGGGTGGTGAGGGTGTTTTGTCAACGGTTCCCGCTCGTCACATGTATCTCCAAATCTGATCCTCTTTTGTTATTATTCCACCTCTACCTCCCAATAATCCCCCGACTCCCGAATTCAATCAGCCTGTTGTTCATTTGTGTCTCACCGTTGCTCGATATCTGCCAACTATCGCATATCGTACGATTCGAGAAATGAGGGAACACTATGTCTTCATCTCGCACACTCTTTTCTCCTAGCTGTTGATGAGACAGAGTGCGAAATATCGTGATCGCAGAATCCCATTTGTGAATTGTACGGTATTTCACGAGCTGATATTGATTTTAATATTCAGATAAAATGGCTGAAGAGGACACTAACAGGATCATTGAGATCATTCTCATTCTGGTTCTGCCGGTCCGCGAATGTCTATATTAATTAAAGTTTTTTTTTCTTATTTTCTTAAACGTTTCTCAATGCGCCCTGTTAAAAACAACTTGAGATTAATAATAATGGATATCTTTGACAGCCGGCAGCGGTGTGGTTCCACGATCGGGAGTGTACCGGACAAGTCTGCCTTAACGTCCTTCTCATCTCCCTCTTCTGGATTCCCGGATTTCTCCATGCACTCTGGTGAGTTCACTGAGTGCAAATTTGCTAGGAGAACAGCTCTCCAACGATGTCGTTTTTTCTCCATTTTTTCATAATCCCCTCGAAAAGACGGCTTTTGTATTCATTTTGTTAGATTAGGACATGGATTTAAATCTGCATTGTGAAAAATCGAACACTTTTATTTCAGGTATTGCTTCATGCGGAAGTGAACAATCAAGAATTCTTATCGCAATTTCTCATCGTTTCTGAATTTTGGACATTTTAATAAAATCGTTTCGCTCGGACTCGTATGCGTCCTTTTGATGAACAACAATATAGAAGTGGTCAGCAAAGTCAAGATTTTGATATTTGTTAGGAAATAGGTCCCTGTCGGTCTGTAGTATTCTTTGATGTCCATCTATCAGAAATACTCGACGAATTCCGAACACCATCAAGGAAGCTGGAGTTGGCTAAATCTCCTACCATTTGATTCAACACGACGAATCCACCTTCCACCCTCATGTCGGTGACTAGAGTTGAGCAGAGTTATTTGAACCTGTGGAATGACCATTGACGATAACCACAAACGGACTGCAGCTGCGATTCGATGGAACCACGAACGTAGAGGAGTGGAAGAGGGCAGCATGCAGGCACTTGACTGCACTCTAATTGTTTATTTTACAATTGGGCTATGGTGGAACAATGATCACAAAACACATAGACATGCACGAGTAATGGTCTGACTCTCCTGCTCTCTCATCGATCAGGCAGCGCGAGAGAGCATGCGGAATTGAGAGGGTCAGACGATTACTCATATGTGCCCACGTTGCTATCACCAAGTAGGAGATGACTAAGAGAGAGCATAGAGATGAGACGATGGCGACACTTGAAGGGACGAGATCAAACACAACTCGGAACAGAATTCTGATCACACTCACTTATAATCATAGTGCACTGGTGATTGAAGAAGCGGTGGTTGACAGAGCCACGGCGATCTGGGTGAAATGTCAAAATTGAATTCGTTGCCTACTATTCTTGCACTCTCAAATTGTCTGCCGCATAGACATCTCCTTGAATGATGTAAGAGTAAGAGCTGGTAACTACGCCGATTTTACTATAATCAAGTATGTGTCCTATTATATCTAAGTGGTACTCATTAGTTCAAAAAGTATGGTACCACCCGGTAATCTTAAATGATGCCTTCCTGCCATGAATGACATCCTGATTCAAGTGTGCCAGACGGATCTATCTAAAGCGAGGTCGCACTCTGCTCATTCGATTACTCAATCGACACTTTCTCTCACTTGGAGAGAGCCCTAGGGAGCCCATAATTAGAATGGGGGCCATGCAATCTCTGGCGGGCTTGAATGACACGGCTAACGTGCATGCGCGATTGGATAGCAACGGGCGTGCACCATTAAATAGCCGCCATACCTGGCATATCGCTAGTTTGCATTGCTACTCAAAATGTATAGCAACAGTTCTCACATAATTATTAAGATGAGATCATAAATCGTATTGGTGTCGAGACATATCTATACTCGAAACATTAATAATTGTAAGCACCCATGTATGGAAATTGCCAGTAGCCATTTCAATGCCGTCATTGTGCCCAGAACCCGATTCCGATTGAAACCCGAGCCAAACCCAACTTATCCAACTCTGAATATCTCTCTTGTTTCCTCCCGTTGCCCCTTTGTTGTCTCACCTTTCACATACCATCCACGGTGGCGCCCCTTTCTCCATCGTCTCAAGTCTAGACAAATCCAAACTACAGTTTCAACAATTCTAACTTCAAAGTCTCCGATCGCTTCTTTGTACGTTTCACATGCTGTTAGAGCGAAACTAAAAGAAATTAAAAAAAACATTTCGTCGATAAATTCGTTAAAACTCTGACACATTGAAAATGATAAAAGGATAGATGTTACGGTATTCTGATTAGTCTTCTATAGTCGCGATAATAGAAATGTCAACCAAATTCACAGTAACACCAAAATGAGCTTCTATGTAAACGTGCTCAAACTCTCTCGCATTCCCTTGTTCCCTCGTTGACAAATGAGCTCAGTTTGGTGTCATGATTTCTGCCAGATGCTCCTCTTTCTGCTCTCTCGTCTCTCTATTCATTCTTTCACTCTGTTCTCCTCCTCCCCCCACTTCTTCTTCTTCTTTTGCTTCTTCCTCGATAACTCATTCGAATGGCCCGTCCCTCTGGGACAGAGAGAGAGAGAGAGAGAGAGAGAGAGGGGGAGATGTTCCCTCTCAACTTGAATGAGCGGGAGAAGAGGTCTGCTGTCTCTCTTCCATAAACACCCCGCAGTGTTCCGAGCCCGGCGCACTCGCGTTTCAACTATCCCTCATATCTATTTCGTCGCCAGTTGTTTTCAGTGAAAACTTTCACTATTACCTAATCAGATTTGACTTAATCCGATTTGACAACCATGTTCCTAAAAGAGTAGAATTGTTTCGCAATATTTCATATTTTTACCTGCATCAGAAAAATTCAATAAATGTAGATCTAATGTGCGATCCAGAATCACGAGAAAATGTAAAGCTCTCGATTGCACACACTCTTGCCCGTATCGCGATGGTTATATTTTTTCTATTTTATTTTGGTATATTATTTTATTTATTATATTTTATCTATTCTGGGGCGTAGACAAGTAGACAATCGGATTCTTGACTCGGGAGCATAGGCATGGGCAAACGTGCAAAGAAATATACAATATCTACTGGTCAACTGAGATAAAATTTGCCAGGTGAACGGTTTGAGGAGTCAGGACTCCTGCCTAGAGGTTTTCTGTTGGTTGCGAAATGACGCACGGTCAACATGTGCTCTGCTCTCTCTCCTTCTCTCTCTCTCTCTCTCTCTCTCTCTCTCTCTCTCCCTCTCTCTCCTTCTCTCTCTCTCTCTCTCTCCCTCTCTCTCTCTCCTTCTTTCTTCATCTTCTTCTTTCCACCGTTCTTCCAGTAGAAGAGGCTGTTTTCATCTCTCTCCACTTTTTCTACTAGTCGAAGAAGGAGAGAGAGAGAGAGAGAGAGAGAGAGAGAGAGAGTGAGAGAGAGAGTGGTCAGTCTCCAACATTGTTAGTCTTCCCTTCATACCGTTGGTTGTCTGCACATGTATTCCTCTAGCTGACCCTATAAGCCTGTTGTAGTATCTGTACATTCCTATGTGTTTTCATCGTCAACGCTAATAAAAATGGCATAATCTTGCTGCGCACAATTCATCGGCAAATTTCTCCCTTAAATGGTGGAAAACTCGTGTAATGCAGCTCACAACATTTCTCCAATCATGAAGAAAAATGTTCCAAACATGTTTGCCCATACCTGTAGCATGTTTGGAAGATCTAGCTTTATTAAAAGAATATCTATGAATTGGTTTTTTCTACTTTTATTAAATTTGCGCATCATTATAGTTGTGTATCTACTGGAAACTATATATCGTGCCTACGTGCAAACTAAGAACCATGCCTAACAGGGCAGTGCCAATATTTGACATGCACACTTCCTCACTATATCTATCACTAGAGTTGCCCGTTCGGCGTCGGTATCGGTAATACGGCGTCTCTTTTTCTCTCATTCTCTCCCCTTTATCAGCCGTATTACCGATCTCTCGCTCAGAGGTTCGTAATACGAAAACCGAACTTGCATCTCCCTATCTCTCACTTACTATTATACTTTTTGCGGGAATATTCTGTTTTCTCTTCCATCTCTTTTCATACATTTTGAGTAGCTTTGACATCTCTACCCAGTCCATCTATCATATTCACTAATCTACTCTCTCTCTCTCTCTCCCCACACCATTTCCCTCCCCCTTTTCTACCCATCACAATGACTTCCCCAGTCCGTCCTTTATTTTTTCGCCTCATCCTTCCATTGCACTCCCTAAGAACTACACTTTCCAAGAATCTCCAGACGGGGGTTCAGGAGCGAGAGAGTACGTGAAAGTGAGAGAGGCGCCCCCAGTTTCAAACTGCGCCTCGCTTCTGACTCCCTTTTGGAGGTTGATTGAGATCTCACCCTCTTTCCTCCCTATATCCATCATCTTTCTTCCTATTTCCCATTCCTTTTCCCGCATTGTCCTTTTTCTTCTTTTTATGTGAGAACGTAGGAGACCCTCTCTTACATTATTTCTCTGTTCAGACAGAAATGATAGCCACAAGATGGGCACACTACTGATAAAAACAAAATAACAAATAAAAACAACATATCAGTGCGTTCGCGTAAAAAGTGGACCTTGGCCGTACATCAAATTTTGACCATGCCTATTTTTGGCATGGATCGATCCCTAATGACCTCCTCTATCGATTTCAGTTATTGACATATTTTTGTGAATCGAATTTGCATAGATAATTAGCTACAAAAAGTAGCAGATTTTTTTATGTTTATTGACTTTATCTCGCTTCTTTTTCACGATGAAGCAATGACTCCTGAACAAACTTTGATCAGCTCGTTGAGCTGCATCGACATACGTAATTCAAATTTTCATTTTCGTTAATTTTTTAAATATGCAAATTTTTGAAAAAGCATATCTCGAATACAAAAAATAACCTACTTTCAAAAAGTTAATATGTTATGTATTTCGACACGGAGAACATGAATCCGTCGTAAAAATTGAATTTCCGTTTTGGTAAAATAGTGCTATATTTGAAAAAAACGAATAATTTCTTTTAGAGAGTAACTCTTCATTCTCCTCATTTCGCGCTGAGTGCGCGGCGTCTGAGCAATAGAATTGGGCAATAACAATGACAAAACAATTGATCTAAATGTATTCTTCTACAGCGCCTAGTGCGAAATCATTCTCATCAATAATTAAACTATCAATTTCGGCCGGGGTCTCTTCTTCCTTCTCTTCTTCTTCTCCAGTAGTATTATTTTCTGCACTGATCGTCCCATTTTCGCGATCTCATCTTTCTTCTTAGGCCTTCAGCGAGCATTCTTCTTGTCAACAGTCGCAATAGCCGAATTTAAAATATTTATTTTTTTAAAATCTAATTAAATTTACGTCTCAATCATTTGGCCTCCTTCTGGCATTTTTTTTCTGGCCCATTTTCTGGCCTTTGGCCAGAAAATGAAAATTTGAATTACGTAAGTCGATGCAGCTCAACGAGCTGGTCAAAGTTTGTTCAGGAGTCATCGCTTCATCGTGAAAAAGAAGCGAGATAAAGTCAATAAACATAAAAATCTGCTACTTATTGTAGCTAATTATCTATGCAAATTCGATTCACAAAAATATGTCAATAACTGAAATCGATAGAGGAGGTCATTATGGAAAGATCCATGCCAAAAATAGGCATGGTCAAAATTTGATGTACGGAATTTTGCCATATCGTACAGTTTTTACGCGAACGCACTGATATTTTCAGAGATATTTTTATGAAAGATTCTAATTCGCCTGAAAGGTGTCCGAAAGAGTGCATCGAAAAAATGGGAGAGCTCTCTCACTTTGCCACGTTCTCTCGCTTCTGACCCTTTCTGGAGCGGCTAATTTACGAGTGTTCCACCTCGGTTTAGTGTCTTTTCCCCTCTGTGCTCGAACGCGTCCTCCTCGGAAGGGTCGAAAGCACACTATTTGTTTTGGACGTCAGACGAGGAGAGGAGAGGAGAGAGAGAGAGAGAGAGAGAGAGAGAGAGACGGAGGGGAGGGGGGGGGACACGAACCCCTCTCTCCCATCCCTATGACTGGCGTGATCCTACCCCACCATATCGTCCCGCCGCAGCTCAAACGTCTAGTAAAGCGTTCTTTTACTTATATTTCTACATTGCTCTCTTTCTATAGTGCAAAGGAGAAAGGGCTCGCATACATTTGTTAATTCTCTTAATCATACCCCTTTCTGGAGTGTGCAAGGGATATTCATATTTTTTATTCAATTTAATAAATGCATTATATTATTCGCTAAATAATTCTTGCTCCTCAGGGTGACAGCAACGGTGATAGCGATTTTTTTAAAAGTAACGGAACGTTTTAGTATTTTGGACGCTTTGATTGTTTATGAATTTGTAATACCCTCTGGCGTCTCTTCTTCCTCTTATCAGACATATTACCGATCTCTTGTATGAAATGCCGAAATACGAACGCCGAATCGACGTCCCTTGTTGTGTTAGCCCATACTTCCCCCTGGTAAGTCTTCCTCAAACAATATAGATAACACTCCGCATCTCCCCCCCATTCCACACCTTTTTTGCCTAACTCGATTCTTTTAATTGTATTTGGTCCTTTCATCAATTTTCTCTGCTATTTTTTCTCCGAATCCTCTCAAGACACCCGCGAACAGCTACTACTAGAAATGTGCATCACTTTTTTTCATTTTTGATTTATTTTTTTCCTTCTATCATTGTCTCCACACCATTCCACAGGGCGGTCAACCCTACATGATATATCGAGAAGGACTCTCTCTCATTTTTGCACACTCTCTCGCTCCTGACCCCTTTATGGGGTTCCGAAACTCACGCGTTCGGTTTAAAATCTGCACACTTCATTTTGCTCGTTGCCCCCTCTCTATTTCTATAAATCTCTCTCACACGTTAGTTTACTCCTCGCGACCTCTTGACTGTCGCTATCTCTCTCTTTTGCTTGCTCTCTTTTGCTCTCTCTCTCTCTCTCTCTCTCTCTCTCTCTCTCTCTCTCTCCTCTGATTTCATCGATGATTACGAATCTCTCGACCTTCCTCTCTCACTCAAGTGTTGATCAAGGAGGTCCCGAGACGGATCAAATTACGAATTTGGTATTTAGAGACGGGGGCAAACTTTCTCGAGCTTTCGGAAGGGGTCTTTCACGGGTTACAGGAGCTGGCTGGCACCCTATTGTCTGGCTCTCTAGTTTCGCTCTCTCTCTCTCTCTCTCTCTCTCTCTCTCTCTCTCTCTCTCTCGATGATTCCCTATTTCTTCAAATTGATCTCGTTGTTTCTTTTGTATGAAAAGTAAAACAAGTAACATCAAATCTTACTTTACAAATCTTACAAAATAACATCGAAAGGTTATTTTCTCTGACTTATGCTGCGCAAAAATCATCGGGGAAATTTCCCCAACACTTGGGGTGGAAAAAGGGGAAAGAAAAAATTTGAATTCCCGCAATTATCGATTTATGCCTATATCTCAGTGAACCTAGCCTCATAAAATTTTGTTTGCAAGTTCGAAACGTGCAAAATAATCTAAATTCGAAGTTTTGTGCCTTTAGCTTCAACGGGAGTCGAGATATACGCAAAAATCGATAATTGCGGGAATTCAAATTTAAAAGTTCCACCCTGCGATTTTTGAACCTCAATTTTTTTCTTCCACTTTCCACCCCTGATTTTTGCGTAGCATTACCCGCTCCCGGATAATAGATAGAAATTTAATGAAAACATTGTATTTTCGTAAATGTAGAACTATGTTACTTTAGCTCTACTATCGCGTTTCCATCCCTGATTGACACTCTGATTTGCCTAAACGGACTCTCTTTTTCAATTACGTTTATCTACACTGAGCAATCTCTTTTAGCGGCACAGTGGCTATCTAACAAAGTAAGTCATCTCCCCATTTCCACTTCCCTCGTTCTCTCTATTGGAACCCACTTTTCTTTTTGTGGGTCGTGGCACCGGGTCGGTTCTCCTGGTATCTGAAACAGACAGCTAACCTGTTCCGCATTTTTTCTCAATTTTTATATGAATTCCTCTAGCTCTATTGCATCTCTTTTCACTACGCATACGCCTCTCTCTCTCATTCACACCCTTCAATTGTTTACAAGTCCTTCCATTCTCTCTCTCTCTCTCTCTCTCTCTCTGTCTCGTCGTTCCCCCTGAATCTGCATCTAATCTACGCGCTCCCTCCCCCCATTTTGAGTGAGCGAGACAGCGCGAATGGGAGAAAGGAGAGCGGGTAGAGAAGGAGAGAGAGAGAGAGAGAGAGAGAGAGAGAGAGAGAGAGAGAGAGAGCGGAAGAGTTCCCAGTTCCCCCCTTTCGCCTCCCTCAGGCCGTGTGTCAGTTGTCAATGCATTCTCATGTGATTTCTAGGGCATTTCCCGCATCAACCGAGCACTTTTCCGCGCCTATTTTCGTGTCGATTAACCGCTGTATAGTCTAAATTAAGACTAGTATTTGAAAAGTAACGATGCAACCACTTCCTTTTCTCCGCACATTTATCATTTCTCGCACTCTTTCTAGCTAAAATTGGTCGATTTCCCTGTTACGTGTTTAGTTGAGTCGTTACTTTTCACAATCTAGTCACGGTTCTCTGATTGGAAGTATTGTAAATGAATTCGCCCGCTTTATCTCTCCATTTCACTCGCTTTCGCACACGAACCTGCCAGTGTGTTATCTCTAAATTTGGCATGCTCAATAGCTTCCAACAAGAGAAACCAAGTCATGGCTCAGCCGAACCGCCATAACGGGGGTCAGAAGCGAGATTTTACTTTTCCCGCTCGCATCGGGCCCCTCTTTGGAGATTAAGAATCATTCGAACCAATAAGCCCCCATTCCCGCCGGTTTGAAACGGCCACTTTTTCCTCCGCCGCTTAAATCCCGACGGCTTGTGGTCACTCTTCTTTCTCACTTTCTGATCTCTCTCTCTCTCATTCTCGGGTCTCCTTATGTCCACAATTAATCTTGCGTCCCCCCATGAGAGTGTGTAATTCGTGTAAAATGACCAACTGCTATCTCTCGCCCCATCAACCGACCACACTTGTTGTTACGCAAAAGCCACATCATTCCACAAGCAACCACAAAGGGGTCAGGAATGAGAGAGCAGGGGGAAGTGAGAGAGAGAGTCACTTTCTAAAACATCTTTCCACAGGCCTGCTAACCCTACAGAAAAGGGGTTGATAGTGAGAGAGTGCGCGAAATCGCGAGTGACCCTCTCACGTTTGCACACTATCTCGCCCGACCCCTTTCTGGAGGTGCTGAAATCGCGTGACGCAACCGTGTTCAGTCTCATGCGAGATTACGCAAGACTAGCTGTAAATATGTCGTGGGTCACCAGATTGTCAGCCACCTATGTGTGTTATAAATTCACAAACACTCATACACCATAATAAAACATTCCGCTCCTAAACAACAGTTCCGGCTGGGAGAGAGCATGGCCATGCTAGAGTTACCCCGAACTATAGAAAGAGAGCACACTTTACCAGTAGTCTATTTTATGAACGTATCATTTTTAAATTGTGATACAAAGTATGATAATTCTGGATGTAATTTCTATCTAGTGTAAATTTGACAGTTAGCTTCTTTCCAGAATCTACAAAAGCCTCCAGAAAGGGGTCATGAACGGGGGGAAGTTTGCAAATGCCTCGTGCTGGTTTGGAATTTAGAAGTATTTAGACTAATTCCCAATTTATTTCCTAGCCTAGTACAAAGTATTCGAGTGGTGTTTTCGATTTCGAGTGGTGTTCCTTCTTTACTTTGCGCGTCCGTGTTGCGTCACTTCTCGGCTCATCCGCATTTGCTCTCTCTCTCTCTCTCTCTCTCTCTCTCTCTCTCTCTCTCGCTCTTTCTCTCTCTCTCTCTCTCTCTCTCTCCGCGCTCCACCACATAAACTGACGCATCTTCGTGTTGTCTGTCCGTCCTTTTCCGTATTATTTCTTTCTCGCTCTCTCTCTCTCTCTCTCTCTCTCTCTCTCTCTCTTTTATAGTACTATTCCGATCTCGCGTCGTTTCAGTACTATCATTGCACAGTCCCCATACACAGCTCCAAAAAGGGGTAAGGGAGAACACCATTCCAAACTTACAGTAAGGGCTCTGGGAGAGAGAGTGCGCAAAAGTGAGAGTGTCCCTCTCGATTTTGTACGCTCTTTCGACCGGAAGCCCTCGCACTTTTGCGCACTCTTTTACCACGACCCTTCTTTTTTGTAATCATATGTAACCCCTTTCTGGAGGAATTTAGTCATGTGAGTATAATCATCGAACATACGTTGGTTCAAGGTCAGCTGCCACCATTCACATTAAGCCAACCGTGACATAATCGCTCCCTTTCCCCTCTTGATTGCGCAAAAGAAATAAATAAACCCCCTAATCGATTTTACAATCGCGCACTGCCTTTTTTCTCTGTTCCTGTTGATCAGCCAAGTATTCCACCGCAAAGCCAAAGCACAGGAGAAGGGTGAGGACGAGAGAGCTCGCAAAAGTGATAGAATCCCTTTAGCGTTCATACGCTCTCTCTCACGTCCGAGTCCATATTGGCTGGAATGAGGAATGGGACTGTGGTCTCTCTTACATTCACATTCTCTCTAGCCCCGGATCCTTTTATCGAAGTCTGCGTGCTGATCTGAACTGGCCCGTTGTTGTATTACAACCCCCCCCCTTTCTGTTAATTTGGCGTAATATTAGCTAGTGGCAAAATTTTCGTCGCGTGTGATAGTGCACACTCCATAACAATCTCTGATATCATTCATGCGATAGAAGATGCACTTTTTACATACTATAAGGATTAGGAAATCGCATTTCTGTGCCTTTCGCACCCCCTCTTGATAGAAAAATGAGAGTAATGATCAGACTTTCCTCATTCTACATGCTTTTTCATGGATCAGACAGTGCGAGAGATCATGCAGAATTGTGAGGGCCAGACCATTACTCAAGAATGACCTTTGTCTGCATGGTCGATGTTTTGTGCCCATTCCTTCCTCCTTTCATGCCGTTTGCCAATCCTGCAGCAAAATACGTTTCATCACACTTGATTGAGCACTTCCTGGGGTCATGTGTAAGAGAGTATTTGAAAGTGAGAGACAGTTACAGAAACTTGTATCTCGCTTTTGACTTCTGGAATGTTTGACTGGGCTATGGAATGATGTGCTTAGACTTTCCGATGCATCCACATAATTTTCTCGGCTGTTCCGTTTTTTTTCTAGGCTTTTCCGCACCGCTCGTATGATATCATCGAAGTTTCATGTTTTGTCTATCTTTTCTTTGAAACGCCGGAACAAAAAGCTTCACCATGCACAAATTCATCCCCCACACACTCACGAATAATGATCGTTTATAATATCAGTTAAACTAAACAAAAAGTAACATAAAAGAAAATTATTAAATTAAAATTTTGGATAAAATTTGGATACACTCAGTTCGCAATAGTATCTGATGGTGTGACTACCGTAATTCGCGTACTGTATTCTGCAATTCCTTCATTGATTGCGATTTCAAAATGTCGCCCATTTTCTCGTGTACTTCGTGTTTTTTCTTCCTATTTTGCTAATTTCGTGCTCTTTCAGGCGCTGGCTGCCGCTTAGCGCGTCAGGGTAGTTCATAAAGGTAACGGTAATGAGTTTATCACCGCGCTACAAAGCTTTCATAATCACTTGCGTTTCATCATCCCCTTTTCATCTTTCGTAAGCAGTTTGCAATGGTTTCACGATGCATACTGATGCGGGTTGTTGTACGGGCCACAAACAAATAAAAAATAGCATAATTATAAAGTTGTAAAATCGATATTTTGAGGATGCTGAATCGGATCGAGTTGCGGTGTGCGGAGTGCTCGTTCTCGCTCGCAGACTCGGCCACAGCTGCGATCTCTCCCGACTCCATCGAGTTCTGGTGGTGCCGCGACTGTAACTTTGGCGTGTGCAAGTGAGTTGCTGAGGATATGGGGCTGAAGAGAAAGAAAATGACTGTATTACGGGTTGCCGAGCTTGGGGCGGGGTAAATAAGCGACGTGAAAATTCGTTGGTGGGAGTTCAAATATTAGTTAATTTAGGGGTTTCCATATTCAGGCCTGACTGATTTAATTTATTTTCCCCGCTCTATTTTTTTCTCGCCTTGGGATTCATAGGGGAGTCGCCTTTATGTCCGCCTCGTGTACTGCCAATAGTGCCTGCAGGCTGCAGCCTTTTGCTTTCCTCTGTTCTCCTCCCATCTTGTCTGTTGTTCTTTTTACTGTCTCTCCTCCATCAAAAGAGACTTTCTTTATTATCGGAAGTAATCATCTCCTGTCTCTCGAGACACGAAAACAACACAAAAAGTAACCCGGATTCGTGCAATATTTTGCCTCTTGAAGCTCTTGAATATAGGACACAATCTTATGGCTACTTATGGACAATGCAATATATTTAAATGATATGCTTCTCTCAGAAATTGATTAGGGGATGGTGGATTTTTGTGCTGTTTATTCGAAATTGCAGTTCCTTGAGAGTCGGTTAACCCGGAGATTTCTCGTTGCGCGCACGTTGCTTATTTGGCGATTTTGAGTTCCCTCTCGACCGCCGCAGTCATGATGTAGCAGCTGCTCCAGTAGATGATATTGAAGATGACGAAGCCTAACGGGGCCATGAATCGCGCGTAGTAGTCGATGCGAGCCGGCAAGTAGTCCGGCTTCGTGAAGTAGCGCCGGCATTTCTCCGCCCACGTCGGAGGTCTGCTCTCGCCCTGCAATTATCGATTGAGTACGGTAGTAGGTTATGCATATCCATTGATCTATGACTGACCAAGTGGCAAGTGCATGGCGGTTGGTAGACATCGGCATCCTCTAGCAGCTCCATTTGATTCCGCCTTTTCTGCGCCTGAAAAAAATGTACGCTTGAATATACATCTATTCCTATATCAACAATGACGATGTTTTATATTCTCAGCTAATTAACCAGCGGTATTAAAGTTGTCGCAAATATTTTCAATCTCAATCGTCGTTGACACCGCAAAGTCACTGGCATAGACCAAAAACGTTTGTTCCACAATGTCCGAAATGATGTCTGGTTTTTAGTGTTTTAGGATGAAAAGTCGAAAATGATGCCTGATTTTTCAATTTTTCAGGCGCTGTCGCGCCTGGATGACCTGAAACGATGTCTGATTTTTCGAAATTTCACACCAAAAAAAGTCCAAAAGCTGTCTGATTGTGTTCCCTAGAACGAACTTTTTAGTCTATGGTCACTGGTCCTGGTTCATTGCTCATGCTTGGTTTCGTTGTCTCTGTAGGTGAGCCATTAGTGCTCCTATGTGGATGTGGATTTTGAATGCCCTTTGATCTTTCCGTATCTCCATTTTATCCACGCTTATCTGTCATACAGTAACCTCTTTGGACCCTGTATCCTACCGTATCCTACTGCAGCTGTCTCACCTTCCTCACAGTATTCGCACTCATGCTCTTCTTCTCGTGTTGCCGTGCGCTGTCTTGGTACGACACGAAGGCGTACTCGATGAGGGCGGAGAAGACGAAGGTCTGACACGCTGAAATGTACCGTATCATCCAACCATAGGCCAAATGGATTCTCGGCGAGGCGAGGCGAATTTCTCGCTAGCCACTTCTGAACGACGAAATGATCGGCGAAAATGTTGAATGTTTCATGCATTTCAAACCTCGGCTAATATATCTTAAAATTCTGCAATATGCACTTCGGCACATGGGTTTGGAAATGTCTGCGTACCTGCGAGAACCCCATTTGACCTATGCTCCTCTCAATTTTTTTAATAATGCGAACGCTCGATGATGACCTGTTTCGCCTCTTTTGATTCGATCGCATTTTTGAACGAAAATGCCCACCTCCAAGCCACACGTCGACGATCTTCACGTAGCTCACGGGCGGTAGCTTGGCGTTGATTGCGGATTGCTGCGAATAAATTAATCAACATATTTACGAAAACTTTTAACAGTACTGCTCAGCTAAATTGGAATAGTTTCTATAGATATGAATGTTTCACTCCATTACTCCCTTAGTTAGCGGTATACAGTCATACCCCTCCCCTGACTCCACTGCTTTACGATTCGACCTGCATAATAGCTATGATTGACGTACCAGTGTGGTCATTGTGAGCAGTGTCGTCACTCCCAATGCTACCCGCCCTGCTGTAGAATGCATGTCGATCCAGAAGGAGACCCACGAGACGATGACGATCATGGTGGTCGGCGCATACAGTTGGACCAGGTAGTAACTGGAGTAATACAGTAGGGGCGTTGCGGTGGATTGGGGGTACGGTACTGCGGCATGGTTTGCGAATGCAATGTGTTAGGCTCAGTGGGTTGCTTTTCCAAATTGGCCAAAGGGGGGGGGAGAGAGCGCGCATATGACAGACTATCTGACAGGGTCAACATAGTCTTGGCACTGGGTCAAATATTCGATATGAAACTGACAACACTATAAAATAGTGTATTACGTGAGGGTTACAACTATGCCATTCAGGAAGCTCAATGGCGCGTCTACGCCTGAGAGCAAGACAATATCTGGTTGTGACGTCACTAATGATTTTCGCCAATTCGCAACGAATCTTCTCGATTAATAGCGCGATCGATAGCCCATCAAAATACAAGTATATTTTACTTTCGGAAGTTTTTTGATTGCTGTTCATGCAAATTAGTTATTTGCAAATTTCGATTTTGCACGCAAATTTCAGTGCCGTGCTAGGCCCTGGAAATGTTATACTGTTTCTATTTAATCGCTGAAATGGTGTGCACAAACTATGAGAAAGTGAAAATTTAAAAGTTGCCCGAAGGAAGTAAATTCGTGAAAAGTGTGGCTGAAACTCAAATAAAATCAGTTATCGATAGCTAAATTTTGGCAAAATTACGGTACGTAATCAAATATGTTTGCTCAAGAACGGTTCGTTTTGAATTTCTTCGTGTTTTGCGTTACTCTGCAATGATACTAATGTCATTGAAGTTCGAATTAAAAGAAAAACATGCAAAATTCATCATATTTCTGAAATGCTATTTTGTAGCGTACAGTATATTTGCCAAAATTTAGCTATCGATAACTGATTTTATTCGAGTTTCAGACACTCTTTACCTGAATTTACTTCCTTCGGGCAACTTTTAAATTTCCCCTTTCTCACAGTTTGTGCATACCATTTCAGCGATTAAATAGAAACTGTATAAAATTTCCAGGGCCTAGCACGGTACTGAAATTTGCGTGCAAAATCGCAATTTGCAAATAACTAATTTGCATGAACAGCAATCAAAAAAACTTCCGAAAGTAAAATATACTTGTATTTTGATGGGCTATTGATCGCGCTATTAATCGAGAAGATTCGTTGCGAATTGGCGAAAATGATTTGTGACGTCACAACTAGATATTTTCTTGCCCTGAGGCGTAGACGCGTCATTGAGCTTCCTGAATGGCATAGTTGTAACCCTCACGTAACACACTATTTTATAGTGTTGTCAGTTTCATATCGTATATTTGACCCAGTCCCAAGACACTGAACAAATATGTCGATCATCTCAGAAAGTCTCTCATATGCTTTTGTTCTATATAGGACGCACACTTCAATGTATCTATGCAAAATGCCGTCATGGGTATGCTATCATCCGAATTCACTTGGATATAGCACACAAGAATACGGTACGGTATGGTACCTGACTAGAATAGGCTACGGTATCTGAGCTGAGCCTTGGGTTACAGTACCTGAACTGTCGTCGCAGGACGAGCTGCATGCGCAGGCAGTCATACGACCCCGTGTTGGTGTTGCTGGTGCAGTCCTTGTTGACGGGCGGCGTTCCATCAAGGATGAAATTGGGAAGATCGGAGCCGACGCCCTCTTTTAGTTGGACCGGCTTGTCCTCCGTCCACTCGTACACGATATCCTTAATTAATTAATTAATTAATTAGGTATATTATTTTTTATTAAAACATTTAAGTAAATTCGATTTCACTCAATATCTGTCTTCTCGAGGTACCGTGAGAGAATTACACAATTTCAATTCTTTTTTGTTCACATGAAATATAGGCAGTAGTGTGTTTTCGATACTGGAACGTTCACATGCGTGCTCTATCCATTATGGATAACATAGATGTGGTAACTGGATAGACCTCTGAATATTTCTCTCTCTCTCTCTCTCTCTCTCTCTCTCCCGCACTCACCTTGGTGGTGTGTGCGTATGAGATGAGATCGAAGTTGCAGACTTGCACGTCCAGCGGGTACATTTGCAGCTGCATCGAGCAGCTGTTGGTGAGAGAGAGACGGACGGAGTAGAGCACCTGAGGGATACGGTAGTCTAACTGGGTTACTGTGGCTACGGTTATTGTAGATACGTTGTCTACATCCCTGTACATACGGTAGTCCTGCTGGCTATGGATACGGTAGCTTAACATGATTACTATATACGAGTTTTTATACGGTAGTCTAACTAGATTACTCTAGGCGCGGTTGGAGTCGTACTGTATCTGGCTTACCGTGCCGTTGGGGTAGATGCGCAGGAACATGTTCTCCGTATCGATCATGTGGCGGTGAGCGGATTTCTCCGTCTGCAAGAGTACGGTAACTGATCGTTAAGTCAACATTATGATTTCACCGATCTATAAGTAGATGATTACCTACCGGAAAGAACGAGTCGGGAATCCACAGGTTCTTCTTGACGTGGGGTACGGTAAGGAACTTGGGGTAGGCGTCTTCGTGGTCGAAGAATCGATCGTACGCTAGTCGTCGATCCACCCACTCCTCCCGGAACGTTATTTGCATACTGTACTCCTGGAACGGGTCATAGATTTCAGTTATTTACTTGACCGTACTGTAGTCTGAAGTCGATCAATTTCCTTTTTTCTCTTGTTAGCTTCCGTAGCCTTACGAAGCACTTTTCATTCGCGCCGCTCTCCAGGGACCAATTTGTGATAGAACGATAATAATTCTCCGGTTCTCGATACGGTAATGAGTTCGAAAAAAGAGAAAACTTGCACTAACCATGTTGACGACGTCGATTTTGGAGAGCATCCGAATCATGATGTTGACCTTGACGACGACCGGCCCGTTGGCTACTGTAATGCGAGATCGATCGATAATATTTGAAATTTCGCTGTGCGCGTCTACGGTGACCGATGTCCCAAATGGGATGCTTTTGTGCATAGCTTCTGGCGGTTTCTTTTTCGTTCCTTATGCGTGAGTCGTATTGTCGACCTATCATTCAGAATGTGGTAAGTAAGACTTCTTGTTTGAATCTGTTGAGGAGACAATGGACAAATGCTTGTGATTTGTCTCCCGGTAAGTGCACTGCCAACTCACTGGACACATTGGTGGAGGGCGGTCGGACGCGCTGGTCGTAGTGCTTCTGTATCTTGTTGAGAATATCCTTCTCGACGAGACTACTCCCGCCGGCTGTGAAACGAATACATTATTATGAATCTTCTTAAGTAGACCGAAAATGTACCCATTTCCCGTAATATGAATAGAGTAGTTGAGAAAACATGTTGAAATGGATGCGAAGCTATTCGTTTCATTGCGGGTACACACATTTGCATTAGGATCGATGCACACTCTCGATTTTTTACGGTGCATTTTTTTTAAATTTTACGATGTCATGCGTTCTTATCACCTTTTATGTGTCTATCGGCGCATGTTAAAGTAAAGTACTTTTCTCCACTGCTCTTTCCCCGCTCCTTTGTTTCGCTATTTTTCTCATTCCTTTCGAGGAGGATTGGGGGGCACTTGAAAGAGAGAGAGAAACTCACGAATGTACTGTGAGTTCTGGAGTGACGGGGGCAGTAGGGAGAGCAGGAGGGGAAGGAGGAAGAGTAGGAGGGAGGACGACATCTTGCATGGACGGAAAGACTTTAGTGCGGAATCTGAAGTGAAGGACGCGTAATTAGTGCTAATTAGGAGTGATCGAGAAGTGACGGGGAGGTGAAACATTGATGGACGGGAAAGGGGAGGGTGAGAAGTTAGAAAGAGTGCGGCTTGACAAGTCAAAGCTGGCCAGCGACGACTTCGAAGTCTAATAGGCAATTAATTTAGACCGCTGTCCAGCGTAGACTGATTGTTTCGTGGACTTATTTCCCTATGAGAGGTGAGAGAGATTTTGGAAGTAGAAGAAGGGGGCAAAAGCTGCCTGAAGTGGACGGGGGGGGGGCAAAAGCGGCGAGAGTCGCAGAGAGAATCGAGTTATCGGAGCGGACAAGCATGAAACGAGCGATAACTGGCATCACATGCACACAGATATGCAACCAACAACTACTGAGAGTGGCGGGGAGCTGAGGGAAAATGCACCATGGCGTTGATCGGCAAGAGAAAAAAAATATGATGGTGGACCTGGGTTTCACGCGCGGAATGAAGGTGAAGAAAGAGAGTCTTGGTGATGATGTGGGTGTAAAAGTTGGTCTAGATATTATATATCGATCGGGGATAGGAAACAGTGCCATACAATTGCACACTGGCTTTTCTAACACGTTTCTAACATTTTTTGAATGTTCGAAATTCCTAGCACATCGCTGACTGATGGCTAACGGATCCAAATGAGTGGGGATATCACAGGACAAGGAAGATAGTGCGCCTCTCTCTCTCTTTCTCTCTCTCTCTCTCTCTTCGTTCACTCCCGCCCATCAGACGCACACACTCTGTTTATTCAGTATCACAGTGACGGGAGCAGCCATGAGATAAGAATGAGCGAGAGAGAGAGAAAGGATTTATAAGCGAACGATGATGATAAGAATCGAAAGAGAGTAGAGATATGATGGAGTCAGAGTGCTGCCCTATTGGGAGTAATCTCTCCCCCACCCAAACAGTGATATCATACTAACAATAATTTATCTACGCTCGATGCGCAACAGCATTTGACAAGAATTAAGGGGAAGATATGGGGCCCTCATTTTTGAATTTAACTCGAGATAGCGGATCGTATGCCGAAAGGGGAATGTTCCTAACCACTTTTTCGACCTATGCGTACGACATTATGGCAAGTGGACAAACATTCTTCGGCATTAGCAGTTACTCGCGCAGAACTTGGTGCCTTGATGAGTGAATGACTTTACCTTTTTGATAAAATCGTTTACTCATCCCCAAGAGATTTGGTAGAAGTGACACGATAAAGGGCGATCGAGATGGAAAAACAATCGAAATCACCGGCTCGTTGTTCTTGATGCCATGGCACAGGGGAAAATGCTATTGTTGTATGTTCTTGGAGAAATGCCAAAGCTGAATTCGCGGTGACACCATCAGCCATTTAGAAGGTGTTTTCGCACTCATTGTCAGACACAATGTTGCATAGACTCGCCAGAATGCCTTGAAAAAGGTGGATCTTGATCAATTGAGATGGAAAAAATACGAATGCAAAGATTTGTTTACTCTGCTGCATCTCGCTACTTATGCGCACGCGTGGAGCACCATAACTGATTCATCTATTCCTAAAACAAGGCAAGAATGGCCGGGGTTGAGTAAAGTAAAGAGAGGAGGCCTCTTGTGGAGAAAAGTGGTTGAAAAAGAGTGGGAAATGGCTTTGAGATTATCCCCTGACCAAGTGAGAGAAGAGAGAAGAAGACTGGTGGCAAGTTGGGGGCATTATGAAGATGTCATCGACGAAAAAGGGAAGGAAACACACTGAATGAGCAATTGGGGAAGAGAGGTTGGAGAGATGTGACGGCGTTGCTAAGGTTTGGTGCGAGACTTTAGATGAGGACGAGCCTGGTGTACCTTTGGGGGTCCCTACTACCCCATATGGTATACCGGGTTCAAAGTCAGATTGGTCTCCGGTGACATTTGACCATGGCAGGGTTCGAAATAATTATAAAAAACCAATAGCAGTTTTGGAATGAGCAACTTGTAGTACACATTGAAATAACAGTTTTTTTTGAAAAATTTAAACTGCACAAAGTCGAAAAGTAGCGGGGATAAATCTCTGTGCGGCGAATCAAGTGGAAAGTAGAAGCAGAGGGGAGGAGAATGGTTAAAGGGGAGAAAGAGTAGGGTAATTGAAGCGTGCGATGCAAAGAACTTTAAATGAGGGGAGGAGGGGGGGCACAGATTAAAAGATACCGTAAACTGAAGTTCCTAAAAACTCACTACCGTGTGTTTTATAAAGCGGAAAAGTGATCTACCATGTATACAAAATATTAACAAAAGTAGCCTACCGCTTGGTTTTCAATCACACTTATCGTCCTATAATGTGCTTTAAAATTACTCGGGATGTGCATTTAAACTGAGGGGGGGGCTAGATAAGAAAAGAGTTTCTGAAGGGCCGGCTGGGGGCTGCGAGACCGCATGATGTGCTTTCCTTTGTGACCATTAAGCAGTAGAGACAGAGGGAAGAGTGCTGCTAATAGGGTAATTGACGGGGCCAGGAAGTCCGTGCGTAGAAAAGCGTTTGTATTCAGTGATTCTCACGGTGGCCTAAATTTTCCGATATCGAATGTTTAACAGTGTCAACGCGTGCGGAGAGATCCCTAATACAGGGAACGGGAACATCAGTAGCCACACTATTTTCGATAAAAATCGATCGAAAATAGCGCACGAGGGGTTCCAAAATTTGAGGAACGTGAGAAACACTGAATTAGTATTTCAAGATTGGATTTTGTGAAGTGCAAAAAAATGGGTGTGTTTTTTTTGGGAGAAGAAATTACGTGAAAACAACAATTTCGCGTGCACTCGGACGTAGTGTAATGACACAGAGGGGGAAATTGCCGGTCAGGGGAATTATGGGCAGTAGTGAGTTATGGAGGAAAATCGGAAGCACTCTGAGAGATGTCAGGCGAATGAGGAAGAATGTAGACGGAGGGGAGAGAAATAGATCAGAAATCGTCGAAGGGAAAGGGTACGCTGCGGAAGTGGACATGCTATTTTGACTGTATTTTCATCGCAAATCAATTCCATTTTTTTCCCTAATAGTTGCATATTTACTTGTACAAAAGAGTCCTCAAGTTTCCAAGAATATTTGTTTTACCGTGTTTCCTTGACTCGAATTACGATAATACTTATGCAAGTTCATGAGAAGAGGCGAGTAGATATTTTTTATGTTGTCCATATGAGACATACTCAGGGCATGCGACACAAGTTGTAAACAAATATACTCAGGGCATGCGACACAAGTTGTAAACAAATATAAACAGCCGAAATTTCGATTACAAGTTGTAAACAAGCCATTTTACAAGTTGTAAACAAATATGAGGCCAAAAAGGGCAACACAAGTTGTAAACAAGGGAGATTACAAGGTCAAAACAACGCTGTTTACAAATTGTAAATTTATTTTCATCATGCGCGCGCCGCCCAAGTTCTATCCTCCTTCAGAAATATATATATTAATAGATTTTTACATGGATAAAATTATGCCATCTGTCTACCAACAACATAATCTATCGACTCTTTGGAAAATAAAAACTTTTAAGCAATCTTTAGCGGAGATCTACTCTTTCGTTATCCTTGTTTACAACTTGTAAAGTGGTTTGTTTACAACTTGAAATCGAAATTTCGGCTGTTTATATTTGTTTACAACTTGTGTCGCATGCCTTGAGTAGGGGGTGACATTCCGGCAACGGCATTTCGGCAACCGACATTTCGGCAACGGGTCATATCTCAGTCGGGAGTCATCCTAGGAACTTCGGAATGGTACTATTGAAATCAGCATCAGTAAATTAAGATGTCATTAATTAATTAACATTATTAATGAGATGGATGCTAATTAATTAATTAATAATGAAATTTCAATTAACTGATGCTGCTTACAATGGTACCACTACCATGGACATAGGGTCACTCCCGAGAGAGTTATGCCCCGTTGCCGAAATGTCGTTGCCGAAATGTCGGTTGCCGGATTGCCCCCCCCCGAGGCATGATGAATCTAGTTTGCTTATCAGCTATAATTAGTATGCTCAAGAGTCTGGGAAAGTTGTTATGAATTCTGAAGTGTCCTTCACTTGGCGGACGTCACACATCATTCCAAATCTTCAGAAAGGAGGCAGGGCGTGAGAGGGTCCTTCTCGATTTTACACGCTCTCTCGCTCCAAACCCCTTATCTGTTGCCTACAGACTGTAGGGGTGTCTGGGGCAGAAATCGGCCACTAATTGTGAGATGGTATTCATTGAAAGAAGTAAGACGCTGCATACGCGCCTATTAAAGCGGGAGAATAATGGGGAGAGGGGTCTATTGTCGATCTTGGTCGCACACTAAAATAGAGAGAAGGCGTAGAACGATGTGATGGATCGCGCGCCTGTATAATGTGAGACGGTGGGGAGGGTGAGAGAGAGAGAGAGAGAGAGAGAAATGAAGGGAACGTCTGATCCCACATGCGACGACACGCACATTTTGTTGTGTTTTCTGGCACTCCGTTTCCAGGCACAAAGAAGGGGGAGAGATGGAGAGGAGGTTGTACGCTGGATCATAGATCAAAAGGTACGTAAAAAACGACGAAGCCAACCCACATTTTGACATTTTCAAAGCCTATTTTTGAACAACCCAACCAACAGTTTTGGATTTTTAGAAAAAAATTGAAAAACCAGCCCACATTTTCGACTTTCCCTAACACACCCTTTAGACCTATGCGCTGGATAAAATAGAGAGATGAGATATCAATAATACGAAAAAAATGAATTGACGCAGTGGGCTAATTACTCTCGGCAAAGGTTGCCAAGTTGGTTAGGGGGGAGGGGGGGGGAGAGAGAGAGAAAGTGGAAAGAAGAACAAAAAAGATTGCGTGACGCCGTGTAGAGAATGGAAAGTTGAAGAGGAGACGAGAGTTTGAATAGAGAGAGAGGAACTAAACGAAGATGTATGGAGGAAAGTATTGAAAGTGACAATTTTGAGAACGTTGATGAGTGTTGAGGAGGGTAGTCTACAGAGTACCTAGGTGAAGGCAAAGTTTTTTTTTACGATTGGTAACCGATTGCGCTAGATCACAGCTTCTCGTTATGCCAGGCACAGAGTAAGATGTAGGGGGTGCAAGTTAGGCGTTCGTATTGCGGCGTTTTTCGTATGATGTCGTTTTAGAGGAAAGACCTCTGCGTCTGATAGGGCAAAAAGAGTAAGAGAAAAAGAAACTGCCAGAGGGCATTTCAAATACCGAACCACTAGGATGGACGAAACACCAGAATGCAAAGGAGAGACTCAATGACATTTTGGTTTTGCATGAAACACGTAAAAACAAGAAGATTGAGAGATAAAACGTGGATAAATTCTCCGGATATTGCACGGGATACTGAAGCATGTGTATGGGGGTGAAGGGAACTTACGAAGTGTGAGAGAATCTACTACTGTCTACACAATTAAGTTTACCTAATCTCTCTCTCTCTCTCTCTCTCTCTCTCTCTCTCTCTCTTCAGCTCGAGATATCACTATTCCTTCTCGTCAGGTATCGCGCTCTTACACGATTTGCCGAGAATATTTGGTTACATGCGCGAAACTAGAGTATAGTGGCGTCGAAATGACTGTGATAAGAGATTCAGGCAACTCTTGATATTTCAAAGTGTGGTTGAAACGTGAAACAGATGACGGAATCCGTCTCTTGACCGCCATTCATAGTTATAATTCTTGTACATGACTCTAACGGAATTGACAATGCATGAATGATTAATTGTCTGCTGTGCGGATAGCGGTGAGTGCATTCACGCCCTTTTGACCTACAAACGCGCGCACAAATCGAGAGGGTCAGACAACTAGGGCCTTTTTCGGCATGAATCCAGCTGGATTCGGTGTGGTCGTGAGAACATGATATTGGCAAAGATTGCGCCTTCTTTATGATGCGACTAACGGGCGTAATCAAGTTATGAGACGAGAGTTCTTTCTCTCAATCTCAATCTCCCCTCTCTTTATAAATGGATGTACAGGCGAGGCAAAGGCTGAGAGCAGCTGGTTAAACGTGCATTTCTATATTTCACCCGTGTCTTCTTTCTTTGGTCCCCGGTTCGTGTACGTCCTCGGCAAACTAACAGAGACATCGAGAAGCGTGAGAATTGTGGTGAGAAGAGGTCAGACATGAGAGATGTCTCTTTGGCCCCTCCACGTACTCTTGTCGAAGAAGCAACACATTCAAAATTCGCATGACTCTTTTCATGTTGTATGATTCGTATGCGCTCGCTGTTTGGAGACGTGTTGCGTTCCGTTGTGTAATTGGACATCTGGACACACGCTCGGATGCTAGTGTTTGGGTGGATTCCCAGCAGAAGAAAGACAGAGAGACAAAAAAAACATTAATCACATATGATGATATTGGATACCCGAGTCGGGTTAATTAGATGAAAACTGAAACGAGAAATGTTTTAACGCAAATGATTACTTATTTCACCCGGGTACATTGACCTCACCTTTATGGGGAAAGAATAGAGAATCTGTAAGTATAAGAATCCACAGATTGGATAACGGACAACGATGGATTGGTGAATGGAAAGAAGGAAAAGAAATGAGAAGAGACTTGGGGGGATGGTGGGAATGAGTTGTGAATGGGATGAAGTTGAGGAGGAACTCTCTATGAAGGATAGAGAGAGAGAGATGAGAGAGGATATAAAAGGGTCGGAGGACAATGAGAGAGTGAAGAAGAGACTAGTTAACTATGCAACTGATAGTTTGATTAGGGAAATGAACCTTTTTTCTGAAGAAAGAGCGTGGAAAAAATGAGGATGGTAGGGGGGGGGGGTTAAACAATTAGTTTCATATTGGGAGGGGGGGTGACAATTCCGCAACCGACATTTCCGCAACGGGTCATAACTCGGTCAGGAGTGAGCCTAGCGCTATGGGAGTGGTACCATTGTGATCAGCATCAGAAAAAAATAGATTTTATAATTAATTAGCATAATTAATGAGATATTAATTAATTATAAAATCTCAATTACCTGATGCTGATAACAATGATACATGTCCCATGACGTAAATATCACTCCTCATCGAGTCATGACCCGTTGCGGAATTGTCACCCCCCCCTCCCCTATTAGTTATAGTTTAAAAGTGTAATGGATTATCCAGAGAATCCACTACTATCTACACAATTAAGTTTACCTACTTTCTCTCTCTCTCTCTCTCTCGGGTAAGAGCTGAATGAGAGTTGCAGAGGGAATGAATGACTTGAAGTGGAGAAAAAGGATCGATGGTTATCGGAGAAGCGTGGGAGAAAAGTTTTGAAATAATCCTGGATGGGAAAGGAAGATTCGGAAATGCAACGTGCAGAGTGCGGTGAATGGAGAAAGTCTTGAAAAGCTAGCACCATAGGTTGAAAGGGTGCGTTACGGCAGGCCGATAATACTGGTTGGGTTTGGCAAAAATGGGCATGAAAAAACGAAAATGCGGGGTCGGGTTTTCATTTTTGTCACCAAAATTCTCAAAATGCGGGTTGGCTTCGTCGTTTTTACGTACCTTTCGACCTATGGCTAGCACAGATATATTATGCCAAGTAGGACTTTCGAAAGCACTTCACTTCGCACCCAAGAGCGATAATTCTGCCGGAAGTTGGACAAAATATTTTTGTTTCAAAAAATATGATTGTTCATTTCCTCAAATTAGCGAAGAAATGCTCGCTAGCACGAACCGATGAGCATTGTGGGGGAACGGTAATGGCGTGATGAAGCCGTCGCACGTGCTTCTCATAAATGAGAAAGAGATCTACTCTAGCTTACTCATATGGTCATCAGTGACTGACGCGAGAGTGGCTGTAGTAGTAGGGGGGCTCTTCACTCTCTCTCTCTTCACTTGTCGCCTCGCCTGATATTCAAGGGAGTGCAATGCGAGAGGATCCCCTCCGCCGTCTAATTGGAGAAGAGAAGGGAAAGGAATGATGATGATGATGAGAGATGAAACACAGATTGACATTCAATTGAGGGGAAGAGAGGAGTATGTATTTTAGTCCAACCGAAAATAACGTTATTTCGAGACTTCATACTGCCAAATTTGTATGAGGAGATGATGGAAACTGGTCAGATAGGGGCTATTCTTACTAATCTGAACCTCCTGCACATTGCTAGGTTTGTTTTGAGTCTTTTAACTTATTGGTTAGGAAATTTGCGGACCGGAATTACTGACTGCCGACAATGTCGTCGCAGAGGAGAGAGGGAGAGGCAGACAACATGAATTATGTGCACGTGTGTATGTTGCCATTCATTTCCAGCCACACATTTCCTCCGGAAATTTTACAGTGCAGCATGGCGGATATGAATATTACAGTGGGGGATTGATGGGGTTGAAGAGGGCAGACGGAAATCTGCGATGAGAGATAATGAGTGGAATGGTAATACTAATTAGTAGCATGGGTGGCGTTATTGTGTAGAGAAGGTAGATGTCAACTGTTGGGATAACGACAATGCTGCGCCTAGCGTTAGTCACTGTCTCTATATTCAAGCCTCTTCGAAATGGATCTGTTATGTAGAGACCGCCCAATTATTGCCCAAATTATTATTGAAATGATAATGGAATGGGGTCAACAGTGTTATTCTTCTGCCATGACGAACTATCCATGGTCTCAAAATGCCCGAATACGTGCTGCCGTCAGATTCTAGTATTGAGATGATCCCCCCTCATCCCTAGCGGGACTGGGAATCTCAAATTTCTCTCCTATCTAGTTCGACCTCTTCTTGACTTCTTCTGCTCATCTCTGACCTTCCGAAACACACACACATCTTGTGGAGTGCATGCGAAACAGCCATCACATGTGGAAGACCAGTGATGCACATAGTTGCTAACCTCCAGGAAGGGGTCATGACTGAGAGTGTGTGTAAAAGTGAGAGGTGCACTCTCAGTTTTGCACATTCTCTCGCTCCTGACTTCATTCTGGTGGTTGGACGAAGCGATGAAATTATGTGGAGGGACATAAAATGATTGAACGAGAACATTCCAATAGACGGGGAAAATGAAGCATGGCGTAATAAAGAGAGCGAAGCAAGGAGCACGAGTAGGCTATGAAAGCTGTATTCTGAGAGGGAGATGAGAGGAGGGAGGAGAGGGAGAGAGATAGGTGCGACGGACCCGCCTTCTCTAGAGCTGCTACGTCTTCCTCCCCCAGTCTCAGAAGAGACTCTAGCCCTCCCCGCCACCCAAGTACTGCCCCTCCCCCCACACCGAACCGGACGTGTCTTCGTAAGTGCTCCCTAGTGACCTACCCGACTACCGTATACCAACGACGACCTACCGTGTACCGCCCACGACCTACCGTATTACTCCCGAGGCGAGATGCTGGCGCGTTTTCTGGAGATTGAGTCGATGAAGGGCCCGCCGACGGTGCCGGGCATGTTCCGGTCGCGGTCCTCGCTCAATCTGCCCACTCACCATGGACACGAGCGGTCTTCGGCCATGAGAGGAGGCGGGAGAGAGCTGATGACGTCACCGTCGTTCCTGAACACGATGAGGAGAGGGAAGGAGAAGGCAGGAGGAGGAGTGGAGAGAAGGACTCCCTCACCGTCGACGACGTTTCTGCTGTCGCCGCGAGTGGCGGAACCGATGGCAAGAGGAGGATGGAGGAAGGAGAATGGGTGGGGTGGCTTTTGATCTATACCGATGGATTTGTATTGGTTTCGCTCGTTTTTGTAGTACTGCAAAGGGTAGTTGAAGATGTAGATTTGTAAGTTTCGATGGCATTCAAGCAAGTCCAGTATTGTGCATTGAATTTTGCTGCACCGCTAGCCGCGAAATGTGCTGGTCGGTTATCGCAATGCGTCTGAATAGGCAATCGAGTTTGAAATTTGGGCTAACAATTGGATCTCTTCTATCCCGATCGATTGGTGAGAGAGTGTTCTTAATGTTGCGATCTGGCTATTATCCCGAATGTAAAACTCTACTAGGCTACTCGGATTTTTCAACGCGCGATGTGCGCCGGATGGGTGTATGGGTCGACGCGTCGCGCGTCTTACCCTACGTCCATCCGGCGCACATCGCGCGTTCTGTTGAAAGGTCTCGAACGGAAAACATAGACCAAAATGGTATGTTCCATGAAGAATTTAAAAAAAGTGTTATTTTTGGTAAATTACACTTGAAACGAATCAATTATCAAATGTTGGCGCTTGCAAAATCCATCTTGCGCTGAAAATATAAAAAAAATTTCTTCAAAATTTTATATTTTAAAAATATTTTCGAAAGTTTTTTTGAAAATATTTTTTCCTAATTTTGTGTTTAGCTGAAAGCCCATGTCCGATAACGTCAGAAAAATCTGCATACGCTTGATAAAAATCTGCAGCCGGGATATTAAACCATGCGCAAACCCGAAATGATGTCTGCCTTTGTTCCCTGGAACATACCTTTTGGTCTATGACGGAAAAGCCAGGTCCGGCAAATAGATCGGCGCGCAGCTTGTGAAATCCGGCGCACATCGCGCGAAGCTAAAATCCCGCGCACATCGTGCGCTGAAAAGTCCGAGTACTAGTGATTTGCAGATCCCCTTGTGCGCCTCTCAGGTTCTGGTAACTTTGCAAATAACTTTAGGAAACACTTGAAAAACGCTCATTCTGAACTCGTTCTCTGCAGTTCGCTAGTAGCCCCCGTGGTTCCACAGGTTCCTCTTCCTCCTCTAGTTCTTTTTTCCTCGCTTCTTCCCTCGTAGAATGGAAGTGGAAGTCGTGTCTCTTCTCCTTGAATGAGCAAGGCAGGGATTGCATGTGAAGCCAGAGAGAGAGAGAGAGAAACAAGGAGGAGGAGGAGGGAAACGTCAATTCCGAATAGTTTGATCCGTATATTTTCGTCCCACGGACAATACTATAAACGAGACTACACCGGATAAGAACGAGGCAAGAGACAACTTATGTCAGAGAAGAAAGTGCGAATTAGTTCTCAACAGAGCTAGTGCCGAGCAACTGAACGTTAGTGCAAGTTCGATAAAAACTTGTTTTTTGCCACATATCGTTGATAAGTATGTGTTTTTACTTGATTGAGCATATAGTGTGAGATGAGATGCATGCATTTCGGCTGTTTCTATTACAGGATTACATCGACTAGGATTTATACTCTGCTGCGTGCGCGTGCAATATGCGAGTTGCCTTCTCTTTCCATCTATTTCTCTCTCTCTCTCTCTCTCTCTCTCTCTCCTCCGCTTCACTGTCCTGCCCGCTATTTCGTGGTGACCTCTAATCTGAAAGCTTCTTCGCCACAAGACGAAGTCATGCATAATGAGAGAAAGGGGGAAATAAATAGGGACCTCAAATGTGGCTAAAAGGACCGACTTGGTAAAAAACGGGAGTGGAATACGGTAATACATAATATACAATTACAGTAAGATCAATCAATAAATGTGTCATTTCTGGCGATATCAGATGAGGATGGGTCGGTAATTTTCAAAAGTATCGTATGAAGTCTACCGACCTCATCTGAGCGAATATCGCCTGATAAAATACATTTATTGATTGATCGTCAGCAAGATCTCAATAATCAATAATCGTTTGCAGATCGTGTCATCTGTTGCGCGGCCACAGCGAGCATCGATCGAATGGGTGGCGGGCGGAGGAGGTGATGCGGTCGGCAGTCCAGGTGAGGGTCCCGAGGGGAAAAGAGAGGATACGGTAGGCGTACGGTAGAAAAGTAACGTAGTGATCGCGTAGGAAACACAGAGAAATGCTTATTGAATCGTGTCAAAAATAAAGAAAGCTCGGAGATGAATTAATCTCTATGGCCGTAATCAAATAACAGATACTGCCAATTAAAGACTGTTAAGGACTTAGGAGTCGTTTTCACCCCTTCTCTTTGTTTTTCCGAACATATTAAAGAAATTATTAAGAAATCAAATTCTAAAAGGCATTTCCTTTTCAAAGCTTTTTTTTAGTAATTGTACCGATGTTTATGTTAAATCGTCCACAGCCTTTATTCTTCTTAGTCTCGAGACCTGTTCTATTATCTGGAACCCCGTTAACTCCGTTGTAATTACCAAAGATATTGAAAGTGTCCAGCGCGACTTCACTAGGAAGCTGTATTTCCATTGTTCTTTACCTCATGTAAACTACCGTAATCGCTTACATTCCCTAAATCTAACAACTTTAGAACGCCGTAGATTTGTTACCGATATAAGAAAATATAAGATATGTATACCACACAAAGGGGAAATTGTGGGTGAATGGGAGTGAAAAGTGAATATTGTCTTTCTCCATTTCATTCTTCATAGGAATTATGAGCTTGATGACTCTTCCCTTCTCACTCGTTCTCCTCTTACTAGATTTGTCCGTAATTCACATCACTTCCGTATCTCTCTGCTTTTCTTCCCTCCCAACTCCCACACCACTCTTGCCTCTAGAACCATATCCATTTGGAATTCTCTCTCTTCCCCTCGGTTGATTTATCCCGAGATTCCTTCCGGAAATTCATCCGCTCCCAGCCCAACTCCTTTTTCCCTGAATCAATTGTTAAGAATTGGCTCTAACCCTTCTTCCCCATACCCTTGCTGCCATGCATAAACCCGATTCGACTACGTCGACGGACATCCGTTTCTTGCCCCCATTCACAGTTATTTTTCTTGTATGCGATACTCTGACGGAATAAAAAATGAATGAAAATATGATGTCCTACTGTATGAGAGCGGGATAACGATGTGGTGTAAGCCACTGATTGTGCTTTTGATTCCGGTAGTAACTTTACCATTACATTACTGTACGGCCTACTGTTGCAGGCGCTGGAGGGACGCTGCTCGCGACGCGCCAAGTCGATGCACGACACCAAGATCGCCGTCAAGCAATTCATCGCCAAGGTAGGCGGTGTAATGAGATTATAAGCAGCCAAAATCTGTTAAATATATCGACAAACTAGGGGAAATTGACGCGTTATTAAATGAGTGCAGACTAGATTCATCGGGTGTTGCGTTCCTGAAAATGGAAAAAGGCTGCGGTTTCGAAACCGAAACCGTTTCGAAGCTGAAAAGAGGGTTAACACCAAGAGTCTCTTGGCAAGATAAATATGATCTCACGTTTGCAAGCTCTTATCACTCATCATAACCCTCCCATCCTTTCCGGAGATTCGATTGAACTGTTCAATCATGTGATATTCCATCTATGCAGAGGAGAGGCAATAGTCAACGGTGCTCCCATTGTAGGTCGAGGTCTTCCTGCTCAACGAGCTCAATCGAGCACTGGAAGCAGTGAATGAGTCGGATCGATTGATGATCGCCAAGCTGAATAGGGTGAGAGATCCACAAAATTGGATGACATTCCCCCGGCATCCCTTGAAATTTATCTTTTAAACAGCTATTGGTTAAAAATACATCTACTCTTCGGAAACATTGGGTTGATTGATTAACAGGCAACCCTAAACTACGAGGAGGACGACGCGCGCCCCTCGCTGTACCATCTGCCTTCGCCCACTCGACCCGCGTGGAAGACGTGGAATCTGGATCAGGAGAATCCGAGGAGGTACGGTAGGATGAACGGGGAGGGGTATGGCTAGGAAAAGATAAGGTACGCTAGACAAAGAGTGGTACAGTAAAATGAAGGGGTCCGGAAGCATAGACATAGGTCAGAAGGGTGCGTTGGGAAAAGTCGAAAATGTGGGTAGGGTTGTTCAAGTATGGGCATGAAAAACTGAAAAAAAACTTCAAAAATTGACCTTGAAAATGCCAAAATGTGGGTTGGCTTCATCGTTTTTACGTACCTTTTGACCTATGAGTATATAGCATGTTGCATAGGAGCCCGTTTGCCTAAGAGTCAGACAATTCTCAACAGTTCTCGGTACAGCAAAAAAGTTACCTTTTGAGATTACCACGGTTTTCAGTAGACATTAGTGGGTTAAAATTATTGGCCCAATGTTGTGGAATGCAAATTTGATTTGGGATTGGTGTGGAGGTCTGAAGATCCGGTGAATATACTGTTTTTCGTCTATATCTGGATGCCCATTGAACTAGTCGAAAAAGTTTAAACACAGACCCTAGTCGAATTCACGCGATGAATCTTCCCATTTTGTCAAAAATAGAAAAATATTAAAATCTACCAGAATAATATTATTAATTCACATACGAATAAAGTGTGGGCAAGTAAACCTCTGTCAGAATCTGGACAATGTTATCAGTAACCTGCAAAAATATTTTCGTAGCAAAAGAACTCTGCCTTTTCGAGTTATGATTTTTCAACCGCCGCGAATCGACGGTGAGAACACTCAAATCTCGGAAAGAAAGCTCATTTACATCCCTCATTGTGTCTGCGCGGCGTCTGAAAGTCAGAAATGAGAGGGTGAATTCATGTAAATGAGCTTTCTTTCCGAGTTTTGAGTGTTCTCACCGTCGATTCACGAGTTCGATCCCCGCACAGGCCAACCAAGCCTTCCATCCACCCCGGGGCGGTAAATCGGTAGCAACTTTGATTGCGAAAGGTAAACGTGCCCTAGATGCCTTGGGAAAGCTTGGGTTACGTAATCCCACGTTGCAGCTGGCTTACCGGCTTGCCCCATCTAGCGTGGTAGCTTGCTACTGTAAAATCGCTTGACATGGAACAACTTTACCTTTTACCTTTACCGTCGATTCGCGGCGGTTGAAAAATCATAACTCGAAAAGGCAGAATTCTTTTGATACGAAAATTTTTTTGCAGGTTACTGATAACATTGTCCAGATTCTGACATAGGTTTACTTGCCCACACTTTATTCGTATGTGAATTAATAATATTATTCTGGTAGATTTTAATATTTTTCTATTTTTGACAAAATGGGAAGATTCATCGCGTGAATTCGACTAGGGTCTGTGTTCAATGGGTATGTTCAATGGGTATCCAGATATAGGCGAAAAACAGTATATTCACCGGATCTTCAGACCTCCACACCGATCCCAAATCAAATTTGCATTCCACAACATTGGGCCAATAATTTTAACCCACTAATATCTACTGAAAAGCGTGGTAATCTCAGAATGTTACTTTTTTGCTGTACCGATACTTGTCTGACTCTTACGCAAACGGGCTCATAGGTCAAATGGGTTTTTCGCAAGTTCGCAATTAGCATAGGGCGGGGAATGTCGACAGAGGCCTTCATGTGTCTGTCCTGCACTCTCTCGCTACGTTAATCCGGTTTATATGCAAAGTGCAGAAGTGCCTATCTTCGCACGCGAAGACCTATTTGACCCATGCCATGTTGCTCGCTTTATGAAGAGCATAAAATTGTCGGTAGACTATTTCGATAGAACGTGGGGATCAAATCCTAGTGAAGAACAATGTCAAGAGACGCATAGTTTGGGCATTAGATATTTTATGTGCAATTAATACAGGCGTAAGACTTGAAAATGCCATTTTCATTCCGAACCCGGTGCAATCCCGCTTCTTCTTAGCACTATACCGGCGAATTGTTGTGGTATGCAATGATCCTCATCGTGACAATAAGGAAATGTGTATTTTTTGTTAAGTGATGTAGGGTTAATTGTGAGTGTTGCATTTTAAATTTAAATTTAAAAAATAAACTCATGGACTAACAACGTTGTGTTGTAGAATGGAGGAGTTGCTGGAGACGGTGCGCGACCTGCTGCAGCTGCCGCGAGGAGACAAATTTGAGGTGTGAAAATGCCGAATATTACAGGAATTAGACTGTATTTTGTTGGCAATGCAAGAACAAAGTGGTCGCAGGGATCCCTTGAACGTCTCGTGTTGTGTCGGCAATGCTTATTGTTAGTCCAAAAAGTGGTGAAGGGGGGATTGCTTTCCCCAAGTAGTATCTGAGTGTATCTCTGACAACCTGTTTAAGTCGTGAAAAGACTATCCGATAGTCCGAAATGAATCTCATTGTGTTTCGCTATTTCGCCAAGATGAAAAAAGCTCCCTCCTATGAATCACATGCTATGATTTTATTTGCTGCAGGAGGAGGCGTTGCTCGATCTGAAGGAGCGCTCGGAGTGGAACGTGCGCATGGCTGCGGAGGCCGTGGCCGCCGCCATGGGAGCACGATTTGTGGGAGGAGACGGGTAAGAGAGAGAGGATACTGTAGTTGACTGTGAGGAGGTAGTAGGGCACTTTCCTATATCCGTGCCAGACCCCGCCCCTTCCCTTCCCTTCCAGAGGAGAGGAGGGGAGGAGCTGACCTCCCGCCCAACCCGAGGGAGGGGCTAGAGGCGTTCAAAATAGCCGAGCAATCACCTTCCAATCGGCGATAGCTTCGCTGCTTTGTTGCAGTACACGCCGCACATCATTGATGCGAGCGAGCACTATGTCTAGGGAACGCGCGCTTTACTCGAGACGGGTTTGAGAGATGAGAGAGGGGAGGAGCGGGAAAGAGGGAGCTGCGCAAACTCCGCCCACTCATGAGCGCGCTCTCCCCGTCTGTCAACCCCGTCTCGGGTAAAGCGCGCGTTCCCTAGACATAGTGCTAGCTCGCTCAGAGGCAGTTCAGTGCGTACTGAAACTATTCGGCGCAGCCATGCCCGATTGAATGCCGATTGCTCGGCTATTTTGGACTGCCTCTCGCCCTTCCCCATGGATGGGCGGGAGGTCGGCTCCACCCTCTCTCAAGGGGGTGGAGCACAGGGGGCGGAGCCTGGCACTGATCTAGGAAAGTTCCGGTAGTAGTCAGGGGGCAGGGTACTGTAGTCTAAGAAAGAGTACTGTATATTCAGGATAGAGGTTGAGTGTGCGTTGAAAATTACAATTATTTATTCCGCCAGAGTGCTATTAGCTTCGTTTAAGTTGGCAGAGGTCCGTCGTCTCCAGACGAGTCGGTTGTTTTGGGAGAGGGGGGCAGGATTTATGGGGTGCAGCGGGGCAGGGTAAATCAGAGTCATAAGAGAGACTCTGACGTGAAAGAGAAAGGCGGCAAGTTCAAGATATGAGATCGGAAGACATTTGGCGAACTATTCACAATTTCACCCGGAAGTGCGTTCCATCGTTCCATCGTCCAAAATGAGAAAAAATATCGACAGAATATCGATTTCTTGATCCGAATTTGTATGTATACATTGAATTTTAAATTAAAATTAGTGTTTAATTAATTAGCATAATATGCTTCTTCGCTGTAGTTCCCGCTCCGCGTCTCCCGAGATGTCGTGGGCGGACGGCTCCCTGCCCCACCACCACCACCACCATAACCATAATGGAAGCAATGGAAAGCTGCCGACGAGACGACGAGCCGCCAGCTCGGACACCGCCTCACACGCGTCATCCCTTCCGCTCGAGCCGAGTGTCTTTGTGAGTTATTGATTGATTCATTATCGATTGATGCGAAGTCGCTAGATACTTTACAGTACAATAAGGGCTCTACCGGATGATTGATTTATAACTTTATCTTTACTGCTAGCTACGGTACCACCCTACTACCATCTAGAGCGCGATTTGAGTGTGAATGAGAGACTGACTGCTAGTCATTTGAAACATCAACCATGGTTACGCGGAAAAGGCGGGAGGACGAATTGCGGCAAATGAGCGTTGCAGGCTCAGAACGGAGTCAAAGTGGAGTATCGATTGAAGAAGATAGGATTTGTAAGTAACGTGGTGATGATTCGAGTGAGATTGTGAGAGTAGAATTTGAAATTCGGGTAAATAATTGGATTATTACATTTATACTTTTATACGAACATGGAACAGTACGACTATTTGCTAAACATAGGAATGCCCAACTTGATTATTTGAATTTACATATCGCGAAGGTGGATTGCTTTCTTGTTCTTATCCGCAATGAATTAGTGTGGTCCTGCTCTATCGAATGATACTAATTTTGGAATTTTAATAGATTAATGAATAGAATATTCGTACTGTTGTTATCTTCGGAACAAACAACACTCAGAACAACACCAAATATATTAGAGGAATCGCGATAGAATCGACCATTTGAGGGGTGTTTTTTTTAGAATTTTTTTCAACCAATTTTGCTCTAAAGGGAATGCACGGTACTATCAACAGTGCTCTTTCTAATAGCGTTTACCAATTTTTACGAAAACTCTTGTTTTTCGAGTACGCGCGTGTCAAAGTGACGGTCCTTTGACGTTTAACATCGAGTGTGCCTCAGCAGAAAAATCATAACTTTCTTGAAAGTTGAGATATCAAGTTCTAGCTTTGTTCATTAGAAAGAAGAATAGTTTCCCCTCATTTTAGCGACCACCGCATCATTCCTGGATAAACGGTCGGACGGGGGCGGTCATTTTTGTGAAAAGTGTCGTAACTTTCCAAATCGGAAAATCTAATAAACGCCCCTATGCGGCTTTTGTAGACAATAGTTATTTTCAATTCCACCGCATGTTTCAGCCTGATCGGTACATGCGAAAAAAAGAGCGCTGGTTTAAGTATGTCTCGGTCAAAACGACCCCCATGGAAAATACTGTTCTAGCATGTTTTTTTTCTGTCACATTTGGGATAAAAAATTATCCAAAATCCCAAGAATGATAATTGGTTACTATAAATCTCTAAATTTCCATGAATTGGACCGACAAATTGATTTTTTCTGAAAAATCTGCCAAAAAGGTATAATTGAATGAAACTAACGTTAAAACAATGTGCAAGGTGGTGAATCAACTTTTAAAGTGAGTACATGATGGGATGAGATCCCCAAACTAGCCAGACAAAAAGAGTGCTACTTTGACTGGAGATATTTCACTTGACAGATTCGTTAAATTCTTTAAAAAATAGGGTGTGATATCTCAACTTTCAAGAAAGTTATGATTATTCTGCTGAGGCACACTCCATGTTAAACGTCAAAGGACCGTCACTTTGACACGCGCGTACTCGAAAAATTTTGAGGTTTCGTGAAAATTGGTAAACGCTATTAGAAAGGGCACTGTTGATAGTACCTTGCATTCTCTTTAGAGCAAAATTGGTGAAAAAAAATTCTACCGCCGCACAGTGATTCTCTGGCGATTCCTCTCATATTTATAATAGCTCTCCTCATTTAGCACACTCTCTACACCGGACGAGTAGTCGGAGAGTTTGGGAAATGAAGAGATGTGATACTATTGTTTACCCGAATTTCAAACTCGCTGAAGATAGATGAGTGAGGCAGAGAGTGTGAATGAGAATGAGAGATATGGAGAAATGGTTGCATTTTTTGTGCGGTGTGACAAGAAAGTATTTGACAGCGTTCGGTTTGCTCTGTCTTTCTGTGCTATAGAAACAAAAGAACATTTAAAATCTTGTTTTCTCTCTCGATTCTTTTGCCTTTTCGAAAGTGAGAAACATAGGTCAAAAGGTACGTAAAAAACGACGAAGCCAACCCACATTTTGGCATTTTCCATGCCAATTTTTTGAAAAATCCTACCCACATTTTTGGATTTTAAGAAAAAAAATTTAAAAACCAACCCGCATTTTCAGTTTTTTCATGACCATACTCGAAAAATCCAACCCATATTTTAAACTTTCCTCGACGCACCCTTTTGAAAAAAAGGAGTGGAGTGGAAATAAGGGTTTGATTTTCTGTCGTGGATTGCCCAACTGTTGATATTCATTGGAGACCGGGAGAGAGAGAGAGAGAGAGATAAAGAGGTAGCATACTGTTTCCGCTTCTGTAATTACAAATAATGTAACAACTTTCTGCTCTCAACTCGATAATGACGTTTCGAATCCTGTCATAGTCCTGTCGCTCACTAAACACAGTAACTCTGCAAGAGCAGGCGAATCTTTCTGTGTCTGCCTGCTTAATCGTTGATCTCTGACCATAGAAGTGCGTGATCTGATCGAACTTACCATTCCCCTCACACCTATCGTTAGTGCGTTGATTACCCAATGATATGTTTTTTTTAAATCTTTGATCTTTGCCAGGTCCGCGAGCGTCCCTCTGTGATGTCATTCCGCGAGCGATCGATTGCGCCCGAGGGCACCGCCAGTCCGGGGTATGGTACTTTTATCTTTAATCTTTCGGGTTACGGTAGCAATTAAAGAAACTAATATATTCACGACAGACTTCATGCTATCGTGTGCGCATTGCATGGTTACTATAACGCTTCGTCATAATGTGCGAATACAAAACTTGTATCATTACGCGAAAGTTCGGTGTGAATTGCCCCCATGTAAGGAGACGCGCCGTCCATTTCCAGTTACACGCACTCAACGTTTGTAATCGTTTCGGGAATGCTTGCTTTGTAACCCAGAATTCTCTTTTGAAACGTTGAAAAAATTCTGGTATGTTTTTTGTACGATGCCTTAAAAACGTAGTATCATCACCCTGCTTTCCATTACATTTTGGAACTGTTCAGGAACCCGAAAACAAAATTTTCCAAATGTTCTGAAACGTATTGTCCTGGAAAAATATTCAGTTCCTAAGCATTCTAAAACATTCCATCACCTCTGCACCTTCCTCTTCTCGGATTTGATTTTGGATGTTAACACATTTATTCGTTTATTTCACACTTGTCGCCTTCCTCAACTATTGGCTGGTCATGGTCGCATTTCTCTTCTAAGAAGAGTCTTCGACCCCATCTCCTATGCGCTTCTGGTGCCTCTAGTCCTTTCTCCCTCCCCATTTCCTCCCTCTCCTTCCTCTTCCCATTCCCCTCTCCTCCCCGGAATGCATGATTCATTCCCCCCAAGTCGCCATGGCTCGCTTTTGTACTGGCATGTCGCATTGAAATGGGCCTATTTTTCGCCCTATTTCGTAACAGGTACGCGTATATTTCCAATCCTCGGCACGGTACCACCAAAACATTATTTATCATGCCAAACTTAGATTGATTCGTGAAGCAATATGGAATATGACAGGGTTTTTTTTAAAACCAAGTGTGTACGTTCACCGATTTCTATTTTTTGGCTGATTCTTTTTCATTAATCATGCGACATAATGCGTTGCGGAACTTCGATCGCGTCCTTCTTCTCTAGTTTCCAAATTTCTATGTTATCAATACTCAAAAGACGCTTCCTCAGGACATTATGTGAATTGATTGTGAGAAGAAAGTAATGAATCTCTCCTCCTTCTCTGACTCTTCTCTGTTCTCTCTTCACTCATTACTCCTTTGCTCCACTCTTTCACACTCTCCTTTTACCTCGTTTCCCCCTTTCCCCCCTCCCCTCTCCCCTTTCTTTCTGATTGATCACACTCATTACTCGCGGCTGGACAGAGACAGAGTAGGTAGTACTCCGAATATGAAAGAGGAGGGGGGTCAGCAGACAGCCAATCTCGTATAAACCTGTGCGACCATCCAGAATGCCGACTAGCCATTTCTAATTCATGCATTCGCTTGAAATTCATCGCTCTTTGCATGGCTTTTATACTCTCTTGAGCTCTTGATTGCTTATTCCGTTCAAAAGTTGTCTTCTTTTTGTTGGCGCTCAATATTGTTTTTGCCAACGTTTTGCTATTTCATCTTTGGTATCATACAGTTGCATGACTCATCACTCGCAACCTTCAATTGCTGGCGTGTCGATTTTGGTAATGCACGTTGCTCGCGCTGATTTATTTATTATATTTTCGGTCGCATGTTCGTGATTGCATGCTGCAATTGGCAGCGGGACTGTTTCCCACATCGGTAAACGAAGCTGCATCAAACCCCTAGTATAACACGTTGTCCTCATGTCTCGCACCTATGAGACGCGCTCTAGAAATGACTGGTAGACTCCGATTGTTGCTATTGTATGCCGTGTTGCCGATGCTCCGCGCCCCATTTTCTAATCATTGCATATTCTAACAAAATGCATACCATGCAGTCAGATATAACTTCAAATTACGATGGGAGTTCGGTAGGGATGCAAGTTCGGTATTCGTATTACGGCCTTTTGGGAGTACCACAGCTGATAAGGCGAAGAGAGTCAGAAAAAAGAGACTGCCAGACCGTATGTCCAATGCCGAACTTAGATCCCTAGAGTACGGTAATATGAATGTATGATCAATAATTGCAGCTCGCCCGACCCATCCCACATGAGTGGCGACTCGCTGCATCGAGGACTGAGTGAAGGAGGAGGAGAGGGAGGGCCGAACTCGACCTACTCATCCCACCCCGCTTACCCGAATGACCACGATGGATTGAACACCACCTTTGTGAGTATACTGTAGGCAGGTGGAAAACGGTAGTCGCTTCGTAGTAGTACAAATATTCCAATGAATACGGCAAAATTGACACTATGAAGTTAGGCGGCGTATTCGTAAGTGGTAAAATATGGTACTTAAACCCATCGTTTTGAGTGTTTTGGCACGAAATTCCGATGAGAACTGACTTTCACAGTATCCTCCTGTTACAGTATACCTTCGCTAACAAATATACGGTATTGCAGACATCATCAGACACGGGCATCACTCCCACTCCCTCCCGTCCCAATCCACTTACATCGACGCCCAAGAAGAGAGAGGACGAGAAGGCGCCCATTGCAGATAGTGAGACGACGACGACCAGTGGAGGAACGCCTGATAGAGGTACGGTAGAGGAGGGTTATTGGGAATACGGTAGTTAGGACCATAACCCCTACAATTATTCAGCGTATGATAGAGGTACGGTAGATGGCCAGTTGGGATCTGATTACGGTACTTAAGGAAATAGCCCCTACAATTATCGATTTTACTTGTCGATGCTCCTGTTGCATTTTTTTTGGATTCGTACATTTTCTACAGGTTGGACTACCCAGCGGTGTACGATAAATGTTTAAAAATGTTTCGGAGGAGATAGGATAGGGAGGGTAGAAGGAGTTGAGTGAAACAAATAAATCACTCTTCTTGCAGGCCCATTCTCCCTGCATCCCACCTGTACTCCAGTCACCTTCGGTCCCTCCTTCCTCACTCGTCCCATCTGCGTCCAAGCATTCTCCACCAAGACCTATCCCAATGCGCTGGCTGTGAGCGACAGTTGTGGAGGTCGGTGTTAATCAAGAATAGCATATAAATTGGACCGGGTAGCGCAGTGGTTGTATGCTAGAATGCGAATCGAATGGTCACAAGTTCGACCCCCCGTGTCTGCAGATTCACCCAACCAAGGGGGTTAAAAAAATTTGGTAGTGATTGGTAAATCACGATCCAAACATGCCCCGAAAGGGATCCCCGATTCACGTGCACACAACACGAGGATAGCTTCTCAACAGACCGCTGATCATCTAAGGACAGGCTCGCGCTACTCAGGTATAGGGGTGGTCGAGACCGCCTTGCGTGTAGAAGACCTAGCACCTTTACCTTTATCCTCAAAGGGTGTGACGGCAATTAAAGAAACGAAGAGGAATAAAAGAAAATCTAAATTTGGGTAGGGAATGGCTTAAAGTTAGTGGTGAAGGAAAAACTGACCCCCTGTTTTTATATTTTTAATAGATAGAGAAAAATATTCTAAGAAATGGGTATTTTTTAGAATTTTTTAAAAATCGATATTTAGCTCGTAGTAAATTCGAGAAAGCGCGGGCCTGATGCCCTGATCCCGGTATACGGTAGCTGATATCGATTTTTTCACAGCATGAACCCATGTACATGGTCCAAAATGGGGTTGGAGAAATGTCGACAAAAGATCAAGTGACCTACAGTAACAATACCACAGTACTTTAAGTACTGTAGAAAAGTTGCCGTAACCCGGCTACCGTAATCCGGATTTCTGATATTGAGCAAATTATGTCGTTTTTAGTTGCATGAGGTAGATCTCGAGTAGTCATTGCCTGAAAGCCATACCGTATGTCATCTACCGTACCCTCGACTACAGTATACCCACAGTAATCCGCAAATATGAAATTGAGCAAATTGACTCGGAATTTTTTGTGTGAGCTAGGTCTTGAGTAGACAATGCCTGGGGGCTTCCGATATATCCATCAGGCATTGCTTACCCGAGATCCTGCTCATTCAACGAATTCCGGCTCAATTTTCGCACTTTTGTTTTAGGCATACTGTAACGCGATTACTGTGGTCCTGGATACTGTGAACGAGAAACGATAAACCCCTCAGACAATTTCTATTCAAGACCTAGCTCATACAAAAAATTCCGAGTCAATTTGCTCAATTTCATATTTGCGGATTACTGTGGGTATACTGTAGCCGAGGGTACGGTAGATGACATACGGTATGGCTTTCAGGCAATGACTACTCGAGATCTACCTCATGCAACTAAAAACGACATAATTTGATCAATATCAGAAATCCGGATTACGGTAGCCGGGTTACGGTAACTTTTCTACAGTACTTAAAGTACTGTGGTATTGTTACTGTAGGTCACTTGATGCTTTGTCGACATGTTTCCAACCCCATTTTGGACCATGTACAGGGGTTCATGCTGTGAAAAAAATCGATATCAGTTACCGTATACCGGGATCAGGGCATCAGGCCCGCGCTTTCTCGAATTTACTACGGGCTAAATATCGATTTTTTAAAAAATTCTAAAAATACCCATTTCTTAGAATATTTTTCTCTATCTATTAAAAATATAAAAACAGGGGGTCAGTTTTTCATTCACCACTAACTTTAAAGTTACCGGGAATCCACATTTTTGGTGTCTGATCTTACGGCGAAATCGAATAGACAATTGCCGTAAAAGAAAGGCTGTCGAAGCAAAAAATGTCAAAAATCGATAATTAGGCCGTGACACAGCTCCAAATGTCCGAAAATAGAGCACTGAACATCAGGAAAGTTCGCGCAAATTCAAATGTGAATATTTCATCATGTTGTCTTATTGCGCTCCAGCCTTTTTTCGCTTTTTTTTTGCATACTTCAATGCCTCATTATTTATTGAAATTTATTGTCGTATTAGAATTTATATAACGAAAACATCGAATGAGAAAAAGAGCTTTCAAAAAAGACCGCGACGCGACACGCGGCGCTCGCCATTGATCATCAGGGAATTGATCATCATGCGAATTCAAAATTATTCCGTGGATTCCCGGTAACTTTAATGTCGGATTATAGAATAGATGTATGCCACAAATGGGAAAATGGAAGAAATTGTTGGTGAATGGGGGTCGAAAGTAAAGGGAAGGACTGTGATGTCCCATTGTAGTGCGTGCAAACTGTATTTTATCTTGAGATGATGAATCATATTGTTTGGAGCAGTGGGCTGTAGACAATAAATAGTGTAGACGAGACGCCAAATCACCTGGTCACATTGCAAATTTGTGCAAAGTGTGAGCGCGTGTCGATAAATTATTTTGAATTAATTAATTATTTCCTTTTTTTTAAATTAAATATTTATATCTCAGGGGTGTACGTGTGTTCGCCGGGCGGCGGCATCCTCCACCATCTGCTCATCAAGAATTCGTCCGCCTCCTCGTTGGCAGTGGATGAGCAGAATGAGGTAGGAATATTGTAATTTAAAATATTAAATTTATAAAATGCAATGAAATGTTGAAGAAAATGCGGCACAACTCTGTCTACGTGTCTGAGACGTTGTCGCACTTTTAGAACTTAATTTTTGGAGAATTTTTAGTTTAACGCAGTAACGAGTACAAATACATAATCAATCAATCAATCATTTATCACGCCAAAAGTCGTTGATTGAAAATATATATAATATGTGAGCATGTGAGCAAATATATATAATATGTGAGTATGTGAACACGATAGGTACGATGTCACAACAGGGTGACAAAGTGAGAACAAAAAATCTAAGTTCTTAAATTAAGCTATTTTAGTAATATGGATAGTAATCAATAGGAAAATGAACACGGCATCTCATCAGAAATAAGTCTCGATTCTGTGAAATAACTATGTTGTGGGGGATACTATTCCAAGTTTTTACAATACGATTTGGAAGGAAAAGGTGAAAAAAGTAGAGGAGGAACGGTGCTTACGCAATTGAAACATATTGTTACGTCTTGCACGGGGAGGAGCTATACAGAGAAACGAGGGCAATCCAATGTCTACATCATTATGTACAACTTTATATGAGAGGTATCACGAGAGATTGCAGGAAAACAACCCCCTTTCGGAACAATTTTCAAAAATTATTTTTGATTTCGATCAAACTTTTATATAAGAGTACCCAAGAGACGAGAATTCGATTTATCCTGATCCCAGGTCCAAAACCGGCTTTTAGGAAATTTCCGGCTCCAAAACCGGAATCATCATAACTTTCTTCATTTTTAAGCTACTATGCTCAAAAGGGGCTCAAAAAATGCGGAAAAATATAGCGAATAAATTTTCTGTTGAAAATGAAGTGCGCAGAATGACAGAAAAAAAGTTATGGCAAAAAAAGTGTTTTTATAAGCATGAAAAAAATCATAACAATTTCATAGTGGGTGAAACTCATTAGTTTCTCTGCAGAATATGGAAAAGCAGTTTAAGTAGTATTATAATAAATTTTAAGAAAAAATAAAAAGGGGGTCATTCAAACCCGAAAAATGGCGTCGAAAGTGAAAAATCGGAAAATTTCGAAAAAATCATCTATTTCAAAATCATGTGTAATCCATTTTTCTGAGGTTATTCAACCTTCATGAGTTCGCGAAAAATGATATCAGCTCATTTCGCGCGTATATAAACCTGCCAAAATTGGAAAATCCCGGCCAGCTTTTGAAAGGCCAGATATCGATGAAATTTTCGAATTTAATTTGTTCATATGCGTGCGTAAAGAGCTGATATCATTTTTCGCGAACTCATGAAGGTTGAATAACCTCAGAAAAATGTATTACACGTGATTTTGAAATAACTGATTTCTCGAAATGTTCCGATTTTTCACTTTCGATGCCATTTTTCGGGTCTGAATGACGCCCTTTTTATTTTTTTCTGGAAATTTATTATAATACTACTTGAACTGCTCTTCCATATTCTGCAGAGAAACTAATGAGTTTCACCCACTATGTTATGAATTTTTTCACTCTTATGAAAACACTTTTTTTGCCATAACTTTTTTTCTGTCATTCTGCGCACTTCATTTTCAACAGAAAATTTATTCGCCATATTTTTCCGCATTTTTTGAGCCCCTTTTGAGCATAGTAGCTTAAAAATGAAGAAAGTTATGATGATTCCGGTTTTGGAGCCGGAAATTTCCTAAAAGCCGGTTTTGGACCTGGGACCAGGATAAATCGAATTCTCGTCTCTTGGATACTCTAATATAAAAGTTTGATCGAAATCAAAAATAATTTTTGAAAATTGTTCCGATCCACCTGCAATCTCTGGTGATACCTCTCATATATGAAAGCAAGGTCAATCAAATTTCGACGATATTCTAGAGGCTCTAAACTGAGTAGTTGTAATCTATCGGGATACAATCGGTACTCGATACCACATTTATAAAGCACTCGCTCAGTATAATTACGGAGAACTTTTTCGATTTCGAAGCACGTTTTTCTATCATGACCATAGTTCGGAACAGGATTCGAGCACAGGACGGACGTAAGCTGCGAAAAGTCGAGCGTAGAGAAGGGTGAGAAAGGTGCGGAGTATGTATGAACAGCGAGCACGTGCTTTAGATATCTTTAGGCTAATATGTAGGGAGAAGTCGAGTGTATTTGTGTGGGTTATACCTAGGTCTTTAAATTCGGACACGACAGGCAGTTGTGTTTTGTTCATAGAGAATTGGACAGGAGGATGAGAAGAGCCAATGAGCATGGTCTCTGTTTTAGAGAGGGATACTGTAAGTCCCCAGTCAGTAGACCAAGTGTAAAGGAGATCAAGAGCAGATTGCAAAGAGGCAGGATCAGAATATGTCCATAGTTTGACATTATCAGCATAGAGAACACAGTGTACATTATGAGGGAGTATTGAGGGTAGATCACTGATGTAAAGAGAGAAGAGGAGTGGTCCAAGGCATGAACCTTGAGGAACACCAGAAGGGACAGAGTAGGAGGGGGAGAAAGAGTCTTCTATCACAACTGATTGTGTCCTGTTTTGAAGAAAGGAGCGAAGCCATGCAAGTAAAGATCCACGGATACCTAATGACTAAAATTCTACATAATTATGCCAAAAAAAGCACACGACATACTCTACCATTCCAGATTCTGTACGTGAGTGTGATGCAAGCGAAGGGTCGCAGTGTGCACGTCTTCGATATTGCCGACAAGTTCAAGAAGCTGGATGTGAGTTGTCATACGACTAGTATACGACGTACGTCATTCATATTTAATTTTCTTTGATTTCTGCTATAGGCGAAATAAACCGATCGGCATTCACTGAACCCGGTTAACCGGCATTTGATCGGTGCTCGCTACAGTGTCCCTCAACCCTCGCTACAGTATCCCCGACCCTCGCTACAGTATCCCTCAACCCTCGCTACAGTATCCCTCCCGTATTTCACACTTCCCCCTAAACTCGCTGTACAGAACCCCTAACATACACTACCGTAATCCCCGCCCGACGCCGAGTCGAATGACCTACCTCTCATCACTCTCCGACCACTTTTGTCTCTAGCTACAGTAACCTCGGGACCCCTATCCTCCGATGACCTACTTCCTTGTCCCCTCCCTCCGCCCTTTGTCCCCCCCATTCCTGCCCCCGCCCCGCCGCCGGGACCGGCCTCCCCATCCCGTCCCCTTCCCAATTCCCCACACCGACCACCCCACTCACTCAGCCACCCGCAAAATGAGTGAGCTAATTAAATCAGATTTTCACTTTTTTGACAAGGGGATTAATTCCGCTCGATTCTGTACACGCGAAGATATAGAAAAAAAACTACGCATTTGCAGACGCTTGCCTGCCCGAAGGACCCCAAGATCGAGATGAGTCGAACGCGGTGGTTGACTGTCGCTCCACGCGGACAGCTGTTCATGACGACCGGCGACAACCACAAGTCCGCACTGTGGGTGTACGTTAGGAGCAAGAAGGTACGGTAGCATACATTTTCGTTGGACGTATATCCCGGTCGGCCATTTTTCCATTTATCTGACCACTTTCCATCAACTAGTGAGATCTGATTAGATTTGTTGATTTTTTGAGCAGTTTGTCTCTCAAACTGATCAGAAATGACGATATTTCTTGTCTTACGAAAATATTTGCACGGTAGAGGGAGTAGTTGGTGGTGAAGTATGGATTGAAGAGTGGTCCATAATACAAAGCCGCTTAGAAATGTACGCCTTGCTATTTCTGTAGCGCGTGCTACTATCCAAGATTTGTGATAGTGAGAGTGGAGTAGGGATATCGGTGTTTCAAATACTAACAACATTTTCTGAATAGGTCTTGCAATTAAATATATTGAATGCCAAGTCATGAATTGCACACGATTTTAGAGTTGCCCAGATTTTGAATAACTAAATATTTTATTTTTTTTTCTGAAAGTCACTGGCAGCGCCTATGGTATCCAGTTTTGTCAGTAGTAGTATATCAATGGGCATCTTTGATATTATAAAAGAATATACGATCTGGTAGTCGCAACTGTCCCTCTCAGGGTTGGAAGTTGCTGAAGGAATCTCGCAAGACTCGCTATCAGTATCTATCGGTAGCCGAGGACCAGGCGGAGTACAAGTGAGTTGTACGCATTTTGGATCTTCTGCAATGAGCGGGGCATTTCGATAATATACGCTAGGAGGCGACACAATCTCACAGAACTTTTGACGCAACATTAAGTATTTATCCGGTTAGCGAGGTCTCTATTTTAATAATAATTTGTCCATCTTATCATGTACAAATAAATTATAAATTCAAAAAATGTGTTTAGTAGTCAATTTCATTACTCGTTAAGGGCTGTTGTTCTTCTCACCTGCGATGCAGCCAACAATCGTCTTCTTCTCTTCGTCGTGGATCACTCACTTTCCCTCATCAACGAGTACGATCTGAGCAAGACTTATAGACTCAACGACCACATCGCCAGTCCCGCTTCTGCTATCGTCGATAGGGTACGTGGGGGGGAGAGATATTTGGGTTACGATAACATGGTACGGTAGAGTATGCTTGTGGGTTACTGTAAGAGAGTTACTGTAGAGAAGGCCTTTGGGTTACGGTAACATGGACCGGTAGACGAGATTTTGGGTTTCGTTGAAGGGTTGCGGTGGAGTTTACTTATCCATTTGGGCTACGATTTGGTAATAACACATTTTTTTTGGAATTTCTCTTTAAGGACTGAAAAAACATGGTTTCGATTTCAGTTTTGGAGAATACCATCAACAATCGTTGCATAGGTCAAAAGGTACGTAAAAAACGACGGAGCCAACCCACATTTTGACATTTTCAAAGCCAATTTTTGAAGGATCCAACCGACATTTTTGATTTTGAGAAAAAAATTAAAAACCAACCAACATTTTCAGGGTTTCATGCCCATTTTTGAAAACCCAATCCACATTTTCGGCTTTCCCCAACGCACCCTTTTGACCTATGAATCGTTGTAATCACAATTCAATATTGGTGACGAAACGAGGGCAATTTAGGAGCCCAAATTTGGATTTAAATGCGTCCCGAAATTACGGGGTGTTTTTGTTTGACTTCCGCCAGACCTCCCACACACATTACAGTAAACGATCAAATTAGAGGAGCGAGGGAGAGAGGTAATCCCCTCCACTATTGACAAGACAGCGGTGTTTTGGGGGACGAGAACAACAGACTTACCCACGAAGGATTAGAATTATAGGATACAAGGCACTATCGAGTTTAATACTATACTACTCTATTCATTTCACTCATTGTCACGTATTTCCTAAGTAAATTTAAACATACATGTACAGCAATATGAGTAGAAGATTGGATTTAATTGAGTAAGTTCGGTTGTATGAAAAACCGAAATGTTCCGAAACGTCCCAAACAAAACTGCAGTTTTTTTGTTAGGTTCCTAAACGGAAATTCGAAAACGCGCTATCACCATGAACCCTTGCTATGATAATGGCTGACTGTGCATGTTCCGGTTGAATCATGGGACGCGCTGGGTTCGACTCTCTCTCTCTCTCTCTCTATTTTACTGATGTATCAGTTGTCAATCACTAGACTACCACTAATAGTCAACTCTCTACCCCCCCCCCCTCCACCCTCACATTCCAGTGCACTACACATTTCCCCCGTTCACTTCCTTCTCTCTCTCTCTCTCTCTCTCTCTCTCTCTCTCTTCTCAGAGGGAGGAGGAGAAGAAATGAACCCCTCCCATCTCTCGCATCAATGACTCAACCCGCGGTTCACGTACTGTTTTAGATGAGATGGAGAGGGGGAAGGGATGCGGGACCGCCCTCTAATGAGCGAAATGAGTCAAGCAATGGTGGAGCAACGCCAAATTAGAGAAGAAATGTAGCGCGCTCAATTTTAAACCGAACCCGATCACGCGCGCACGCGCATTTTTGACAAAAGAAAAATAAATCTTACCGAGGTCGATTAACTAGCAGGTAATTGTGGGAAGGCAAAGAATGCTGATTTGTGAGTAATACTGCATACCGCAGCTGAACAATCGAGTCGTGTTTACTGGTAGTTGCATTGTGATGACGTAACACTGGGCTACCACGGTGCAATGAGAAATATATTTGTCAGTATTTCCCACGTTTTCTAAATGTGGGAACCCATCGCTTGCAATGGTGTCGATATTGGCTGCGAAGAGGTCAGGATTTCGAAATCACAAGAGTCGTCTCGAAATTCCTTTTTAATGAAAAAATCCCTCTAAATATTATAATTTTAAAATGGTACGTTCATGCCATAGACCACTGGTGCGTGCACTCTCTTTCTATACATCGGCGTGTCTCTCAATCTGTCATGCTACAAGCCGTATCTGTTGTTTAGGAGCGGAACATTATATTACTTTGGACGAGTATTTGTAAATTTATAATATCTCGGTGTCAAATTTCTCCATTTTGCAGCACGGCAATTTGATCGTGCTCGACTACGCCTCGGGCAAGGTGTGGATTCTGCTGTCGGGTGTGAAGGGAGTGAGGCGATTGAAGGAGATACCCACCGAGGAGCCACTCAATCCCCAGGAAGCTCTCGGCATTACGGCTACGGTAAGTGATTGCAAGTGGTGAAGGGTACGGTAGATGCCGGAGCTAAAACATATTGCAGGCTCTGGGCAGGATTGAGAAAAAAAAATGCCTCAAAAATCTCTTTCAATCAGATACTTTTTTAAAAAACTTTTGCAGGCACTTTTCGGGACTACAGCGTATAATAACCGAAAAGAACTAACCTACCGGATAATAACCGGATGCGAGCGAATAGTAACGTTCTGGATAATAACTTTCCATATTAGAACGGGTTTTATATTAACCAAGTAACTAATAACTCTACTTATGATAACCTTTTTATTAATAACCTTAGTTATGAGAACCACACTCATGATAACTTAGTACGGATAATAACCCCATGAATAAGAACAATGTTAATTAGAACTACATTGACGATACTTAAGGGGCCCTTGGTAATCGTCTCTGGGGCAAATTTAGCGCTTTTGGATTTTCGTATTAACACTTTTCTCTCATTCTATATTTTGTGTTGGGTTTCCCTTTTGTGTTTTGGGCGAGGTCCAATTCAGTTCTATGGATCTTACTTGCCCATTACGCAAAGAGGAGGGCATTGATATAAGAGAATAAGAAAGTTGGGGAATTAAATGGAGAGGGTTCAGGCTGAATAGCAAAAAACCCTAATTCTAAACGTTCTCGTGCACAAATCGAGAACTCTCTTAGATGTCGACATCTGGAGAACCGCTCTCTTTTACGAGGCAGTGGGTGAAAGAGAGAGAATAGGGTGTTTTGAATATAGGTCAGTTGATGTCTGTAAATCTAAGAGACATGTAATAGAGCTCGCGGTTTAATGTTCCTTATTCCCGGAATAGGTTCAGAAAAATCAGTTGATTATATTAATTATGTGCCATATAATCCCTCAAATCCTGGCAAATAGCGCTGGACCGTGGTATTGAAATGATGGATCAGTCATTAATGCATCATACAAATGTGGGTGGGATTGGGAGATCACTCGACACGATAGTTCGGAAGTGATTATTCAAGTGGTTATTATCGAATTAGTTCTCATCTAGAGGCTTTCTATCAGAAAAGTTCTCATTCGTGATGAGTTATGAGTCAGTAAGTTATCATTAGCCAAGTTCTCAATTACTTGGTTATCATTTAAATGGTTATCATATACAAAGTTATCTTAAACATAGTTATTATATACTTGGTTCTCATTCAGAATGTTCCTATTCGCTCGCATCCGGTTATTATCCGGTAGGTTAGTTCTTTTCGGTTATTATACGCTGTAGTCCCCACTTTTCGTAATGCTAGATTTCGTCAAAAAATATACTAGTTATTTACCGTATCCACGCGTTTTCCTCCAAACTACCGAACTCCTTCCTCATTATTGTTCTCCTTCACAGGGCGACTACATTCTCGTGGCGGTGTTCGCGCGGCAGACGATCGTCTCCACTCGCTACCTCGACGAGGGCGTCTTCCACTCGATGCGCTCGCCCTCGCTCTCGCGCCGGTCGCAGTCGCTACCGCGAAGCGGCGCCAGCGCCACCGCCGCGCCCGCGCCCACAGCTCCCGAGAGCCTGGCAGAGAGCGCAGTCTGAGAACAGGCCCCGCCTCCTTACCCCCCCCCCCCCCACCCACATCACCGTATCAACAAGTTTCCCTATCAATCGATACTACAGTGTCTCGGTCAATGAGCTTACCTATCCTTACTTCCCGCCTTCCTCCCCTACATATCGCCTGTAGTTCGTTTCCACTATATTCTTCAAGATTTCTTTCTGCTTTGATCCCTGTTCGTTTTTTTCACTCCATATAGGAATTATTGCTACGTTTTAGAGAATATTATGAGCATGTTTTATATTTGAAAATATTGATTTCTCTGTTGAGAACTCTCAGATAGACGATTCGCGATTAGTACACTTCATTTGTACAACCTCCCCGTAGTATAATCTTATCATGGATGTTCCATTTTACACTTGGTGTTTTAGAATCCTCTGTTTTCGGATTTCATTAAGCTGTAGAAGAAGTTTTAGGATATTCTAAGCAAATTTTGACCAGAGTTCTAAAACAACCCGGCCTAAAATGGAACACCCCCTCCCCTCTCCTCGTATGTTATTGCCGTATACCCCGAAGTGTTATTACCGTATACCCCGAAGGTGGATCGATCTTTTAAGACTCCCCGAAGCCCGCATGTCATTTGTCGCATGGTCTGTATCACACATTCTTGTTGCTCATTTCCCTCTTTCTATTCTCCTTCTCGCTTCTTTCTTAATTCGAAGTTTCGCCGCCTCTCGAATTCAAAATTTGCCTATTTCTACTATGTAGTAGTGCTCACGCAATTTGGGCGGTTGGGAGTAGAGTTGAGCGAGTGGAATTATATTGTTTAGGCTTTTTGACCTGCCGGTGGTGCGCGGGTACGTTTTGGAACCTATTTTTATGAACCCGAAAATGTATACCGGGTTCGCAAACACTGGTTCCGAAACGGTACCGTAACCCCACCGACTGGGTTGGAGAGGATAAGCTGAGTGGGTTGAGTTGCATGAGAAGTAAGGAGTGAATTGGTTCGATTGTATCAATCAAACTCGATTAAAATTGACAAGTGTAACAGAGAGAGAGAGAGAGTCGAGTCAATCTCTCCGTCCTTTTTCAGCCTTTCTCTCATTTTCTTCTGTTTTCTTTCTCTGAGTTCCACCCCCTCCTCCTCTTCTTCCTCCTCCCACTCCTCCTCCGGTTAACCCAAATCATTCATTTCATTACTACGGATAATCAACTTTATCTGCTACACACATAATAATTGTCACACAGCGCTACCGAGTAAAGATTTCAAATCTACTGTGTTAGCACACAATCACATACATATCCGATTAATTGTGTAATTAGGGGTTCGGTAGAGGGAACCGGTAGTTGATTGGCTGATTTCATTCACGATTCTTGCCTAATTCCTTCCGCCCGACCCTCTATTTTCCCGTTCGATTAAATTGACTGTGTCGTCTCATTGATTAATTTGCGCATTTCAGCTCAGATTTATCGATTGATTTGTCAGATTTATCGGTCGATTTGTGCGTGCGTTTTCTAAAATGTTGAGTCAATGGCCGGGCGGTGAAGTGGAAGCAGATCTGCTGGCTGCCCAAGACGGCGACAAAGTCTTTGATGAGGTTTGATCTTTGATCTTTTGAGGGCGGTAGCAGGATGATTGGCATGTATCCAACGGAGGAGATGGACTACCAAGCCTCGTCGAGGAAAGAAGGGGAGAAACCCGTCTTTGATGAGGTGCTTATTGGCTATTAACAATAATGCTTACGCCGCGGAGCCAACTTTGTTTGTAGACAATGACATCATACCTTGGTTTACTAGTTAGTATTTTACATGAGTTAGCTTCAGTGTGGTTTCAGAAAATTTCGTGAAATTGTTTCAGGTGCTTGCGAAGAACACTTTTCTCTGGTAACGTGTTTTTCGATAGCATCTGTAACATTTTTTTTCCAGAAATGGAGCCCCTCACTTTTGCTCATTCTGGCGCCTCACATTCAGACCTCTCTGGATGGTTGACCGGGAAGTAAAATGGTGTGGTGGAATAATGCGATCACCTCATCAATGTTATTTATCGACTAGGGTGGCGTAAACAGTGTGCCGTCGGTACATCGACCTTTTATTAGTACGGTAGAGTAAGATGGCATTGCTAAAACATAAGGAAATGCCATAGTGTCGACCTCTCAAGATTAAATTTCAAATATTATTTTATGAACGTGGTGAATTTACAGACGAGGAAAAAGCCGCAAGTCTCTTATCGAGGAGACGGACGGAAGGAAATCGACGGCATTCTGCAGGAGTCACAAGGAGCCAATGCCCTCTGGACGACAACCATCTCACGAGGGGTCAGTGGTTCACAGATGATAAGTAATGGTCTGACCCTCTCAATTCTGCATGCTCTCTCGCGCTGTCTGATCTTTGAGAGAGCATGTAGAATGAGGAGAGTCTGATCATTGCTCCAGATGATTTTAAAGAAATTTTGAAGAATTTTCCGTTCTGGAGCCAGCTTTAGGTAAGATACGAGGGGTTCATCTAAAACGAAATCCAAAAAATCCAGATTTTTTCGTAAACGCGCGTTTTTCGTAAAAACAATTTTTTCAAATTTTTTTTCTTCATAAACGCGCGTTAATGTGTTTCACGACTCAATTCAAATTGAAACTGATTGGCAATTATGGCGATCTGGCGTTGTGCGTTTTTAAGGACTCCTTTTCGAGAAAATAAATTATCGTAGATGTTTTTAATTATCATTTGCTAAAGTTTTTTTCCCCAAAATGATGCACCGCCGGCATAAATTTATTCATGCCACCCTTATCGCATAAAAGGTGCATTGTTATTAATAAGTGATAGAGATGATTGAATTACCCGCGTTTTAAAAAAGGCGATCAGTTTCATATTTATTTTTATCTTGGAAGAATCAAACGTCCCAAATTTGGTATGACCGAGATACTCACAAAGGAGACAGAAAAACTTCTTGTTTTTCAATCATCGGTTTTTTAAAGTTAAAACTGCCTTTCGCAGCAAACTGACTTGTCTGAAATTGAAATAGCGCGTGTGAAATAAGAAATTTTCTGCGTACGCTGCAATTCTACTTTCGTACTTTTTATCTGCTCTTTTCTATCAGCCTGCCTATCTCAATTTCGCACCATTTCGGCCGCTGATTGTTCTTTCACATCGTGCATTTCCTTGTTGCTGCAACGTAGTTCCTCCTTCGGTTCTGTTACTTTGATCGGGGTAGTGCGCAGATAATAGGTTCGTGATGGGAACGCTGAATCTCACGCAGGCCCTCGCCAAACTTGCAAAAGCTCCCTTGATCGGCGGTAGCTTCTGGGATTCGCTCCGCCCACTGATTAAATAATAAAGACAGGTCGAGTAAGAGCCAAAAGTAAGGAGAGAAGCGAAATCTATCTAAAGAGATACCAAGGGCCTAAAATAACGTGACCCATGGACCAAAACGTTGTAGAAAAACGATTGAAAAGATTCCATTAATTTCAGGTAGCCCATCAATGGAAGGACAAAAGTGAGGGTCGGATCGCTCGAGCACAGAGATATAGTAAGCCACCACTCCTACCGTACTCGCGTTCAATACTTCCATTTTTAGTTTCGGAAGTGACGTACGAAGCTAAAGTGTACATCGGGCAGAATCGATACGTCTCGATAGTGGCACTGATCGTACTCAATCTATTCCTACTGTACATATTGTATGGTCTACTCTGAATGACCCTGCATTCATCTAGTGGTGATAGAACGTTTTGTAACTACCGTTCAGGAACCCGAAAATATATCCCAAAACTGTTTTTAAAAGTTTCTAAATGTTCTGAAACGACCCCCAAATAAAAACCTGGAATATTTTTATATTTTTTAAGCGTTCCTATACGGCAGTTCCAACACGTCACCCATCTAGCAACTCTAGTCACTGATCACCATCTTGTCTGTGAGGAAAACACCAAATTCTCAAATACTCTCGAGACTCTCAAACTATTCATTCATATGTAGAGACAAGAGAAGATAAGAAAAATGTTGGGGAAAATAATAAAGAATTGCGATAAACCATTACATACTGTGTACACATCTAATCGACAATTGTCGTTATAAATAAGAAGATGGTCGGACGTATAGCGTTAAGACAATCGACAAATAAATCAGATTCATCTACGATATAGTGTGCGGATAGAGGGGGAGGAGAGGGAGGAAGACAAGTATTACTAGATTGGATAGTGATGATGAAATGAGTAGAAGAGCGACTGCATTCACAGGCATATTGAATTATCGATTGATTTATGGATGGAGATTGTATCGATCCATCCATCCAACCAATGAGGGGAGAGGGGGAGTAGAGGGGACTGGTCGAATTACACACGATAGACAGATGGGAACGCTCACTAGGAATACAGCAGACTGAAGGAAGAAGAGGAAGGACGGTATGTGGGGAGGGGACGGGAGGAAATTAGTGGGAAGTATATCACCGATCGATGTAATCGATACAACTAATCCCGCTTCGAAAACAATCGGACAAGGGTGGACATAGAAGGGGACTGCTAGGGGTAGGTCATATGAGTAAAGAAAGAGGAATGAAGGGATACTCAAGAAGAAACGGGGATCGATGGATAGTAGAGCAGCTAACATAGAATAGTGTACCTGACAATGACTATGTCATTTTCATTACAACATACTGTATAAACTCTCTTATGACTAAATCTCTTACACACAAAAGACGAGGGACGGGTCAATGAGGGGGAGGGGACAGTGCAGGTGAAGAAAAAAGGAGGGGTGGGCATACATGCTACTTACGGGCCTTATCGAATTGATAGATAAATAGATACGAGACACAATATACTGAGAGAAAGGAGAGTAATTTGTGAGTGCGTGCGCTTGGAATGGTCAGGATCTCAATTCAAACTCGGGGGTATACGGGGAGGAAGAGGGGTGGGAGAAAAAGGCAGTACGCGATACGACAACAAGACGATACTTGTACACTGCTACAGTGTGCTGCGGTGTGTGCTCAGAACTCAACCGGGGCATAGGGAGAAGAAGAGTGGAACAAGGGATCGGATGAGAACAGAGGGGTGTCAACGGGCGCTGGGAGAGGAAGTAGTATGCATGCAGATCCAGTTAGAACACAAGACAGGGGGAGACGAGTGAGAAAAGACTACTGTATTGACTATCGCCGAAAATGGAATAGCGCTTTACTGTATCACTTGCTCTAACCTCATCTAGAGGAAGAGAGAGGATCAAGGAGAGCAACTATTCAAAATGCCCGATAAGTCAAAGGATGGTGGGTGGCCTTTCTCTCATCTCCTGCTTCTACACATCAGAGAAGATGTACAGGTTGTTGGTGGCGGCCAGGGCGATAATGTTCTCCTGCGGATGCCACGCCGTGTGCAGGATCTTGCGAGTGAAGTCGAGCGAGTCGGGCGCGATCTCGTCGTCGCCGCCTGTAGTAAATACATTTCGGTAATAACACACTAAACAGGCACACTATCAATTAGACAATGACAAATCCATGATCTAAACTGTTAGCCTAAACTCGGCAGCAACGTTAACTAGACCCATTGTCAAGGATTGTGATCCTTGGGATGCTGCTCCCCCTTCACTATGTATCGATCTCTGTGACTCATGCCAGTCGATATCCCTTATCATCTGATAAATAGGCGGTGTCAGATCCCAGAGCCGCTCGGCTCTGAGCGAGAGGAGAAGCCCCGAGACGCCGATCCTGACCGGTCGGATCCCTTTCCCCTTTATAATCGTGTAATGTATCGCTTCCAATTCCCAATTTATTCATATAAATCCTCTCTCGATCTTTGTCTATGTCCAAATCCACAGATACACGAAAATATGACTCCATGGGTGCCGTGATGAAAAAAATGTAGGTGTCACGTATTTCGCGTTTCATACATCTATCATATATTTAATGGATACATAGTGAATGTTACAAATCGTACCAGCTCCTGCCAGATTCTGTGCTCGCTTCTTCCTCGAGGACGCCGATCCGCCCACTTTGCGATTGCGAAGTGGTTGGTGCATCTCGGCCGGTCGCGCCTCCCACGTCTGCAAGTACACAAAATCATTTTGTAAACACCTTCATCTTTCAATATTTTCAATACATTACAATTCGAAAAAAACATGACAAACGCATAAGCGAGACAAACAACAATTTTCTCTTTAATCACAGCTCTTCAGACCTTGCCCTCCTGGTTGCCTCTCGCAAACGTCCGGAAGAGGTTGTGGTACGAGCCGGTGAGAATGTGCCTGCAATATATATTCGTCTGATGCACTTGTCGCTACACACAATAAGCATAATACTGTCAAACTCAATCTAAAAAATGAGCAAAGGCCGCACGTCTGCCGCAATTTGCATAATTTGATTTTTTTTTTGTTGCAAATCCACTGAAATTCAATCGATCCTCCCGTAACTCACTTGTCATCGCCACTCCATCCGCACTCAAACTTGTCAAATATGGAGTCGTTCTCGTACAGCTGACACAGCTTGGAGCGGAGATGCTCGTGCACTGCATACGTCTCGACGGGAGCAGACTCCTGACGGAGATCCCACACCTACAAATGACAATTATAAAATTATAATTTACAAACTCAGTCCGGGGTTTATTCCGTGCAACGAACTTTTTGGTATATGCCGACTATGCACATCACAACATCAATGGACGTTGTTTTAAAAAAAAATGCCCAGCCGCCGCAGTACCTTGACGGTGAGGTAGTCCCTCGTGAGCAGGTACTTGCCGTCGTGCGAGAACTTCACATCAGACACGGAGGCGATGATCTCGGAGAAGAAGGACCGCGCAGCTGGGTCCTCCGGCTCCTCGAAGACTGCAATACACATTTTCAAATATTATTTTTTATTTATTAAAATTTACCAAAAACCAAAGGTTTGCATAAATAGAGGAAAGAAGAAAAATGGAAGAGTAAATGCGTACTCTTGGCGTGGCAAGTTGTCACTGGCAACGTTACCAAGCAGAAGTGAATTTACTGTCACAATAAAAATATCAAGGAAAGAAATCAACACAAAACGGCAGAATAAGTGCGTACTCTTAGCGTGCTGGTCGCAGAGCGCCTTGTCTCTCATGTCGCACAGTCGGATGGATCCCTTGGAGGAGGAGTACACGAGCCAGTGGCACTGAGTGGGATGGAACTCCGACGCCGTAATCACCTCCGTCAGCTCTTCCATGTTGGTAGGCTTGATGTCCACGATGTCTGCAATGAGCAGAATTTAATTCAATTTCTTATTTCACCAGAGTGTTATTAGCTTCGAATGAGGTATGTAGATGATTTTCGAAATGGTAGAAATAATTGTTTTCAAAAAAAGAGATTAATAACAATTGTATCTCCTTTTATAAAAAAATGTAACGATTTTGTGCTGCACTATGAAAGACGTAAGAAATAGGAAGACAAGGTATGTGTTGAAAAGAAAGAACGTACTGAACGACTCGTTGGTGATTTCGAGATGCCACAGGTTGATTCGGAGGTCGTCTGCGGAGAGGAACGTCTCCTGCAATGGGAAATAATCATACTACGGTATTCATATAGTGTCATTGTCAATTGGAACCTACGAATAAATTCTTTTATTTATAACGAACAAATAAGGATTTGTAACAAAATGCTATTTCACGCAAGAATCTTGCGCATAGGTCAAAAAGTGGGTAGATTTCGAGGTAACCTGCCCGCCGAAGGCGGGCGTGAAAAAAATATGCCTGATCAAAATGACCCCTAAAAACGAAACCTGCCCGACAGAGTCTCCAAAAACAACCCAGAAATGTAGGAACCTGCCCGGTAAACTATCAAAAAATCGAAAACCTGCCCGACCAGATGTTCCATGCTACTTTACTTTTTGACCTATGATCTTGCGGCAAGATACACATTTTGCCAAACTTTATGACTTTCAGAATACTTGTTTCACACTAGTCTCTTTGTTTCCTCGTCCATCATCAAACGTTATCAACATACCTTAACTTCTAAACAGGGTTAAATACTTTTCGCTGCTAATAATAATTATAGATATATCATCGTATCGTCTCTCTCCACCTATCTCACCCATGGGTCAAATAGGTTATCGCTAGCGATGAAAAGTACTTCTGCACGCGGTTCGGTCCACGTCGGCATTCGTAATTGTCTTGATTTTGCTCATGCTTTTTTGACCAGTTTTTATCTAATTTATCGAAATTAGTGCAATATGCACTTCGGCAATCGGTTTGAGGCATTTCTGCACGAAGTTCCTGCGAGAATCCTATTTGACCTATGATCTCACCTCATCAGAGTTGACAGAGATGGAGTTGACGTGGTAGGTGTGGGCGTTGCCGTACACTCTGCGAGGGCTGGCCTCCACTATCAACTCCATCGGGACGATCGATGGGATGTTGAGACGGCCGATGAACGAGCCTGCTGAGAGGAAGCTCACACTTTGAACGAGCAAAATGAAAATAATAAAAAATAACACAAAATATTTGCATGCATATTTTTTACAGAAAAAGAAAAATGGATTGCGGTAAGCATATTTAGTGAAAAAAGTGAAAACACATTAAAAGTGGGTGCAATTCCACTCCCCCGGGTCAACTACAAGTATAATCTAGAGTCGAGATATCCCCGACGTTTTGCAGCCTAAATACCCCAAAAATATAAATATTGGGTATTTTTTTGTGCAAAACAAACCTGATACCCACGTAGTTTCAAAGCCTTTACTGCCCCAATCAAAAACTCGAGGCAATTCACACAAATACTTCAAAACCAGATACCCACGCAGGTTTGTAGCCACTCCAAACTTCAAAAGAAATTTCCTAGTGATAATCTAGCTTGTAGGGCAGAAATACGACTCAACCAAGCATACGAAGCCTAACAAAAATATGAAAACGGAAATACACAATATTAAAAAAAACAAAAGAATCGCAAGTACCTCTCTCAATGTTCCAGGCGTCATCGGCGACTTTCCGTTCGCGCTCGGATATCTTCCACAGCTTGACCGTCTTATCTGAAAAGGAAGATATAAATATTTTATTTTTATAAAACATGCACAATAACATAATTTCTTGCCCTTTTCAATAAAGAACTTCGAATTAATTAATGATATTAATTTAATTTAATAAAATAAAGCGAACCGTTGGTGGAGAGGATGAAATTGGCAGCATTTTTCTTCTTGAGCCACTTGATCTGGTTGATTTTCTCCTCAATCTCCAAACTCTTCAGGTAGTCAAACTCGGGCTCGTGCGATTGGAATGTCGAGTAGACGTTGTACTCGCGCGATCGAACGCCACGCACGTACTTGCCCTGTAAATTGCAATTTAAAACTATGTTTGCAATATCACATATTTTATGTAGCACATAATTGCCCTGTATTTGTTTGTATTTGTAATGAATATTTTTTCAATGACAAATTGTCATATATATTTATGTAGCACATAATTCTACAGTATATTCCATGATTACGTGTTTTTTTAGAATGTTATCCATAGGTCAAATGGGTTTCTCGCAGGTATTTCGTGCAGAAATGCCTAAAATCACGTGCCGAAGTGCATACTGCTTTATTTTCGATAAATTTGTCAAAAGAGGTCAAAAATGAAAAAAAAACATTCAAATATTTCGTCTGCCGACATGGTCTGGACGCCATGCAGAAGTACCTATCCTCGCCAGCGATAACCTATTTGACCTATGATGTTATCACTAAATGCTAAACTATTATAAAACACCTCGTAATGTTATTATACTCAATGGTGCGGGTTTTTATCCCAAAACAGTGGACAGGCGTACGACAAATCCAGCCAAAGTAAAATTCGTGTTTATCGGAAGGGAAGAGAGCGTCGACCATCCTTATAATCCCGGAATACTAGCGCTCATTCCGACACGTGACTTGAAGCGCATCTATATTTCTATTTGTCTGCACATTGACCAGAAAATTTGCTGTTTCAAGTGAATGCGACCGACAAACAACGAGGACCCATAGGAACAACACCTCGCGCGAACAGCAACCACAGAGTCGTAAACAATTAATCTGTTACTCGGCCTGTGTGTTGACTAGTGGATTCCTGGGACTTCTGCTTTACACGTTCCCATCGGGCTGGTAAATAGACATTTTTTTCTCAAATCGTTCATACCCCCGAGGCATGGCCTAACCACCAATTTGGCCCCAAAATTCATCTTCTCTCTCTGATCAATTATACAAGAATTCCCTAGATCGTCTCCCCATAAAATATGTTCATCAACATCTCGCTCCACCCTCTCCACCCTCGCTCACATATCCTTCTCACAGTGCTCCCCTCCATCCTCCTCTTCATTTTCATCTCACTTCTCCCTCCGCCTTCATCGGTCGCTCGCTTATTAGTCGCATTGCGGCTGCCTATCTCTCTCTCTCTCTCTCTCTCTCTCTCCTCTCCCTCCTTCCTCTCATCGTCGTCGTCCAGGCAGGCTGTTTACGAGAGGAGAGATAGAGACGAAGAGCGAGGATCGAACGACGTGAGGCTACCCAGTATGGAGAGGAGAGAGAGAGAGAGAGAGAGAGAGACGGTAAAGAGTAGGCGCGAGAGACGAGGCCAACTTCGTCTTCCCTCCTCGCATCTTCGAGGATAACAGACACTGTCAGTCAACGCCTTCCCTCTCCTCCCTTTTCTGTCATCCACTCACCCACCCTCACTTTCCCGAACCTAGAGAATGCACAACAAGCGCAAGCGGAAGTCTGCTTCCACAACACATCCGACCACAGCCCGCGAGGAGAGACCGGGAACAGCCGGTGCAATTACATACAGCCTTCTTTCCAATTTACCTTCGCGCCTCACAAATTTCAGTTTCTGATTTTCATATTCGAATTTTAGTATGGAAGCGGTGAGAGAAGTGACGGGATTCGGTGATAGAAAGGAGAAGAGATTAAGACGAAGGGGGAGGGAAGACTAGTAGTAGTGGATCTCGATATTAAAAGAGGACTCGCCAACTACTGACAGAGAAACCCCCTTCCACGTCTCCTTCTTCCCCCACAAATAATCACTATCGATCACAGAATCATCGAGTGGATGCTAAAATGTTCAAAGGCCAGACGAAATGTCGAACCGAATCGACGCCGTATTGTTAGTCATAGAGAAGCGGGAAAATGGCGACAATGAATGTGAAGAATTAAAAACAAAATAGACGCTAAGATCCAAAATCCGGCAGGAGCGCACAACTGGCCAAGAAAAATTACAAACCAGGACCTTATTACAAACAAATATGCTGTTGTGTAAACCAAGAAGCAGAATTTTAAAAAATATATAAAGTATAAAAATTATGCCTAGGTCGTCCCTCATTTCAAAGTAGAGCTTATACACAGTGACCATTAGACACCTAATCAGACAATACATTTTCTATAAAAGCCGAAATCACATGGCGAAATAAAGAACTGAAATCTAAATTGCAGCATCACCCACCGACTGGTCTCGTTGGAAGATGACGACGCGTCCGCCCTTGTCGCCCGTCGCCAGATACTCGCCGTCGTGCGAGAACTCCACACACGAGATCACGTCGGCGGGAGGAACTGCAAACCAAATATTTCGCTCGCTCTCGTTCCCACCATCACAATTGACATCTCCGAGGAGACCAAAAGTATGAAGCATACATGAGCTTGCAGAGGGACGGTAAAAAGTGCAAGGATTTGACACAAAAACCCGCGAAATTTCAGAAAAATGGGGTGAGCTTGAGTCAGGAAGCAGAATTAAATTCTGGTCCATATATGGTCGGTCATAGACACCGCCTCAAACTAACCATCTGCAATGTTGGCCTCCTCCTGATCCACCGTGCCCTTCACCTGCGAGAACTTCCATTCGATGCCGTCAATCGACGACGGAGTCTGCAATAATTAATAGATAAAAATGCGGAGGAATTAATTGCAATTTCATCGCCAATTAGTATCAATCAGCATATGTATACATTGTGTAATCAGTGCCAATCGATAACGACATCGTACATATGACTCATATCACGCAACTTCTTGTGAAGCTTCAATTTATCCCCGAGATGTTAATTTAAAATGCCAAATTACCTTTCATCGTCATCAACTTCGTCATTATACATCGCTCTTCTCTAAACAGCCGCAGAGCGCTCTACAAATCTCGCCCTAATAACTTGCTGTTTGTACTCTCAACACTGCTAGATTCAATTCCATTCATTTCCCACTCTACTTCCACCGGCCATCTATATATTCGTCCCGTAATGACGCACCTCCTACTCTCGGCATGCGACTCTCTCCCTTCTTTCTCGCCAATGCATTATAAATATCGTCTGAGCGCCTCCAAACCAAAGAATATCTAGCAGGAAAAAAAACGAATGAAGCGGAAATAGACGACAACAAATGCGCTCGTATTTACCATCTTCGCAGTGAAAACATATGTATACCGGAAAATATCAACACATGATACAAAAAATATTAAATTATTTATGAAAAAAGGAGTCGCAGCCTCACCTCACTAGTGTCCATACTCGTGCCTGCCCCTCCATGCTGAGTCGACGGTTCATCTACCTCCATTACCATATCTAAACGAGACGACATCACATGTGTTCCAACGACGACCATCGACACACATTTCCATTTCCCGCGTTTATTATCGTCAATATGGCGTTAATATTTTCCTTCCTCCCTCCCCTTCGTCTCACACTCACTCACCGTTTGAGAAAGTAATTGTAAAAGCGGGGTGTTCGTGGGTGGGAGAGAGATAGAGAGAGGACAGTCCTTCGTGCAGACGGCCCTCGTTCGTCCTCTTCGCGCCCGGCTATAGGTCTCTTTCCCAAGCGAGTGCTGCTGAAACACGTCGGCATTTGCATATTTCCACTCTATAAAACAGTGTGAGCGGGGAGAGAGAGAATTGTTGACGCGTGCCACAAAGTGAGAGGGCTATAACGGGGTCGAGGAGCGCGACAATCACTTTTTTTTCCTCGTCCCCCTCTTCTTTTCTACCTTTCTCTAGCGTCTCTGCCTCCTCCTCCTCGCTCAATCAATGAGTGCACAGAGAGATGTCAACTACCCGGGCGCGCATTCCACCACTAACGGGCAGTTGAAACATATGAGAGAAAAGAGGTGAGAGGGCGGGCGGAGGCTACCTATCAGCCAATGAGAAGCGAGAGCATGACAACACATGGGAAGAGAGAAGGGGGAGGGGAAGAGAGATAACAGATGGCAAGGTGTGAAAAAGGAGAAGAGCGCGAGACAATTACACGGTGAGAGGACGTCGAAAATGCGGATGTAAGTTGAATTGATTCGAGATTGAAGGATAAAGGGAAGGAAGAGGAGAGAAGAGGAGAGAAGGGGCTGAAGTTATGGAGAGACGAGGCGAGACGACAGGATAGATATATGAAGAGTGTGGAAAGCGATGAGAGATCCCTTACTTCAGACGGAGCACCTCCTCGGGAAGAAGAGAGAGGGAGGGAGAGAGCTACGATTGGATTAACATCGTCAATCCGTGCACATTCTGCCTCTTCCTCTCACCTTCACTCCTCTCTTGTCGCTCTCCACTCTTTTCTGCCATTTAAATCCTGCCTCCTCCTTCCCATCCAGATTCATTCTCTAACCACTCTTTCCCCGCTGTCTACATATTAATCTATGGATTAGATGAAGCGCCCCGGGGGAAGCTGCGAATGCGGAAAGCAGCGTACAACCGAGGAGACGCGGACCACAATATTTTAGTAAACAGTCTACACTTTCGCGGCACAGAAGCGCATCAATAATCGGCTTAGTGAATCCATAACGCTGCGCCCAGTTATTGATTAGTCGTCGGTGCGTCTGCTTATCCGCCACTATTAGAGACACGCACTTTTTGCCGTCCACTAAGTGTTTGTTGAGCAGGGGGGAGACCGCCAGATCGATTGAGCATTTGAGAATGGAGTGTGAATGCGTCTGAGAACGCCCACTTCTGATTGTCCAAAGTGTGCAACAAACAAGCAACTATTGCGAGCCGAAATATCGCTAGAAGTTGAGACGCAAACACAAGATGTTGTGAAAGTTGTTTGCCCGGGAGCGCACGTACGCATGCTGACAATTCTTAATAATAGAGTTGCGCACATCAACTATGGAGAGAGACACTCAATGCATGAGCAGAAATGACAACAGAAAAGAAGACATGAGTGGATCAACGGAGGGATAAGCGGGATGACGTTACGAAACAATGGCGGAAAACGTACCTTAGCAGTCCTTTATACTCCCTCGATCGAAAGAGTCCGTTCTACGCGAGGTGGGGAGTAGAACTCTGAAGGCAAATTAATCGATAATTTACAGTAAATAATTGGATAAATGAAGTAGTTGTAAATTAGCAGTGCGTGAAGCGCGCGAAACCAAATCTGGTAAACAACGGAAAAATTCTACTAAATTTAGAAAGCGTACTTCCTGCGGAACGATTTATTATTTGCATTATTTTCAAATTATTTTATTAATACTTTTCTTATATTTTATTATTCATAATTTCATATTCGTTAGCTGCAGTGTTGCAACATAATTGAATTCCGTCATGCAACTGATCAATAATAGCGCCATTTTTTTCATAGTTTTGCCTTCTGAGTACCAGTTCAGCGCAGATCAGTGGTGAAATTACTCGGTTAATGGAATCTTGGAGTGTGACCGGTAGAGCAATGAAGCTAAAAGATTAGGTACTTCTTAGCAGATAAAACTGCCTAGGTTGTGGGAACTATTCAGTTTCCCCTCTTTTCATCTCTATGAGACGGTTCGCTCTCGTTGCTTGGGGATCGATAATAGTCTCCTCCTGCATCCTTTTATGCAGTCTCGTGTCATTCATCTCGCTTATCGACGATTTATCGGCTCTCGAGAGTCATGGACTAAGCGATCTTGATGAGGCTACGGTAATTGCACTATCGATATCGATAATTGGTCTTCCGATTTGTATATTTGCACGGCATTTCAAAGCACGGGTGCTAATTTTTTCTGCGTGTGTTGTGTGTTGGTAAAGGGCGGCATGCGGCAACGCGTTTAATTCGTTTTTGAATTCGCTCCATGACCTTTTGTAACGGTAAAGTATGCAGGGCTGCTACACAGTTGTTTGAAATTCGCGGGCTTCCCTGAGGAAATTCACGGTATTCATGCTGTATTGAGTGATTTTGATTTATGGGCGTGGTCTAGGTTTCACGTGGAGCTGAAATGCCGCGTATTTGCATTTATTATCGACCGACACTGACAACGGGAATTGGTTTTACATAATTTGTTTATTCTGAGTGCTATACTCGATTGATCAGGTACTTCGATATGTCTCGTGGAAGTCTCTGTACTCCATCTCTACATCTTCAGGAGGCGCAACCACTGTTCTCGATGTAATTCGTGGCAAGCGAGATGCAACGAAGAAAGTAGAAGAGAGCCAGTGCAGTGAGTTCCCAGCTTCCCATCGCTTTCGCTAATCAAAGCTGTGCCTAGACTGCTCCCGTATACCGAATCGCTGCCCGAAAGGTCCTCAAGGCCCCCGTGGAGCTCCTGGTGCAGTTGGAGGTATACTGTACCCTAGCTAATTTCATCCTACTGTAGCCATCCGATATCGCAGAACCCGGTCTGGCTGGCAAGGATGGCGGGAAGGGCGCGCCCGGTGTCAATGTGCTTATCAAGTCTTCCAAGCCCGGGTGCATTGTGTGTCCTATGGGCCCGCTTGGACCCCCGGTTTGTTACACCATCACCTTTATCGTGCAAAATTATCAAATCTCATAAATTTCTGTTTCAGTTAAATGATGAAATACAATGTCCCAGCTTTCAAACTAGAAAGATTGCTGATATCGCTGTCCTCAGTATTGATTACTCAGGGTACTCCTGGTCGTCCCGGAGATCAGGGTCCCACTGGGAACACTGGAGAGCCCGGACAACCCGGTCACAACGGAGTTCCCGGACTGAAAGGAAGACCTGGAGATCAGGGAGATGTTGGTAAGATCATATACAGTAATAGGTATTCGTACCGTAATCTGCACGCAGGACCACCTGGTGCGCCCGGTCACATAGGACCTTCGGGACTGAACGGAGTGTGGCCTATCGGCAGGGTGGGGCTGCCAGGACTCCCTGGCAATCAAGGTCAGTTTTTGGGATTGGAAGACACCCGAAAAATCTAAACATCTTTTTTATAAGATTATTTATTGCATTCTCATCACTTTAGCTCGATCGATGTGAAGGTTGTAAATCTCAGAGTGGGGTGTGGCATGCGAGATGAGCAGCACGTAACCGACGGAGTGGGCAAATTGCACATGTGCAAAATGCCCACTCCGTCGGTTAACTATCCGACGGAGTGGGCAAATTGCACTTCTTTTGAACTCCCGCTTACAGTAACCTCGTCATCATTTCCAGTAAAGACCCGTGTTATAACATGTTAGGAATGGTTTTACGGGAAAAGGTTGATCAGATTCTAGTGCTCTTTTCATTATTATTTTTTTTGTTTTCAATGCGTTCTTTTATTTTTCAAATTAGTTTTTTAATTTTTTTTTTTGCAATTAATTAAAAACGCTATCCGCGCATCTCTACGGGCGTTGAAGTATACGAAATATTTCAATATTTATGTTGAACCGTATAGTTTCCGTCGGAATATTTATCGATATTTCGTATAATTTTCGCAATCCATAAGATTGTATTTTACACATTTTCAGTACCTTCTTTTCCTTTGCACACGATCTGTTAACCAAAAGAGAGAGAAACGTAAAAGAATCGCGTTGGGTTTTGGATTTCCGCGCTTTTATTCATTCAAAACATGCCACGTCACAGATGAAACAGCTATTCTATGAAAATCGATATTTACACTGTTTCAAGGCCGAAGTTCTTCTTATATTTTGTAATTGCTCGCTGATGTTGTAGCTTCCTAGGAGCGGCTTATCAAAGCATCCAAGGTTGGGTTGGTTTGAGGCAGAATGAGCCGCTGCTGGACAACTGACACTTGTTCTTCAGGAGGAATATAATTGTATTCCCATTTAGCTAGTTATTTTCTGGTGTTCTTTCGCATTTGTAGCAAAATAGGTTAGCTTTCCTGTTACTCCGGGCCAAGGCAAAGATAGTGATCAAATAATCAGGTTGTTTCGATGGCCGTGAAGAAACCGACAATTGAGAGTTTTAATAACACATCGCATGCGTTTGGGTAGTCTCCGTGACGGGCCTTGAGCATTATTCCTTAAAGCCCCTTATGAAAAGGGCATTTTGCTTAGCCTCCACGCAGCTTAGGCTGTACTAAATGCGGTTATGAAATATGCGCCTAGGAAGGCTAAGTACCCATATTACTAGCACTTGGCATTATATTTTTTAATGACTTGCACGACATGATTCATGGTTTTGGTAGCGACTGTGAAGGGCCGTGAGCATTATTCCTTAAAGCCCCTTATGAAAAGGGCATTTTGCTTAGCCTCCACGCAGCTTAGGCTGTACTAAATGCGGTTATGAAATATGCGCCTAGGAAGGCTAAGTACCCATATTACTAGCACTTGGCATTATATTTTTTTAATGACTTGCACGACATGATTCATGGTTTTGGTAGCGACTGTGAAGGGCCGTGAGCATTATTCCTTAAAGCCCCTTATGAAAAGGGCATTTTGCTTAGTCTCCACGCAGCTTAGGCTGTACTAAATGCGGTTATGAAATATGCGCCTAGGAAAGCTAAGTACCTTCTAAGTACATTTCTAGCACTTGGCATTATAATTTTTTGAAATGACTTGCACGACATTATTCATTGTTTTGGTAGTTAGTGTGATGGGCCGTGAGCATTATTAAGCCCCTTATGAAAAGGGCGTTTTGCTTAGTCTCCACGCGGCTCAGCCACAGCGTTTCAGCACCCCCTAAATAGGGACTCCTGCGTTTGAACGGTTTTGATGTGCAGGGTTTTCAAATCCGGGGCGGCCGAACAGTAAACAACAACAAAGGGGCGGAGACTGCTGTCTAGCGCTCTCTCGCTTTCACACGCTCTCTCGTGTTTACTAGTTTCTCTGCCGCTCTCCGCTCCCGCGAAAGTCCTCGCGTGAAACGTTGTGCTCAGGCTGTACTAAAAAATGAAATACGATTCGTTGAAATATCAATGATATCGCTATTAGTCAATTTTACTGCTGAGGGAAGTAATTATTAATGAGCAAAATCAGCAGTGCATTGAAGATGTCGATTATCAACACACATACACACAAAACAAGATAAAGGGGAAAATGCTTGAGAGATAGCCCACAAAACCTTTCCTAACACGGTTATTTACTAGAAATTGTGAGGTAACTGTTAGAGCGGGAATTCAAAAATGTGCAATTTGCCCACTCCGTCGGATAGTTAACCGACGGAGTGGGCATTTGCACATGTGCAATTTGCCCACTCCGTCGGTTACGTGCTAGTTGCGAGATGGTGCACTGTCTCAGACCCTCACGCGCATGACTCCTTAACTGGGTTGTGAAATGATTCACTTTTGGTAGTTTTTTTAGGTGAGCCTGGCCAGGCAGGGTTCCGTGGGCGCAACGGGAAGCCAGGTCAGAACGGAGACATTGGACGGCCTGGTGCTGCAGGAGAAAAGGGATTCGACGGCCGCCCCGGAAACCAAGGAATGGTATGTCAACTGTGTATCTAATATGACGTCGTAATTCATTAGGCATGAATGGAATCGGTACCAGCATGACGGAGCTTTGTGAAACCTCTCTTCTGAAATACCTAGTAGTTGTCAGAGTGGCGATGTGCGAGTCGCTGTCCGAATGTATACATATATCCATTGCAGATGGGACCTCGTGGCTACCGTGGATCCGACAGAGGCTACTGCAGATGTGGAGAGCATTATCGCGCCTAAGGCTATTGATAAATGGTTTTACCGGGCATCGTTCAAAATTTGACACTGGAACAGAAAGGCGAAGAAAATGCTCGTAAATACAGAATTACTACATTCCCTTCTTTCCCGTATAGTCTGGAAACATAATGTGCTCAATGACAGGAATCTTCAAATAAGTTCCTATTCGCTCCTCAATTTGATATAGATGACGCTTGGAAGACGCTCTCTTTTCATGCCTGTCTCAATTTTCCCATTTTGTAAACTCAATAAGATAGATACACTGTTTGACCTTTTTCGAAAGTGGTCGTGGATGCGCAGACATGCTCATGACAACGATTTGGAAGTTTAGCATAGCTGTGATCGAATGCACATGATTCCAAACATACAGATCAGGGTTGGAGCGAGAGAGTGTACAAAAGTGCCCCTCTCGATTTCACACGCTCTCTCACTCCAAAGGCCTTTCTGGATGGTTGACCGGCCTGTGGAATGATGTGAATGGGCCCAGAGGGTTCACACGGCGATACGAGCAACCGCCGGCCAAATGGAAAGATATCCACATGCGATAAATAATCGGACCAATATTTCTAGGATCAAGAGTTGCGCATCAGTGCCCCACTTGATAAATGTGATTAAATATACATCTTGAAAGCTTTCACACAGTCTCGCATGAAAGACTTGTTTTTGCGCACCATCTTTAAAGTTAAAAACATAAATCCACTGTAAGCACACGTCGATCACCTTTGTTTGATGTGTACTTCTTTACAATGAAACATTTCTTTTAAAAAATCAATCGATAAATTGTTTATTGTACAGTACTCGTAGAGCAAAACAGGAAAACGGGAGGAGCAGTGATCGGCGTGAGTAAGAGTATAAATGACAACACTTCCGTCGATAAGAGGAAACGAGAGAGTATGTGGATGCATGATTGTGTGTGCAGATACTCTGATTGGCTGGGATGAAGCAGCTAAAGCTAGATCCGCATATTACGCAAGAGATTTTGCTTATATTGCGACTATTGTGAGATTCAAACCGCGTGTTGAGGCAAGGGTCCGGTTGGGATAGCAGACGATGTGGGAATAGCAGACACAGCCAAAGAGCGAATTCATTCTCCCTTCAGAATACGCATTATCTTGCGCAGCAACTCCAATAACCGCTCTCCGATACCGGCAGACTCTTCTTTTGGTAACTGAAATACTTTTTTTTGTTGTGTAAAATTACTTTTTAAAAAATCAAATCCGGACAATTTGAATGCATGAAATCATCTATTAATTTGGAGAAACATTCACGTGACGTACCAGAGGCACCTCCTTCTCAAGCGTTTGCATGGCGGAATTGGCTAGGGCGACGTGATCCACCGTATCCTTCTCCACGGTAGAGTCCTTCTTCACTTCCTCTCCCGATCCTTCTGCGAGTACGTGATCTCGTAGGGGCACGCCCACCTTTTCCTCATCAGCGTGTTGCACTGGTTCTGGAATGATATTGGTATAATAACGTTTTCTTTGAATAAAATTATTTCTGCCATATCGAAGGCCCCGTACATTATGTTATCTGCATGCTACGGTATCCAAAATGACAGGGCGTGAGCTAACCGTTGGGTAAGTTTAGGGGTATTTTCCTTGCTCTCGTTCAAAAGATAACTGTTCCAATTGATCAAGTGTACTCACCGTCGACAGAGAATTCCGTTTGTGGGCTGTTTCCAGTTGAGAAATGAACTAGTGGAACGATTTTCTGAGTCGGAACTGGTGGGTACTGAGTGGAAGTGGAGTAGTTAAATGCTGCACCGTTAGTTGTCCGGATCTGAATTGTAGTAGATTTACCTATCGATTGCAACGACAGCGCTATGACAGTTGGCTCTGAGAAGAGGAGGGTCACAAATCTTTTTAATCCCCATTTTCCTAAATTTATCGGTGTCTCGTAGTTTAAATATATCTCACCTCTCCAGAAATATCCGAGGGTACGGAAGGTACCATCTGCTCGTTCTTCAAAACAGCCATCTTTGCCGGAGGTTCCTCGTCCTCATTCGAAGAACTGGCTACTGTAGATTCCGAGACTGTAGCGCTAGTGGACTCAGATGGTGGGTACTGCGTGGAAGTGTGGTAGTCAAAACCCCCGGAGGCGGTCTGGGGTACGGTTTCAGCCGTATGCGAGACTGTTGTTGTCGGTGGGTACTGCGTCGACGTACTGTAGTCGAAGCCGTCTGTGAGGTTCTTGTGATACTCGAATCCTTCCGCTTCGAAAGGCTCCAGCGGCTCCGTCTCTTTGGAAACCGGCGCATCGTGAGAAGCAGAAATCACAGCCGGTTGCTGATCACTGATCGACTCGTCCTTGTGGGTTTCAATAGGCGCGACGTCGTGCCGAAACCCGATGTCAACCGGGTACTGCGTGCTGGTGCTGTATTTAAAGTCGCCCGGGCCCCGCACATGAGCTGTGGTTGCGTCCACTTCGTGCGCTGGAGTAGTGGTAGGGTAGAATGTGGATGTGGTGTAGACGAAGGGAGTCGTCGACTTCACAGGAGAATCTCGCAGCGGCGATTCGATCTTGGGCTCATCGATGGATTCCTCGACGGAGGGAGGAGTAGTAGCCTCCTGCTCACGACTGAACGAGGTCACTCCTGCAGATACCGGAAGGAGCAGATCGGACAGCGATGGAGTCTTCACCGCATCGTAGAGGGAGTCGTGGCTGGCAGACGAAGCCGCTGCTGCACCTGATATTACAATATCAATACTGATCATTCCACGGCCCACTTAAAACCACGGTGAAATATTCAAGAGTGGGCACTGAGGGGCTCTCTCTTTCTTTCTCCTGATCCTTTTCGGAAAATTTGGAGTCATGTGGGAAGCGTAAATACGGCGATAGCCGATCACTACATGATAGCTGTACCGTTCTCATCTATGGGTCGCTCGATGGCGGCATCGACTGCGTGTGCTGCCCGCTTGCCGGAGAGCAAAGCGCCGTTCATCATGCCGAGAGACGCCGTAGAGAGTTCGGCCGAGGCAAAGTGAACGGGCTGAGAGAGAAAATGTATGTGACACGGTCTGAGGTATAAGATATCTCTTTTATTTGATTTTCTGGAACTTGTCGATTGCTAAAAATCTCACTCCATGGTTGATCGAATTGTTCAGCATTAGGATGAATGCGAGATCACTCGACGGCGGTAGTACTCCTACAGTGCCCCCAAGGTATTCGTCGCGGGAGAATTGGTAGTCTCTGAATTGAATGTTGGTATGCCAGATTTTCAGGATAGCTCACTTGTAATCGACAAGGTCCTCTTCTGCATCCGCATAGATCATCGTTCTCAACAGTGCTCTAGTGATGAGTTCTTTCCTCTTATCACTGGATGGAGTGGGTGAGCCGAAGTGAGCGATGCCCCACAGAATACCCGACGAGGTGCCGCATGTGCCTTAAAATGTTTACTTATCAAGCAAACTCATTTAGCCACACTTTTTTGTGCAATTTCGACACAAGTTTGGGGAGCCCTCATAATGGTCGGAAAAAATCGTTTTGCTTCACACGGCCGATATTTTATTGTCAAAATTTGCATAAACTATTTTATAATATGCAAATGAGGCCAAAATCGAGAAACCAAAACTGGTCAAGTTTTTCGAACGCGTCTTGGGGATGTTACAAAAAATCGGCATGGTTGTAGCTTATCTCGTCGAGGAGGAGATAGCTTTCGAAAATTTCAAAAGCTATCTCCTCCATTGAGATGAAAGATAGTGAGATGGAAAATTTACATAACATGCCTAATGTATGTTCAAACAACTTGACCAGTTTAGATTTTTCAATTTTGATCTGATTTACATATTATGAATTTATTTCTGCGAAAATCGATCTCATTTCGACCGGTCCCCAAACCAGAAATGACTCTTTGTCTGGGATTGGATTCACAAATTTCACCGCCATGTTAATGGAGCTTTCTCACCAGTCTGACACGCTGTGCACGGGTTGTCTTATTGGAACTAAAGAAAAGTGAGACCACGGCACCTTCACTTCGCGCACTTTCTCATCAGGGAGCCCGAGGTCTCACATTTCGACTCTAATTGGGACAACTAGTGGTACCGACCTACTCCACTCACCACATTCACTGCTCGCTCCAGTGTCAAACGTGGTCATCCAAGTGAGAGGACCGGCGCGAGACCCGTACACAGTCTCACCGCTTACATTGTTTGCCCGCCACCTAAAATTTCGAAATCACAACTTTTCAATGTGATCACCAAAATTAGAAGATGTATTTCTTACCAAGGATGATTATAGGTGACGGCGAAATAGAAAGCGTGGCCTGCGGAGGCGTACGATTCTGGAATGGGAAATGGGTTGATGTTGTATACTCTGAGAAAAAAGTAGGATCAGGACACAAAGTGAAAATGTTCACTTACCTGTAAGTGAAAGTCACTAGAAATAAGAGACATTTCACTTACCGGTAAGTGAACATTTTCACTTTATGTCCTGATCCTAGTGACTTTTTTCTGAGTGTAATAAGTGTTTTGCAGAAAAAAATTATCTGTAAACTGGCCTACCACGGCATCCCAGTCACATGAGCTATGGAAATCTTAGGCGAAAGAGTAAAGTTGAAATTCTTCTTACGGAGGAAGTTGGAGACGTTGTGTGGGAGTGGCGGCAGGAAGTGGATCGATCCGGCGAGCGATGGAGGAACGGCGATGATAACCTAGACAGACAGAAATACACCCAGAGGAAAATAACTTCGTCGCATGCGTGAAGTAACTTCATGCATGCGGCGAAGATATTTTTCTCTGAGTGTGTAGCAAATATCTGAAAATTGTTACTGTTGGCTTCCACATAAAGTTCATTTCGCTGCGAACTGATAAAGTACGAACTGTTTTCATAGCCAGTGGGGGGGGGGTTCGCATTATGAGTGTTTCTTTTGTTGCACTGTCGCTTTTCGTAATTGAACACTTATTCTTGACCAGCCGATCAGATAGCTTGTGACAAATGTTTTTCGAAGGATGTGTGAAATTCAAAGAAAAAGAAGAAAATTAAAGAAGTGATTACCTGCTTGGCTGAGTACTCTCCCTTCACCGTTCTCACTGTGACTGTACCATTGTCCTCTCGGGTGACACTCAGGACTGCCTCATTCAAACGAGCGCCGATACCCTTCGAGAAAGCTCTAAAACAATTTATTTAAACAAAAAAATAAGCCGTTTTACTCTTTAGATAACGGATCAATATATTCGAAGAATGTAACTATAAGGCAATGTAACTTGCTAATCCACTTTCCCCTACATTTCCCCCTGGCACATCTTAAAGGGAGAGGCCCCAAGAATTTCTTCAGTTCTTTCTTCGCCAGTATCCGATTATCCATTTCCAATTCAAAATTACCATTGTCAAAATTACCATAATTTATCTTTTAAAATACCCACGTGACAACAGCGCCGAGTCCCTCCTTCACTCTCATTCCCTGTCCGTGTCCATTGCCCGCCAGCAGTTCTCCCAGATTTCCGCCCTCAGAAGAGGCCATGAGAAGCGGTTGAAGGGCGGAGACGGAACTCTCCGGAGCGTCCAGCACTGTCTGCAACAAAAAATTGTCGATATTCGCACATTTTCGAACGTCCTTCTCGTAATGAAAAAAAACTTGTGGAGATGAAACAAAATCCAAATCCAAAGCGGAAGTCTATCAATTCTGCAAGAGAGTGCGTGAAAAATAGCGATGATCCGTATATTTTTCACGGCATATGGACACGTCAAGAGTAGAACGATCTCCTGCTGATCTTTGGACGGCATATTTCCGAATTCTCACTTGCAACAGTCTGTGGACGACGTGCATCTCGTTCTCGCTCATATTGCTCGATGCCATCCAGTCCTGCAATCGATAATTAGGCGGGTGCGAAACAACATGCTGCCTAGTCTAGCCTCCAGAAAGAGAAAGATCCATATTGCTTTTTCTCTTTCTCTGCCATGATTTCAGAAGGTTTTGGACCTACGAAGATTATACAAGTCGAATTATAATTTCGAAAATAATGTAGTGGCACAAAAATGTCTTCAATGTCGAACACAAACCTTCACTGATTGCCCCGAGAACTGTTGCGTCTCTGCAGCTCTGATCATTTGCTCGAAAGGAATCGACGAGTCTACCGTGCTCCTGAAAGTATTGATTGAATGCGTATTTAATAATATTGATTTATTTCTCCGAGAGGAAATGGTGTGTACCTCGCAAATCTGCCGTGACTCTCGGCTTCCTCGTAAACTTTCTGTTCGCCACAGGAAGTTTGCGTCTCGAGCGTGAACCCAAGTGATTGGACCAATTGAATGAGAGCCGTGTGAGAAGGAGAGATCCATTGGGCTCCTGCAATGAGAGTTGGAATGAATTTTAATTACGCAATATCTTCTTTTTTTAATGCCACTTCCCTCACCTAGGAGGATCGACTCACTAGTGACAAATGTTGGCGCAGACTCTTTTCCATTTATTACCGCAATACATTTCTCAAAAATTGAGGCATTTGAATGCAATATTTTTTATTGACGTCTCAGGGACTTGTGCTTTCGCTTTCTCATTTTTAATTTTTTACTGGTTCTACTTCTTCAAAGGCCACCTTGGTATTTGACGAACTCCTGGTCATGCCACTCAACCAAAAAGTTTTCAATCATCGGATTTCACAAATTGCACATTCCTCGCATTTTTGAAGAGTTCGAAAAACTGACATACCCGATCATCGAAACTTTTGTGCGGAATTACACACACATATACGGACATAGACTCTCGGGAAATTTGTACTTTTAGGTGTGCTTGTATGCACAAGTGCTAAACGAAGACACTCAACATAAAAACTCCTCCCAGTCACAGCCTAAGAGTGAGCATAATGCACACACTATAAATATGAAAATGCGCGCTCTTTTATTGAGAATGAGGGAACTCTGAATCCTTCTCACGCAGTTCCGAGTTAAGTCAGACGCCAAAGAGTGCGCTAATCAAGCTCTCTTACCCTGACCCCTTTCTGGAGATTTGCCCGGGCTGTGTCCTTCTCCCCTCCACTGCACACCAACTATGTAAGCGAAGAATGAATAGTCCGGGAATCCATCTTCTCACCCAAACAGGATTGCCATTCTACACACTGGCACGTAAGCGTATCACTTCCGTGACAGTGCCATTCTCACTCTTGTGAAAGGAAGGAGGAATAGAGATCTAATCGATATTGTTGTCAATAAAGGTGCATCGATTTATTGACCGGTATATACCGGTAGATACGTATCCAGCAGGGGCGGAGCAACAAATTTGACAACTCTGTTGTTTGCATCGCGCATGATCAATTTCGCACGTTGCATGGTCAATAAAATGCGATTGACCCCTTAATTTGCCGTTTCTCTCATTCTACTTATCTCTCTCCCATCTTGAGTGCCATAACCCAGCCAAATCGCGTTTGCAAAAGCGCGTTCGCAACTTTCGCTTGAAATCAGTAGACACGGAAACAACAGTGAAAGCGGTTCCAAAAACGGTTTTAGAGTGGTCTCGATTGGCAATTATGAACGGCACGGAGCACCAGTTGCCGTCATCAAACGGTGACCAGTCAGCAGTAAATTCATCATCGTGGTTGGTTGCATTGGTTAGAGCGGGCGAGAGAGTGCGCGAATTTGAGAGACCCAGGCACTAGTCTGTTTACTTGATCGTGAATAAGCACTTGCTAAGTAGGCAGACATGTTTCTAACACAAGTGCAACACATGAACATCACGTCGAAGTGGTCTATGAATACAATACGGGAAATGGAATCCCATGAATACACTGAAACCGAGTGCGAACTCCCTAGGAGAAGGTTTCTCTATGGTTCAGTTTCGTAAAGACAGCGTGCGGAACTATGAGGTTAGAAAACCGTTGTCCGATAAACGATACCTTAACGATAAGGAGATTTTCTTCTAGTATCAAAATTGGTTGTCTGTGTGGGTAAAGTGCACGGCTCACCAATGTCTACACTCTGCGTGTCGTTGCCAGTGAACATTTCGACGGAGTGGACTCGACCGCCCAGTGTGGTTCTTGCTTCGAGAACAACCACAGTGTGGTCGGGCCGTAGAGAAGCATATTCACGAGCTGCCGCTAGTCCCGCAAGACCTCCTCCCACAACGACCACATCGACTGTCTGAAAAAAATGACATTTGGTATTTTAACTGAGTTGATGTTTGATCTGTTGTGCTCAGCGAGCGAAAAAAAAGAAATAACTCTTTCAATTTTTAAACGTTCTCACTGAAAAGCCATTCAATTAAGCATTTGAGTGTTTCGTAATATCTGTAGATTTTTAATCATTGGAAAAAACATGTTCGCACAACAATGAGTGATGAGCATTGGGTGAATTATACGTTGACCCGTCGACGACCCATCCCGCCAAAACATTCCATTACAACTGCAGAAAAGTTGCAATTGACCATCAAAATCTTATCACTCCATCGTTTCCGCAGGAAATGCTTTCTTCAACCGCGCCACTGATGAACGGACGGACTATCACATCACTCCAGCCCTAGGTACAGAAAGGGGTCAGAGCGAGAGAGTGCGCGAGAGGGCACCTCTCGGTTTGACACGCTCTCTCACTCCATACCTCGTTCTCTATGATTGTGGAATGATAGTGCTCTGCGCAATTTCAATGTGTCCAACTTTGAACCGATCCGATGTTTTATCTAATTTACGGCGTGTAAGCGATAAGCTATCAATCAAACGGAGCGACCCTCAATGATCTTCCCATTACGTATAACCGACCAGAAAAGCAATTCACTTGAGAACACCGCTTTCCCATTATAGTCTGATCGCGTATCTAGATCATTATCTTGGGCAATTAAAAATCAGCCGCTTAACAAGCCGGGCGAGCACTAACATTATTAGGTTCGCGCCCATTGCTTGCCTCTCTCTCTCTCGTTCACCTTTCACTTCTAGTATGGAATGTGGAGGACACAGAACAGTGCTGTGAAAAGTGCGAGCGTGTAGATAACATCTTTTTTCACAAGCGCCCTCTGTCCTTCGAACCCTGCTTGACGTGTCACGAACCCCGATGGTCGCTCAGTGATCGATAGGGCCAACAACGGCAAAATGGCGCAGTCATGCAGAATAAGACGCGTGTACATTACAGAAAAAAATTGGGTAAATAATTGGATCAGATTTTTTTATGCAGCACACTATCTGCACCTGCTATGAGAAAAAATGAGGAGAGCGAAAGCAATTGTTTACCAAATTTCAAACTGTTGTAGTTCCAATTCAGTTTTGAGCAAAAAAAGAACCTCCCACGCCCTCTTGTTCCAATGTCAAACTGTATTTAAAAAGAACAACTACACACTCTACGTACATCATAACTTTAGACGCTTTTTAGATGGTAGTGCTGGAAATTGATTGGTCCTTGTTTAATCATCTCTTGCTCGCTCCCTTTCAAGAACCAGTGATGGAATGATTGCTATTGGAGGCACGTCATGATGATGACCCACCGCATTACCTCGGATGATACGGTAGCTATCCCGAGAAATAAGAGAAGCGCGATGAGGGTCCTGGTCATCCCTGAAAAAAATGACGTCATTCAAGCCTCCAGAAAGGGGTAAACAGCGAGATAACACGTAAACTATAGAGGGACTCTCACTCTCTCGCCTCTTACCCCTTTCTGGAGGTTGTAAAAATTGTTTGTGAGATCATGCTGTAAACGACATTAGGAGAGGTCGCAATGTGCGGATGTAAACTGGTCGTGGCGCAGATAAATGTGCAAAAAGCGAGGAGAAAACATGACAACTTGAATGGCAAATGGCGGAATAATCGATGGTAGATCATGAGGAGGAAGGGAAAGATCAAGAGCGCGATAGGGGGAAACAAGCAATGCGAAGAAGAGTCGAACAGCATCCGAAAGAGTCATCGAGAGAGTGTGCGAAACGAGAGAGTCAGACAACGAAAGAGGTTCTGGGCATGGCGCCAACTCGATGCTGCGAGTCAAATCGAATCAGTAACCTTCTCAAGAAGAGCATCGTGTTTACTCCGAACGCCCCATCAAAGTGAATAGATACCTACATTGAATTGAACCCTTGCTCTTCCCGATAGAGAGAGACCTTGGCAAGAAGTCACGGCGGGGTAGATCACAAGATGGCATTTGGGGTAAGTAATTGCATCTCATCATTTCACACACAGAAACTCTCACTTGGGTCTCTTTTGTGAACTCTCAGGTAGTTGGTGAAATAGTAATGAAGACGAGATAACGGACTCTACTGAATATAAGAGATTCGAGTGCATTAGAGAGCACGTGTTAGAGAGTTCGCGCGCTATGCGAAATCAAGAGAATTATTTGCTTACCCGAATTTCAAACCCTAGAAGATGGGCGATAATTGGCAGATGTATGAGACAATAGAAATCAAATTAATTTGTTGTCGGCAGAGTATTGTTGCGCATGGCGTGGGAGCACGATCACGAGAGTACAGGAGAAAGGGGGGGGAATATGTCTAGTGATATAGCGAACTGTAGTAGTGGACACTGGTCGAATTATCTCAAGGACGGCGCGTATGAATTGGCATGAAGATGCTTGTGGAGGAGTAGAGGCGCTCATGATTCCCATATCAAGAAAGGGGAAGCGAGTGAGGGAGCGTGGGAAAGTTAGAATGCTCTCTTTCACTGTTATGCACTCTTTCGCCCCTGACCCCTTCCCTGAGATTTTACTCGGCTGTGGAATGATGTAAGGCAGGGGAGGGACATGGGAGGAGCAGGGAGGGAGGGGAAACATTGAGGGAAGAGGGAGGTAAGAAAAGGGTAGGGAGGGTGGAGGAAGAAACAGCGAGCTGCTAGTGTGGCAGGCTATGTACATGAACTACCTATTCAGCGAAAATGTCAGTGAGCGGGCCACATCACTTCTGAATTGCGCGTCAATACATAACCAAATGTTTTTCCTTGCTCAGTAATCTTCTCGCGGCCCTTTCTTTTCTCGACCCTTTCTTTTCTCGACCACAAAAGACCAGATTGAATTGGGGAGGGGGGGGGGTGAGTAAGTGTATGTGTGCCGATACAAAACAAGGAGGGAGGGGCAGCAATATCTCCTGCGCAGCGCAATTTCTCACTTTTCCCACTTGCATTTTTCTCCCGGTCGTCTATCAATGTGTTTGATGAGTTGGGGAGATCAATAAACGTTATTCAACAGCCCAAGTCCGGCATTTTTCGCCGACCGGTATCCCGGTGGGAGCTTGTGGGGAGAGAGAAAAACCCAGAAAATCCTCCAGAAAGGGGACAGGAGCGAGGGTGTGCGTGAACGCGATAGGGACTCTCTCCTGTCGCTGCTGGAAGTTCGGAACAGTGCGGAAAACGAGATAGTGTGTGAATTTGAGAAGGCATATCAAATTTTGATCAAGGCATGAGTTCAATAAGTACGTGCACATTGCATATTGAACTGTGCAAATATACAGTGCTCTTCATCTGATTTCTGGATGATCCCTGCAATCGACTTTACCACTCGGTAGCCAAGTCAATTCACTCCAGGAAGGGGTCAGGTGGGAAAGGCAGTGTGAAAGTGAGAGGTCCTCCCCCCTCTCCTGCTCCGTGCCCTTTTCTGGAGGTTCGGATGAATGTTCTGTTTCACCTTGCAGACACGGAAAAAGAGCGAGAAACAAGACGATTAGTATGCACATCGTTCCACAGGCCGGTCAACCTTACAGAAAGGCCTTTTGAGTGAGAGAGCGTGCGAAATCGAGAGGGACTCTCTCACTTTTGCACACTCTCTCGCTCTAACCCTGGTCTGTAGGTTTGGAATCATGTGTATGACAGGCGGTGAGTGTGCCTTATTTATGTCACGCAATACTGCATAAGATGAGAGGTTGATGCGCGCAGCAATGAGCCATGTTCGTGTGAGTTCTATGGCCACTGTAAAACCGAGTGGAATGCGGTAGTGAAGAATAATTTGACGCATGAGAAAACGAGAGGGATTATTTACTTGGAGAGTTTGAGAACGGGTTTGGAACGCATGGAAATGCATGAAATTGTTTGAAGGAACATGATTCCTAATTTCGAAAAAAACAATCTATATTATGCAGACAAATTTCAAGACGTTGACGGGCCTTCTCCATTCCATAGACTCTTTCCTCCTGATTTCTGGTGGGGGTAGAACAATATTTGTGAAACGAGTATCGCCATGATATCATCTGCCTCAGCGGAGCATGAATAGGAGCGATGGAAAATATTAGTGCTAATTGCAGTAGATACAGCTATTTTCAGATATTTAAGTGTTTTACAATACAGTCGGGCAAATAGATATTTCAAATAATTAAATGAATTAAATCGAGAAAAAAATCGGTGTGGGGCAAGAACTACGGTAATGAAGGTACAGGTGAGTTGTGAAAATATCAGTTTGCCAATTACTACGGTGATGTCGTGTTATTGGCTGTTTTTTTTAGTTCTTTTCCAGTTTTACTCGAAGTTTACTGATATGTATCTCTGTTAGTGCGATATTTTCTGGTTCAATCGGTAGGTGTGCAGGTTGTCTTCACTCGAAGCGATGGAGTGAACTCGGGAGACTCGATAATAAGAAGGTTACGGGCAGAGAAAGTAAGCTCTTTTTGTCCTTTTATCGTCACTGTAATCGTCCTTCTTTTAAATGCCTTTATCCCTACAATAAATGGAACGTTCGGCGAAAATACTCTACTCAGTGTTCGTGGGGTATAGCTACTAGAAGACAAATGAGCTAGAAAGCAGCGCTACTTCAGCTCTGCAGAGCTACTTTCTATCGGATTTCTTTCTTCTAGCTGAAGTGTTAGAAGTAAATAGCTATACTCTACGAGCACTGAGTTGTCATTAGCTCGGATCCAACAGGGACAATTTTCGATGGGGTTCGGTGGTGTCGAGTGACGACTCGAATTGTGCTTAGAAAACAAGAGAAAACGATAGTATTCTTAAAAGGCTGTTGAACTAATTATTGACTTGAGCATTACCAACTTCACGTGTGCATTGAACCGTTGAGAAAGGACTCACCGAGAGCGGCCGTGGTGTTACCGGATGAGTTTGCTAATGAGAAACTCCTCCGGTAACTCATTGGTGAGCATTATTTATCCGAGCCTTTTGCATAGTGCCCCTGAACCAACATAGTCCATTGCTGGATGCCCCCCCTCTCCTCCCGAAGTATAGCTTCTCTACGTTCGATAAAAGTTCCTCCGAGTGTAGTCATTTTTCTCCTCGAATCCGTAATGGTAATGTCCCAACTTGAAGCAGAATTATCTCTCCCTAGTTTCCGTCTCAAAAATCCCCATTTGCACGTTGCTACTGCACTCCATGTCCACCTCTGCTGTAACTCCATCTCGCGGCCCCCAGCTGGGCAGTTTTGCAAAATAGTTCTATTAAAGCCTCTCGAAATTCTAGTTCTACCAATATAATAATTGTTGTTATTCCATCTAAATACTAAAATATTATAGGTATTTTTTTGGTGAGCAGATATACTGCAAGGTAACAGCAGATGATAGATGATATGTTTCCGAATAATACGTGGGCATGGACACCCGGGGGAACTCTGTATTTTGGGGACACCTGATGGCGAGGCATAATACAAGACTCAAGCATGTGGTAACAAGTTTTGGAGTGGTGCCCAATACTGGGGGCACTACTCTGGTATTTATTTCCAGACTTGATCCCGGTATAGCGCACGCTTTCCCGGTGTAATTTTCAGGCTGGATCTCTATCTTCTGATTCCAGGCTCGAAATATACTGGGATCCAGCCTGGAAATAATTACCAGAGTATGTAATCAAGTAAAACCCGGGGGGGGGGGGACATTCTGCAAAACCTATCTATAATTTGCTGCCCGCGTGTGTGCTCTATTGAAGCTACCAATGTTTGTCCGTTCTTTATTCTGAATCGGTGGACCATGAAAGTTAATGAAATGACCGCATCCGGCTTCACTCCCGCCCAGAGATATGTACAGATGATGTACTTTCTCGCTCAGTAATGCTGAATTACACCCACATCCGTAGGTCCAGATGTTGGCTCCCTACAGCTGCTAATTGGTTCCTGATGCTATGTTGCTAGATGGAGCTAATGTTCAAATTTCCGATGTAGGCTACTTAACGTAATTGGTATTAAAATAATATATTAACGTTCGAAATAATTAGGTTGATAATTCTGGTTTCTCATCTGACGTCATTCCCTACATGTGGTCAAGAAATGTCTCATTCTAAACGCGCATTATAGTTTCACTGCTGCAAACGACCTTTCGAGCTTGCTCAAAATCAGATGATCCCTTGTTATTGTTGTAAAAGTTATATGTTTTATTCTAATTTCATGGATTTGTTCGATATCTTTCGCATTTTCAAGCACCAACGATCAGTGACGTGTTCTACAGGCAACATTAGAATTCTCTTATTGGAATCAAACGGGATTGAACATTGGGAGAATAAAAGAATCCAGGCGCGTGCGAGGGAGTGAGAGAAATGGAGAGAGAAGTGATGAGTTCAATTCCAATTGGTTCCAACAACGGAACCCTAGCCAAAATGTGACGCACGCTTCTTTGCGTTTTGAATACAATGAATTGATTCGCCTGAATCATCCTCCTTATCTTTGCTTATATTTAATCAACGTTTACATTAGTTGGTATGTTTTGATAAGCGCCCCCACAATTCACGGTGCGCTGAATTCCTCCCCCAAACATTCGCCCGCCTCTGCTAGACAGAAGATAGATTTTATTGGTGGATTTCGCCCCCATTCCCACATCCACATTTTCCGTGTATTCAGTGGGACAAAATCTCGCAAAGGGAAGCATTTCACCATTTCAGTTAGCTTCCCCGAGATTACTGTAGCTTGTTTTTGGTAATGTATACTCTCTCTGAAGTACTGTAGGTGGTACGCTGATACTGCTCTAAAGTGACTAACGAAGAAGTTGCTACCACCAAAAAATCGTGCGCTCTATTTATGATGTCTTGCCCGTGGTCCGATATCACAACCACTTCCCCCTCTCCCTCCCCTCTGGTAGCTCACACGCGCTATACACGATCACGTCATTTGGAGTAGTGGAACGAAGTGGCATTGTTATATCATCATCATGTCGGTCTCTTTTTCGCCCGATCTCTCTCTCCATTCCTCTATTTCATCGTTCTTTGTCTCGCCAACTCGCCCACGAGTGCTCAGAGCCGTACAAAACTGATGAGAACATTTCCATAGCGGTACTCTACTTCAGTTTTCGCAAGGCCAAGAACGCTCTGCTCTTGAACACCGCGCGCAAATTTGCGAAGACAACGGCGTTCCACGTTTCCTTCCTTAAATAACGGGTTTCCTTCCTCCTAATTCTCCAGACCCTATTATTTCGCCGAGCGAACGAGAGAACACGTGGAATGAGGAGGTTGGAAAACCGTTCTTTAAGAAAAGAAACCTTGGACAGTCATTTCTTTTTTTTAAATTTGCGGTCAATGGAGTGGAACCGGCGGTTCGCCGCTTCACCGGAACGTTTTATTTCGTAATCTTCAAATATTTTGGGTTTGTGTCCCGTAACCCGCTATCAGCCAATTTTAACGAGGTTATGATTCATTGTATACTACAGTACCACCGACCTTTTAGATGGAAACTGATAATCCCCAATGCTGAGTAGGAACGGACTGATCTACCCTCATAATGAGGGGAGGACGGGGGGCGTTTCACTTTCATTCCCGATCCCCCTTGTCCCACATAGTGATTGATCCGGCACTCTCCTCGTCCATCCACAACTCCCCGTCTCCCTCGCCCCCCCCCTCTCTCTCTCTCTCTCTCTCTCTCTTCCTTCTCCGTGACTCAACCCCTCTCTTCTCTCCTCTCTCATACTCGACTCTTTCCCCCCTTTCGCCCGTCTTTCTCTCCGATCAGTTCTCGATCCGATTGCCAACCATAAAAGGGCGAGTACGGTGATTTCTCTCTTTTGTTGGTTACTCGTCTCTTTGTGAGAGAGATCGAAGCTACTTGTCACTTTGGTATTTCCCTTTCCCTATCGCCCTATCCTCCTCCTCTCCATCCTCCCACAATTCGAGATCTCTCTCTCTCTCACTCACTGGGATGACTCAATCCAGTTACATGCAGCTTTTCGCTTGCGAAGAATCAAAGGAAGGGTCAAGAGGTCACCGATCCATACCTATTCTCTCTCTCTCTCTCTCTCTCTCTCTCTCTCTTTCTCCCCACCCTCATCCTAATGGATTTCCCCCCTCAGTCAATGTGGTCCATGAACCCATCCCATCTCCCTTCCCCTCAGGTAGAGAGGGGCACTTGGATACCTCCAGAGCTACACTCTGTGTCTTTCCACATCATCACACACCAAACTCCAGAAAGGGGTCTTGAGTGAGATGGTGTATGTATGTGAGAGACCCTCTCACTTATCCACACTCTCTCGTCACCGATCCCTTTGTGGAGGTGTGAATCATGTTCCTTAAGGTGATGGTGTCGTTAGTTTGTTCATGCGTTTTCCGCGTAGCACTTGCATAAGGCTTTCCCTTTCCTTTCCTTCTCATGGTTGTTCCGCAATGGGATTATCTGTCCATTCACTGTTCTCGCTCGTTTCTTTGGGAAAGGCTGCTTGCGAAGGAAAGGAAGGGATACCGTGGACGGACGCTTCCTGCATTCCTGGACACATGATTCCAAACGTACCGAGTCGGTACTACCGACCAGTATTGGAGCGAAAGAGTTGCCAAAGTGAGAGACTCCCTCACGATTTTGCACGCTCTCTCACGCCAAACCCCCTTTCTGTAAGGTTGACCGGCCTATGGAATTATGTGACCGAAGATTGACACTTCCTGGATACGGTAGGTAGATCGGAGCGATCGATGATCCCCAATCTCGTGCCCGTTCTATCTCCCATTAACATTGTGTGTGTGCTTGTTCGACTCTATCCTCCCTCCACACCCTCCAAGCACTGTCAATGCACATCGAACTGAATGTGAATTGACGTGTTTCATTCGATTTCGCTGTCTGGCGTCTCTTCAGCCGGCCACGCTCTCTCCCTTCCGCCCCCCCCCTTTCCCACCCAACCTATCACCGTTCCATATCTGTTTGACGACAATTCGAGAAATGAGGAAAGAGCGGAGAGAGAGAGAGAGAGAGAGAGAGAGAAGGGCAAGTCTAATAGGATGATGCTGATAATGACGGTGATACTCTCGTCATTCACTTACTCCCCCCTTTTTGCTCAGGGCCGTTGCCCCTTTTGTTACAAGAGGTAGTAGGGGGCAGTTTTGGTTGCCCCCTCCCCCTCATCTTCTCCAATCTCTCTCTCTCTCTCTCTCTCTCTCTCTCTCCTTCCTCATCTCCTCCAATCTCTAGTGTATGGAGAAAAAGAGTCGAGAAAACTCGATCATTACGTATATTGGTCACTGAAGAGAGGTTACGAGCGATATTCGCAAGTATGATTCAACCTTACTGAACGGGGCGAAGGCGAAACAGCGTGTAAAAGTGAGAGAGTTTCTCTCGATTTTACACGCTCTCTCGCCCCAACCCATTTCTATTTCCCGGCTTGTGGAATAAAGGTTATTGGTTTTCTATTAGAATAATCGAGAACTTCGCCATTCCTCTTCTCTGCTCTGTTCAGTGATCGAGAGTGTACATATTTGCGATGCCATGTTATGCGTCTATGCGTCCCCCCTCCTGCCGCTACCTCATTTCGATCTCTCTCTCTCTCTCGCAAACGAACAACGAGTTCTAGCGGTGTTGGAGTATGTTCAGCTTCATTCTTTATGTTCTGCTTCTCCATGTGATGTTTTCCAACGATGGGAAATGGGAGGTGATGGAACGATTCTTTGACAAGAACAGCATTACAGTAACCCCTAGATAACGGTACCGAACTGGTAGCGGAACCGCGCTGGCAAGTTGCGCAGCCGCGCCGCTTAAAGAGTGCCTTCCTATGCAAAGAACAAGATGCTTGACAGTTCTTTTCTCACCTCCCCTCCCCCTCTCTCTCCCTCTCTCTCATCGCTTCCCTTCCACCTCCCCCTTCCCCCTCTCTCCTCCTCGAGATCCATCTCTTCAAGTGTAGACCTGTTCCATTCTCTACTTCTCTCTCCCTCTCCGCTCTCCAATACTTTCGCCCTCTCTCTCTCTCCTTTTCGGACTCTATCTCACCCTTCCTCCGCCTCGGTAACTCATCTAATTCCCGATCTGTCCATTTGCCTGGCGATTTTCACCCCTGAGCTTGCACTAGAGTTTGAAATTCATGTAAAATTTGATTAACACTCTTCATTTCCCACACTCTCTACACTGGTTGATTAGTGAGAGTGCGTGAAAAGAAGAGGCCTATTCCAATTATTTATCCTAATTTCAAACTCTAGCAACAGTCCATAGAGAACAGCTTTTGTAATTGTATTTTTTTAAATAAATGTTTTTGTTCAACTTTTCTAATTGTGCAATTTTTCTAAAGAGACACGTGCCATTTTTGAACATTTCACATCCCCTACCTCCATTCATCTCTTCATTTTCTCACTCCTTCCTTGCTGTGCTCGGTCGTCGTGTGTCCGTGGTGCGTCGCCGTCTGTCCGCCCTTTCCCATCTCTGCCCCGCTCTTGCGTGTGCGATGCTGTTACTTTTGTCTAACCGTGTGTGTGTCCAACTCAGTCGCGGCACCCGATAGAGTTCGCCCCTCCATTCTCTTCCCATTTCACCCCGTTTTATTGTTACTCTGTTACTTGTCTCCGCCTTTCCTTTGGCCTTTTTTCGCCCCCTGCCTCCTCTCTTTCTTTCTTATGGCCGGCGGTTCCGCTAAGCGGTCCAAGTAGTAACTCGATCTAATTTGCAGAGACGGTAGAAGAATGCGCTACTAGAAGGAGAAGGATACTCACTAGATCGCTCGCTTTTACTCGGCCCCTATTATTAGAGGAGTATCCAAGTACCGGTGAGTCATAACAGTACACGGTTACATTGATCCGTAGCCGTACCAAACCCCGGTTTGGACGTACTGCTCCACGGTTACGGCTATTTTTCATGTGATTTCAGGTGCAGATTATCGATTGATTGATTGATTACTGACTTATTTATCGATTTCCAGGTGCCTTGCAAAGCCGGCTCCTCGAGGAGGATGACTCGGTTATCGATCGTCGTCCTCGCGTGCATATCAGCAGCGGCGATAACAGTGATCAATGGAATCGAACACGATTCGGTCAGTTTCCTCTTCGCTTCTCTCTCTCTCCATTCACCATTCAATGCTTATATAATAGTACAGTTTGTGAGAGTGTGCTGAGGGGGGGGCGACACGAAGGGGGAGTTCGAAACGGGATTCATCTACCACAACTATGCTTTTCCCGCTCCTCTTCCTCCTCTCACCATTGAAATGGTCGATACCCCCTGTATTGTGCTGCCATTGGGAGGAAAGGGGCCAGAGCAGCATATTTTGAGCGAACGACGATCGTGAATTGATCGAAAATAGAGGAATTACGGTGAATTTGTATGCGAAGTGGCTTGTGAATTATGATGTTGAATCGGCTTGATGTGTGTTCGGTCGGATTAGGTTTTGATAGGGATTCGCCGATGAATGAGCGCCACCGAAAATGCGTATTCCAAATGGGTATGTAGTCACAGATTGAAAGGTGCAGTCTAATGATGCTCCAAACTATCCTAGTTTGTGATTTCGAGAGAGACGAAAATTCCTACAATGTATTTTATTGTAATAAACGATAAAACGTAATCTACCACATGGTTTAGGCTAAATTTTTTTTGCACTTGTTCTAGATAGGAATTTAATCTGTATGTGCGTAGTGTATGATATGGCGGGAATAGGTCGCCCGAACGGAATGACGATGATCAACTAGAGGTTCGGTCGGATTAGGTTTTGATTGGTTTTCGCCGATGAATGAGTACCGGGGAAAATGCGTACTCCATACGTGTGTTTGTAGTGTATGATATGACGGGATTGATCACCTGGAGGGGGGGGAGGGGACCACTGTTTTTGTGCGTAGTCCGAGGGAATGGAGATGATAGAGAGAGAGAGAGAGAGAGAGAGAGAGAGAGAGATGGTATATAAGAAGAGATCGTCAAAGGAAGGGAGGAATGGGGCCGAATGAGACGAGAGTTTGTACACGCATCGGAGAGCAGATGGGTCACAGATGCACACTTTTTGTGATTATGTGTTCCTAACGGGTGTTTCCTGGTGAATCCATGTTTCGGGATGGATATACCAGGGGGAAATAAGATTACAAGTCCACAACTCTAAGGGGACTGAGGACGACTTTCTAAGTCTAAACGCCGCGCTCATAGGTCAGAAGGTAGGTAAAAAACGACGAAGCCATCCCACATTTTGGCCTTTTCAAGGCCAATTTTTGAAAAATTCAACCCACATTCTTGGATTTTGAGAAAAAAAAATTGAAAACCTAACCCACATTTTCAGTTTTTCATGCCCATACTTAAAAAAACTAAACCCACATTTTCGACTTTCCCAACGCACCCTTTTGACCTATGGCCGCGCTACCCTCGCGGCTATTAGACTTTAAAGTGGTCCCGGGGGCCTTAAACTTATGAATTCGTAGACTTATTTCCATGTGAGATAACTCTCAGCAAACGGCTAATCTGATGTTCGATCAACACCCGCGCACTTTCGCAGGTTCTGTGCGTTGCTCTCTGCACCACTTTCTATTGTGTTATGAGTGCTTGGGAAGAGGTATGATGTCCCCCTCTTGTCTCTCTCGGTTGTTCTACACTTGTAGCCTCCTTTCTCTCCCGGCTCTCTCTCTATCTCTCTCTCTCTCTCTCCAGGTATCTCTGTGTGAGAGAGCGAGTGAGTGTGAATGAACCTGCCTGGAGCGCGTAGACAACTTCGCACCACCCCCCCCCTTTGTGTGGTGAGAAGGGGGTGCAAGCGAGCTGTGCTCGAGAACCCCCTGGAGACAAGTTGTCCAATGAGGGGTGTGAACTGTGATGCCATATTGGCCGAACTTTTGATCCCCGTATGACGGTGGCCGTAGTAATGTAATGTCGTAACCGGTGACGTGATTTATGGCAGAGCTTAAATTTCAATGTTCAAAAATGTCTCGTGACGCAATAGTGATTCCATAGAACGAGGAGTGGCTATGATTGGCGGTGTGTCTGTGTGTGTCTGTATCAACGACCTTGATAGGCAACCGATAAGTAAGTAAGAGGATAAAATCACGTGCATAGTTCGAAAGGCGGTGTTGCGGACCCCGAATTGATGATTTTATTGTAAAATTACGCCTGAAAATGACGAAATTATGAATGATAGGTGGTTTGGCTTGTTTCCATCAGTTTGAAAACAAGGAAATGTTGTTTTGCCAACGTGACTTTTGGCATAAATTTGGGAACTATGAGCGCGCGCTCATCATGAAATATATTATTACACCGTGTTTTTGAGATCGAATAAGAGCAAATTAGTAATGGGCCGAATCATATTATTACGTACCGAGTTAGGGCAACTGTCTGGGGGCACGTAAGAGTAAATTAGCAATGAATTGTATGATATTACTGACTACTATGATGCGATTTGAGGCACCGGCATTTGGGTGGCGTATTTTTGGCTTGCAATGATTTAAGCGTGGCTTGCGAAACATTCCAATGGTTTCTGGAAATTCGTGGGGCATATCAAATGTCCGTGAGGAGGAAGGAAAGTGTTTGACGTGGTATAGACGATGTGTGACGGAGGGACGACGATACCGGACACGCAGATGAGGGATATGGGAGAGAGGGAGAGATCAGAGGAGATAGATGGGAAGAAGTGTTTGCGGTGCCTAAGGCGACTTCCTCGATGGTAGACAATGAGTGACAAAATGTGAAAACTTTGCTGGGAACGGAGAAGTGGCGAACGGGGTAGAAGGGGCAATATGTTAGATAAGATGATAGATGTCGAGATGGGATCAATCAATAAATGGTGGTATTGTTGCTTGGAATCAATCAATAAATGGTGGTATTGTTGCTTGGAATCAATCAATAAATGGTGGTATTGTTGCAGGTTTGTTCGGGTTCGGAGTGCGCCGACTCGCACCACACGGTGATCAAACTGGTGAAGAGGGACGATGCACTGGCGAGGAAGATTGCAGACGAACACGATATGGAGATTAGAGTGAGTTGATTTTTTTAAATTATTGTTGTTAATATTATTGGGTTTTTTTGCTGAAATATGTGACTTTCATCTGTTTGTTGTGTGTAGTGTAGATTTAAATAAGGCAGCCTTTGCGAATGGTGTTTTTACGCATACCAGGCTCCCGAAAAATGGACTTGTATACAATTAATTGCTGTTCCAACAAAAAACATGTTCATTTTTCTTGAAATCATTCGATTTTGATAATTTTGCAGGGCGAGCCCTTTATGGATTCTCACTACTTTGCCTACCACAAGGACAATACCGGACGGCGGCGGAAAAGGTATTGCATGAAATAAATAATGTAATATCCGTTCACGTTAATTTGGGAAATTAAATTAGCTGTCGGATTTGGTATTCTCGAAAAAGAAGGAACTGAATAGATCTACGTAATTAACTAGGGGGCTGTATAATCTGTTTAGAAGTTGGCCATCTTTTCGTTTTTCTTTTTCTTCAGTTTTTGACTTAATCTTAATTTCCTTGGAATGGTTCGATAAGGCACGATGAAAAAGTAAGAATGCCAAAGAAATAAACATAAAATATACAGGGTGCGGCAAAATTACTTAGACTAAACTTTACAAGATAATTCCAATACAGTAAAAGAGTTAGGTATGATCTCAATTGCATATTTGCGACTATTGACCTATGTCCTAATACTATTCGGCATTTCAAGTAATTTGGTTTATCCAATCGTTTATGGCAGAAAAAAATTTGGCCCACACTGTATTTTCAAATTGAAACGCACGGGGATCAGATCACTCAGCAAGTTTCGGTTGCTCAATGTATCGAAGATCACGCTGAATTTGACCATTTCTCAGTACCCACGGGTAGAGCATGATGTACAGTTCTCATGATTATATTTATGAAACACAGCTCCCTTTAACCAATCCATTAGAGATTGAGAATCAAGACCTACATGCGTTTTGAGAAACCGCTATCGAGATGGTTCCCTTGCTCCATAACTCCGCGAGCTTTCCACGTCGTGTGGTCTCCCTAAGTTAGTAGCAACTAGACATCACAATGAGGATGCTATACAATTGAGACATCTCGAAGTCCTATCTGAACCGAGATTTTACAGGTAATATTTTAGTTGGACGCATAATTGCCGCTCATCGCGGCATAATCAAATTAAAAGATGACAGCACGATGTGAGGGAGAGATGAACATTTGAAAACAAAGTGAAAACATGCCCTTGGTCTTTGATAATCTTCAGGCACGGGAGAATCGTTGAACATTCAACCCTTTCTTAGAACGCTTATAATAAATAGGTCATTTTGATTTTCCAATTTTTCAATGTTTCATGCTCAAAAACACTTGGGTGTTCATAGAAGCAAACGATCCAATACCTTCTCAAGAAAGTACTTCTACCCTAGTATGAAACCAGTAATGGACGAGGATATTGAATGGGTTTTGTAAAATCTGTGACATTATTACAAAAATGCATCCAATTTTTGCTTGAATTGTAGATCTGGCACGTCATATATCGCTTCGCATTGTACATCCAGTAATAGACCCCAAATCTCAGTTTGTATGTATGTTGTAGTGGGAAGTCTCCTCTACAAAATACGCCTTTCGGAACTAGTTCATTCTTCACATTCTTAGAGAACAGTTGACTTCAATGAGATCAGATGCGCGGGAATCGACAATGATTTTGCCCATAGAGTTTTGATTTACAGCTCTTGTAAAAAGAGCTTGATTCTATTTGTACAGTGGTTTTCCTATTGCTTATAAAGGTAGTTAATAAATATATAAATTCCAACTTCAAAACATTTCCTCTAAGAAAAATTATAAGAAACAAATCTAGTCTAAGTAATTTTGCCGCACCCTGTAATGTTAGCGGCTAGAAAATCCGTGTTAAAGATGGCCGAAAACTAGAAGTTGGCCAACTTTGTTTTGAGAAAGCTAGACAGTGACGAGAGAGCATGGGGATCGAGGAGAGGGAAAAGTATGCATGTGTTGTTTACTTTTATTGCGAAACTCTGCGCTCTCACTTGTTTACGTGCTCTCTCGTCACTGTCTAGCCCGCGAAACAGAAGATGGCCAACTTCTAATTAAAAGTTGGCCAACTTCTAATTTAAGGCAATCTTTAACGCGGATTTGCTTGTCGCTAACATTATATTTTAAGTTGATTTCTTTGGCATTCTTACTTTTTCATCGTGCTTTATCGAACTAATGCAAAGAAATTAAGATTAAGTAAAAAATTGACGAAAAAGAAAAAAAGAAAAGATGGCCAACTTCTAACAGATTATACAGCCCCTAGATCACTTTCTAAAGTGGAAGTGATAGGCCAAAGAGCAGGAATGTGATCTGTTTGTTCGCAATGTGTCCTCTCTTTCTCTGTCTGTCTGTTGAGAGGGGAACCTTCACTTCCCGAGGGCAACTTAGCAACTGAGTGTTTGGTTGATTGTGGGAGATTGTGCTGCGTCGGTAGTGAAAAGAGAGGACAGGAAAAATGTATTTTTGATGCAAAGGATTGCCCAGTAGTGACAAAGCATCACAATGTTAGAATTGTGAGGAAAGCTGCCACGTAGTTTGTTTTCCCAATTCAGAAAAATCGCTTACCTGGCAATTGTACAGGCAACAAAACATTGTGGCATTAAAAAGGATTACCTATTTATGACGGAATCTATTGCAGAGAAGTGCTGCAGTCGCTGGAGGCGCACCCGCACGTGGACGCCGTTCATGAGCAGATCCCGAGGAGGAGAGTCAAGAGGGATTATGTCGTTAACGATGTGAGATATGATTACGCTGGCTACTTCTGGACTAGATATGAGGATTGCTTTACATTTGTAACATTTTAAATTCTGAGAATTGCTTGATATAGCGATCAAATAGCCTTCCTGCCTTCTTGTGTCCTGTGACTATTACAATTTAAGTTTAGCTCCATCGATAATTACAATTTGCATATTACAGAACGAGCGTGTCGTAGCGGAGGAGTCGTCTGATCGATCTCGTCGTGCGTCCGGGTCGTCGATCGTCGATCAAGGCATTTCGAAGCAGCGACGACAGGCGGGAGGAGGACTGGAGATACCCCGACTGCCCTTTCGAGACCCATTGTACAACGACCAATGGTATCTGGTGAGTACATACAATCAGCCGCGGTACCAATTTCATTTGTCAACCAAAAAAAACAAAGGAATGCGAGAGAGTTTGCATTCATTTACATTGCAAATGAGCTCATTTTGGTATCACGGCAGTTTATCATGCCTAGAGCCGTTGATTGAAATTACGCAATAGATGAGCAATGGTATATGGTGAGTGCTCATAGAGGAGAACACTTTTGTTTGGGTGGTAGGCAGTGGCAGCCACCTGGACCGAAATTTCCGCACCCACTTCTTTTCGTTATTTACAGATAAACTGCCTACCTAGAACAGAATTTTTGTTATTCACGGAAGTGTTATTTACGAGGTGACAGGGGATATTTTGATGATGGATCGAACAATGAAATGCGATTTTTGGGGGGTGGTGAATTTTCCGATATTATATTTTCCTTTTGGTTATTTGTGTTCCAATGATGTGATTGGTTACATTCAGATGTCTGGGAATCAAGGTTTTTGTTGTTTTTATTACGACCGTAAACACGCAAAAGTCGAGGGACCTAATCTTTAATGGGCCACGCGGCAGCTTTTTTGGAGAGCAGCGCGCAGGGATAGTGATTCGAGGGAAGAAGAAGACAGGTCTGCTCGAGTGTGCGGGGGAGAAAAGGCAGAAATATATTGGCTGCGTTTGAGACGAGACGAAACCTTTGTTGACAGAGGACTTAATTAAGCCGCATAAAGTCCGTCTCTGACGGACTTTAATATGTATTCTCTCTTAAATGTGAGAGTTTGGTTGTTTCGAATATCCAACTATTGATTTTTTATACGCTCAAAGTTACAGAAGTAATGATTATCCGTTGGTCATAGAGCAATATAAAAATGAATGAAAAGAGTGCTCGATACTTTTTGCACGATGACTCGGTTGTTCTCGGATTACGAAAGATTACGAGGGTAGGCTGTGCAAATCAGCTTTTGGGCTTACTGGATCATCCATTTTTTGGCTAATCGTTGGTTGTTTCCGCGTGGCTTAGTTCTAATAGGCGGTGAAAATAGCCTACCCAGACAGTATTTTTTTTGGGGGGAATTGAATGAGATGGCGTATCAAATCTATATTTTGACAATTGTGCATTGAAATTTGAAAAAAAAAATTATTCGGACGAGGAAAAAAATCCAGCGACCATTTTGGAGTGCCGAGTGGATGCAGTCGAGTTCATTAATTTAAATTTTAAATCCTTCATACATTTGTAATTGCTAATTGAATTTTTGATTTATGAATGAATTGATGATGACGACATGCTCGATGATTGCAGGTGGGCAACGCGGTCGGCGGATTCGACATGAACGTGCGCAAGGCGTGGCTGCTCGGATACGCGGGCAGAAACGTGTCCATATCCATCCTCGACGACGGCATTCAGGTATTATGCGACTTAATTAATTAATTCTCGAACAATAAACTCGCAACACGCTGCGACATTTATGAAAAAACGCCAATTTCGCAGTGTCTGACAAATTTGTAAACAGATGATACCAGCAGCGTCTCTCACGTTCCCTTCATTTTCCGAATTCGACATATTGTCCAAAATACATCAACATCAACTGGAACCTCAGCCAATATTTTTCTTAAAATCTATCGAAAACAGTGTTTCTATCATACCTGGCCAGTACAGATATTGACCAAAATTTGCGAAAAGAATCCTAGGCTGGCATCATTTTCTATTTTTAGTATCAAAGGGGAGAAAACGAACCCACATTTTGTCCTTTTCTAACAGCGAGGCAGGAAACTAGACTGTAATTCGGCATTTTTGTGTCGTAATCTCATAAACCTAGCCGCATTTCGCCGTAATCTCATAAACCAAGCAGCATTTCACCGTTTGCATTAGGGGTGGCAAAAGGAATCTTTCCCCCTCATTCATAATCTTTGCACGGGGAATCGCCCGGTCTATGGATTCAAAATGAATGTATTCCTTTGGAATCTGGATTCCAAAGGAAAAAAGTGCATTGTTTTATATCCTTGCTCACAGGGATTCCTTTGGAATCCAGTCATTTCTGACAGGGATTGCCAAGGAATCCTTGCCTTTAGATCATTTCTCATTTTTGGAATCATTCCACTCTTGTTCTTGCGCACCTGACTGTGAGTAGAGTGTCGATAATGACATTTTGAGCAAAATCAAAAAGTCAATTAAAATTCATTTCAAAAAGTCATTTTTAACAAGCGGTCGTACAGGCCGTTCTCAAAAAGTCATATTTTGTTAAAAACTCAAGATAGTCAGCCGAGATTCATGCACTAAATTCACAGACTCAAAAACGACTGATTTATAGGATTGAGATGAAGAGATTTGAATACATTTAATTAATACTACAACGATGACTATTACCTGTCGACCATTTCTTCCTGGCACCACTCCATGGCCGACGCGGGTCGAAATGAATCAACTTTTTGATTCAAAATGACTGTCTGATGCTAATTAAAAAGTTGAAATACCCATTGTTAAAAAGTCATCAATCACTTGATTGGTGGAAAGCGACTTTTTAATAAGACACTTTGTCAAAAAGTCGTTTACTTTCAACACTCTTCACCTGCGCGATCAACAAAGATTCCTTTTGCCATCCCTAGTTTGCATATTCATTTTGGTATGCATATTTTTGTATCGATTTTTGGCAGCCTGGTTCTTCCTGGTTTTAACGGTTCTTCCTGGTTTTCCCTGGTTCTTCCTGGTTTTAACGTAAACTCAATTATTCATTTTGCGAAAAAAATACTCATCTTTCGAACATGTTATTTGCTGAACATCGTGTTGTAATGTAATGAGGATGTGCGCTGGTCGTTAATTTCCTCGATAAACATTCATGAGATCACGTGAAATAGTCATAATATGGAACGTGTTACACGCGTGAGGGGTCAGAGATCCAATTATGTTTATGGAGAGAAATCTTGTTGTTTGAATTACGCATGATATACCGCGCTGACAATTCGGGAAAGGTTTAAAAAATAGAATCTGGACTTGTGCCATCAAAATATTAATTTGCAATCTCTACAGGAGCTATCGAGTTTACTACCTGGTGAAAATTTCATGAATGGGAAGTGGAAAACAATCGCCCCCCCCCAATTTTCCATAGCCTGTTTTTCTAGTGAGGCTTGAACTTCCAAACTTGATACGTAAGTGAGACACTGGTGAAGTATAATAGTTTGTAGTTTTGAGAGGGATTATATCCCGAAGCGCGACGGTCTAATGCTATGTTGTTGCTAACAACATAAAATTTGTCCAGGTGCAGCTGAAATTCAATGGGCTGCGCAAAAATACGAAGAAATGAACTTCATTCACTGATTTTATAAATTCTTTCTCAAAGGTTCAAATACGGGATAGAATTTTTTTTTAAAAACCTGACACAATGATGTAACCAAAAGCTAATCTTATTGAGATTTGATGAACCTGTGCTTACTTTCCATCCTACTTATTTTTGCATATTTAATTCAACAGTTTTGGGCAAATGCAGCAACACATCCGCTCCATGTATTATTATGATAGAGATTTCGATCTGGTTGCGTAGTCTATAGCGTAGAAGAAGGGAATTGATTAGGATTTATCGCCATTTCATGCATTGATACCACATGGACGAACTGAGTTGCCAACTCCAAATGTTTATTTTATTGTAAATTTAATGTCGATCGGCTAAAATAAATTTTTATAAATAAGTTTTCCACTGGTAAAAGAGATCGGCCATTTTTGCTTTTCCATCTTGAAGGAAACAAACGCCACACTATTGGCGATTGCACTGTTTGTTAACGAATAAAGATGACAATTATTTATTCCTTCACCAATCGATAATATTTACAGCGTGACCACCCGGATCTCGCGGCGAACTACGACCCGCTCGCCTCCACGGACATCAACGACCACGATGATGATCCCACCCCGCAGAACAATGGAGATAACAAGTGAGAAGATGATCAATTTATATATTATTTACACGTCTGACTCCATAGGCCAAATGGGGTTCTTGAAAATTTCCCATATTTATTGGACAGTGTATGGAAATGAAGATCTTCATTTGTCTGACTTTCGTTTTTCGTTGACTTTCTTTCCACTTTCATTTGACATTTGACTTTTGTTACGTTTATCGGGCTTAAAGTGAAAACTCGCTAGATAGGTTTGAACTACGCGTCTCACAGCATTTCGAGAGCAGACATAAGGGCTAGACGGCTAGACAAAAGCTAGAGAGCGTTCGCGGAAGAGAGAGGCCAGACGGCGAAGCGAAAGAACGGGCTCTTTTATATCGGGACGATGCGCTTTACTCGAGACGGGGTGGAAAGGTCTCTCCCGCCTTCGAGCGGTGCAGAGACGCAGAGCTGTCTCTGTGCCGCAGCCAAGCGAGCGGGCGGGACGAAACGAGATCGATCATGCGAGGGGGCGGGGCTATACGTCGCCTCTCGTCTCCATCGGCAAACCCGGCTCGCGTCAGGACCGCTTTCTCAATACTCTATATAAGCTGCCCGCGCTCGATCAATAGTGCGACAATTACCGTACATGGGGCGCCCGCATCGAGAATCCTTCCTATATCAGTGGTCTGATGCGCAAGATAAGTTCAAACGGAGATTTTCCTAAGTCTACTCTCCCCACTCGTGAAACGCTGTGCGTCTGACCCAATGTAGATCCTGGCTTATTGAATGGAAATAGTCACTGACTGAAACACTTGAACGCCACGTTTAAGACGAGTTTTAAATTACTTTTTTTAAACAACCGTCATCTTTGTAATAAACATTTTATTATGCCCTGGCTATTAGTATATTTTTTTCATATTTCCCGTTTACAGAGAGATCAATGTTCTGTTCAGTGATTGTTGTTTGAAGAGATTTATTGATGTAGCTAATCTGGGAATATGTTTCAGACACGGCACTCGCTGCGCTGGTGAGGTCGCCGCCATTGCCAATAACAACGAGTGCGGAGTTGGAGTTGCCTTCAAGGTACGGTAGAACACATCCGTTCAATATCGCAAATTGACTTTAAAGAAATACAATCGATCTCGCATGACACCTGTCATAATTTTCATGTTGATGTCGTCCTAATCATCTCAAAAATATTTTAATTAATTAATTTACATTCAGTCGAAAATCGGAGGCGTGCGCATGTTGGACGGTGCGGTGTCGGACTCGGTCGAGGCCGCTTCCCTCTCTCTCAATCAAGTACGGTAGCATCTGAGGCGTACTGTAGGTAGTTATCGATTGGGTGTCGACGCACTGCACCGCTGGTGGATGCCCAGTTCATAAGCGCATTTTTTTTCTTTCGACGGATATAGATTGATCGATTCCAGAACCACATCGACATCTACTCGGCATCGTGGGGTCCCGAGGACGACGGAAAGGTACGGTATTTAATCGATTCTGTTTGTATGATATTGATTATTTTGCTGTTACAAGATGTGTTATTATCCGCTTGCAACATTGACTAATAAAATTATATCAGGTTGGTCAATAAGTTTTGCCCGATTTTGAAATTTTTCAAAATTCTATCGCGCTTCATTTGTAAGGCTGCAATCAAATTCCCTGTACGATCACTATACAAAGTGAGTCTACCCCTTTTCATCGCCCACTACTTCGATGCTGCCCATTCATTTAGTCGAGAAGTGAGAGTTGAGAAAGTTGGTCGGGCCGGTTTCGACTTGGCATTTTTGTCGAGTTGCCGTTTCATGAGGGATCGAGAGATGATTCCATGCAACCTTTTTATTGAAAGACTGATCTGTCTTGAATGCAGGAAGGTTCATGGAAGGAACCTTCAACATCGGGTTAGCCAGAATCGATGTCACAAATATATAAGCTGCTCGCGAAATTTCAAGGTGCGACTCGTTTTCCGATTTTTAAAGTGAATTCCGAAATAAAGTGACCGAATTGAATTCCCATTCCGATCTGATTTAGAAGGGCACCTACTATCATTACAATAGTACTACTCACTTTGAACTAGGTGCTACCATCGGTGAACTATCTGAGAATTGCGATTATTCCTGAAATCAGAGCACGAAAACGTGCTTTCTCAAAGTATCTTAATTTTAGGGAAGCATTTAGCGATAGGTTATGCCGCCCATTCTGCAGCAAAAGTCCTATAGTATTGCTGTTCAGTGGGGCTTTGGTCGATTCATGTTCACTTCGACAGGACACTTTATCAAATCAGACACCAAAAATTGGAATTTTTCTGAAAATTTGCAAGTTTCGAAATTTATGAATTTTTTGTTTCTCGAAAAGTTCAGGAGGGCATAGTTTAAAGTCTCAATTGGAAAAGTAAAGTAAGTTATATTTAGGGATGGCTTCGTGGGAAAAAATGACCGATTCAGGTCCTGAAAAAGTGGAAAATGATTCCCATTATTTCCTGGATAGAGGGAGAAATGAGATGGGATTATTCTTGGGAAGCAGGATTCCTGAAACTGGCAGGAATCCTACTTAGCTTTGCATTCGACATCGTGATTTGAAATCGAAGCGCTTTTTCTTTTTCCGGACTTATCTAATATCGAGAACCATAACTTATAAAAGAAATAAAGCAGCGGCTCATTCTTTCCATAAACTTAAAGATGACTGTTGATAATATAATTGGTTCTAAGCTGAGGCTCTGGGAAAAATTCTTGACGCCAAGGAATCCATAAACATTTTCTCGAATTTTCAGCGGATCTCACAAAATTTACACAATGTTATATCAAGGAGCCCGAGAGAGTGCGAAAAGAAACCAAAGATAGAAGTTGTTACTTAACAGTTCTCCTACAACATATTATGAACACATGGCTTGCTAAGTAGAACTGCCGGAAAATCGACAAGTTGTCGACGACGACAACGCAAAGTTCAAACATCAAATCGGGCAAAACTTATTGACCAACCGAATATTTTGGCCAATTTGCTTTGTTATTGTTCCCTCGTTCTATGAATTACGGTATACTGTTTATGTTCAGACCTTCGACGGTCCTGGTCCTCTTGCTCGCGAGGCCTTCTACCGTGGCATAAAGAACGGCCGCGGCGGAAAGGGCAACATCTTCGTGTGGGCGAGTGGCAATGGAGGATCGAGGTGGGTTCAAAAATATTTGATTTTTAAGTTGTTTTCAATTTTATTTCAACATTATACCGCTATTTTTCTAAACAATTTGCCTAATACGCTTCAACTACGTTTCCTACCGTAGATCTCGCTGTGAAATGCGATTGATAATCCTAATCGTCTATGAGGTGATCAATAATGGTTGTTGTATTGCAGACAGGATTCGTGTTCGGCGGACGGTTACACGACGTCCGTGTACACGCTCTCCATCTCGTCCGCCACCTTCGACAACCATCGACCCTGGTGAGTGTTGTCAGAGATGAGCAGCCTGAAATCAAGCAGTTTTGTGGGCTCCCTGCAACTGCTACTGCTACTGGGACCCAAATTGTACACATTAAAATCGAATATAAATATTATTATTATTATCAGGTACCTCGAGGAATGCCCATCATCCATCGCCACCACGTACTCGTCTGCTAACATCAACCAGCCGGCGATTGTGAGTTACTATTGATTTTTGAAAACTAAAATGTCAAAACAGATCACTAGTTTTACATTTGCTAATATGTGCTGCTCTGCATGAAAGGTGGCGCACGATGTTCAGTTTGCAATGGTTGTACTGCACACATACCTGCATACCGTAACCCTCCTTCTCCTGCTCAGGTTACGGTGGACGTGCCTCGAGGCTGCACCAAGATGCACACGGGAACGTCGGCGTCGGCGCCGCTCGCTGCCGGCATCATTGCGCTTGCACTTGAGGCAAAGTAAGGACGCCATCATTATAGGCCAAATGGGGTTCTTCTAGAAATCCATGACAATGTCTTATTTTATCTTTGGCCATCATGTTTTTTTTTCATTCGTCTTCAATAATGAACTATGAAACCGATCATGAAATTCGGACGATGTAGATATTAGTAGGGGTCACAAACGGTTATCGAATACAGAACTGAAATGGGTCGATATCGCGTGGCCTATATTTGTTCTCTCAATTTTTTTCACAATATTACGTTGAGACGTCATGTCTGTCTTTTTGCAGTCCCGCCCTGACATGGCGCGACATGCAGCATCTCGTGCTGCGTACGGCCAATCCGTCGCCGCTGCTGGACAATCCGGGCTGGTCGGTAAACGGAGTGGGCAGGAAGATCAGCAACAAGTGAGTGCGACGATTTAATGTTTTTGGAAGAGCATGACCCGGTGTTCCGAATAGGGACCGAATGTTGAATACTGATGTTTTGTGGGGTTTTATAGCTGAAATATAGTGATAGTAAGTATCGGGACTGCCTTTTAGGAACCCGAAAATGTTCTGCAATGTGTCCCCGAAAAATTGCTGGGCAAATATTGTGCGAGTTACTAAACGGCAGTTTCACAACGTACCATTATTTTCTTGCTTGAAATCATTTGCTTTCTCGTCATCATCTCCACCATCTTCCGTTCTTGCCAGATTCGGCTATGGTTTGATGGACGGGCACGAGTTGGTGAAGTGGGCCAAGGACTGGCGGACGGTGCCCGAGCAGCACATCTGCACCTACGAGTACAAGCTGGCCGCACCCAAGTGAGTCCCCACAGTCATCATAGGAGGATTATTTCCAAAATCTAAATCATGTAGTTTGACATGTAGATGTAGTAAACACTTACAATGCCAAATTTTTGAAGGAGGCAGGTTTACCACTCGAAACTATCTAGAAATACGCAGGAGGATTATATTTGTCAGAATCAATTTGAAATCTGACACGTGGTGCATGTCATATTTCAATTAGAGCCGCGAAATATCTTCATAGCTCGTATTATTTTTGTTTAAAAACGGTATGAGAACTTTAGGCCGTGGTCATAGCATTGCATGAGTCGACCCATGGGAAGTGACCACCAACTTTTTTTGGTGGTCACTTCCCACCCATGACCCGGGGTTCATGGTCAAAATCGATATTTTCGATTATCGATTGATCAACCCAACCTATAGTGGGATGGTACCGTATGATCTACAGTAACTCAAAATCGATATTCCGGGTTACTGTACCTTTCGTTTCGAGACCACCGTTTTGCAAAGTTGTTCAAATCGAGTCGCGATTGCTTGTATGAGTTGGTATTCGGTGCGACATTGCTCGAAAGGTATACTGTAGATCGGCTACCGTACCCATGGCTGCGCAACGGTAGCTTTCGCTGCGGGACCACCGTTTTACAAAGTTGTTCAAGTCGAGTCGCGATTGCTTGTATGAGTTGGTATTCGGTACGACATTGCTCGAAAGGTATACGGTAGCTCGGCCACCGTACCCATGACTGCGCTACGGTAGCTTTCGTTTCGAGACCACCATTTTACAAAGTTGCGCCAAATCGAGTCGCGATTGCTTGCATGAGTTGGTATTCGGTACGACATTGCTCGAAAGGTATACGGTAGCCCGGCTACCGTACCCATGACTGCGCTACGGTACCTTTCGCTTCGGGACCACCGTTTTACAAAGTTGTTCTAATCGAGTCGCCATTGCTTGTATGAGTTGGTATTCGGTACGACATTGCTCGAAAGGTATACGGTAGCCCGGCTACCGTACCCATGGCTTAGCTACGGTAACTTTCGCTGCGGGACCACCATTTTTCAAAGTTGTTAGTCATAATTATAGAATCTTCCCACGTTTGATCATGCAGTCACTTCGTATATCTCTGAGCTGCTTTAATAGAACGAGATATGGAGCAAGAGTCAACTATTATTGGCTATTATACGAGAACCTCAATGCGGTTGAACACTGTAATAATGTATCGCGAAATTACTATTTAAATATTAAGGTACAATATCACCGCGAACGAAAATTAAAGGGATTCAATATCAGCGAATTTAAGTGGTAACAGCGACAAAATGAATAAAGAAATTAATATTTCAAAGTGGAAATGGTTAAACAGTAAAAACATGTGTTAAAGTATCCTGTATATTTCAGCTTGATAAAAGGGATAGCTACATATTCCATTCCCTGCACAATATATCACATCGCATTCCACCTCTCACCAGCAATTTCGATTTTCCGCAACTTCGTAAAAAAGATGTTCGAAACTAAAGGCAAAGGTACCCGCCGGATAGTAGGCGATGTGCCGCATACCTTTTGAACAATGCCGTACCGAATACCAACTCATACAAGCAAACGCGACTCGATTTGTACAACTTTGTTAAACGGTGATCCCGCAGCGAAAGCTACCGTATGCAGCCATGGGTACGGCAGCCGATCTACAGTATACCTTTCGAGCAATGTCGTACCGAATACCAACTCATACAAGCATCGCGACTCGATTTGAACAACTTTGCAAAACGGTGGTCTCGAAACGAAAGGTACAGTAACCCGCGGTACAGTAGGCAATGTGCCGTATACCTTTCGAGCAATGTCGTACCGAATACCAACTCATGCAAGCAATCGCGACTCGATTAGAACAACTTTGTAAAACGGAGGTCCCGCAGCGAAAGTTACCGTAGCTAAGCCATGGGTACGGTAGCCGATCTACAGTATACCTTTCGAGCAATGTCGTACCGAATTCCAACTCATACAAGCAATCGCGACTCGATTTGAACAACTTTGCAAAACGGTGGTCTCGAAACGAAAGGTACAGTAACCCGCGGTACAGTAGGCGATGTGCCGTATACCTTTCGAGCAATGTCGTACCGAATACCAACTCATGCAAACAATCGCGACTCGATTAGAACAACTTTGTAAAACGGAGGTCCCGCAACGAAAGTTACCGTAGCTAAGCCATGGGTACGGTAGCCGATCTACAGTATACCTTTCGAGCAATGTCGTACCGAATACCAACTCATACAAGCAATCGCGACTCGATTTGAACAACTTTGCAAAACGGTGGTCCCGCAGCGAAAGGTACAGTAACCCGGAATATCTATTTTGAGTTACTGTAGATCATACGGTACCATCCCACTATAGGTTGGGTTGATCAATCGATAATCGAAAATATCGATTTTGACCATGAACCCCGGGTCATGGGTGGGAAGTGACCACCAAAAAAAGTTGGTGGTCACTTCCCCATTAGTCGACCGTGCAATGCTATGGCCGTGGTGCTTGCTCATGTTCCCTAAATTAATGGAACCCCCATTGCCCAAAAGTAATTGAAAATTTGTTACTACTAAGCTAAAAACATATGAAAAACGAAATTTTGTTGCTCCGCAACTTCCCGTCTCTTCATCTTTCTTGATTAATCTCACTACTTTGCAGCCCTCGTCCGCTCACCGGTCGATTCCAACTCAACTTCACACTGGAAGTGAATGGCTGCGAGACGGGCACGCCTGTTCTCTACCTCGAGCACGTCCAGGTGCGTGCAGATTTCACGCATAAGTTTGAGGATTTTTTGCGCGGCGCGTGACACGCGACTGCGCGATTATCGCTGCTCTGTTATCTACCGTAGTATGTCTGCAGGTGCACTCGACTGTCCGATACGGTAAGCGAGGCGACCTAAAGCTGACGCTCTTCTCGCCCGCCGGCACCCGATCTGTACTGCTGCCGCCCCGTCCCCAGGTACGGTATCGCGCGGTGATAGATGTGGTAAAATTATAGAGAAAAAAAATTAATGAAGATGGAGTACATTAATCGGGCCATGTGGTCCTTCATTTTTCTAGCTCTGATTCTGTATTCACACTAAAGATAGATATCGAAACTTCGCTCTAAACAATTTAACCAATCACCTACAATGGCTTGCCTCACAATTTATTAGCTCTCAATATGATCAACTTTTTTTGTCCTCGATATTCAAACCCCCATCCTCCAATCTCTCAATCTAATTGTATTATTACACATTATCATTATTATTATTCATATCCATTTTATTGTTATTAATATTTTTTCAGGATTTCAACGTCAACGGCTTCCACAAGTGGCCCTTCCTCAGTGTGCAGATGTGGGGAGAGGACCCGCGCGGAACCTGGGTGCTCATGGTCGAGTCGGTGACGACGAATGCGAATCTCGCCGGTATGTTGCCTACTAGACTACCGTATCCACACCACCTGCGGCTATCGATGAATGATTTTATTGCTGCAGGAACATTCCACGATTGGACCTTGTTGCTGTACGGAACTGCCGACCCGGCGCACCCTTCGGACAAGGTTAGTTTGTTATGCTTTTTTAAAAGTCGTTTAATTTCAGTATGTTACAAATGAATAAGTCGAGCGTTGTACTATTACATATTATTATTATTTTTATTATTATTTCAAATTTAACCTGAAGGTGCACCCGCCCGGCCCACCGCCCACGGGCCAATCGATTCTCGGCCGAATGCAGCAGTTGACGAGTCAGGTAGGTCTCAGAGAGATTAGATGAGATTTGGTAGTCGGGAGTGAGATGCTGAGAGAGATTGAGAATTCACTAATCTCGCCCACACGTACACTGTTTGAGTTGGAGTGTGAAGATTGAGTGCTAAACAAAGAAAGAAAGTGATTATAGAAGTATAACAGATATACGAAAGAAAATCCGTTCGACCGGCTTGTTACAGTATTCATATATTTGTGTCTCTGTCTACCCACACTACTTTCTGGTGCTCCTCTCTCCCTCACACATTCACTGCACGTTTATTTGCCTCATCACAAACTGCCTGTTGATTCATTTTTTGATTACGGTAGATTTGGTGTATCGCACTAACACGGAATGCGCGTTTTTTGTGTGCGTTTGTGTGCTCAAAGCTTTGCTTCTCTTCTCCTTCTGACACGCGCACGCGCTGCTCTTGCTCCGAACTACAGTACCTCCGGGATCGATAGATGGAGCTACCGTACTCGACGCCCCTTCTGGTTCGTCGTCCCTACTACCGTACTCCGAGTGGCGCCAATTTAACCCGCCCGCCAGTGTGCTCCTTCTCTCTCTTTCTATATCCGCTTCTCCTCTCTCCTCTTGCCCTATCCGTCTCTGTGCCCACTTCAGATGCGCCGGCCGCAGGCGTGGTCTCGCGTCCGCCAACTCGAAATCCCGACCGCCGGCTCGCCTTTCTTTGGGGGCGGAGTATCGCCTGCAGCCCTGCAGCAGCAGCAGCGACCCATGCAGCAACTCGGCCACTGGGTGTACGACCCGTTTGAGGCCCGCTGGGTTTGGTCTCGGATGCAGAAGAAACGACACGGACGCCATCTACACAAGCGCGTCCGACGATTCTGAGCTAATCGAGATCGATATTATGTCCCCCTTTTACAGTAATCATGTCCCTTACAGTAAGCACGTCTAGTTATACCACGGCTTGGTTGGTCTAGTCCTATATATCTTGGTGGTGGATCGGAATGGTCGGTAGATGTAAGCTCACCACCTCCCCTCTCCCCTGTCCCCCTGTCCCTAATGCATACCGCAAATCGCATGTCTCGCAGTAAACCACATCAGTCCTGTCTATCGGGTTCCTGGTACCACAACCCCAAATCGTCCCGCCCCATCTCACACTTGGTTACATTGGTTCTCGTCCTTTCTCCCAAACCAAAACGAATGCTCCCCCTGGGTGGTAATGGGTGTCCATCCTCGCTTTGCCTCTCTCCTCTTGTCTGTCCTCTATCTTCTCTCTGTCCATCTGTCCCCCCTCTCTTTCTCTATAAGTCTCTTCCATCCTTCCCTTCTTCTCTCTGCAGATCTCCCTCCCCATCGTCCTAATGATTTGCCAAGTCATCGTCCTGCTCATCATCATCATAGCGGCGCTCACCGCATGCCGCCGCGCGTCCACGGCGCTCCCCTAGTGTACTCGATGTCCCCTTTCCACTCCACCCTCCTGACCCCCCCCCCCACCTCATTTCACTTGACCATCCTCCACCCCCCCCCCCCCGCGGTGAGATGCCCCCCTCCCGATGCGCTCCAGACCCTGTACCAACCAAGACGTGGTGAGAACAGACCCCTCCCCTTGTGTTCCATATTATATCATCAATTCATATCTCTCCCTCTTGTGCCGATATACGGGTAGCCGCCATAATCCGTGGTTGAGTAGTTGAGTATCTCGCCCCTCGCTAGTTTGATCCCATCCGCCCGCTCTCTTTCCCATGTGAATTATGGGACTTACAGTAATCTTCGTCTCGATCGATAACAGGTACGTCGTTGTAGTAGTGTGACACGATGTTTATCTCCTCCCCCTGCCTACTGTATCCCCCTGCATCCCTACTGTAACCTGACACGCTCTTTTCCCTCTGTTTCCCCCCTGCATCCCTACTGTAAACTGACAAGCTCTTCTCCCCTTTCCTCCCCCCTCTATACTTTCCTGTCCATCACTACACCATTTCCTACACCCTCTATCGATTTATCGATCACACACACCGTAGTAAACGGGAGTAGATCACACAATACACGTCCTCATCGTCGTTGTGGGATACCGTAGGATAAGAAACTGTAGGGTGCGAGTCGGAAACAGCGGCCGGTTGTGTATGGTGTATCTGCCTTTTAGCCAATGACTGATGAGAAGTCGAATTACGAGCGACTCAAGCGATATTTCCAAGCCTTTTTCACTGCAAGTTTCGGGTGAGTACAACCTAGTGCCCCGCCCCCTCTCGATTATCGATCGATTGACATACCAAAGTCCCCCTTTCCCCCAAACCTCCCTTATCACTATAATCGAGTTACGATCGGTTCATTACGTTCTAGCCAATTGTGTTACATTTCACACACAAATCTATTGCTCTTGCTTATCCAGTCTTGCTCCATTCTAGTCACAATCCCCCTTGTCCATTATCACTCTACTCATTCCCCATACTCATAATCACAACAACAAAACACTCACTTTAACACTAGACAGACGCATCATCATCATCCAACACAATGAAAGTATTACAGTAAATCCACCCTTTCCTTCCTGAGTCGGCTTGAGATAACTCTAATAAGTAGCCACCCCGCCCCGCACCAGTTGCCCCCGATTAGTGCGCATTGTTTGGTAGTAGTTGTATAACTAATTGGCTAAATAGTATTGTCTTATATCTAAGATACCCGTATGCTATGTACGTGTCAACTTCCCCTCTTGTTCCTGTGTTCATCAATTCCCTATCTTTCTCTAATTCTGTTCCATGCATTTTCGCCCTTGTTTTCCAGCATAAAGCAGGCATTCAAACCAGCGTTTTTTCGTGTTTCTCAACTCACATTTTACATGGTTGGGGTTCGGGGCGGGTGTCGTCAGGTGTATTGTGTGCACGACACACTATCAATTTGTTGTTAGCTCTCTTCTTCTCTCCTTTTCCTTACTCTTCTTCTTCTGCCTTTATCTATGCGTGTACGGTATCTCCCTCCTCCTAACCTGGTAATGATTACGGTAGCTAACCGGTCGAACGGATCGATAGAGATTGGTTTGCCATAATGATGCGCTGTTTTGCAGGTAGGCCAGTGTGCGTAGATTAGTTTTTGGAGGGAGAACTATGCTCGATTTTTCATTTTGGCTCATTGACTTGTGTTTTCGATAATAGCCAGCATTATATCGATTAATTAGAAATGTATTTTCAGTCTGAAAATGAAGACGTTGTATGGCAAGTTACATATCAGAACGAGACCGATCTGAATATTAGAGCCGGAAGAGGCGGGAGAATCAAGCGTTTTTAGAAGATTAAGAAGAATCGCAGTAGAAGACGGAAGAAAAGTGCCCGCGACCCTAATCATTTTTGCATAAATTGAGTAGGAGTGAGCAGCAATTTATCATATCGTGCGATATTTTTTGGTTAACGTTCAGATGAGAATGAGTCGATAGTCTTCATTAGTTTAATTCCACTAGTCCGCGCCGATTGGCAACCATGCGACAGATGCTAGAATACACAGGGTCATGCGAGTATGGCGAGAATTTACAGCGGATTTGGTTTTTGGGGTTAGAAGGTATTTACAGTAAGAAGCAGTTATATTTGGCTAGCATCACTTCTAAATCAGCTCCTCGAAATCAGCTCTCAATCGATTTCTCTTTCCTCCTCTCTACTCCGTTTGATGGCGCTAGTCTGTATTACTTATTGTGGTGTTACGGTACCAGACCGTCGATTACGGTAGCTAAGCGAGAGGATTACGGTATCAGACGGAAGACGCGGCGCCGGAGGCGATATCGATTGGCGACCTTCGCTCAGTCGGCGATTGTCACGAGGAGTGCGCGGCCGGATGTCACGAGTCGCACTCCGCCTCTGCCTGCTTCAAGTGCAAGCATCTGCAGCAGAGTCTGAGGAACAGGGCCGGATTCAAGTGAGTGCCTACGGTAGTTGCGGTCCAGGGTAGTGTTGTTATGAGTGCGGTGGAATTGTGGTAGGAATAACGATTAAAGTTTGTCACTACGGTAGTTTTGGGTAGGGTACTGTAGTTGTGAGGACTGTGGAAGTGTGGTAATAGTAAGGAGTCAAGCGGGTACTACGGTGGCTATTGACGGAACATCAGAGTGTCATAGTGTAGTTGGGGATACGGTATGAATTACGGTAAGGTAATGATGAATTGAAATAGCATTGGATACTATGGAATTACGGTAGCATAATAATGGTTGCTTGAGGTGTGTCACGTACTGCGACGACGGTTTCTTCAAGGAGGACGACTCGTGCAAGAAGTGCAGTCCGCTGTGCCACACTTGCACCAAGGCCGAGGTTCGGCCAGCATTTAGGCTACTTCGAACATATAACTTTGTCAGAAAATTTGCAAAACTATTCATTGTTGCTCTTCGCTCTTCAGAAATGGGAGCGCCAGAACCACCTAACCTACCGTGAAATGGCACGAATTCAACATTCTGCGATGAGTGGCCGATGAGCCACTGGCTGCACTTCAGTTTTGAAGGGGAAAACATGTGTTTAGTCTGTCGTGATGCCAAAATGAGCTCATTTGCTATGTAAATGCATTCAAACTCCCTCGAACACCTAAGGAGATCCCTTTGTTGACTAGTTGATAAATGAACTCATGTTAGTACAGCGGCTATATTTGAATTTGTTGCAGGTGTGCTCTACCTGCCCGGGCGCTCTTCTGCTCATCGACGTCGACCACTTTGCCCATTGGGACCACGGACAGTGTGTGGAGAAGTGTCCCGAGGGACTCGTCGCTGATTGTGAGGGCATTATTATCTTAATATAATAATAGCAATTATTATTTCTGAACAGATTGCTAAATTACTTGGTCGATAGGGAAAACACATGCAGAAGAAGGACAAATGGGATTGCACATAGGGCCCAATCCTTGCATGAATAAATCTGAATACATTATTCTTATTATGTTTTAAATTTTATATTATTGCATATAAATCTACAGAAGAGTTGTGTGATGAATAGGAAATTATGGTACGTATGGTTTAGGCAATTTTTGGTTGATTTTTCCCATAAAATTTTATCATTTCACCTGTGCCTTTATTGCAGACGAGTCGAATCTGATCCAAGCTCGCTGCGTGCTGAAGGAGAACTTCTGTGGCGCGGGCTACTTCATGCTGCCCAATAACGGCCGGTGCTCGAATTGCGACGAGGCGTGCGAGTTGTGCCACGGAGCCGGTGCGTTTTACCAATTGCCAGAGACAGAATTTGAAATTTGAAGGAGAGAGGATTTGGGAGGAAGGTGGGGGGGGGGGGGAATCTAATAGTTGTCATCAACTCAGAAATGAATTCCAATGGCCGGCAAATAGTCACGATGCTTGTGATATTGCGCTGTGAGCACAGGGAAAATAATAATAGATACGAAGAGCTGTGAAGTTACTGTTCTACTGCAAAAAAAAACTAAATAAATAAAGATCGAGATTGGTGTGAGTAGATTGGCGTGATATTGCAGGTCCCATCTACTGTGACAAGTGCGCGCAGGGTTTCGGCAATCGATCGGTGGGATACTGTAGGCCGTGCTGCTCCAACGGACAGAAGCCGATAGACGACCATTGTGGTACGGTAGAGAGATTAGTTTGCATGATACAGTAATCCAACGATGAAACCCCAACGCGATTTTCGATTTCGTTTGGCAATGAGAAGATTCAGAATAATCAGACAAACGTAATAAAAACTTGAAAAATGCCCATTAATGATGTTGCTACATTCCGACCCGTTGCGAGGTGTTGTAGTCGGGGGCACTAATAAGTTTCATATGTGTCCTACCGTACTATCCAATAACAATCCCCCTGTTTGCAGAAGACTGCTCAGCAGCGGCGATCGCTTCCTTCTCTCATCTCTCTCACTCGTCTCCCTTCTGGTCGTTTGTCTGGTTGCTGCTCGCCGTATCCCTCGTTGGGCTGGTGATAGCTGCCGGCTACTTCTTCTTCAGAGACGAGCGATCGAGAGATGGAGTCGAGTGAGTTATAATATAATAATATTTATGCGAGTCTCGAGGAAACGCGGTACAATAAGATAAATTAAAAGAAAGGCTCAAATCATTATTGGAAAAATAAGTTGGAGCAGCTATCGATTGATTTGTGAATTTACGTGGTGATGACATATTTAATACCTTTTTTGGAACAGAAAATTGTGGGTTCGAAAACTGAAGTTTAATAACGTTCTGTCACCATTGATTGGTGGAGCCGCGTGCATGGTATTGAAAGATGAACTGCGTTACTTTGCCATTTTTCTAATTAATGATAATGAGCATAAATGTCTGTTTCAAGTTTTTTTGCGGTAGTAAAATAATTTTCGATTTTGATTATTATCAACTGATTGATTAATTTATTTCAGATACACGGCGCTTCCTCGCTACAACGCGGCCAGCGGCGCGATCAATCTCGACTTTTCCGATGATTCCGATTCAGAAGATGAAATCATGAAGACGGGTCAGATTTAGTATGCTAGATTGTGCGCATAGTACATTTATAAAATGATACGATCATGTCAGAATGACGAAAATACGATGAAAACATTTCCAGTAATGTTCCTTTCTCCCTCTTCCTGTTGAGTAAACATTGGATTTAGCAGCATGTCATTTTATACATGAAAGTACCACATTACGCCCCATCACCCATATCTTGCACATCGCTGGTTTTCCTTCTTGTTGTTCACTTGATCGAGCTTCGCACGTATACGATTTTGGATTCACTTCCCTTGTGCCTTAAACTTTGAAACGCCCCCTTTTGAGTGCTAATTAGTATTGTAATATAGGAAAATGTGAGAATGTAAGATTGAAAAGAGTTTCTAAAGAGAATATAAAATGACAGAGATATATTTACTTATGTTGAATAATAGACGCGGGATTCCACAAAGTATTGCCCTGTTTTACGTCGGATGTTGTTTTTCTTCAGATTTATTTAGTTGCCCTACTGTGATTGCGCTTTGCCCCCTTACCGTATCTACTAATCGATCGATTCCCGCTGATTCTAGTCTAGCTTGACAATAATTCCTGCTACATTTCCCCGCCTCTCGACTGTCGAGAACCGTACACCTTTGTAACACTGTCCATATCACTTCCCCCCGCGTATTTCTGATAGAACCCTTTCTTTCAGTCTGTGATACTCTTCTCTCGCGCTGTGATAGCAATACCGTAACCCTTTGATTCGCTCGATCGATGTATATCACTCTTTCCGCTGCTACTGTAGTACACATTTTTTATTATTTCGGTATTGCCCCCTCTTGGTCGAATTTTGTAAACGGGTTTATCGGTTGTGCCCCTCCACTCTGTATGATTGTTGAATTTGTGACATGGCGATGATGGTAAAGCTTTGTTTTCTCTCAATCGAATATCGATGCGGATTTTGTATGAAAGATGTAAGTGTGTTATGGGATCACCTCTCTGATTATCTGGTGGCATTGATAAGGAGAGTTCAAAAACCTGGTCTCTTCATTTCATCCAGTTTTTTTCACCCGCCTTAACGAGGCAGCGTGCGAAATGACGAGATTCGGATTCAATTTTAAAACTATGCTGATAAGGAGAGTTTAAAAAGACGAATCCGGGTCTCTTCACTGTGTACAGCCTCTCTTTACCGGTTCGTAGAGGAGAGAGAGAGAGAGATAGCGTGCGAAATGAAGAGACCCCGGTCCCGTTTTAAAAACTAATGATAAGGATCCCGCCCATTCCCTCTCCCGTTTTCCCCGTATCAACCACTGATAATTGCTATCAGTAGTGGCCACTTCGGAGAGTCCAATTGATGAACACAGTCGCCGCTCCCGCCAAGACACTCGCCAATTTTGACTGGTCCATAAAGGTGAGTGAGAAAAGTTTATAATTATAATTAGTGTTGCGAATTCGGCTAGAACCGAACATTCGTCGCAAAATGACTGGGAATGAGACGAAATAGAAATAGGGGCCGTGTTCTAACGTCGGCCGAAATCGGCCGCATTTCGGTCAGAGCTCTATGGAAATGATCCTGGCAGACAAAGGGGGCGATTAAGAGATCACTCCAATATTTTGACTATAGCTTTCAATTTGCCTAGACTCTCACATTGTCTGGCCGATTTCGGCCCATTTCGTCCGACCGTCCGGCCACACAAAGAAAGTCGAATTCTATTAAAATGAGACAACCGGTCATTTTGGCCGAAATGGACGACCGAATTCGCAACACTAATTATAATCGCAGAAAGAGTGTGTAACCGCGCATGAAATGTGCGCTAGAGATGCAAGTTCGATATTTTCCCGAATTACGGCCTTTTAGGCAAGAGACTAGTATTACGGCAGAAAAGGCGAAGAAAAAGAGACTGCTAGAGAGTGTCCAGTACCGAACCTTCATCCTTATTGCGCACAAATGGCAGCTTTGCGTGATCGAGGTGCGCCCGCAGGCGCAGCTTTGCACGCAGGCGCAAGTTTCCCTTACTGCGGGGCGAAGAATGCAAAAGAGAGCAGAGATTCTCAGCCAGGGAGAGTGAGGGGTGGGAGGGTGCGCGAATACAAAAGTCCGCAGAGTTTTGTGCTTGGGAATGCAGTGATTGGGCGATTTGAAACTCTTTTTTTAGGTATCACAGAGGTTTCCCTTTTTGATGAACCGCATTTCGAACACTTACGTTAAACAATAAAATATTTTAGGCATTCTAAACGTTCAATATCACCATAATTAATTATAATTCATGCTCTTTTAGTACTCCGTTCCCACGAACGCCTCCCTCTCGCACGCCCAGCCGATTGTGCAGGTAATTACCGCAAAACTGTATCTTTGCAAAATCTCTCTTGCGCGCTCACCTTGAATCTCGAACAAATCGAACGGTATACGACATTTTTCTCCCAGCCAAAACACGGCTAGTTGTCGACACTGTTCGCAGCATTACTACGGTTAGTGTTCGATTTGCTTTGGGAAGTGATGTCGTTCTCGTTTCATTACACTGCAAAGAGCGCAATATTTTCTAAGAGAACATCTCTCCAAGGTTTTGTTTCTTGCGGAACGGGTTTCCACCCTCCTAGTTCGACGCGTTTTCTCGTTTGCTCCCCAAAATGTGAGAGCGTGGGGAATGAGGAGGGTGAAGAAGCGTTTTCTAAGAAACGAAATCTTGAAGAGCCGTTCCAATTTACGCTCTATGTGTGCATAATCGTTGCTATCGAGGCTACTAGGTGCGATCTTAGTCAAAATGCAGATATTTACTCACTGTATTGATTGGTCAATACTTGGATTATTACATAATTTAATCAATTCGCGTTGGAATTTGATCGTAATTCTTGGTAGATCCGTGTTTCAACTTGTGGTCATTATTTATTATTTTACCGTTCATCGATACAACGAATTCGCTCTCACTTCAGGTAGTCTTCCACTACACGGACGCGACCTCGGAAGTGTTCGAGTTTACGAGAGAAGAGGTACGGTAACTAAATCTCTTGCTACAGTACTTTCTCGCGGGATCGTGACAGGGACCCCAGGAGATCGTTATTGTATCGATTGTGTAGGATCATTGTTTTGAAACGCCAGTAACTTGTGTTGCTAAGTCATAGCACATATCGATTTATTATTGATGTTAAAAAATATTATTATTATTCTTTTTCAGTTCCGCACGTTCCTCGAGCAAGTGCAGGCGCTGTGATCAATCGATAACCGCAATCAATCGATAATCAATCGTCCTCCGATATGAGCGGCATGTACTCCAAACTGCCGCCCGGCTACATCACTCGCTCCACGTGCATCATCGTGGGCGGTGGACTGGCGACATTCGGGCTGGTAGAGATGCTATTTGGAGGAGAGAACTTCTACAAGAAGGGGGTGAGGAAAGGGGGGAACGATGAATTTTGTAATGGGGATGAAGTCATAGGTCAAAAAGTGGGTAGATTACGACATAACCTGCCCTCCGAAACCGGGCGCGAAATAAAAAGCCTGATCAATTAGACCCCTAAAAACGCCCGTCAGGGCCTCCTAAAACACCCCCGAAATGTAAAAACATGCCCGGTAGACCATAAAAAACCTGCCCGACCAGATTTCCATGCTTCTTTACTCTTGTGTTATAAGCGCTATGATCTTGCAGTGCAATTTGCGAATCCTAGGGATTTCCAATAGCGTTGATTAATCGAGATAATATTTGTTGGAAACAAATTGTACTAGAAATGAGAAGGAAAATGTTTTCCCACTTTTCGAGTTTTCAACGGAGTACATGGAGGGGTTTCGGATGATGTGTGTTTGTGTATTTAACAGTACCAACTTGCTGAATTCATAATATCTCAGTGACTAGGAGATGGTAGATGAAATAATAGAGATAATTGATGGATATTTAGTTGTAAAACAGATTCCTTATTCGTTTTCTTCTCTCAGTTGATGCCTCTTGTGCACAAGTTCACGGACGGCGAGGATGCGCATCGAAACGCACTCAAGATGGCCAAGTGGGGACTGATCCCGCGATTCGGACCCAATCACTGGGAGTACAAGGAGTTGGAGTGTGAGGTGAGCGCAGATGGCTTCTAATAATAATAATAATAATATACGCCCCATGAGTTGAAATTTGGTAAGAAATAATGGAAAATATATGGAGAAGGGTTAGGGCTTCTGCAGAGCTTATCCGTGCTATGCACGCCATAACAGCAGGGCAGGAAAAGAGGCTGCAATTCGGCATTTTGGGACGTAATCTCATAAACCAAATCGTATATTCGTGATCCATGTACGCAGGATTTTGACCTACGACTCCATGACGCGCATATTATTATTTTTCTTATTACTATTATTATTATTATTATTATTATTATTATTATTATTATTAATGTATTAACATTTTTTTCAGCTCTTCGGTCGACGGCTGCGCAATCCGATTGGATTGGCTGCGGGATTCGATAAGGACGGAGACGCCATCGGACCACTGGGCAAGAGCGGATTCGGAATGGTACGGTAGCCACTCGGATACTATCGATAACTGTCTTTATTATTGGGATACGGTATATTATCGATCGGTGAATGTTGCAGGTGGAGATCGGCTCGGTGACTCCGCTGCCGCAGCCCGGCAACGATCGGCCGAGAGTCTTCCGACTGCTGGAGGACGAGGTACGGTAGAATAGGGGTGGATTTCGGTAGTAGACATACGGTAGGCGGCAAACCATTGTAGTAGGCACGCTGGTGACGACGAATGGGCATAGGTCGACAGATGTAGAAAACGACGAAGCCTATTCACATGTTGTCATGTTCATGGCCAATTTCGAAAAAAAACCGTTCCAAGATTTTGTACATTTATTGTTTTCCAACTCCTTGTGTCGAACTGTGCAAACATTAAAATTGTTGACAATGAGCTCTAGGGAAAGTGAAAATGTGAAGCTATTCGAAGATTTCGGTTTCAGGGAGTGATCAATCGATACGGCTTCAATTCGATCGGTGCAGGAGCTGTGCAGAGAAAGGTACGGTAGGAAATTAATCAATCAACAAATCAGTAATATTTATCATGTCAAAATTCGTTGATTGAATAGTGCAGTATATGAGAAAGAGAGACTCAGCCATCAGTATGCAATTGTTTGACTAGTTATAGCTGTGCAGAATGTTGCAAACCATCGCAATCGGTACTTTGGCAACGAATTGGATCATTTATAGGTAAACTTTTTTTTAAAACTTAACTTGTGAGGTGCGATCAGCGCGTGTGAATTGGAGCGAGGAGAACGCGCTGTTCGGAGTGAATCTGGGGAAGAACAAGCTGAGTGAGAACGCCAAGTGAGTTGTTGATTCTTTTTTTTAATATCACGCCTACCAATGTTGACATTTCCTGATTTCACCTTGCGTTCGGGTCAGTGCCGGTGTATTTTTGTTTCATACAAGAGCCGTGATCCTAAATGAGATCAGCCATAGATCAATCGGTTGTTGTTGCAAGCATAACATCTAGATTTTTCTTGTCGCACCTTCTATTTTAGTATTGCATGCACGATATTACTAGTGACAATGTGCTACAAGGGAAAAAAAGAATAACGAATTGTTCAGTTTGGACTACGAAATGGGCGTGACGTATCTCGGGCCGTACGCAGACTACATCGTGGTCAACGTGTCGTCGCCCAACACTCCCGGACTAAGAAGCATGCAGAGCAAGAAGGAACTGCAGATGGTGAGGAGACGATTGCGTCATTCTTAGGCAATTGAGAACGGCGATGAGAATGTATCAAATGTAGACATAGCAAGCAGACGATTACGTACGCTTTCCTCAATACATGTGTTGTATCAAAGAAAGATGACGAAATGCGGACACTATACAGCGGCGTCAGTGTGTCTTTGCGTACGGATATATTTCACAACGTTTCCGCGCGGACATTGTCGAGCAAGACAGTGGAGAGCGGCAGAGAAACTACTAAACACGAGAGAACGTGTGAAATTGAGAGAGCGCTAGACACCAGTCCCCGCCCCTTTGTTGTTCTTTACTGTTCCTCCGTCCCGGATTAGTGTTGTGTATTCCTTTTGTGTGTTGATGTACGTGCAGTAGATGGCGAGGGGGTAATGGATAACTAATAGCGTTTATCTACTATGACGAAAATCCATTAAATACGAGAGAAATTAGATGGGGAGAGAGGGTAAGATCAACTGTCGTCAGACTGATGAAATACGTGGGCGGGAGACGACTACACCACGTGTTGATGCCGTGAGTGTGGTGAGGCAAGGCGAGATATGTGGTTACGGTATACATCTCACAGGAAGTAATAATCGAGAACTGATTATTTACAGGATGCTAGTTTAATAACGATTACTAGCTTATTATTATACTATACAACAATTAGAAAACGCTGCACATCAACCGTTCAAACGCATGTGTCCCTATTTAGGGGGCGGTGAAACGCTGTGTATTTCCCAGCGATAGTTCCGCTGTGCAGTCTAATCGAGCATCTTTTTTCATTTCCATTACAAGACAGATCGTTATTTTAAATGCTAATGTTTTTGGGCCAACTCTGCGGTGAATAGAGTTTATTTAGAGAGATCAGTTGATATCTCTCATTTCCAGCTGCTCAAGACGGTCAAACAGGCGGTGGATCGTCTCTCCGTCGACCAAAAGCCCGCACTCGTGCTCAAGATCTCGCCCGATCTGGTGGAGTCGGAGATGAAGGACATTGCCAGTGTGAGTCGGTAGTGATTACTGATACAAATTTATTCATACTTCTAAGTCTGCGCGTGATGAACGATGGCATTTATCCAATAAATAGTGATTGTGATATGATCACTTATTTAACTATGCGGATGCGATATTTGATGATTACACATATCACGCACAATATAATTACTGTATTAGGAAGCAATTTGTTGATAAATTGAAATAGCATATTAGTTGATCTTTTGATATCTTTCAAAGAGAGGAACGACCGTATTGTTCTCTGGGCTCCAATTATCGATTGGAAGATCAGCACAGCTTGAAATGATGATGATGATTGCTCGTTCAGGTAGTGCTAGACCCTGCATACGGCATCAATGGTCTCATTGTCTCCAATACTACGGTCGCCCGACCAGAGTCTCTGAAGAGCGAGCACGCGAAGGAGGGAGGAGGACTGAGTGGAGCGCCCTTGAAGGAGAAGAGTACGGTGTGTGTGAGGGAGATGTACAGGTGAGAAGGGGGAGATGGATACATTCAAAGAAAATGAGAAGCAGTAAACGCGTACGTGCACTGCCTAGAAGCTCTTTGTGTTAGTATTTTGCCCGGCGAATGCATTTTTCTATGATTATCTCGTTTATTGTTGTAATACGATGTACTACAAGTGGAGTGAAAATGAGAGAGGAACTTGCTACGCAAATGCAGGTTGTTGAATCGCTGTTGCACTCTTGGCGGGTGTGCCAAATATAAACATACATAAAAACAAAAAAAGTGCTGCAGGCTGACTGGCGGTCGAGTGCCGATCATCGGAGTGGGCGGAGTATCGAGTGGGGCGGACGCGTATGAGAAGATACGGGCGGGAGCGAGTGCGGTGCAGGTGAGGAAAAGGAGTAACAAGACATCCTCTCAAAGGAATTTGAAAATCGACACATAAGAGTAATTCTAGGAATTTCAAAATACAGGGTGTTCAAAAAGTACGATGACAAAAATTTAAATGCATACATATTTCGTCACGTTTCTCTCTCTAATTTATGTCAAAAAATTCTCCAGTGTTTTCTATTAAATACCGACAATTTAAATTTCCAATTCGAGCTATAGACACATAGCTTGAAGGAGATTCAAAACTTGAATGATTATTTATTTGTTTTTGGGATCGATGAACGCTATTTTTGAAATGAAAATTGATTGAATTTTAAAATTTTCCAGTAAGTGATGTCCAATTGAATTTTTTTCCTGATGAAGCCAAACTATTCTTCACATATGTGAAAAAAATCGTTCACGTATGAATGTACATTCATACGTGAACGATTTTCTCCTAAAGAGGCTGCCAAGTTTTCAGTGATTTTCAAAACCAAGATTCAACTAGCGGCGCGCCCACATGTCAGATGTGTGCAAAGAGATATTTCTCAACAGTACTACGTAATGGCTTAAATTTTAAGTGGATACTCCGTGCACTTAGTTAGTAATACATGGCAGTTGTTGGGATCAACTTTCACGAATATGCCAATGAGACCCTACACAAGTGATGAAAATTGCCTAAAGGACGCAAAAATGAGAAAATGATTTTTGAATATAGCAACCATGTTTCAATGCATTTCTTATCATGTCGCTAAGTTCTGAACTTTGCATTGTTAGCTTCTTCAAAATTTTGATAAGAGAGCACATTCTTGTAGAGGAAATCGAAAAAGTAGAGGAAACATTGTAGAGGAAATCGAAAAAGTCACTGCTTAGTAGACTACGTGATAGTTGTTTGCGCAAATCGCTATAAAAGCATTCATTGCACGAAATAATCTGGATCGTGTATAACGTTTTATTGAGTGATGTTTACCATCTTATTTTATATTTTGAACTTGATGTTTCATCTGCTGAGAATGCCGAAAAAAAATTTCAGATCGCTAAAATTAGCTGCGCGCGGAGGCTACTTTCGGTGGATAGGTTTTCCGGGCATACTGCCAAGCGCATTCTATGAAATGCTTCCCAACTATAATCGTCAATTGCTTGAACACTGCATATGATATGCACGAAATGAGATGATGCGTTTCCCACCGCCGCCTGAATTACAAAGAGAGAAAGTTGTCATCGTACTTTTTGAACACCCTGTATGCAATTAAATTTGGCATACAATCAACGTTTGCAAGTGACTGGCAATACAACATGCAAGAAACCGACATCTTTGATCCTTGAACTCTGCCCCCGATGAAACGACATCACATATATTTGCAGGTGTACTCTGCACTCGTGTACCAGGGATGGCCTCTGGTTGGCAAGGTACTGTGATATGCAATTGAGAATAACGTATTGTTACTCAGTGCCCGTGGGGTATAGCTACTCTGGCGGAAAGTATAGCTACTTCAGCTAGAAGACAGAAATCAGCTAGGAAGAAGCGCTATTTCAGCTCTATACAGCTGAAGTAGCTCTGCTTCCTAGCTTCTTTTAAGACGATTTCTGTCTTCTAGCTGAAGTAGCTATGATTCCGCCAGAGTAGCTATACCCCACGAGCACTGAGTAGTTTGCTTGTATGCTATTGCCCGTTTGAATTCGCTATTGCTTACAGGTAAAACGCGAGTTGGCCGAGTGTCTCAAAAGGGACGGATACACGAATATTGGCCAAGCAGTGGGAGCTGACCACCGGAAATGATCAATATTGATCGATTCGTTTCGCACGGCAATTACAGTAATCTACATCCCATTTATTGATCTGTAATGAAGTGATTTGAATTTCCTCCTTTATCGTCTCGTTTTTTAAAATCTTTTCATCATTGTAATATATCCCACGGAGGCTCAAAACCCCCGCTCCCCTACAAGAAAAATGAACATCGACAGTCCGCGCTCTCAATTAGGAGGCACCGTATAAACATCGAAGAAATGAGGGCTTTCGGGCAAGGACCTAACAATTTCCAAAAAAAAACTATTGCAAACTGAAATTACATGCGTCGTTGCGCCATTGCGTCGATGCGTTGACCTGCGAATACGCAACGCCACGCAACGAATTTTCATGACCGCTTTTTGTTACTCCCCATGAGCCTCCGTGTCTCCGGGATGATTATCAGTTGGATGTGGTGTTGAATAAGAAACATCGTGCTCTATAAGGAGCAAATAGACAAATCGGGCAGTGTTAAAAAAATAATTGAGTTTCTGATAGTACACGTGCGACTCTTATAATCTGTTTTTCATGGAAATGAAAAAAGATGCTCGATTAGACTGCACAGCGGAACTATCGCTGGGAAATACACAGCGTTTCACCGCCCCCTAAATAGGGACACATGCGTTTGAACGGTTGATGTGCAGCGTTTTCTAATTGTTGTATAGTATAATAATAAGCTAGTAATCGTTATTAAACTAGCATCCTGTAAATAATCAGTTCTCGATTATTACTTCCTGTGAGATGTATACCGTAACCACATATCTCGCCTTGCCTCACCACACTCACGGCACCAACACGTGGTGTAGTCGTTTCCCGCCCACGTATTTCATCAGTCTGACGACAGTTGATCTTACCCTCTCTCCCCATCTAATTTCTCTCGTATTTAATGGATTTTCGTCATAGTAGATAAACGCTATTAGTTATCCATTACCCCTCGCCATCTACTGCACGTACATCAACACACAAAAGGAATACACAACACTAATCCGGGACGGAGGAACAGTAAAGAACAACAAAGGGGCGGGGACTGGTGTCTAGCGCTCTCTCAATTTCACACGTTCTCTCGTGTTTAGTAGTTTCTCTGCCGCTCTCCACTGTCTTGCTCGACAATGTCCGCGCGGAAACGTTGTGAAATATATCCGTACGCAAAGACACGCTGACGCCGCTGTATAGTGTCCGCATTTCGTCATCTTTCTTTGATACAACACATGTATTGAGGAAAGCGTACGTAATCGTCTGCTTGCTATGTCTGCATTTGATACATTCTCATCGCCGTTCTCAATTGCCTAAGAATGACGCAATCGTCTCCTCACCATCTGCAGTTCCTTCTTGCTCTGCATGCTTCTTAGTCCGGGAGTGTTGGGCGACGACACGTTGACTACGATGTAGTCTGCGTACGGCCCGAGATACGTCACGCCCATTTCGTAGTCCAAACTGAACAATTCGTTATTCTTTTTTCCCTTGTAGCACATTGTCACTAGTAATATCGTGCATGCAATACTAAAATAGAAGGTGCGACAAGAAAAATCTAGATGTTATGCTTGCAACAACAACCGATTGATCTATGGCTGATCTCATTTAGGATCACGGCTCTTGTATGAAACAAAAATACACCGGCACTGACCCGAACGCAAGGTGAAATCAGGAAATGTCAACATTGGTAGGCGTGATATTAAAAAAAAGAATCAACAACTCACTTGGCGTTCTCACTCAGCTTGTTCTTCCCCAGATTCACTCCGAACAGCGCGTTCTCCTCGCTCCAATTCACACGCGCTGATCGCACCTCACAAGTTAAGTTTTAAAAAAAAGTTTACCTATAAATGATCCAATTCGTTGCCAAAGTACCGATTGCGATGGTTTGCAACATTCTGCACAGCTATAACTAGTCAAACAATTGCATACTGATGGCTGAGTCTCTCTTTCTCATATATGACGCGGGTAAGGGGGGGGGGCAAAAAAAAGCCGCAAAAAAAATCTGCATTTTTTCAGGTAATTGTCGCTGGCGACATGCGAAGGCCTGCTTTTGTAGAGCAATTAATTCGCGTGTGTTTTTATTCGAACGACAAGCGGAGGACGGTGTTTTATCGTAGGCGACAGAAACAACAGTGGTAATAGTCGGGCGAGAAAAAAAACCCTAAATTTGTTGCGCAACAAATGCAGGCCTACATTTGTCGGTAGCGACAAATGCAGGGCTACATTTGTCGAGCAACTAATTCAGACGTGCATTTATAGCACCAAAAGCTTAAATGTCTCATTCTGTGTTACCCCCCGCGACAAAAAATGAATTTTTTTGTTGTCTTTCTTCAAATTCTGTCGGTAAATATTTATTCTGTCGGTACATGTACAAAATGTTAGCAGCGATAAATTTATGAATGGGTAGTGTGGTGGCGTAGATTGTGCCCGGACACGGGTAGCGTGGGGTGCAGGTTTCTTGTCGTGATTTTTTTTTCTGTCGCTCTCTTCTTAAAATCGTCGCTGGCTGATCTGCAAACGGTTCCGAGTTTCGTGCCCAGGCACGAAACTCGGGAGGCCATTGAATTGTCGCAAATTTTTTTATTTGTCGGGTCCTGAAAAAAAAATATTACCGATTTTCGAACGGGTGTTGAAAATTATAAAAATTTTAAATACCGTAATTTTCAATAATAATCGATAATTTTACTTTTCAGTCATCACTATGCAATCGGGAACACGTTCTACGTCCTTCAATCACCCTCCCATCCCGTCTATTTATTTTTTTGTGTCTACTATTCTTTGTGTCACGGACCGAGACCTCTTAAGAAAGCTCCGCATCGTTGGTAAGATGTGCAGGTTGGCAAAATGCCAAGAAATTAAATTGTTCCGCCGATCCCGATGTACAGCCCATCGTGCTAAACACAGAATGCGTAACAATATTTTCGATTTTTGCGTTAGTTATAGTTAGGAAACTATTGTTTTCCTCATATTTTTGTAGAAAAATGGATTCGCCATGAATCAAAACCAAAAATAATAATATTTGCTTGATTTTAATCGAGATTCTCGAGGAGATTATAATTTACTGTGTTTAGCGGATAAGCTGCTTTATGTTTGGGATTTTGAGCCGCGACGCATGAAAATTTAAATTGCCTTTCTTCGCGCGCGCATATGTGCGGATGGAGGGAGTTCAAACACATGCGGGCGGTCTCGGTCCGTGGTGTGCAATATTCGAGATAAAGGTTATTGGATATTACAAATTTTATTTCTGATTATCTTGGATATAACAATGTAATTAGCATAAGTCAGCAAAATGAGTAAGTGAGTGATATTAATTGGTCATTAAGTGATAGACTGATCATGGTCATTAAGTGATATACTGATCATGGTGTGATAGACTGATCAATCGTCGATACGATCATTAGCATCGTACAGATCATTGAGGTTAGTCTCGTTGATCTTTCCCTTCGTCACCTTCTTGGTTGTCGGCTTCTTCATGGGGAGGAATTCCGCACATCCCTTCTGCATCCTCATGATCCGATCACGATCCGATGGAGACAGAGCGAGGCGATGATCGCTGAAACGAATTGATTTACTATGTATTTAATAGACATGTGAATGATAATGATGAAATGGATTAAAAAATCTGCTCACCCATGGCTGCCTCGCTGTCAGATTGGAGGTGAGCGACGTTGAAGTTGAATCTCTTGGCGGGAATGTCTCCTTCCTTCTAAAAGAAAGCATTCAGACACTCAGAAACATCTTCTATGATATTAACAAGGAAGGAGACATTCCCGCCAAGAGATTCAACTTCAACGTCGCTCACCTCCAATCTGACAGCGAGGCAGCCATGGGTGAGCAGATTTTTTAATCCATTTCATCATTATCATTCACATGTCTATTAAATACATAGTAAATCAATTCGTTTCAGCGATCATCGCCTCGCTCTGTCTCCATCGGATCGTGATCGGATCATGAGGATGCAGAAGGGATGTGCGGAATTCCTCCCCATGAAGAAGCCGACAACCAAGAAGGTGACGAAGGGAAAGATCAACGAGACTAACCTCAATGATCTGTACGATGCTAATGATCGTATCGACGATTGATCAGTCTATCACACCATGATCAGTATATCACTTAATGACCATGATCAGTCTATCACTTAATGACCAATTAATATCACTCACTTACTCATTTTGCTGACTTATGCTAATTACATTGTTATATCCAAGATAATCAGAAATAAAATTTGTAATATCCAATAACCTTTATCTCGAATATTGCACACCACGGACCGAGACCGCCCGCATGTGTTTGAACTCCCTCCATCCGCACATATGCGCGCGCGAAGAAAGGCAATTTAAATTTTCATGCGTCGCGGCTCAAAATCCCAAACATAAAGCAGCTTATCCGCTAAACACAGTAAATTATAATCTCCTCGAGAATCTCGATTAAAATCAAGCAAATATTATTATTTTTGGTTTTGATTCATGGCGAATCCATTTTTCTACAAAAATATGAGGAAAACAATAGTTTCCTAACTATAACTAACGCAAAAATCGAAAATATTGTTACGCATTCTGTGTTTAGCACGATGGGCTGTACATCGGGATCGGCGGAACAATTTAATTTCTTGGCATTTTGCCAACCTGCACATCTTACCAACGATGCGGAGCTTTCGATGCGGAGCACTCGGAACCGTTTGCAGATCAGCCAGCGACGATTTTAAGAAGAGAGCGACAGAAAAAAAAATCACGACAAGAAACCTGCACCCCACGCTACCCGTGTCCGGGCACAATCTACGCCACCACACTACCCATTCATAAATTTATCGCTGCTAACATTTTGTACATGTACCGAAAGAATAAATATTTACCGACAGAATTTGAAGAAAGACAACAAAAAAATTCATTTTTTGTCGCGGGGGGTAACACAGAATGAGACATTTAAGCTTTTGGTGCTATAAATGCACGTCTGAATTAGTTGCTCGACAAATGTAGCCCTGCATTTGTCGCTACCGACAAATGTAGGCCTGCATTTGTTGCGCAACAAATTTAGGGTTTTTTTTCTCGCCCGACTATTACCACTGTTGTTTCTGTCGCCTACGATAAAACACCGTCCTCCGCTTGTCGTTCGAATAAAAACACACGCGAATTAATTGCTCTACAAAAGCAGGCCTTCGCATGTCGCCAGCGACAATTACCTGAAAAAATGCAGATTTTTTTTGCGGCTTTTTTTTGCCCCCCCCCCCTTACCCGCGTCATATATGAGAAAGAGAGACTCAGCCATCAGTATGCAATTGTTTGACTAGTTATAGCTGTGCAGAATGTTGCAAACCATCGCAATCGGTACTTTGGCAACGAATTGGATCATTTATAGGTAAACTTTTTTTTAAAACTTAACTTGTGAGGTGCGATCAGCGCGTGTGAATTGGAGCGAGGAGAACGCGCTGTTCGGAGTGAATCTGGGGAAGAACAAGCTGAGTGAGAACGCCAAGTGAGTTGTTGATTCTTTTTTTTAATATCACGCCTACCAATGTTGACATTTCCTGATTTCACCTTGCGTTCGGGTCAGTGCCGGTGTATTTTTGTTTCATACAAGAGCCGTGATCCTAAATGAGATCAGCCATAGATCAATCGGTTGTTGTTGCAAGCATAACATCTAGATTTTTCTTGTCGCACCTTCTATTTTAGTATTGCATGCACGATATTACTAGTGACAATGTGCTACAAGGGAAAAAAGAATAACGAATTGTTCAGTTTGGACTACGAAATGGGCGTGACGTATCTCGGGCCGTACGCAGACTACATCGTAGTCAACGTGTCGTCGCCCAACACTCCCGGACTAAGAAGCATGCAGAGCAAGAAGGAACTGCAGATGGTGAGGAGACGATTGCGTCATTCTTAGGCAATTGAGAACGGCGATGAGAATGTATCAAATGCAGACATAGCAAGCAGACGATTACGTACGCTTTCCTCAATACATGTGTTGTATCAAAGAAAGATGACGAAATGCGGACACTATACAGCGGCGTCAGCGTGTCTTTGCGTACGGATATATTTCACAACGTTTCCGCGCGGACATTGTCGAGCAAGACAGTGGAGAGCGGCAGAGAAACTACTAAACACGAGAGAACGTGTGAAATTGAGAGAGCGCTAGACACCAGTCCCCGCCCCTTTGTTGTTCTTTACTGTTCCTCCGTCCCGGATTAGTGTTGTGTATTCCTTTTGTGTGTTGATGTACGTGCAGTAGATGGCGAGGGGTAATGGATAACTAATAGCGTTTATCTACTATGACGAAAATCCATTAAATACGAGAGAAATTAGATGGGGAGAGAGGGTAAGATCAACTGTCGTCAGACTGATGAAATACGTGGGCGGGAAACGACTACACCACGTGTTGGTGCCGTGAGTGTGGTGAGGCAAGGCGAGATATGTGGTTACGGTATACATCTCACAGGAAGTAATAATCGAGAACTGATTATTTACAGGATGCTAGTTTAATAACGATTACTAGCTTATTATTATACTATACAACAATTAGAAAACGCTGCACATCAACCGTTCAAACGCATGTGTCCCTATTTAGGGGGCGGTGAAACGCTGTGTATTTCCCAGCGATAGTTCCGCTGTGCAGTCTAATCGAGCATCTTTTTTCATTTCCATGAAAAACAGATTATAAGAGTCGCACGTGTACTATCAGAAACTCAATTATTTTTTTAACACTGCCCGATTTGTCTATTTGCTCCTTATAGAGCACGATGTTTCTTATTCAACACCACATCCAACTGATAATCATCCCGGAGACACGGAGGCTCATGGGGAGTAACAAAAAGCGGTCATGAAAATTCGTTGCGTGGCGTTGCGTATTCGCAGGTCAACGCATCGACGCAATGGCGCAACGACGCATGTAATTTCAGTTTGCAATAGTTTTTTTTTGGAAATTGTTAGGTCCTTGCCCGAAAGCCCTCATTTCTTCGATGTTTATACGGTGCCTCCTAATTGAGAGCGCGGACTGTCGATGTTCATTTTTCTTGTAGGGGAGCGGGGGTTTTGAGCCTCCGTGGGATATATTACAATGATGAAAAGATTTTAAAAAACGAGACGATAAAGGAGGAAATTCAAATCACTTCATTACAGATCAATAAATGGGATGTAGATTACTGTAATTGCCGTGCGAAACGAATCGATCAATATTGATCATTTCCGGTGGTCAGCTCCCACTGCTTGGCCAATATTCGTGTATCCGTCCCTTTTGAGACACTCGGCCAACTCGCGTTTTACCTGTAAGCAATAGCGAATTCAAACGGGCAATAGCATACAAGCAAACTACTCAGTGCTCGTGGGGTATAGCTACTCTGGCGGAATCATAGCTACTTCAGCTAGAAGACAGAAATCGTCTTAAAAGAAGCTAGGAAGCAGAGCTACTTCAGCTGTATAGAGCTGAAATAGCGCTTCTTCCTAGCTGATTTCTGTCTTCTAGCTGAAGTAGCTATACTTTCCGCCAGAGTAGCTATACCCCACGGGCACTGAGTAACAATACGTTATTCTCAATTGCATATCACAGTACCTTGCCAACCAGAGGCCATCCCTGGTACACGAGTGCAGAGTACACCTGCAAATATATGTGATGTCGTTTCATCGGGGGCAGAGTTCAAGGATCAAAGATGTCGGTTTCTTGCATGTTGTATTGCCAGTCACTTGCAAACGTTGATTGTATGCCAAATTTAATTGCATACAGGGTGTTCAAAAAGTACGATGACAACTTTCTCTCTTTGTAATTCAGGCGGCGGTGGGAAACGCATCATCTCATTTCGTGCATATCATATGCAGTGTTCAAGCAATTGACGATTATAGTTGGGAAGCATTTCATAGAATGCGCTTGGCAGTATGCCCGGAAAACCTATCCACCGAAAGTAGCCTCCGCGCGCAGCTAATTTTAGCGATCTGAAATTTTTTTTCGGCATTCTCAGCAGATGAAACATCAAGTTCAAAATATAAAATAAGATGGTAAACATCACTCAATAAAACGTTATACACGATCCAGATTATTTCGTGCAATGAATGCTTTTATAGCGATTTGCGCAAACAACTATCACGTAGTCTACTAAGCAGTGACTTTTTCGATTTCCTCTACAATGTTTCCTCTACTTTTTCGATTTCCTCTACAAGAATGTGCTCTCTTATCAAAATTTTGAAGAAGCTAACAATGCAAAGTTCAGAACTTAGCGACATGATAAGAAATGCATTGAAACATGGTTGCTATATTCAAAAATCATTTTCTCATTTTTGCGTCCTTTAGGCAATTTTCATCACTTGTGTAGGGTCTCATTGGCATATTCGTGAAAGTTGATCCCAACAACTGCCATGTATTACTAACTAAGTGCACGGAGTATCCACTTAAAATTTAAGCCATTACGTAGTACTGTTGAGAAATATCTCTTTGCACACATCTGACATGTGGGCGCGCCGCTAGTTGAATCTTGGTTTTGAAAATCACTGAAAACTTGGCAGCCTCTTTAGGAGAAAATCGTTCACGTATGAATGTACATTCATACGTGAACGATTTTTTTCACATATGTGAAGAATAGTTTGGCTTCATCAGGAAAAAAATTCAATTGGACATCACTTACTGGAAAATTTTAAAATTCAATCAATTTTCATTTCAAAAATAGCGTTCATCGATCCCAAAAACAAATAAATAATCATTCAAGTTTTGAATCTCCTTCAAGCTATGTGTCTATAGCTCGAATTGGAAATTTAAATTGTCGGTATTTAATAGAAAACACTGGAGAATTTTTTGACATAAATTAGAGAGAGAAACGTGACGAAATATGTATGCATTTAAATTTTTGTCATCGTACTTTTTGAACACCCTGTATTTTGAAATTCCTAGAATTACTCTTATGTGTCGATTTTCAAATTCCTTTGAGAGGATGTCTTGTTACTCCTTTTCCTCACCTGCACCGCACTCGCTCCCGCCCGTATCTTCTCATACGCGTCCGCCCCACTCGATACTCCGCCCACTCCGATGATCGGCACTCGACCGCCAGTCAGCCTGCAGCACTTTTTTTGTTTTTATGTATGTTTATATTTGGCACACCCGCCAAGAGTGCAACAGCGATTCAACAACTTGCATTTGCGTAGCAAGTTCCTCTCTCATTTTCACTCCACTTGTAGTACATCGTATTACAACAATAAACGAGATAATCATAGAAAAATGCATTCGCCGGGCAAAATACTAACACAAAGAGCTTCTAGGCAGTGCACGTACGCGTTTACTGCTTCTCATTTTCTTTGAATGTATCCATCTCCCCCTTCTCACCTGTACATCTCCCTCACACACACCGTACTCTTCTCCTTCAAGGGCGCTCCACTCAGTCCTCCTCCCTCCTTCGCGTGCTCGCTCTTCAGAGACTCTGGTCGGGCGACCGTAGTATTGGAGACAATGAGACCATTGATGCCGTATGCAGGGTCTAGCACTACCTGAACGAGCAATCATCATCATCATTTCAAGCTGTGCTGATCTTCCAATCGATAATTGGAGCCCAGAGAACAATACGGTCGTTCCTCTCTTTGAAAGATATCAAAAGATCAACTAATATGCTATTTCAATTTATCAACAAATTGCTTCCTAATACAGTAATTATATTGTGCGTGATATGTGTAATCATCAAATATCGCATCCGCATAGTTAAATAAGTGATCATATCACAATCACTATTTATTGGATAAATGCCATCGTTCATCACGCGCAGACTTAGAAGTATGAATAAATTTGTATCAGTAATCACTACCGACTCACACTGGCAATGTCCTTCATCTCCGACTCCACCAGATCGGGCGCGATCTTGAGCACGAGTGCGGGCTTTTGGTCGACGGAGAGACGATCCACCGCCTGTTTGACCGTCTTGAGCAGCTGGAAATGAGAGATATCAACTGATCTCTCTAAATAAACTCTATTCACCGCAGAGTTGGCCCAAAAACATTAGCATTTAAAATAACGATCTGTCTTGTAATGGAAATGAAAAAAGATGCTCGATTAGACTGCACAGCGGAACTATCGCTGGGAAATACACAGCGTTTCACCGCCCCCTAAATAGGGACACATGCGTTTGAACGGTTGATGTGCAGCGTTTTCTAATTGTTGTATAGTATAATAATAAGCTAGTAATCGTTATTAAACTAGCATCCTGTAAATAATCAGTTCTCGATTATTACTTCCTGTGAGATGTATACCGTAACCACATATCTCGCCTTGCCTCACCACACTCACGGCACCAACACGTGGTGTAGTCGTTTCCCGCCCACGTATTTCATCAGTCTGACGACAGTTGATCTTACCCTCTCTCCCCATCTAATTTCTCTCGTATTTAATGGATTTTCGTCATAGTAGATAAACGCTATTAGTTATCCATTACCCCCTCGCCATCTACTGCACGTACATCAACACACAAAAGGAATACACAACACTAATCCGGGACGGAGGAACAGTAAAGAACAACAAAGGGGCGGGGACTGGTGTCTAGCGCTCTCTCAATTTCACACGTTCTCTCGTGTTTAGTAGTTTCTCTGCCGCTCTCCACTGTCTTGCTCGACAATGTCCGCGCGGAAACGTTGTGAAATATATCCGTACGCAAAGACACGCTGACGCCGCTGTATAGTGTCCGCATTTCGTCATCTTTCTTTGATACAACACATGTATTGAGGAAAGCGTACGTAATCGTCTGCTTGCTATGTCTGCATTTGATACATTCTCATCGCCGTTCTCAATTGCCTAAGAATGACGCAATCGTCTCCTCACCATCTGCAGTTCCTTCTTGCTCTGCATGCTTCTTAGTCCGGGAGTGTTGGGCGACGACACGTTGACTACGATGTAGTCTGCGTACGGCCCGAGATACGTCACGCCCATTTCGTAGTCCAAACTGAACAATTCGTTATTCTTTTTTCCCTTGTAGCACATTGTCACTAGTAATATCGTGCATGCAATACTAAAATAGAAGGTGCGACAAGAAAAATCTAGATGTTATGCTTGCAACAACAACCGATTGATCTATGGCTGATCTCATTTAGGATCACGGCTCTTGTATGAAACAAAAAGGCTTAGGCTTAGGCTTAGGCTTGGCTTCGGCGCGAAGCGCCGAAGCAATTTGGGTTTAGGCTTCCCCGAGATCACGGCTTTTTTTAGGGTGACCAAATTTTTTTATTTTTCAAAAATTTCAAACTCACCCTAAGCTCTCAATTCTTTTTGCGTTAGTCGACCCTTGTCGAGCAATAAATAATAAAAAAAAGAGCTAGACCTTAGGGTGCCCGAGAGCTGAGATACCGAGAGTCGATTTGGTCCCAAATTTTCCTGCGGACGTATTTGCAATAACAGTGCGCGATGCCCCTAAGCTCCCAATTTTTGAACCATATAATCATTTTAAGATTCTATGATTCACTTTTCAAAATTGGAACTTTAGCCCAATTCCGACCCGAGTTATGGAACCAAGTCGTTTGGGCCCAGTGAGTCCGTCCGATCTGCCTCAAAGAGCTTAGGCTTATTTTTTGGCACAGTGCCAAAAAACTTAATTTTTTTATTAAATGGATCCCCAGGGTAGGGGTACCTACCAAATGGATCCCCAGGGTAGGGGTACCTACCAAATGGATCCCCATGGTAGGGGTACCTACCAAATGGATCCTCATGGTAGTGGTACCTACCAAATGGATCCCCATGGTAGGGGTACCTACCAAATGGATCCCCAAGGTAGAGGTACCTACCAAATGGATCCCCATGGTAGGTGTACCTACGAAATGGATCCCCAGGGTAGGGGTACCTACCAAATGGATCCCCAGGGTAGGGGTACCTACCAAATGGATCCCCAAGGTAGGGGTACCTACCAAATGGATCCCCATGGTAGGTGTACCTACCAAATGGATCCCCATGGTAGGGGTACCTACCAAATGGATCCTCATGGTAGTGGTACCTACCAAATGGATCCCCATGGTAGGGGTACCTACCAAATGGATCCCCATGGTAGGGGTACCTACCAAATGACTTTTTTCCAACTATTTCGCAACTTTTTTTCGAACATTTTTCCAACTATTTCGCAACTTTTTTCGAACTTTTTCCCAACTATTTCGCAACTTTTTCCCAAACTTTTTTACAACTATTTCGCAACTTTTTTTTTGAACTTTTTCACAACTATTTCGCAACTTTTTTCGAACTTTTTCTCAACTATTTCGCAACTTTTTTTCGAACTTTTTTACAACTATTTCGCAACTATTTTTCGAACTTTTTTACAACTATTTCGCAAATTTTTTCCAAACTTTTTTACAACAATTTCGCAACTTTTCCAAACTTTTTTACAACTATTTCGCAACTTTTTTTCGAACATTTTCCAACTATTTCGCAACTTCTTTTCGAACATTTTTCCAACTATTTCGCAACTTTGTTTTCGAACATTTTTTCCAACTATTTCTCCTTTTTTTCCGCACTTTTCACAACTTTTTCCACTCTTTTTTTTTCTTTTTCCAACTTTTTTTGCATGAAACATAATCTGATTATCCGAGTCGGCAAAATGGATTTTAGAGCTGCTTATGAACCGTGATGTTTACGGTATGCAAATTTCTAGCCTATGAGGCTTGTAACTGTTATCATTTATAATCTTTGTACCATACATGTCATCTTTATCTGTTCCAAGAAAAGCGTATGATTAAAACGGGAATATTGGGTGAGACAACGAAGATATCGGCTGAGGCAACGGGATTCAGCTTGAAAAAACAGCTTGATTACATACTGAAAAATGAGGCCTCTGAGTCAGTGAGGGTGCTGCATATGTAGCGCTGTTCCCAGTTGGTCGCTTCATGAAGAAGGCAGGGATCGAACCCATCCTGACATGGAAACTATGAATAAAGGTGATGTTTGTGTGTGTGGGGGAGACGGCAACGAAAACAACATGGTATTAACGTTTTCAAGGAATACCTTCTTAATGGAGCCAGCGGGAGCAGGATCAGCGGGCGCAGGATCAGTGGACGTAGAAAAAGCGGGAGGGATCTGCGATGGTTGCATTATGGTTTGATAAGATTAGATAAATGAGATGATAGGAGAAACACCTTACCGCCTCAGCGAGAAGCGAGCCTCAGCGAGAAGCGGCTGTCATACACGAAGAATGATCGTGGACGCGAAGACGATTTCCTATGAGAGATACATGAAAAACCGATTGGGTATATCATTTGAGAAAGAGAGTGAATCGGCGTGAGCGATAAAGCAACATGTGTTCATCATTTGCCATCCATAGGCAGGCTACCTGCATCACGAGTCGTGACTGGCACCATCCATATTGCCCTAATATAACGAGGACGGGAAGAGTGGTGAACTCGGAACTGGAAATGGGCAATCGTAAATACCGATTCTGGAAAACGGAAATGGAAAAAAGCTCCAATGACGGACATCGGAACTTCCGAAAAGTCGATTCGGTTTTTGCGAAGTTTGTGGAGCTACAGAAACCGATAGACGCAGCGCACATGCAACGAGTCAGCAACGCGCTCGCGACGCTAGCGAGAGTGTGAGTCATCGCAAGTAGGTTTGATCTTATGACGCAAAAAAGAACGTAATTGTAGATGACCTTGGGCGCATACTATTAGAGCAGAATCCGAATTGGGATTTGCGCGAAGTTAAGATTTTTTTCAGGGTTACAGTACCCTTAGCATCGCTATTGCACGCAGCGCAGCCGCAGCGCATACGCTACGCGTCCGCAACGCTCACGAAAGTATGAGTCATCAAACAGTACGCTTAGATTTTTGCGGCTGTTTCTGTATTTTGCGGCTGATTATGATTATATATGGTTTGGTTTCGAGCAGAAACGGGGGGGGGCGATTTCCTGATCGAAAACATCACGATGCGTAGAGATACCGGAAAAGACGATCTTCGGGGATTCTTAGATAGGAAAGGGTTATAGGAAGTGCGAGACACGAGGATAGGACCAGAAGTATCCTGAAGTTAGCGTAAATGATGCAAGATAACGCAAAGGTAGATCACGACAGCTAAGATGTATTGATCGAAGGCACAGTGAAAATGAGAGAGAAGTGGGGCACTACTGAGGTTGTTGTTGTCCGTATGAGGAGCTGAGGGCGCGAGACCGCAGAGGAGGACGGGGCAGGGGGATGAGGAAGCAGAGATGGCGGGAGGAGGAAGAGGTTTTAGTGGTAGCTGAGAGAAGAGGGGAGAAGAGCTATGAGACAAGGAAGGGCAAGGTCGTGTTTTCGTTGCTGCTCGATGTGTCATCCGTCGCCTCAGCAGGATAACGTGTTTGCTTGGGTCACATTACTTCCCCACACATCGATCGGTGCGGTGTGAGGCGAAGGCTGTGCGTTGCCCGTTTTCCTGTCCGCTTATCTTTTACATTTGCCTTATCACAGGACAACCTTGTGCGATGTCGTCGTCTTCGAAGTGTGTGACGTTGTCAATCGCGAGGGAAGAGTGGAAATCAGCTGATGTGGTGGTTGTGGAGATCGACGACCAGTACAGAGTGAGATTTCGCTTTTTTTTCTTTTCAGTAGCCAACAAACCGTTTACGTGTTAAGATCATCTCGCCATTTGCCAACGAGCTTATGCGGATTTGCTGTGAACTCGCACGTGAGACGAAGCTTGCTGAGACGAAGAACGCGATAAGCATCGCCGTTTATCAAGAGAGGATCAAAAACCCGAGAGACAGTAAGCCTATGCGATCGATATAGTGTTAGTGTACTGTCGTCGTCGTCGTCGACGTTGTTGTTCTTGTTGTCGTTGTGGTGTTGTTGACCTCTTTTTTCGCAGAAGTCATCGCTGTCGTCTTCTGTAGACCGATGACGGAGGAGGCGTGCAAGGCGATATCCGTGACTGCATGGGTGCGATTGCGTCAGCACTACGCAACCGTATTGAAGGCCATTCGCAAGTATGGAAAAGGAGGACGACTGGTGAGAGGAAGTGGGGAGTTGTGGACGAAGAAAAAACACCATGCATTTCCCGATTCGGGTTTTCGGGGGTGTTCATGAAGATCGTTGCAGGTTATGCCCATTTTGTGCGGAACACCGAGAGGCGTCGTATACGCGCATGTACGCGCTGGCATGCTGGAGTTGGGAGAGTACTGCGCGAAACTGAAGACCAGCGAGTTCACGAATGTGCAGTTGACGTGCGCCAGCGATTTCTTGCCTTATTGCGATGTGGTGATGGAGCGGACGAACAAGCACTTCACTGAGATGACGAAGGCATTCCTCCTCAACAGGTGAGCAAAGCGACGACGAGAGTGAACGTTTGAGGCTCATATTTTGTGCATTCAGGATCACCGTACTCTGTGGAACTGTGTCGGCGCAGTCGGTTCTTGACGTTGGAGAGGATGCTCAAGAAGGTTCGTGAATGTTTTGTTTATGCAGAGCATTGCTTTCCCAGAAGTAGCCATAGTGAATTTGCTTATTTGTGTTGATCGTTGCAGTTGCTCGCCAGCCTCAACAGCCACTCGCATCAGCCACTTCTGATAGTAGCACGCAGACTCAGCAGCCGGTGGTGGCAGCGTGTGGCGGCGGCTTACGTACGGCAGCAGTCCCAGCAGCCATTCGGACTACTGGCACACGGATTAGCGTTGTCTGCGGGAACATCGCCGACCAAGGCGGGCGCGCAAGCGCTATCGTGAACGCAGCAAACGATCGCTTGGCGATTGGAAGAGGAGTTGCTGGCGCATTGGGAGCTGCTTGCGGTCCGAGACTTGCGCAGGAGTGCAAATTGCTCATCGCGCAAATGACGCAGCATTTGGGCATGCACACTGTTCCTACCGGCTCAGTGGGCGTGACTGGAGCTTACGACATGTTTCGAGCGGGCGACAGCTGCCCGACTTCAGGTACACGTTTAACGAGGGTTGCTCTTTGCACGCGTGATTTCCTCTTTTGCAGCTATCCTACATGCGGTTGGACCTGTCTGCCTGCAGCAAGGTGTGCGTACGGACGACCAAGCAAGACAGCTTCGCGCCGCGTACGATTGCGTAATGCGAGCAGCAGAAGCACTTGAGTTCGAGATTGTGGTAAGCGAGCATATGAGGTCTCGAATTTGTGAGCATGTTGTTTTGCTCATTGCAGGCAGTTCCGTTCTTGGGCGCAGGCATCTTCCAGTATCCAGCGGACGAGTCCGTAGAACTAGCTCTGCTCAGCGTCTTGGCCCTGTGCCCGATGAGGAAGGTTTGCCGATTTACCGATTCGGGAATTCGAGCAGCTCACTTTACCGACAGAAAGAGTTTGCAACTTGCAGGTGAAGGAGATTCGATTCGTGAGCACCGACCGAAGGCTGACGAAGAAGATGGAGAATCTACTGGGCGGAGCGTCGATCGTTGTTGCGAGCAGTGCAGATTTGATGCAGATTCGCGCGCGAATCTGTCAAGGGTCGAAGGGGATTCGAGATGATCCGTCGAATGTGCAAGCGATCAAGCGTTGCTTGCAGTATTCACTGTCGTAAGCAATTTTGAGCAATTTTGTGAAAGAAGATGTTCCGTTGAAGGGTGGATCGATGGGATGCCCGGATGGCAAATGTCCTCAAATCGACTGGCGGGGCGACTGGAACTGGTGTGAGGGAGGCAGTGCCGGAGACGACGAGTAAGTTTGGTTTCTTTTTGAATTTGGACTACCAATCCTCAACTAAGGATCAGCGAAAGTTCCTGCTATATCGGTTCATGCTGTGCCATCCCATAGGCGTCCCGTTGCTGAAGTTGTTAGCAGCTCGATCTCACAAGACATGTCTCGCCTCGTAACAGGTACACGCATTGTATTGCTCATTGTGCACCGATCACTTTTCCTTTAGGAGAAGGTGAACCGCGTGAGAGCCGCGTAGCAGGGGAGAGAGCACGCGCAGTTATCGCTCAGCAAGATATCGCCGCGCAGAGGTACTGATGGAACGTTTATGCCGAAATCACCTATGCCCGTTTCATGTCAACGACAGTTTCCTATGGTCACATGGGTGACATCGGTGATGAGGAAGGCGACATTCTATGCGTGCCGATCGACAAGGGATTAGATGTGACGTGTTCTGCAGTTACTCGAAGATTGCTCGAATTATGTGGAGAGGGACTCAAGGAGGAGCTGGATCGACACAGAGAGACGCTGTCCGCTGTCATGGGAACTCATCTCGCGCCCGACGGCTTCGTGATCGCCGTCCATCCTCACAATCTCGTCCGCTTCAAATGTAATACTTTTGCTTGGAGAAGGTTAGTTGTGTGCAACATTCGCTATTCAGGCGTGCTGCTGCTCGTGGACGTTTCCGTGGAGACTACGAGCGATGCGACGCATCAGGAGTTGTGGATGCTGCATGAGTCGTACACGATGATGATGAAGCTGGCAAAGATTATCGGGTGCAGCAGACTGGTACGTTTGCGATGCTGTGTGTAGCGATGATCCGTGAGGGTGCGGCGCATTTACCGACTCGGCTTACCGGGGATTGCAGGTTGTGATGATCTCGTCGATCGCATCGTACGGATTTCGAATCGAGCAGGCGACTACTACCGCAGCAGCAGCGGTCCTCAAGCAGTGCCCTTGCGATGTGAGGATATCTGCTTAATCTGACATGAGTTACGATCACTTTTCTTTTCAAGATTCGTGATATTCGATTCTCATTTAACGCAAGAGGATCTTTCGATCTGTTTCGGAGGAAATTCCCAACTACGAATTTATCGATGGAAGATGCATCGGATGGCCGTACTTTTGCTCGTGTGCTCGTGCCTGGTTTAAGCTTGATATTCGGTCCGGCTTTTACGGACGACATGCTGCAGATAATGGAGGAATGGGCAGAGTGAGAATGATTGGTTGATTTTCCCACATGCAAATGTTGATATTAAGAAGATTCTGTGAAGTGGGAGATGAGGATAGCGTAGTAAGAAGTGCTGTTGATGAGATTGGAGTCGACGGGAGAGGTGGTGCAAGAAACGATGATTTTAAAAAAAATTGTGTTTTGTAGAAGATGTGGTTATTCGAGTGGAAGATGAGGATGAAGATAGCCTTTGCGATGGAGACGGAAGGATCGTCTTCGTTACTACTCACTCCGAATTAGGTTTGCGAGGTAGATAAATGTAGACGCATTTTGCGATTTTACAGAAAGAGATCTGCGCACAGTAGGCGTAGAGAGATACGTTGTAGCGTTGGACACGTGGGGATCCGATCCAAAGAGTCCACAGCGGAAGGCTATTGGCCGGCTGCTGTACATTCCACAGCTTGAGAGATATACGAAGGGTGAGGTTTCATAACAGAAGCTGCAACGAGGTCCATTTTATAGGAATCGCACATATCGTTTTGAAGAATCACAAGAATAAAGTTCCAAGTGAGAACGAGATGATCGACGCCCGTGATTATATTGTGAACGCGATATGCGAGTTGGCAAAACATGGAGCCTCTGATGTTGTAAGGAGATGCTTGGTATGCATGAGTTCGTGAGCTTTTTAAGGTTGTGAATATCCCGAGCATGTTCTTCGCGGAGAAATACGCCGTTGCTGCTCTGATGTGTGCTATCCTGTACTACATGTCGACTGATGCGGATTCGTCGGTATGAGTACGAGATACTTCGTAAGATAAATGTGTGCTATAGCAGATTCGTCGGTATCGCATTGTTGGTGCACGGGGTGGCAGTCTACGAGAGCTCGTTCGGATCATTGGTCGCGAGAAACGATTTCACACGAAAGAAGACGTCACAGATATGATCAGAGATTTATTTGACGTGGAGTACGATGATATTGCAACACCCGATTCTGCGCGATCGATGCTGGTGGGTGATCGAAGACGGCTGTCGGGAAGCAAAGAGTGAGTGTTTTTGATATGTAGTTGTGTTTATTATTTCACATTGTCGCAGGCCGATAAGTGCAGAAAAGAGAAGATCGTATAAGAATGTTCATGATAAAAGATCGAGAGCAGCTAGATCTGAGGATGAAAGGAAGCTGTACTATCGGGAGGAGTACTTCAGGAAGAAGATGAGAGAGAAGTGAGGATGATCATGCGTTGGGCCAGCCACTCACATCATGCGATTGCAGGAATCGCGTCACCTGGGAGCTTGGTGAGAAGTACAAGAAGTTGAAGATCACTCCCCTGATGAAGTGGGTTTCTCCGGCCAGTCTAGTAATTTTATGGCGATCTATGCAGGAAGCAGTTCGCTCACGCTCTGGTGCTCCTCCGGCAGATGCGCAAGGACCGGCGAATAAAGAACAAGGCCATCGTTCGGAGATACAAGTATATCAGTGAGAAGACTATCCGCATTCTCACTTCACAGTGCACTTCGAAGTGAGTCCAGTGGCGACATGCGTTTGAAGATCCCCTTGCTGTTCAGGCGAATGCGGCACGATGCATGGGCGACGCTGAAGAAGCGGCCTGATATCTTGCACGAGATGTACAGCTTGAGTCTCGTACATAAGATCATCAACAAGAAGAAGAGCAAGCAGGGAACGCTCGAGGTTAGACATATGTGGGGAAAGAAGAAGAAGAGGACGGATAGGCTATCGACCCGGTGTCGTGTTGCAGAAACCGAATCGGCTTTTCGGAAGAGAAATATTTCTTTATTTTTGCAGAAAACTGTGGAGCACTACCAGTACCTGATGGACACTGCGCGACAAGTGATGCTCGTTGGAGGCATCGTTGCAGGCCATGAGGCGAGGAAGATCCTGCGACAGATTCGGCAACCGCTGCTGGCGTTGGAAGGTTCAACGGAAGACGAGAATCTCGTGCGCCGCATGGGTCGCCTGCGCTACCACATCGCGAACGCCGACTACGAGGGCGAGAAGATGGTGATGGTGGACGGCATTGAGTTGCTGCTGCGGCGATGGCGTGGGATCGATTTGGACGAGCGGATGGGCGAGCATGAAGTGGAGTTCGCCGTGGGAGGTCGCGTGAGAGAAGAGGAGCGGGACGGCGCGGAGGAAGACGCAGCAGCCGCAGCATGAAGATGAACAGGGCGATGGGGATTCGGAGCAAGAAGCGGCGGCGCGAGCTGCCGAAGTAGAGGAGGCCGCAGAGACGCTATCGTTCATGCGAGCGAATCCTGCGTTTGTCGACGCACCCATCGATGGCTTCGTTTCGCAACAGTACGTATACGATGCACTGCCTTCATTCGATGAGAAGAGGAGAAGCTCGACGCAGTGGGAGGATGGCGAGGAGCGGCTGCGTCGACTGCGCGTCCTGCGCAACGAGTTGGCCGTGAAGCACGCTCGTGAGGATCCCGTCGAGGATAGAGAATTCGATGAACGCGAGAATGCTGAGGAAGAGGCGCACGAGGCGAGAGTGATGGCGGAACAAGAGCGCACCGCGAAGCGCAGGATATCGGAAGTGCCGCGTGCGGTCATGGACAGAGCGCACGATGAAGTGGAGAACATCGTAGGCGGCGACGCCGATCTTGAGGACTACGGAGGACCGATCCCCGAGGTCGTGCTTCCGTTCACAACGTACATCCGCTTCTGCAAGGAGGGCGAGTGCGGGGAGCTGACTGCGGATGAGTGTCGACTGATCATTGCGAAAGTGAACAAGTTCCTCGCACTGCTCAAGCAGGAGGAGTACGACGAGTGCATTCCGCTGTTCGAGGAGTGCGGTGAAGGCGAGACAGCATCCGCTCTCGAGCTGCTCAAGCTGCGCGCACCCTGCTACTCGGGAATCCGGAGCATCCTCAATCGCTACTATAAGCTGCGATCGTCCATCCGCGCGATGCGCCGTGGACATCGGGCGCTGAAGGCGCAACGACTGGACCATCTCAAGCTGCAGCTGGACGACCGTATGCCGAAGACGCTGCGTGATCTCGTGAACAGAGCGCTCGCCGAGGTGTACAAGGAGGACGAAGTGTCGTTCAAGCAGGTAAGAGATGAAGAGGGGAGGGGGTGCAGTGACAGCTCGATTCTCGAACATTTCAGGACCGGGTGACGGAGAAGTTTGAGGAAATGTTCGACAATGTCAAGTCGTCGATGCACAAGTCGCTGGAAGTTCTGGTCTGCAAGATCTGCCGGACGTATACCAGTGACAACGATTGTGCGAAGACCACTACACGTGATGTTAGTTGTTGTAGACTTGAAGCTAAGCAAACTAACTCTGCTGCAGGTCGAGCCATATGTGCAAGAGGAGATCGTTGGAGGGGTGTATTGCCGGAAGTGCATTCGAGCGTTGGAACCGAAAAACCCTCGTCCGAGAGCCCTACGGATACCTGCGAATAACTTTGACACTGCAGAGGTTTGGCGTGCATTCTCTAATTGTACAAGGTTCGAGGCTTGCACTACAGATTCCCGCCGAGTTGTCGTCTCTGAATTGGATAGAACGCCTTCTGATCCAGCTGTATCGACCGGTGATGAACACGGTGCACCTGCGCGATAAGGGAGGCCGCATAACCAATAGAAAGGCGACGAAAGGTATTGGGAAGAGGTCGAGTGGAGGAAAGCCGAGTATGCTTTTCGGATTTTAGAAATTTGCTGTTTCAGGAGCGATGATACTGCTTCCCGTTCCCACTGAGGCAACGCTTGCACACGTTGCGAAGACTCTTCCGTCTGCAGACAATTTAACGATCATCGTCAGCAGCAACACTCGAAAGACGGTGATCTCGATGGCACGGGTTATTAGGGCGTTGAAGTACCTCAAGGAGCATCATCGTGGCTATGCAGAGGTGAGGAGAGGCGTTGGGTAGTGATACCCGAGGCTGCTTTTCGGATTGTAGAGCGCTGATAGAAGTTGGCTGCGGATTTGAGATGATTGGATGGACGTTCTTTTCAGATCGAAATCGACGAGTAGGGGTACCTACCAAATGGATCCTCATGGTAGTGGTACCTACCAAATGGATCCCCATGGTAGGGGTACCTACCAAATGGATCCCCAAGGTAGAGGTACCTACCAAATGGATCCCCATGGTAGGTGTACCTACGAAATGGATCCCCAGGGTAGGGGTACCTACCAAATGGATCCCCAGGGTAGGGGTACCTACCAAATGGATCCCCAAGGTAGGGGTACCTACCAAATGGATCCCCATGGTAGGTGTACCTACCAAATGGATCCCCATGGTAGGGGTACCTACCAAATGGATCCTCATGGTAGTGGTACCTACCAAATGGATCCCCATGGTAGGGGTACCTACCAAATGGATCCCCATGGTAGGGGTACCTACCAAATGACTTTTTTCCAACTATTTCGCAACTTTTTTTCGAACATTTTTCCAACTATTTCGCAACTTTTTTCGAACTTTTTCCCAACTATTTCGCAACTTTTTCCCAAACTTTTTTACAACTATTTCGCAACTTTTTTTTTGAACTTTTTCACAACTATTTCGCAACTTTTTTCGAACTTTTTCTCAACTATTTCGCAACTTTTTTTCGAACTTTTTTACAACTATTTCGCAACTATTTTTCGAACTTTTTTACAACTATTTCGCAAATTTTTTCCAAACTTTTTTACAACAATTTCGCAACTTTTCCAAACTTTTTTACAACTATTTCGCAACTTTTTTTCGAACATTTTCCAACTATTTCGCAACTTCTTTTCGAACATTTTTCCAACTATTTCGCAACTTTTTTCGAACTTTTTCCCAACTATTTCGCAACTTTTTCCCAAACTTTTTTACAACTATTTCGCAACTTTTTTTTTGAACTTTTTCACAACTATTTCGCAACTTTTTTCGAACTTTTTCTCAACTATTTCGCAACTTTTTTTCGAACTTTTTTACAACTATTTCGCAACTATTTTTCGAACTTTTTTACAACTATTTCGCAAATTTTTTCCAAACTTTTTTACAACAATTTCGCAACTTTTCCAAACTTTTTTACAACTATTTCGCAACTTTTTTTCGAACATTTTCCAACTATTTCGCAACTTCTTTTCGAACATTTTTCCAACTATTTCGCAACTTTGTTTTCGAACATTTTTTCCAACTATTTCTCCTTTTTTTCCGCACTTTTCACAACTTTTTCCACTCTTTTTTTTTCTTTTTCCAACTTTTTTTGCATGAAACATAATCTGATTATCCGAGTCGGCAAAATGGATTTTAGAGCTGCTTATGAACCGTGATGTTTACGGTATGCAAATTTCTAGCCTATGAGGCTTGTAACTGTTATCATTTATAATCTTTGTACCATACATGTCATCTTTATCTGTTCCAAGAAAAGCGTATGATTAAAACGGGAATATTGGGTGAGACAACGAAGATATCGGCTGAGGCAACGGGATTCAGCTTGAAAAAACAGCTTGATTACATACTGAAAAATGAGGCCTCTGAGTCAGTGAGGGTGCTGCATATGTAGCGCTGTTCCCAGTTGGTCGCTTCATGAAGAAGGCAGGGATCGAACCCATCCTGACATGGAAACTATGAATAAAGGTGATGTTTGTGTGTGTGGGGGAGACGGCAACGAAAACAACATGGTATTAACGTTTTCAAGGAATACCTTCTTAATGGAGCCAGCGGGAGCAGGATCAGCGGGCGCAGGATCAGTGGACGTAGAAAAAGCGGGAGGGATCTGCGATGGTTGCATTATGGTTTGATAAGATTAGATAAATGAGATGATAGGAGAAACACCTTACCGCCTCAGCGAGAAGCGAGCCTCAGCGAGAAGCGGCTGTCATACACGAAGAATGATCGTGGACGCGAAGACGATTTCCTATGAGAGATACATGAAAAACCGATTGGGTATATCATTTGAGAAAGAGAGTGAATCGGCGTGAGCGATAAAGCAACATGTGTTCATCATTTGCCATCCATAGGCAGGCTACCTGCATCACGAGTCGTGACTGGCACCATCCATATTGCCCTAATATAACGAGGACGGGAAGAGTGGTGAACTCGGAACTGGAAATGGGCAATCGTAAATACCGATTCTGGAAAACGGAAATGGAAAAAAGCTCCAATGACGGACATCGGAACTTCCGAAAAGTCGATTCGGTTTTTGCGAAGTTTGTGGAGCTACAGAAACCGATAGACGCAGCGCACATGCAACGAGTCAGCAACGCGCTCGCGACGCTAGCGAGAGTGTGAGTCATCGCAAGTAGGTTTGATCTTATGACGCAAAAAAGAACGTAATTGTAGATGACCTTGGGCGCATACTATTAGAGCAGAATCCGAATTGGGATTTGCGCGAAGTTAAGATTTTTTTCAGGGTTACAGTACCCTTAGCATCGCTATTGCACGCAGCGCAGCCGCAGCGCATACGCTACGCGTCCGCAACGCTCACGAAAGTATGAGTCATCAAACAGTACGCTTAGATTTTTGCGGCTGTTTCTGTATTTTGCGGCTGATTATGATTATATATGGTTTGGTTTCGAGCAGAAACGGGGGGGGGCGATTTCCTGATCGAAAACATCACGATGCGTAGAGATACCGGAAAAGACGATCTTCGGGGATTCTTAGATAGGAAAGGGTTATAGGAAGTGCGAGACACGAGGATAGGACCAGAAGTATCCTGAAGTTAGCGTAAATGATGCAAGATAACGCAAAGGTAGATCACGACAGCTAAGATGTATTGATCGAAGGCACAGTGAAAATGAGAGAGAAGTGGGGCACTACTGAGGTTGTTGTTGTCCGTATGAGGAGCTGAGGGCGCGAGACCGCAGAGGAGGACGGGGCAGGGGGATGAGGAAGCAGAGATGGCGGGAGGAGGAAGAGGTTTTAGTGGTAGCTGAGAGAAGAGGGGAGAAGAGCTATGAGACAAGGAAGGGCAAGGTCGTGTTTTCGTTGCTGCTCGATGTGTCATCCGTCGCCTCAGCAGGATAACGTGTTTGCTTGGGTCACATTACTTCCCCACACATCGATCGGTGCGGTGTGAGGCGAAGGCTGTGCGTTGCCCGTTTTCCTGTCCGCTTATCTTTTACATTTGCCTTATCACAGGACAACCTTGTGCGATGTCGTCGTCTTCGAAGTGTGTGACGTTGTCAATCGCGAGGGAAGAGTGGAAATCAGCTGATGTGGTGGTTGTGGAGATCGACGACCAGTACAGAGTGAGATTTCGCTTTTTTTTCTTTTCAGTAGCCAACAAACCGTTTACGTGTTAAGATCATCTCGCCATTTGCCAACGAGCTTATGCGGATTTGCTGTGAACTCGCACGTGAGACGAAGCTTGCTGAGACGAAGAACGCGATAAGCATCGCCGTTTATCAAGAGAGGATCAAAAACCCGAGAGACAGTAAGCCTATGCGATCGATATAGTGTTAGTGTACTGTCGTCGTCGTCGTCGACGTTGTTGTTCTTGTTGTCGTTGTGGTGTTGTTGACCTCTTTTTTCGCAGAAGTCATCGCTGTCGTCTTCTGTAGACCGATGACGGAGGAGGCGTGCAAGGCGATATCCGTGACTGCATGGGTGCGATTGCGTCAGCACTACGCAACCGTATTGAAGGCCATTCGCAAGTATGGAAAAGGAGGACGACTGGTGAGAGGAAGTGGGGAGTTGTGGACGAAGAAAAAACACCATGCATTTCCCGATTCGGGTTTTCGGGGGTGTTCATGAAGATCGTTGCAGGTTATGCCCATTTTGTGCGGAACACCGAGAGGCGTCGTATACGCGCATGTACGCGCTGGCATGCTGGAGTTGGGAGAGTACTGCGCGAAACTGAAGACCAGCGAGTTCACGAATGTGCAGTTGACGTGCGCCAGCGATTTCTTGCCTTATTGCGATGTGGTGATGGAGCGGACGAACAAGCACTTCACTGAGATGACGAAGGCATTCCTCCTCAACAGGTGAGCAAAGCGACGACGAGAGTGAACGTTTGAGGCTCATATTTTGTGCATTCAGGATCACCGTACTCTGTGGAACTGTGTCGGCGCAGTCGGTTCTTGACGTTGGAGAGGATGCTCAAGAAGGTTCGTGAATGTTTTGTTTATGCAGAGCATTGCTTTCCCAGAAGTAGCCATAGTGAATTTGCTTATTTGTGTTGATCGTTGCAGTTGCTCGCCAGCCTCAACAGCCACTCGCATCAGCCACTTCTGATAGTAGCACGCAGACTCAGCAGCCGGTGGTGGCAGCGTGTGGCGGCGGCTTACGTACGGCAGCAGTCCCAGCAGCCATTCGGACTACTGGCACACGGATTAGCGTTGTCTGCGGGAACATCGCCGACCAAGGCGGGCGCGCAAGCGCTATCGTGAACGCAGCAAACGATCGCTTGGCGATTGGAAGAGGAGTTGCTGGCGCATTGGGAGCTGCTTGCGGTCCGAGACTTGCGCAGGAGTGCAAATTGCTCATCGCGCAAATGACGCAGCATTTGGGCATGCACACTGTTCCTACCGGCTCAGTGGGCGTGACTGGAGCTTACGACATGTTTCGAGCGGGCGACAGCTGCCCGACTTCAGGTACACGTTTAACGAGGGTTGCTCTTTGCACGCGTGATTTCCTCGTTTGCAGCTATCCTACATGCGGTTGGACCTGTCTGCCTGCAGCAAGGTGTGCGTACGGACGACCAAGCAAGACAGCTTCGCGCCGCGTACGATTGCGTAATGCGAGCAGCAGAAGCACTTGAGTTCGAGATTGTGGTAAGCGAGCATATGAGGTCTCGAATTTGTGAGCATGTTGTTTTGCTCATTGCAGGCAGTTCCGTTCTTGGGCGCAGGCATCTTCCAGTATCCAGCGGACGAGTCCGTAGAACTAGCTCTGCTCAGCGTCTTGGCCCTGTGCCCGATGAGGAAGGTTTGCCGATTTACCGATTCGGGAATTCGAGCAGCTCACTTTACCGACAGAAAGAGTTTGCAACTTGCAGGTGAAGGAGATTCGATTCGTGAGCACCGACCGAAGGCTGACGAAGAAGATGGAGAATCTACTGGGCGGAGCGTCGATCGTTGTTGCGAGCAGTGCAGATTTGATGCAGATTCGCGCGCGAATCTGTCAAGGGTCGAAGGGGATTCGAGATGATCCGTCGAATGTGCAAGCGATCAAGCGTTGCTTGCAGTATTCACTGTCGTAAGCAATTTTGAGCAATTTTGTGAAAGAAGATGTTCCGTTGAAGGGTGGATCGATGGGATGCCCGGATGGCAAATGTCCTCAAATCGACTGGCGGGGCGACTGGAACTGGTGTGAGGGAGGCAGTGCCGGAGACGACGAGTAAGTTTGGTTTCTTTTTGAATTTGGACTACCAATCCTCAACTAAGGATCAGCGAAAGTTCCTGCTATATCGGTTCATGCTGTGCCATCCCATAGGCGTCCCGTTGCTGAAGTTGTTAGCAGCTCGATCTCACAAGACATGTCTCGCCTCGTAACAGGTACACGCATTGTATTGCTCATTGTGCACCGATCACTTTTCCTTTAGGAGAAGGTGAACCGCGTGAGAGCCGCGTAGCAGGGGAGAGAGCACGCGCAGTTATCGCTCAGCAAGATATCGCCGCGCAGAGGTACTGATGGAACGTTTATGCCGAAATCACCTATGCCCGTTTCATGTCAACGACAGTTTCCTATGGTCACATGGGTGACATCGGTGATGAGGAAGGCTTAGGCTTAGGCTTAGGCTTAGGCTTAGGCTTAGGCTTAGGCTTAGGCTTAGGCTTAGGCTTAGGCTTAGGCTTAGGCTTAGGCTTAGGCTTAGGCTTAGGCTTAGGCTTAGGCTTAGGCTTAGGCTTAGGCTTAGGCTTAGGCTTAGGCTTAGGCTTAGGCTTAGGCTTAGGCTTAGGCTTAGGCTTAGGCTTAGGCTTAGGCTTAGGCTTAGGCTTAGGCTTAGGCTTAGGCTTAGGCTTAGGCTTAGGCTTAGGCTTAGGCTTAGGCTTAGGCTTAGGCTTAGGCTTAGGCTTAGGCTTAGGCTTAGGCTTAGGCTTAGGCTTAGGCTTAGGCTTAGGCTTAGGCTTAGGCTTAGGCTTAGGCTTAGGCTTAGGCTTAGGCTTAGGCTTAGGCTTAGGCTTAGGCTTAGGCTTAGGCTTAGGCTTAGGCTTAGGCTTAGGCTTAGGCTTAGGCTTAGGCTTAGGCTTAGGCTTAGGCTTAGGCTTAGGCTTAGGCTTAGGCTTAGGCTTAGGCTTAGGCTTAGGCTTAGGCTTAGGCTTAGGCTTAGGCTTAGGCTTAGGCTTAGGCTTAGGCTTAGGCTTAGGCTTAGGCTTAGGCTTAGGCTTAGGCTTAGGCTTAGGCTTAGGCTTAGGCTTAGGCTTAGGCTTAGGCTTAGGCTTAGGCTTAGGCTTAGGCTTAGGCTTAGGCTTAGGCTTAGGCTTAGGCTTAGGCTTAGGCTTAGGCTTAGGCTTAGGCTTAGGCTTAGGCTTAGGCTTAGGCTTAGGCTTAGGCTTAGGCTTAGGCTTAGGCTTAGGCTTAGGCTTAGGCTTAGGCTTAGGCTTAGGCTTAGGCTTAGGCTTAGGCTTAGGCTTAGGCTTAGGCTTAGGCTTAGGCTTAGGCTTAGGCTTAGGCTTAGGCTTAGGCTTAGGCTTAGGCTTAGGCTTAGGCTTAGGCTTAGGCTTAGGCTTAGGCTTAGGCTTAGGCTTAGGCTTAGGCTTAGGCTTAGGCTTAGGCTTAGGCTTAGGCTTAGGCTTAGGCTTAGGCTTAGGCTTAGGCTTAGGCTTAGGCTTAGGCTTAGGCTTAGGCTTAGGCTTAGGCTTAGGCTTAGGCTTAGGCTTAGGCTTAGGCTTAGGCTTAGGCTTAGGCTTAGGCTTAGGCTTAGGCTTAGGCTTAGGCTTAGGCTTAGGCTTAGGCTTAGGCTTAGGCTTAGGCTTAGGCTTAGGCTTAGGCTTAGGCTTAGGCTTAGGCTTAGGCTTAGGCTTAGGCTTAGGCTTAGGCTTAGGCTTAGGCTTAGGCTTAGGCTTAGGCTTAGGCTTAGGCTTAGGCTTAGGCTTAGGCTTAGGCTTAGGCTTAGGCTTAGGCTTAGGCTTAGGCTTAGGCTTAGGCTTAGGCTTAGGCTTAGGCTTAGGCTTAGGCTTAGGCTTAGGCTTAGGCTTAGGCTTAGGCTTAGGCTTAGGCTTAGGCTTAGGCTTAGGCTTAGGCTTAGGCTTAGGCTTAGGCTTAGGCTTAGGCTTAGGCTTAGGCTTAGGCTTAGGCTTAGGCTTAGGCTTAGGCTTAGGCTTAGGCTTAGGCTTAGGCTTAGGCTTAGGCTTAGGCTTAGGCTTAGGCTTAGGCTTAGGCTTAGGCTTAGGCTTAGGCTTAGGCTTAGGCTTAGGCTTAGGCTTAGGCTTAGGCTTAGGCTTAGGCTTAGGCTTAGGCTTAGGCTTAGGCTTAGGCTTAGGCTTAGGCTTAGGCTTAGGCTTAGGCTTAGGCTTAGGCTTAGGCTTAGGCTTAGGCTTAGGCTTAGGCTTAGGCTTAGGCTTAGGCTTAGGCTTAGGCTTAGGCTTAGGCTTAGGCTTAGGCTTAGGCTTAGGCTTAGGCTTAGGCTTAGGCTTAGGCTTAGGCTTAGGCTTAGGCTTAGGCTTAGGCTTAGGCTTAGGCTTAGGCTTAGGCTTAGGCTTAGGCTTAGGCTTAGGCTTAGGCTTAGGCTTAGGCTTAGGCTTAGGCTTAGGCTTAGGCTTAGGCTTAGGCTTAGGCTTAGGCTTAGGCTTAGGCTTAGGCTTAGGCTTAGGCTTAGGCTTAGGCTTAGGCTTAGGCTTAGGCTTAGGCTTAGGCTTAGGCTTAGGCTTAGGCTTAGGCTTAGGCTTAGGCTTAGGCTTAGGCTTAGGCTTAGGCTTAGGCTTAGGCTTAGGCTTAGGCTTAGGCTTAGGCTTAGGCTTAGGCTTAGGCTTAGGCTTAGGCTTAGGCTTAGGCTTAGGCTTAGGCTTAGGCTTAGGCTTAGGCTTAGGCTTAGGCTTAGGCTTAGGCTTAGGCTTAGGCTTAGGCTTAGGCTTAGGCTTAGGCTTAGGCTTAGGCTTAGGCTTAGGCTTAGGCTTAGGCTTAGGCTTAGGCTTAGGCTTAGGCTTAGGCTTAGGCTTAGGCTTAGGCTTAGGCTTAGGCTTAGGCTTAGGCTTAGGCTTAGGCTTAGGCTTAGGCTTAGGCTTAGGCTTAGGCTTAGGCTTAGGCTTAGGCTTAGGCTTAGGCTTAGGCTTAGGCTTAGGCTTAGGCTTAGGCTTAGGCTTAGGCTTAGGCTTAGGCTTAGGCTTAGGCTTAGGCTTAGGCTTAGGCTTAGGCTTAGGCTTAGGCTTAGGCTTAGGCTTAGGCTTAGGCTTAGGCTTAGGCTTAGGCTTAGGCTTAGGCTTAGGCTTAGGCTTAGGCTTAGGCTTAGGCTTAGGCTTAGGCTTAGGCTTAGGCTTAGGCTTAGGCTTAGGCTTAGGCTTAGGCTTAGGCTTAGGCTTAGGCTTAGGCTTAGGCTTAGGCTTAGGCTTAGGCTTAGGCTTAGGCTTAGGCTTAGGCTTAGGCTTAGGCTTAGGCTTAGGCTTAGGCTTAGGCTTAGGCTTAGGCTTAGGCTTAGGCTTAGGCTTAGGCTTAGGCTTAGGCTTAGGCTTAGGCTTAGGCTTAGGCTTAGGCTTAGGCTTAGGCTTAGGCTTAGGCTTAGGCTTAGGCTTAGGCTTAGGCTTAGGCTTAGGCTTAGGCTTAGGCTTAGGCTTAGGCTTAGGCTTAGGCTTAGGCTTAGGCTTAGGCTTAGGCTTAGGCTTAGGCTTAGGCTTAGGCTTAGGCTTAGGCTTAGGCTTAGGCTTAGGCTTAGGCTTAGGCTTAGGCTTAGGCTTAGGCTTAGGCTTAGGCTTAGGCTTAGGCTTAGGCTTAGGCTTAGGCTTAGGCTTAGGCTTAGGCTTAGGCTTAGGCTTAGGCTTAGGCTTAGGCTTAGGCTTAGGCTTAGGCTTAGGCTTAGGCTTAGGCTTAGGCTTAGGCTTAGGCTTAGGCTTAGGCTTAGGCTTAGGCTTAGGCTTAGGCTTAGGCTTAGGCTTAGGCTTAGGCTTAGGCTTAGGCTTAGGCTTAGGCTTAGGCTTAGGCTTAGGCTTAGGCTTAGGCTTAGGCTTAGGCTTAGGCTTAGGCTTAGGCTTAGGCTTAGGCTTAGGCTTAGGCTTAGGCTTAGGCTTAGGCTTAGGCTTAGGCTTAGGCTTAGGCTTAGGCTTAGGCTTAGGCTTAGGCTTAGGCTTAGGCTTAGGCTTAGGCTTAGGCTTAGGCTTAGGCTTAGGCTTAGGCTTAGGCTTAGGCTTAGGCTTAGGCTTAGGCTTAGGCTTAGGCTTAGGCTTAGGCTTAGGCTTAGGCTTAGGCTTAGGCTTAGGCTTAGGCTTAGGCTTAGGCTTAGGCTTAGGCTTAGGCTTAGGCTTAGGCTTAGGCTTAGGCTTAGGCTTAGGCTTAGGCTTAGGCTTAGGCTTAGGCTTAGGCTTAGGCTTAGGCTTAGGCTTAGGCTTAGGCTTAGGCTTAGGCTTAGGCTTAGGCTTAGGCTTAGGCTTAGGCTTAGGCTTAGGCTTAGGCTTAGGCTTAGGCTTAGGCTTAGGCTTAGGCTTAGGCTTAGGCTTAGGCTTAGGCTTAGGCTTAGGCTTAGGCTTAGGCTTAGGCTTAGGCTTAGGCTTAGGCTTAGGCTTAGGCTTAGGCTTAGGCTTAGGCTTAGGCTTAGGCTTAGGCTTAGGCTTAGGCTTAGGCTTAGGCTTAGGCTTAGGCTTAGGCTTAGGCTTAGGCTTAGGCTTAGGCTTAGGCTTAGGCTTAGGCTTAGGCTTAGGCTTAGGCTTAGGCTTAGGCTTAGGCTTAGGCTTAGGCTTAGGCTTAGGCTTAGGCTTAGGCTTAGGCTTAGGCTTAGGCTTAGGCTTAGGCTTAGGCTTAGGCTTAGGCTTAGGCTTAGGCTTAGGCTTAGGCTTAGGCTTAGGCTTAGGCTTAGGCTTAGGCTTAGGCTTAGGCTTAGGCTTAGGCTTAGGCTTAGGCTTAGGCTTAGGCTTAGGCTTAGGCTTAGGCTTAGGCTTAGGCTTAGGCTTAGGCTTAGGCTTAGGCTTAGGCTTAGGCTTAGGCTTAGGCTTAGGCTTAGGCTTAGGCTTAGGCTTAGGCTTAGGCTTAGGCTTAGGCTTAGGCTTAGGCTTAGGCTTAGGCTTAGGCTTAGGCTTAGGCTTAGGCTTAGGCTTAGGCTTAGGCTTAGGCTTAGGCTTAGGCTTAGGCTTAGGCTTAGGCTTAGGCTTAGGCTTAGGCTTAGGCTTAGGCTTAGGCTTAGGCTTAGGCTTAGGCTTAGGCTTAGGCTTAGGCTTAGGCTTAGGCTTAGGCTTAGGCTTAGGCTTAGGCTTAGGCTTAGGCTTAGGCTTAGGCTTAGGCTTAGGCTTAGGCTTAGGCTTAGGCTTAGGCTTAGGCTTAGGCTTAGGCTTAGGCTTAGGCTTAGGCTTAGGCTTAGGCTTAGGCTTAGGCTTAGGCTTAGGCTTAGGCTTAGGCTTAGGCTTAGGCTTAGGCTTAGGCTTAGGCTTAGGCTTAGGCTTAGGCTTAGGCTTAGGCTTAGGCTTAGGCTTAGGCTTAGGCTTAGGCTTAGGCTTAGGCTTAGGCTTAGGCTTAGGCTTAGGCTTAGGCTTAGGCTTAGGCTTAGGCTTAGGCTTAGGCTTAGGCTTAGGCTTAGGCTTAGGCTTAGGCTTAGGCTTAGGCTTAGGCTTAGGCTTAGGCTTAGGCTTAGGCTTAGGCTTAGGCTTAGGCTTAGGCTTAGGCTTAGGCTTAGGCTTAGGCTTAGGCTTAGGCTTAGGCTTAGGCTTAGGCTTAGGCTTAGGCTTAGGCTTAGGCTTAGGCTTAGGCTTAGGCTTAGGCTTAGGCTTAGGCTTAGGCTTAGGCTTAGGCTTAGGCTTAGGCTTAGGCTTAGGCTTAGGCTTAGGCTTAGGCTTAGGCTTAGGCTTAGGCTTAGGCTTAGGCTTAGGCTTAGGCTTAGGCTTAGGCTTAGGCTTAGGCTTAGGCTTAGGCTTAGGCTTAGGCTTAGGCTTAGGCTTAGGCTTAGGCTTAGGCTTAGGCTTAGGCTTAGGCTTAGGCTTAGGCTTAGGCTTAGGCTTAGGCTTAGGCTTAGGCTTAGGCTTAGGCTTAGGCTTAGGCTTAGGCTTAGGCTTAGGCTTAGGCTTAGGCTTAGGCTTAGGCTTAGGCTTAGGCTTAGGCTTAGGCTTAGGCTTAGGCTTAGGCTTAGGCTTAGGCTTAGGCTTAGGCTTAGGCTTAGGCTTAGGCTTAGGCTTAGGCTTAGGCTTAGGCTTAGGCTTAGGCTTAGGCTTAGGCTTAGGCTTAGGCTTAGGCTTAGGCTTAGGCTTAGGCTTAGGCTTAGGCTTAGGCTTAGGCTTAGGCTTAGGCTTAGGCTTAGGCTTAGGCTTAGGCTTAGGCTTAGGCTTAGGCTTAGGCTTAGGCTTAGGCTTAGGCTTAGGCTTAGGCTTAGGCTTAGGCTTAGGCTTAGGCTTAGGCTTAGGCTTAGGCTTAGGCTTAGGCTTAGGCTTAGGCTTAGGCTTAGGCTTAGGCTTAGGCTTAGGCTTAGGCTTAGGCTTAGGCTTAGGCTTAGGCTTAGGCTTAGGCTTAGGCTTAGGCTTAGGCTTAGGCTTAGGCTTAGGCTTAGGCTTAGGCTTAGGCTTAGGCTTAGGCTTAGGCTTAGGCTTAGGCTTAGGCTTAGGCTTAGGCTTAGGCTTAGGCTTAGGCTTAGGCTTAGGCTTAGGCTTAGGCTTAGGCTTAGGCTTAGGCTTAGGCTTAGGCTTAGGCTTAGGCTTAGGCTTAGGCTTAGGCTTAGGCTTAGGCTTAGGCTTAGGCTTAGGCTTAGGCTTAGGCTTAGGCTTAGGCTTAGGCTTAGGCTTAGGCTTAGGCTTAGGCTTAGGCTTAGGCTTAGGCTTAGGCTTAGGCTTAGGCTTAGGCTTAGGCTTAGGCTTAGGCTTAGGCTTAGGCTTAGGCTTAGGCTTAGGCTTAGGCTTAGGCTTAGGCTTAGGCTTAGGCTTAGGCTTAGGCTTAGGCTTAGGCTTAGGCTTAGGCTTAGGCTTAGGCTTAGGCTTAGGCTTAGGCTTAGGCTTAGGCTTAGGCTTAGGCTTAGGCTTAGGCTTAGGCTTAGGCTTAGGCTTAGGCTTAGGCTTAGGCTTAGGCTTAGGCTTAGGCTTAGGCTTAGGCTTAGGCTTAGGCTTAGGCTTAGGCTTAGGCTTAGGCTTAGGCTTAGGCTTAGGCTTAGGCTTAGGCTTAGGCTTAGGCTTAGGCTTAGGCTTAGGCTTAGGCTTAGGCTTAGGCTTAGGCTTAGGCTTAGGCTTAGGCTTAGGCTTAGGCTTAGGCTTAGGCTTAGGCTTAGGCTTAGGCTTAGGCTTAGGCTTAGGCTTAGGCTTAGGCTTAGGCTTAGGCTTAGGCTTAGGCTTAGGCTTAGGCTTAGGCTTAGGCTTAGGCTTAGGCTTAGGCTTAGGCTTAGGCTTAGGCTTAGGCTTAGGCTTAGGCTTAGGCTTAGGCTTAGGCTTAGGCTTAGGCTTAGGCTTAGGCTTAGGCTTAGGCTTAGGCTTAGGCTTAGGCTTAGGCTTAGGCTTAGGCTTAGGCTTAGGCTTAGGCTTAGGCTTAGGCTTAGGCTTAGGCTTAGGCTTAGGCTTAGGCTTAGGCTTAGGCTTAGGCTTAGGCTTAGGCTTAGGCTTAGGCTTAGGCTTAGGCTTAGGCTTAGGCTTAGGCTTAGGCTTAGGCTTAGGCTTAGGCTTAGGCTTAGGCTTAGGCTTAGGCTTAGGCTTAGGCTTAGGCTTAGGCTTAGGCTTAGGCTTAGGCTTAGGCTTAGGCTTAGGCTTAGGCTTAGGCTTAGGCTTAGGCTTAGGCTTAGGCTTAGGCTTAGGCTTAGGCTTAGGCTTAGGCTTAGGCTTAGGCTTAGGCTTAGGCTTAGGCTTAGGCTTAGGCTTAGGCTTAGGCTTAGGCTTAGGCTTAGGCTTAGGCTTAGGCTTAGGCTTAGGCTTAGGCTTAGGCTTAGGCTTAGGCTTAGGCTTAGGCTTAGGCTTAGGCTTAGGCTTAGGCTTAGGCTTAGGCTTAGGCTTAGGCTTAGGCTTAGGCTTAGGCTTAGGCTTAGGCTTAGGCTTAGGCTTAGGCTTAGGCTTAGGCTTAGGCTTAGGCTTAGGCTTAGGCTTAGGCTTAGGCTTAGGCTTAGGCTTAGGCTTAGGCTTAGGCTTAGGCTTAGGCTTAGGCTTAGGCTTAGGCTTAGGCTTAGGCTTAGGCTTAGGCTTAGGCTTAGCTTAGCTTAGGCTTAGGCTTAGGCTTAGGCTTAGGCTTAGGCTTAGGCTTAGGCTTAGGCTTAGGCTTAGGCTTAGGCTTAGGCTTAGGCTTAGGCTTAGGCTTAGGCTTAGGCTTAGGCTTAGGCTTAGGCTTAGGCTTAGGCTTAGGCTTAGGCTTAGGCTTAGGCTTAGGCTTAGGCTTAGGCTTAGGCTTAGGCTTAGGCTTAGGCTTAGGCTTAGGCTTAGGCTTAGCTTAGGCTTAGGCTTAGGCTTAGGCTTAGGCTTAGGCTTAGGCTTAGCTTAGGCTTAGGCTTAGGCTTAGGCTTAGGCTTAGGCTTAGGCTTAGGCTTAGGCTTAGGCTTAGGCTTAGGCTTAGGCTTAGGCTTAGGCTTAGGCTTAGGCTTAGGCTTAGGCTTAGGCTTAGGCTTAGGCTTAGGCTTAGGCTTAGGCTTAGGCTTAGGCTTAGGCTTAGGCTTAGGCTTAGGCTTAGGCTTAGGCTTAGGCTTAGGCTTAGGCTTAGGCTTAGGCTTAGGCTTAGGCTTAGGCTTAGGCTTAGGCTTAGGCTTAGGCTTAGGCTTAGGCTTAGGCTTAGGCTTAGGCTTAGGCTTAGGCTTAGGCTTAGGCTTAGCTTAGGCTTAGGCTTAGGCTTAGGCTTAGGCTTAGGCTTAGGCTTAGGCTTAGGCTTAGGCTTAGGCTTAGGCTTAGGCTTAGGCTTAGGCTTAGGCTTAGGCTTAGGCTTAGGCTTAGGCTTAGGCTTAGGCTTAGGCTTAGGCTTAGGCTTAGGCTTAGGCTTAGGCTTAGGGCTTAGGCTTAGGCTTAGGCTTAGGCTTAGGCTTAGGCTTAGGCTTAGGCTTAGGCTTAGGCTTAGGCTTAGGCTTAGGCTTAGGCTTAGGCTTAGGCTTAGGCTTAGGCTTAGGCTTAGGCTTAGGCTTAGGCTTAGGCTTAGGCTTAGGCTTAGGCTTAGGCTTAGGCTTAGGCTTAGG